>JAGXTR010000003.1:4015745-5354327 GCA_018398605.1 Biscogniauxia mediterranea
GAAAGGCAAGCACTACCTGGGGGACAACTCGGCGCGCGAGGACGCCAAGGGCCACCAGGCCACCAGCAACAAGCTGTTCCTCGCCACGCGCTGCCACCAGAACTTCGCCGAGAACGTGCCCCTGGCGCTCACGCTCGCGGCGGCGGCGGAGCTCAACGGCGCCGACCGCCGCTCCTCACCGTCGCCCTCGGCGCGCTCTTCACCTTCCGCGTCCTCCACGTCGAGCTGGGCCTCAGACGGCGGGGCGGGCTGGGCCTCGGACGCCTCATAGGCTACTGGGGCACGATGGCCACGATAGCGGGCCTCGCGGGATACGCGGCGCATCTCGTGAAGGGGTACTGGGACTTATGAGGGAAAAGGGGAAGTTTGGTGGCGTGGAATGGGTACCCCCCATGAACGAACCTCGCGTGGTATCATGTGATGCTGAGATTATACACGTGTACGCAAATTTTTTTTTTGTCTTTTCAATAATCCAGCCAACATTCAGGGGCTAGGAGAAAAGGGGGGAGCTATCGTTGACTAATGGGGAGGAGTCCACTGGCAGTTGGTACTACCTAGCAAGCGACTTGACTCAAGTGGCCCGAGCTTCTTCGTTTCCCCACAAATTTCTGTCGCGACTTTATCGCCCATCGATTTTCCAACTTAGAAAGAACTCTTCCTTGACAATTATAATAACCACCCTATTTGTAAAGATTTTTGAGCTTGTTATACCTGAGCCTTCGCCATGCCGCCGGATACCATTCTAGACGAGGACTATGCGTCCGAAGAGGACTCAGACTTTGCGCCTGACGCCGTTCCCGCAGATGGCGCCTCGGATGCTTCGGAATCGGACAATGAGGGCAACCAACGAGCTGCGTCACCGAAACGAAAACGTGCGGCCGAAGACAATGCCGAGGATGGATTCGAGAATTCCGGGGACGAGGCTATAATACAAAAGGGGAAGAAACGTCAAAAGAAGTCCAAGAAAAAGGACGGCCATGGCGACGATGACGAAGGAGGGGAGGGCGGCCTCATCAAGACACGGAGCATGCGCGCGGTGGAGAAGGCCGAGCGCAAGTCTCATGCCATCACTGGTCTCGTTACTATCGACGTCGATGACCTATGGGCTAAGATGACTGCTGGGCCAATTATACCAGCGAAGAGCGATGCCGATCAAGAGAAGGAGAACCAACGGCCGCCCCAAGACAGCACCTCTGAACAACAAGCGGGCAAAACGCAGCCCGGAAAGCCTACCGGAGCCGACCCACCAGCCATGATCAAAATCAAACGCACATACAACTTTGCTGGCAAAGTGCATACGGAAGAAAAGCTGGTACCTCGAGACTCGGCCGAAGCCAAACTATATCTCGCCTCCCAGGATGCCAAAGCATCAGAGGAAGTTGATGACGAAGACGAGCTGCCCAAGCGCAAACCGCGGAAGGCTTTTCGGTCCGCCTTCGAACCTATAGCGGAGGGGCTATCACAGCGTTCTGACCTAAATCTCGGCATGACCATGAGATTGCAACTCCGCGAACAAGCGAAGGGAGCCAACGCCAAGAAGTTAAATGTCGTGGAAAAGAGCCGTATGGACTGGGCTGGCTTCGTTGACAAGGAGGGCATCAAGGACGAGCTTGAACTCGCTGGGAAGTCCAAAGAGTCGTACGCTCATCGTCAGGATTTTCTGGCCCGTGTTGAGGCCAAGAAGGAAGAGGAGGCAAGGAGAGCTAGGATCGCTGGGCGTGGTTGAGAGAGCTTTTGGCCGTTCTGCAAGAATTACTACTTACACTATCCCTCTTGGACGGCACGTCACGAACACGGAGAATAAGAGTCTTCCTGGGCCCTTCCTAAGGCTCTAACTCCACTCCGCTACGAGCATCTACCGTTGAAAGAACTGTTTAGTTCAACCCCTCCATATGTTACGTGGCAGTACTATGAGTGTATTATGAAGCCGCTCAGATGCGCATAAACGCTCCTGCTCAGTGTGTTGCTTACCATGGACATGGATCGGTATATACACACTAATGCCAACCTTGGTCTTAGCTGAAAAAGCCCATACCACCCCTTACTAGACTACCGGTATAAATTATTACCTACAGGGAGATAAGGTAGGTACCTACCTATGGAAGCCGTTTACTCTTTCATGATTTGACACTAAAGTATCCAACATTTAGGGGTTGCAAGCCATCACGTTTGCATACAGCACTGTGATGACTACTACGAATGTACTTGGCTCGGAAGCATCAACGATCAGAGAAAGGAATCGCGCCTCCCCTCCGTGCTATAGTTTCCACCATGTTGGGATGTCAAGAGGATAGTCCTACCCGAGTTGAGAATACAATGAGTCTTTATGAGAGACCGTGTATTGATATGGCATTACTACGACGCTTCTGGTCCCATGATATCGAGACTGCCATTCTCATATCATAACGACATTGGGAACAGTATCCCCACATGAACAACCGATTAGTGTGTTTCTCTTTCAATGACGTATATTGAGAGATCTCATTCCCAAGCGTCTTGTAGGCGATAGCAATGAACGGGCCTGAGCTTCCTTGGTCTTAATTTATTGCTACCATGTCGGCCTGTAGTGCGCCATCTACCCCGTACTTGATAGGTGCCGCCGTTAAGGGATTATGCACCTTAGAATAGACCTGCCAGGGGTTTACTGTAAACCACTCGAATGGAGGAGGTTCTTTGTAGGAACAACCTTCTAGGTTAACCTTGGTCATACTGGTAGCATATAACACCTGCCAATATTCGATTGAGGAAAATCAAATCTTGGATTTTATGTCATGCTAACTAAACTTGGCCAAAGGCATTCTCGACGGCATTGTCGCAGTTGCCCTGAATGGGTTCTCATCTTTTGGATAGTTGCTACTTTGATGATCTCAGAGCATGGTGAGCAGAGGAAGCTTTCTTTCTCCCAGACCCCGGCCCTTAGACCCGTCCACCTTCAAGTCCACAATCGAAGATAACTTGCATATTTCCTCTACATAGAATACACGCTATCGGGCCATTCTGTGGTTTCGGTCTACGAAGCTATTCGATAATTCCCTTATTAACAGACTCATCATTAACCTGGGATCGAGTGTTTGGGCGACGATCCGAGTCTTGCTTTATTAAAAGATGAAGGAGATATAGCGTCATTACTATTTGTTTTGAATCGGTACCTTTTGCACCCTCATTAAAAACATGGAGTCAACAAGAAACCTCTTACTGCCCCAGGTCAGTCTCGAGGCCGAGATCGACAGAGTAATTAGCGTTACCTCGTTATATTATGGCCCTCAAGCCTTATGTAACCCACTCCCGCCTGATGACATCAAAACCAATTGGACGAGGTTCATTATTGTATCGCCGCCAGTTAGTCCTCCCATTGATAGAGTATGGGCAATCAGAAACAGCATCCAAGCACAACACCCGTATATCGAGCCTCCCGGCATAGCAGAATTATTTGAGATGTGGAAGTCACAAGAAGAAAAGAGCGAAGAAACTGTGGATGATTGGATGACAAATATCAGTCTCTTGGCAGGAGTTCTATATACATGGGGAGAAGCTCATGGCCAGTATCTAATCTTGGGAGTTGTCATGGACAATGGGACGCCTTTTTGGTACGATCAACCTACAAAACCTCTCCTCGGCGTTACAGTATGGGTTCATCTTGACGAAAGCCACGATTTATTCTCAGGCCTGAAAAGGATTATGGACCCCTTGCCTGGTTCGTCTCTCTCCGCGAATGTAACAGCTGCAATCTCGCAACCGTCGCAGTCATCACAAGGAGAATATGTGCTCCCGCAGGATGTAGGGGCTTTCCAAGGTCAACTGCTTGGGACGAATGGTAACAATCCAAGAGGAGTAAGCAGCGATGAAACAAGAGGCCCGGTGTCTCAGTCCGTTGATGTGCCTATGCAAAATTGGGTGTCTCCTCCTATTTATACCCCAGGGGAGACCCCCGAGGCCGACCCTATAACCCTGTTCCTACAGCAGCAGCCTCAGACAAACACCGTACATGGCTATGACACCAATGAAAGCGGCACTGTCACTACCGATTCCAAGGATATACTCCCCGAGACCTTACACAGAGCCAACGCGTACGAAAGTTCCAATGTCTCCGGGAGCTCTCTTCGAAAAACTTATACGACTTTGTTCTTCCACCTCAACGAAGCCGAGCACAGCTTACTGGCCCGCGCGCTGGCCTCCGATATCATCTCAGTGCAGCTCTCCGACGGCGGACTCCTCTGGTGGCCCACCGCCGACATCGAGTTTAATGACGACCCGCACCTGCCAGGGTCGTCCGTAACGGCTGCGCTGGTCGACGCGGGGCTCGACAAGCAGGCCCTGGAACGGGTGCTGGACGAGAACCGCGAACGCCTCATCCTGGGGGGCCGCCACGGACGTCCATACGATGCCTTGTTCGTCGACGCCCAGCGCCGGTTCGCCTCGGCGCTGCTGCGGCGCTGCTGCTACATCGCCGCCTTCGAGCAGCACTTCTTGCACTGCCCGGCCGACCGGGTGATCTCGGAATCGAGCCTCTATCCCCTGCTCGGCCCGGACCCGGACACGGACGACTTCGTGCTCCGCCACGGCCTGCTGCCGCTCGTGTACGCACCGCCCCGGCCGAGAGAAGCATCCAAACCCGACCCCATGGTAAACATGTACGGGCTCAAGTACCGCGATCTCCTGTGCATACGCAACAACCCGAATGGAGCCGAGAGGGTGTCCAATTGGGACACTATCCGTGAGTTTTTATTTTATTTTTTCTTTCTTTTTTACACACACTGTTCCCTCCCCCCCCTTCATTTTCTCTCCATCACCGCCTTCATCTACAAGGCCCCCCACCCCCTCTACACCCATCATCATTTTCCAAAAAAAGGAAACATCTTTCACCTAACAAAATCCAACTCCCCCCCCCTTTCTAACTTAAAAAAAAAGTCCGCTACCACATCCTCCAAACCTGGCTCGGCCCCTCCCACTGCACCGACGTCCGGGAGACCCTCATATACGCCTTCAAGCACCTGGAGGACCTGCGGAAGCAGGCCCGGGCCCGGTACCAGACCCGGGCCCATCAGCTCCTGGCGGCGCCGCTGCGTTCCGCCGCGTATTTTCGCCTCGAGATGGACGTGGCCGCGCAAATGATCGCGCGGCTGTGGGAAGACGCGCGCACCCACGACAGTCGCACCATACCCTCAATTCGCCGCAAGAAGTTCTCCGCCGTCGGCAGCCGCGCCGCGGCCAGTGGGACGACCTGCCCCCGGCCCTGCAGTGGGCGCTGCTCGGCTGGCCCCTCCGCACCGACCTCGCGGAGAAGTATGCCCGTTTTGTGAAGCTGCCGTTTCCTGCCGCCACGGGATTAGGAGCAGGAGGAACAGGAGCAGGAGGAATAGGAGGAGAAGGTAGTGAAAATAGTGCTGGAGGAGGTGAAAGAGGTGAAGGAGGAGGAAGAAGCGACTGGGTAAAACAAGCGGCGAAGGCGGTTTTGGGTGAGTTTGCGGCTCTGGTACTTTGAAACAAACAAAAAAAGAAATACATATATATGATGATGATGATGATGATGAGTAGCGTGGAATGGGTTACTTGGCTTACTTGGCTTTTTTTTCTTTTTTCTTTTTTGGGCTTTTCACTTTTGTACATTATTGACTAACCTTACCTACACGTAACGGTTACATATCATATCTATTCCGGATAGCAGCGTAAAGGGTAAAAATTTTTTATCTACCTAGTTAATAGTTAGGGTAGCTTAATCCCTTTTTTCTTCTTCTTTTCTTCCTCTCTTCTAGGGGTTTTTAAGGGGGGGGAGTTACGATTGATGCTACCTAGGTATTTACCTAACCACTCCTCATTACAAGGACAGGCCTAACCTCCTAGCATGTTGTCTTTTAGAAGAAGCAGTAGTATGGGAAAGTGGAACGTAGGTATTGATGATACCTGCATATTTATTGGTGTATTGTGTGTTTTCTTTTTGTCTTTTTTTTCTTTTCTTTTCTTTTTCAAATCTGTCTCGGGTATACATACATATATATGTCCTATAGTTCATCCGCCGCGGCGATTGGACAAGTCGTTTCTCGGTTATAATGGATACTGCATATATGCCCTATTCTTCACATTTCACATAATTCCGAACCAAAGTTCAGAATTATTTCAAGATGAAGAGAAGAGATGAATGACATGTCATTGGTATACTGTGTCACTCACCTTGCTAACAAGAGGGGGTTCTATAAAAGGGAAAGAAATGTGACAACTACTAAGAGAGTTTTCATTGAAAGCATGCAACCTAATTCTATTATACCTAGCTAAGAATAATGCCATCCTTTTCCATCCAGGGGGGGAGATAAACACATGCCACAGCAGCCCAACATCCGACGCCAACATTAATTATACTGCTGTCTGGACGAGACCATAAAAGTACGTCCATTGTTTTTTTATCCCGTCACTTGTTATGACTTATCGCCGGGTTGCCCATAGAGGCGTAAAGATCGACTGAATCCGATCCCCGTGAGTCCACCAAGAACGCCGAGTCCAACAAAGAACAGAGCGCCCGTACCAACTACCGACAGGCTAGACTTTGGTCAATCTGACAAAGCTCTGTATATGTGCTTTTTTTTTCTGAGAGGGGAAAAAAAAACCCCCTAGGAAACCTAGGGAGAAGAAACATGATGCAATGCTGGGGTTGAGAGAAAAGGCAGCTTACGCCCTGTTTTTACGGCCGCCGCAAAGCAATAGCAAGAGGCCACCTATCCAGTCCACCAGTATAGTGTGAAGGAATGCCCTGAGCCATTTACCATCCTTTTGCACGTTGTCTAGAGAACGTGTCGATAAAGGTGAGTCTGGGCGATCATCATTAGTTTGCTTTCGCAGATTGGTGTCGCTGCAAGCATCGAGAGATGTTGACCTTGCCTCGCCCGTATCAGCGCTACCCGCACTAATAATGACATGCTCGTCTACAACGGGTTCAATAGGAGCAGCGGTACTGGTGTTGGCAGCCCGTACATCGTCTGCCGGGATTGTCTTAGGGCTGATGTCATCGTGTGCGGCCACGACTTTATCTTCTGGCTCAAGCAGAGAGTCATCTAGTGCCGATTGTTCCGTTTCCGAGTCATCAGCCCTCGAGTCGTGTGTTTCAGAGGCCTGACAGTCGGAAGCCTGACAGCTTGAGTCATCTCTCTGGTCCTTCACTGAGTTCTGGTATGATGGATTGTACATAGCAATGCCTTCATCATCATCACTACCAATGGGTTCAGGCAGAGCTTCCGTTTTCGAAGCAGGTCCAGAATGCTGAATGGGTTGGGTTGGGGTTCCATTGCGTCCAGCTGCTTCATTGAGAGCCTCGTCATCCTCGGCAATGGGTTGCAGCGAGGCTGCAGCTTCTGTAGACTCGGCGGGTTGGACCAAGTCAGACGAATCCTGGTCATCTTCCAAGTGCTCGGTTTGGTCTTCAGTAGAGGGAGCTCCAGATGTCATGGGCGCGGCACTTTGGGCTTGCTTCTGGGACGTTGAGATCACAGCAGATGGCGGGATTACATCAACAACCGTGCGGTCTGCCTCTATGGTAGTTGACAAGCGTCGCATCGCAGCCATGATAGTATCGCGGTTTTCGGATGGGAAGTGCTCTAGTTGGGGATTATCGAAATCAATCTCAGACTCGTCGGGATATTGGGTGGGTAGGTCGGTAGTTTCTTCTAGCGGCTCAAGAAGGCCAGGTTCCTTGGTGATAGGGGTTTCAATATTGATCCGAGAGGCTCCAAGGCACTCGTGTGAGAACATTGGGCACTCCGCATTGGTATCATCGCTTACAACGACTTCGGCATCGTCGCTGTCTAATTTAGCAGCGTCTTCAGCTACTTCCGCAGCCGTACGAGCCACTTCGGCAATGGGTGTCGCAGATAACCGCCGTACACCTACTCTACCAGCCTCTTCATCTGTGATGGTAGGCTCGGGCGTGGTGGGATCAAGAAGCTTAGCAGACTCTGCTACGTCCGCAGCCGTCGTCACGAAGTCAAGAGTCTGTACACCACTTGGGGAAGCAGATTCCTTCAGGGCGCGAACGCGGGACACCTCAGCCGGAATTATCTCAGGGGTGGGCTTGATCGGGGACGGCTTGAGGACATTGTTCACGTTTCCCTGGGCATCGGTAACTAAAGACATGTGTTAGCACATTAACCTGGATGGTAGATCAGCCATTGAGATGCTGAGAAAGAGATGCCTACCAGTATCGGCGGTTGAGTCTATTGTCCACCAATCCCCAAGCCCTATCCGGAATTTGTACTGGATCTCAGAAGCGTCGCCGACTTCAACATGTTTGGTGAAAGAATACTCGCCATTCTCCTTCATCGCGGCATCCATCTCTTGAGGTTGCCATGATGGATCTGAAAATGAGCCGGCAACAAAGACGGGAGGTTGAGTTCCGTCCTTATGGAAGGTGAAGGTGACAGGAATTTTGGGGGAGGCCATTTTTTGTGTGTGAGAAGAGAGATGCTGGAATTCTGAGTTGTTACCAGTTCATGGCAAAAGAAAAAAAATACTAGTTCGTGAATTGGTAAGCAAGAGTTTGGCTTCTCGAGGCCTTCGTTGTTGCTGAACTTGATGGCAGTGTGTCTTCTAGAGTACCACGTTGCTCAATGTTCCATTGGGTACCAATGGTAGATAAGGCAGTTGAGCGGCGGTGTAGACAGCCGAGTGTGGATGTCCGTTGTCGTGATAGTAAGGAGAGAGCAGGTGCTACAAGCAAAGAATGATAATGGATGATGATGGATGATAATAGATGATAATGATGACAGTGGCGGTAGCTGAGGTCTTGAGAGTCAGTGTTTAGTTCATTGATCTAAGGAGGCCGAAATGTAGAGTATAGCAGGCATTATCCATGTATATTATATGGATTGGCTTTAGCATCGACGGCGGTTATAGTAGCGAGAGCAACCAGCCCATTCGAACTTAACAGCCACGAGACAATAGTAAATAGTAGCAACTTACAGTTTAGTGGTAACTCTGTTGAAACTATTCGAGACTATGAGTAGGGTTGAACCCTTCTTGTCATAAAAAGGAAGAGAAGGAGGCAAAGAAAGGTAGAGTGAGTACCTATGTAGAGTTAAAAGAAAGAGAAGGGAGAAAAAAAAAGTAGTGGTATTGTGTTGGGAGGAAGGATGGGTGTAAGTACGGTCTGGAAGTCTGGAGTCTTGTGTGTGAGAGGGTCCAGAGCACTATAAGACAGATACACCAGATACGGTAACTTCACCGTCAGGTCACTCCGTTGTACTGGTACACTATTGGAAAACACACAGCCGGCTGGGCTCTTTCTCTTGTTTTCTTTGCCAATGTTCCAATGTTGCCCTCAGGAAGTTTGTTACGGGGAGGATCGTCCGGGTTGGCATATCACCATGACGGCGCTTATTGGTCCCCTCGATGTGCCATTGATGTAAAGAAAGACGGTATACTTAGGTAAAGCAAACTCAACAAAATCTCGGGTCACTCCGGGGACATGCCATCCCCGCCGTTGACGTGGATCACGCACGCTAGGTGAGGTGGCCAAAAGGCAGCTCAAGACCAAAACAGACATAGGCAGGGCTTAACTCCGGTGGAGGAAGTGGGAACATGAGCCCTCCCATCTGGTTTTTTCTTTTCTTTTCTTTTTTTCCCTCTCTTTACGTATCTCTACTAGTCTTGTCATACTGGAGGAGTTGCTGATAGGTCACAAATTGAGGTGGTTGAAAAAAGAGGTAGGCTGTGTTAGGAACCAGAGAAAGAATAAATAAATAAATAAATAAAAAGGGGGGGGAAGAGGGGTGAGTGTTCGGGGATTGTTGTTGTACCTAACAAGCTGTAAGATAATCAAAGATAATCAGACGGATGATGGGTAATGATGTAGGTGTTGTGCTACTCTGTCTTTACCAGACGGAGCAGATGGTCCCCTCTCTCTGTGGCGGATTATGGCGGGTTATTTTGTCCCTCTAGCCACTGAAGACTTGATACCCGACTACCTACCCCACAGTAGCTAACGCCACAGCTATCAAACCCTTCCCATTACTGGTCAATTACAGGGATTTAACGTGGTCTTTGCGTTTTCACATGCATAGGTAGTTGCAACTTATAAACTCAACTTCTGTATGTAACTAGGCAGGCTAAGCTACACTAGGTTACCTAGATATCACCTGCCCAGGTGCCTACTATGCTTTGGTTGCCTACCTACTCTTCCTTCCCCCTCCCTTTCAATCTATCATGATAGATTCTATCCATGTTATTAAGGCATTTCTATTCTATTCTATTCTATTTTATTTTCATCTCTCCATCTGGGTATGTATTTCATTTGAAAGCTATATTTTATTCAAAGGATGGATCTGTTACATTGATGTAAATAACTGCATATAAGCTTGGGACGTTGCACTATTCATCAGATCAGACCAGGCCAGATCAGATCAGAAACTGACGCATTATTTAAGCGAGGTAGGAATAAATATAAGAATAGTACTACTTAATCAATGTTCTTTTTTCTCATTCTCTTTTTCATAAGTTATGAGACTAATGCACCCGTTATGCTCCTTCTATGCTTCTTCTTATCTCTGCATGTGTCTTTGATGGAAGGAATAAATGGGGAAACGACGACTAGACTGAATTGAACTGAACTGTAATTATGCCGGGCGGTGAAGGCGCAGAGCAAGGATGATTTCGTCACAAGCCAATGATTCGCGGTTCGCTTTAATCGATTTCCATCCATAGAATTTAATGAATTTAATTGATTCACGCATTTCACAAAGCCACATACGAAGTACACTCACGACACCTGCATCAGCATCATTCTGCCCAATCTGTGCCGCATCGCCAAACCTCACTTAGACTACCACCATTTGACATTGGATATCCATATTCAAAATGTCTGTACCGCCGCAACTTATTCGCGTGAAGCGCAAGGCGACCGAGGAGGCTCCTGTCTCGTATCTTCGTACGCCTTCCTCTAGCCCGAGCAGCACCTCAACCCCCAGCTAATCGCATACCATGCAGGTGTTCAGGAAAACAAGAGACACCGGAGCGATGTATTTGTATACCGGCGACAGGATCCCGAGGCTGGTCTCACTCGCAACATTCCTGCCGAGCCTCAGAAGCCCATTGTTCACTTGTCCCAGCCTAGCGGTCCGACCCCGGCATTCCAGAACACAACGGAACCAGATACCGAGGCCAACACCAACACTGTTGGTCCGACCCCGGAACCCCGCCGGTTCCATATGTCGCGGAAGGACATGATGCTTGCCTCCTATCCAGCCGATCCCCATGGAGCCTCCTCCAAGAAGCGATCAGCTCCGGCGTTATTTGTGGAGCGCAAGATCAAGAAAATATCATCCAAGACTCTCGAGAAGTTGCATTCAGCCGCCAATGCTGCTACCCTTGCCACACCCAGCCCGACCCCGGACACGCAGGAGATGGAAGTGGACAAACCAGAAGCTAGGAAGTTCAAAAAGCCCGGCGTGGCAAAGCTCACTACTAAGTCGGAGACACCAAAGAAAAATGCCGAGCTGCCCAAGTCAATGACGGGCAGTTGGAACTTTGACATGGACAAGATGGCTGCCGAGATGGACGCATACACAATGGAGCAAATTGGACTCAATCTACAGAGAGAAAAGGAACAGAAACAGAAGAACAAAACATCATCATCAAACCTGAAATTCAAACCTAAGCCTCCTGCTAAGCGCTATGCGGAACGACATCCGGAAGAAGCGCAAAACTCGGCGGACAAAGCCATGGTAGATGTGGATGCCAATGTGAGTGACAGTGACGATGGTGACTACATCATTGAAACATACATCCGTGTTCCAGCAAGCAATATAGGAGACCAAGTGTCACCTCAGAATGTCGGCCTTTTGGTCTTTGACGAAGAACCTGATATGGAGTATTTCTATGGAGAGGGCGATGATAGCGAGGACGAATGGGCTGAAGAGGAAGAGGATGAGAATGGTATGACTTGCATCCCGGCCTTTGATTAAGTGACGTCACATACTAACCTCGCCGATAGCTGAAAACTACTACACGGCAGACTACCCTGATGAAGAGGTTGCCTCAGATGACGAGTTTGATCTAAATCCATACTCCTTCCGGAATGGAAATGCCTCAGATCTCGAAGAGTATGATATGGACGATGACAACGACGATCCTGCCTTGAGTGACCAGGAGACTTCGGGGCAATTCACAACCTACATTGGCAGGAATGGCCTCAGGACCAACCACTTGTGAAGAGAATGATGGCAATTTTAGTTGTTTATCAGCAACAATCCCGCGCGGCAAATCCAAAGGAGCGGGACGGTCGAATGTCGCGCACTACATCTCGATAGGCGCAGGTTTAGGCTTCGAACGTTGGTGCGAGGCGCAGACATGTGACCGTTAAATCATCAGAAATCAACCCAGCCGGGTGGGATGGTCGGGTAAGAAGAGAGGTATTATTTCGGATCGAGGCGTGCAAGTTGGAATGGTTTAGGCCCGAACAACCATACCCGAATCAGGCTGATTCGTGCCGTAGCCCGTCCCGAGTAACTAGGTTGTCTGTGTGCATGCGACTGCAACCAACATCGACAGCACCGCCCTGAAGATCAATGCCCCCATTTCCCCTTTTCTTCTATTGGTGCGAGCCGACAAGGCACCCTTTCGCAACCCAGTTTCCAAACCTCTACCATCTGTAAAAATAAACCTAAATCGTCTTAGACAGAGAGGAAGGGATACAGAGCATGGGTCTCTGTTGCGATGCTACCCGAGAGAGAGAAAAGGAGAACCACGAATCAACGCCGAAGACGCCGTGTCTCATGGCAACAGGGGTGCTGCGTGATACCACTACTACTTCTTTCGATCAGTTGACCTGGCCTGGTTTACCTTATCTGTGACCATATGTTCCACCGACGCGATGCGCTGCGTGCTACACGTGCAGAAGGTAATCCAAAAGGCAGTAGGCTTTTGAAGGAAGAGTGCCTACCACCCCTCTACCGGCGGGGGTTTCGCGTTTCGTTTCCCTGCAAAGGGATTCTGTCTAGTTACATCCCGACCCAGTCCCTCGGGTCCGTGGTAATATATCATTTGTTTGCCGCCCTTTGTCCTTGTTGTCTTGTTCATTAATTATCCAGGGTAACGAGCAAATCCTTTTCTCACCTCACCTTAAATCATGTCATTAGTATAAGCGAGGAGCAGAAACAGGGGTACGGGGCGGTGATGGAAGACGAAGGTCCTAAAAAAATTACCATACAAGAGAATTCAACAACAATAACAACTACAAGCAAGGATGAGTGTGAGTCTCCGAAAGGGGATTAGTTGGCTTCAAACAGGGTATTCTCTGAAATTAACCAAAATACCCAGTCGACTAAGAAAGAACCTGGATATTCCCGTTACCTTCTTAAAGATCCCAATACTCTTCTATCACATTCTTACTCTTCCACTGATCCATCCCAAACAAAATAAACAAAATATGGTTTGATGAATCTCCATCTCATCGCATTCCATAATATGGGACGGGAGCTGGGGAGAAGAATACAATTCATCGAGATCATCTTGTCCTATCAAGCTTGTCCTACCTTGCCGTAGGACATACATGTAGGCATACATGTACACCTAGATGACCACCCTGGCGTGTCACATCAGACGTAGTCATGAAACGCACATATAAAAATACTTAAGGGAATTAAGTTTAACAAACATGTGAGAAGAGAAATGACTTGTTTTTTTATACGGCTGACCAACGGATTCACAAGCTAAATAAGAAACCGTTTCGTACCAACCAACTAAACGAAGTAGTAATGAAAAATAGATGACATTGGTTTATCTCCAATGGGGGTAATATAGATGATTAAGTAAAATATGATGGTTCGAGAAGTAACAGGCAGGAGACGTACATACACGAAGAGAGTAAATCTAGTAGTACACACACCCCTCTCCTTTCTCCCTTACGATCCGTCGAGAGAGAACAAGAGAGCAAAAAAAGAGAACCTCCAAGAAACTTTATTATACTCCGCTTCAAAGAGAGAAACAATAGCACACTGTCCAACTTTTTTGACTAAGTGAATATCAAGTTTTCCTTCCCACCATGTGCTCCTCCCTTTCCGATTTCCTCCACCCCGAGTAAAATAGTAATTTTGTTTCCGTCATTACCTACCTAGGTAGGTAGATAAGAAAAAAAGAAAAAAAAAAGACAGTAATGAAGAAAACGACCCGTTTCCCACCCCCTTCGTTTCCCGTTTCCCAGTTTCATAGCATGTAAAAGTGTAGCAGTTTCTTTTTGTTTCCTCCCTGGCGTAGTTGGAAGAGAGAAAAAAAAGAAAGGGAAAAAAAAAAGAGGTGTCCCTTTAATAAACCCCTTCGCCTTGCTTCCTGAATTTGCCGTCGCTTGATGTTTTCCCGTTAAAAAGACCAAAAAACAACCCCCAGCCTTAACCTAGCCTGGCCTTCCTTACCTTACCTTATGCCGTAACCCTGGATCCCTAAAAGGAAAAAAAGAAAAAAAAAAGGAGATAAATAGAAGGGGAAAAACAATGTCCTGCTCCTTTCCTGCTCGCTGTGTTATGTAAATAAGTGAATAAATAAATAAATAGTTCCTATGTGAGCAAAAGAATTCCCTCCTCCCCAACCCCCACCCCACCCCTGTTCTGGGAAGAGGGAAAACCGAAAGAAGAAGAAGAGAAAAAAAACAACCCCTGCCAACTAACTCTTTTGTTGTGATTGTTGTTGTTGTTCTCTCGCAAGACAAATCTCCTCGCCACCTCTTCTCTTTTCTCCCTTTTGTAGGTTACAAAAAGCTCGTCAGTGCGTAATAACGAGATAGATAGATAGAGAGAGAGAGGGGGGGGAATATATATATAAGCCCCAAACCCTTCCTTCCTTCCTTCCCTCCCAGCCCGCTGCCGAAAAAGAAAATGGTGAGACGGAAGGATAGGTAGGTAGGTATGTGCAACGCGTACAGCGACGAGCAGGAGCAAGATCTGCTTGCTTGCTTGCGTGTGCTGTCTTTTGTCCGGTGTAGATAGGTAGTGTATGTATGTATTGGTTGATTCGTCGGGTTCGTCGTAGTCGTAGTCGTAGTTGTAAGTCGGATCGGTCAGAGAGTCGTTGAACATCTTTGAGTAGGTAAAAAAAAAAAAGTCTCGTAGCCACGGCCGTTTCATCTTGTGTAGGCAAGTAGGTATATATGCCCCCTTTTTTTTTTCTTATATGTGTACGTGTACGTGTGCCGGCGCGTTGTAATATGTATCTCGGATTTTTACTTCTTCTTGTTCTTTTTCATTTCCCCCAGAGAGTCTTTGTTGGCAGTGTAATGTTCAGATGATGAGAGGTAGGTACCACGTCCCCGTGTTGTGTATGAAGGGGGAAGTTGGGGGAACGTAAGATAGATATATAGATTGATGGCACAGAATGATGTGTTAGCCAGGTGTAGTAGAGGCAGATGGCACATAATAGCAATAATGATGATGATGTTGATGTTCCGGGTTTCGTTTTAGTGGCCGTACGTTGCTGCGTTCGTGCCTGCGTAGTATGTACCTATGAGAGAGGAGGAGGAGGAGGAGCCAGCCCGGTCCACTCCTTTACCTGGCGAGCTTAAGCCATTCGAGGCTGTCTCTCAGCGAGCGCGTCTCCGGAGCGATCCTGTTCTTGTTCTTGTAGCGCTCTCCCTCATCCCTGGGGCAGCAGGCGCACTCGCCGTTATCGAACTTCTCGACCCATACACCGCGCTTTATGGCATCGCGTCGGGCCTGAGCTCTCTGCGGAATGCGCTCCCTGTCTATCGGGCGTAGGGTTAGTAACCTCGTAAAAAAACCCCCCCGTTGATGGTCGAGGGGGGAGTAAGTAACTTACTGATTTCTGCGGCTAGCTGCCGGTCCTCTTCCCGCACCCAGTCGTACTTCATGGCCCGCTCCGGATACAGGTAGACGAGACCGAACCTCCTCCTGTCGTTGCCCTGCTTGCGCACCTTCTTGGAGGTCGTGGCCACGTGCCCGTTCGGCAGGAACACCAGCTGGTTGCGCCGGGGTACGATGTCCGGGATGTGCTGGTTGTCGCGGTAGCTGACGCCTTGGACGCCCTGGACTCTGCGCCGTCTGAACTCCTCGGCCATGGGGAACCGAGCCCCGAAGAAGTGCGTGATCTCTTTCCACGAGTACTTCAGGTCTTTGTTGTAGTAGCGCAGGAAGTCCCTCTCCTCCTGCGAGTACTTGATGTTGCAGTGCGGGGGTTCCTTTGAGCCGGCCCGCTTCTTCTTGGGCTTCTCCTCTGGCGGCGATGGCTGCTGGGGAGACTGGTGGCAGTAGTCAAAGGTCTGTGAAGGCCACTTCTGTTCCGACTCGTGTAGCTGGTTTGCGAAGTCTACGGGAATATGCAAAGGCTCGGATAGGCCGATCCGGGGCAAGAAATCTTTCGTGTGGTTCTTCTCCTTCCGGAGCAAGTTGAGGGTTTTGGTGATAGGGTCTTCGCCTGGGAGCAAACTTGGTCTCCTTGAGAATGTGTATTCACTCTTGGGTTCCGGGCTTGACATGGGCGTTTGCAAGTGGCGCTTGGGTTTTGACACCGCGTTGTGGTAGCTTTGTGTACCTTCGGGGGTTTCCAAGAGATGCTGCAAGCCAGGCAGCTTTACTCTCTTGACGTCTTCATCCTCTAGAGGCTCCGACTTCCTCTTCAAGCTACGTGGCATATGTGTCGCCGGAATGCAAGACCAGTCGGCCTGTATTATGTCGTCGACCTCGCACGTTGCCTTGGGCGTCCTAGGTGTTGGGGGACCAGTTGATATTGTGGAACTAGAATTCGCAGTGGACTCCTGAGAGAATGAGGAACGGAAACTTGACGCCATGGGGGAACTAATAGGGTACTCGGGTAAAGTAGTTTCGACCGCTTTGTTTCCTGACCAGCTAAACATCGGCATTCTAGTGATTTCGTCGAGACCGACTCTAGGCGAGCATGAATGGGATGAGCGTGATGGGGGCGACAGATCCAGTGATGCTACGCGGGGGATAGTCGCAGGTTCCATGGTTCGCTAGTTGATGTCGTCCTTGATTATCATACCAGAGAGGTTATAAATCTAGTTTAGAGAACACGAGAGGATTAACTTGATACAGGAAGCTTGGACAGTCAAAGGCGCCAATGGTGACATAAATGGAGAGAGGAGCAGGATTATATATGGACCCTGAAGTATTGTGGAAGATGGAAGAGTGGGTAGTCGGGGTCAGCGCAATAGACTCCAATGTTTAATATAGTCCAACAACGACCCTACAAATAGGACCCTGTCTACTGAAGAGTGTACAGTAGAGTCACTCTTGCAGACAAGCATTATGCAACTTGCACCCTAGGGTGTTACTTAGGAGTGCGGCGATAGTTACCTCCCGGCTCTTGGGGCCCTTGTACAAATTCTCGCTGCTGGGATTATTATTAGAGTGGTGGCTTAATTACAGAATGTCAGAATATCGAGACATGGGCTACTGCAGATGGAAAGTCCTTTTTTTTCTTCGTTATTCTGTACGGCGGATCTAACTAACGTAGGCATAGTTGAGTGGCCGCGCTGGGATGGGAGGGAGGAATGTGTCTCTCGTTGCCGGCAAATGGGTGACAGGAAGGCAATACATGGACAAGTCTAGTTAATAATGGCCGGTGGCACTGGTATACTTGAGCGGAGGAGCCCAGCTAGTCTCATCGACACATGAATGGACGGGCTACGGCGCAAGGGGGTTCTCAAATCTATGGCTACCCTGGACCCAGTCACTTACACACTGTCTCGACGCTGAAAACACTAACTGACGATAGACGTCCTGCATGAGCAGATCGGCTCTAACTAATACAGAGACAGAGACAACTAGCCAAATAAACGGGACATGGGGGGAACGCCCCAGAAACGCAACGTCTGCATTAACCATAGTATATCTACCTACGGCTTAATATATGGCTCCCGGACTGAACTGTCGTTCCCATCTGTACCGAGGTGGAAATAGTACAACAACCCCAACTCACCAATGCTACCGGATCGTCAATACGGGGCATCATTCTTACACTGTGCCAGGCATTGATTCCCATTATGGCACTCTATTAGTGAATGCTGAGATGTTTCCAGACTGTCGGGACAGCTCAGCCAATGGCAATACTGATGGGGGACATGGATAAAGCTGAGCAGGCTGGGGCCCATCAACCGAAAGAGGGGGTGTGGTATGCAAGGTGGTTATGCGCTCATGGAGAGAGAGAACAAGAAGTGGGTAGTTATGCTACCTAAGGTTAGGTCTATGGTGTCGTTGGTTTGAGGGGAGGAATTCTTCGGGACGTGGAAAATCGGCCCAAGCCCTCTGCCAACCACCCGAGGGAACGTCGCTTGAGTCCCGGTTCACCAGGGTGGCTCATCCCAATTCATATAACCGAGCGTCTATGTATGGAGTAGTAATCAACCAACTTGCACAGAAAACGCATTGGGTGTTTATGAGTTGTGGTTGACTGTAAGCGCGAAGATGGGGACCACAACAGACGAGCCCGTCGCCTATTGGTCCGTAGGGTGTCGTGGGGGAGAAGTGTGGTCGAGACTCTCTCGGGCCGGCGTGACGCGGTGGGTGAGTCGGGACACACAAGGATGGCAATGAAAGAGGCAAAGGCCTGACTGTGCTCCTCCCATGATTCCTTGCAGATGTGGATTGTCGACAGCCAAGCAGACCGAGCAACCCTGCACTTGTGGTGCTCAGAAAGTAGTGTAGTATGCAGGTGATATCACAGCCTTCCCAATCTGCAAATTCATGCAGATATTTGAAAACACCTAACCTCCGAGTAAGCGACCATTTGGGTCCGATCTGGAAACGGGTATAGGAGAGTAACATCCGCGATGCATATCTGGCCTGATGGCCTTTTGCCATGTCCCGGGTCGGCCAGGAACTTCCAGGAATTTCTGTATCAGTGATGAGTGATAAGATGCACGAAGCTCGCTCGTTTCACTCGAGGTGGCATTGTGGAATGGAGACTTGGTTTGTCTGTCTTGACAGGTAGTCAGTCGATCTTGACTTGCTAAGTTCATGGCTTTCACGACTACCGACCGTCTCGTCTTCTCTGGTGCCAAACCTCTCCTCTCCCGTCATCTGTATGGGTCGACATTTGGGGTTGATGGCAAAAGCCGATCCTAGACCGAGCCCTCGAATATCCGCGTAGTGGTGATCAAGGGGATGTGTGTACGCCATTTTTGCATTAGCTCTATTGCTATGTAAAATAGACCCATGCGCCTCCTCGTCCCGTGAAGCGGAGTGAGACGACGACTCTATTCGCTATTCATTTCGCAAGACGGGATAGCTACGACAGCTCGACCGCCGTCGACCCCAAACACGGCAGACAAGAAGAAAGGACACGACCGCCCTTGGTTTCAACTCAAGACGCGACAGAGACGAACTGAAAGAGGCGGGGCTTGCTGACCGCCCGTATAGTAGTCGCTTTCCGGCCGTGTCGCCGCCCGTCTTTTCTTTTTCATCGTCTACTCTCCATCGAACTCAACCAATCAGCGGTTCAAATGTAGGACTATGCTGGCAGTACAGCCAAAACCTCGTAATGAGGGCATCTCGTTAGACGGAGGATAGTTTTGTTCATGACGACTAAGACATGACGCGAGGCGAAACCATCCGACTGCCTGCAAGGATCTTCTCCAGATTGATCCCCGCCGACCGCGGGTGGGAGACCTGTCAAAATTCACCAAGGGCAAGGCAAGCTTTTGGATCATGCTATACCGACGTCAAAGCGTGCCTAATATCAAGGTCACAGGCCCGCCCAGTGCCGAATCTTTCGTCTTTTGGGCACATTTGCAGGACTCGACTTTAGACCTCAAACCAGCACGCTGTTGCATACCGGTACATGTGGCGGGAAAGCCCAGGGCCCTGAAAGCTTGCACTCACTAGTGTTGAAACAAGCTGCCTGGTGTGTCTATCAGAGCTTGTATCTGACTGACAGGTCATATTATTCCATGGTCACTGACATCAATACATAAGGACTGTCTTATCTGCATTGTATACAGCCGAGTATATCTTGCGGCATGCGACTTTCCTTTTTGCAGCCCCTCCAAAAGAAAACAACAATGGCCATCAAGGAGCAAGTAGCGCGTTTTATCCCCCATTGCTGTAGTTGAGGCTCCAGAGAACCGAAGAAATGTTTCAATAAGTCTTTTTAATTTTTGCCGGACTGAAACATATAGAACGTATTTTTGGGGTAGTAGAGTTGCTGACCGCCTGGGCGTGGCGTTGTACCTATATCATGGTATTTCTGCGTGGGAGCCGTCCGTGTACTCCAGACTGTAGAGCCGAACAATGCTTTTTGTTACCCCTTGCAAGGCTATACGGCCATCTAATTGGTGATAAAAACTGACGAAAACCATCCTACATTAGGCTGCTTAAGAGTCCGCATATATGATTAATGCATAATTAATGAAGTCACAGTCTTCGGGGTATGGAATTATCTCTTGCCCGCAGAACCGCATGGTCTAAGCGGAAAACCAGTTGCGGTAGTGGCGGTAGTTGCAGGTAGGATTGCTCAGCCTGGATGTATCTTTATTTGAGCTGTACCCATGACTATAGCTTGGAGTTGCCTCCGCTAGAGTCGTGCCCGCTTTCGAGCTTCGTCTCCCCGGTGGCTAATTTAGATCCTACGCCATCATATAGAGGCGGCAGGCCTTGACGGTCGACATCAATAAATGATTCGTCGCCCGAAAATTTCCTGTAATCATGGTGAGATCAATATACAATACAGCTAAAAGCAACTACTACTAGAAAGTACAAACTTACCATCCCCTCTCCTTGCCATGACGGAGAAAACTGCAGTCAGAATCCACTTCGCAAGTCCAGCCTCCGTATGCACTCCAGCCGCTGCTCCATGGCACAGCCGATTCAGGACCCTGAGTATCTGATGGATGACGATCGACATTGCATAGGGAATCGGTCTGCAAGATTGCTTTGGATCGCGCCTCTCGATCTTGCATTTGCCCGCATATTGCATCATTATCGTACATCTTACCCCTGGATAGAGTCGTTCTCTTAGTAGTAAGTGCAGTGACAGGTTCACTTCTATCGAAACCCTGCCGTCGATATATGCTTAGACCGCAAGTGAACGCCCCAAAGTCTTCCTTAGTTGCATCCTCTGGGAGCTGTCCCGTTAGGACTCGCCCAAGAGCTATGATGACTGCGGCGTGGGTGCAAACTAGTATCGCCTTCTTACCTTCCCGATCGCTGCGTTCGATGATAGCTTGTATACAGGCAGCGACCCTGTCATACAGCTCTGGGATCAGCTCGCCGTTTGGTGAAGGCGCAGGACTAGAGACATAGTTCGCATCGAGCTCGGGGAAAAACGTCTGCAGCTCATCCAGGGATGCAGCTGTCGGATGAGAAAAGTGAGCTAAGCCGTACCACTCACTCAACCCTTTATCTGGACGGATCCTAAAAGAGTCTTCCCCTGAGTTAGACGTGGACGTCTGGCCACGAACTTGCATGGAACCGCGTCGCAAGGAGACGAACGGCTGGATCGTCTGCAGGCACCGGTAGTAGGGACTTGAATAGACCTGTTCGATCGGTGGGTCGAGTCTCAGCAAGTGTTGTGCTAACTCACTAGCTTGCTCAACGCCATGCGATGTAAGAGGAGGATCCGTGGGTAAACCAGTAGGAGAGCGGACGAAGGCTGTATAGTTGCCAGTGGCGGGATCTACACCCCAAGGTGAGCGGAACTGATAATGGTACGCTCGGTCAGTTACTTTGATGTGGCTTCTGCCAGGCAAGAGGGGTGAGATGAGGGAGTCTCAGAGCTGGCGATGGAAACTCAGGGGCTCGAGGTGGAGGTTGGACCACCACCACCACCACCACCACCACCACCGCCACCAAGTGATCCAAAGGTCACATCGAATAGTACTTTGATGGGGAAACCCGTGATATGATCTTACCCCGTGGCGAGTCACGTAAATGACCTCTAGAGACATGGGAACTTCTAGAACATCATCACCGGAGACCTTGATGCGGCGTGTATGCCAAGATTTCGAGCCGTTTTGCGTGGTCTCCTCGAATGAACAAATTACATAAATTACTGTAGGTATCTCTTGACAATGAGCTGAGGTGCAACGTCAACTGTGAATTCCCTGTCTAGATTATCCGGCAGCCACGGCACTCCTCTTGTGAAGACAGGAGTTGGTGAGTTGGAAGAGATGGATTGACGTGACAAAACCCCGTTGGTGGCGAATCTTGCCGAGGCACAACCTCTCTAGCTTAACCTTAGTGTAAGGTGTAAGAGCGGGCCACGTGACTTAGGGGAGCTAAGTACCTACCTGGTAAGGTACTATGTACTACATACGATTTGCAGGTTATTTGTATACTCCTTACATGTAATTATGTAAGCGATTTTGGTTGGTGAGTATTGAGGTACTACTAACCTACTGTATACAGTAGAAGCGACTATGGGCATTACATAATGTTGTAGGTTAGGTAGATAACCAGCAAGACACATCACGGGCGCCACAAAGTTAGGTAGCCTAGGTACCTATTTTTCAGGTAATGGTTAGATGGTTAGGTTTTATCGACTTTTTTATTTCATTTTTATTAAAGCCCATTCAATGGACATCCCTTGTATTCTATCGCAGCCAATTCAATCCGACCAGACACACTCGCACTATTTGAACATTAAACACGTGAACGTTCTTTGGTCACATCTTGTTCGACTCTTTCTCGTCTCTATTCTTCTTTTTCTTCTCCTCCTTCTTGTCTGCCTGCTGATAGGACACCGTCAAGCAATTGAATGGATCAGAAACGACCGCTGGCATCGCCTCACACTTGGTGGCTTAGTTGCAGTTGGCAGCAGCAGCGTTGGCATTAGCGGCATTCGCATTGTCTACAAGTTTTAAGAGTCAGTAAGGATTTCGTTCTCTTGACTCCCAACTCCAACGGGTTGACATACTTGCGTTACCACCGTTATTGTTAGCCTTTTGTCCAGCGTGGTGCCTCTTGTTGTTGTTGTTGTTGTTGTTGTTCTGGTTGGCGCAAGCAGCGCTAGAGGCGGCAGCGGCAGCGGCACTGTTGGCATTGTTGGCATTGTTGGCGTTATTGCCGTTGTTCTTGGTGGTCGTTGCCGCCGCGTTGTTGTTGTTGCCGGCATTGTCTAAATAAGTTAGTGGAAACGTCACCGGTACACCATGGGGAGTGTCTTACTGTTTCCCTTTTGGCCGGCATGGTGACGAGGCACGGGCATCACCGCAGCAGAGGCAGAAGCAGCGAGAAGGAGGACGTAGAAGAACTTCATGGTTGCGGCTAGTACGAGGGCTCTGGAGAGACTTGGTGAAAGGACTGTTGAAAGAAAGACAGGTGGATTAATGTAAATAAGTCGATGTCAAAACGTGGAAAACCAGCCACAAGGTATACACGAAGTAAAATAAAAAGAAGATGGAAAGAAAGTCGAGATGCTTGCTAGATGTGAGGATGGGATGAGAAAATTCTAATCGAAGTGTTGAAGATATCCCAAGCTACTTATACTCATTTGCAGCTATTCTATACACCCACAAATGCAACTCCCCATAGCCCACATTCAAGATGATTATAGTATTAAGCTTAGTTTCCAATCCCTACCTACTACTTAGGTCAACTATGATGCAAGGCCCTTAACCGCCTTCATCTGTAGAGAGAAGGGTGTCGAACATGGTCACTGCCGCATCATCAACCTAAACGCCTCCTAAACAACGATGAGATGGGCATCGCGTAGCTAGAGCCGACCTCTCATAAGCTGCCCGGCAGCTCTAGCAGGATTTCGCGACGTTTGAAGATCTGATGCAGGTGGGACGGGCCAAATCTGGGGTGTTGCTGTTTCAAGCTACCCACTATATTCGATAGACAAGGGTCGGTTTGGAGCTTAGGTAGGTCTGGTAACGATGCCTGCCGTATTACTGTTACCAAAACTCCCCCATGATGCTAAACATAGCTACTCAGTCACCGGGGAAGAGTTGCATTGATGGACCTCGATGTCAAATCCTTGAACATCTTGAAATTGACATGGCAGCTGGTTTCTCCATACTACAGGGTGACTATTCAAGCTTAAGACGATTTACCACCACAGATTCATCTGGTTACTACTTGCTTAGCGCCGGTCTTCAAATTGCCTAAAGCGGTAACCAGCCGATTTCACTACCGATTTACCATAGTTTGGGGTTGCACCGGGGTTCTATACGATGTACTTGACATACCTACATCAATACGCCTCCGCAATAGGGGTCCTTGGGGTCGAAACCCGTTGGAATACACATCCCGTCTTCAGTGTACATACCTACATAGGTAGGTACCTGGTTGTAGAGACGGTCATACTTATTGCTTACCAATACGATATCTCTCTATTGATCACATACAAGTGGACGCGCTACTTAGTAGGATAAGTCGCGTCTGATGTCTTGGTTATAGGTAGTAACTGCAATCAATCAATCTATTTTGGATTTAATTACGAGTTTCAATTCCACCGCCAAGATTATTGTAGAAACAGAAGAAAAGAAAAGAAAAGAAAAGAACAAAAGACCAAGAAAAAGAAAAAGAAACCAAGCTTCTAACTGCACATATGCACTTACTACTGTAGTTAGCTGAATAACGTGAATGTAAATCCCCAGCAAATCCCCAGCAAACAAAGCCCTGCTGTGCCCAGATTTGATTGATCACCTACATCCTACCCAATTTGCAGCAAGCATCTTGGAGATCGATGATCAGGGCCTGGACCAATAATCTTTGGCGGATCAAAACTCCCCAGGTTTCATGCCAAGGGGTTTCCATGAATGTCCTCGCACTAACCATCTACAACTACATACACTAGGTCACTTACACTACATATAATTCGCGCATGGATCTAAGGGGATCGTAGGGGCCTGATTTGCTTGGGCGCAGATCAAAAGCAAAAAGAACCGACCCTACTACAATAACTCGAAACCTCTACAAGCATAATCCATGACATCGACGTACATACGTACATAGATGAACGTCGGGAGGCATGGTGACCCCCCGGGATTGGCGGGATGACCTTGGATGCCCTGGAAAGACCCCAGCCTATCCAATATCAGCCAAACCCCCTTCTGCTCCTTTTGCATTTCTCTGAAGAATTCTCTCCAAGATCGGTCAGCACTCCAGAGAGCCTCACCGACTACCTGGAACATTGTGCGTTAACGAGTCATCTGAATCTAATCTAGGTTGTTCCTCGGTCGCCGTCTGGATTATGAAGTTCGACGAATGTTATCCCGGAGGCGGGATATATGGTCGTAACTTTAAACGGCTATGCGAATACATGTCGGCTCTGTTGCGACTTGCTGCCAGGGACTAGAATTAGAGCATCAAGGGATGCAACCTCATAGCAGGCTGGCGGTCAGTTGATCGTTTCAGTATGCCGTCTAGAGCTAAGACCCCGTCTGGCCTCTGAAGTCTTTAGACGAACCTGAAGCATGCCTCACCGCTGAGGCTTTTATCCCCAAGTAGCGATGTTACAGTATGCTGTAGGTTTGACATCCTCGCCCTTGAGAGTAGATCTTCGCCTCTCTTGAGAGTCAAGAATTTGCTCACCGCGAAGCGACACCGCTTCTGAGGCCTCTCGGGTTCCAATTTCTCATACTCAAGCATTGCAGGATCTAGACTTCGGGGTCGTATGCCTCTTCTAGAGAGTGAGACAGCCAGCTTGGAGAAATGACATGGCTATGCTGCGACTAGCTTTGCTTTCGTCTGGCTCTTGAGGAAGTTCTTCCCTAGGGACCAGATAATATCAGACTGGGCAACTCTAGAAGCTGGACGGCACCAAAATCTTGGTTGGGACTTTTTTTTTTCAGCTTGATGCGCTTAGATAACATAGTTCGCTCTCGTCCCGGTGGCAAGACGTCGACTCTCTCTTCTACCTCGGCTGGTCCGCTCCGTCAATGCTCTAATGACTGGACTTTGAAAAAGATACAGATTTTGTCGAGGCTAAGCTACCAATAGACTTCTTCAAGCTTCATCTATGTTCAGCTAAACCCCTAGCTTAAACCGCCCAAAGAACATGCTGAACACTAAGGAGGCGAGAATATATCCTCCGGCGCATTTTTACAGCTGGAAAATATATCCAAGACATACCCGCAAGATTGGGACAAGTCTCATAATCTGACGTGTCGGATGCAATTGTTACTTAGCCGCAGAGCTACCTGATCTCCTTGCGTGATTACAAGAATCCCGGAGGCGGTGGGCAATATTGTAACCCCGTCTTTTCATCATGGTCTGATCCCCATCCTAACGAGTCTCAATTCGTTGAACTAAAGTATGTACATCTAATTCAGTTCTCAGTCTGCACTCACCGACCTTCATTTTTTTTTTCGCCACCAAAACTGGAGATATTGGAGATAGTCTGGGGACGGTTCTAGGTGGACCTGTCTGTTTATTTAATCCATAACGGTTCAACACGGCAACATACAGCCACCCAGAATTACTGCTCCGCGTATACCTCCAATCCGTCGTGACACACAACGGTGCTATTACCTAAGAATACCGCGGGGTGCAATGATTCAGACCCCTAAGAAGCCTTCCCGTGTCTATCCTCCCACCACTGAACATGTGGTTTCCTCTAGGAAAGGAGGTCAATATCGGGGCCGACTATATCCGCGTCGAGGAGAGACCCTATACTGTACTAAAACAATACACCTAGCTAGCTCGTTCTAAGTGAATGACAAAGAAGAAAAGAGAAGGACAAAAAGAAACGGGAAAAAGAAAACGGCATTTTAGGCAAATACTTATTCCGTTGGTGTTGACAAGGAAGGACCGAGAACAAGACCGAAAGACAATTGCGGTAGCTAGCCTCTTGCCGTTCCCCATCAGTCGACCGCTCCGAGACCCCAGTGACGATGTCGAAATGCGGTCGGTAGGTAGTATTATCCAAATCCAGGGTCCTCCACATGTCTTAGAAGCAAACACCGAGAGCAGTTAGAAAGCGCACCACATGTCATAGAAGGTATCGAACAAGGGCCTTTTTATAGATCGGGGGAAATGAACTCGAACAATCTTGTCGAAGAAGTCTCAGTTCTCACGGAAACTTTCCACCTATTCAGACTACATGGGGTGCGATGAGCGAGACTCGAAGAGTATCCATCCACTATGAACGACCTAAAAAGCGTTAAAGAGGTTCCGCCGTATTTGCGTAAGACCTCGCTAATAGACAGCGAGTGCAGATTTTAGCAGACCCTTAATTTACTGGTGTCGATACACTTTTCTAGACAGATTGTCTGGACTTGATCGCGTTCTGATACTGTCGGCGCGAGTCGCGACTTGAAGCTTTGACAACAATACACTCAACCTAGTCTTGGGGGTTGGAGTCTACCTCGATATTTGATGCTCAATCTTTTTATTTATGTTTTTACTTGCTTGTCTTATTCTATTTTTTAAGCCATACCATATTCTGAGGTAGATACTATGCATTTGTAGGCATTTAGGTTGGGTGAAAGGGGTATTGGTATGCTTAGATATAGAGAGCGTGAGAGAGCGAGTAGGTAGTAGTAGTAGTATAGGCAAAAGTGAGATGCCATGTGTTGGACACTGTATATTACACTGTTTGCCCTTTTCGGAAGGTTGCAAGGTGCACGGACCAGTACGTTACCTCTCGTTGCGTCATGGCGCCGGAGGGTAAAAAAAAAAAAAAAAAAAGTTCCCCAAAATTTTTTGGATGCAACAACGTCGAACTGCAAATTGATAGAAGCTACATCGAGTATCGCAAGGTCGAATTGACCAATTCTAGGGCCGCCACAGAAGCCAACACAAAGAGCGCAGAGAGAATAACCAGTACCCACGATGCGTCCCCTGGTGGCGGCACCTATATGCCCGTCCTGTCTGTTTACCACGACCGCCCACAGCGTCCTGCCGAGCGCAAGACACCAGAGGCCATCGCCATGGGCCACCCAGCGGCTCTACACCCGCCATGCGAGGCCGCCTCCCTCGCGCATGGTACTTTCAGACCGCGTATCCCGTGATCCAGAGAGCGAGAGCGACGAGAGGGGGGGCAAGCGGTCTTCGCGGAGCCCCGCCGGCCCATTCGGAGGCATGAACCGGACCTCGGTGCCCAGTATGCTAAATGCTGCGCCGAGACATCAGCGCGATAATCCGGGCGCTAGCAGCCGAAGAGAGGACAGAGGGGAGGGGGATGGTCGGCGAATAAAGGCAATGAAAATGCAGAGCATGCTAGCAAGCATATCGTACGAACAGAGATCGCGCACGAAGGAGGAAATCCAAGATATCGATTCATTTGACAAATTTGACCTCCTGCCCTCGGTTAAGGAAGCCGTTTCTTCCGAGGCCCTAAAGGGAATGGTTTATATCAAACCTACCCCCATACAACGTCTCGCGATACCGGCGCTGCTAGGCACAGACACCAGACGGCGGTCTCGGACAGCGGCGGACGGCTCCTCGGAAAGACAAGAGTTCCTGCTAGCAGCAGAGACCGGCTCGGGCAAGACCCTTGCCTACCTCCTACCGGCGATCAACGCCTTAAAACAAGCCGAGGCTGCTGACCCAGCTATCGCGGCTCACAAGGAGTCCTACATAAAGCAGTGGAAGGCAATGCGTTTGCCCGGATACACGGGGCCTCGTGAGCTTGAGCCACACCCAACCATGGCACGGCCGAAAGTCGTGGTTCTTGTTCCCACGGCAGAGCTCGTAGAACAGGTAGGCAAGGTTGCGAAAGCCCTTTCGCACGCGATCAAGTTCAAGATCTCCATGTTCTCAGCCAATATAACGGCCAAAATAATCCACTGCAACATGTACTCGCCTAAGGGTATCGACATGGTGGTTGCGACACCTCACCTGCTCTCGTCTATGGCGGATTCTGACCCATTCATCCTCTCACGCGTCACCCACCTTGTGGTGGACGAAGCAGACTCGCTTTTCGACCGTAGCTTCGCGCCTGAGACAACAGCGATCCTCGACCGCGCGATGCCCACGCTGAAGCAGCTCATCCTCTGTTCGGCCACAATCCCTCAGCGGCTGGAGAAATTCTGCAACAGCGAGTTCCCCGATATGCGACGCATCACGACGCCGAACCTACATGCGATCCCGCGTCGCGTCCAGCTCGGCGTCATCGACGTCACGCGAGACCCGTATCGCGACAACAAGAACCTCGCTTGCGCGGACGCCATCTGGACGATCGGCAAGGACGCGGCGCAGACCCAGACATTTGCGGGGGCCGGACACAACGACATGAAGCACATCATAGTGTTCGTGAACGAGCGCGAGCGCACTCAGGAGGTCGCCGACTACCTCGTATCCAAGGGAATTCACGCCGTGGCCCTGCATCGCGACACCCCGGAGCAGCGGCAGTCTGAGATGCTCGAGTCATTCACGAGAATCGAGACCCCCTCGTCGCAAGAGGATCCCGACGCCCAAGACGAGGAGCCAAAACAGCAGCAGCCTCGCATGGCCACGCACATACCGCCACCGGGCAAGGGCCGGCGCCCGTTGCTCAACACCCGCGTCTTGGTGGCAACAGACTTGGCGTCACGCGGCATCGACACGCTCGCCGTCCGCCACGTCATCCTGTACGACGTCCCCCACACGACCATCGACTTCATCCACCGCCTCGGCCGCGCCGGGCGTATGGGTCGCCGCGGCCGCGGTATCGTGCTCGTGGGTCGCGACGACCGGCGCGACATCGTCGCCGAGGTCAAGGAGAGCATGTTCATGGGTAAGGCGTTGATATAAAAAAAGGGGGGGGTTGTCGAGTTAGGTAAAAAGGGGGATATGGGGGAAAAAGGGGGAGGAAAAGATAGACA
The DNA here is from genome assembly GCA_018398605.1 of Biscogniauxia mediterranea. Taxonomy (NCBI): domain Eukaryota; kingdom Fungi; phylum Ascomycota; class Sordariomycetes; order Xylariales; family Xylariaceae; genus Biscogniauxia; species Biscogniauxia mediterranea. Next base: position 4,045,438 of record JAGXTR010000003.1, read on the forward strand.
AGGATTTGATGATCCGATCTGATGTAAGATAATAGAAGGAGGAGAGAGATAGAGAGGGTGCTACGTGTCTCCCTGTATGTGAAATTACCCCCTTTGCGGGGTACGGCTGCTCCAGACTAGATTACCTGGACTAGAGGGAAAGTGTCTAACCTACATGTTGTACGTATAGAAGGACGCAAAAAAAAGTTTATATAAAATATAAATGCGGCTAGACAGGCGCCTCTCCTCCTCGTGATTACGAGGTAAATTTTTTTAAAAAGGCTTGTCTGCTTGGGTTAGCGAAATGTGAGGCTTCTCCCGTCACAATTGTGGTTTTCGTGTCTCATCGCAGCCGAATAGGCCTTGTGGTGGTTTTCTAGATTGGTTGTCACTTATTTATCCCCCACCTATCCTATCCTATGCTACATATCCAAGTAATAACTTTTTTCTTCCCCTGAGCGCCCAACGATAAATAAGCATTTACCGTTTCAAATCCATCTATATATAGGTATATTTACATTACGGGGAACGAAGAGATCTAGGCCTAGGCTAGCTGGTCTTGAAGCTGATGTCGGCCTGGTAGGTGCTGTAGTCGAGGAAGTGTAGCGTCTTGACGTTCTCGTCCTTGAGCACCTTGCAGTACTTCTTGTGGCCCTTCTCGTTCCACCCTTTGGCCTGGCAGTCCTGATGGTGCGGTGTTGCCTGTTAGCGCCAACTAACCTAACCTGACCTGACCTGACCTGATCTGACCTGATCTTGGGAAGTTGGGGAGGACGGAGGACGACGGAAAAGGGGGGGGGGGGGGTGGGTTATTATTGCGTGTGGGGAGCAAGTATATATACATGTGTGTGTGTGTGTGTGTGTGCTAGAAACTCACCTGATTACAGTAATAGAACATCAGGCAGCGCGCGCACTTGTTCATGTTCTCCTTTGCCTCCCCGCAGGCGTGGCACTTTTGCGGCGTCCCCGGCGCGACCGTGTGCTCGACCGCCTGGTCATTCATGGCGAGCACCTCATCTAGCTTAAGCGGGATGATCTGAAAATGCCGTGAGCAAAGCTTGTCAACGAAACTTCCTTTCATTCTCTCTAAAGACCCCGTTTGTTGGCTGGAGAGGAGGATGAGATGAGAGGGGAGCGAGGAGAGCGATCGAACTCACAATAACCTGGTCCGTCTCCTCGACGCGCACGCCGGCCGTGCCGTCGAGGAAGTAGTGGCCCAGGGCGTACATGATGGCGATGGTGTTTCCGGGCTTGAAGCCGCGCAGCAGCCGCGGCATGTCGGCCCGGTCCCGGTCGTCCGGGTAGAAGGCGACGACGAACTCGCCGCCCCGCGCGTCGCGCGCCACGATGCGCGGGCGGATCAGCGCGTCGGCCTGCACGATCTGCCCCAGCAGGCACCAGTGCTTGCGGTTCCGCATCCCGCCCGCTGGGTACCCCACGTCCACCGCCGGGTCCACGTCCACGAGGTACCGCTCGTCGGCGTCGTGCTCCCCCGGCACGTCCGCGAAGGCCGGGAAGTAGTCGCGGTCGCGGAAGGACTGCGGGATGGGTCGCCTGGCCGCCATTGGGTTCGCTTTAGAGTTGCTTGCCTAAACCTAGGTAGGTATTCCGGGGGAAAAAAGGGGGTTGTTGTTGAGAGGACTGCGGTTGAGGATGTGGGAAAGGTGGCAAAGGACGAGAGTGTTGTGATAAAAAAAAAGACGATAGGTATTTGTGGGGATGAGAGGGGGGAAATAGCACTGATAGCAGGTGAATAGAGTAGAAACTGAGTCGCTAATAAAGATATCAATATAGGGACCTAGTACATTTGTACTTTTGGCGGTGAGACAGGATTATAGATTGCCCTTTGGGCACGGTGCAAACAGAACAGGGGTTGCGTAACGATATATTGTTTGATTGGGTTGTTCTTTGCGCCAAGTGTAAAAAATTGTTTAGGCCTTTGAAGGTTCTTCTTTAGCTTCTGGCAGCAGAAAGGAATTCGTTGAGGTAAACACTTAGTATATACATGTCGTAGGTGAGGCCATTCCCAAGGAACACATATATTACATACACTAGAGTACCTAGGTTACATGACCCGGGGAGCATAATGTAGATAGCTATTATGTTACCTACTAGGTTAACCCAGTAGTATCAGTTGGAGTAACATTGAATTGGGAACGATATACTAAGTGTAGCCTTAGGTAATCATGGTGTTGCTACGTAGAAGATCTAACTACAACTACTTACTTACAATAAGTCAATACCTTATCTTATACAGAGCAAAACCTTTGTTCCTCAGCGTTCCCCTTTAAAAGGGATGTGATGCCTTTTCTTTCTTGATCCTAGCCGCCGCAGTTCCTGACGGGATGGCTCAGTGTACAAAGCATTAATATGTTGGAGATAAGAGCTTCCATCGGCAAGAATATGCCAGATTCACAAGGAATGAAGCTTGTCTTCTTAGATTTCTCGTTGCAACCATAGGTACAAGTTTCCTATACATCCATTGTGAGCCCCAGAGGTTTTGTGTGAAAGAAACAACAGAGTGTCTATGAGAGAGCGTGTCAAAGAATCATTGGACCAGTTGAAGATAATTCTGCAGCTTATAGTATGAGGACGTCAACTACACAACTAACCTACGTAGGTACCACGAATCGGTAAAGCTAAAAATATCAATCCTAGGTAAGTCTCATTGATTGTAAGGGGCGAGTAGATAGGGTCAGTCCCGGCTGTGTTCATAACACACCCAACATCATGCAGGTTCCGCCTCAGCGTGGCTTACCCATTCCGGCGGTACTCAACGAACTCGATAACCTGGGGCGGCTGTGATTGAATCAAGGGGACACTGTATGCTCGCGCTTGCGAGAGTCGCTCATGACCGGGGTGCCTCAGTTCTTAGACGACCATGTGAGCAAGCTGCAATGCGAATGATGCGTGCCCTGGTAACCAGGATCTGGGGGCTTACTTCCCGTTTCGTCAATCAACATATACATAGCCGGGGCATAGCGAAAAAAACGGAAACCCAACATCTCGGCCCGAGAGCAGAGTTCCCGGGAATGATCACGTATGGATACTTTACATATACGTATATATTTAACCGCTTAGCCCGGCTTCCCGAAGATCGTCGGCGAACTGAGGACGTAATCCACATTCCCATAACCAGAGCAATACCTCCCTAGATCAAACAGGCATTCCGAAGGATTCGGTCGACACGAGGAACCTGGCCAGGGTCAAAAATGCCACCTCCGTGTGTCCAACTCTGCCGGACACGCAACGTGATTGGGCGGGGCCGTGTGATATAACCATCGATATCTACCATTGCAGGGGAGGCACAGGGGTATATATATGAGCAGTCGTTTATCGGTGGCTTACTCATGGAGTTTCCTTTAGCTATCATATTCTGTACCCGCTGGGTGTAAACGGTAGTATCCTACGATGCGTCCCTACGGGGGGTTTCCAAGGGCGGCATTGCGGCGGCAAGAGAAGCAGATCGGGTCGAAGGGGGTGTGTGATCACCGACGAGAACCTGGCGGCATGGTTGGTAAGCGCTCTTACCAGTCCTACTAGAAGGAGAGCAGGGTGGCAACGGCGACCCTGTCGGGGAAGAGTCCTTGGGTCATCACTTTGAAGATTGATGTGAGGCTGGGAGACAGGACTATCAAGTCGTTTTCCATGAAGGCGGGTCGTCAGCGTATCCGCATCCGATGCGAGCCGTTCCCGATGAGTCCTATGAGTATAATGCTCACAATGATGGAAGGGTCATATGAATCTGACAGCTCACCTACTCATTCATACCACATAAGGTCCCTAAGGTTAAACTTGTCGCACGGTGGATATATGATTCCGCATCAGATATGCACTTCTAACTCTGTGACTACGGCGACATGGAGGCTGGCCTTCCAACGCAAGATAGATTCAGCAAGGTGATCTCCCAACTTGACCTAGGTAACATGGGCAAGTCACCGTATGGCCGATATGGTTTTCTTAAGACGACCTATCTAGCAGACATACCTAATCTAATGATGACAATAACTCGTGGGCTTGAGTGGTTTTCGAATGCCATGACGCAAATGTTCTGAGAGGAATAGAAGGCTGTTTCGAAGATAGCTCTACTCGAGATTGTCATCCTGTGGCTATTAGCCCCCCCGGAAACGGGGGTTAGAAGTACCAGTCTTGTCTGTGCTATAGTGACGTCTGGCTATGAAGCTGGCCACCTAAATTGAGAGAATAATGAATTTCGACTCGGGTGCTTTTTGGACCATAATGAGTGTTTGATGCCCCTGATACTGCTGTTATGAGGGGTATCGGTTGACTGTAACTAACTACCAAATGCTGTCTTTGGCTGTCGTAGAGCGTCCCGTTCTCGATAAATATTTTATGAGTTACATATATTTCTAAATCAGAACCTTAAGGAGACATCAATGACCGGTTAGCTCTACCAGACACGTCCTAGAAGGTATGCATCCCAACGGATTATCACATGCTGATTTGACTAGTTAGGCGATATAAGCTTCTCCATTCTGTCTTATTCCTAAAGGAAGCATATACCAGGTTCGTGTGAGTGTCCTTCGCATTATATGCATATGTTAAATGACAATATTAATGATATACTAATAGGGTGGCAATGACAGAGATGAAGCAAATGGCGGAAAGGTATCCAAATGAATTGGAACCCGCCTCCCCCCCCCCCCCCCCCCCCCCCCCAAATTCAGCGATAATCTTGTAGGCGTAGGATGAGTTTTTCTTTTTAGATACGGGCACGTACATCCTCCTTCAGTAGGTAATCAGGGCCGTAAACCATGGCCGGGGAAAAGAAATTATTCATCGTGGGCCATTCGTCAGCTTAGGTATTATGTCCGTAATGCTAGGATAGTCTTTCCGGTTGCGTCCTGTCAGCTTGACCCCACTCAGTTGATTATCGCCAGGAGTCATAAAAGTTATTATTGCTTCCGTCAAACAATACCTGGCAGAGACAAAAACCTTTAAAATACACAGAGATCATCAAGAAGGAGGCTACTATTAAACAATGTCGAAACACAGCGAAGCCTGTTGCCGGTATGTTTAATGAGATACGTCTTCAACATCAGCTGTTTATCCACATACTGATCCTACTGAACGCAGGATTCCACCTGTCGTGGTTGAGGGTTACCAGCCAAAGGGCAAGTATATTGACCTCGATGGGATCAAGACCTGTGAGTATATGACTCAATAGCTTTGCATCAGATAGACAGACTGACATGGAGCTCAACATAGATGTGACTGGTCCTGCCGATGCGAACAAGGCCATCCTGTCTGTCTACGACATCTTCGGATTCTTTCCCCAAACGCTCCAAGGGGCAGATATCCTTGCCGAGAGCGACACAGAGCGAAAATACCAGGTATTCCTGCCGGACTTCTTTGCGGGTAACCCGGCCAAGCTAGAATGGTACCCGCCCGACGACGATGGTAAGAAAGCGAAACTCGGGGCTTGGTTCGGAAACGCCGTGTGGCCTATACACATGCCTAAAATCCCGGGGCTTCTGAAAGCAGCCGAGAATGTAAACACTAACATCACGTCCTGGGGGATAATTGGTTATTGCTGGGGAGGCAAGATGGCTAGCCTGCTTGCTGGGCAAGACCCAGGTCTTTTCAAAGCAGCCGTTCAGACATCTCCAGCTAGGATCGATGCAGGCGACGCCACTAATATCAAGATCCCGACAATGATTCTCGCATCCGAGGAGGAGCCCGAAACTGAAATAAGGAAATTCGAGGCCAACTTAAAGGTGGCTAAACACATCGAGATGTTCAGCGACCAGCTTCACGGGTTCATGAGCGCTCGAGCTGATCTGAAGGACGCCAAGGTGAAAGCTGAATACGAGAGGGGCTATAAGCTGGCTCTGGGGTTTTTCCACGAGCATCTGTGAAATGTGAAATATTTCTACAATATTGGGTGTCCGAGGTAGGTAGGTATAAATTCAATTGAAACTTGCAAATCATAAGTATAGGTTAGTCAAGGTATTTGTATAAGTTCGGTTAGAGCATTGAGAGACGCATGAGAAGCACGAGGATAGAATTGTCTAACCTAAAATTAGTCCTGCTTGTCGAGTCGGGGTGTTGCACGTGATAGGTAGTATGGATGTATATGTAAGTCGTATAATGAAGTCATTGGACGACACCATTGGACAATTCAATGCTATTAATCCACCAACCAAACGGGGTTAGACCAAACTTCAAGGTTGTGTGTACTGGGTACACTACATAAATGAGGGGGGGGGTAATTTTGGGTACCTGTGTGCAGCACTTAACTACTGTAAGTACCAAAGTACCTCCCCCCAAAACACGCTTCGAACGCGTCGAGCTTGCTCCCACTTTTCCTCCCTCCTTCTCACACACCACCATCCTTTCTAAAATAATATTCCCTTGGTCTTGATTCGGGAGAGGCAATACTATGCGATAGCATATGTACGTTGCAAATACCCTGATTGCCTACCTCCATAACCAAGTACACTCTGCCTCATATCGAGCACACAAAACACTATCAACACCATGCCGCGCTCCAGACGATCTCGCGCCGCCCCAACGCGTGCCGCCAAAGCCACGAGCCCCGTCGCAGTACCAGCACCAGCACCAGCACCAGCACTCCAAGCTAAAGAGGGCGCCCCCAACAGTAGCTCTGACATCTACGATGTGAGCGACCGCGAAAAAGAGAAGGCGAAGGAAAGGCGCAAATCTCTACGTGTAACGGCGACGTCAACGCGCACGCGAGCCGCATCGGCGTCGGCATCAGGAAAGCCACAAGAATTAGACCAAGCGCGTCACAGACGTGATTCTGCCATGAAGCGACTGGAGAATATGACTTCTACGACGGACACCGCAGCAGACGATTCTAACGAGAAATCTGATACCTCGGTCGAGGTCGGACGGCGAAACACCGCAACCCCGCTGCAAGACAGACTCGCAGACTTATCCGGCTTGGACCTGGACGACTCGATGTTTGATGATATCAACACCACCTTCGAGACTGCCGGGCCTACAAGCGCGCACCGTTCTGCCGATACATCTACCCTGTCTGCCACTCATTTTAAGCGGCGACCGCGCGCGGGCAGTTTTCTGAGCAGAGATGACGGTCCTATTCGGCCAAGTAGTCGCGCAGGACCCAACACTCCAGGTCTTAGTTCGACCTTCAATATTGGTGTCTTCAAGAGGAGAGCCCGTGAGCCCAGTATTCTCGGTACGGCTCAGAAGCCCAGACCGCAACGGCCTGAGCCAGAACCTGACACGGAAATGGAGCAAGCCGACGACGACGATGACGACGAACACGATGGAGCAGCCGATGAGGATGATTTTGCACCTGAGGATGAATCAACCCCACTTAGGCGTGCGTCCCAGAGGCGCTCAGGACATGCTGAAGCTGTAGCGGCATCGCCTAGCGCGAATCCACGGAAGCGGAAGTCCACGGAAGGTCATGAACAACGCGTCCGTTCATCTCCCTATGGGGTGAGGGACTCCATTGAAGATGCCGCAGAGCAAGACAGCTCAGAGCCCGCCTCCCCGCAACCGTCTCTACCCCGGATGCTCGACAACCGGCCATCTACACCGATCATGGATGAAAGCCTCATGGCACCTCCCCTAAGCAGTAGCGCCTCCGAAGGCAACCCGGAAATATGGCCGCCCCTGCAATCCCTCGCCAAGGGGCGCACTCGGCGCGCCGCTTCCGTCCTCCGCAGAACACCCGTCCCCAACGATAACGTGTCAGACATGTCCTCCCTGCCCTCTCTCACCTACTCGCCCAACTATGCCGACCCTTCGTCGCCGCCACCAACACGCGCTGCCGCGGCGAAGGCGAAACAACGTCGGGCCTCCAAGCCAGAGCCAAAGGTCACGACCGCCGAGCTCGCAGGCATGCTCCCACGCCGACGCCGCCGCCACGCGAGGGAGGGGGCCGACGACCCGTTCAATGCCGAGGACTCGGACGCCGAGGAGGTCGACGCTTCAGGCCTAGGCGCCGATGACGACGAGCTGTCCTTCCTCGACGTGCGGGCGCGCCGCGCGCGCTCGGCCCGGAACAACAACAGTAATAACAAGGGCAGCAAGCAGACGCAGACGCCGAAGAAGTCGCGCGCGCGGACCACGTACGGCCGCTCGTCGGACAAGGAGAACCAGCAGCGGGACGACGAGGACGGGGATGACGCGGCAGAGGGAGAGGAGGAGGAGGAAGGGGATAGCCCGGGAGACGAGGACAGCGTGCAGATGGAAGAGCGCGTGGGCGAGGAGCTCAAGAAGGCGGCGCGCAAGTTCCAGGAGGTGGACAAGTGGGAGCTCGAGTACGAGGAGATGACGCAGAGTAGTTCTCCGCGGGACGCTCGTTAAAACACGAAGAAGAAGGAATAGAAAGAGATAATGATTGGGAGTTTGGTAGGAGAGAAAAAGAAGAGTTTCTAAAGGTGTGCATTGTTTCTTGAGTGGGGTTTTTCTTTTTCTTCATGATTATATGTTCTCCCCCCCCCTCCCCTTTTTTGCTTATTTACTTACCTACCTACCTATGCTTCTATATAAAAATTCCGTATATGTCTTGTCTTTTGCCCTCCCCTCGCGGGTTCTCCTTCCTTCCTTCCTTCCTTCCTTCCTTCCTTCCTTCTACATTGCATATCATACATACCATCGTGACCAAGGGGGAAGAAGAACGGGAGGAGAGATTGGAGTGATTTGATGATTGTTGTTGGTTGGGGTTTTCGGATGGATAGGGATAGGGATAAGGTATAGGGAAGGAGGAAAGGATTTGGCATGGAAGAGGAAGTTTAGGTTTTTGTTCTCTCTCTCTCTCTCTATCTCTGCATTTGGCATCAACTATCCTTAGGTATGTATCTATGTAACCTACTACTCGCTTGTCTCGCCTTCTCGCCTCTTTTTTTATTTTATAGAGGGGCGTTTTGCTTCGAAGGACGGGGGAAAAGAAAAGAAAGAAATACGATCACCGATATACCACCATAAAACTTGATTTTAAAAAACTGGACGGTCCCCTCTGCTATTTTTATTTTATTTTATTTATTGCCAGCTGCATTTGTTGCTTCTTTGGTATCTATCATGAGTAAAAGTGCCTAATGCGACATATGGATGTTGTGGTCCCCCGTCGTTCTAGACAGGCTAGGCTACCTACATTTCCTCTTGATGCTTCTTTTGCCTCGCCTATCTGCCTGCCGTGGTCTAATATCGAATCTCACTCCCGGAAACGCCCCATGCCCATGCAAGTCGTCAAGTTCATTAGTTCTACCTCCATCATCTTAAAGCATGATCTTTCTTTCTTTTTCTTTTTCTTTTTCTTATCGCCCTCACTCTCGCCCTCCTTTTTTTAAAAAAAAAATTTTCTTTCCGTCTCATTTTGTTTCGTACCCCGGACCCTCGACATCATCTTTCGCATCAACGAGAGCGACTCGCCCTTACCCCTTACCTACGATTTGAGGGACACGCTCTCGAGCGTCTGCTCCAGCGTGGGGAGCAACTCGGCGATCTGGTTCGCGTCACGTAGGGCCGCCGTGACGGCGTCGGGCCTGAGTCCGGTCATGAGGAGTTTCTGTAGCCGAGAGAGAGGGGGCGGGGGGAAAAGTGAGGTTAGCCAGAAGTTAACGTTACAGATGTAGCCCATCCCAATTGAGCAGGATAGGACACAATATAGGAGGGAATGTGGAGAGAAAAGGGGGGAGAACGAAAAAAAGGGGGGTCGGGGGGATTAAGGGTTATTCTCACCTGCTTGACATCGCCGAAGGGAGCCTCCTTGACGGTGTACTCGCGGGTGACCTCCTCGGCGTCGAAGTCGACGTAGATGCGCGTGTCGCGGATGCGCACGACCACGTTGTCGAGGCGCATGAAGAGGCGGCAAAGCAGCAGCATGCGGCGCTCGTGCACGCGCACCTTGGCGCTGAGCACGCTGATGCCGTTATCGTCGAGCTCGCTCTCGTACAGCATGACGTCGTCGAAGAACAGGATCGGGTCGCGGCGCTTCAGCAGCTCGATCGGGATCGGCCGGTCCGACGGCCGGAACTGGCCCCACCACGCCCCTTCTCCTTCTTCTCCTCCCCCTCGCTCCCTAGGCGCGATCACGGTGCCCCGGTACGTGGTGCTGTAGCTCCAGTCGAAGGGCCGCACGACGTCGCGGATGCCGGCGCTGGTCTGCTCGCGGCTCGCGGACCAGGACCGCGCGTACGCGACCTGCAGCATGTGGCGGTCCGTCTTGTCGACGGCGTCGAGGGCGTCGCGCGCGCTAAACTCGACCGCCCACCCGCTCGGCGCGTGCTCCACCCGCACCAGGTTGTCGCCGAAGATCATCTCCGGCACCGGGATCCCCAGCGACCGCTCCATCGCCTCGATCGGCCCCGCCTTGGAGATGGGCAGCTTGCGGCTCGAGATGGCGAACGCGCCCTGCCGGTGCGTCGTCGTCGCCTGCGCGAGGTCCGTCGGCGACGGGTAGGGCTCGTTCGGCGAGGTGATGTGCGCGGGGGTCGGGTGGTCGTCGCCATGATGTTGGCTGGTTGGCGGGTTGGTTGGTTGGTCGGTTGGCGGGAGGGCTCAGCCGAAGACTGGTGTGGTGGATGAGAAGGGGGGGGGGGAAGTGAATGGTTTGATGGATCAGTGGACAATCGGTGGGATTCGTCGTATTTATCTTGTGTGTGGGTTGTTTGGTCAATGTCTAACTCCTGAGATGTTGTTGGACTTGGGGGGTGAAATTCCAAGAGCTTGGCAAAGAAGAAGAAAGGGAAAGAGAAGGAGGAGGGGTAGAGAGTCGGGAGGCTGAGTGAGAAGGAAGAAACGGGAGAGAAACCTAAGATATGTAAACTACCTACTATGTAGTTAGGTACCTACCTATGTACTAGGTTAGTAGAGAGAGAGCTCCAATTCACTGGAAGTACATAGTGGGGCTGCGAATGCTTGCCCACGATTGCCAGGGTCTTTTACCTACTGTGGGGTAGCTATGACGCTTGGTCCAAGCTCCTTTTCTCTCCTGCCCCTCCTGCCCCTTTTCTTTGGGTTCACTGCCTCCTACGCCTCAACTTGAAGTCATCTCCCGCATTGGAACATTGATATCAATGCATAATGGCAACATATTAGGTCCAACGAGTACTATTCATACACATAAATCCTAAATAGTTGAAGAAAGTAAGAATAGATCATTTTTGCGACCTTCCATAGTTCCTCAAGCACCGTAGGATAGGAGCACCAGGGGAGATATATCACAAATATACCTAATATTAGGTACCTTTAGGTAGGTATATAAAATAATGCAAAACCACACCCTATATGAAAAGCCGTCATTGTCTAGATGAAGGAGACCATAGAAAACTTTTGGCTTTATTGATGACTGCCCCAGAAAAACACCAGAATCGCAGCCAATAACTCCATACAAAACCAAAAAAAAAATTAAAAAAAATAAAGGTATCGTAAAACCCAATAAATGCATGCATATATACCGCCACCGCGGCCGCGGCCGCTGGTATATTCATCACCATACCTCCGGCCCAAACGTCTCCCCCGGCGGGAGCACGACCTGGACGGCGCCTCCTTGGTAGTCCAGGGTGCTAGTGACGACGCGGTTGCCCCACCACTGGGGGGCCTCGATCTCGTTGAGGGTGAAGGCGAAGAAGATGACGAGGGTGCCGAGGGCGAGGCCGAGGTCGAGCCCGGCCGACGTGAGGTAGTTGAGGCGGCTCCACCAGCGGAAGTGGCGCTTCTTGACGACGTACTGGAACGCGAAGCCCACGATGCCCCACGACAGGTAGTTCAGCGGCGTCGCCGGCGGGATCGAGGCCGCGCCCCCGAAGATCAGCGGCGCCATCAGGAACCGCAGCGGCGACTTGGGGTACCGCCGCACCGCGTAGTAGATGGCCACCGGCGTCACCGCCCCGATGACGAAGAACACGAGCAGGCCCGAGTAGATCTGCCCCGGCGAGAAGACGCGCGAGGGGCCGATGAGTCCCCAGATCACGGAAGCTAGCGAGACCATTTGTTAGTTCAAGCTGGGCCTACATTAAAAAAAAGACATTAGCTAGGATCTTACCTGAGAAGAAGACTCTGCCCCCGGGGCACGTAAAACGCTGTGCTTGTGTGGGTTCGCAAACCCCTTCAATGTTACCAAGCGCAAAATTGAGAACGGCGATCTGGATAAAGCAGGATAATGTCGTCGCGACGACTTGGGCCATGAACATGGTACGCGGGGGTATTTTCATGTAGTGCCCAAACTTGAGATCAGACACGAAGCTGAGAGCCTGAGACATTGTGATGTAACCATATGTCTTGAACCTACCACAAAAGCCAGATTAGTACCTAATCGAGGAAAAAATAAGATGTCACAATACGACCAGATACTCACAGCATCAAGGCGAGTGGCCGGCCGGGTTGTATATAACCGTATACAAACTCGGTCAAAACATTGAGGCCAATCTGATGGTTGGTCACGGCTTGTATAATGCCAATGGGAAGGGAAAACACGAATGAGATGCCGACGGCAAGCAAGAAAGCCCACCAGGTCAGATTAGTTGGGTACCACAGCACTGAGACCAACGAAAGCGCAAGGACCTAAAACACACGTTAGCAGAAGTTTTTTTCTTTTTCTTTAAGATTGTGTGAATGGCATGACATACAATGAGGAACAGGGTTGTATACCACCATGAAGGTGCTTCTTTATACTTTCGCATCAGCTTCATGTGGATATCGGGCTTCTCCTTTGTGCTATTCCTGTATTGGGCCCAAATCGTCTTCCGGTGGTATAGATATGTGTGTACGATGAGAGCCGTTATGGCCGCGAACGATAGACCATAAGCAAGCGCGAAGGTAGTACTATGCGATTTGTTAGTACGCAAGGGACCAGACGAGCTGAAGTTGACAACGTACCTGATGAAAAGGGGGGAATAAGCTTGGTATGCACTCTCGTCTAGTCTGAACTCAGGGGTCAATATCCGGGAGACATTGTATGCAGCACCCGTATTGTCGTAAGTGGCGGCATCGCTCATTGGTAAGAATTCGGAGTACCAGGCGCCCGTATAATGGAGAAACGATGAGAGGAATATGAAAAACACAACAACACCGATAAGTGTGTTGGCCATCGCATGCCTAAAAAAAACACCATTAATCTTTACTACCCAAGTTAATAACGGCTACGGTAGAGACAAACCATGGTGGTATTAGGGGTGAACCTATGTAGCCCGCGATCTGTGTCCAGTCGAAAGTGATTGGCAACAACGACAACCCGGTCGTGCCCCCGAACAGCTGGTTGACGACGGGGTTTTTCGGGGCCATCCAGGTGGCAAAAGCAAAGACGCTCAGGAACTGCGCAAAGTAGCCGGGGATAAAGTAGTAGAGCGCAGATACCGCCGTGACAATCCCAAACCATCTATAGCGTGGCATGCTCCCACCGATAATGGTCGGGTCTTGGGGCTGGTGGCCTTCGTACATAGCATTCATCAGAGTGACAGCAACCAAGTTGCCGGGCCAGATCATGGAGGCAGGATAGACTTTCTGGTTGTTAGTCTCATAATGGCTAAGGCTCCACAACTTCAACATACCTAGAAACCTTCGCATCATGCCGGCAATCCCATAGCCCAAGGACTGGGTTGAAACGGTCAGCAGGACCTGGAACACGAGACCGAAGTTCTGCTTGTAGAATATGAGTTGCGCAAGTATGATATCGGTGGCATACGCCACAGAGAACGACACGCTCGCCATGATCACAATTATCGAATGTTCCTTGATGTTGAAAGGGCCGGGATTCAAGTCACATGTGAGTCCCAGTATTCTGATCTGCCGTGCCGGCACGACCCTCTCCCATGCGCGACCCAGGAGCCAGGCAATAATCTGGGCGACGAGAGGGCCCAGCCCAATCGAGGGTTGCCGTAGCGAGAACAGGGTGTTCATTGAAGCACCGACGAACACCAAGGACAGACCAATTGTCCACGCGCGGATCGTGTTGCATGGAAGGTCCTCATCGTAATTACGCACCGCGGCTCTCACTTCCTCGTAAGGGGAGTCTTCCTCGTTGGCCTTGGCGGGCGTTTCGTCGTCGAACGTCGTCGTGCTACCCGAGTTCATCCGCCGCAGCTCTATCCCATCCCCGTCGGGGAAATTTGGATCCAAGAGGTGCTCGTATTCTTCGCCTTCCCGGAAATCCGTGTCATTGCGGGCGCTAGAATCCTCTCCCCATTCTGAGAGGCCATCTTTCACGGTGTCCGCCGACTCTTCGAATCTCGACTTCATTGCACCTAGTGCCGCCCCAGGCGCATTAGCTTCGAGTGGATTCTCATCTTTCGTGGTCGTCGTACCGTTTCCATTCATGTCCCCAGCAACTGTACTTGAAGAACCCGAACTAGACATCGCGTCTGGTGTGGTGTTGCTAGAGAGAAAAGGAGAGATTTCACCGGGCTGGCTGAGTCGTACGTCATGGGAGTGACAGTTGCTATACGGTGGTTGTGAAGTGGTTCAAGCTTTGTATATCTCGAATAACCATGGGCATTCCGTAGTTCAAAGAAAGTCTTAACCAATAGGGTCCATTCAACCAAGATGACTGCTATGCCGGGCGAGACCTTGCCATCCGAACAGGTTGATATTGCTTCAAACTCACTACCCTAGGTTCATATATAAGTGCCGGCTTCACCTATAATGTCTTAGGCATGAGACTTGTCAGTATGTTCTAATCTGATGTTTATGAATCCTGTCCTACTTTTTGAGACGGGTCTCAATCAATCGCAATGAGCAGGAATCGATAAGATCTGGCCAGAGAGCTGTGAGTTTGGGATGTTTTGGCAGAAGTGAAACATGTAATGCGGCTCCGTGCACAAGAAATGAGACGATCCGCAGGACTGGGTTTATAATAAGGCGTGGGGGGCCAGCATGCCGCGATGCTCGTGGGACAGGGATCAAGAGGTCTCACGCTGGTAACTAGTAACCGGAACTTAAAGAATACCAGGTAAGCTAGGACTTATATGAGAGATACAATCTGTGAATTATTCGCGTTGTCGATGCAAATGGCTCTGTCGGGAGAGTCGATAGTCTTACGCGGCAGAAACGTGTTCTCAAATATTTGGGTGAGATACTAGGTAAGCTAGGTAACCAATTGAGAATTGTCCCCTAATAAGATGAATGGCGATGTGAAATTTGGTCAATTACTGTTTGACTCGTGTATAAATAGCCCCGGGTATGATCGTTTCTTTCCAAGTCTCTTATTAATCATGTAACAGAAGTAAGTAGTACGTAGGTAGTATGCGTAGACTAGGTGCATATGCGAGTCGCGTTCGAGAGCTGGTTTTAAGTTAAGGGGCAGATACGTAGAAAGTTATCCAGGCCCCACGTGACTTGGCTTATTCATTTAAAGGATGCATCTTCCTAGGTACTAGCAATGGCTTACGATATTGTTGTTTCTGGGTGGGAAGCTGCCTACACTACATATCTGGGTAGATTATGAAGGAATGGGTTATTAACAAAGAGTGAAAATTGTTGTACGTATCAAAAGTACCTAAGACTAAGTTAGGTAACCTAGTCGATTCCTCAGCCTCAGCGAGAACGACCTCAATCCGTGGGATTACGTAGGACCCAGTAATCCGTACAACGGCAGCATTTAGTGTAGTAGCGTGGCATGCGTGCATATGTACCTAAACCTAGGATCTCGCATCAACAGCTTTAAGTGGAGCTTAAGTGTCTAATTAGGACTAGCCACCAAACTGGATATTTTCTGCGTATTTGTGCTCAAGGTTCAACTAGTCCATTTCGACCGTTACCTTCGGTACTAGGTACTACTTTTCTGATACTCACTTTCTCGACTCGGTAGCTTCAAAGCTACATAATCTCCTTAAGAGGCCTTCGACTTATAATCTGTTTCTCTACGTCCTGGTGTTTAATAGGCTGCTATGTTTTTGGCAGGTTTCACCGGACATATCGTTGTTTCGTGAACCCTCGCATAGCTCAGGTAATCAGTCCTAGCTATGGCATAGGATGCGTCGAGTTGTTGTCACCGGCTTAGGCGCGATCACGCCTCTCGGTGTAGGCGCCCGCCATTCGTGGGGTAGACTCATTACCGGCCACTCCGGCATCGTGAGCACTGCCGACTTTGAACCACGGGAAAAGTGGCGGGGGCTTACGAGTACTGTCGCCGGCATTGTGCCCAAGTCAGGGACAGATGAGAACCGATGGCGACCCGACCGCTGGCTCTCTGTCACGGATCAACGACGCATGTCTACTTTCGCGCAGTATGCAGTAGCCGCAGCTGAGATGGCCCTCGAGGATGCCTCTTGGAAACCCAAGAAACCAGAGGATTTACAAGAGACCGGAGTTTGCCTAGGGAGCGGGATCGGGAACCTAGACGACATCTATGCTACCAGCCTGGCCTATGAACAAGATGTGAGTCTAGGTTTGACATATTGC
Organism: Biscogniauxia mediterranea; assembly: GCA_018398605.1. Taxonomy (NCBI): domain Eukaryota; kingdom Fungi; phylum Ascomycota; class Sordariomycetes; order Xylariales; family Xylariaceae; genus Biscogniauxia; species Biscogniauxia mediterranea. The sequence continues at coordinate 4,061,773 of JAGXTR010000003.1, forward strand.
ATTCGTCGTTGCATGTATTGGTTATATTTACTAAGATAGATTTAAAAGGGCTACAAGAAGGTCTCGCCCCTTTTCGTACCCAAGATTCTCATCAACATGGCAGCGGGACATATTGCTATGAAATACGGCTTCCAGGGTCCAAACCATTCTGCCACCACGGCCTGTACTACCGGAGCGCACTCGATTGGCGATGCCTCGCGCTTCATCGCCTTTGGAGACGCCGACGTCATGGTCGCCGGGGGCGCAGAATCTTGCATACACCCCCTGACCTTCGCAGGGTTCGGCCGGTCACGGTCTCTTTCGACTGCTTTCAACGACGATCCTCCGGCGAGTTGCCGTCCGTTCGATCGTCAGCGCAACGGTTTCGTAGTTGCAGAGGGTGCTGCCGTTGTTGTCTTAGAGGAGCTAGAACACGCAAAAGCTAGGGGTGCTCGTATATATGCCGAGCTAAGAGGATACGGGAGCAGCGGCGATGCTTTCCACATGACGGCCCCTCGAGAAGATGGGTTTGGCGCTTTTCTGGCTATGAAGAGAGCCTTGCGACATGCTGCGATCAAACCTCGTGAAGTCGATTACATCAATGCACATGCGACAGGGACTGCCATTGGTGATGCGGCAGAAGCATTGGCAATCCGGTCTCTAATGATGGGCGAAGAAGGCCATCTGAAAGAAAATTATGTCACCGTTAGCGGCACCAAGGGCTCCATAGGTCACCTTCTCGGGGCTGCGGGTGCGATTGAGGCCATGTTTGCTGTCCAAGCAATTGCTGAGGTGAGTTTAGTTATGTGGTTTTGGTTTTGCACGTCTTATTCGGAACTGATATGAAAATAGAACACGGTTCCTCCTACATTAAACTTGCACGATGCAAACATCGAGCCCAAATTCAACCTAGTCCCCCTCGAAGCTCAAGGAAAGGAGGTCAATGTAGCTATGTCGAATAGCTTTGGGTTTGGGGGAACCAATGCGACTTTGGTCTTTTCCAAATACCAATGAGGCTGAATGTAAAAAAGAGCAAGGAGGAAGAGGGATAAAGAAATTTGAAATTAATCATGCATGCTTGAATTGTAGAAGATTCCCACCATGATGGGATCGCCTGGCTTTACCCCTTAAACGACAATCTGCGATTTACAGCTTGTACTTCGTACATCCCATTCCCCTCAGGGGGTTGAGGCGGGCTGAGGGGCATATGCGATAAGATAGGTAGGTAGTCTTATCGATTGGATAATCCCTGTCAAAGGTTAGTACGCACCCACTCGAGCTTCACATTTTTTTCTTTTAGCGCAATCATCGATGCGAACGTCAATGACGTGAACACTCAGGCCGAACCTCCCTTTAAGAAAACAACAAAAAAGGGCCAATGCTGGCACATATATCGGCCTGCATCCTTATGCACATACACCGGTAGCAATGGCGTGCCGAAGCTGCAGAAGACAGCTCAACCTGCTAGCACGACAAACCAACGCCGTCGCACAATTCCAGAATGCCGTTGCTGCTGGCGCCGCAGCGCCTATTGCATTTCGCCAATTCGCCCTTCCTCCCCCAGCTACGGTGAAGCAGAGGAGGGGATTTGCGAGCACGCCTAGCCAAGCGTCGAGCCTTATGGAAAAGATCGGGGCTGGCATAGGGAAAGCATTTGTGAGAACTGCGGAGCCATACCGAGTCTTGAAAGCCACCGAAGACATATACAAGGCCTGCTCCCGCGGCGCCCTCTACACGGTGAACCCGGCGGATCTGAAGGCCGGCACGATACCCAAGACGGAGGACGGGGAGGATGTAGGCGAAGGGAGTTCTATGTGGCACAAAGGTAACGTTTTAATTTCTTGCTATCGAAAGCCGCCCGCGTTTCCTCGCTGACCTGCTGGGGGTTCCCTTCCCCCTCCCCCCCTTTTCCAGAATTCAAACTCCCTCCTACATTCAGCACCTGGTCGCAGGTGACGATGCTGCACATGTACCTGGTCTACGCGCGGCTCCGGAACCTCGACCGCGAGGCGGCGCGGTCGTGGCAGGCACAGCTGGTGGACCACTTCTTCTTCGACGCGGAAGAGCGCATGGATCTCAGCCACGGCATCACATCGCGCGTGCTGCGGCAGCGGTACCTCAAGGACCTGTTCGTGCAGTGGCGCGGCGTGGTGGTGGCGTACGACGAGGGTGTGGCCAAGGGCGACACGGTGCTGGCCTCGGCCGTGTGGCGCAACGTGTTTAAGGCGCGGGAGGACGTCGACGTGCGCGCACTCGCCGCCATCGTCAGCTGGATGCGGCTCTGCCTCAAGATGCTCGACCAGATGGCCGACGAGGCGCTGTTCTTCCACGCCGAAACCGCGCTCCGGTGGCCAGCCAACAACGAGCTTGCTTTCGTGGACAAGCCGACGAAGGAGCTACAAGGTCAGTTGGTGCAGCACCAGCCCACGTCGTCGTTAGCCGGGGCCACCACGACAGGGTAAAGTCTGGGTCGTGTGTATCATGATTGTATGCATGTGGGTATGGTATGGCTTGGAAGTAAGTATGTTACTATAATGGGATCGGGACCGGGACCGGGACATTCGTTACGTAACATTCAGGTTAGGTCATGATGTCCCATTAGACAATAGGAAGTTGAGAGTTGCCCCATAAGGAGGAATCTCAACATGCATTTCTCTTTTGTTTTTGTTGTTGTTACCTTGTACAAGACGGAACTCATGAAGACGTGAAGAAGAGGAAGAAAAAAGATGATGCCAAAAGGGGGGGGACAGGCCAATGTACAACCAAGAAGGAAATAGAACCAAACAAAAAAAAAACCCCTCATTAATAAAAAAGAAAAATCTCAATCAGCCCTCTCCCACATCTGAAACTCGTACTCGACGCCGTTCTCTACCTGCAGGCCAGCGGGGACGTCCTCGCCGACCCAGCGGTCGAGCTCGTCCTTGGGCTTCTTGACCCAGCGGCCGGAGAGCTCGAGGGGGAAGTACGTGTCGCACTGGAAGTCGGTCATGACGCGGGTGAGCAGGATGCGGGTGGCCTCGCGCTGGCGCAGGGCGGCGCGGTAGATCTGGGCGCCGCCGATGACGAAGACGCGGGCGGTGTGGCGGGCGGCGGCGCCCTCGGCCAGGTAGGCCACGGCCTGGTCCATGGACCGCACGCGCACGGGGTCCAGCTCGGGCACCATCTCGTCGCGCGGCGGGGGCGCCTTGGCGTGCGACCGGCTGATGACGATGTTGAGGCGGCCCTTGAGCGGCCGGTACGCCGCCGGGATGCTGTCCCACGTCTTGCGGCCCATGATCACGGCGTTCATGAGAAGGGGGTCCTGTGGCGTGATGAGAAGGGGGGTATGATGAGTATGTGTGTGTATAGGTATATATATAGTCTTATATCTTATGTTTTTATTTTTATTTTGTTTTTCTTGGGGGGTTTCTCTCTCTCTCTCTCTCTCTCTCTCTTCTTTGAAAGTTATGTGTTTATATTCATCGTGCATGAGAGTTGGCTCTTCTATAAAGCCCTTCCCGCTCCACCCCCCACCCCCTCCCCCTTTCCCCTTCTCTCAGCCGCTCGGCGAGTTCTGGGAGTCCGTGAGTTTGGGGCTGTAAGACATTGTGTATGTCCCATATATAAGATACTCTCTGAGATAAAAGCAAAATAAAAGACAAGAAAAAGAGCCCAACTTGGAACGTGAGAAATCAGACGGAATAAGCTCATATGTAACTTACTGAAGATGCATCTGCCTCCGGGGGCGGCGGTAAGCGCTTCGTCACGCGAGCAAAGTAGGCCATCTCCTTCCTCAGGCCCGTCCACGGTAGCGTGCCCCCGCGCCCGATGCCCATGTTACGGGTGGCCGCGACCACGAGGGTGAGTTCGAGGGGCAGCATCTGGCTGGAAGTGGAATATGCCGAATCTCGCGACATAGTTTGGCCTGAGCTGATAGGAGATAGGCAGGGACTGGATGGGGAGGACGGTTGGGAATGCCCGATGTGAGTGGATGATTCAAAGTTGTCTTTTCTGTGTTTTGAGATTCTCCTCTTCTCGATCCCCACACAAGTAAGATGGATGTTAAGTACCTAGTGGAGGAAATAGGATAAAAATAAATAACAAGAGTCAAAGATCAGGCTGTCTCCTTTTTTTTATCTGGTTGTGATATTAGATAGATCGGTCGATCGGGTAGAGCAAAGCAAGTATACGGTATATCAATATGAGGAGTAGGTGTAATAGTGATACGACCTACATAATAATAATATTTTTTTGTTGGTCGAAGTGTCGATGGCTTTTAGACCTGGTCGCAAATGGCAAACTCCTACTGGCTTAAAAGCCCCCCCAAAAGGTTTCTAGGTTACCCACACGTCCCATTCTGCGGGGAGCAAATCAATTCCTCCTCCCAAAGGCGCGTTTCCATCGCGGTAAAAAAGCGTCCGCTACTTGGTGCTTACTGCACTGTGACGTGGCGCTGTACAACATTGATGTACACTACTGTACCTAGTTTAGCTGAGGAAACGAAACCTTCTCTACCTTTTAATTGCTAAAGATTCAATAACTTGATACTCGATTTTGTCAATAGCAGCATCCCGGATGAGTATTTCGATGTTATTCTATTTATTTATCACTGTGATGTATACTATACTCTGCTACGGTACTACATAGGAAGTTTGTTTCCTCATCTTACCCACGATGACCGTTCTGGTGCGAATTGATACATATCGATGTCCCCTGCCAGTCTTGCGATTCAGCTTAGGCATGTCCCGCATGCCATGATCTTTCTGGACGACATTTCAACAGCACAAGTTATACACCGCATTTTAAGCGCCTAGATGGGCTAGAGATGTATATTTATTTCGACGGAGAACATTGATTTCACACAAAATGCTTAGATAGATACTTACCTACCCAATACAGATATGATCTCGGTCCAGCTCTATTGTTGAGGGCGTATAAGACGGGTCGCATATGCGGATATGAAGCTTCAGCTCAGCTGAACCCACGCGTACCATTGGCCTGCATACCTATGTGCCTAAGCCAAAGTTTTGATCACGTCCAAGAAGTTTCCAAGTTGCGCCTCAACAAAAAATTGGCTACATAGGTAGATGAGAGCTATATTAAACTACAGCATACCTAGGTAAAATTTTATATTATTCATGTAATATTTTGCCATTTCACTAATAACACTTCAAATACAAGTAGGCCTTTTCAAGTGTGTTTTAACAAAGGGACCAATAAGGCACAGTGGCAATGAGGATAACTGTCCCCTCAACATATCATAGAGAAAAGTAAAGATGCATTATTCGAATCAAGGTAGGTATATCTAGGTGAGAAGTAGCACGAGAAAAAAGGGGTAGGGCCCATGCTATGAGATAAAGCATATGCAGCAATTTGCCTATGACCTCGATCTACCTAGAAATCGGTAGCAAAATGTAATATATAGCTGAGAAACAAGGTATCCGGAATCCTGAGAGAACAGGGGAAAGCGTGGCTACAGATCTCAGTATTGGTTGCCAGCATATACTACCACGAATGGGGAGAGCGTGATACCTCATATATTCACAAATACATTTTTCTCTCCTTTCCATTTCTACCGTAAGTGTTTTCTACTTGTCATCTGTTCTGCTCACCTTGTTGCTTTGCTATACACCATGTTTTCCCCCCCATTTCCTTTACGGGTCAACATCGCCTCTCCCCTTCCCTCCCCTTTTCCACACTACTAAGTCTGAAAATGGAAGAAGAAAAAAAGCTACTTAATCATATAATCTGCCTACATACCACTCAGCAACCTCCAAGCCCGGGGCTCACTTAAGCCACAACCGCATCAACAACCCTCCTCTGCTCCTCCAACCTCCTGACCTCCGCCCTCTTCATCTCCTCCTGAATCCTCACCCTCTCCGGCACCAGCCTCTCCCTCGGGCCCTCGATCCTCCAGCCCCTCAGCGCCTCCTCCTGCTCCCCCTCCCCCACCACGCCCGTCGCATCCGCCATCGTCTTCCTCTCGACGAGGCTGTACGCGCCGTCCCCGTCCCCTCCTCGGCGGTCGAAGCGGTGCGGCTCGCGCAGGCTCACGGGCGGGTTCGTGACGACGCGCACGCGGCGCCGGGCGTTCCCCGTCGCCGAGTGCACCATCAGCGGGTGCAGCACGTACACGTCGCCGGCGCTGCCGCACGCCTCCGCGAAGTAGTCGTCGCCGCTACTCGCGCCCGCGACTGCGTCCCGGTACCACGCCGCGTTGCGCGCGTCCGGGAACCCGGGCTCGCCCCGCGGCACCATGCGCGGCGACACGCCGGCCGGGTGGTTGCGCAGCCAGCGCGCCACGCGCGGGATCGCCCCCGGGCAGAGCACTTTGTGTGGGCAGGCATTATTTATTAGCGTGGTCAGTAGGTAACTTTCCACAGTAGGAAAAACTCTTCTAATCCTTTTTTTTATTCCCTCTTCTCTTTTTATCTTCTGGTGAGTTTTTTTTCAACTCTTTGCGTTGTTGTCTCCGGAGAGAAGCATCCATGCGTCTAACCAGGATAGGACAACTTTCAACTTCCCCGAGACCCGGGACAGGCCGAAAAAAAAAAAAGGGGTGGGGGCAATAGGGGGAGGAGAAATAAACGACTCCCCAAAATCACTCACTGGTGGCGCCGCCGCCGCAAGGGACCACGTCGGTGAAGAGCGGGATGACGAGGAGGGCCTGCTCGGGGCTATCGAGGTAGTGGACGAAGAAGTCGCCGTCGACGTGCCAGTTGTCGAGGTCCCTCGGGTCCTCCACCTCCACCTCCTCCTCCCGGGTCCCGGTTTCCGGCTCGCCGAGGTTCACGATGAACGAGTCGCGCCACTGGCGCGAGGCCGGGTCGACGCGGTCCTCGCCGCCGCAGAGCTCGCAGATGGCGGCCCAGGCCTTGGGCGCGAAGGCGGCGCAGTCGAAGGCCCGGTGCGAGGGCATGTGCGTGCGCGCGCGCGTCCAGGTCGCCGGCTCCGTGGGCGACATGCCGAGGCGCGTCCAGAGGTCCGCCGTCGCCGCCGCGGCTTGCTCGCGCGTGAAGCAGTTGGTCAGCTTCAGGTAGCCGTTCTTGAGGAAGAAGGCCTTCTCGTCCTCGGTAAGGGGTGCCGGGGGAGAGGCCATGGCTTTTTTGTTCGTTAGTGTACGGTATGGTAGAGTGCCTAGGTACAGGCTGAGCTATAAAAAACTGAATGTCAAATATGGCGAGGGTGAATCGGTTATTCCACGTTTATGTAGTTTGTGACACCCCTTCGTTCCCCTTTATATCTACAATAGGGCGTATGGAGAAGGGAGGGAGGGTGCCGAGAGCATACTAGCAGAAGCTATAGGTACGCACTGACGGTATGACTGCCAGCGCATCTGTGAACAGCACGCAGCATACATAAGTTATGTAGGTGATGCTACGCGGGGATGCATAGTCACCTGCCCCTTAGAGTCTGATTGGGCCCATATACTGTATGATTTCGGGGAATCGGTGCGGCATGCCCTTCAAGGTTTTCTCAAGTTTGGGGGGTTCGGTTGGGGTAGAGTAGCCGTTGTCGAGAGTCTCAAATTGCAAAAACGAAACAGAACATGTGCAGGGAAATATATAGACTTTAAGGGGTCTAGATAACAAAAATCTCTAGTCAACTCAACCCTTGCATGTTGTGTCTAAAGGTTACCGCTTTCAGAGGGCTCTAGTCGTCTATATCAGTGGCTACCTATCTATCTATGTAAGCCAGATGGTTGAGAATTAGAAAAGAAGTAAACCATTGGTCTAATTTGTTCGCAACTCTTCATCTAGATGCTGTCTTGAAGACTCCGGGACATTCTTTAAAGAGAAATATAGATCGTATCGTTATGAAGTTGCAGCTCTGAGGTCGCTTAGCTTATCGACGTAATACGAGGGGACGACGTTAGCGCCTTCAGCTTCCCATTGCTCCTTTTTGCTCACGCCTGTGAGCACCGCCAATGTTCCTCCAAGCTTCCCCTGAATGCCAAACTGGATGTCGGTGTCTAGACGATCACCAACCATGCAAGTCCGTGCCCGGTCCAGCTGGAACTTCCCTTCGATGGCATCCATCATAGCTTGGCTAGGCTTCCCCAGTGCCGTAGGGTTCTGACCAGTCATATGGATCAACGGAATGGAGATGGATCCCGCACCTGGGAAGAAGGTATGGTTCGTAGGTAATGTACTGTCGAGGTTCGTGGCAAGGAATTTGGCACCTCGCTGAATATACTGGTATCCCATGGACAGCTTAAGGTAGTTAATGTGAAAGTCAAGGCCTGCAAGGACGACGCCAACATCTGGGTCAAGCAGTGACCCGTCTGCTAACCCGGTGAAGTCCTCTGGGGTTATGTCCCGTCGCAGGGCGGGATCTGTGCCACCGACAAAGGGCACGCCCTCGGCACGTAGCTCCGTTTCAATGCCGCTCTCGCCGATGACGAAGACCTTGTTCTTGGGCGCTGCAAGCTTCATTATGCGTGAGATATATACGGCGGCGGAGTATGCTGATGCGAATATCTCCTCCACATTACTCGGGATGCCCAAGGCCGTCAGCTTCTTCTGGTAGTCGGGCCTCGACTTAGTTGAATTATTCGTAACGAACACCACCCTTTTGCCTAGTTCGTAAGATGTTAGGTGGTGCTGACTAAGTCCATTTCCCATAAGACTATGGCTTGAATAATAACGAACCTTTTGACCTTAGAAGCTCCAACGTCTCCACGATACCCTCAAAGAGGTGATCTCCAGACCACAAAACTCCTACGCAAACACGTTAGGTCTTTAAACTCGGGAACGATGGGGTTGTGGTGGTATTTACCGTCACAGTCCAGAAGAAAAACCTAGTATAGTTATATATATATGAGATTGAAGCCATGATGATGTTTTGTTGGGATTAGAAATGACGCACATCGAACTGGTCAATGAATTCATTGATTGCGGCCGAGTCGCCGGTCAGGTACTTGGGCTGTCCCATTTCGTGATGTAAGGGAATGAATGAAATATCTAAAACAAATATCTATTTCTAGCGAATCTATAAGCGAGAGTCCGGGTGTGTTTTTTTGTTCTATCAATTTTTCTTAGGCTAAGCTGGTAGTTGAAAGGAGAGTGAATGTTCAGTATTAAAATCGCGTGGTCGGCGCATGAAGGAGGTTGAGCTTGCTGATTCATCTTTCTGGAGCCCGGTCGTAATTCCCCGGCGCCGGAAGGAACCGCTACGACGGAAGGTGGCGCTGGTTCTAGATCTAATAGGTGGAAGAGGTATAGGCACTGTACCTACTAAAGTGCTCACTAGGAAATAGGTAGCGCTTGCTAGGAAAGAGTCATGCTTTATACCTACTAATACTAGGCACAAAGCATGTTTATTAAACTACATAGCTACCTGACCCAACCTTACCTATCTATGTATTTACAAGACTACATGTAACACCATTGATGGCAGGTTCGCATAGTTGTTAGCTGCACATTGACTAATTTGATGTTACTCCTTCAATAGGTTCTAGCGTTCTTTAATAGGGTACAATCATTCATGTTACATCGAAACATTCTAACGGTAACAGATTATATCAGATATATGCTCTAACTGGACAACCCACAATGGATATAATACAACCCCTTAGGATGATAGGCCTGTTGCACATGTCACTTGAACACATGATAGGGCATACACCAATCAATCATACACGTGCAATTCCCGATAGTATAGATCGACAAGAAACATTGCAGTAGTGAGTAGCTCTTTCATCAATTATCCTGCCAATCCACGTTGCGCATTTAATTCCTTCTACCAGACACCATCTGAAGAGGTTGATACTTGCGAGACAGGTAGACTCGATAAAGACGTACGACTTTGTCTTCAAGCATCGCTTTCATCTAAAGTCTAAACAGCTCCATCATCGTGACCGCACGCTGCCGTCATCTTTACTACTTACTTGTCTAAGTCACCTAAGCTAACAGTTAGATTTTTTATATTCTTTTTATGTGAGAGAGGGCAGTTGACTCAGATCACCTGGAGTCCTGGACCTGATACCCGCTGGTTTAAACTCCAATGAATTATGTCTGAACAGTACGGCCGGTATTATGTAGCGTTCTACTTTACATACTAATGATACCTACTGGAGTAGTTAGGTTTGGAGTTATGAAACGGTTGGCCAGGCTGATGAGACCAAGATAATTTGCATTTGGTGATTCATGTTAGAAGCAGAATGGAAGTAGGCTGTGTCTAAGTTACAGATGGGTAGATGGTGATAATAATTTTTATATCAATATACCGATGTAAACCAACTTGACTCGTCACTTCAATGACTCAGACAACAAAGAAGAACCGATCGACTTCAGTTGTTGGCTAGAAAACCAGAAACCCACGTTGCCACTATACAAATTTGATAAAACGGCAGCAGGTACTGCCTTGGGGCTTGCATGGATCTGCTGCAATAGGGCTCGATATATTACTTACAGCTACCTAGGTAGTAATCGTTTGATGTGAAGTGCTGAGATCCGGCCTAAAGAACTTTACTTAGTACCTCGGGGGCAACGGAAGGGGTTGAAGGGTCTCTAGAACAGATTCGGATTTGCCCCTCAGCTCTCTCTGCCCCTCTTTGCCCAGAGCCTGCAATTTCCATCGCCCGGTCTCTGTAAGATGCTTGTAAGATGTCGCACAGGTTTACCCCCCACTATTGTAGGCCAATTCTCTGGCCGCGCCTATCCGTTAATAGACTAAGCTTGGTTCAATACTACGTCAATCACCCCGCCATAGGGAGAATGTTGACACAACATCTATAAATCCGATTCTCTCGAAAGGAAGAGAAAAAAAAAGGTGCAGAAGAAAAGGTGGCCCGGCACTCCCATTGGTGCTAGATAAATTTGAGTTCTTTTATGAATTCCCACCCTATCTAGAATCCAATGTAGCACAAATCTTTTATCAGACGAATCTCTCTACCTGCATAAGTTCCTTACATACCAAGCCAAGGTACCTTTAGTACCTTTCATGTACCTCCTTTCATGTACCTACCCTACCTACTACACCCTACGAGCAACTTTGAACTTACATACCTCACACCGATGCCCTTACTCATCACCGTACCCTCTTGCTCTGTGCCTTCTCTCTATCTTATTTACCGGGTGCCATGCTTGTGGGACACGGTTGGACCCCCTAGTGCGAAGTTTATCAGCTTCTCTATCTTAGGTATCGAAAGAACCAGAAGCTCATAACTAAAATACCAATACCTAGTAGGTTAGTATTTTCCATCCCCTTCAGCAGCCCCGCCATCAAGTCACACTAGGTACTTACCGTCACCACCTTTTTTTAATTATTTTTTAACTCATTTGCCCCGCCATCTACTACAAACACCTCACCTCACCTCACCTCACCTCATAGAGAGGAAACTACCTGCCAACCTAAGTACCTACCTAAAGCACCTACCTAAGCTACTGAAAAGAAACAACCCCTGCTCCTTACAGTACCACTTCCAAGTTACTCTGCTCCTTTTTCTTCTATTCCTCTTATTCTCTTATTCTCTTCACACTTCCCACTTCTCCCACAAACCAACACCTCCCCCAACACATCCACATTCACCATGCCGGGCAAGCAACCGAACCTCTTCCCGTTCAACGACGTGAACGCCCTCGCCAAGGCGTTGCGGTCCTATATCATATCCTGCCAGAACGCCGGTATAACACGCCACGGCGTCTTCAAAGTTGGCGTCTCGGGTGGCTCCCTACCCAGCACCCTCGCTCAGGCCCTCCTGGTCGAGCCAACGTCTGAGGAGGACAAGGTGCTGTTTGACAAGTGGGAGATATTTTTCGCCGACGAGAGAGCCGTCCCTCTGGACCACGAAGATAGCAACTATGCGCTAGTCAAGAAAGAGTTGCTGGACAAGATCCCCGCCGGTTGGGGCGAGCCCACCGTTCATCCGATCAACCCTGAGTTTCTAGATGACCCCCAGGAGCTGGCGGACCAGTATGAGCAGGTCTTGGTCAACTCATTTGCGAAGGGAGACTCGGTCAAGCTACCTATCTTCGACCTTCTACTGCTAGGCTCAGGCCCCGACGGCCATACCTGCAGTCTGTTCCCAGGCCATCCTCTACTTCGCGAGACCGACGCCTGGGTCGCACCGATCGAGGACTCGCCCAAGCCGCCCCCCAAGCGCATTACTTTGACGCTCCCCGTAATTACACACGCGGTGAGGATCGCGTTTGTCGCGACTGGTGCTGGAAAGAAGGAGATTATGAAACGGATTTTCGAAGAAGGCAACGGACTCCCATGCGCACTTGTCAATGAGGCGACGGGCGAGCGCTGCAGCTGGTTCACCGACAACGCAGCTGTAGAGGGCGTTTCCTACCCTCGACGTGGGTTTCTATGACGATTATAGTATCAAGAATGAGGGAACCCCGACTTGGTAGAGCTTTTTTTTGCGCCAATAGTCAAAACACCTTACTCCTGGAGATCTGGTGGTTTGGGTAGACGGAAACATTGAGGACCCGGACCAAGCTGAAGGCACGACACAGTTACAACGGTTAATCATTACTCCAGACTCGGTTTTTAGGATGGGTTTTGATCTTTCCTCTTCCTCTCTCTCCTCTACCTGGCGTCTGCAGTGCCGGACTTGTGGACGTTCCCCCCATTAGCTTAAGTTGCAGTTGCTCAACACTTCATCACGCGTTACGAGATTCCGACCAACTGAAAATTTATTGTTTTACGTACTAGACCCCTTTTCTTTGGCCCCCTATTCTTACGTGTCTACTCGGAGCACGATGGCCGTAGTTTTTGTTTCTTTTTCTCGATTTCTGTTTCCTCATCTAGAAGGGAAGGGAGGGTAGCATTCATTGGCTGTATTTGTCTAGCGAGAGCAAGTCTTCGTGCGTCTCTCTCTGCTCATGTACGTGTGTATGCTCGATGCTTCAATTCATCGCATATTATTGTATAGGCAAGGCAATATGCCATAGGAGCATAATAGAAGAAAATGGTATGAAAATCAGGTGCATAATTCCATGATATCCAGATCAAATATGGCTCTAGATTTACTATACCTGGATTTTCGATGTCATTATGAAAGACTTCCCTGTACTAATATAATCACGCACCTGCTTCTCCAACTTGGACACTGATTATCACTTTCGATTTTCCACATCCCCCAAATCCCAACTCTCCTCTCTCTCTTATCTCCCCAGTTTCCTCTCCTTGATCCAAAATGCTGCTACCAATGCGGACGCAGCTAACACACCCGCTGGTACGAACGCCGCACGCGTGGCGGCCGCGTAGCATCGGCGCACGACATCGGCGAGGTGTGGCTCAAGTTGCCGTACATAGTCAAGACTACGCCGGACAGCCTCCTCGATGGCGCGCGCACGCTCTTTATCCCCGTCTAACTCCTTCTCGAGCCCTAATCGCAGCGCCTGCTGCAGCGCTGCCGTGGTCACGCTGATCCCGAGAGTCGATCCCAGGGAGCGGAACAGGTACGAGCACGCGATCGCCACAGGTACGTCAGAGCTTGCCCCTCCGCGGGGGACGGAGGCGATGATGGCAATTAAAAGGGCAGTAATGGCTGTGGATTTGAGTTTCGAGTGGTTAGCTGTTGGGTCCGAGGAATAGGGGGATAAAGGGGGTTAGGAAACTCACTTGCACCCGATCCCAACATCAACAGGCAGAGTCCTGCGACGACACCGACCAAGGAGTTCATTAGGCCGCCCGCGAAAGCAACAATGATCACAATACTGAGCAATTGCAGCACGAATCCGCCAATGGTAAGCCAGTAGTACTGACCCGTTCGCCTCATAATCAAACCACCTCCCAACGAGCCGCAGAGCCCAAAAATTGTATTTGGTAGAAAGGCGACTCCAGCACCCGTGGCGGACAGGCCAAGCGCAGCCTGCAGATATAGGGCAACAAAGAACAGCACGCCCACTTGGAAGGCCATGCCGAAGAAGTTGGCCAGGTAGGCGGCTAACAGCGGGGGGAAGAATATGATATGGCCGGGGGCGAACGGATGGGCTGCAAACCGGATCTCGATGAGGATGAATATCCCGAAGAAGAGCGGCGTCAGCGCCAGGGGGGTGATGGTAGCGCGACGGGCCCAGCCGAGGTTGCTGCCGTTATCGAGGCCGAGAAGCAGGAGGAAGACGGCACTCGTAAGAGCGAGGGCACCCGCAAAATCGATCCGTCGAACCTTCTCGATCCAGTGATCGCTCTCAGCTCCTCGAGGGAGCCTCAGGACGATGAATACAGATAACCAAGCTGCGGCTGCGATAGGAACTTGTCCGGCGAAGGACCTAGATTAAGGAGTCAGCCAACTCATTGATACACCGCATACGAGATATATAGAATTTTTAACACGTGGTTTATTTTTATTAACTGCCTCTCTCTTACAAGATAGGGGAAGAAGAAGAAAAAAAAGGGGGGGGGGGGGGGGGGATAATCTAACATACCACCGCCAGCCAATGCTATCGGCCAAGAGCCCACCGACCGGCGCCCCAGCCGCCATCCCGACAGTATACACGGTATTTATATACCCCTGCCAGAGGCCACGATCTCTCAGGGAGACGAGGTCGGTGACGAGGATGGTGACGATAGCGTTCGTGCCGCCGCCGCCGACGCCCGCGACGGCGCGGGAGACGCACAACTGGTGATGTCGCGCGCGAGCGCGCAGCCCAGGCAGCCGAGCCCGAAGACGGCGTAGGCGAACAGCAGGCACTCGCGGCGCCCGAAGATGGCCGACAGCCTCCCGTACAGCGGCTGGAACGTCGTCAGGGTCAGGTAGTACGACGTCCCGATCCAACTCGTGCTCTGCAGCGCCCGCAGGTCGCTGCCGATCTTGCCGTACGTCGCGATCACGAGGGTCTGGTCCAGCGCGATGAGGAAGATCTGAATGAAGTAGTTTGGTTTGGTTGGTCAGCTATGTACGCAAAGAAGCAATATGTACCCAACACGCACACACACACACACACACACACACGCACCCTTCCCCAAGTATTGTCTTCGAGATATACCTAAACCTAGGTAAGTTAAGACTTACACCGATAGCTAGCGCTGGGAGCAGCGCTGCCCTGTTTACCTGGAGTTTCGGGCCATCTTCGTCGACGTCTTTGACGGGGGGCTCGCCGTTCTCTGCGTCGCCCGCGCCCGACCTCCCGGTGTTACCGATCTCCTCGTCTGAGCTCGCAATCGATCCATCGGGGCTCACGTGAGCGCCGTTGCCGGCCGCCGGCGGACCAAGCAGCGGCGCGGTCTCAGACGGGACCGTGTTTTCTGGGCGTGTCTCGGCGGTAGAAGCCATTGGCGGGATGCTGCCCCTCGTATCTACTACCTATTACTTCTTATGTAGGCGCGCTCAGACGGGGAGCGGGGCGGTGTACACTATCCCAATCTATGATAAACCTTTAAGACCAGAAAAAAAAGGGGTGTGGAGGGAAGGGGGGATATTTTGAACAGCGAGATCAATTTAGGAATCAACTTGTTAACCTTTCACGATTCCATCTACAGAGGATATAGCAAGTACATAATAAGTGCAAGATTCTCTAGAGTTCCCCCGTACGCAGAGAAACTATTTTTTCGGGCATTACGCATCCGGGGTGTCCTCCGAACAGCGGAGGGGAGAGGAGAGAGGGGGAGGGGGGTATTCAGCTCCCATCTACGCAATAATATGGCGCACATTGGCTGGTGTTCCTATCACACCCTCAGTGACATACATATATGGATGCAGAGTTGATTGGTAATCGCGCTCGGGGGGAACGGAACTGAGCACCCATATTGGGATTCGATTCATCGGCGACCGACCCGGCGTCTATATTATCTTGCCCCAGGCCGAAATTTCTTTATTAGTTAGCTAGATACGACTACTAATACACAAATGGCGCCCCGTGTCGGGGAAATACATACCTACCTAGGTAGGTAATGTCGAATCAAAGGATGGGAAAACCGAACATTCGCTGCCCCCGTGAAACTCCGCCACGATGTGAAAAAGCTACAATTAAGTTAGCTACATACGTAGATTGAGAAATATATAAAGCCCGGTAGAGGATTGAACGGTCACATACGACCATAGGACTCAGAATATTCGGCATCCCGTCCGCTCTGCCCTAGACAAGCTGGGTACCGCCAGATTAGTAGTTGGGTCGGTGACGACCAGCGAATCCCTGGTGTTGTATGTTTTTTTATTTCTTTTTCCCCCTCTCTTTTATTTTTATTTTTAAATTCTTTTTTATTTTGGATATAGGTTTTAACTCCAACCGTTTTTGTATATGAAAATAATTTGGCAGTCTATGTATTTAGCTTATCGGTATAATTTGATTTGAACATAGAGGCGGTCTGCTATCTCCGCTCACTCATCGATCTTTATCACCCCTGATCATTCATTATCTTGTCTTTAGTGCTCACATCCTTTGCTATAGTTAACATGACAGCTCGAAGGTATCGGGACATTGATTGCTCTTGGGTTGTATCTCGTCAAGTCGCTGCGGTAGCCTTGGAATAGCATAGTCACATCTTGCAATATTGCTGCTGTGACCGAGACAATAGTTGCCCTACCTAACTAGAGCTCTTGGACTTGAAGTAGAGCTCTACGACGCTCAGAGATTGTCCAAGAATTTGGCTTACTTGACGAGTAAGTTGACCTTTTCTTTCCCAAACAGGAGGTACTGAACTTGCTGTGGCCTTAGGGAAACACAGGACGAACCCCCCTCAACCCTGCGCCCAAGCCCGCCTACCCACCCCCCCCGACTATGACCGTCGGGACGGCACCCGGTACACCAGCTGGTCCAAACACGGCGCTGAACTCCCTCGTTTCTGTGGCGGACAGACTGCCAAGGCTCCGTGAGGACCAAGCCCGAGCTTGGCGTAGCGAGGTCCGCTTCCGCGTGCATGATCTCGCGGCCGGAGTAGGCCTTGTAGACTGCCTGCGGCGCCGCGCTGTGCCCGTGCGATAGCCTGAGCTCGTCTATCGTGTACTCAAAGAGACGGGTAGGGGGGAAAGGGGCAGTGTGATTGTACGGCGGAGATAGCGGCGCGGAGGGAGTGGGCGTGGGGGAAGAGAATGAATGATGTTGTCTGCCCAAGGGTCGAAGATGACACCTTGGGGCTTCATGATTTGCTGGGATGCGCGGTGATAATGGTGTATTGGTGGGGAGATGGGTGTTGGGGAGGACATGCTTAACCTAAGACATTCAGATTGAAGATGGGCTTGGTTCTTGGTAGGTAAGTGTATATAGGACTACGAAGGTGTACATTCTCAATATATGTATAGCGTCGCGTCACGCATGTAAAGCATAGTAAGACCATATGTTAGGTATTATGGACGACGCCATTCTTTTCTCCGTGCACTTGTTCGCATGGCATACATGGCAAGTGGAGGGCATGATAACAGAATGTATGGGTTATCGAGAAGAACAAACACCAGCGCCAGACTCTCCATCTTCGAGATCACATCTGCCATCTGTTTCATAATCAGCAGTGAATTGGACTACAGAAGAAGAATCTAGGGACCGAGGTATAAGTGTTGGCCTTCGGTCTTTTTCTCTCTACGAAGTAGTGTAGAATAACGTCCTTGGCTACAAATCCGGCTTTCTCGGTACCAAGCCAGCCAGTCCCCTCCTTTTCTCTGCTTACA
Source organism: Biscogniauxia mediterranea (assembly GCA_018398605.1). Taxonomy (NCBI): domain Eukaryota; kingdom Fungi; phylum Ascomycota; class Sordariomycetes; order Xylariales; family Xylariaceae; genus Biscogniauxia; species Biscogniauxia mediterranea. Next base: position 4,079,288 of record JAGXTR010000003.1, read on the forward strand.
TGAAACCTTTAATCTTCGTTTAAGAAATAGATAACATGTATCTCATCTTGTGTTCGGTGTCTCTATTACAGGGGCAAGACTAGACGGGAACCCTTGGCAACATCACATCATTTTAAGCTCGATCGTGTAAATAAGGTAGGGGGTTAGGAATTCGTAATATGAGGTTTACCTATCCAAGCTCCTCGTTGCGATCGATGCAAGTCATTGGCAGGTAAAGGCGTAATTCGATAAAATTATAAGGACAGGTGGAGAGACATAGATCAAGTCATATTTCCGAAAGAAATTCCGTATCCTCCTTTTGGCATTTTCGCGAAAAAAAAAAACAAGACGCGGGCAACCGTTCGCGGGGTGGTTCATCATGCACACCATGTAAGTCATCATAGCAGAGTTCGCAGCTCGAAAAGGAAGAAAATCCCCCGACGGGATGAATGGATGGGCGTGGATTACACACACATACCAATCTTCTTTTTGCAACACAAACGCCCGTATTAGGTGATTGAATGAAGAGGGAGCTGCTGATATAAACCGCTTTCGTGTCGCGGGAAGGCGACTATCCGCGCCTTGTGCTTCGTTGCTTGTTGAATTAATAAAGGTAGCGTAAAGGGGGGGGGGGGGGGGGGGGGAGTTGAATCAATTATCTAGGTTACCTGTGTATGGCTCTTCAATTTATATATGCATAGGTGTGTATACCTATATTGATGTGTGGTCGAAGGTCAGATCTATAGTGTAATGCCCCCCCCTTTCCCTTTTCAATAACCGTAGGTACATACTTATTGGGTGCGACCGTTACTAGACAGCACACATATAGAGACTTACACGTAGGTCTGTCTGCCTTTCAACTACCTAGGTTCATACTTTGAAAGCCCCCTATAGCAACGGTGCCATTAAGAAGACAATTTTCTACACTCTAGCTAACACTCGAAGTACCTAGACAGGTGTATTGTATATCCATGTGCTAACTAGTAGGTAACCTAGGTAGTATAAAGAAGAGCAAACTAGGTATGCAAGTATTTGATGCATGTAAGATGAAAGCAGCCTTCTGAAGATCCTGTCTCTTAGATCGCGATATTGGCTTTTTCCCTTTTTAATTTACCTTCGTCCATTCGAAACCGTGCCGCAAGGCCGAGTTCAATTTCCCGTAACTGCGCGGCATCGCACCAACCACATGCCGCAGACCCCCCCCCCCTTCCCCCCTCGGAGAGATAAAGAATGGATGGATGGATCTGGGGGTTTGTCTCGCGTCATACCAGACGATACTACAATACAGATAGGTTATCCTCCCCGAGACAGGTGGGTATGTACATACATATGGTGTTACGTATTGAACTTGGGAAAGTCGCTGAAGAATGTTGAAGAAAAAAAAAAGAATACATACCTAACCTAGACACCAACAGAGACGAAGATTCACCCTCAAAAAAGTAACTGCACGAAAGAGAAACGCGCTGACACGTTTTGCACTGCCCCGCGAACCAACCGGTCGCCAACTCCTGTTCCTGTTCCTGTTCCCGCTGCTTCGCCCTTCTAGTGTAGAAAATCCTATGCATACTAGAACCAGATAAGTAAGGAGGACCCGGGGGCCAGGGTTGTTGTTCAGTCGGACCCCCCTCTCTCTCTCTCGCATGAATGATGGACCCGCGCGAGAGAGAGAGAGAGCCCTCCATGGTCTAACATCTTTCAGACGACGGCTTTACCAGGTGGCGAGTTTCCAGCTAGTGTAGACGATCTGCCCCCCGCCCATCTGTGTCTGTTGGTGAAGGTATATACGTATAGGTAGGTAGAGAGGTAGGTATTACACAATACGCCTCGGTGTTACCAGAACTGCTGGAGATACCTATGTACACTATAAACCATCGTATTCTTCTTCTTCTTATGTTATGAGCACCCAGGTACGTAGTTTTTTTTATATGTACCTACCTATATAATAAAATTACCTTGTACTACTAGTTGGCGTATATTATGTACATGTGACAAGAATCTTGGTTGAAGATGGAAGAAGAAGAAAAAAAGAAAGAATTCGGAAGCCTCGGGACTTGTACCTGCGCTACTATAGTAGTGTATTTATCAGAAGCAGGCACATGCCTACATTCGACGACAACGCGCCGACGGAGAGGGGGGGAATTTTTTAAAAATAAATAAATAAATAAAGTTGATGTACATACATACATTCTAGTATACAATAAGATCACCACGTTGCTATCTTGCCATTTCTAAACCCCTGGTCCCTGGTTCCCTCCGTCTGATCAAGGGTCTTCCGGGAATATTTCTTTCTTCACCATCTCTCTAGTATGCAGGTAGCGTAGGTAGTTCTTTTTTAGCTGAGGCCTGGATCTCGCGTTCCCCCCTCCCCCCTTGCGCCTTTCATCATTCCCATATGAATTTTTTTTTATTCTCGTTCAGCTGATCCTGCGCCTCTTAATATATCCTATACAGACAAGTTATTTCCCCCAGCGATGTTTTTGATGAAGAGTACATATGTATGTAATGACCCTGCTATACCAGATCAAGGTCAGGTGGTGTGCTGCGCACTGCGTTCAGGTTATTCATCCCATCATCTATTACGACAATCATCCCTGGAGAGATGAGGTATAGGTAGGTACGTAATGCCCATCAATACATCATGACCTGACCTAGCCGACTATCAAGTTGCCACTTGAGCTGCCTACTACCTATAGGATCTAATATGTGGCCATTAATAACAGTCTCGTGCGACTACATATGTAGGTAATGCCTTTCAATTTCCCAGATCGAATTCCCCATCTCCCCCCATCATCCCGTCAACTATACAATCCAAACAACTGGATTCGTCCGGTACTATGTAACCAAAAAATGCACCCTGACATCAACATTATCATCATGTTCTGCGCATGCTGACATGGTAATGTTAAGTAGGTATGTAGGTAGGTACCTAGGTATTTTGAAAATTCCCTCAGCTGGGACGAGGAGGACGGGGCCACGATCGACTTTCTACATTCCACATATCCCTTCCTCCGCCCCTTGTCTGTTCCGTTCCCAGGGTATTCCCATCAAAGACCAAGACAAAAATAATTTTGTAGAAAAAAAAAATGAAGAGATAATTGGGACCGGCTTCCTTCTAGCTGGATATGCTTGGCGGTCGTTTCAGCCCTTTCCAAGGGGGTATCATCACCGGGTTTGAAGAGCCGGGTGGATGTCGACGTGGGTCCTCCTTTGTCTCCCTCCAAATATTCTCCCTCATCGCATTACAATATCGTAGTGTCACTTGTAGTAGTCGTAACGAGGGGGGGAGAGAAAAAAAAGAAAAAAGGCCTCCCATCCAATCCGCTTTGCCAGGCCGACCACTAACAACAACGACAAATCCAGTGCCCCTCCAATTACAACCACCACCACCACCACCATCACCACCGCAACACACCTTATCCACTCAAAAAAAAAAAAAAAGTTGGCACTCAGGTACTCCCCCCACATACAACCCTTCGCCCACTTACATACCCACTTCCATCATCACTTGGAGCATCTCGGGTGGATCCCTCTAACGGCTGTACCTGCGTCTCGACGGTAGTTCCTCTGCATTTATTATCTATCATATGTGCCCACCACCATCTACATTGCCCTACCTAACATGTACTGTATTGCTTGAAATACATACACCACACTACTGACAGGGTTCGCGTGCTTACGCAGCAGCTGCATTGCCCGTCCCTCCACGAAAATATATCTGCAACCTGGATGCGGGTCTCCATACTTTCCCTCTTCAACCTCATGGGACGAAACGACGTAAGAGCATAAGGGACCATTTACTTTCCATATTGTGTGACAACGCCTCTTGTTTCGTCGCACTTGTACCTCGCCGTACCTTGCCTCGCCATACACCGATTTAGCCACCCGCCATGGATGGTCCTCTTCTGCAAACCCCTAAAACGGGTCACTCACGTTTTTCTAAAGCCCTGCCTGCCCCTCCGCCCGAACTGGACAACAGCTTGAAGCTTATACCTCGAAAACTCCCATCTCTCTCAGCTTCACCTCTTCCGCCTAGAAAGGATAGCATCAGCGCTAAGTCCAGGGCAGCAAACCTAAACCCTAAGTTGAGCCCGCGTGATTCGCCCTTACCAGCACTACCAGCATTACCAGCGCTACCAGCACTACCAGCACTACCCGCCAACATGGACACCACTCAGCCCCCGAGGCAGATGAATTCCATCCCAAGGAGGCCAGTGGCCCAGCCGGCCCCGGCGCCGACTCTGGCCACCCAGCCAGTAGACCCCTCAACTGTGCCGAGGACAAACAAGATGAAAAGAGTTTCATCAATATCTAGCATTCTGTCAGCATACTCACGCACATCGTCAGACTCCGGCAACAGGTTATCGCAAGACAGTTATCACACAAAGGATAGTGAACCGTCATATTCACCACAACAAGAAGGATTGGACGAAAAGCAGCAGGAGTCCACAAAGGCATTTTCTGCTTTCTCGGGGAACCCCTACGCCGATGAGATACCACCAACAACAGACAGAACAAGAGAATTGGACCAAGTGCCACCGCCGCTCCCAATGAAGGACTCCGCACGGCCGACTACACCTTCTACTATTCGCTTCGCCGACTCTCCAACAGTACCTAATAGTGCATCTATGACATCGTCGCCCGTGTCATCTATCAATGGATCGCCTGGACAACGGGAAATTTGGCGGCGGAGGGCTTCCTCTAAATCAGATCGTAACCTAGCTGTGACAGGTCTCAAATTAACAACATCGCATGGATCCACCGCTGCAACCCTACAGGCAGTCAAGGCTGACCCGCTTCCTCCCCCTCCACCACCTGCGCAAAACAGCACACCAATCACTGCTGCATTGCCTCCAAGAGGTGCTTCTCTCCCCGGGAGGAATATTCGACCCAACAGGCCAGCAAACCTAGAAAGCAACGAGGAGATGGTTAAACTTCCGGGCATATCGAAGCTCAAGGAGCTTGCCAAGCGTGGCACGGGTTCCAAGGACGACCAGAAGGAGGATGTCGAACTTCAAACCAAGACCCAGGACCAAGTCGAGTCGGAAGCCCAAGTCAAGTCACCGATTCGAGCTCAGCCTGCCGCGGAAACTGCACCTGCAAGTATGCGAAGTCATATGGCGGAGATGGTTGTACCGTCAGCGTCATCATTGTCTTCGCCGGAATACCCCCCAGGAGAGTCCGCCAAGAAGGTTATTCCACGCCGGCCGGTGGGCACGTCCAAGCGCGAAGTTGAAGGGCTTCAGCAGAAGAAGAGCACACCGGAATTGTCGGGTTTCGGTCCAAGATCCCCCACTCAGCCTAGCAGTAGTAGTTCCCACCGCAGTCCTTCACCGCGTAGTAGCAGCCGTCCGCACCAATCGCGTAGCAGCTCGGCTCTCAACTCGGCTACCGGCCACGATGTTCAGGAGACTGTGATGGCTCAGGCATCTGCGGCACTTGCACGTTCGCCGGTTACACAGGTACCCGGATCGGAGCAGACCAGCGCACCTATCGCGCAGGGCTTGCGAACGCCGGCTAATACGAGCGAACCCCTCGGAAAGCCGGAGCTTTTCGAGCTCGTCAGCACACTGAACGAGGCGGACCAGTCTCCGAGAGACTTGGCCCCGCGTAAAGTGAACGCGCCAGCTCCATCGCGAAGGGTAGCGCCGAATACGCCTGCCGTTCCCCTCAGCGACGTTAACGAAGCAGTTGAGGAAGACAGCGCCACCAAAGGCATGGTGCTCACCGAGGCACAGACGGAGCAGCTGAACTACGCCCTTTCGCGCTTTCCTCGCAACTGGGAGACCAACAGTCCGAGCAACGGCATCTGGCCCGCCGGCCCTCTCCTCGAGAAGCACCACAACTGCTACACCAAGCACGGCACGTTTGTTTTCGCTAAGAACGTGAATTACTCGATCGCGTGTCAGACCTGTGGTGTCGCCGACAGCAGCCACCGCAAGGTCTGCTCCTGGTGCAACCTGCGTGTGTGCATGAAGTGCCACGGGATTCTGCAAACCACCGGCCGAGAGCTCAAGACCTTGCTGGCCATTCTCGAGGAGGAGAGGCGTCAGGAGAAGGGCAAAGACAAGGAAGTGGTGGAATCTGCTGCTGGTGCGGATAATCATTATTGAGAGATGAACTAAGTGACCCGACCCCTTTCTTCTTCTTCCTCCCCTTCTTCTTCATCTTCACATTCTTCTTCACATTCTTCTCCATGTCTTGAAAGACATGACATAATTTTCTTTTCTTGATTTCTAGAATGAAACTAGGAAACATACAAAAAAGGGAGGGGAGGGAAACCTCATTGAAGTATATGGAAAACGGCGTTGAATGTATAGGTAGAGAACCTTGAGGGATTCTAGACACCACTGGCCTGAGGCCAATATTTCTTTTGTTGATACATACAAGAGAGAAAGACAGGCAGACGGACAGAAAGACAGAGGGAGAGAGGGAGAGAGGATAACCCGGTATTGCATTTGGGGGAGGCGTTCCTTGGTACTGTGATACCACGTTCTGTTTGAATTTCGAGAGGGGAGGGAGGTTGGCAATGTTTTGTATGAGAAGGAAATTTCCAATGTATAATGACTACTGCTATGGGTTGGCTTGAGGCCAAATGAACTTGACTAAGATGGCTCTCTCTTCTGCCTTTCTTTTTTGGTGTCGATGATTATTGTTCTTGACCATGTTCCCCAGACAGAGGCGGAGGATTCGTACTTGTTTATTGGGTAAGTGGATTTTTGTAGGAGAAAGAAGGAAAGTAAGAGAGAGAGAAAGGCTGTCATATCGACATGGCCGAGTTTTCCCATACCTCTTGTCCCTCCTTCTTGTTCAACGTCTTCTTACTGGAAGGTGGCGGTTTCCCCACTGCTCGTTCCCGCCTGCCTGCCTGCGTACCTGCCTGCTGCACCGAGTATTTTACATTAGGTAAAGCAAGGGAGCTCGAGTTTTGAAACATGATATTTCCAATGGAAGGTACTACGTACGTAACGATAGATACATAGATGTATGTATACTACCGTCTAAATGGATGGAGGTCTTAGGCTTGTTGTACCTTATGTACTTAAGTGCTTACTGCCTATAATGTATATAACATAGTAGTATTTTCCCCTTGAATGCTCGGAGTTGCATGTGACAAATCATTTGCATATTTCTCGGATCCTATTACATGTATATTTCAATGGAATTCAGTACGAATCTCGAGGTTCCTATATTTTGGTTGTTGTCTACATAGTACCTCTCCTTACTAAAACATCGACCAGTGGTACACATGTATGGAGTCTTCAATGCCAACACATTGAACAAGATCTCTCCCATGTACATACGCTAATGTAGGTAGTACACGTGTACCGGAAGGTTAAGGTAAGGTACGCAGGTATGTAGGCAAGTATCTAAGTGAATAGGTAAGTACCTCATACTTGCTTGCGCGAGACCCCGATCTTGACACACTAGAGATCGGCAATCGAATAAACCAGTAGCGGGGTTGCACTCGCTAAACAACGAAAACTCCCGGCGATCTTAGCGGTCAACAACCAAGTACTAGTGGGTCACCGGCTGCCCTGACGTGGTCGTTCATCTGCAATAACAAGGTGAAGGAGACCACTGGGCGCCCCTCCCCCGATCCGAGCTGAGCTGAGCTGAGCTTGACCGAAACATCAACACCCCCAATTAATCGATTTGACATCTCACCTTAACCTTTTCACCACACACCTACATACATACATACACACACTCTGCAAAAATGTCATCCGTGAGCGGCCTGAGCCGCACCCGTTCACTGCGCCGACCGACTGTGAGAGGAAACGTTGAAACGAACCAGAGTAATGAATCTGCACCAATTCGCAACGCCACGAGGACCACTTCGCCTAGTCGCTTACCGATTAAGCCCCTGACGCGGTCAGCCTCGGCGAAGGTCTCGACTTCAACCACCAGTGCCGCCCGGACCGCCACCACCACCACCGCCGCCCCTGCTAGCAGGCCGGTTTCTGGCATATACTCGAGCCGGAAGGTTTCTAATCCTTCAGGGAGTGCCGGTTCGACGACAACGACAGCCACCACTACTACCACGAAGCCTAGGGGTCTGGCTAGGGCTCCGTCAACGCGTCAAGCGCCTCCATCAACAACGTCGTCATCATCATCAGTTCCAACCCGTACGACTAGCACCACCACTCGTCCGAGATCATCAGGCGGACCACCTTCCGTGACATCCGCTAGAGAAAGACAAACAGGACATTCGAGAGCGAAATCTACCGTCACAAACCTTACATCTGCTACCACCCTACGCCCTGTATCGACCCTATCTAGTTCGACCTCGACATCAGCATCCACCGTCACCACCGCAACCTCGACTCCGACAGCCACCACGACCAAGCCCGTAACCCGTTCTCAGACTCACTCGCGCACCAAATCCCAACCGTACTCCCAAAGCCAGCTCCCGTCGTCACCAAAACAGAACACTACCACCACGTCCGCGCAACCGCACCGTCCCGCCTTCAACACGAACCAGCAGCACTACAGCCCCGCCAAGAATATCGCCCCCAAACCGCTCACGTCGACCTTCCTAGCGCCGCCCTCGCCGTCCAAACTCCCCGCCAACGTAGCCATCTCGTCCGAGACGAGCCGCCTGCAGACGGAGCTCTTGCAGCTTTCACTCCTCCACCGCGATGCCGCCGCCGTTGACGCCGAGTGGCACGCCAGCGCGCGGCAGAAACTCGGGGCGCGATTCGCGCGCCTAGCCGCCGCCGATGCCGAAGTGACGAAGCTCGAGCGCGAAGGGGTAGAGGCGCGCAATATCAGTGCGCTCCTGCGCTGGGGGGCCAACGACAACAAGAATAATTCCGGCGGTAGCGAGCGGAGAAGGGCGCTGGACGAGAAAGTGCAGCTCCTGGACCAGGTCCTTAGCGGAGTGTGGGGCCTCGGCGAGCCCGGGGGCCGGTACCAGCGCGCTGTGTCGGCATTCGAAGAGTGGGCGTCGCGCGCGTCGGCGATCCTGGCGGCGCAGCGCAGCGGCGACGTGGATGCGCTGCTCTCGGGCGACGATGTGGTGTTCCTCAGCGAGCTGGACGCGGGCCGGGCCTGGAAGCGCGACTGCGCCGGTCTGGTGCGCGTGCTCGAGGGTTGGAGCGACACCCTCCGGGACCTGGGCGATGCCGACGAGGAACCCGACGCTATCGACGCGGGGTACTCGGGCCTGGCACGGGCGCTGCGCGGCACCCGCGCCCTCGTGCACGACATGCTCGCCGAGCTCGAGGTCATGGCCCGCATCGAGCGCGAGGCCGCGGCCGCGGAGGAGGCCTGGATCGAGAGCATGAACGATGAGCTGAAGGCGAACGATACGCATCAGAAGGATGATGTACCGCTGTGGAAGATGTTGCTTTGAGAGGGAGGAGGAGGAAGGGTTGGGAGGAAGGAAGGAAGGAAGGAAGATGGGAATGATGAAATATATACAAAAAAAACACTAACAAATTAACAAATAACATCAGCCTCTCCCCCCCGTTTTAGAGGGTTTTTTAAACTCTCTCTCTCTAGGTTTGTTGTGCTTTGCGTATCCTGTTGGTGTTTGAGGAGTAAAAAGGGGGGGGGGGGGACTGGGAAGGAGAGATTATACCTGTGCGGGTTGTCGTTTGCGTGTAAAGTATACATATACTACTATACTAGCCTAGATTAACCTGCTATGTTACACGGGTTACTACATAGGTAACCTAGGTAGGTTAAGGGATTTATATATAGCCTTGAGAGGACTTTTTTGGTTGGAAAGGAGGAGAGTTGGAAGAGGGGGTGGAAGGAGTTAAAGGGGGCGTAGATAGGCGAGAAAAGGGAAGGGGAAGCGGAAGCGGGATCTTTACGATATACCACGTCTTTTATCATATATACCTATAAAACAAAAAAATTCAGAGAAATTTCTTCGAACTTGGTACTTCATCATCGTCGTCTATTATGGCTTTCTCCTTTTTTTTTTGGCTTTCAGGCTTGGTGTGGTTTTGGTTTGGTTTGGTTTGGCTTGGGCTTGGCTTGGTGACCTGCATGCACGTATTAAGTAGGTTATTCGTTTCACTCGTTACGTTTGCGGGAAGGATAGGTAGGTAGGTAGGTAGTAGGTAGGTTAGGTAACCATGTAAGTCTAGAGGGATTTAGTTTTTTTATGATGGTGGATATATTGGTTAAGTAGGCAGATAGATAGGTACCTAGTAAAGCTGGGAAAGAGAAAGAGAAAGAGAGAGAGAGCGTATGTAGGAAATAAGGAAAGGAAAACAATACTTTTTTTTTCTTTTTTTCTTTTCGCATATGCTTTTTGTGCCAACTTCCTTCTAGTTCATCTGTCTGTTCGTCCATTCGTGACATGCTGCTGGTTTGTGTATCACACCCGTCAGAGGCAGAGTGGAAACAAGGGAAAGTAATAGACAAGTGAAGGGAAAGGGGGGTATAAAAACGAAAGAACAAAGTGGACACAGGGGGGGGGGGGAGGAAATAAAGAAAAGAATACAAGACCCCTTCCAAACTGCATGTATCTCTCAGAGCACATTTGCTCCTGTCTTGTCTTGTCAAGTTTGTCTTCTCAGTGTCGTACTGGCAGAGAGACATCGAGAATCCTCGTAGAGATTTGGGTATACACACGCCTGGCTAGATAAATTGGGGGTGTGGGAGGCATTTGTATGTATGTAGGTAGGTGGACGTTTAAAATCACCAGCCATCCATCCATCCACTACTACCAGGTCCCGTCCTCGTCGTCGTCCTCCTTAAACTCGTCTGATTCGTAGTCGAACTTGATCACGTTGCCCTCGCGGTCAGTAGGCGGGGGTGGGGGGATGGGCGTAGTGGCCGCCTCCTTGGTCTGGAAACGCGGGATGATGCGGCCGTTCCGATCGCGTCTACCAACGCCATCAGGGAGAGTCAGTGGAACCTCCACCTCGACGACACGATACGGTGAAATTTCACCGGGCGGGGCAGTAGCTGGGGCGGCGGCGCCCTGTGCTTGTGCCTGGGCGCGCGCGGCAGCCGCGTGCTCGGGCGAGTAGTCCCACCGTTTGACTGCGCCGGCGCATAGCTCGAAGCCGAGCTGGTGGAAGAAGCCGACGGCAATCCGGACCCCCGTCGTCACGGTCATCTGAGAGAAGCCCTCCTCGCGGGCGAACCGCTGGGCGTAGCGCACAAGCGCCGAGCCGACGCCACGGCCAGAAAACTCGGGCCGCACGGAGACGGCGTGCAGCGTCGCGATGCCCGCGTACAGGTGCACGAGGCCCGTGCCGATGATCTGGGTCGCCGTCGTCTTCTTATACGGTCTATGCCGTAGCGGGGGCATGGGGGCCATTGTGTCGAGGCGTGAGTGCCCAGCCGGAGTGTCATTGGAAGGGGGCGTGACCGAGGTGATGGTGCGCACAGCGGCGAATATGTGAACCCGGTGGCTGCCAGCGTGTCTCAATACCGACATGAGTGACTTCAAGGATTCGATTTGTGCCTCGCTGTATGCAGCGTTTCTGCAACACCAGGCGATGGCCCAAGCCTCGCCGTACCCGTTTCTCTGAGCAATCTGCGAGATCGTAATAGTCTCAGTGTGCACGCCGTTCTCCGCCAGTGGCACTTGTCCCTGGATCTCGATGGTGCCCAGATCCAGGTACCGCTCCTCATAATCAATGAGCGGCATGAATAGTTCTGGAGATGAGCGGCCTCTTTGCTTCAGGAATTCGGGCCACGTCTCAGTTTGCCGTATCCTCAGGAAATCATAAAGAGTGTAGGTGGCAATCTGCGTTGCGCCACGAATGATTCCTTGAAGCGGAGGTCGGTAGGGGTAAAACTGGCCGGGCATTTCCTGGGGTGGCATCCCAATATTGCTGATATCCATTATAAAGATATACTGTGTGTCCGTCAAGAGGAAATGGCGCTCCCGTAGGATCTTCTCTAAGAAGTCTTCGTTCGCAGGACCCGTAAGCCAAGTGAACTCCCTAGACACAGGGGGCTGGATACCAGCAGCATTACCACCACCGTTATTTCCTGACGGGGACGTCGGGTCAAAAAATGCCACGATGGTGTCTACAGCGTTCACGGCGAACTCGTCTGGTACCCATTGGTGTTCGACCATGTTGTTCGCCGTCAGGCCGACTGAATTCTCATGCCAGCAAATTTCCCAGAGGGATGCGCCGTCGTTGCTGCGAATATTAGCGCAGCGTTCTCTTCCGAATGCTGCGAGGTTGAAAAGACGCGCCAGTTGTAACTTGTTTTCCATGTACTTGCGGTGCACCTCAGACGCTGACCAAGCGTCCGGAAGGCCGTTTTCTGCCATTGTGGGTATAGGTAGGGAGGTAGTATAGGTAGGGAGGTAGTATAGGTCAAAATACAATGCAATGATCGTGTACAAGAAGGGAAGTATTGGAGCCTGGGGGTTGGTGTTGTCCCACAGGTTCGCGATGGTGAACAAGACTCGGTGTTGGTGTGGCGAGTTGGATGAAGATGAAAAGAAAGGTCCCTACGTGCGTGGGATGGCAAGCTTTAAATACTAATTGAAATCGTCCAGAAACTTCAGTGAATGGGGTTGAATAAGTGAATGGTTGCCCGGCTACAAATCTAAACAGCATATGTATTGAAGAGGAAGCTATTCCAGCATTCACTGCAACAGGTGAACTCCACTAAGAAAAGCTGCCAGTAAACCCATGCAGCAAATGGATCATTGAATGATCTTGCGTTAATGATAGTTGAGCTCTGGATTGGCCCGAAAATTACACCTGCACCGACACTCAGGCATAGGACATTCCACATGCCTCGCAAACCATTGTCTAGCATGGTCCAAATGTAGGACATGATCACACTTCAAACAGAATGTAGGGAACTTAGCCGCTACCCGGATCTGGGGATTAGGGGAAGTCTCCGGCTTATCGGATCGTGGAATACCAACGACCTCCAGGCAAACTACACACCGTGGAAGATGGCGGCCACAATTTGGACAACTAACACCCGCATTGACATTTGCCGTCATTAGGGGATTCGCCTGCCCCTGAGCTGTCGACGCCGGGCCCGATCCCATCTTTGAGAGCTCATACTCTGCATCGCAGTATACGCATCGCAGAGCGATCTGTCTCGAAGGTGGTTTAATCATGGGGATGCCACCTCGTTTGCTCTTCTTCGTGCTCTCCACCTCGAATTTTGTCCTCTGGATGAAGGCTTTGTGCCGTTGAAGATAAGCCCTATATGCGTTCCGCCACGCCACACAACGGTAATCATTGATATACCGAGGCGAACATATTGAGAGGACTAGGGTAGCGGTTTGTACATCGTTGAACTTTTCAACATACTTGGCGAAAATATCGACTAGCTTATCCGTTATGCCCGTAAGTACAATCCCTTCTATATCACCAGTACGTATGACCTTTTTTAGTTCTTTACTGAGCCAGTAGGTGAGTGTGTCGTCGTCAAAATACCGGAGCGCTACATAGGTGCGCTCACGGAGTGGCAGTGACTCTTGGTTGGCAATAGTCTCCCAGTTGTTCGTTGCGATAAGGGACGAGATGGCTCGAAGATACGGATCCGTCTTGGAAGCCACCGCATCGTCAAAATCCAACTGCTCTTTAGCAAGGCCTACATCGCCTCGGCCAATAAGCTGGAGCGCAAGAGAGACAAATAGCAGCTCTGGGTGTTCGGTGCTTGCCATCTTCAAGATTCGTACAGCTTCTTTGGAATCTCCCTCGAAGAGAGCACGTGCTGCCGCCATAGTGTGCCACGAGGAATTTTTCTCAGAAGGGGATGCTTTCGCATAATCCGTGAAATCGGTATTAAGAGATCTGCCCCATCTACACATTCGCATAGCAGCTTGCCTGTGTGCGGGTTTGCTCGTCTCGGCGCCATTATAATTAGGCTGTCCAGACTTGCTGTTAATTGTTTCAAGGTAGCGCTCCAGCATCGCTGAATCTGGAGCGGGTTGTCCGTCTGCCAATCGGGCAGCACTTTGGATGCCTACATTTCCGATTAGTCAATTTCTTAAAGGTAATATGTTGTTACAGACCTAGGTCATTATTCCAGATCGTAGCGACACCCATGAAGCTAAGATCGACTCCTTGAACGACCATACCGCCTTCAGAAGCAGCTTCCGCAGCTCCTAAAATAAATCTTTAGCTTTTGGTCAGGCCGATAATTCTTCTTAGGATCATACCAGCAATCCAGTCCCACATATCCCGCAGCCAAGGGTCATCAGATACTATATCCCTATTCGCAGCATAATCAAACAGGTATCGTTCTTTAGAGCGAAGGAGCATTACATGATCAAGGATGATGTGCGCCATCTTTGGGAATCCTTTGGTATCGAGTGTCGTAGCGAGCAACCTCTCGTGTAACTGCCGGTTTGATGGCGGTCCTACACTTCTCGCGGTCAGATCCGAAAACGATTTGTCGAGTTCTTCGACAGTAGAGTACCGCTGTAGGTCACTATTGAGCAGGCCCTGGGGGTTGAGGACCTTTTTGGAGTACTTTCTTAGTCCTCTTAATTTTTCCGCTATCGTCGGCGCGCTCAGATACGGCTCAAGAGTTTGTGAATCAACGGCCCCTAGTTCAGAAATGGGATCGATTTCTGGCGGGTGAGACTGCGTGACCTCTTCTATAATGCTGCTGACAGATTTATTGTCATCCCCAAATAGGGGCACGTCTTTCAGTGCCTTGTCGATGAGAAGTGATCCCATCATTTCAGAATATTGTGATGGTTCGAACTGCATAATACTATGATAAGCCGTGCCCTCTAAAAGTATATTAGTTAGCTTTGGTCAATTAATTCAACGGTGAGCCTTTACCTTCAAGACCACGGTATGGTGCCTGCCAGGGAACCATTTTGTAGATGTGTTCCGCAGTATATGAAGGCTTTTCCAGGATCTCATACGTTCCACTAGCACGTAACACTATCACTCGAGGTGTCAATGAAGGTGAGTTAAGGGTCACCCAGTCAAATGATACGATTTGGTCATGCTTCTTGTCTTCCGTCAAATAATCCATATCCAGTTCGTAAGACCTTCTTGCCTCTAACAGCTCTGGGCTGTCCTCATACTGCCTCTCGACAGGGGTAAACTCTTTCTTTGTATCCAAGACCCTTAGCTGGCCGGTTCTAGAGAGCACAGCTATGAGGCCTCTTTGGTCCCTACAGAATCGTAATGATCGTATTAGCGAGCCCCTCTCGGGGACATTACTAGGGTTTATATCAATGGCCTTTTCTAGGTTGAGAGCAGCACCCCATGGTAGATTCTCGGTATCAACAGCATCAAGATATGTTGGGGCCGAAGAAGGCCTTGAAGTTGCCCGGCGGTCCCATATTACGACGCCCGGCCTATCTAGGGAAGAAGACGCAAAGTAATTAGGGTCTGCGTAGTCGATGGCCAAGTTATTATTGCACTTGGTTTGGTAATTAATGACAGAACCATGGGGGTCTTGAGACAAAAAGGTTAGTAGCAGCTAGAAATGTACTGTAAGGGGTATCTACCTCGAAGATCGTATATGCGTATGCCCTGGTTCTTAATGCCCACGACTAACGTCTGCGGGTTGTCCTCGAAATACTTTGTGCTCGACACAGTGGTGGCAGGTTCCAGGCGATATACAGGTTCCCCGATAAGTGATCCATCCAGTGACGACCAAGAAATGTTTGGGTCAATTGTGGTGAGACGGTTGACATCCCAGATTTGGAGACACTGGTCGTTCCTCACTCGTTCTAATCCCACAGCTAACAACGTCCCTGTATTGAAGGCAACTGCCTGACAAAAGCGGGTGAATTTCAATCTCTGTTCCAAATAATGATTGGAATCATCATTGAGATTGAGCAAGTTTACAGTCCCTGAAGCAGTCCCTATGGCAACGAAGCCGGGGTAGGCAGGAGACCAGTCATATGTGCTCAACGGAGGGATCTCGTCGAACTTGGACAATTTCTCGTAATCAAAACGTCCGCGCTGCAGGTGGCCGGTAGGCTTGTAAAGCTGAACAACGCGGTGTTGCAAGTTGACGTGAAGAAAACTGTCATAAGCCGGGTTCGGGGACCATTTGATGAGACCTGGCTCGGGCCTATCCAACTTGGAATTCGAATACTGCGCCATGATATACTAAGGAGCCCTTCGATTCACAGAGAAGTCTTTTTTAGTACGTGGGGACTGAGGGATAGGTAGTTGGAAGGATATCTGTAGATGGAGCCAGACGTCAATGTGGGTGGCGTTCGCATGGAGTCTCGAACTGATGTCGAGATGGCCTGTCTGGGTCACGCGCCATTAAGTAAAGGTAGAGTTATCTCCTGAGCTTCTGAACCAAGCCCCTGGGTATGTATTCAGAGCAATGGCTACCGCGAATTGGGAATTTTCTGAGTATGTCGATTGGGCCTTGCTGTGGTCATGATGCGTGAAGCAATAAATAGGTAAGTAAAGTAAATGACTGAAGAGTGAACTGCTGCCAGGTGCTGGTTGAAGATAAGGTGTGAGTGGTGTATCCGTACGTTTGGTAGTACATACACTACCACTAGTGGCCCCACATGTCAAATAATCTGGCCAATTGATTGCAGAATATTATGGGGAAGCCGGGCGGTCCCATAAAAAGAAGTGGCTTACAACTTGAACTTGAATTTGAACTTGAGTTTGGACTTAAACCATCTAAAAAAAAAAAAAAAACCATTGATACATCTCATATGCATTCGCCAACTCCCGTCACCCACAAGTCGAACATACGCCTCGCCACACCACAATGAGCTCGAAAAGAAAATTCGCCGACTTCAACGCCGATGCAGAACCCCAAGCTCGTCGCCGGGTTCCGGGACATCGCCTGCCGAAGAAGAGCGGGAAAAGGAACGAGAAGGACCATAAGACAAGGCCCGATAACCTCAACTGGCTCAAGAAACGAGTACGCGACATAGAGAGGCGCTTTCAGGCGGGGAAGAACCTACCAGCCAATGTTCAAAACGAACTAGAAAGGGAGCTGGCCCATCATCAACAAAGGATCGTCGAGATTACAGATGACAAAAAGAGGAAGTTGATGATCTCAAAATACCATATGGTCCGCTTTCACGGTATGGATGCCACAAGCCCCTGTTCAAGCCCCTGCTCTGTTCCAGTGGACGCAATTGACGAATAATCCGTATAGAGAGAAAGAAGGCAGACCGGCTCGCAAAGCAGATCCGAACCCAACTCGAGGCAGCTACAGACGAGGAGGAGATCAAGAAGCTGAAAGCGGACCTTCACATAGCAAAGGTGGACGGACTGTACGCTAGGTATTTCCCTCACCGAGAGCGCTATGTCAGCATGTATCCAGTCTCATCGCAAGATCCGTCTTCCAAAGGGGGAGAGAAGTCGGAAAATGCAAGCTCAGCAGCCCTGGCCCTGCATCGAGAACGGCCACCACTCTGGGCGTTGATAGAGAAGGCATCTGAGAAAGGGGAAGCTGCATTAACGGAGATCAGAGAACGCAAATCAGATGGCGGCTCAAAAAGCAAGGCTGTAGAGAGGCAGGTTATGGAAGAGCTATCGACTACAAAACGCTCGTCTGCGCCAGATTCTGCGGGTGCCCGGCGAGGCAGAGGAAAGCCGTATGGGCAAACGGAAACGAATAATGACAGCGGTAATGATAGCGAAGGGGGTTTCTTTGAGGAAGAGTAGTAGGTGATCTTGCGACTACCCAATTATTGTGCATAACATGAATGATACCCAACCTGACCTATCTCTACTACCTACCTACCTCCCTTGCCTTTACGTTATATATGTGGTTTGCCGCCGCTCTACTTTGCTCTCTCTCTTTTTTCTCTGTTTCTCTTTGGTGGTGTAGGCTTCCCCTATTACATCGCAGGAAGCCCTTATTCCGTATGCCTACCAACCTACTAACTTAGGTATTTAACATACTTACCTAGATAGGTAGAGATAGTACCTAGTAGGTAGTACTTAGGCGGGAGTGGTTGGTAGAAGAACGTTACATAGTAGGCTGGCCAGTCAAAGGGCACCACCCTACATTGTTGGAAGTATGCTGTGGGTCCAGTTTTCGGCAGCAAACGAACAAATGATTAATGATACATAGTATGTATCAATGTCACATTTTAGTGTATATGCAGCTAGGATCGAGACGAATGCATCAAGTGACGCCAATCCAGGTAGAGGTGCAGTTGGCAGGACGGGAAACCGCATTTGTCTGCGTTAAAAGATTGAACCCCACCTGCTGCAAAAGATGAGGGGTGGATGAGTGAGTGGATGAGTGAATGGATGGATGGATGGAGAGAAGCACCTTCTGCCTGGGCGCTTCAGCCTTGCTCGTCCTTGCCCTTCGTAGATTAGACAAGTTAGGTATGTACTACCTACTACCTTAGTAACCGATGTACATATGTATGTACTTACCCAGTTAGAAGGTACCTGAGTATTTATTTATTTAAAATATTAAAAAACGACTGGAGGCTTGGAACTATTCCCATTTCCGTCTCCACCTACTACTATTTCCTCACACGCCCGGGCTTCTCGCTTCTTATCCTCCCCAGCACCAACCTGCCTACTACCTAATATTTTCTATTCCACTATGGCTGTTAGTAGCGTTACTATATCCACGTCTACGTACGAGACGGTGCAGAAATGGATCGGCCGACAACTCGAGTCCAATGCCGCCGTGACTGATACCCAACGAGACCTCTTGTTGAACCTGGAACATACAATAAATCCACCCTCACCACCCCGAGCAGAGCCAGAGCTCGACGGTATTAACTGGATTGGCCTCCTGCAAGGCAGGTTCCTACTCGGTCCGGTCTTAGTCTCCGTATTTTGTGTTAACCCTATTCTTAGAATACCGAGCAGCTCGGCTGCGTATACCCGTCGGCGTGTCTGGTATCAACTTCACCGAGTCTGCTGTCAATCCATTCTCGGCCACTACTTCCAACTGGCTCTCCCAAGTGACGATTGATGAGCATCCCTTTCCTTTTCCAGGTCCCTCTGGTGGTTTGTTTGAAGACGGCACCCAGCCCTCTTTTGCACGGAAGAAGGACGCCAGGAAGTATGCGGCTAAGTGTGCGATCGAATGGCTTAGGGCCAACGGATACATGCCTCAGACTGGCGGCGTGAAGTTTCCCAAGGTCCAACAGCCACAGCCTGCACAGCAACCTACACAGAAGCCTACACAGCGGCCTACATCGCAGTCAAGCCCACCCAGAGAAAAGGTAGCAACCTCGCCCAAAGCTAACAGTGCTACCAAAACACCAACACCTGCCTCTCCGTTTGATGACACGCAGCCCTCCGCCGTGATTGAGGTCGAAAGGCTCTGTAGAGAACTCGGCATCATGGCTCCCAAGTATAAAATAGAGCAAGACCCTGTTACTGGTGGTTTCTTCAGCGGGTATCCTGACTTCGGAATCCATGCGGGCATGGTCCCAGTCGGCATCGGACGCGTAGAGAATATCCTGAGCAAGAAAGCCGCCAAGGAGAAGATTGCCGAAGAGTTGTTGGCACCTCTCCAACAGATCTATGATGAGCGCCGGGAGTCGGATCGGAAGTTCATGGAAGGCCCTGCGTCCGTTAAGCCGCGCTCACGCCCGACACCGGCCTAGTTCTTGCAACACCACAGTTGGATATATGATTTGACAAGATTGGAAAGAAGCCGCGGGTTTTCATCTTTCTCACATTTATAAGCCATCTTTCTGATCATAGACTGTAGTAGGGAGTGTTCGAACCTCATGTGAGTGGTGGTGCATACGACTCAAGAGTAGTCGACCTCGGCTCAGCCAAGATGATCTAAAATTACTGTGACAGGACATCTTCCCAGCATGATATTAACATCACTTTGTTCATTATACTGTTAGATAGACCTATCCAGGATTGACCCTTTTTGTCATATCTCGTCCCAAGCATGCCTCCTAACCTAGCACCCTGTAACAACTCGCACCACCGCAACAATACTCCAACTACACGATGTTATTACTGAAATTCATACGTGACATAGACATCCACCATGGTAATAAAATATCTACCTATTACAGGGAGAGTACACAATTAAGATATTGTGGATATCAGAGAGTAGAAGGAAATGTTAGTAAAAATGGTAACACGGGGTTCCGATACATCTCCTGGGTAAGCAACTTTTAGAGAGCTAATTAGGACGTATCCCCTATTATATAATTAAATGGACGAAATAGACGAGTGGAAAAGACGATTCATTCTCGGGACTGGATAATGGTGGCTATGCTAACAAGCTATCGCATGTATATTTTTGTGTAGAAATATAGCAGAATGTAGTTTATAAATAGCCATATTCATGTTCGATTTACAAGTTAATGGTCTCCTATAACTCTACACAGTGGCTTGTAAGAACTACAAGCCGATATTATAACCAAGGATGTTACCAAGATTCGCAATGTCATCTTCCTAGGTTAGGTAATTATACACTCCATGCCCACAACCGGTAGATTTTGCTCATGGCGCTAAGAAGGTAATATAAATACAGTCTAGAATCATCGTTATTCGATGGTCGTATCATATTTTTGAAGAGACTTAGTTGGCTATTCGTCGTCAACAACACTATATATATTTGTTTGCGTTACTCACCTCGTGGAAGATACTGAGTTGTATCTACCCAGGGAGCTAGCCGTCACAGATTACCTCAGTTACCCCCTTTTCTCCTTTCACTCCACCACAGACTACGCTCTAAGAGCACATGCGAGCTTCTAAGTTTCTTGTCCCAAAAAGTCCTTTGCATCTACAGTGGGGGGACAAAAGTTTCGACAAAACCCATTTTTCCCACCAAAACTCACCTATTTTACATTAATATATCTCCACATTTTTATATTAAACTTAATTAATAAAAATTAGTTTTATATTTAACTTTATAAATAAATTAAATTATAAAATTTTATTTTAATTAATAAATTATAATTAATTATTTATAATTTTTTAAATATTTAACGTTTTTATTATAAAATATTTAAAAAATATTTAAAAATAATATATTTATAATTTTAAAATATAACTTTATATATTAAAGTTTATTTTTTATTTTATATTTAAAAATATAATATATTTATATTTATATATTTTAAATAAATTTTAAAAATTATTATTTTAAATTTAAAATATTTTTATTTTATAAAATATTTTATAAACTTTTATTTAATTAATATAATATATAATTAAAATTATTATTTAATAATTTTTACTTTATATTATAATAATATAATTTTTATAAATTTAATTTAATATAAAAATGTGGAGATATATTAATGTAAAATAGGTGAGTTTTGGTGGGAAAAGTGGGTTTTGTCGAAACTTTTGTCCCCCGACTGTATGTCACACTTATCGAGTTAATTCGAACGCCTAAGACTCTAAGCAGTGATTCATGCTGATCGCATCCGCTAAGGTCTCATTGGGCAGTCCATCCGGCTCTCCTCAATTTGATAAGTGTTGGGTGCCCGACTCTCTGGGACATTACATTCACTCGACGGAAAGCACAATATGATTGATGGCCTTTTTGTTAATCAAAGACGTGATTGCTTCGCGTTTTACTACCCGCTCGTGTGAGATCATGCCTAATCATGAAGCCCAAAAAAGATAACTTAGAAAGGTAATTGAAAAATAGTGCCAATATAAAGCCATGTATTTCAGTTCTGCTTTGCCTACACAGATCAAATACTGTTTCTAAGTTAGTGTTTCTCTTTTCAGAATATCTTTTCTAAATCACAATTCTATTCAGACAGCAAATGGGGGCACGTTAAGAGATATGAAGCTATTTCTCCTGCTCGTGGCTTTTGAAGCCCTGACAGTCACCTTGGCTGACAACGTCTACAGTTATACACCCCTCTCCATAAGCGGTAGGACCATACCATCGTATGCTAGTTGGCTCACAGGGGAATGACGGAAGCTGACATGGGTGTTTCTGTTGGACAGATCCGTACGTCGTCTACAGCACCATTGTTTACGAGCTCATCTACCGTGACGTATCCACGGCCTCTTACTGTACTCCTGCTGGACCTGCGGACACACTCTGCGACGTGACGACGGTGACGACGGTGACGATAACGGATACCAGCATATGTACCACGCTACAGGCATCAGCAGCAACGTCTTCAGTTGACAGTTCTACCATCAATACTACTTCGCTGACAACTGTGATCGTCGGCGGGGGTGAAAATTCGGAGACTATCACGCTCACGCTCACGCAGCCTCCCGATGTCACTAGTGGTACGGTCACTGTTTCAATCTCGTCGACTACATCCGGCATAACCTCTACCCTTGATGAAAGCGGAGTTCCTTCAACTGGGGTACCACCTGGGTCGTCCCCGGACACCTCATCCTCATCTTCTACTGAACTTGGTTACACGAACTCCGGCTCCTTGCCTGCCGGCTCTCAGACGGATACCTCTACGGTCTTTTCCTCGAGCAGTTTTGCTAGTATTGGGACTACGGACAGCTCTAGTCAATCTACTCCTATTCAACCAGATTCTACTTCAACATCTGACATATCCGTTTCTCAGAGTATAACAATTGGCACAATCGTTACTAGTGTTACGACCACTCAGTCAACAGAGCTTTCTTCTAATACCATAACTAGTTCCAGCAGCTCTCTTTTGGATTTCATCACAACGATCTCTATACCGGACATTGGAGTGTCGATGATTTCCCTTAGTCCTGGCGAGACGACCATAATACCACTACCCGCGGGACTATTAACCACTTTATCTGGCCCCGCCACTGCCAGTGAAACGGTCATACCGCTCCCAAGCGGGCAACAGACCACCATCACTTTCAATCCCGGCAGTGGAACGACGCTTACCCTGTCGGATGGGGGAGTAACCACACTTATTGTGCCCAGTTCGGCAACAAGCATTGGTAGTAGAAGTAGTAGTAGCAGTGGCAGTATATCATATGGCTCAACATCTTCGACAAATGCTGAGATCGCATCACTCGATACTCCTACCCCTACTGATTCTGGCAGCTCTATGAGTTCTCCGGGTCCAGTTGATATTTCTACATTTACAGACACCTCAACTACGAATAGATTGATAACTTCTTCCAGTTTACCCGTTACCTCTCCTTCAACTTCAGTCATGTCACCCTCTGACAGTTCAGTGCTATCATCAGAGCCAGGTGCTGATTCATCTTCTACTCCTTCGATCGTAGCAACCTCGAGCAGCGATGTCACTGCCTCTAAGACCAATGTGGTCCCCATATCTCCCTCGGGTACATCAGATCATACACTTACTTCAAGCACAACAGCTGAAGCGAGCTCAACCCAGCCTTTATCCGCAAGCAGCACTATAGTCACTTCAGATACATCGTCTCAAACTCCAGTGCCAGCATCCTCGCTACAGCCCGCCTCCACCGTTCGGGTCTTCTTCGATAAAACGAGTTACCTTGTCCCACCGTGTCAAGTAGATCCACTCGTTATTCTCCTCTCTGATGGGTTCCAGGAAGGTTTCCTGTACTGTGATAAGCTTGTTATCCATGGACACACTTTTCGCTTGCCCAACGACGTATCAAACTCCCCTGAGGTCACTGAGAATGGTTGGACAGTCCGATGGACTCCTCGTGGTATACGCAATGATCTATCACCCGAGAGTATCAGAAATTCTTTCGTCGATATTATAGGCGCGGCCGGTACAACCAGCTCAGGGGACGGTGGCGCAATTGTCGGGGGGGCGTCGACTTTAGATGGATACGGGGGCCTCTTTGGTCTTTTCGGAAAACTTGGAGGTGGCATCCTAAACATAGGGTACGATGCGGCGACTGGGCTCGTGGACATGGGCGATGCCTATGAAATGCGAGCCATGAATGACATCCAGTCTAACGCCAATCAGGTTAAACAGATGTTTGGCAGCCTAGGGGAAGGTGTCTCTAATGCTATAGAGTCCCTGAGGGCTTCATCTCCCGACATTATGCCTAGGGATCTCGAAACCATCAACCACCTTGGGAGTGGGATCACTCAAGCTGAGAATCACTGGCAGCAATTTCTCAATTTGGCCGACGTTTCTGGAGCCACTGCCGCCGGTCGTGCTCTCTTCCAGCTTGCGAGAACAACCCCAATCTTGCCAATTGTAGCGCCCATGGCAGCAGGTATCTGGGGCCTGAATCTTGCTATCAGGCACAGGGCGAGACTATCGAATCTACTGAAACCGGCTTGGCCTGCCGATACCCCAGACGACAAGCGCCCAGAACAGCCGGACTCTAATTTTTACTATATTCATTGCAAAAAGGGCACTACTGTCACTCAGTACAATGCTCTCAAGGGTCTCATCGGTCCTGTTAATAAAGGCTACGACATGGGCATCAACAACTGGTCTCCCAAAATCCCCCCTGCATATTTCGCGTCCCTCAACCTGTCGAACGCCGAAATGATCAAGTATATACCTGTCGTCGACTACATACTGAAGCAACCCACTTACTCGGATACTCTCGATCCGCTCTATGACCAGGGGCCAGATATCAAACCCATGTTCTCAAAGAGCAACCTATCCAATGCCGACGATGCTTATTCGCACAAAGAATCACCCATCCCAGGTAGCGATATAACGAGCCCAGGTTTGAAAGACCATGACCCCTATTTGTCCAAGTCCGCTCACCCTCCCAACAAATCAAATAAGCGCGAGTTTACGCCTAATCCATTTGCCCCTTTCTATCTAAAAGTCCTCAGTGCACCTAAGCGTACCGATCCTTCCATCCAGCCCTATCTATCTGATGACTCGTCGGGGAAGGGCTCGTGGATATTCATCCTCGACGCCGGCTTCAATGTCCAGAATTTGGAACATGAATTAAATTCGGGGGAGGCCCATCCTGCAAGAAGAGAGATAAGGACTTATGTCATTCCGAACGACCTTACACTGCCCAAGCTGGACGGGAACCAGGCCAGCATCGGTGTCGAACACGCGCCCGAGAACATGGACGATGTCACGTTCGACCCCGAATTAATACCTGGGGTCACCACCATAACACAAGGACACGGAACCGCGGTGGCCTGCATCGCGGGGGGCTCATTAACAGGAGTAGCGCAGAACTCCAACCTATACCTGATCAAGTGGAAGAACATGCTCACGAAGGACGGACAGTACATAGAAGAACGCCTGAAGGTTCCCGCGCTAAAGCGGGGGTTCGACAAGATCCTGGACGCCGTGCTGCACGAAGACATCCCGGCACCGCGCAGCGTCGTGCTCATCACGGTGGCGGGAGACTTCAGGCGCATGCCGTCCTTCGGGTCCCAAAAGTACGACGAGTTCGTGGGCGACTACCTGGCGCGGTTCGAGGAGCTCGGGATTACCGTCGTGATGGCGGCCGGGAACTACGGCGTCGACAGCTTCAACGGGGGGAGGGTGGGCGCGTACCTGGGCGACCTGTGGCCGCAGAAGCTCGGGAGGGCGGAGAACTCGCTGATCACCGTCGGGGGCACCAACCACCGCGGATCGCTCTTCGTGCACACGTCGCCGGAGGGCAACTCGGAGCAGGGCGCGAACTTGCCCCGGGGCTCGATGACGGTCTATGCGATGGGTAAGGAAGTGATGACTTACAACGCCCACGGAGATCCCAGCGTGAAGGCGGGGACGAGCTTCGCGGCCCCGGCGGTGGCGGGCCTGGTGGCGTATTACCTGACGTTGTACTCCGATACGGACATGTTCACGTGGAACCCGGACGATGAAAACACAGGCGACACCGTGGGGATGAGAATGAAGAGGTACCTCGTGGAGAAGTCGTTCTCTCGGGTTGAAGCCGATCTCCGGGTAGATCGGACGGTAAGCGAACCACGGGCAGCCCCCAGTCCTCTTTAAGGATACAAAGCAGCAGCAGCAGCAGCAGGACCACACTAACGATCTTGCAGGAAATCTACCCCCCATATCCCCTCCCAGATTACATCAATGCGGCGTATAACATGGCTCGGGGGGACCAGTGCCCGCCTGGGGATAACACGCCTGGGAATAAGGATTATTGCTCCGCCAGCTCGTCCACATCGAGCTTCACTAGCTCATCCAGTAGTACTAGCCCAAGCGCAGTGGACGCGGTCTATGCAAAGGTAAATTTCACGAGTGCAATCCCAAGCAGCTCGGAATCCCTCACCCGTCTCTCTGCCGTGTCGAAGACGCAAGACGTTACTACGATGGCTACGGCATCAGTTACTCCTGGACCCCCATACACACAGTCCACGCCATCAACTTTGCAGAGAGTAACTCTTGCATTCACACATGAATAAGCTGGCGCTATTGTCTCTTTATGGCTCGTTCAAATTTACTTTGGTCGCCATCTAATGAGAAGGGGGTCGGCGAGGCGATGAGTTAACGTAGCTAGGTAGTTAGATACAAGTTCAGTTCACAGCTTATAATCAAAAATGCGTTGAAGTTACCAAATATCATAAGACACACCCTGATAATATTTAGTAAAGGCAACACGCATAGAAAGTATCCGAGGCCGAGGCTATATAAATACCTATGTTCGTCGTTTGCTAGTTGCTACTTAACTCACATTGGGATAGCCTAGGTTAGTAGTATAAAATCATCTACACTAGATTAACTAAAGCTATGAATCTCCTGGTCCTATTGCACGGATAAAAATAACTTCTCCATGTTTTTCCCCATGCCAGACCCCACGTTTTCTTTCCCCACGGGGGAGACTATTCCCAAACAGAAAAATGGACTTCTTAACCGCGGCCAACTGTATCCACCACCACCATACTCTTCCCCCGCAGACCGGCAGTTGACCAGACGATGTTTTACCTAATCTAGCTGAGTAGGTAGATAAAGCACGGGAGAAAGATGACCTGCAGATGCCCTCCCTCGCCAACTTTCTCCTAAATCACACCCTGATCAAACAAGACAGTTCTCTCTGTGACAAGCTGTCACTACCTACTCGCGTATCCAGTGCACCATATCCTGTAGCGGGACGTTTCTACATGCAACTTAATATATAACACTCTGGGTATTATTTACACACGAGATGGTAATCATACCCATATTGTGCAGCACGGTCGTTGCCGTAGCCTTGTCGTATCTAGGACTGATATATCCAAGGGTGAGTATAGTATTTACTATAGGTACTCCATGTAACTCCTCCCCCTTTTGACCACCCTCTCCCCAACTCCTCCATTCTCTTCCTCCACACCGAGATAGAAGAGAAAAAAGACAAGGGGGGGGAAACCCTTCCAAACAACCCATCCATCCACATACACAACTTTTTACATACCCAAACCCACCTGTCCTCCCATCCAGTCAGCCACTAACATTTTACTTCCCCTCCCCCCCCAGCTCCGCCGACAATGGTCCCTCCGCGCGCAGCGCTCACGCCTGCCCCCGGGGCCCGCGGGGGCCTCAAGCCCGGGCTCCGCAAGCCGTGGCTCTGGTTCCGGGAGGTGTCGGCGCAGCACGGGGACGTGGCGTACCTGCAGGTGGGGCCGACGCCGACGGTGGTGCTGGGGTCGGCGCGGGCGGCGTGGGAGCTGCTGGAGCGGCGGGGGCGGTGCACTCGTCGCGGCCGCGGTTCATCGTGGGCGGGGAGCTGCTGTCGGGCGGGCTGCGGGGGCTGATGGCCCCCTACGGCGACGCGTGGCGCCGCTGGCGCCGCCTGCTGCACGCGGGCTTCACGGCGCGCCGCAGCGCCGCCTACCGCCCCGTCCAGGCGCGCGAGAGCGCCGTCCTGGCCCGCGACCTGCTGGCGGACCCCGCCGGCTTCAGGACCCATCTCGAGCGCTACGCCGCGTCGGTGATCGTGACGGTCACGTATGGGAGGCGCGTCGAGGACGTGAGGACGGATGAGGTCGTGAGGAGGAATGCCGAGGCCATGGAGAGGCTGACGTCGGTGAAGTGAGTATTTAAAAAATAAAAATAAAACTTATCTTCCCCTTGCTTATACACCAACCTATATAATTACCTACTTACCGCCGCTCTCCACTTTCCTCCCTCTGAACTAACGACATACCGTCCCCTTCTACAAAGCATCCCCGGCAAATATGCCGTCGAGCGGTACCCGGCGCTGAAGTACGTGCCGAGCCTGTTCGCGCCGTGGAAGCGCGAGGTGCTCCGGCAGCGCCGCAGGGACATCGAGCTCTACACCGGGCTCATGGACGAGGTACGCGGGCGCCGCGCCCGCGGCACCCTGCCAGACTGCTTCGCCCGCTACCTGCTCGACGAGCAGGCCAGCCTCGGCATGTCCGACCTCGAGATCGCGTATGCCGCCGGCTCGCCGTTCGGCGCCGGCGTAGAGACGGTGAGCCACGCTTTTCTCTCTCTCCCCCCCCTCATACCTAACTAACTTACCTTTGAAAACCCAACTCCCTTCCTTACCTAACCACCGCTACTATCCCTGAAAGACTTCTCTCTCTTGGTCTCCAAGTTAGGTACCTTCTAACAATAATCTTCCTTTATTTTTTTTTCTTTACAGTCCGCCGGTTCGCTCGCCAGCTTCTTCCTGGCGTGCGCCAAGTTCGGGCGGGCGTTCGCGCCGCGGGCGCGCGAGGAGCTCGACCGCGTCGTCGGGCCCGGGCGGCTGCCCACCTTCGAGGACCTGCCGGACCTGCCGTACGTGCGGGCCGTGGCGGCGGAGACGCTGCGCTGGCGGCCGGTCGCCGTGCTGGGCGGCACGCCGCACGCCAGCACGGCCGACGACACGTACCGGGGCATGTTCATCCCCAAGGGGAGCACCATCATCGCGCCGCTTTGGACCAGTGAGTCTGCCCCGCCCCGCCCTTTCTTCATCCTTTCTCTATTTTGTGTCTTTGCCACCACCTATCTGCCTTTTCTCCCCCTTCCCCCCCGCTAACCACCAGAAACAAAACCCCCTCCCTACTCGAACAGTCCACCTAAACGAGGACGACTTCCCGGACCCGCACAATTTCCTGCCGGAGCGGTTCCTGCAGCCGCGCGAGTACCCCGGCGCCCTCGGGCACAGCGCCTTCGGCTGGGGCCGGCGCGTCTGCCCGGGGCAGCACCTCGCCTCCGCGTCGGTCGAGCTCAACGTCGCGCGCGTGCTCTGGGCGTTCGACGTGGGGCCGGCGCAGGACGGCGAGGGCAGGGACATCGAGGTCGACATGTAAGTAATAACCTAGATGATCCCTACCTACCTACCTACCTATCTACCACCCTAACTAGACCAATGAACCCCCCTCCTCCCCCCTTTTTCTCCCGACCCCCCTCGATTCTTCTGGTTCCGACCGAAAGGCTTACGCTCTCCGCTCCGCAGATTCGCCTTCTCGGACGGGTTCAACTCGAGCCCCCTGCCCTTCCCCTGTTCCATCGTGTCGCGCTCTCCGGCGCACGCCGCGGTCGTCGAGAGGGAGTACCGGGATGCTCTGGCCGAGCTCAGGGCGTACACTGCGCTCGCGGAGGGGAATTCGTGAAGGACCGTAGGGTGGTGGGTGAGATGCGGTGCTTGTTATTTACCTAGATACCTAGGTACCTAGACAGTAAAACAAACTGCTGGGTTAGAAATTTGCAGAATCTTTTTTTTATTTGGTTTTATTTACCTACCTAACTACCTACCTACCTATTCTATTGAATTAGTCAAAGTGCGTGGATTGCTTGACTTGTCATGAAATGAATAATATGTTATTGACCCGTCGTTTATAAATCGTTTTGCGCAGAAGGGGAAATTTAATAACACTCGATATCCACTACATCAATAGACTTCTTTACATCGGAATACCCTATCTTGTACCTACCGACCTACCTAGGTAACCTGGAAGACCCCAAATTAATCAGCATTCCACATGCCAGCAGATATATCGTCATGAAGATCTCCTATCTAGATCAACCCCAGATCTAGATCTGCGGAGAATCCGGGGCAGACCTCACCCACCCCCCCCTTTATTTCCAATCCCAAGTGGCTCTTATTACCAACACATCAGAGATAGGGGGGCCATACTGAAGTTATTCCCGACGCGATACACACTTCCATGATGATTACCACGAGTTACCAATCGCTACGAATGCCTTCAATATAATCGTTTACAATCGACACCAGAGAAGAGGGGCAGGAATTTTCATCAGTCGAGCGCAGCGTCCAGAGAGAAGAAACAATCATATACGAGGGTAGGTAGAACTAAGTACCCTATCCTACTGTCCTCCCCTGCCCCCTCTTCCTCTCCCTCTCCCTCCCCTTCCGCCCCTCCCACCCTTCCCCACCGGCACCGTCGCCACGACACCTTCCGGCAGATCCGCCACCTTCTCGCCATCTTTCCACAGCACGCCCACGCCCTGGCGCCTGCCCCGCACCTCGCTCACGTACTTCAGCGGTACGGGCCCTCGGTCAGCACGACGCCGTTGGCGCTGAGCCACCAGGTCAGGGAGTTAGCCTCGCTGTCCGCCAGGCAGCGGGCCAGGTCGACGAAGACGAGGAGCTCGGCGTCGGCGCGCATGCCGCTTATGACCTTTTCTCCCCCGACCCCTTACCCCCTCTTCCTCCTGCTCGTCCGCGACGTCGTGCACGGCGCCTGTGGCCCGAGGATGGTCGTCCGAAGGGGGCACCCCCGTCCCGAAGTGCACGTGCTGCCTGCCCATGCGCTTCAGCCCTCCGGCTTCCACGATGGCTGGCCAGAAGGCGAAGTACGTACCGTGGACGACGACGTCGGGAACGTTGCCGGCGGCGAGGGTGATGGGGGTGTGGAGAGCTTCGGAGGCGAGCTCGATGCTGTGGCCTTGGTTGGCGCGGATGAGCCAGTGCTTGGGGTCGTCGTCCTGCTGCTGCTCTCCCTCCGCAGCGGCGGCGGCGGCGGCGGCTGCAGGTTTGAGCGTGAAGCGCTGCTTAGCGTTGTCCGCAACCGTCTGCCGGATCTCAGCGAGGGTCGGGTTGAGGGAGCGCAGACGCGGCCATTGCATCTAGTTATTCTTTTTGTTAGAAAGGGGTTGTAAGTAGGTGGATAGGTATCGGTCTGTTGCCCCCCTTGTGGTAATACGACCGGATTCGCCATACGATACAGTTCTCCTCGTCCCCTTGGATATAAGCCAAAATTTTTTTTTTACTCACCACCTTATCCAACGGCGCAAACCCCTCATCATCAAGCTGTATACCCGCCTCATGAGCCGCATGTCTCAAGAGCCTCGACAACGCCTTCGAAATCAGCACCTCTCTACTCTGGCCCCCGCCTCCACTTCCACCACCACCTCTCCCTCTCCCTCCCCATCCCCGTCCTCCTCTCCCTCCTCTTCCTCCTCTCTTCCCCGCCCCCCTCATCGCACGGTCTTCCTCCCCGATCCCGTCCATCTCCAGCACTTCTCTCGGCGTAGTAGTATCCACGGCCCTACTACTACCAGCACCAGCACTACCACTACTACTAAAAGAAGCAATAGCAGCAGCACTCGTAGCAACACTCGGATCCCAACGCCGCCGCTGCTGCCGATGCAGCGCAACAAACCCCGTGTCTTCTGTGCCCGTGCTCCCAGACGACGACCGGTAGTAGCCGCCGGCGCCCGCGAAAGCGAACAACGAAGAAGCCGACGATGAATACGCCCTGCTACTACTACTACTACTACTACTCGCAGCCCTGCAGCCGCAGCCGCGCGCCGAGACCGAGATCCTCCCGCCCCGAAGAATCGTGCCGGCGGTTGCCAACGCTCTGATGGGCGTTGGTAGGTAGTGGTGGAAGTATTGCCGCGTTGGTGGGGTTTACTAGTGGTGGGGGAGCCACGATAAAAAAAAAAGAGATCTTTTCCCTATGATATGTGTGTGTGCGGTGCGGGGTTCGATATTATTTAGCTATGTCCCGAGGCAAAGCCTTGAAGTTGTTCGGTTATGATGGATGAGTTTTAAGGAGGTGTAAAAGTTAGGTGAGGTGAGGTCAGAAGGTTGAGGTCCTAGGAACCTTATCTACCTAGGTACATAGGTACTAATTGATGTAGGTAATGCTTTTATGAATATTACTTAGTATAGGTACGTAGGTACTAGGTAGTTGCCTAGGTTAAGCTGACCGGAGCCAAAAAGTTAAGTTAAGGTTAGGTCTCTCCCGCCCTCGGAGGTACCTAAAGCGACGGAAAAAGTCGAAGACGGCGTCCGTCTGTCCACCCAAGAACTTAGGTAGTAAGTACCTAAGGTTAGTAAAAATTCCCACTAAATTTACACCTGTATGGTCTCAAGTCACACCTTACTAAATAACACAGATACAAGTAATAAATAATATTAAACATTCGACATTGCTACAAGTTAAAAATAAGAAAGCCCGCCAGTGGTGGTTAATAACATTTACAACTGCGTGTGTGCGCGCGCGTATGTACATG
Organism: Biscogniauxia mediterranea; assembly: GCA_018398605.1. Lineage (NCBI taxonomy): Eukaryota > Fungi > Ascomycota > Sordariomycetes > Xylariales > Xylariaceae > Biscogniauxia > Biscogniauxia mediterranea. The sequence goes on from JAGXTR010000003.1 coordinate 4,111,380, forward strand.
TTTTGCAATGGAAAGTAACAGAAAAAATATACATACATCGATTCCTAGAGACCTATTTACAAGGGGAGAACTTTCAGGCCAAAAAGAAAAGAAGAAAAAAAACTTTTCTTTTTGCTGTTCGTTCCGTTATTATGTACGCCTGTCCACCCAAGACAACTCGTCTCGAGAGCTTATCCGTTGGACTTCTAATGGTATATGTAAGAAAAAAGGAAGAGGGCTGTCACCTCCCTGTCTCTCTCCCTTTCCGTCCCTCTCTCCACGCCTAGCCACCATGGCTGAACCGAATGATCAAGAATCCAAAGTCCCTGACAAGGTATTACCTTGATAATAAAGCCTTGAGAGCTTGCCTGCCTCCCCCCGGCCACCCTCTTTTCCCTCCTGTCTCACCCCTTAGTAGAACATACGCAAATACAAAAAGCTAGACTACCCGCTAGTCCGTTTTCCCAGGGCTTTTCTCCCTCTTGCACTGCCGCGAAGACCCTTTAATTTTCCCTCCTAAAACACCCAATACCATGACGCCCTGTGGTATCTTTGGTGTTTCCCTGCAAATATGAAAAAATAAAGAATAGTGGTAATCGCTGTGCAACCAGTCATGCCTACAGACGCCTGTTTCCCGCATAAAAAAAGACGAATGATGTCGTGAGCCGCAACCAAGAATGTGGTATTTTTTGGTTGAAAAATAGAACAGATGCGCAGAGCCGTCTAATCATGCAGGATTCATGCCACGGGGGAAAGAAAAACGCCTTTTGCCAAATGACAGTGATAATGTTACATCGTGATAAAGCGTCATGATTGCGCTAGTATTTTATCGGTAGTTACCAGTTGCAGTCGACGGTGCTGCAATCATACTCTCGCGAGTCGCCCGCCGGTGCAGACTTGCTGTCTGACCCATCGAGAATTGTCGTTGCGGCCGATCATCGATCGGCTTGCTTGCAATAGTCGGGGTTTCGCGAGTGAGCACTGGTCGATCAAAATAACGCCGCGTGGGCGTGGCGATCGCTGATGCGGTTGACGGCTGTGTCAACCGGGTGTTTAACGTCGCCGTAGTGAGACGTCTTCTCGGCAAAGCCGAGGCGCCAAGGGGTCAGATTCCTTGGTCGCGGTCGTGGGCATGGGAGGTGGAGGCAAGTGTGAACCATACTCGCGGTTGCCAGCCCGGACACCTTGAGCTTCAGTTATGGCGCGCGAAGGGGTGCGGAATCGAGCCTCGTCATCCCTATCGTCTACCGTTCCCCGGCGCCCACGGGTAATTAGGGGCCTCTTACGTTCGGCGCGATCCTCAGGTTCCTCTGTTTGAGCACGGCGCGTTCGAAGCAGCATAGTGGACTTGCTACGGGCGTCTTCGGGCTCCTCCGTACCAGCTCGTCGGGCACGGGAAAGCAACAACGAAGTCTTTCGACCGTTCGTTGGAGTCTCGGTAGGCGATATCGGGTGGGCATTGAATCGCGGGCTAGGAAGCGCGTTAGAAGCCATCACGCTGTTGCGCCTGTCCTCAGGCCGGGATGTCGTTCTCGGGCTGCTGTTCAGTGTGACGATGCGCTCCGGGACCGCGCTTGGCCTCCTTGAGTTAGCTATCCCCGAAAATTTCGTGATCGTCGGGCTGGTCACGAGTGGGTCTAGACGCGGGGATGTGGGTGATTGTTGTGGCTTGTTCTGAACCACTCCTTCACTCAGCGCCAGGCACAGTTCCGTAAGGCTGCGGCAGATACTATCCGCTTTGCGTCGAAGTTGACGGTCAGTCACAGTTGTAGAACCGCCGACGCCGCCGATGCTGCTCGCACCACTAGAGATGGGGCCTGGTTGACCAGCTGTGCCCATCATGGAGGAAAGAGCCAGAGCATCATTGGCGGCCGTCTCGAGAGCCTCGAAGACTGCCGAACTTAGAAATTCCTTGGACTTGGCCAAGGCAGAATGTAGCAATGGGTGCGATTCTTTCTGAGAAGACGGCACCTCGATTGATTGGACAATGCCACCAGGGCCACGCTTGGGCGAGGCAGACAACGTGGTGGCGTTGGTGTGGGCCGTTGGTGGCCGTTCGTCAGATGCGCGTGATATGGCTGCGCCCGAGGTTGGTGGAAGCTTGCCGGTTAGCTCGAGGCGGTGGATACGAGACTTCAATTCGTCCAATTCGTCCCATACAGTCGAAGGAGCGGCCGTGGACGCTGTCGAGTCAGTTCCCTCAACACCATGATTGGTCTCGCCGTTAGGGGCATCGTGTTGTCGGTGGGGTTCTGCGGCTCGAGGCACTAGCGGCGAAGAGTTGAATGCCCGAGGTTGGCTGAAATTGGTGCTTGTCTGCTTAAGCGATGACTTGCGCGATGGGACAGTAGTGTTCGCATCAACAGACGCTTTTCTCTTTTGATTGTACGAGGGGCCTGGCTCCGAGAGAGGTTCCTGGAATGCCAATGACCGTGGAGTAAGCATAGAGCCTCGCATGGGAGTTGCGATCTTAGATTTAACATCATCAATTGATTTTTCTCTTGAAGGACCCTTGTAGGCCAGAGCACGAGCGATTCTCTCACCAGACTGCTCGTTACTAACGCCTCTGGACCGAGACCGCTCCTGCTGATCCGACATGCGTCGGGACACCTGCGGAGGGGACTTGGGCTGGGATGAAGATATAGTTACAGAAAGTGGTCGCCGGGTGCTACGTGCGAGCCGAGACTGCAGACAAGTTAGCAAGCATGGCCGTAGGGTAGCAGCAGAAAGTCATTGCTGGGAATGAAAAAAACCCAAGGCAACCAATTGAAGCCTCCGCACTCCGTTCAGGGGCGCGATGACCCCCGGGGGAGCATGCGATGATAGCATACATAGTCCGAGCGCAATGCGCAATTAAGTAATGGGATGCAACCGCATTCTTAAACAGACAGTAGGAATTGAGAAGGGAATCGTCAACTTACCACGACACTTTGGCTTTCTCGGTCAGGAACGCGACGCGAAGAATCCTCGCGTGCGATCTTGAGAAAGACATCGCCGCTGTCGTCGCCGTCGGGGCGGTCGACAGCCGAATCGGGGGGAGTGATCTGCGACGCATCATCACCGCGGCGGCCTTCCAGGGCGCGCAAGGTTCTGTCGCGATGGTGCGAGTCGTTAAAGTCCTCGGTTGCGTCGTAGGGACGCGCAGAGCGGAGGTTCATGTCGAAGAGGGAATTTCGACGGTGGATAGAAGATCTGAATGAACGGATGGGCGGGACAGAGGTGGTAGCCCCTGAGACTTGGGGATTGGCCGATGGTGGTTTATACGAGATGGGTGGTCTTCGCAGCAGGGAGTTTCTCCTGTCATCGGACAGAGTCCTATGAAGAGTCTTGGGTAGTAGAAGCTCGCGCTGGCCCTGCGGCTCGTCCCTGAAGGCGTCAGGGTCGTCGGACGCGTAGTGGCGCGTAGACGTGTCCAAGGATATGGCGGCGCGTCTCTGATGCGAACGAGCAGCCACGGTGATATCTGAAGAGTCGGATGGGGATCTGAGAGTAGCAGCAGTGTCAGGCCGGCTGTCGGTGACTCTGCGGGCGGACGACCAAGTATCCAACGATGCGGTTCGCCTTACGGTTGCAGCAGTGGCCGAAAGCGTCGCGGGAGCAGTGACTAGCGATGGGACTGGCGCTGGCGCTGGCGCTGGCGCTGGCGACGGCGAGGAGACGGGTGCGGGAGACGAGGGGATCTGGAATCTGAAGGTAAATTCTCCAGAACCAAAATGATGGTCGTCGGCGTGGTTGAGTGAGACAGAGTCAGCAGTGGTGCGGTGTTTCGTCGCGGGTGGGGAGATTTCCAGGGCTGCGTTCGGTTGTGTTTCAGGGTGCTGATCCGGGCCGGGCGAGACAGGCGAGGGCGGAGTGCGATTGTGGTTGTGGTTATCTTGCAGTCGCAATTCGTGCTGCAGCAATGACGGGCGGAAGATGGACGTTTCCTTGTGGAGGTCGGCGAAGCGAAATGTAGGTAATTTGGATGAGTTGTGGTTTTGTCGGTGGGTGTGAAAGGTGAAGGTGGTGTGTCGAGGAATGGTAGTGGCAGTGGTAGTGTTGGTATTGGTGTTGGTAGTAGTAGTGGGAGTAGTGGTAGCAGCAGTAGTAGTGCTACTAGGAGTAGTGGTGGTAGTGGTGGTGGTGTTGTTAGGGGAGAAGATAGAGGAGGGAGTCGCTGTTGCTGCTGCTGCTGCTCCTGCTACACCACCAATACCATTACCATTATTACCATTACCACTACCACCACCACTACTTCCCGCGCCAAACCTGAATGTGTCGGGTGAGAACCCATGACTGGCTGTAGACGTAGTAGTAGTAGAAGTCGTAGGGGTATTCGCATGGATTTCCTCGAATCGCCGCTCCATGATCGGCTATTTTTCCTGCTTGTCTCCTCACTTCTGCTTTTCCTCTCTTCTCCCTTATTCGTCTTCCAAATTATTATTACTCGTCTTAATGTTTTTTTTCTTTCCTGTTAATTCCCTCCCCCTCTTTTTTATTATTCTCTCTCTCCCTTCAATCTTTCGTATCTCTCTTCTTGTTGTGTTTGGGTAATAATCTGTTAGTCGAAACACCCTGGCCTCTTTCTTTTTTTTTTCTTCTCCCCCTTCCTTGTATTATTTCTCAATAATGTTCAATGGTTAATTAGTAGTTCCGGTTCAGCTCATCAGCTTCTTCTTCTTCTCTTATCGCGACCGTGAATATAAGTAGAAAGTTTTGGTAGGTTGCATCAATCAGGAGATCCATGAATGTCGGGGATTGGTCGTCTGCGCAAGGTGATGTCTTTAAATGCGATAAAATTATCCCATATATGAGGACATGTCTGTGTGCTGCTGATGGAGAAGTGAAGGGAAATTTTTCTTGTACTTCGCACTTTCTTGTCTTTCGCTTCCTAGCAGAAGCAATGGGCGCAATGCGATACGGCCAGGGCGGCTGGGGCCACTGGCCAATGTTGGTGCATGGGATGGCGTGGATACGTGGACACGCTGCCCCAGTCTTCTCCCCCGCTTGCTTGCTTCTGACTCGTTCGTCTGTACCCAGGAGCGGAACCCCCCTCTCCACACCTTTTCGAGTCTAAACTCTTTTTCTTGCTGTCTGTTCTCGAGTTCCCCAAGCTCTCTCCTTTCATGGCTCTAACCAGGGCAAGGTCGACCACAATACGCCAGAAATTCCAAGTCTTACCATCTCAGACGCCCAAACGCCCGCGCCCCCCGAGGTTTGGCATGTCGCAGAAAGCTGTTGATCCAATGATCCGGGTGCGCTTATTTACCATTTTAAGTCTACTTACCTACTTGCTGCAAGTGCTTTGTGCGCCTGTGAAGAATCAATATGCCGCACGCATGCAGCAAAGAGAGAAAAGGGCATCCACACATTGACACACCCTTTTTTCTCTTTTTACAGCCAACCTTGAAAGTATGGGGAAAGAGGAGAAGGGGTTTTTGCAATGCCATGTACACTACCTAGATGAACAGATGGATGGATGAATGAATGGGTGTACTGCTGCTGCTATTTCTTTCCTCTCTTTTGTTTTTGTTTTGATTTTCATTCCTGGTACTACATAGTCCACATACTAGTTAGCGAGAGTCTTAAAAACTTACATAGTGAGTGATGTGGCATCGATGGTCTATTATAGTCTATGTGAGTCCTATAAGTAGTCGCTGATAAGCTCGAGGTGTCTTAATTTCTCATTTAAGACTCTCAAGTTGCTAGCCCTCGCCCTCTGATAAGTCCAAATAATAGAACATTGCAGGTTAGTTGAGCGGTGAGCCACAACCGTCGAATGACCTTATGATGTGTAGCTAGCTAGTGTATATGTACATAGGTTTATTGAAATACTTCGATATCCAAACTGATATAGTTCAAGTTGGGCAACTGGTGTAATTATGGATGGACCATCTGGGCATCAACCGGAAACGTAGTAACTATATACTAGGTACGGAGTACCAGACGGAATACACGTACCAACGCGGGTTTTATCGGTTTATCTATTATACACATTCTTTCCCTCTCTCCCTCTTCCCCCCTATGTATGTCACTAGTTGACATGCGTACGACATAACTTAAACATTGGGATGGAGACATAAAAGAACCCCCTTCGGACTTTGCCTATCAGCCAATTGTGGCACTCTTTGAGGCTCAACCATGAATCCCGATTACTAGGTTATTCTGGAAAAAGAGGCTGGGAATGCTTCCTCTCCATCTACATCTTTGGATTAGGTCGGCTGCTGTAGTGTAAATGTACACTAGTTTGGATAGCCTCGTCCACCAAGACGTTCCCCAAGATTGGGCTTGGTCAGATAGGGAAAAGACTGGCAAGCCCAGCCCAAGCAACGATCAATTATGGCGTACCTATGGCCGCACCCGGCAATGGATGGCCTCGGCAGACCTTGGCCTTGCCAACTTTCACCTACTATCTATCTATTCTAGATTCATCGTCTGGTTCTTTTTCTGTTTCGATTTCTCTTTTTCTTTTCTTTTTCGACGACGAGGCCCGTCACTGTGTCACAAGTAGATCGTTGGTTCATCAATCGATGTGATAATCTTACATGCAGAGAATTGCGCTGTTTCGAAAGAAACCCAGCATTGGCGTGTCATTGGAGGATAATCTGCAGTTGTATATCTTTGGGAAGCCAGCAGCGGACGGCGCTGACTATGGCGTGCCATCCTCACCACACATGTCGCCCTTATCCTATAGCATTTATGCCCGCACGGTTACTTGCATCATCACCACCTGCCTACAGGCAGCTCGTGACCATCATGTTTCTTACTACACTACCTATGCTGCACGTCCGGTCTGGTATCACGGGGTTGTTTAAAAGAGAGACGCGATACCCACGATGCCGACACCAGCACGACCACGACGGGGTCCCAACTTGGTTCCGACAAGGTCCTTCCTTCTGCTTGCTCATTTCGCTCATCGACATTTACGGCTAAACTGCTACTGCACATCTTCAGGGGGCCATGCAGCAGTCTTACCAAACTCCCTTGCAGAACCAGGTGGATACCGGGGTATGTGCGGTTGCGGCAACCCGCGAACTGAACATCTTTGCACGGAGGCTCCTGGTGGGCAATATTACTGTTCATTAAAATTGAATATTCGTCGCCCAGGCCTAGGGGACGAAATATATGATATGGGACACAGAGGCTGTTAGGTAAGATTATTGATAATGAGTATAAGATGAACTATAAAATGAACTATAGTCCACGACTAATTGCGGGAGCAGGAGAATGATTACATGGGAAATCAGGGTCCCCTCCGCCCGAATCTCTTTCCAATTTCGTGCCTTAATTAGGACCACAGATCTCGGGTCCTCGGTCATTTAGATCGACGTCGCCTCCGGTAGGGGACCGGCATCCTGTTCTTCCCAAAGAATGCAACTGCAGTGCTTCGTAGTGCCGCAAGCGGAATTTGCCACAGCCATCCCTTATGCAGTATCTCCCCTGCTTCTGACCTGGAGAAGATCAAACATCTTAGCTTACCAACGAAGCCTCAGCGACAGGGCCTAGCGCCCCCTCTCGTAATATCGGACTGTAGATACTACTCCCAGGTAAGGTTGGTCTCCGAGCGCACTGATGGCAAATTGGGAAGCGCGATGGACAGGTAAACAAGTCAGAAACGACGACTAAGGCACGATAGACTAATCCTTAAACCAGGACGACCATTCTTCGATAGCTACAGGCTGTGATTCACTTTGTCTTTCGAGACATCTGTCGCTGGTAGGTTTCAGTACTAGGAAGGAGTCTCAATTGCAGTGGTTTTTGTCGGTTCTGACCGGGAACGGCAATTCGCTTCCCTAAAATGATCAGACGGCCGACGAGTAAACACCAAAAATCCCAGCGATCAATCGGCCAAGAGGCTGATAGGATCGCGAGCCTGTATCAAGACCTTGTCTGCTCATCAAAACAAAGACCAGCGCTCAGCCTCCTGTTGTTTGCAAGATCGTCCTAAGCCTTACCCCCTAAGTAGAAGGGGAAAACACACGCACATCTAATGCACGGCCCCCAGGGTGAGTCGCTGGTTGCACTGAGTAGCATGCACGTCGTTTCATCGGCACCGAAATCGAAGCTTTGAGCCCCTCGGCTATGCAATACTTACATCTTTCAGCCTTATAATGAGTTCAAAGCTCTGGAGGCTCGTGGGAGCTTGCATCGGCCCAGCGCAACTTCATCTCGTCTTTGCGGTATCTTTCGAAACGGGTCTCACGTCGTTTAAGCTAATATGAAACCTCCTAGAGGTGACTGTGATGTCATTGTTACCTGTTTCCCCGGGTGACGATGTCCTGTGCTAGAGCAGATCCTTCGCCCGGCAACCTGAGATGGTTTGCTGCAACGGTCCCGGGAGGGTAGGTTTGCATGTTTACGGGGCAAGAGGACGTGGGAAATATCATCCATCATCTGATATCCGTATCTGCTCGGTCACCCGAATATCTGAGTGGAACGAGGTTTGATCGTAATGAGGAGCCGCATCTAGCCCGGATAGTCCAGGGCTCTCCAGGGGCGCCACATGTCTGGGCCATTTGTCAAGTGGATGATGGCGAGTCAAAAGCTCGCAATAGTCAATCCTCCTCGATACAGTTTAAAGGATCGATGTCGTGTGTGGAGTCATGACGGATTTCGGGGCTAGTTTGTTTGGGTTCGGGTTTCTATCGGAACATGATATGTATGACTGTAGTAGTGTATGTAGATCGAAAGTATGTATTAAGGGAGCAAGGAGCGTGGAGGTTTGCCTACATGAAGAGTCTCAGGATAGACGGCCGAGCAAACGATCCATTCAATTGGGATCTTGTGTACCTAGTGTAGGCGGTCAAGATGATGGGCTTGAAAAATGGAGGAAGACAGGGTACATTGATATAAGGAATAAAGAAAGAGTTTACTAACTGACTCGAATGTGTCATGTGCTTATCTTATAGGAGAGAACAAGCTTACCAGATGCTTTGGTATAGTAGCTTAGTCGTCATGAACTATCTTGAGCCTCACTTACGTGTCGTGGCGACTGGGCAAAAGCGAAGCGACGACATGTGGGTGAGTGGATGTGAGTGATGTATCTACACTATTACAGTAGTAGTGTACAGTAGTGTGTAGGTTAGTTGTTGGAGGGGGGCGAATGGCGATGGCGTAGTGTAAGTGGACCGAATGAAGTGCACCAATAGATTTTATCTACGACGATATCCATTGGGGCTTTAAAGACCGACGTTTCAGGTTTGCCAAGACACATTAGGTGATTAAAAAAATTCCCAAAGTTGAAAATAGCAGCAATAATAAGCGCTAGCGTAAAACTCAGCAGGCAAAATAGGGCCGGTTGTATATTCTGATTTCAGGTAATCCGTCCTGTCTGTCAACCAGTCCACCCTACGACCCCCGCATTTTCGGTGACTGATGCAACATTGTACATCTACACTACAACATACTACTAGGTTAATTATGTACGTACCTATACATATGTATGCACACCTGAAGTAGGTTCGTACCGTGACCACCACCAAGGCCACCACCACCTACGGATCACCCCCCCCTTCAATATGCAATGATTACCTAGTCGTGGTATTGCGATTACGGTACAGACACCTAGATCGCGCGGGGTGAACCATGTGCGAATCATGATCATGGAGTGCCCTAATTCACATCAACGGGCCATCGAAGGCCCCGAGGCCATCTCTAAATCTCGATCATAACCACTAGTCGTGGAAATTGGCCTATAGGATCAACTAGTGGCGGATCTAAGCGCATAAACCTTGTGCGAACAGAGTCGGGGAGTTGAAGAGTCAAGCGTCGATACATAGCACGATCGCCGAAACCACGTGTATGTATATATAATACCAAGCAACCATGTCTTGGGAAGAGGGAGAAAAGAAATATGACAAGAAAAAAACAGGAACTAGTAGATGTATATCATGTTATCATAACATGCTATATACCACCATCTATAGAATGCGGCTCAAAAGCTAATCTTAGATACGATATTCTTAATCGCAATACGTATGAGACAACAGTTACAATTGAAGTCAAACGTCCATATTAATATTCCAACTTCATATTAATAACAGCGCTATGCCGATGAGCTACCTACCTAGTCATAGGAAATTATTCCCATTGCTTTTTTTTCCCCTCCGTTCCCTGGAAGAAGTCGTAATAGAAGTGTCACATAAGTCAATGACATGAGCTGGCAATAGTGGCCTATATGACAATCTATAACTAATAAAACCCTCGAAAGCGTTGATGGATTCCATGTTCTTAGTTCAAAGACACTAATAGTCCACAGACTCGACGGGATTATTGATTTATTCTCTATAGCGGTGTGCGGAACATGGAAAGCATGAAGTCTAATATTGCCAGGTTCTATATATAGGTAAGTAGGTAACAAGTAACAAATAGTAGTGCAGTATAGGTATTTGAATTACACTAATGATGATGACGATGCATCCGGTACACCTGTTGACTTATACCGAGACAAGACACTTGATCATATGCTAAACCTCGGGGGTAATTAGATCGACCAGTCGGCTACAGTGGAGAGGCCGATTCTCTGAGTCGACCATTCCCGTGACACTAGAGGCAAACCGCTTTCATACCTAAAATGATTCCTTCCAGCTTACACGACGACACTAGACTGAGTCCACCTGAGTCCACCCTGACCGACCTGCCAATGTAGGCGACGATGGAGTCGGTCCTGATAGAGATCGGTATGTATGTAGAATGGAGTAAGGCAGCCTAACTTGAATGCATTACGATTACGAGGTTATAGTTATGTATGTATATAGTAGGTAGAAACGGTGTGTGCGTGACCCAGATACGTTTTAACAGTTGGTTCGGAGCTGGTACCGTTTAAGTTATTGGACCACCGTAAACTAGGTAGACCATAACCATGGAGTCTCAATACGGGCTGTGCTCTGAGTCCTGACTTGCCTGAGTCCCGAGTCCTGAATCGCTGCTCATCTTCACATCTTCACCTGGCCATGACCTCCTGAAACAACACGACCCTTTTTGTTTCTTCCTTTCTTCCCTTCCCTTTCTCTATAACCTAACCAGCGCCAGTCACTTCTCATCTAGTAACCCGGTCGAGCGATTCAAGAGCCGCCGGCTGCGGACGGCGATGCGCGCTTCTGGGCGGCTTCCAGGCGTTTTCCTGATGGAAATTGGAACCAAGCCACCAAGCCACCTCGAGCACGGTATCCTTGCGAGGCTCGACGGAAGAGACGCAATCGATTGGCGACCTTAAAATTATCGGCCGCGATGACCACACTTGGCTGGCGCCAGCTGATTGGCTGGCTGTTGGCGCCCTGGCTGGGAAGTTGGATGCATCACGCTATTAATAGAATGCTTTGTGACCCCCTGTCGAGCTCGTTTCGCAGCCTCTGATCCCTGTCGCAGCAACCAGTCAGATCAACCGTCCACCAGCGCAACCGGTACCACTGACCACTCACCACCCACACACCACACGACAGTTCAGTGACAGTACTGCTTGCTTCTTGTTGCCCTCCGCTCTCTGCTGTGCGTTCGTTCGTCTGTTCTGTTCGTTTGGTCGTTCGTCCATTCCTTCCTTCATTTTTTTCTCCTCATAGTGCAGCGTAGCAGCAGTAAGAGAGCACCGACCTGAGATAGTTGTACATACACATATGTAATACATAATACCCACTAACCTACATATTCATGCACATAGATCTACATATGCAGCTTACAAACTGTACAATGTAGCCAATGACTATATTATAAACCGAGAGGGTTTTTTTTTCCTTCTCAATGTACCTAGATACCGCTGATTGGGTATTATCCACGATGAAGCTGCTGGTTGTTTGTTTGGCTAACTTAGTACCAACTTTACTGTCCTTATACCATGTACTTAAGCAGGTATGTCCCTTGTACATAATACTATGTATGGTAAACCACATAATAACATTTAGTTCTTACGAGGTTTATTTTTATTTTTAAAAAACTTTTTACCATTCCATCACTAGAAATACGTACACAGGTTACGTACATGTAGGGATTATGTACATATTCTAGTGTGCCTTTATTAGTTATAGGGTATTAGCTAGTTAAGTAGCAAGCAATCAATCAAGCAAAGGCATAAACAAAATATACCTAGTCACGGCAAAGAAAGACGAAAAGACACTGATGAGGGAGAAGGAGGAGGCAGTTCTCCACCGGATGGAATTTTGCTAGCGTGCCTGAACAATTCAAAGTAGCCTGGTTGTCTCCAATGCCGCCATTGTCTATAGTAGTGATACCCCGAGGTTACCGGCTATTATAGCCCGGCGCTAAATATGAATAAGTTGCAGGTTAGTACCTCGCGGTGCTGCAATCCCCTCTGCCTCAACCAAAGACCAGAGGTGGTAGTGTAGGTAGGTAGGTAGTACACTACACACAGATGCCTACCTACATACAGGAGGTACCCACTAATCCACATTCACCACTGCCCATGATGACCCCTGCGCCAATCTCCGCTTTTTTTCTGTGGCCTTGCCTGTCCTTCCTACCAATCCCCTGTCTCCCCCAAGCCGTTTCGAATGTCTGTGGGTGACTTGGGTGACCTGAGAACTGGAACTGGGACTTGACTGAGACTGGACTGGGACTGGGACTGGGACCGAGACTGTCATCTGTCAGTCAATTCAAACGCTTTCATCTCTACCTACCACCACCACTTACCACTACCACTACAACCGCCAATACTGAATTCATCCCTCTTCCCTTCCAACCCTCTTAGTTTCTTTTTTTCTTTTACCCTTCACCTTCACCTCTAAACACAGCTGAGTCCGGTTGTGCCGTATTTGCAAACTGCTCCTCTTTTCCGTAACTTACCAGTTTTGCCCGTTACCTGACCACCTTTTTTTTATATTCTTTTCTTTTCTTTTTCCTCCCTTCCCACCACACCCTTCTTCCCCTTGTTCCGCACAACTACATACAGTTTACGGTGGTCCAGGTAGTTTTACCCCAATGGCCGTAAGTATTCTCTAGCCGGCCGATTCGATTGGAAACCGAAACAACCTTTCTTCTCTTCCTACCTTACCTTACCTACGCATTCCATTCCATTTCTAATTTTATCTTTACATTCACCTCTTACCACACTACTTGCCTTTAACACACTCTATTCACTTTTGACTTCCTTTCTTGTCTCTTTTCTCCCCCCCATCCCATTCCCCCAACCATCACCACCCCAAACCTTCTCCTCCACCAACGCGCGACGTGAACGCTTGTTCACCCTCACCCGCACCGGGTAACCTGGTAGTTGATTTATTTAATGCGGTTTTTGGGATATTGAAAAGAAAAGCAGAGAACAAAGAAGAAAGAGAGAAAAAAGAGAAGAAGAAAAGAAAAGAGCACTTGGACAGTTCATCTCTGTGATCTGCCAGGAACAATCCTGGTGTGCCGTGGTGCAGAGAAGGGGTGAGGAGCAGGAAATAGTAGGATTCAGCAGCGCTGTCCAGTATAAGCCTTCTTCTTAAACGCCCACCCGCGAACCCCGACATTCCTTTCTCAGAAGCGTATCTTTCCTTCGATTCCTGACTTGCGACCCGACCGCGATCACGATTTAGGCAGTTTAGAGGGCGACAATTGGGTCTGGTTGCTGTGCAGTGCTGTGTTGTGCTGTGCAGTAGCAGTACCGTGGAAACAAAAGAAGGCTTTGCGGGAGCTTTTGTTGTTATTATTGTTGTTGTTGTCAAACATGCCGTCCGCTGCTGCACGACAAATGTATGAGGACCAGATACCCTCGTTTATGTCTGTATTTGACCCCGAGGCCGAGAACATTGACGACAGGGACCTGGTTACCATGGTAGATTCCAAGTTTATGGACATGGAGCCTTCTTGCGCTGCTACTCAGTACCCCAATCCCAATGCGATACCACAGCAACACCAACATCTTCGACCGTTGCCCGCCGACCCCATGCACCGTCACCACGACAGCACCTCAACACACAACACCGAGTCGGCTGATTCTTCACCTACCACCACACTGACCACAGATACCTCGTCTCTGTCAGATCCTTCGCCGTCCTCATCGCCAGACTCTCCCGTTAATCTAATACCCTTGAACTCCTTCCCAGCAAATAATTTCGGCGAATTGCCGTCTACTATGAACAACCTGCAAATCATGGGCAACTCTTCATCCTCCCATACCCTGGAGCGGCCCATGACCTCCCCTTCGCCGCGAAGGGCCAGGAACATGAAGGGACTGTCAATCCAGCCGCCTTTCGCCTCTGCATTGTCGTCAAATCTACTCTCAGAACCGGCTTCGCCCTCTTTCATCAAGCCCAAAATTCCTGCGATGAAGCGAAAGCCTTCTCAGCTCAGTCTCAAGACTGACTCCAATGGCCTCAATATCCGCCCAGCTGCTCTCGAGGTTCCGAGTTCGCCTGCCCTCCCGCCGATTTTGCAGCGAAGATCTCTGAAACACTCCACCTCCTCTCCACATATGCTCTCTGGCTTGAAGTCGTCGTCTTTTGGTCCATCGGGTGGCATGACTTTCCCTACTGTTCTTGAGCGTGGTACCTCGGGCCTGTCAGAGGTTTTGCGCCCATCGCGGCAAGGAAGCACATCCAGCGGCTATGACAGTACAATTATTGAGGAAGACTCGCCTATCAGAACGCAGCTGGCAAACCGAGCAGCTATGGACTTTGAGCCTTTCCACGAGCCAGAAAACAACGAGGATCAGAAATCGCCTGGCTATCCCGATGGCCCAATCGCAATCTACGGTAACAATGTCTACCTCTACCTAGAGCCTACAGCGGAGGAGGCCTCAAAGTTCGATGTGGTAATCAACGTTGCACGCGAGGTTCACAACCCATTCGAGGCGCCGTGCCAGGGCAACAAGCCGGCTGGGTCCCAGCCAGCCCACCCATCAATAGCGGAGTCCCCGATTCCAGATACGGCCATGACGAATGACAGCTTTGCCACTGCGTTCGAGTATCCACCGCGCGAGGACAGAGGTCCGGAGACGCCTACCACTCCCAAGGCCAGTTCATTCAATGAACCCGAGTATATCCATATGCCATGGGACCACAACACCGACATCGCTACGGATCTTATGATGCTGTGCGAGACGATCGAGCGGCGGACTAGAGAGGGCAAGAAGGTCCTTGTTCACTGCCAGCAAGGAGCCAGTCGTTCTGCCAGTTTGATTATTGCCTACGGCCTATATCAGAACCCCGGTCTCACTGTCAACGACGCTTACTATGCTGCGCAATCCAAGAGCAGATGGATCAGCCCCAACATGCGGCTGATGTATTGTCTTCAGGACTTCCAGAAGGAGGTTTCGAAGAAGAAGCTTCCGCCCCGTTCTGCCGCAGGGCCTAGGAGTGGACGAAGCCCTACGAAGCATCGACTGACTCTATCTGCTGATGCAATCGATCTACAACCGAAGGAGCCCATGACTGCGCCTCTACCGGACGAAAAGGGCACTGGTAAGAACATGAGTCCTGACAGAAGTCCCATACATACGCGGGTTAAATCGGATCCCAGCGTGGAGGCTATATCACCAGGTCCCTCCTCTGCGCCTTCAAGCTTTTCGTGGACCGAAGACACGGGTGATAAGAAGAACCCCAGCCACTTCAACTTTGGGCCATCACTGGAGCCACCCAAGTTTTTTGGAGGGCAACAACAACAACTACAACCGTCATTCCCACCTCCTTCGTCATCCTTCTCATCATCATTCAAGCCCCCGCCGTCGCCGGGCTTCGCCCCGCGATCCTTCTTTGAGCCGCAAAATGTCGCGTTTTCGAGTCTCAATTTCGCTCCCGAACCGCACCGCTCATTCGACCAGAGTACTAGCGTACCAGTTCCGCACGAGGTCACAATGTCTCCGGCTCAACCTGATGACGATGCATTAATGTCTCCGAGAGTGGAAACCATGACCAACAACCCGCTCCACGATTCATACACTGAGCTGGCCGGGATGAAGTTTGTTGAGGTGCCCCCGACTCCGACTGAGGGACTGTTCTCTCCACGCCAAACGATGTTTCCTAGAGATCCATTCTATCCATTTGGGCGTCCTCCCCAAGTTGCCGATCCTAGAAGCCCTCCTACAAAAGGGGAGACGCCGATCACTCGGTCCATCGATGACGTGTTATAGTCCTTCTGGACCGTCTTGGGCGCTTATGGGTATCCGTGAACTCTGGTGACGTTTTGGTAATAATCTTACGTCAAGGCTGTATACCCCAACCTCATCATTATGGCACATGGGCTTCTATTTTGAACTCCCTAGCATGGCTGACACCAGCCTGGTTTTGCACAAGCTTTTTCTCCGGATAAGCTGCATTATGTGGGTTGGACAGATACCGACTTCAGGATATGGCACGACGCGCCTTGGCACACATATCAACACGCTCTATCTCCCAATTTTCTGATGGGAACCCCCAATGAATTTCCATTTGTCTCCAAATACTGGACTATCGCTTTGATTTCTTGACTTTTTCTTTTTCCTTTTTCCTTTTTTTTTTTGTGTGTTTCGGCCGCAGCATTTGCAGAGCACTGGAACGGCGAAACCGATACCCGGACGGCACCACCCGCCGCTTAATCCCCCAAGGCAAAGGGGGAACTGGCGACTCATTTTCTTTGCCGTTAATACAATTCATTCATATGCCAATGTATAATATAAAAAGGTCGGGATGAGCACAAGGGGGAGCGAGACGAAGGGGCATGATTCAACAAAAACACCGGATTGTGGCGCGGAAACTGGAAAGGCAATCAATGGTAATACGGCATACGGAATAATCAAGCGTCGTGCGTAAGGCGGGTTGTTGGATGGGCCTTGGCTCTTGAGATTTGGCTGCGCTCTGTCCTCTTACACTGGTTCGACCAAGTTAGTACATAAAACATCCCGAAGCAGTCGAAGAGCGCATGGCCTCTCTCTAGTTAAGGAAGGTTAACGACCGTTTCTCCCATCAACATCATCATAAGCCTTGGAGCCGATCGCACTTTTGCACGCGAACAACCGACGGAACACGATTGACCGATTATGAGCACAAATGCTTTAGCTAGCTTTTCTCTTTGTATAGCACGCGAGCTAGCAAGCACAAAATGCGAGGCGAACAAAATAAAAAAAGAGGCTTCAGCTAATTTCAGGCGTTTTTTTTCTGTCTTGTCTTTTCGAGGGAGTGAAGGAGTTTTTTTTTTCCTTTTTTTCATAATCATTTTTTTTTTTGTCTCTTTTCTTCTTCTTTCTTCTCATCTCATACCCTATTCTTCGGTTACCTAATCAATCCGAGTAAAGAGGAAGGGAAGAAGAGAAAAGGAGAAGATATCGTCGGTGGAAGTCAAGAGGAGACGGAGGAAAAGGAGGAATGCCCCCCGCTCCCGCTCCCGCTCCACCTTCAGGAAACAAGAAAAGGCTTTGAAGGGGAAAGATATGTAGGAGGAGGATAGGAAGCGGAAAAGGGGAACCGGCCAACTCGCGGATTATTAATATACCACCGCGTGTCATGTACATATAGTCTTTACGATACTTTAAAAAAAAACAAAGGGTTTTTTTTTCCATCTGATGAAAGAAAAAAGAATAAGAACCCCCCTCGCTCCCCCCCACCTCTCCTCCCCCTTTTCTTCTTCACTTCTCCTTTGCCCCCCCTTCCTTTCTCTAGGAATACCTAGGATTTATTGGTATTACACTAGTACCTACGTAGCCAAGGTAATCGGGGTTTAAAGCAGATTGGTTAAAATCATAGGTATAGAGGGGGAATCGGCATGGAAGATT
Source organism: Biscogniauxia mediterranea (assembly GCA_018398605.1). Classification (NCBI taxonomy): domain Eukaryota; kingdom Fungi; phylum Ascomycota; class Sordariomycetes; order Xylariales; family Xylariaceae; genus Biscogniauxia; species Biscogniauxia mediterranea. The sequence continues at coordinate 4,129,018 of JAGXTR010000003.1, forward strand.
TGAAAAGAGAGAGGGGGGATGGGAGAGAGTTGGGAGAGAGATAATTATATATGTATGGCATGACATTATGGCCTACCTACCCTCTTCCCGCCATGTCTCCTTTCTCCGTTCTATATATAAAAGAGTAATTTCCATAACTCTCCTCTTCTCTTGTCTTCTCTCTTTTTTCTTTCGTTCTCTCTCTCTCTCTAGTCCGAAATCGCATGATCACTAGTTTCCAGAACAAAAAAAACCAAACAAATGCCCGAAAAAGAAAAGAAAACCCCCTCAATATTTATTGCACTTTGAAAAATCGACTACCAGCTATGCCTGCCGTAAAAGGACGAACTCCTCTCGAATTCTCTATATATATCTAAACCTAAACCTCTCCCCAAGTTTAGATAAAAACCCAAGATAAAAAGATTAAAAAAGATTTTTTTTTAGAAAATTTACTCCTCCTTCTTAGCCTCCAGCTCAGAACCCGCCGCCGCCCTCTTCTTCTTCTTCTCCGCCTCCTCCTCCTTGGCCATCTTCTCGCGCCGGGCGATGGCGGCCTCGACCCCGATGCCGCCGAACACGAGGCCCACGCCGAGCAGCTGCATGCGGCTGAGGCGGTGGCCGAAGGCCACGACCGACAGGATCATGGTGAACATCTTGCGCGTGACCGTGACCGTGACGAGGAGGACCGACGAGAAGGTCGATAGCGTGTAGACTGAGAAGGGGGGTTTCCCCCCCCAATCTGGTTAGTATTATATAATACTTTTTTATATGTATGTATGTATGTATGATTAAGTGTGATAAAAGAAAAAACAAGGAAAGGGGGAGGGGCGGACAAGAAAAGGAGACAAGACAGAACAGACAGAAAAAAAAAAGAAAAAAAAAACTACTCACAGATAAACACCTGCCCGACGGCGCCGCAGGCGGCGAACCCGAGCACGTCGGCCCAGACGCCCGGGTGCCTGGCCATGAAGGCGAGCGCCTCGGCGAACTCGCCGGCGCCGCCCGCGGCGTCCATGCCGAACCAGCGGCCGAGGCCCGTGTGCACGAGCCAGGGGCTCAGGGCGAGGTAGGCGGCCGTGACGGCGGTGCTCATGAGGTTGTTGGCGCACATCATCTGGGGGTCCCGAGTAGGGGCGGAAGGCGGCGAAGATGTAGTCCTGGGTGCTGTTGGTGAGGCCGTCGAACAGCAGGTTGATGCCCAGCAGCAGCAGGCCCCACGTGCTGTTGTCGCCACCCCCTTTCTGAGCGGCGGCGGCCCCCTTCCCCTTCCCCCTTCCCCGAGTGCAGCGTGAACACGGCGACCCCGGCCGTCACCGCCGCCACCACGAGGTACTTGTACAGCGGGTACCGCCGGCGGAACAGCGTGATGTGCAGGAACATGACCGGCAGCAGCTTGCAGCTCTTGGCCAGCAGGAAGGTGATGTAGTCGATGTGGGCCAAGCTCGCGTACCCGAAGGGCGAGGCCAGCGAGCTCGTGAGCGCGACGAGCAGCAGCGGGGCCAGGATCTGGCGCGACGGGATCACCGGCGGCACGCGCGACCCCCGCGGCGTGCTGAGGTAGAGGTACAGCCCTCCCGTCGCCGCCGCGAACAGCGACTGGATCGTGTTGAGGAATACAGGGTACTTGAAGACTTCGGTCTGGCCCGGTGGGCCGTGGGGTGTTGTCGTTAGCTTCTCCTGTAGGTAGGCCCAGGTGAGACTAGATCGGTTAGCCAGCTTGCGCCGTCTTCCTGGGTCGAGGTGCGCTTACAAGGAGCCGTAGATACCAGCGACGGCTATAACCAATTGCGCGAGGCCTGCCTCTGCTTTCGCCGGCACGGGCGCAGGCTTGCCGACCGCACCATTAGTCCGCGGCGTCACATCATTCTGCGCCTTGGACGGTGTTGAAGATTGGCGACTAACATACTCGGACGAGGGCTGGCGTTCGACCGGCTTGGCTTGCTTGGTGCGCGCCATCGCGTCGCAGAATGATTGACAGATAGATACAAGGGATGTTGTCGAGATGGGAGTCTTTATATAGAACAGCTACTGCCGGGATTGACTTCTAGCGAGTGACGAGGTTCAAATTTATGCAGAACATGGTAATAAAAACAACACGCAAGTGAACGAGACGAGTGGATGGATGAAGACTAAAATAACTTTCTGGACTGTGCTGATGACAGATTGGCACTTACCATGTAGCATTATCCGGCAGAATCATCAGATACAAATTGCCACTATGCTAAATTTGGCGAGACCCTGGTCGGGCGGTGAGGCATCTCCCGCCGCCTCTGGAGCTTTAGTTGATCCGCTCCACATGCCGTGTACTTAAGTAAGTACTAAGTACTTAGTATGCACGATCCTGGAATGAGGGGCACCACTAGGTATAATAACTCATCTACGTCACAGGAAATCGAATGCATCACGGGGTTTTCTTGGCACAAACAGGACATGATAAGGGCCTTTTTGTTTTCTCATAATAGTTTCCTCTTCTAGCTGCCAGATACCTCTTATCTAGACATCCTTTTGAAGATGAAGCGTAATCTTCGTGGCGAGGACCAAGGAATGTTATTTGGGGGTCTTTTTTTCTTTTTTCTTTTTTTCTTTTTTAGCGGGACAGTAGTAAGGAAGTTTATTAGAATCGGAATTTTGGGAGATATTCCATTTAGGAGAGTAAGTAGTATGACATGTTGGTGATAATTCACGAGTGAGGTGGTAGGGGATGAATTTCGCATAAGAGATGTGGCATTGTGCGTCTTCGAGATTGATCAATCGAGAAGTGTGAAGACTCGATATCCCAACCAAGTGAGAAGGAAGGAGAGGAAAGAATAGTTCTTGCGGTGCGTGACAAAGTGAGGTGTAGGGGTCGCGTAAGAAATGTAGGGGAGCAGTCCATGATCAAATTACAAGTCCTGCGAGAGGGACGACTTGATGTCTAGAGCGCATCCGAATTCAGCCGGAAGGCCAAGCAAATAGATACCCACGGCCACGTAGCTCTAGTAGAGATCCGCTCGGAACTCGAGCATCGGCGCCGGTTTCCATGTGCAAGCACCGTCAGCTAGCTCACTGATGAAATCCCCTCCGGATTTCGAGCCATACCACCCGTGTTATCGTCGTGAATTGATACAAGAGGCACAGGGACGAGACATCACTCGGGGCCCTCCCACGTCTTATTACAGGCAACGGCATCATTGTCCAACAACGGATGTCCGAAATTATCGCCACCACTTGCTACCTCATTAGGAACGCCAACATGTAGTTTACCAACTACAGATTGATTACCGAGATGGATGGTTTGCTGGTAGACGGCCGTTGCTAGTGGACCCACGTGTCCATAGAGTGTTGTCGGTTCGGTCGAGGGGAAAATTAGGAAAGAGGGAGGGTAAGAAGATAGTGAGGTTTTGTGCCCTTTTTTTAGAAAAGAGAAATCGTCGTCGTCATGTCATTTCGTAGATACCACCGGAACCAGGAGCCTTGCGGCAAGTCAGATCTGGAAATGCCCCTCTTAAACGCAGGGTATGTCGCCAAATCAGACCCAACATTAGAAATGCCCTAGACAGAATGTATAGAATTCCTAGCTTCACCGCAGCGGCCATGAAAATCAAGCGAGTGTGGGGATGGGGAGGCGAGGCAACTATTCAGGAGATTGCGCCTGGCTGCGACGCATCTTCTCTGCCTCGAGATTCTCATAGAGTAAGAAAAGCGCAGTCTCATTGGCCTTGGCGGTTCCCGTGATGGTGAACATTCTCTCACCAGTTTCATCATGCGGTGCCTGTATCTTGGGAGTCAGTTGAGGTTTCACCACAGAAGCCGAGAGGGAGAGGGAAAATAGCAAGAGGAACCGTCAGGCAGTGTCCTCTCTTTATCTTTCCCTCCCAGAGTAATAACTTACCTTGGCGATTGAGATGCGAGCGCCGGATGTCTTGCGAATATCGCTAATCTTGCTTCCGGCACGTCCTATAATACAGCCAACCATGTCTGCGGGGATGCTGATGTTCTGCGTTTGAATCTCCTCCCCATGCTCATCGTGCGTAGGCGGTCCGCGGGTGGCTGCGTCAGAGTCAGAGCGGCGATTGTACGGGCGCGTAGAACCATTGTTGAAATCGGCGCCATTTCCTGTTCGTATCACGCGAGAGCCTCCGTACTCGCCTCTGTTGGATGAGCCGTAGCCTACCCCGCCGGCGCTCCCGCCGCCAACACCACCACCACCAAGAGACCCCGCACCACCAGGAGCCGTGCGGACAACTGGGTTGTATAGCACAGTACCAGTGCCACGCTGCCAGTCGTCAACCAGGCATTTGCAAATCTCCCAGGTGGCTCTTTGGATTCCTTCGGGTGTTCCCTGGACTTCGACAATTCGCTCGGTCGATTGAGGAAGCATTTCCTTTTGTGCGACCATGCGCACACCTGAGACATCTTGGATATGCTTGATCTTGAGTCCTTGTCGGCCAATGATGGTTCCCATCTGGTTGTGCGAGATGAGAAGCTTGATCTCTGAACAAAAGGGACATACTATTAGCATTGCGCGACAAGTTAGAAGTGATTCGCGAACAACTTACGATGTGTACCGGTGGCCTGGATGACCCCGCCCATTCCCATCGCAGGAGCGCCTTCCAGCAGCGATCGGGCCACAATAGCATAGGCTTTGGATATGGCTTCGCATCCACCGGTGATAGTCAAGACGCGATCGTGTACACCCTGTACTACCTTGCTAACTCCAGCCCTGACGCCCGTGTCGTCTCGTAGATCGGCGACATTCTTGCCACCCTTGCCGATGATGACACCGGCCTCCTTGGACGAGACGATGGCTCGCAGCGTCAACTGAGCTACAGCGTACTCCTCATCCGTTTTGGGTGCTGGTTCGCCGTCGGGACCTAGGCGAAGTTCATTGTCGTCGAGCTTGGACTGGTCCATGGAGAGTATGTCGCTGCCATTCGCAGGCATCATGTCTTGAGTAACCGACATGGTAGGAGGTGGCGGGATTGATAGGAAGTTAGATATTGGCGATGTAGAAGGAGAGCGCGAAATGCTCAATTGTCCTGATGCGTTCAGGTTGATTTGTATCTTGCTCGGAGTCGGGGGTTGGGGCCAAATTCTCGATGGGCGGCTGTGATGTACACTATGTAGATTTTTTTTTAATCCTTGTCTACTGGTTGCGTTGCAGGAGATGGCGCTTTAGAGCTCCGATTGTGGTTCTGCGGTGGCTCTAGTGGGACAGATTAGCTCTGATAAGCTGCTATGTAAGGCGACTGCGGGGAAGTAGTGGTGATGCACATGTGGGATGAAGTAGTTTATGTGAAGAGGATAGTGAATGGGGCGCGGTGGAGGGTTGGTTGGGTCGAGTCGAAGGGAAGCGAAGCAGCACAGGATGTTTGAATGAAATCACAAACAGATCTTATCTCGTGGGAGAGATGTTGCATCTGCACGATGTCGGCATGTGGTCGTAGAAAATAGAAACAGAGGAAGGGGACAGTTTCATAAGGGAAGAAAACATGGCTAAACATGGCTTGAAAGGGCGGGGCACTGCATACCTGGACTGGGAGTCAAGTCACTGGATCTTTGGAGGGGAGTTTGCGGTGCCGTGCGTTGCGTTGCGTTGCGTTGCGTGCCTGTGGTAGTAATAGTAGTGTAAGTAAGATAAAGTCCGTGCCGTAAAGGTAAAATCACAGAATGAGAAGAATTTAATCCTTCTCTTTTTTTTCCTGGGGGGTTTTTTTGCTTTGATTTTTTGTCTTTTTGCTTTTCGCTACTGCGTGGTTGTGCAGCGCAAGGACAGACGGGATTGCGGGGTGGGCAGTTGTGGCAGGTATTTCGCAGCAATTTTTTTTTCCTTGTCTTTTTTTTTTTTTTTGCTCGTTGCGGGCAGCTTTCTCTGCTATTTCCTTCCACCCCCTGCTAGTGTGTGCCCTGGGTTCTTGGCAACGATATTCCACGCGGACGTGGGTTTTGTTGTGGGCTAGGTACGAAATAGTCGGTGCTTACATAGGAACGGGACCCGTTTAGTTGGCAGCCGGGCAGGGTGGTCGTAAGGTTGCGGACCGTATATGCGACCAGGGTCTAATGTGCGATGATGGGGTTGGAGGGGGGATGAGGAACACACACAAACGAATAATGACCCAACTTGCTATGTCTTTCTCGATGAGGCCCTGTGAAAGAGAGCTGGGGAGGAAGAGGGGTGGGGGTGGGGGGGGAGAACCTGTCGAGTTGCTGGGACAGGTGGTGATGAATTGACGAGAGTTGGGAGATGGGGAAGAGAAGAGGTAGGAGAAGGAAGGAAAAGAAGGGAATAGGTAGATAGGTGGAGGGTAGGGTAGGGTTGAGGTGAGGTGTGAGTAGGGTAGATGGGAAGTGAGTTGGTGATGAGGTGTGGGAGGATAAGTCGAGTTAGTAGGTAGGTAGGTTTGGGGGAGGGGGGGACCTTCAGGTAGTAAGGGAAAAAAAAAGGTTGTGTTGAAGAAGTCGTCGAGACAAACAATTGATTTGCCAATTGGAGAGAGAGATATAGCAGGCAGCGGTAGCACCATCCAGAGCTAGCCCCAAATGCAGCTAAGGTAGGTAGGAAACATGTAGGCTAGTAAAGCAATGTGACAAATGAGGGGGCAGACAGCTTCTTTGTTCAGTATCGAATCACCGCATCGTCACTTCCCTCTCCCGCATCCGTCTAACAACCTGGGGAGGTACCCTGAGAGTTAGCTACATAGTAGGCAGTCGCCAGTTGCATGGTATCCTAAGGGCAGGCACTGTAGGTAGATACCTGTCCATGGGTTTTCAGTGAGGTCTTGACAAGTATTTGAATTGACAAATAAGATCGCACCTACGCCATCTTACAGAAGTGGCTCTCTTCCCATTGGTGACGATGTATCACCACTTCAGAGGAAGCCGTGAACCTACCTATAGAAAGAGGCAGGTGCCGACGCGGATGTACCTCTACCACATAAATGTATTAAAAAGAGTGCATACCTAGTGCCTACATACATAACCTACTAACCAGGTAGCTTCTACCCAAGTGCCTCCTCCTCCCTCCTCACTTGTATTTACAAAAAGTACCTAGCTTGGTCCTTACTACTAGTAGGTGGTAAGGTTAGACAGATAGAGGTACCTCTCTCCTTTTTCTATTTTTCATTCTTTTTTTTTCTTGAGACACTTATCAAGGTGTTGTCCAGTTAGAAATTACACAGAAGCATGTACATACCTAACCTACATCAATACCTCTCTACATCAATGTCAACCAACCTACCTAAGGCAAAGGGAGGGAGGAACGGACGCACAGTGCATTCGAAACCATCTGTTTTACATTTGATACATACCTAGTAGTTACCTACCTGCTGCAACTATTATTGTTATTGTTATTACATATTTTTGTTGTTATTGTTATTATTGTTGTTATTCCCTCCCCCCTTTTCTGATATGTCACTTTAGCTTGAAAAGCCCCTAACCTTAGTTAATAGGGACAACAACACCCGCGATGCCCTCCCCATCCTCTCTGGACTTTACTCTACAGTAGGTACCTAGTTTCACCGTACATTCCTGCGGTCTGACTAGTAACCGGTGGGAAACTACAGCGGCCACTAAACTGGTGGCCAACAGGGTCGGTCTCATGATTGTGCTTTGATGCACAAAACCGGAGTCTTCCGAGTTACATCCCTCCTGGGGAGGGGGTCACTGGTCAGATGCCCGGTCCGCTTAGGAGGAGGGGAGGTAGGTAGTTAATTGACAACGTGTGCCTAGTGCGTGCTCAAGAAACATGCATTTCTGAGTCCCACGTTTCCAACAGACGCCTAGGTCCCCACGAGCAGAAAGCAGAATTCGGATGAACTTCTACCTGCTGTAAATATCCCCGGACCCCTCCCCTATTAGTACGGAGGAGTAAATCACCGAACCTTCCGGTCTAGACCTTGCTCGTGCTTGAGACATTCAATATATACAAATATATAGTTCGTCATATACGTCCGAGAGTATGCGGAAAACGTAGCTAGACATGTCTAGGTTACTAGGTTGAGTACTTCCTAGTAGTCTATCTTACCTTGGCTATACGCCCGCCTGACTCCATCTCTCGCTTCGACGACACGTGCTAATTCCGTTAGGCTGTAGTTACTCGAGAATTATAGTCCAGTCTCTGGTATAACCTTGAGATTTCCTTATAGTATACAGGTGCTTCGATAGACCGGTTTCATGTATGGAGGGAAAAGAACAAAAGCGACTGTTTCTATGATGATTGTTGATAGTCGGGGTACATGAGAATACGCCCCGTTGGTGGCGTAGGAGAAAAACTATCTGCTGAATATCGAATAGCTATGTTTGACGAGGACGTTTGAAAGGTTACAGAGAATAGACTGCACTGTATATTGTAAACTCTTATGATATGTAATGGGGGGGATGTACTCTATTGGTTATGTCGAGATAGGGGTATTCTTTACAATGAAGCACCTACTAGGTCGGCAGCATCCTTCTGTTAACAGAACACATGTACGTTGATGATTCGTGTGGACAGCATCTCGTTGGGAGTTGCTAATCCAACTGTACTCACGCTCAAGCTAAGGACCAGGTGGTTATCTTGAGCAAAGGCTGAGGTTAATTCTTGGTGGAAGAAACGGGCGCTTTTCAGCCAACATATTCTGCAGCAACTGAAAGTCAACGAGGAAACGAGCATGGGAGATGGCTTAAGCCCGTCATGAAACCCCACGCCGTTGCAGTACATCATATGGCTTGGATGCGTGTCCAGTCATAGCTACAGAGCTAGACCACCTTCTTTCCTGCATAATCGAGTGGCATTGATGTCAACTTCGGCTACCTTACCGAATCGTGTGAGCGCGATACCGTAGGCCACATGTGCTCCACTTCCAGCCACGCCGACATGGCCAATAGCTAGGCAGTATCATCTTAAGAAAAGTTCATTTTCGTACATGGAATGCCTCATTCTGGCCTAGATCCTCCGTGTGGCGTTGGGTGAGCCCCGCGTGGCCTCCTGTGCTGTTGACCAATGACACTGTATTAGCATAGGAGGGCTTAGTTTCTCAGGCTTTATTGGCGGAATAGAAACCAATCCCATGCTTCACTAAGGTTCTTCGCGGTAGGTCGGACAAGGTAGAATCGGTATGTAGCAGATTCCCCGTACAGGCTGAAGACCCAAACGGCACTTTGATCCTATCAAGGATATAAATTGAGAAACTGTACCGTTCTGGCTCAGATGTGGCTCCCGTGTTGTAAGATGACCCGGTCCGAGAAAAGTAGGAGAACGAGTTGAGGTCCCTACGCCATCACACTCTGCTTGATGGATATATTGTGTCATGCTTGTCATCTGAGTGTCGGGACTTGTGGCATATCTCCTGAGCTGGACACGTTCCACCTAACCGGCGCCATAAGTTGTCAGTCATACGATTCCAAGGCTGGAGGCTGTCTGTCCCTTGGCAGAGGCTTTGAGAATGAGTCGGAGCCCGCTTTCGAGAACTCAATCGGTGTGTTCGACTGACCCCATATTGACAGATTCGCGCATAGCGGGCCGTAGGCTGTAGATGTGGTGCAACGCGATTCTGCAAGCTTCCCAGTTGGCAGAAGCGTACGACCTGAGATATGACGGACGTCGACCGGTGAGACATAAACAAAATTCTGACAGCTCATAAGAGTCCATGAATTGACTTGTCAACACGCCCCCCGCGTCCTAAGAGATTCGACGGGCTGTCTCGAGGCGTTGGAGAAGTAAGTTCCGAGGTAGTGTCTGAGGAGATGAAATGCATATTCTAGAGCACAACGGTAGGTAGTAGTCAAAAATACCCCCCGTACGATGCAGTAATTGGTTGCAAGAAGTATTACATGCGGCTTCTAGGGCATGGTTTGGGTGGCAGCAACCATTGACAACCTACGAGGCGTCGCAACTAAGCTCGAATTAAGGTGTAGATATCAGGTCATCCCTTAAATGGAACGAGTTGACCACGTTATCTACATGCCCACCGAGGTATTGATTGGTAGGGAAAATGGCTAGGGAAAATGGCAACCCGGGGAGCTGTTATAAGCATTCGTTGGCGAACTAAGATCCGGAGTGAATTGTTCATCCCTGCTTGAGAATTGAAACCGCTATAACCGCCGTGTCTTTTACCGTGTCGTCCAAGTTTGCCTATCTAGGTTCACCATCGTTTGAAAGTAATACAGCATATCATGAGCACCTCTCAGAGAACATTAGTTGTAGCAGCAAGTTTTACCGCTGCCGTAAAGCACTCTCGTGTTGCAGCCAGAATCGCTTGCAATCGAGATGGCCCCAATGTTCAACCCACCACTCGCCAAAGCTGTCCTCTACTTCGTAGTCAACTTTGGGAATCCTCTCGTTGCGCTTGAGACCGCAGACTACACACGCTTTCGGTGCGGTGGGAACCATCTTGGCAGTTTGAATCGGCATGCTTTCGGATATCTCGGGGATTTTGAGCTGTTTCGCGCTGTCCTTCATTGATGTGTTTGCAGCGGCAACTGCAGATCTCAGACGGCCAATATTCTCTTTCCAATTACTCACAACATCGGTAGCCTCGCGATCCTCCCGAGCTGTCTGGGCTTTATCCACCCCTGCAAGTTTCATCCCCTTGCTTCCCGCAGCAGATATCGACATACTTTGAGATAGAAACTTGTCCCTATGCCATCGCATTCTCCGTCCGGCAATGATACGGGCTGCAACAGTCGCTAATTTTGCATGGCCACTCAAAAATTCGACGGTTTTGGGATCGGACATGATGCGGTTTTTGATGGAGAAAGGCTGTCCGCTTACCGGCTTGAACAAAAAAGTATTGGCATCGTCAAATAACTGGGGGAAGACGGATAATAGCACCGACGGCGGAGGAATATTAACCGGAGGTGATCCATCCATTTTGGGATCTACTTGTGCTTCGTCTTTTGCATCACTAGGATCCCAGTTCCACGTCAAATCTGCATGTTCGGTAATACTTGTCGAGTTTGTGGGTTTATAACATGTGGTTGACGCTGTTTTAGTAGCCTTCGCCGGCTGTGCTGGCTTAACTGGTTGTACCGCTTCGACCGAGCCCCAGTCCCAATTAGATCCAGATGGTTTAGCACTTGGCTTGGCTGATTTATCAGGGAGGTCACCAAATGCATCCCAATCGTCACCAAAATCGTTGCTGGCCGCAGAATTGATGTCATCCATCGACGGCCATGCGGTCGAGGGCGTTTTCCTGGTTTCATCCTTGGATCGGTTCTGCGTCTCGTGAGGGGTAGCAACTGCGAGTCCGGGAAACGGGTTCCTGTCATGAAAAGACGGAGACCGCGGAGCATGAGGATAGGGGAGTTTTGGCTCGTTCAAATCAAGCCCAAGAAGAAGCTGGGATGGTTTCGTATCAGTGGTTACAGAGGGCTTGGATACGCTATTAGAGGAAAAATCTAGTGGAGGCTGGGCGGGCGAGGCTACGGTCTCAAACTCCCCAAAATCATCGTCATCGTCAACGCCTTGCTGAAAATCGTCGGCATCGAATAGGACATTGGAATCAGCTTTGGGGGCCTTTTTAGGTGGCGCTTTTGGGGCGCTAGCCGTGGATGGGAACTGCTGTAGTTGTTGAAAGGGGTCTTGCGCCCATGCACGCTGGTCTGGTTTATTCGTAATGATGGGAGACTGAGGAAGAAGGTTGTTGGCTATGAGATCTATAGTGGGCGCTCGCACGATCCTGGTTCGTGGTGCTGGGTTCCGCCCTCTAGTGGATTCCGCCGGGGTGGCGGTTGGTCGGACGGCGGATGTTGGTGGTGGTGGTGTCGGTTTGGACGACTGTGTCACATTCGGGGCAACCTCGAAATCTCCCCAACCATCATCATCATCCTCCTCCTCCTCTTTACCCTGTGTAGAAACCACAGGAGAGGCAGTGGCGACAGAGGGCCCGGTCCATCCATTTAGACTCGGTGGCTGCTGGCTACCTCCTTGCCATTGACCGCTTCCTCTATTCGGTTGTGGCGAAAAGGCTTCCCACTTCTGAGTCTGTTGGTTCGTCGCGGTAGTCGTAGTAGGGCTCGCCAAGAAGGAGAAAGGGTCGGCTGTGAGGGAGGCGGGTGGTTGTGTGGGAGGTTTCGGATTGTTTTGCTGTTGCTGTCGAGGCGGTTGTGAGAAATCGACGAATTCGGCGAAAAGATCCGCAGACATGGTAAATTACAAACAAATCTAAGTGGTTAGATCGGAAATCAGTCTACCATGTACACAGTATTCCGGCATCGAAGGCGATTGAGCATGTCGCGGCAGCTCTTTTGATGCAGAAGGGAGTTAAAAAGGAGGAAAGGCGGAAAGGTTGGGAGACGATTGAGGCTGAAGCCGAGAGCCCGAGGATTAGGAACACGTTCTTATCGCTGACAGGGGTCTTGTTTTTAGCTCCCGCCACTAACCTTTGGTCCCCAAGCTGATACCCACTAGTTTGTAGGTACATATGTACCTACATACATTGGTATATACTACATGTTTACCTACCACCTAACCTTCTGGCTTGCTCCAACTAAGATCTTGGCTTCTAATACCATGTATACACTTCAAAAAACGATACTTTTATCGATCTCCAGTTGCCAGGTTGTCGTGTAACTAGCACTCAAATTGCCAATGTAGGTAAGCAATAGGTGTTACAAAGCTAGGTACCCAATTATGTAGTTAGTATAAACGCTCCTCGGAGATATACCGTAAGTATCGAGCTACCTACCTATCTCAGTGGTGTTCATAAGTAATCAACCAAAGCACGTAACTTATGAGCTCGCTATAACGTGCCTTGACATATAACCATGGCGAGATAAATCGAGAGAAATGAGACGGAGAGTGAGACGACGGCACTCTCCATGCTGACAGGCGAGAGCTTGTGTGTAAGTCCAACCCATCATCATGATGTGTTCTCATAAATCTACTCCTTTACCCAGAATTAATACGCTTGATATTACTATATTACCCAATGAAGCAAAGTGATAACTGAATTTCAGTACAAGGTGAGTGAGCCTTGCGCATCGAGCATGGCCTGCGATCCAAGGCCGATGCCTCGCATTAGTACATGTATGCAAGATAGCCCGATAGCCCCCCTGAATGTAAGCGATCTCTGCAACTTAACAAGTCCACATTCTACATATACTACCGCAACTTTGCATCCTTAGTCCCGCTTCGGATGAACCCAGCCAATTAGGCCGTGATACCAGCCGGAAGTGACTTGATCTATCTAAGAACCGGGCTGTGCTTGCATGGAGCAAGTTTGTCTCGTCATCGACAACAGCAGGAAATATGCAAGATCATCTACATCGATATTAAATGATCCTTCATATATAGTGCCTTAGTTAGGCAAGCTCGTTTCCTCTAAATAGCAAAATAGATGGTAGGTGGATAGGTACATATGCTCATCATCATCATCGTCATCATCATTAGCTTGGATTGGGTACCAGGAGCAGTAAATATGGCTTGTCATATAGTTGATTAACCTAGATTACTAGGTATTTTGGTCGTATTTCGATGTGTAAAAATAAAAAAGACCATCCACTTAGATATATAACCAGGCTATGTATATTGATCACTAGAGAAAAAGAGTACCTAGTATATATGTACCTAGGCAGGTTAGTAGGTAATGAGCCGATTGGATTCCAATAGCAAGTAGGACAAGTGGGGTCGAGGGGGGGGGAACCCAAGGTCGGGAGGTGATGTTGTTATCTCCGATCTACACTACCTAGGTCGTTAAGTAAGTATGTACTGTCAGCTGGCTGCCGGGCCTTCTCAACTACTTCTACACTTCATTTCGTCCCCATTGAGTTATCAAAAGCGCAAAGCACAAAGCACAAAACACACAACACCTGCGCCCAACCCTCTATAATTACCCAGACCAGAGTTACCATAATGAGGTCTTTGGTCGACGCAACGTGAGTCCCCCCTACCAGATCTTAGCATATCCAGCTCGAGGCCACGACACTGACCCCGCTTCTCTTCTCTCTCACTCTCTCGCTCTCTCTAAGTGCGCGATGGCAAGAAACTCTCAAACATAGTTCCAGCCTGGCTGAGTTACAGCAAGCTGTTAAGGAAAATGGACCAGCGAGTCCTTGTATTTTGGGCTGTAGATCAATCTGTTGGAAGGTCAGCTTGCCCTCTACCAACAGGCGCCGGTGCACCATCCCATCATCCATGCTGATCTGCTTTACAAAGTAGGCCTTCTTGCTGAACCAGACTGCCAACACCATCAACTGGTCCCATGCTTTATTAGAGTCGCGCAGTACATACGCCTCTCTGCGGGACCATTTCCTGAAGTATATCAAGCATCCCGAGTACCTCACTGCTGGTACTTCGGACCCTCTCGCTGACGATGCTGATGTACGGCCCTCTTTATACCTTTGCCTATGCTATGCCCAGTAGGCATGTTATTGACTTGAGTGTAGTCTCCATGGAACACTCTCCGCCAAGATGAAGTGCTTCGAGCTGAGATCCTCCAGGATGTTCAGCGCTTACCAGATGAGCCTTTCTACCACCAGCCCCATATTCAGACTCTCATCCTAGATGTCCTCTTTATCTACTGCAAACTCCATCCCGAAGTTGGCGGGTATCGTCAGGGCATGCATGAGCTCCTTGCCCCTATCGTCCATGTTGTCGACCAGGATGCCATCGATCCCGTTGACGCTGCTTCGGATGCTTCGGCAGACCTGAGAATGGTGGAAATGCTCGACGCGTCTTTTATTGAACACGATTCCTTTGCCCTCTTTTCAAAAGTAATGGATTGCGCGAAGTCGTTCTATGAGGTTGGCGATCTCCCCAAAGACTCGGCCTCGACACCGATAGATTTAAGCCAGCAGCCCCCAACATCTTCAATTATCGAGAAAAGCCAGTTTATACATGAAACCTGTTTATACGAAATAGACCCGGAACTCTCAATGCACCTAAAAACCATCGAGATCTTACCTCAGGTCTTTCTCATGTCTGTTGTCATCCCCCTCCTACTTTTATACGACGATCACCACTGACACCGTTCAAGCCGTTGGATTCGCCTTTTGTTCAGCCGCGAATTCCCCTTTCAACAAGTAATTATACTTTGGGATACCCTGTTTGCCGTTGATCCTACCTTTAAATTAATAGATTTCGTTTGCACGGCAATGCTGGTTAGGATACGTTGGGAACGTAAGGCTTGATGCTACCCTATCCTGCACTTCGCATACTGATACTCTCTAGTCCTTAATGCTGACTATACTGTTGCGCTACAACTATTACTTAAATACCCGCCTCCAAAAGCACCTCATGGACCACACACATTTATCGACGATGCGATTTTTTTACGAGATCACCTCAATTCCCGTGGAGGAAATGCTCTGATCGTCAAATATACTGGCAGGTCTCCTTCTCTGTCCGCGGCTGATTCGAGACCAGATACGCCCAGATCTTTTGGCCCAAGCATACGGCGAAAAGTCGCAGGTGCTAGGTCGCCTCTCTCGCCTTCCCGTTTCAAGCCACCGCCGGGAGGCGTGGAGGCGCTGTTTCAAGGTGCAGCTAAAGGCGTTCTTGAAAGGGGAGAAAAGCTTGGTATCAATCAAGCTGTGCGTGACGCCATGGTGGAGATCCGCCGTAATGTTCAGGAAGCCAAGAGCTCCATGAAATCGGGTAGGGATCTCTTTTCAGAGCCCGGGCCCAATGCGGCGGCAATGCAGGCTGTAGCAGTAATGGACCAGAGGAATAAGCGGCTGGCCGCTATGCTCGACGAGTCGGTCACCACCTTGAAGGCCCTTGCCATGTCTGATCTAGAGGACAAGGAGGATATGCAGGGCATCCTGGGGGTCGCCGCTGCCAAGATCCAGTTTGTCAAGGTCTATCTGGAGGACTCTACGATGGACCTCCCGGACGAGAACGTCGACTCCACTCCCCACGCCGCGGACCTAACTACTACCGAGGACAAGAAGACTAGTGCCGAACCGCCGAGCGAAGAGGTTGCGGCAGTGTCTTTAAACGTACCGACGAAAACCGACACCCCGGACTCTGACGATACCGCAAGCGCGCCCAAGGCCTCATCCCCGGACCCCGCACCCCCCACCACCCGGGAAACCCACCACCAGAATGCCGCCGTGGGCTCCGCAGCCGATCCCCTAGGCGCCTCATCGGAGGTGTCTCCCCGCGCGCAGCCCCCCAAGCCGGAGCGCCCCCTCCCCATCCCCACGCGCTCGTCCATCGCGCAGTCCTCGTTCGCCTGGATGCTGGAGCCCAACGAGCCCGCCGCATCCCTCTCCTCCCCCCTCACCACCACCAGCACCAGCACCACTACCACTACCTCCTCCTCTTCCTTTTCCTCCAAGACTAAGACCCTCCCTGCCTCTTCCTTCTCCTCCCAGCGCCACAAGAGGCCCTCGTCCAACGCCAACCGCGAGCGCACCGCCTTCCTCTTCGGCGAGGTCTCGTCGCCCTCGGACGACCCCGACGGCGACATCTTTGGCTTGGAGCCCATTAGGAAGGGGTAGGGATTGATTTGTTGGTTGGTTGATTTGTTGGTTGGTTGGTTGGTTGGTTTGGTTGGGTGTAGGGGGATAGGAATGGGAATGGAGAAGGGGGAAAGGGGGAAAGGGGGTTAGGGAAAGGGGCAAGGGGCAAGGGGCAAGGGGGGCGTAATGGATATGGTGTATTGTATATATATATGTGTGTGAGAGAGAGGGGGGGGGGGGCGGGGGGGAGAGTAGATAGATTACTTTTGTTCTTCGTAGATTTGGAGAATATACACATATCACAACACATATATGCGTGTATATAATATCCACTGGGTTTTTTTTTTCAGTTGGGGGGAGAGGTGGCCTTCTGCCGTATTTTCTCATCCTTCCCATTTTCGCATATAACCTTATTACATGGTGATTTTTTATAAAATGCCCCAAGGTTAGGTAGATACCTAGGTAAGTAGGTCAGGTAGGTAGGTTAGAGAAAAAGGAATCAATCACTACACCAGCCGAAACCCCCCCTGAACAAAGTCATTTTAAAAAAAAAAGTTTCTTAAAAAGGGTATATATATATATATATGTATGTATATATGTGTGTTTCATGCTCTTCCCACCCAATAAAAAATGAAAATCTTTTTTCTTCTCTCTTTCTCTTGATAATGAAGAAGGGGAAAAAATAAAAGATAAAATAAAATAATAACAAGACAAACTCTCTCTCCTTCCTTGTTCCTTATTTCCCTATTTGCCTTTCGCTTAATCATCATCCCCCTATACCCTATAAGTCGCCCCCCTTATGAACCACCTTTTTCCTAAACATCTGGGTATGTATATAATAATGCAGGGTGTAGGGGGCGTGTATATAGTTTGTTGTGCTAAGTTGATTCCTCATGGTCTCATTCCAAAGTGTCCCAACCGCTCCCCGAGGGCAGTGTTTCGTTCTCAATCTCCCGTCTTTTTTTTGGAGTGTAGGTATCTTAGAAAAAAAGTTTCATCATCCAGGTTTCATGTCATTTGCCCTCCAAGTCCAGAACCGATCTCCTTCCCTCTGCTCCTCCCCCCTCCCCCCTCTTGGAATCTGACCCAATTCTGATCAGCTAGGAATACTTGAAAGAAAGGGGGTGAGAGGGATCCTCCTTTCCCTGCCGAGATTCTTCATATTCTCTCTTCCTCTTCTGTCTTGCACCATGGGTGTTCTAGCACTTGCTCGATGGTATATCGCTGCGCAACATCTCGGTTAAGCATACAACGGATGAGGTCGATACTATCATCGCTGATTGTGTATGGAACTCTTAGATCGCGATCCATTATCTCGTCGATGCTGTAAAAGGGGTTCTCCTTGTAGATGATAGTGTAAAGGAGGATACCCAGAGCCCACACATCCTGCTCCTTGCCCCCGTATGGCTTACCCGCGAGCACTTCTGGAGCTGCGTAATCTGTCACTTTGAGTTAGCTGAATGCCTCATACCTCGGTATTAATTCATAAGAATAGCATACCAATTGTGCCCACAAAGACATCGAAAGGTCCACTTTTGATATACGCTGCACTTCCGAAGTCGATGAGCTTGATATTTCCTTCACCGTCGAGAATGACGTTCTCGTCTTTGATGTCACGGTGAACCACCTTTGCTTTGATGTGAAGGTGGTGGATGGCCCTAGCAACCTGGATGAATATGCTACGACACTCGTCCTCTTCCATATTAGCACGAAGTTCGATGTAGTCGAACAAGTCCATTCCTGGAAGACCATGTGGTGTCATTTCTATGTAGTAGTTTGTCTCGTCCTCGAAGAAATCCTCCATCTCCACGATATTTGGGTGCTTAAGCCCGTCTCGCCGGAGATAATCCAAGACGTGTATCTCGAGGGGCACCGTTCCAAGGCGTCGATCTCTAGTCCAGGTATCAACGAGAATCCGCCGCTTGGTCACGTATTTCAAGACGACTTTCTTCGCGCTATTGTTTTTATACCGAGCCAATTTGACTTGGCCATAGGCGCCTTGTCCCATGTCCTCTAGTATAACGAAGCTGTCTATCGTTTTCTTCTCTGGTGGAGCCACTATCTTGGGCACCGACGGGGCTGGTGCCTTTTCTGCTGGCTTCGTTACTCCGGCAATCTTCGCTGCCGCGGTTATCGCAGCCTCTTTGAGACTCCTTGGTAAGTTCGAAGCCGAGGAAGAAGGGCGCGATGCTCTGGATTCCTCCGTATCCGAACCTATGTCCTGTGGTGTGTGCGCCGGCGTTTGACCAGGAGACGGTTGATGGAGAGGTGTTGCAACGCCAGAAAGAATCGGCGTTTTTATGTCCCGGGCTGACCTAGATGCATGCAGGTGTCTAGAATAAGTTATCCATAGGGCATACACCATCTCGGCTTCATTGTCGGCTACAGCGTTGTGGTTGCCTGGTGATTCATCGTCACTCGGGTTTGATTCATGACCCGAATGTTTCTCGCTTTGCACGATCCTCATCTGAATGTCGATCTTCAGCTCGGTGCCGTCACGATGTTTTGCTGGCAGCCCGTCAGGGTTGAGGAAAACCGCTGCGGCATCCGGTCGGCCTTCATGGAGGGCTACTAGTGCCCACGCCTTCCTGAAACTATGTTCCGGTATCACGATGCCGTCTCTGATCTGGATCCCATCCTGCTCCGTTAGGACTTCGAGAATTTTATCGAAGTCTGGTAAGAGGTTGGTAATGGACAGTCCTTCAGGCTTTTCGTAACCGAAGAGAGCCCCGCAGAATGCCGAGTTCGTGCTTTTAATTAGTAAAGTATCAGTACAAACCACAATGATTCCCGCGATATGAGGGAAGCACGACACGCGAAGTTCGGGCTGGCCCCTTGTCTGCGTGACCATAGCGGGGATGTTGATTTTTCCAGCATACCGGCAGGTGAAGTACTTCCGTTTGGCGATCTGAGCATAGTCGATGGCTCCATATCTCGGGTCGATGCCTTGTCGAGGGATGCGAGTGATGAGTTTCCCAACGTCCATGCCAGGTTGTAAATTCGCCTGCCCCCAGATTGGCAGGGGGTCTCCAGTGATCTTAGTGACAACTCCATCGTCGTCGAGGGATAGCAGCGCTACATCCTCGTGAATCTCCTCTAGCACCCAAATCAATCCCACTTTCTTCTCCTTAACCCATAGACTTGCTGAACCTGTCGCACCATTACGCTTCTGAATTGGCACGACATCTCCACAAAGCAAAACGCCCCTGGATCTGTTCTGACGCCCGTTCCGTGGGGTTGATGGGGTCGCATCTCCGCTATGGACAGTCTGCGCACGAGGCACCGGGGCCCTTGGGGGCTGCGATCGCGAATTGGGCTTGCTCAATAATTGCGCAGTTATACCGCCACGGCCCCCCAAGAGGGACGAGCCAGAGGAGGGTGATGTCGGCGATGTCACGTTCGGAGACGCTGGGCTCACATCGTCACGATCGGCTTGCAAGAGCTTCTTCTCGAGCCATTCTCTTCTTTCTTCCTGTACAACTTCCAAAATCCCCATTTTCCGCACTTCGGCCTTAGTAACTCCGAAGACTAGGCAAGCGAGGTCGTTGGCTGCTATAATGGTCCAGGGTGGCTTGGATTCAGTAGTGAAGATGGCTTGCGCAGCGGGGACCCAACGCGATGAGTGCGCATGCACTGCCGGTCCCAGGGCCCCAGGCTTATTGATGGTCGCAAAGGATGGGGTTGCCGGAGATGGAGATACCAATACGTCGGGGTAAGTTCCTGACTGGGTCGCGAGGAAAGGTTGGGCCATAGCGTCCATAAGTTTTTGCTGCACCCCCGCCGAGGCCACATCAGTGAATGTTCTCCGAAAGCTTGGACGTCTCGTAGCCGGGGGGGATGTCTTCGCTGTAGTGCCACTCTCATTCGTCGGGGTTCTAGATGAATTCTCCGAGTCCGTCTGTTCCGGCAGCGTCTCTAGCTGCGTAGGGCTCGATTTACGCTCTTCGGCTGTGGGGGGCATCGCGCTGGGAGCAAGACCTTTCTCCCTCTCGCCCTCGGATGGTTGGACGGTCGCGGGGGACATCATCGGAGTGGCAAAGGATTCCGGACTGCTAGTCCTAGGTATAAACTCTTTATCGAATACATTCTCCCTTGCCACCTCGGCCGGGCCGGTAAGAGGAGCAGGAAATATGGTAGGGTCGGCATTGGGCAGGTTTCCGGCACCGACGAGGTGTGCTCTAGCAAGCAAGTCAAGCATGTTCTGGGTTTCAACGTCACCGGTCACTCTAGCCTGGGCGCTCGCAATGGCGGCATCGGACGAGACGGCCCATCCCATCCGGTCTTTCATGAATTCTAATGACCTTTTCAGGACATTCTGACGATTATGTATAAACTCCTCAGACTGGTTGGCAAAGGAGAAGGAGTGGAGGGATTCGGATGGAAAGCGCGTCAAGTCTTCGTTGAAACTCGGGGAGGCTGGACCGGGGGTTAAGGGTATATGGCTGCCCGAGGGTGTCAACATGGACATGGAGGTGGAGCGTGCAAGACTGAGGGAAGGACTTCTGCTCGAGGCGGCGGTTGAGGGTAGGGTGGGATTACGCGAGGGCGGGTGCTGACGGATGCGTCGTAAGCCGGACAGACCCAGTCCATGATCATGTTCGGTGATGATGGATGTTCTGTATTTATTTTCATGAGGGAACCAACATGTTAGTCACTAGCGACTGTCTGACTGGACTGGACTTGGATTTGGACTTGGACTTGGACTTGGACTGGACTGTGACTTGACTTGACTGGCCGGTAGGGGTATGGTTTGGGGCTCGTGTGTGGAGGCGGCTGAGTACATGCATGTGACGAGACAGGCATAGGGCAGATGGCAGATGAGGGAAGAAAGGTTATACGAAGGACAGGGGGTATTAAATATAACAGAGTCGAATACAGCGAAATGCCGTGCTCGTGGCCGTGCCTGGTGCCCATGCCCGTCGTGGCGGTGTTGTCTCCATCCCAGCCCATCCAATAATACCAAGACGCACCTTGTGACCGAATCATATTCCACCGCACCCGAGCCTGTATCGTAGGAGAAGCGATACCTGGGCCTGGAGCCGCCATCGTCGGAGAGTTCGGAGACGACAGACAGGTTTCCGGTACTTCGATTCTTGGGGATCTGTAAGGGGGTAGAGAGCCTGACTCTCGTGGGAACGCGGCCGCGCTGGGGTTCCTGATCTCCATCCTGAGTGGTGTCGGCGCCTTTTGGGCAGGGTCGGGGATCAGCGGTCATGGGCAGGGACTTTTAGGTTATCACGGGCTGTGCTCACCGTAATCCTGGGATCCACCATGAATATGTTTCATAATTGATGATGGGGACAGGTGAGATGTGGCGGGCGGCGCGCGGGACTGGAGGAAGGGAGGGAGAGGGAAAGGGAGATAGAGGGGAGGGGGAGGAGGGGGGAGGAGATGGGGGAATGGGGGATATCACAGGGAAGGCTAGTTAAAGGATGGAAGGGAGTGAGTGCGGTAGAGAAGAAGAAATGCGGAAAAAAAAGAAAAAAAGGTTAGATAAAAAGGGGGAGGGGGGAAAGAGGGAGTGAAGACAGAGAGGCTCGCTCGATCTGGATAAGGGGATTTTTATGATTGGGATTGGGATTTGGGAATGTCAGTTGGGTCTTTTTTTCTTGGATTTCGGAGCTCTTTTGGAGGTAGGGCGCGGGGTCGAAGGAAGTGAAGAGTGGTAAGTGACGAAGGACGAAGTTTAGGAAGAAGGAATTTAGTACCTCCTCCAGCTTTGGTATTTTTGGGGTTCTCTCTTATTTTTCTTTTCCTTTCTTTTTCTGTTCTAGCGTGTGACAAACTTCAGGTTAGGTACCTGGCACTGGCTAGGTAGATATGTGTGTGTGCAAGTACCTTGACCAGGTCACGGACTACTATGTAGGTTTAGTTACCTCAGTGGGGGTTAACCATATGTAGAAGCAGTTTGTATGTAGGTATAGGAGGCAGCAGACAGGTACATAGGTAGCATTGGGAACAGAAAGAACAAAGAGTACCTACCTACTAACCTATAAATTCCGTAGCTTAGTAAGAGTACCTACCCAGCTGTGGGTTTTACGGTTAGGTGCCTAACCTACAAACCATTGGGTGTTTTTTTTTCCTTCTTTTTTTCCCCTCTCTTCTTGCTCTCCCCTGTCTTGGGTATACTATCCGTTAACCTAATAAGGGTCTCTCCCGGGGCGCATTGCAAGCCGGGAAGGGAATGCCATTGTAGGTATTCCACCCAAGTTTGATGTTGTAGGCCGCTGTGGCGGGATCGCTAAAAAAAAATTAAAAGCTGGGGAACCCCTGGCTATTGGTTAGTAATGGGTCGTCTCTTTCCAGTTGCTACACTATCTATTACAATTCGGGCAGCTTAAACGGTCAATCATTAAAATTGCATGTCAGGCGTGTGTCGAAGGATATACCTAGATTGAGAGAGCTTGGGAGTAACATTGAAAAAAAAAAAAAAAGAGAGCTAACCCAGCTTCACTACATAGTTAACAGCCTCTCGTATAATTATTATTCTCCAATTGGTGTTTTCTTCCTTTTCCCCATCTTTTTTTTCTCTGTCTTAAACTTCCTCCCTACCTTACTTACATATATGTAATGTCTTTTAGTAGGTTCCTTTTTTTCATTTTCTTTTCTTTCCTTTTTTTTCTTTTCACTATTGCTGCTCGTTGGGCAACGTATCTAACCTACATACTACCAACAAGAAATAGCTGGGGAAAAGGGAAAAGGGGGATGGATGAGAATGGGCAAGGAAAGATACAAGACAAGGGGGGAGGGGATGTTTTTCTTTTTCTGCTACAAGCAATGCGCCGAGACGCCGCTTGGCTTCGCAAACAATGTTAGGGACTCCGGGTTTTGAGACTTGAGCACGCACATAGAGCTGCAATGGCTGTTGGTTGATTGGTATTATGTTGCGTCCCCTCTCTGCCTATACCTTCTCCTTTTATCTCCAGTACAACATAGTATGTATATCCCTCATGTATGTACGTAAACATGTACACGTACGGATACTAGGTACATAAGGTATGTAGGTAGTTCTCCTGATCTACCTACCCGACGCTAGGTTAGCAAGCTTGGTAGTTTGGTATAAGGCTGGGCTGTTACATAGGACCTTTCTTGAGCTTGACATCTCAAGCTTATACGGGCAACTCTAAGCCCCAACTTCACTTCCCATAATTCTCGCTCTTTTTTTTTCCTTTTTTTCTTTCTTTTCCCTGTGCTAGATGCGACGTGTCGTACGTAACACCTGCACGCCCCCCTTTATTAGTGTAGTGTAGGTACATTGATAGTGTAGATAGTCTATCTCTATCCCGCCCACTCAACCAATGTCTCCAGCTTATCTCCGTGTCTTATAGATAATGCCGGTGATGGCGCCGATGCCATCCCTCGCCATCTCTCGCCATCTCGAGCAGAAATAAGTGGACTATATTAGTCTATAGCTCGCAGTTGATGTAATAAGCATACGCCAGCCGTCCCCGTTGGATTCCCACCACCCCTTACCCCCTGCTTCCTTCTAGGATACTTACCTACCTCTTACACTACCTGACTATGTATACTACTTACAAGAAAACGAAAAAGAAAAAAAAAACCCCCCAAAATAAAAATAATAAATGGATGGATGGATGTTGGGCAGCTGTAGTATAGTTTTGTTATGATGTCAGACCGGCAGGGCTACTAGCTCCCTAGTACCAAGGGCGCCCAATCGTATAATAAAATTTGAAGCATCAACCCATTATCATCCAATTCCCCTTTGCCTCCCTCCCACATGCCTTCCGGGCGGGTCTATCACACTCTCTCTCCTCTCCATGGTTCTACCTACTACCTACACTAATATGCATTGATATGCGTGTAAGTACATATATACTACACTACATTACAATATATATAACGGCATATGTAGGTAATATGTACGTATATGTATGTACTAACCTACTGTGCCCCCCCTTACCTCCCCCTGCCTCCTCCACAATTATTTTATGGCTCCAACGGCGCCAAGACTCACGAAAAGACGCGCCTTTAGCGCGCAGAGTTGCTTCCATCTAGGTAGGTACGTAGTAGACTATCAAAGAGAAATAAAAGTGAGATCGATAAAGAGAAGAAATGAGAAACAGGTTGCAGATGAACATTTCTTGTCTCTAATTTCCCTCCCCTCCCCTCACTCGTCTTGAGTCACTCACTCAAACGCCGTATAAACTGACCTCTACGAGTCGTTACCTATCAACAATGACAGAGAGAGAGAGAGACAAAGCGACTTGGCTGGTGAACCGGTAAGGCGAGCAACAAGGTAGTAAAAGGTAAGGATATTTGAAGTTAGCAACATAGCGTATGTAGATCATCGATACATAATAACCTATCCGCCCCATTGCCATCTCCACTCTCTTCCCTCTTCGCCAAATGACGAACATGCGAATCTGCCCCCCTCTCTCCCTTCACTCTTTTTTTTTTTTATCTAACTAACGTAAGACTTACCTAAACTTACACGCGTACATGTTGAGAAGAAAAAAAAAGTCATCACTGTCCCGGCCTTTGTCACAAGGGTTTTGCTAAGGCAGTTAGGTAATAAGAACATTTTCTCTTAACTTCCATCTCATCTCTTTTTCATCGACTTCAATATATGTTTTGGTAGGTAACGTAACCAAAACCTCCCCCCCCCCCCCATATGCCGGTTACTCTCCAGTAGTATGTAATAATAATACGCTATCTATAACACCACCGACCACACCGCACGCACCGCACAGCCTTGGATTCGCCCAAACCACCTACCTAACCTGACCTCACACTACACCACTTACTACTATGTACCTAAAAATAATACCAAGCCCTACACCGTCAGTCAGTCAGTCAGTCATTTTTCTCTCTTTCTCTCGGTCTCCTCCCTTCCTACCTAGGTACTATCCATGTCACACCATCATATGTACCTACCTACAAGATCGCAAGGTAAGATAGAAACGGGAGGGAGTCGAGCAGCACGCAGCCGATAATACCATGTTCTGTCTGTCTGTCTGTCTGTCTTGCTTAGATAGTTACCCTGCTCTCAGATCCTTCAAATACGTACATACCTATACATAACAACCCCCCTTCTCCCCCTCCCCAACCGCCCCTCTTATCCCCGTGATATGACGCGGCTCATCAATGATACGGCACGAACGAACGACCAAAGGGCACCGCTACTGTCCGTCCGTCTTGCGGTGAGAGAGAGAGAGAAGGCGGCAAAGGTTCTATTCTTACCCTACTAACCCAACCGATCTATCTATCTATTTACCTGAATGCATAGGTACATACCTACATAAGCATATCATAGCATACCTACATAGTAGGCTAGTAATTCGATAAGGTCCAGAATAAGTCCCGTAGCTAGCGCATCATATCCCATACTTACATACTATCTATGACTTGAGAGGGAGGGGGGATGGGGACTTTCAAGTATTCCATAATCATACCTGCCTACTTACCTAGATACCTACTCTCTCTTTCTCTCTCTCTATATATACATCCAATATCCCCCCATTCTGACCAAAAAGAAATCTTATAAAAAAAGGGAGAAAAGCAAAATACTTACAAGATTTTTCCTTCTTCTTAGATACCATAATACCTACCTACCAACCAAATCCAACCATCTATCTCGTGATTATTCCTCTTTTCCTCTCCAACCCAACCCCTTTCGTCTCTCTCTTGTATATCTCGTATCTGCCGAGGAAAAAAAAAGTAAGAAAGAAAAAAGAAAAAGAAAACCCATTGGACCGGGAGAAGAGAAGGAAAAGAAGAGGAAGAACGAGGGAAGAAAGGAGGGATCTCAGATCCTCTCATCCGGCGGTCCGCCAGCCACATGCTGTCTTTCTCTTACCTACCTTAGTAAAAGGGAAAGGGGGATGTCTCGCTATTTTGCGTGATAATGTCTCTGAAATTCGCCCGAGCTTACCCCGATCATGATAACAACTCCCCAACTACGGACATCAATGATCTAGAAGGAGGAGGTGGTCTTATTCTTTTCTGAGAGGAAAAGGGGTGAGTGAGGGACAGAAAGCAGTTCGGGTCTTCTGCTTGCATTCAACTCATGCATCTCGGATCTGATGTCGGGACACATACACACATACACATATACACGCCATCACTCCCTGCAGCAGCACAGATACGAAAAAATATTTCTGTTGAAATGAAGAAGCATAAGTTAGAAACTAACGAGTGTTCATACTCGTCGGCACTTTTCTTTCATATTGAATTTCCTCAAGGCACCTCTCCTTCGCGAGTTGGAAGGTTGCCCTCTTTCTTTCTCTCTTTCTCTCCAGAAGTATATAGCCCCTACCCGAGAACGTGAACTCCGCTATTTGTTCCTAGCCCGTGCCCGCGCCTACGTCCCTACCCGAGGCTTTGCATTTCCCGGGCCAGAAAGTGGTCCCCAGATTTCCTGAACGCCATTGCATGCATCAGTTACAATGCGACTCCACCGCCAGTCGGGGACTTTCAAGCTGTGCCTTTTTTATACGGCTTTCCCCGCTTGCCTCTTTTGCTCACCCGTCTCGACGGTTCTTGGAGCTTCTAGGCTGTCTAGCCCGTCTTCTTTTTGTCGCTAATATACACTATATACGTGTCAACAGTCGTACGACTACTTCTTGCCGTCATGTTGAACAGATCCGTCTAGTCGTTGCGGTATCGTCACGGCCGTCGATCGCTTCCTAGCTCGCTAGGTATAAGTATACCGACGTTGGTCTCGTATTCGGATGCCCAGCAACTGAATTATTGGCTGCCTATCCTGTTGATCTCTCGAGCAGTGCTCAACTTCCTGATCCGCTAGGCGTCGGCGAGCCCGCGCCTTTGTTTCTCCTAAAGAAGGTCGACATATTCATGCGAAACCGGCTCGTCTTTTTCTTTAGCGTCGTGTCCGGCTTCAAGGTGGTTCCATTAGAATCCTCCTCCGAGTTGGCATAATCGACGCCTAGGGCGGGCGTGCTTACGTTGGTGGGGGCTGGCACTGTGACCACGGGCTTTGGAACGCTGGAGGGTCGCTCTAGAGACTCTTGGCTAACGATGCTCGTCCCTTGCGTACTAGGAGAGAGCGGCATCTTGCCTGTGGTAGCGCTCGTCACCTGCGACTGCCAGTCCCCCGAGCCTGGTGCCGAGCTGCTTCCTTCCGTCGTCTCGCTACACCGCTGTTTTCCGTGGCGTCCTATTCCGCGGTGTTCATGCTCGTAGTTGTTAAATGGATCGCTCGCTCGGAAACTCGCGTTTTCGAAATCCGTTGAAATACCATTTACTTCTTTGTACCGGCGCGGAAGGCTGGGGAGGACATGGTGGGGTTGTTCTGGCGGCGAGGATCCGGCTTTCTTCATTTCGGCATAGTTCTCTGGTATTAAATCGACTTTAGCAGTCTCTACTGAAGAACATCTTCCGTCTTCAGGCTGGATGGCCATGTTTTTGGCCAGGTCTGTGACGCGGGGAGAAAGCGCTTCCTCGGTGAACAACCTTCTGGTCTCCTCCTCCATCGCTGGGATCTCTTCCACTGACTTCTCAAAATGATGCTTGTTCTTTTCGAGCTCGAGGACGGTATACTGCATATCTGGCAACACGTCGGTCACGCCTTGGAATAGAGGGATGGCAAATAGGTTCATGAAGCCTAGTTGCGCTTTGGCCAAGGATAGGAAGTCCTTCTTGGGAGGTGCTATGAGTGAAGATGGAATACCGATCTCCTCCTCCATTGTCGCTTGCCTAGAGAACTCATCACACAGAATGGTCATCCACTGAAGCGCGGTACCGTACCCTCGAGCCTGCGTAGGTGTTAGCGTTCCTGGTTTCATCACACCGTGCTGTATTCCTGTGAAGCTTACCACATTGCTGATGTCGGCACATTTGATCAACAAGGAACAAACCAGTGCCTTCTGCTCCTCTAGCATTCGACCCTTCCACTCGTCTGTTGAGCTGGCCCCCTGCAACTTGGTCTTGAGCTCCGAGAGCTTGGCCATATAATCGAAATGCAAGCCCATATCTGTCGCTAGAATTGAGCTTATCATCAGGGTACGCAGCTTTTTGTCTTCAAAAGCCTTAGGCCAGTGCCTTCGAAGTATTTGCGAGAAGGCAGCGCAGTGAAACGATTCGAGGACGGACCGGTCGTTGTATAATTGAGCCAAGGGGGCATTTAGGACAATGAGAAAACCATTGTTCACGCCCGGATGGCCTACATCGTGGCCGATGGCACTGATAAGGAGCGTCAGCGCCTCGAACGGTCCTAGCAAGGCTGCAAGCGGTGACTTCTGCGTCTGCATGCCGTGGGATTGGTTAGAATCTGAAGGATAAGGGGGTAAGACTCCAATGTGGACCAGGAAGTTGAAGGTTGCCTGCAGCACGTCAACGGCATGGCGGAAATTATGATATGGTACGAATTTGTTGTAAGCCGTTCGGCACGCGACAAGAAATGTCGTTAATTGATCTGGTATCTGAGTCAGCTCCGGCACTGGCGGACACCAGCATGAACTTCCGACACATTGGAACGATATGACCACGTACCTGTTGGTATCCGCCACTTTTCCAACTCTGGCATCGACAAGGCGTGCTTGAATATCCGGCACGCTGCAATAAGTAGGGCGTCGTCGCAGAAGTCGTGAGCGCAGAAATGCCACTTGCCCACCACCTTCTTAATCTCTTTGCGGCGTTCTGACGGCAGATTGATCCTCACGCTACCGATGCGATCCTCATCCTCCTCGCCCGAGCGACAGATTCCGCTCATCAGACCAGAGACCATGGCCTCCCTAAGATATGCGAACGGCTGCTCATCGTGCACACCAACCCAGGATCGCTTCCGGCCTCGTCGAACTTCTAATACTGCTTGCTGCTCCTTAGCAGCCTCCTTGTGAGCTCGGTATGCATGGACTTCGAGGGTCGTCAGGGTTTTCATATGTAGCGGGCTGGCCATGACGTCGACAGCACCAGAATCAAGACATTTCCTGAGCAGGGCACGGCTAGTTAGGGACCCGCTGGTCGGGTCTGATGCTTCGGAAAGATATCCGACATAGGCAGGCCGTACAGGATCATCGTTCGCACCGTCATTCGCTGGAGGACTTTGCAGTAGAGGAAAGCTAACGATGGGGATAGGCACGACTAATCTCGAGAGGCTTCGTAGATGTGTCTCGTAGACAATCCGCTCCAGTAGCTTGATGCCGTACAGCTCTTCTAGAGGACAATCTTCCGTGTCTTCTTCCCCAGAACCTTTGGAACACGGAGAAGGATCTCGTGACCGGTATGGAGGCTCTATTACCTGTTCATCGTGTGGAGTGTCTATCAGTACAAGGGTCGGCTTGAGCTCGACCAACGAGGTATCATGAAGGTGGAGGAGCTTAGATATACAGGCGATGCCGTTCGTACAAACGTGGACTGCGGGACATTAGCAAGGAGCCCAGCAGGAGAAAGCACTGGGAGAAAAGAAGCGTGTGACGTGACTGACCGTCGCCAAAGGCATTTACAAGCAGCTCTAGATTGTCCCGAAGCGGGCCAGTCTCCTCCAGCTCGAGGGTGGAGGATCCAAGCAGGCGGTCTCGCAGAACATTCCGATCAACATAGATGACATTGCAGGTGGCACTATCCATGACGGCGGGCTTTGGTATCCAGCCTCTCGACCGGAGTACCTAGACCCAGGGATAGGAACTTGTCTCGCAATTGGAACGTTTCCGGCGGGGGTAGGGCTGCGATACCGAGCAGGCAGTAAGGGAAGAAAGGGAACAATGGTGACAGATGACAGAGGGAAGACAGAATGGCGTGGTAAGCGGCAGGTATATCGGGATGTGGTGGGTAGGGTGTCGTGTGCGACGTCTCGAGGATGCTTCGCGCGCAGTGTGGCACTCGGGACTCGGGTGGTGCCTCGATAGGCCGACCACGACAATTGGAAGAAACGAACAAGCGTACCATCCAAGGGCAAGAAGGGCGCATGCGACAGGGCAGGTGCGCCTGTTTATCGGTAGTGCGGGTTTGAGGGAAGAAGCCGAGAAGCAGTCGGGCAAGTTGGTGACATGGGATTTATGGGTTGGAGAGAGCTACAGAGTCAGGATGCGAGACGTGGTCGAGTTGGCCCGCAAAGAAACGGCAGACAATGTACTCGGAAGGGTACGGCGGTGGTTTCGCGGAATCTTGGTCTGAAGGACTTTCTGTGCTCTCCGACGGCACCATGTAGTAAGTAAGTAATTGTTGTCGTAGCCCTTCTTTGCAGTAATAGTAACGGATGGTAGTGGTAGTGATAGTGGTGGTGTTGGTGGTGGTGGTGGCGGCGTTAGTAGCAGTAGTAGTAAAGGTAGTGGTGGTAGTGGTGGAAGCAGTAGTAGCTGTACGTCGCGAGGGGGCCGGGTTGGTGGTAGTTAGCAGTAGTTGGTTAATGGTGGTGCTGCTACTGCTCTACTTTGCTAGTCTTGGTTGGAGGCTGGGGAGCTTGTGTGTGGTTCTCTTTTTTTTTTGGCCTTTGCCTCTTTTTTTTTTAATCAATGAAAATGCGCAGGTTTCAGCCAGAACAGAATTGAAAGAATCTAGAACATATAAGATGACCGTCGAGGAGTGGTTGGGAGAGTGTGTATATGTACAACTAAAGGAAATAATGAAATAAAATAGAACAAAACAAAACAACAATAACAATAACAACAACACAAAAAAAAAGCGGATGGAGGTGTGGTGGCAGGTAAGTACTCGAAATTCCCAACGTGAAGTGGATGAAGATGGGTGCGAAGTGGAAGTGGAAGTGCGAATGCGAAAAAGTACGGGAACGTGTGTATTTCGAAGCGTAGCAATTCAAGTAAGTGGCAGTGTGTTGTAGCGTGTGTCAGCGAGAAACGGAGAAGACCTGGTACAATGAGAGTGGAACACGAGTATCGAGTCCTAAAAAAGAAGACAAGGAAAAAAAAAACCGTCGAAAGAGGATGTAGATCTCCAAGAGATGTACGGAATTACGGGTGACGGAATAGAAGGATTGGAAGAAAAAGAAGGTGACCAGAAGGTTTTCTGTTTCTGATTAATTCGGGGCGTGCGACCAGTGGGAAATAGGAAATGGTGGTAGCTCAGGTCGTCTTCTTTTTTTTCTTTTTCTTTTTTTCCCTTTTAGTGGCATAAGAGAAAGCTTGAAAAAGTCTCTATCCCTCTCTTCACTTTTTTTTTATGTACAGTACTACCTACATAACGTAAAGATATTGCACAATACCTAAACGTGCCTACCTTGTATATCTAGTGCAAGCTTCTGTGTGGGTATTATTATGAATGGGTACCTAACCTATATGAAAGGGTATGGGTATCCTACATATGTAGGTAGTATCTAGGCATGTACCTAGTGTACACACATGCGTGCCCCAGTATGCAATACATACATACCTACATTTTGTAGTGGCATGTCTGTTCTGCATTTCCAGCAAAGCAGCAACAACAACAACAACAATGATAATAAAAGAAAAGAAAAGAAAAAGCACAGATGACAGCTGAACAACATTCCATTCCCCAGGACATGATTTGTAAGTACGTAAAGATAATCTGGCACTGATCTGATCTGACCTTACCTACCTCTCTCTTTTTCTCTCTCTCTCTCTTGCCTTCTTTCTTTCTTCTCCCTGCATTCTCTTCCATTTCTTATTTTTTTTTCTTATTTTCCATAAATAACTTAGTGTACCTATGTAGGTAGGTGTGTAGATAGGTAACTATCTCAGGTACCTAATATAAATACCTCTATTCAAGCTTTATATTGATACATGTAGATGTATAGGAGAGGTAAAGAAATAAAAAAGAGAAAGTTAAGGCAAAAAACAAGGTGCGAGGACATTAGGTACCTTCCCGACGGAGCACTGATTGTTGTTGCCCAGCCCTCTACTTACCATTATTATTATCGATGCCGTCCTGCGATTTCTCATGTCTGGGTAGGAGGAGGCGCGATAGGCGGTATAGATAGGGCCTACTTGCCTGCCTGCCTGCCTACCTTACCTACCTGTTACCCACGTATGTACAGTACATAAACCCAGGTATACATCTACAAACACACATACCTATGGATATCTGGCATACCTAGTGGATAACAGGGGAGGGGAAGAGTGGGCAAGGGCACGGAGACAATTAGTGTATAAGACCCAAGATTGAACTTAGCACGCCTTAGTCGTAGTAGTAGTGTTGACCATTTTTGGCACCGACTTGTTTCTGATCCGTGCGAGACACTAGACAAGGACATGTTTAGTTTTTGAGTAACAGTCGGTAGGTAATTCATACTGATATCATTGAGTTCAAATGGTTTGGTAAGTAGACAAATAGGTAGGTCTATACTTACCTACATAAGGTATGAAGTAGGTGTGTGGTGTAGATGTATGTACGGATGTAGGTAGGTTTGTGATCCAGACACCCAAGATATATGCCTACGCTGATAAAGGCCTGTCATTGGCGAAGGGGAACTCTTCTGTGGCAGAACGGGACGTTCCACCCAGTAGAAAGCCTGGCAACGACTCAGTACCCTGCTTATCCATGATTAGAACGCCAAGTGGGCGCATCGTAAGCAGCACCAGAGAAAACGACAAACTTCGGAAAGCCCAGCACAAAGATTACTGGTTCCTAGCGTTGGCTCAGGACCAGGTCATCCCCTGCACGACTCCCGCCCTACAGGCTTCTGGCCGGCTTAGAAGGCTTCGAAGGCTTCGAGAAACCCGATGGAAGCTTTTGCGAACAAGCGAAAAAGTGGGCAAGGGGGCTCCCCTCGGGGTGGACAAGGAAGACAGGGTGACAGGAGCGACAGGGTGAACAAGGGAGGACAGGGTTGGACAGGGAAAAAGACGCGCGACCAGCCAATACCGCACGCTCCTCCTGCTCTAGCTCTGATCATCTTTCATCGAGCCATGCCTGCCATGCAACCCATCCATCGACCTAGCGCGGTTCGGATGACGAGTCTCTGACCAGTCACACGAATGACAACAGTCACAAAATGCAAAAGCCCGTTACTAAAAATCCAAACGGGGGACCTGTTTGCCCAACCTCCGCGGTGCTTCAACAGTCCGCTTCAACACTACCACCACTACCAACATGGCCCCCGGTTCCAGTGTCGACAATCACTGTCGTGCGGGGACACCGGGAGCTTCTCGTTCGGAAAGATAGGTAGATGCTAGTCGTTTCAGCTGAGACTTGGTGCTCAGCTGAGGTGTGTGAGGTGTGAGGTGACAGACAGACAGAGCGAAAGGATCCGGGAGGGAATTGCGCATCTTCGACGATAAGCCTCGTCTCCTCCCCCCCCCCCTCCTTGCATGAGTCGGCAGCCAAGGGACGTACCCTTTTTCGCCTCCTCCAGGATCAGATTAGCAAACTATTCGCCATCGCCCAATTGCCGCCCTGCCGATAGGCCTTCTATGACGGAATTTAGTGCGGAGAAGATATGCAATCGTTAATCTTCTCTTTTTTTAACTTCTTCTTTTCTTTTTTTGCCCTTTCTAACTGTGTATATGTATATATACTGTGTGCGACGTAGCCCATTCGTTGTTGGTGTTTTTTAGGTAGAGCTGATCTACGTCAGGAAGTATAGATAGACGAAAGAGATCGTCCGACGAGTCTCTTTTTTTTTTTCGCCTAGAATAGTTCTGACAATGCCTTCCAGAACAATTCTAGTGCCCAATGCCCTGCAGTCATCCGTTCCATGTACCGGTATACGTGTTTGTGTGATGGTGAGGATTGACAGCTTATGTGTTTTGTTTGGTCCTAGGTTACTTCTCTCTCTCTTCCTCTCCTATAGTCGTAGACATGTCTGTATCAATGTAGAGGGGTTTGCATTCAAATATTGGTTGTGTTATGATTAATAATCGGTAGGACTGAGCTTTGTCATACATAGGAGCTGGAGCGAGAGTGGGTAGCCACCTAATACCTATACGTACACTACACAGACATATACATGTACATCGATGGATGGAATGCACTATTAGGTATGTAGGTATGTACGTGTATAAATTTTGGGTATAACAACCCAAGCAGTATGTAGTACCTACATATATAGTATAAGGTACCGATGCACATACCTATTCGAATAAATGTGCGTCTGGTGCGTATATTGACGTACCTAGGATAGTATACACTACGAATTACGGACTAGCGTATGCAGTGTTGTACCTATAATGTAAGAGGAAGTGGCTCCATATTCCTGTATAAGGTAAGAAGCAAGACGCAGGGACCGGGATTTGGTCTATTACTCGGCAAGCCGGTGATTTGCAATGTGCAACACTATCTCTTCCGATCGTTGTCGCCAACCACAAACCCTCCCTCCAGTCTTGTCGACCTTCCTTATCAAGCAGCTTCTTTACAACATAATCCGACCTTTTATTACCTATTGTCTGTTTTACCTACTCCACAAACCCAAGCTCGCGAGCAAGTTCCGTCTTGTTTCTCTCTCACACCTGCCCTTCGCTCTCGGTCTCTCTGCCTACCTAGCTTCTAGGTACAGTACACATTACGTTAGGAAGAAGAGGAAAAAGAAGAAGAAGAAGAAGACAAGCTTCGCCCCTCCCTTGTCTCCTTTCCCCTACCTCCCCAGCTCCCCCCTCCCCCCTCCCCCCTTTTTTTCTTTTTCTTTTCTTCCTTTTCTCATCCCGCTCTGCAGCCTTCCTGCCTCTCTAGGCCTCTGTTCGGCCGGGGGATCCATAGCTACCTTCTTGATCTGTCGTGAGGCTGCGGGCGGACTGGTGGAATGCGACACGATCGACGAAGCAAGGCAGACTCGCGACCTTCCGCCAGCTTTGCGCTCAAAAATTGGACTGCTCTACATCCCTATCGTCCTATCTGCGGATTATCTGCCATCTGTCTACAGCATCTGTCTACAATATCTGTCTTGTGTCTCTTGTCGTTATACCATCCATCTAGGTTAGGTATCCGCTGTGCAAATCTAATGTGAGGGAGAGACCAAACACATCTCTTGGCACCTCCTTACCCTTCCCTCCCTCCTCACAAGGCACATGGATCAATGACACCATTCAAAGAGTACCGGTACCTCCCCCTCCCCCCCCCCCCCTGATCGCCCCGGAAACCCGTGCGTAGTGTCAATGCGTTGCGGGTTGTTGATACCCTTGATGCCACGATGAAAAGAAGGATCGTTAAATTGTATTGTTGCCTTTTAGAACGTTGAGCTCATCAAACGTTGCGGAAGGGTCCCCAATCCAACTCGGGCGTGGCATGGTTGGAAGATCTTCCCGATGTTGGTTAGCACTTCGGGCCTCCTTCACCTTTGCGGTTTACACCACCGGCCATACTTCCTTCTACATACCGTTTACACTTTCTACTTCATGACTGACAGCCCGAAGCGGCTTTGTTAACACTCTTAGGTGTTCTCTAATCAGTCTAGTCCCGTCCTTTGGGTATCAAATTCCACCACGATTGTTCACATCTAAAACCTGCTGTCCGCATTCGGTTTCTGGCTACCACATGTCGCTTCGAAGAATCATATCATGTTCATGTTCACATACTAATTTCTGACACCTGACTCTAAATCTGAATCTGTATCTGCATCTGCATCTGTATCTGTATCTAAGTACAACCTAAATTACTATCTTTAGCCCAGGGGATCTAACGGGGCCGACAGTCCATCAAGCACCCCCTACGGAGAATCCTGGCTTCCGCTTCACATCTCTAGGTCACGTCGATAGGCCTGGTAACGTTGGACCATCTCCGCTCCTCTCCTCTACCTCCCGGAAGCTACCAAGCTCTTACCTACGGGCATTACGCGTCAGGCAGATGCTATATCCCTCAACGTGCTCCCATGCTTCTCTATAGTAGAAGTTTCGCATTATGGCCTGCTATCGTTCATGGCCACTCGGACTCCCCTATAGCGACGTTGCATACCTGTGGTAGGTATTCCTACCTCCGCGCCTGATAACAGCGACGCAGGGCGGACCGGGACAGCCTGAAACGGGGTTACGACCGATGCAATGCGGTTTTCCTCATCCCCACAACCCGACAACATGGTCGCAGCCAAATTCTCCAAGGATCTCGTCGCTGTTGGACGTGGAAATTTCCCCGGTTTGCTGCTGACATGTCGTTCATGGGCTTTCATAACCCGGTCGACGCCTCGATTTGCCATGTGGACTGATAAAAGAATGAAACCTCGTGGACAACGATTTATTTGGTACCTACAGCGCCCCTCTATCGCGAACTAAGTTGCAACCCTCTAGCAACCCTGACTGGGGTCTCATTCTGCAGCGGAGAGACCGAGACCATGTTGTTCCAGAATATATCTGCAGGGGAAATCACATTCGTTGACGGAGGGGCCAAGATTGGGTCATTCATCATCTTCTAACCATAGCTCTCTCCAACGAAAGGGAAAGACGACGAGCGCGGTTAGAGTAAAATCACGTATTCAACCCAAGGTTCCGGTGGCTGTAATCCTACCATCGTGGGAGTATAGAGCGGGTGGCATGCGGAGATATGCAACTCGCTCGTGTTTGACTGTGAATGGGCGTATAAGGAATATAATCGGGTTCGTGATATCGGTCGGCAACCATTCTGCCGATGAGCCCCCCCACACCGAGCCTGTTGGAAAATGCGAGTGAATAACCTTATGGTATGCCAGGGTGGACGTTCAGCACATGCCATGAGGACCCAGCTGGTGTTTCGAAACAGTTGCGTCGGGCTGGATGTGCTTGATACTGCAAAGTCCGGCATCGTGCATAGACTTAGCTTACTACCGTGAACCAACTGGACGGACACAAAGTGGCTTGAGCAAATGAGAGAAGAGCCTAGTCGTCCTCAATCAGGCAAGTGCCAACGCGGCTAACATCTCGGTGACCAATACCATAACTTAAAGCACATGCGGCAGACAAGAGGCGGCTAAGCAACACGCCGCGTTGAAATAGGCTGTTTCATCTATGGTCAGTTGGTAACTCAAGTCCGCCGTGTTAGTCGGCTTCGACTTAAGTCTGATTACTATAAGTGTGGTAGATAGAGCGATCCATGATCACCGATAGCCCATCTTCGCCCAAAAGAGGTGGACGAACCCAGCTGTCAAATCACGCCATATATCTAGACTGGCTTCTTAAGTATGTACTGGCTTGCAACAATGGGTGGTAACGTTCCCCGGACGAAATCCCCGAACAACGGACCGAACGGGGCCGATCTATCTGGAGTGGTCCATATGGGCATGGAAGACATTGTCTCTTCCACCATCTCATATCATCATATCATATCATATCATGAGCTGTCATCGTTGAGCGCCACAAACGAACGAATAGCCTCTTCGTCTCGGTACGTGAGTAACTCTCTCGCACAGTAACGTTATCTTCTTTGTGGGGTCAAAGCTGTGTGAGGGAACAAATTATGTAGCGGACAAACCTGATAAATGTTGGTGTGAAATCAAAGCCTTTATTTCAACTTGTGCTGTCTTTTTCACCGAGGGCTTGCTGGTTGCTTTGCTAGGTAGGTAGGTAGGTAGGTAGGCAACCTAGTTTTCTGGACGACGATGATGGCCCCGGCGGCGCCGGCGGGCCCCCGCGAATCGGGGCGTTTGCGAATTTTCCCCCTGCCCACCCGATATATTG
This sequence comes from Biscogniauxia mediterranea, assembly GCA_018398605.1. Classification (NCBI taxonomy): domain Eukaryota; kingdom Fungi; phylum Ascomycota; class Sordariomycetes; order Xylariales; family Xylariaceae; genus Biscogniauxia; species Biscogniauxia mediterranea. Next base: position 4,166,829 of record JAGXTR010000003.1, read on the forward strand.
GGATCTGCGGGTCGCGATTTTTTTGTACCATAATCTCCGGCGCCACTAAACTCGTTACGATGTTATTTTTCGTCCTCTTCGCCTTTTCAGCTCGAGAACCAAGAGGGCTGCGGCCGAGGCTAGGGCTACTCAGCGTAGCGTAGAAAGATAGGTAGTTAGGTATGTAGGCAGGTAAGTGCATGGTGATATATGGATATGTAGGTGCTTACCTGCCTATCGTCGTGCGCGAAGTGACGGAGCAGATGGCAGAAAGGCAAGGTTGAAATATAATGGAAATCTAATCTGACGGGATAGCTCCAGGGGATAGAAAAGAGGGAGAGGGTATTGAAGTAATGGTTCCTGTTTGCTATGAAAAGGCATTGCTCGGGTTGTAGTATGTCATACAGCTAAACAGGAAATAATTCTTGAGATGGATGAGTTGTGTAAGTTTATCCAAGTTGAAAAGACATATTGATACTATTTACTAGGGTTAACTTGCATCATATATCTCTATGCCGTCAAAGGCCTGTGTGCGTAGCAGAGAACTCGAAAAAGATATAAGAACAGCATACCTAGGCTTGTCTAACTCGTAGACACGACCGAGTTGTTTCACAGCGGCCCATAAACTTCTAACCTACCTACATCCATCCATATATAACCATTGACCTCTCTACTTATTAGCCCACAGAGTAGCTATAGAAGCTCGTCGAAACATATATTACACCCGGGTACCCTACTCTGTTTAATAAACCATACCCCCCCTTGAGCCATATCGTATAGTTGATAAATACGGGCGTAAAGGGCAGGGACGAACGGGACAAGACGGGGTTTTAGTTAAGGATGGAAGAGGTATAGGATCTAAGGAAGCGTAGACACGGGATAATGCGTGCTCTACACTAGAGTTCTGGGATAGAGTGTATACACGCACGCACGCACGTAGGAAGCGCTTATGCTACCTACTTTGTAGCATACCTAATTCCTGATCTATGGTCCATAAGTATAAGTCAGAACAAGAGCCTCTGCTATTAGGTTAGGTAGGTTTTCCCCCGGGGTCTGCCACACTACATACTTTTACACATAGTACCACGTTCTCTCTCTTTCCCCCCCCCCTTCTCCTCTCCACTCGGGAAACTGTCGTAATATCACTTGGATGAGAAGAAAGCCAGGTACAGACAGCTGTTGTAGTTTTCAAGAAAATAAGGATTGACCGCGACTAACCAGTGCTTATTTTCTTATTTGACTTAACTAAGGGGAAGCCCCCCTTTATAAGGAGAACTAAGCATGGTATGGGTACGATACGATACATGTGTGTACACCTAAGGTTCATCTAGTCGTCCGTAGTGGTCCCAGGCTGACAATTTGGAGGGAACCTGCCATCTCATCTCACGGGTGAAATGTAATGCTTTAAATCTGTACTACATAGAAGGTGTCGATTAAGACAGGGAGCCTGTCTACTTACATATTTTCCTCTTTTTTCCTCTTCTTTTTTTGGCATTTTTAACCCCTCCCATTTCCGCCTCTCCTCCTACCTATGTCACGATGTTGACCTAGATAGGTACCAAGACAGCCTTTGAATCCTGTGTATATGCCTTTCCCGTCCTGTTCATTCCCGAGACCCAAAGGTGATAATTCTAACCGTTGGTAAATGGCCTAATATATAATAACAACCTTTTCTCCTTTTTATCATATATACCTACCTACCTACTCAGGTGCCTATATATATATATATAAGAAAAAGACACTGCTAGATTTAGCCAAAGACATTACCATCATCACTACCACCACTAGGTCCTACCAACAATAAACCCCAACACCAGAACCAAACCAGGTCTCATATCACATCCCAGCGCACAAGCAAAGAAACAAAAGTCAACGAAAAAAGAAAAAAAACCCCCCAAGTAAAATAAGGACAGGTCCTCGTTATGTCAAAAATACAGTCAAGTCTAGGAAATCTCCAGTTCATTAGTACAACATCAGAATTTCTTCTATTCAATCTCACCTATCCCCCTTCCCCCAACCCCCTTAACCCCCCCCCCCCCCCCCAAAAAAAAAAAAAAAAAAAAGAAAAAAAAAAAAAAAAGAAAGATCTCCCTTCTGTCACCACCACAACATTACCTACCTGCCTAGCTTCTTACACAATAGGCATCGAAGGTTAGGGAGGGGGGTTTAGGGCAAGAGTCATTTTTCAATCCCTCGATGACAACACCGAATTGACCGATCAATAGTGCAACAGGTAGGCAAACAAGCAAGGCTGCTACTAGTTACCGACTCATACATGAAAATTTTATTTTATTTTTGGTTTAAAAATGACAGAATTGTCTTCTTTGTCTTATGATTCCCTTGTCTACCTCTATAGAAGACATGAATGTACGTACGTATGATGCCATGCACCCCCCCCTCCACCCCCTCCTTAGACAATTGTCTTGTCTAGTAAAGGGGGTGGTAGCAATGCCCATATCCTATGCTGTGTGATTCTTTGCCCTCATACCCTTTAAAATGCAGATGGCGTTTGTATTTGTGTTTGTGTGGTTTTGAATGTGTATGTGTGTGTGTGTGTGTGTGTGACCAGGTCATACGGCATCGTGATATACATATGTGTATCTATGGTATGTCTTTTTCTTCTCTTTGGGCGACATAAGCATCCAATCAGTAATCATTGCCCTGTCCTTCCTCAGCCTCGAAGTCCAAGATCCGTCTCGTTGATATTCCTATTACGGCAAACGACCACAGGCATACTCGGCGAGTATTCATAAAATCATACGAGGGCTAGAAGCTAGTAGCAGCTGCCCACTATTCTCCCCGGTCAGAAAACCTTTACCCTTCTTCTATGAATCTTTGTGAAGCAGTTATCGTGAAGAGAGCTGGTGAACTTCTTGCTAAAAAAAAAGGAAGGGGTCCCCATAATAGTAAGCGTCCTTCACTAGAATCTGAACTTGGCATTGTCATTATCATCGAGATGGATCTCCGCCGCATCCTCGGATTTCTGCTCGTTTTCGTTCTGCGGGATTACTTCATGAACTTGGTTTTCCTTCTGGTTCCAGATTTCGTTCAAATCGTCCCGGGACATCCCACCTTCGCAGTCAGGCGCAGGTGGTTCACTATATGAGGGCGGGTCTACCTCAGGCTGGGCTGGCAGCTCATAATGTGACATACCCGGAAGGTCTGGATCGAAGTCTCCGCCTAGGGGACTAACTATTCTCTCATCACCAGAAGAATCATGTTGAGCTTCGTCGGAAGCGGCGCCAGAATCGGGGGGGCTATCTGGTCCACCATGTCCTGTGCTTACACCATCATCTTGCGACAGCTTATCAAAGCTCCAAGTGTTGCTACCTTTTATCGGGTTGAAACCGGCAGTCTTGATCGTGTCTTCACCCAGGTCAATGCCCTCATCTTCGTTGCCTCTTAAAAGAACAACTGGAATGTCGTCGTCGCTCTTGGTCACTGGGGCATTCACCGAGTCACTACTATGGTTTTGGAGCAGGCGAGTTGCTCCTGCTCCTTGAAATGCGCTCGACGACCCATTCTGGGAGAAGCCCTCGCCGAGTCGCTGCCCTTCCCCCGACTCGGGCGACTCATTATCAGATCCATCATCTTCAAACTTGTCTAGGATCTGCCGAAACCGAGGACCGCCTAGCGGTACGTTGGAGCGGCGACGGTAGAAAAGCAAGTAGGCAGATGAGTCGACAATCCTGTCGCTAGATGTCTTGGTAACAGTTGAGTCTGTCGGATGTTAGTACCCGGGAAAAGAGGTTAGGGGTAAGTATAGGGAACTTGCCATTGTATGAATACCATTGATCATCCACGAAATTCTTTGCGTAGGCTGTATAATGTCCGCCTCCTAGACCTCCATAATGGCAGTCGACTCCGATGAGATCATATACTTCCTCTTTACCTTCTTCCCGCTCGAGAACACGCTTGGTGATATCTAGATTCTCGGTGGGAAAGTCCACTAAGGCTTCTAGTTTGTCTCTTCTAAACCCACTAGAACTAAAGCGCTTGAGATGGATGATAAGGATATCTGGAGTTTTCCACAGATCGAATTTTTTGCTAGCGCGACGATGTTTTTTGCAGCGAGGGCAATACCACATATCCTGCTCGGAGAGAATCTCTTCGCGCTCAAACTCGTCCAAGCACTCCTCTAGAGAGATGCCGTCTCTCTTGCGCTTGGCTCGAGTAGCCTGAGCTCTGTCTAGTTCGGGATCGGGAAGGGTCTCACAGACATCCCAGCTGTCGATCGAATGTTCGCCCTGTAGAGATGGATCTTCAACGAAGTAAGTGTTATAAGCATCGGTAGACCAATCAACAATAAGAGCCTCTTTGAGTCGAATCAATGGACCCCCATCTGGCGCAGACTCTGTGGTGTCAAAGTCGTCTTCTGCTTCAAAAACCTGCTGTTTATGGCGATTCTGACGATTTTGATTGTAAAGTCTCCTACTAGCACTCTTGTTCTGAGCATTCTTCTTTGCCCTCCTACGGCCGGTGCCGGGCCTCGTGTTTAGTTTCGAGGTCTTATGAGGCTTTCGCTCAAAGTACTGACAATACGTTAGTAACTGTTTGTGCTTGACGTTTCTTACCCGCTGGCCCATTTTGTATGTCCACTGGTTCCAGCTGTGAGGGTTGTTGGAAAATACCTTGACTGTCGGGATACCATCTTCATCGCTTTCATCATTCATTCGTGTCTGGGGGGTATCTATACTGCGCCGCTCGGCTTCGTCCGAGCTGCTATCCTCGTTGGAGGCAGTGCCGTTGGTCGCATTGTCAAAATGATCTTCTGACGAGGGAGATTCGGGTATAGCTCTCGAGGAAAGCTTGGGGTAGGACTTGTCGTCACTGACACCATTCATACCAGTTGGAAGCCATGCACTACCCTCTGTGTAGAATCCCATTTCGAAAAGATTCTGTAAGTGAGATGGAAGGAACTTCTTAGGGTCTACCCAGGCAGGTCTCTTGCGGTTGAATTGATAACTAAGGATTGTGTTAGTGCATGCTTTTGATATCGACAAGTCAACTGGTAAGACTTACGCTGGCGCAGCGCCCTTCGCATCGCTGGCATCCTTCATTTGCACGTCAACCATGTCATCCTCGCCCTTGACAGACTGCGCAACGACCTTGCCTCCGATGGACGAGCCGGTATCAGAGCCGTTTGGGCCTATCATTTCGGGCTCCGTGTTGTCCGAGCCGTCAGAATCCTCTTGCCGTGAAAAGTTGGGGTGCTTCGTGAATGTCGCTACTTTCTCTAGGACCTTGCGACGGATGGCATCCTCGCTTCTGGCTTCCTGTGGTGTGAGTACAATAAAGTGTGGAGCACAACAGGGCGTCCAGCGGTTGTTATTAAAACCGGAGCGCTTCATGGTATCTGGCCGTCGATGAAAAACCGGGACCAGTAGCTTTTCTGCCTGTTTATCATCCCACGACGCAGATGTATTGTGCTCTTCATCATCTACCATCGATCTAATAGCCATGCCCAATCTCTGTTGTTTCTGGGGCTTTTCGCCATAATTAGAGGGTTTTGCCTCCAGCTCGAATATCCAGGCGTTGTCATTGCTTGTGATCTCCTCAGAAGCGCATGCTAAGTCGGCATAGTGCTTGTAGAACCTGCCTTTCCATTCTTCTGAGCCAAATAGTCTCTCAACAGGCACTCCGGTGCGAGTAGACACGAAGTCCTTGAGGGCTTTGATGCTGCTGTGCTTATCTAGCTCGACCCGGATATTGATAGGTCGATCATTCAACGGGAAGAACTTGATGGTATGGTTGAACTTATTACCTACAGGCAGAGGTAAGGTGAGGTTGTTGAATGGGTCAAATGTGATGCTGACTTTTGAGCATTGAGGACAAACCAACGTTGATTTATAGAGGCCCGTGAAGAGATCTGCGATGACCGAGTCATCACGTCGCTTTGTTATATCCCATACCTGGTCGGCCATTCGCCGGATTGCATCCGGGTCATTTATCATCTCATCAGTGGAGTCGGGCTTCTCAATGTAAGGTTTCTTCTTGATCCGACTAAGGTCTTCTTGCAACCCATCTAGTAGGAACCCGAGAAACTCTTGCGAGTCTTGCTGCCCATAGCCTGAGAAGCCGGTGGAGTATTTGCCAATAGTGTTTTTGAACTGCCGCGGGGTCACGGAGGTTGGGGTCGAATCCTTGTAAATCTCTCGAAGAAGCTGAGCGTACGCGCCTGCGACTTCACCATTGTGAGCGAGGGGATTCTGCTTATTGAGTTCCTTCTCCCATTCTCCCGCGAGGAAGTATTTAGTCAACTCCTCCACGCTCCTGACACATTGCAGAGCAGCGTTCATGTAGCAAGTATTACCCATGTTACCCAATCCTACACATCCCGGTGTCCGACCTGTCCTATTTGTCCTACCACGGGTAAAAGGACCTTGTGCAGGGCTTGTTCGCCCACTTTTGTTGTTGCGGTTCTGCACCGTCAAACTGACCGAGCTACTCCTAGTGGGAAGCCCCGTGGTCGCTTTGGAAGTAGTGAAGTTCGACGTCCAGTCGGGGCCTACTTCGTGAGGGTCTAGCACGATGGGCTGATCCATGAGAAGTGAAAGGGAGCCCAGGGTCTGGCTCGACTCGAACGCCGACTCGTGCGAGCGGTCACTGAATTCGACTATCTCTCTCTCTACCCCTTTCTCTAGCGCCAAAAATGCCTCGACATCCAAGAGTAAGTGGTCCCAGGGGCCGGACATGTTTCCTTCATGCTGGTCATGTTCCGGGGATGTTGGTGGTGTTGGCCCTATGGCGTTGGAGGTAACAGGTTTTGGTAACTGGGGTATGCTCCAGGCCCGGATCCTCTGCTTCAAGTCGATCCTAGCGACTCTCTTCGCCTGTTTAAGGAAGGTCTGGAAGTTAAATGAACGACTGCGCACTAGTCTGGGTGGTGGTGGATTGCTCGCTTTTAGTGCTGCCTCGACGGGAACTGTGCTATGGGCAGACCACAGACGGTGTATGGTCAGAACGAGCGGATGCCACTCCCACATGATTTCTGAACCATCCCTCTTCGGGCTGTTGTCGTGAGCTGTACGGATAATAGGGATCTGGCCCTCTTTCAACCCGGGCCACTGCATGAGCAATTCCCACGCAGCTGGAGGAAACGGAACAAACTGTTCCATGTCGTAGCCTGCCTTTAACCGTACAAATTTTTTCTTCAAGACATCCTGCACGCCACTGCCGACACAGGGGTCGCTTATGATTTCGCGTATGAGATCTGAGTTGTCGACCGGGGGGATCGAAGCCAGGTCGCCGACAGAATGCTTCGGGGAAGACCCATCTGGCACATTTGCAAGCCAGAGTCGCGAAACGAGGAAGCACTCCTGGCCTTCCTTGAGTGAGCAACTCTCCAACTCGTCCACGAGAGACCGGATGGACCTAATATGGGCTTCCGGATCCGATGGAGGTCGGAGTGCTACACATATTCGGGATATTTAACTTAGCTACCTGGTCATTTGGGGGGGGAGAGGGAGGCGGGGATCGTATAATTCGATGGTTTTCGGTAGATGAACATACCTGATGATGATGATGATGATGCTGCTACTGCTGAGGATGGTGTATTGATAGAGGGCACCTCTCTCTCGTCTGTGGTATCGGTCTGCATCTGAACGTCTGGGTCGGATGTGCCCGTAGCGGCCGGACTGGCATTTGCTTCCTCGGGTTGTAGTTGCGGCTGCGAGTCCGAGGGGTTGTTTGAAGGGTCCGGGGCATCGGAGGGGAGGGCGATAATCATGTCGACATCTTCCTCATTGGTGTCTGGTTCCTTCGGCTCTGCATCCATGCTGGAGGCCCGTCGCTTCAGGGGAGACGAAGCGCGCTCTGGGGTGTCGGAAGCGCCGCCCATGATGGCTCGATGGTAGGCAGGCTTGAAAGGTGAGGAGCCTCTAGCGGAGGAGTAGGCGGGTGGAGGGACTGGGCCGCCGTCTGGTGCTGGGGTGTCACCTCCTCGGTCGCTGTGAATGGTCAGGTCGGCGTAGGCAGTGGACGGCGAGCTGGCAGCTGAGGAGGTGTAGTCGGCGTAGGGCTGGGAGCTGGTGCTGGTGCTGGTTGTTTGCAGACGAGGAGGCAGGCTGGAAGCTGGAGGTAACGAGTCGGCACGCAAGTAAGCCGGGTCGGGGGCTGAAGTAGCAGCGGTGTCGGCAAAGGACGAGGCAGAAAAGGAAAAGCTGGGATCGGAATCTTGTTCACACGATTGGAGGGGTATGTCATGCAAACTACTGCTACTATCCAAGCTTTGGTCGTGGGGGGATTGGCGGGCTGAGATCTTCCTTTTCTTTGATGAAGACGTCTTGCCGGCGAGCTGCCTCTAAGCAGCTCTGGAATATTCAGGTTTTTTTTAAGGGGGGTGTGGGTGCAAACCTGGGGAAAGCCTTGGTTAGAAAGAGTAAAAAAGAAAATTAAAGAACCTAGGCGTGGTGATATTTGGTGGGGTGTAGTAAGAAAAAAAAAGTGAGGGATCTCAGCTGAGAAAAAAAAAAGCAGAGAATAGAAGGTTGAAGAATTATGTATTTTGATAGGTAGGTTCTTTTTTTTGTTCTGGGTGAAGGCGGCACACCGTTCTTCTAGGCAGAGTAGGTAAATGCGTGTGTGTGTATGTGTGTTGGATGTACCTAATGATGTGTGGTGGAAGTGGCCGCCGGGTAACCAGCCAGAGATACATTGTTAGTACACTTAGTATATACCTACCCCGGTTATCCCGTACTGTAGATGTGTTCCCCCCTGGGTGCTTGCATCTACCCCAACACCCTAATCAACCCCCCTCTAGGCATATACTTACAGCGTACTGGTGGTATTGTATGGGTAAACTATGTACAGTACATGTACACCACAGTAGGCAACGAGGAATGATGATCTTCGCATCCACACCTCTTACACCACACAATAAGTCGCTGTCTGTGCAGGCTGGGATTCTCATTAGGTACTTAGTGTTTTGTATGTATACCTCTAAGAGGGAGAGGCAGAGTGGTGTTCAGCCTCAAATAATACAACATCCTATCTACATACCTATTTCCAGGGCACCATTTAAAGTAATGTATTACCTACATGATCTTACCTATATAGGTAGTACCTAGTAGCACCCAATACCTCTACTGTATAATAGATTCACATGATGTAGGATGAATGTCAGATGAAGGAAATGGGAAGGAAAGGAGATAACCGTAGCGGTACCTTACCTATGTACTAAGGTACTACCTACATACATACCAAACCACATTACCTAATGCATGCATCCATGTACCGTTGCCCTCCTCCTTCTCCTCCTTAAAGTTTATTTACCTACACACCTACATTGTAGGTAGGTACCGCAAAAAGGATTTTAAGTTTACGGTTATTCTTATACTGTTGGAGATTGGAAGGTACATTACGACTTACCACATATATACCTACTATGTATGTAGACAGGTTTTATCAGAAGGAGGATCGGTCCCCCCCTTCAACCCAGTTTCCAGAGTTCTTCCCTTTCCTTGCGCACACCTTTCTAATTTCTACTTCCCTAGTGTACCACCTGACTGGCCTTCCCTTTTTCTGAGACAACAGGTAGTAGGGTTAAGTGTACTTACTTAACCCAGGGGATTACGTACTTTCATATGTAGGTATCACTCCTACCTACCCGACTGGACCTATTCCTTTTTTTAGTCGCACATCTCGGGATAAAAATAGCGACTTATTATGTATCCCACTGAGCAGTAGGTAGGTATATGAAATCGCCTTTATCGGCATGGTCGGATCTTGCTCCCAGATCGAAAAGAAAGGGGGATTTAGGAGAATTGAACCACAAAAGGCCATTTCAAATTAGGTACTTCTACCTATCTAACATATCTATGCTATCTCTGAGATCAAGATCTCCATGCCGTGTAACCAAAACATGTGCTTAAAATACCCAGATAGGTCAATTTAATAAACGTCTGGTAGATATATAACCTCTATACTATGGATATTAATATCAATATATCAATCCTCTCAACTTATCTATTAATACCTCCCCCCTTCATTTGATATAGGTAGGTGTATTTTATACTACATCCAGAAGCGCAAATAATGGATGCATCAATTCACACCAACTCCGCCCCCTCCCCTCCCTGCTGCGGTGTATTAATACACTATATCTACCGTACTATACCAACCTACATACAACAAGCCTAACCTATAATCGTCGTAGCATTACTAGCACTCTGACATCATATGTACAGACGGACCCGACTAAAAAGAGAGAGAGAAGCGAAAAAAAAAAAAAATCCTCTGCACCATCCATCCCCCCCTGCAGTGTATGTTCTGTCACTTTGTTCAGGTAATTTTCAACATTCTTTCACATTCACCGCCTTGGAGAAGAACCCTCCTCCTCCTCCTCTTCTTCTTCTTCTTCTTCTCTCTCCCTCTTTCTCACACCTTCTTCCTCTTTTTATAGAAACAGGGGTACCTGCCAGCTGACGTATTGCATTTGTGATATACGAAGTATCATCTATAACATTACCTACTTAATACGTTGAAGTATAGGGGGAGGGGGGAAGGTCAACTACATATTACGTTACAGTCAACCAGACGTGCGTTAATAATATACCGGGGAAACCGACATTTTTGAACTCTCTGTTTTATTTTGTTTTGGTTTGTTTCAATCTTTCTGATTCAGGTCTCTTCAATTTGCTGGAGGGTTTGACACATGAATTACATATTGACCTAACCTAGTATTTGATCCAGTCAAGTCAAGTATGTAGTGTAGAAGAGCGCAAAGACTTTAAGTAGGTTAGCGACTACCTAGTTATTACATAGGTTGTTCCTGTGTCAATCAAATGCAAGTCCTAGTTCGTCTGGTGCAATCTAAATTATTATAAAACTTACTCGTAACATACCTAACTACCAAGACCAAGACAATAAGCAGCGTGTCAGTTATTTATTTTTATTCAATACTCCTTACTCAACTAGCAAACTAGGTAAAGCCATCTATGGAAGTAATGCCTTGCTTGGGACAACACACACACACACATACACACACATTCACATTAGTAATATATTATACGCTCTCTCTGGTTTCTTCGTAGCTTCATTATATTATTCTCTAGGTTAGCAAAGGGCGTATTTGATGTCTCTATTACGATACGGAACTCATAAAGCGTGTGCGTCTACTACCACCACCATCATCACCACTACTCCTCCTCCTTCTCCTTCTCCTTCTCCTTCTGTTGCACCCTACACCGCATCGCATCGCATCACATCGCACCGCGCTCATCCCCCCCTTCTCCCTTCTCCCATCTCCCATCTCCCATCTCCCATCTCCCCAGTTCCAAAACACACACATCATAACCTCCGGTCGGCCCCCAACAGACAAGAGAAAAACAGAAAAAAAAAGAACCTACATACCCTCAAATCTAAATATATACCGCAACACACATACACACACACAACTTATAATATCCATTTCCCCCCTAAAAGAAATCCCCCCCAAAAAACGAAGGGAATCCTCCCGCTTAATCATTCTACCTCCCCTTCTCCTTCTTTCCCCCTTTCTTCCTACACCATGTCACGAATATAATCAATCAAAATCGAAACCAAATATCCATCAAATCTTTAAACGAAAGAAGAAGAGGTAACAACAACAAGTTCCACGTCTAACTGTCCGTCCCCCTTTCTTCCCCCCCCACCAAAAAATTCCCCACGCCAATGTAAATGCACACTTCCACTTCCACTTTCTCTCTCTCTCTCTCATCCTCACCAAGAGTTTAAGAGTTTAAAAAGAAAAAAAAGAAGGGGAAGTCAAAAAAAAAAAGATTGCGAAAAAAAGGGGTAGAACCATAAAACTAATTGCTATGACCATAATTGTTGTTGCTGCACCCATCTGCATCTGCATCTGTTTGTTGCCCTTTGTCTTCTCTACTTAAAACCCCCCTGTCCTTCATTTCTCTTCATCGTATTACCACCATAAGAACTGAACTGAGAATCTATGCTGAAAAGGGGGAGGAGTAGAAGGAGAAGGGGGAAACCAACCAACCAACCATAGTCTCTCTTTTTTTTTTTTTTGGTTTCTTGTTCTAGCTTCTAGATTTTTCCCCCCTCATAAAGTTTTCTTTTTTCTTTGTGTTTTTTATTCATTTCTTCTCCCTTTGCTTTCCTCTTTCCTCCAAGAGTGGCCTTTTTGTAACCTCTGTGTGCGTGTGAAAAATGTCTATTGCTTTTTTCCCTCTTGTTCCACTTCCTCCACCCTTCATTTCCCCCTATGTTCCATTTTCATAGCTTTGAATCTATCTCATCGAACTGGCTCAGGTCATTGATGGGACGGGCTCCCGCGGTGGCCGCAAGTGTGGCCTTGTAGTCTCGTACACTCGTGATCAGCAGCGGCTCGGTGCCATTCGATGGCACCTCTGTTGCTACCGTAGTCTCGTCACTTTCCTTGGTCTCTTCGCTCTCCTTGGATTTTGGACTGGTGCCTTGTGCGATGAGCTGTACTACTAATTTTGCTCGGGTTGGTGACGTTGGGTGTATGAGGGTCTGGTAGAATTCAATCAGTTCAGCCTTGGTTAGTTTCTTAACCTGGGCCGCATCTTGTTGAGCTATTTTCGTATGGTCAGTTAACGTATTATCCCAGCCTAACGTACAAGCAACGATAAACCACATACCTGCTTCAAAGTCGTAGTACTCGTTCGAAATCTGTGCCCAGTGTCTCCCTGTTTCCTGGTCTAGGTTCTTCACTTTCTCTAACCGCTTGATAATCACACTTCGCTTGTGGCCTTCAAAATCAGACTCGCTCATCTCCTCAATGACGGAAGCCTGTGACAACAAGAAGGAGTCGATGCGGGACTCTAGGTATTCTGATGTTCTCTCGCTCTGAATGATGAATCGGAAGCCGTAGGTAGTTGCGGACCCTCTCAGACCGCTGAACACAACATAGCCTAACTGTTCCTTGGTTCGGAGCTGATCGAATGCGGGCTCGTGGAGGATTTGATCCAGCAGCTGCGTCTTTGCCCGAACCATGCGGTCTCCCTTGGGCCCGGTGTGTAGATAGTACTCAATACAGTGATTCACGTTGGCCGGGTCTTTCAACGTCTTCTTGAAAAGGAAATTCGATCCTGGCGGGTAATCCAGCGATCGGATTATTGGCCATTCCTCTTTTGGCAGAACCCGTGGCTTCAGTATCGATTCGATCAAGTCTGTCAACTTCAGTGCATCCTCCTTGTAAAGGTTTCCGTGTACATAGGCCTCAATGTGCAGCTGGGACATGATTTGCTTGTGGAATTCTCTCACGGCATCTGCTGTAATGCTGGGCAGTTCAGCCACTAATTGTTCAACTACGTAGTCGTGCTCGGATGTAAGCCATGATACGTAGTCTCCAATTTGCGTGAATGGCTGTTGGTACTCGCAATTCTTGTAGCCCCTGATCAGCCGCTCTTTTATGATCTCGAACCGCTCATCCTTGATTGTGAGGTCTCGCATAGTGATAAGAACCTGTTCGAGGAGAACTGGTAGTTTATCATTATACCCAGATACTTGAATAAGCAAACCTCTAGAGTCGAGGCTAACGTTGTACTGTAACCCGGCAAGCTCTGCATCATAGGAGTACTCTTCTAACGCATCCCGTACCAAGTCCGTGAATAACTTCGACTTGACAGAATTTACTGCCGAGGCGAATATTATCGGGTTCTTGCCGCTAACGATGAGATTTGCTTTAGGGACCCAGAAGGTGTCGTCCTTTTTGTACCATGTCCGTGCAATGTCGTCGTTCCGGATAATTCGAGGAGCCACGCTGGGCTTTTCCACTTCCTTCTTTTCCACCTCAAGCTTCGTAGGGATGAACTGGTTCTTGTGCGGAAGATGTAATTCTGGGAGACGCTCCTCGGCGGTGCAGTTCACCGCCTTCGATATCTCGGCCAAGAAATCCTCTGGTATCATTTCGGCTTTATATTCCGTGCCGTACCATTTCTCCTTCTGGTCCCAACCACCTGGGAAGTCTTGGGATACAATTGTCATCCTGAAGTTGTCGGGCCGTAAGAGGTCCACACCCTTCATGATCAACTCGGGGTCAAATTTCCGTAGGCGGCTCTGTCCGCTCAATAACCACTCTCTTGGCAGCGGCTTCTGCATGACCGAGGATATCTTGCTCGTGAACCGGCTTGCTGGTGTCTTCTCCTTGAACTTGAAATCCACATCGGCCATGCCCTTCTGCTCCTCAAAGATCCACTCCTGCGGCGGGGTTTGCTTAAGAAGCGATATGTATTGAAAGAACACCTTGACAACCTCTTTGTAGTTTTTGAGACCCTTTGCTAGCATGTTAGTATCGGTAAACTACTAGGTTCCGAATCACTTACCTCCTTAGTCAACCGCACTTGACAGTCGAAAATGCCGGGTGTCCCTGGACATATGCTATAGGTACCAGCGCTGAGCGAGTTTGCCCATCCCTTTGATTTGATGTAGGCCATGATGCTTCCCGGCCCCTCGTGTCCGATCAGATGGCTGATATACCGGCTCGGCTGGGTTTCATACAGGTACTCCTCGTCCATGAACGGAAAGTAGAGATTCATCTCTCTCGAATCCATGACTGGCTTAGCAAAGCACTGCATTGACAGGTGATCCTTGTTGAACGGAACCTCGTCTTCCCACCGGTTCTGTGGTAGGTTTTTATTTGGCACATTAGAGAAGAGCTCCGAAACCCATTTCTCCAGCACATCAAGCGGTTCTCTACCAAGAACGCAAAGCTTCATGCGGTTAGCGGAGTAGTGCTTTGCGTGGAAGTCGATGAATTTCTGGCGAACGTCTATGCCCTCCGCTTCTGGTTTCGTCTTGAGCACCTCAAAATTACCTGTCGAAAAGTGGCAGTAAGGGTGTTTCGGGTTGGACAAAGACTTCTCAAGCTGGTGAAGGCGCCATTGATCGCTCTGTAGGTTCTTTTTATTTTCCGAATCGACAGCGCGGAGCTCCCGTTCTAACGTGGAAGGGAGAAATAGAGGCTCAATGAAGAACTGAGCAAATCGGTCCAGGCCGCCGTGGAGCGGCGAAAGATTACTTTCAGATGGCTCTTCGCCATTGCTGGGTTTTGCTGATATGTCGAAGAAGTAGTTAGTTGAGGTGGCCCCGGTATAGGCATTCGAGCTTCCAGAATGTGAGGAAAGGTAGACGTTGTAAGCATTCTCGGCTGGGTACTTTTTCGTGCCCATGAACAACAGCTGCGAGGCAATTGGTTAACGTACAGGGGGGGTTATATGTTCCGAGGGAGGACTTACATGTTCTACGGCATGGGCCATGCCGGGCATGTCATCCTCATCGCTAAAGTTGCCGACATTGACGTCCAGAGCAGCACTGGCTTTGTCCGTTTCTGGGTCGTGCACTAACAAGGCTTCTAGCTTATTCTCTAGCCGGATAACCCGATATTTCCGATCATCCAGCGAGGGAATTTCCAACTGATCCGTAACTCTTTCGACGGGACTCTGCAGCTGGTCCCGCTGCATCACGACGTCTAACCCAGGCACATCCGGCGACATGGCGGGGCTCATGACAGGCATCCGAGACTTGGTGGGTTTCTCCCTTCTGCTTCTTCTGCTTCTACTTCTTCTTCGGATGAAGGGGTTGGCGAAGAGAAATACAGAGTTTGTTCGTGAGGGTCGGTGAAGAATAAAAATGGTTGGGGCTGGTGGCGGACACACAAAATCAATAATTTATCTGGATGGATGTCCTGTGATAGATGACCACTCCAACCAATACCAAGATGAGCAAACGATAGGATAGGGAGATATAGTCTGTGTGAAATTGTTAGTCCAGTCCACCTAGCTCTTACGCGGTGGAGACACTAAAGCGGAGCGACAAGGTCCAGGTCCGTACCGGCGGCTTGGGCTCGAGTAAGTTCCGGTGCTTCTTGTCTCCTCTGTGCCTGTACCCCGTCTAGATTTTGCTCGTCCAGTCCAAGGAGTCCGGACAGCTGGCCCTCTCGGCGGCAGTTCGAGCGGCAGCGTTTAAGGGAACACCACAAAAGCTCCCCGTGGTAAGCGTCGTTACACTTGATACGTGGAGGCCAATGACCTTCTCCAGGGTATACGCAGCAAACCCTTGGTATCAGCTGATATTCGGGAGTGACCTAATCCAAGACGAGTTCTGTGATAGAGAACGTGCGTGCGTTGGTGTGTGTATGGGTGTATGTATATAGTCTATCCAGAGTATTGTATGCTCCGGCAGCAAGGCTGATACAACATCTAACCGAGGAGAAAGAGCTGCTAGTTTATGTACTCCGGTACGAGGCCGGTAGTGCACCTACTCTTAAGGAAGGGAGGGCGGGGGGTTGCTAGGGTTTCCCAACGGAAAAGCAAAGGAAAAAAAAAAAAGAAAGGAAAAAAGTAGTTAAAGCGGATTTCTTAACCCCTGTCAGATATCTATCAGGGTCCCCTTCCCCCTGAACTACTAGTAACGGAGGTAAAAAAAATATGATACGCCCGAGAACGTGCAGGGAAATAGTTGACTCGGTATAAGAGTCGATAAAAGCTATCGAGCTGCGCGATCCACTATTGTCAAAAAGAGCCTAGTTAAGAGCGAGCTCTGACATGAAAAGGCAATAATCGTCCCTGAAAGAAGAGGAGAGGGGGGGGTAGCAGCTTGGGGCGGGATGGTAATAGCGCTATAGGGGTGCGGAAGTATGTACCTAAAGAATGGCTGGCCTAGGCAATGACTGCGCTTACGCGAGTGTCCAACCGTACTCCGGGGATCGACTCTGTAGATGTTCCCTGGGGGGAGGGGATGAAGGGGGGAGGTGGCTGGCTTGTCGCGCTACGACCGGGCCGCCGCTGACAGGAACCGCAGGCCAGGTAAAGATCCTCCTGACAAGCGCGAATAGGCGACAAAGCACCACGTGAGAGGATCAAGGATAAAAGGAAACAAGCGCCCAGAAGAGAGTATGTGGATGTCCTACCGTCGCTTGTAGTGCAGTGTATACGCAAGCTTGGCCCTAGCTGACCCCTTCGAGACTTATTAGCGGTCTGGGATCCACGTGCCGGGTGGCCAACCGTCTCGATTCAGGCAGGTGACAATGTGCCTGCACGAGGATTATATCTGAATCGAGCACCAGATGTAGGCATATAGAGTCAGCTGATTAAAGCGGAAGGACGGTGAGAGAAAAATGAGATTAGTAGTAGTGCAGAGGTGCAGAGATGCAGAACCAGCCACCCCGTACGAAAGGGGGGAGGGATGGGGGATGGGGAAATGGAACATGCAGGAGGAGTAAAAGATACAATCAATATAGGTGGTATCAGGACGTGCAACTGTAACCAAAGCAGGTTCACTGATTCACTAGGAGTGGATATATAGTAGGTCAGGGGGGAGGGGGGGAGAGAGAGATTGTGGGGGAGATTGCCGTCCATATGTAATGTATTGTACATACAAAAAAAATTGCCGAGTCAAGCTTGTCCTTGACGTGAGTGCTTGAAGCCAGGATTTCCACCAACTAATGCATTATAACGGGATACGTGACTAGGGAGATTAGACAATAACACGTGGCCGGCCAGGGCAGAGGACGGGGCCGCACACAACTTATAAATATTGCATTCAGGGAATAGGTATTGAGCTGACGTTCAAACTGGATTCGCGTCCGATAGAAGTTGATCGAAGTGGAATCCGATGGGTTAGGTTAGGTTTAGGTCTGGTACGTCGATATGTGCTCTACGTAGGTAGGTAGTAATCCAAAAATATGTGCAAAAAAACTAAGGTTAGTTGAAAAGGGGTTAGATAGGAGGAGGAGGAGGAGGAGGTCTACCGTAATAAGCTTGGAGCTGGGAGCTGGGAGCCGGGTTGGGAGTGGAAGAACCCTTGAGGCAAGGCCCGTTTGAATGGATATCCTCCGACTCCCCTCTTCTTTTTGCTTACGGATTAATCACCACCATCCATTTCGGAGTGTGTTCAACCTTTTCCTCCCACGGCGATCTCCGTCCGGCCGTTGAAGCTTTGCCACCATGCACTTACATGTCATACACTACAGTGAGGCGGAAATTGAGAAGGCTCAACAGAGAGACTGCCCGGGACTATAAAGGCTTAATGACGTTGCTCGCGGCAGGGGTTTGTTGCCATTGACACCGCCAAAGCTTTGTAACTTCTCACATCTCTATTTCTAGATGTCGAAACCTAAATCCAGAGGCCCGGGCTGAAGGTTCTGTCGTCTTCCCAGACGGGTGCCCCGCAGGACGACTTTTCTCATGACCTGGCATAAAGACAAGGATCATGACCTTAGTTGACTTTTATTACTCCACACAATGTCTGGTATTAATTGCAGGTTTTAACGTTTTGAGTCATTTGAGGCGCATAAGAACCTGCCAATGAGTAGAACCCCTTTTTCCCGCTGGGCATCGAGTGCCCATGATGCAATATAACGAGTTGAATAACGACAGAGGGGAAAAAAAAAAGGAAACTAGCATTATTTGCCACCGACTCTTTCATGCCTATCATGTCCGGTGCCGGGAGCTAATAACGCACCAGACTTTACTCAAATTCGGAACCCTAAGGCTTGCGACACCTCGTCCGCCCTATTGTCCGGACCGCATCTGCAAACCCGGCCTCGGCAGCTTGATAGCTTGGGTTTAACGCCATATCCCGACTCTACGAACGGGATAGATTCTCTTTCTCCTCACCCCAAATCAAAAGTCGGATACGGCGTCAAAAAAAATAAAACCCCTCGCTAGGAGCGGGGCGCCTCTTTACCGTGTCGAGATAGATGATATGACTAGAGCTTATCCATGAGTCCCTACTCGTTGATAGGCTACGCGGAGGTGCAGACAGATTTTGACTGGTGCCCAAACTGTCAATCTCTGTCGAGCTTATGCTGATATCGGATAGACAATCTTGGTCGTAATGTTGAACCAGACGCTTGGTCAATCTCAACGTGTAATCACGGGTCAGACAATCGCGCTCGACTTAGCTGCTGGCCTGTAACAAATCTGCTTAGGCAATTGCTTATTGCCGTTCGTCAATCTGATCCATCGGCCTTTGGGACTAAGACACGCCAACAAGGTTGCGGTCTAGCTAGATGGTTATCTATGAACTGTCGCTCGAAAGTAGCACTGGAGAGTCAGACCGCCTAAAATGCAAACTCGGTTCCCACTCGCCTGTAAGTGGTTAGGACTTATGGTACGCAATGCGCCCGTGAAGTATCTCACAGGCATTGTACGTGTCGCTCGAGTGGTGTTGCAACCTAACTAGGACGGGGAATTATAGCCGGCATCACAAGCACCATCAAATAGGAATTCGTGACGCGCTGACCGGACCGGTCTGCGGACTCTTCGTTTTGCGGACTCTTCGTCTTGCGTTATATGCATTACACAGAGGCCGGGAACGGGTTAGCGGCTCAGGCGCTAAGTGTTGAAGAGAAGTTGAGGTTCAGGAGGCGCTCCGTAACCAGCCGATCCAGGTCTGTGGGCCGGCCGGTCTCGAGACCCTGTATCCAAGGGGAAGACCAGAATAAATTGGGATAAATGCCGTGCCTGTCTTGGCAACCACCAAGCCGGAATTTCCTGACCGTCCCGGTGCTGCTCCCCCCCTTTTTTTCCCCCCCAAGTAGAAGATGGCACGGGATGCGGTTTACGTAGCAGTGCACGCCTGGACTGCGTAATGCAGATGCATGCAACAAATATTTCTTCACCTTTTGCCGGTGATTGTCACCGCTACTAGCATAATTTAGGTCAGCTCCTCGTCACACGGGAAGGTAAATCAGCTTGCTACCATAGCCGAGCTCGTAGACCGATGGCTGTAGGTTCTTGGGGACCTGGATAACTAACTCAACAATGTTGAATATTCCGTAAACACAGGTCCAAATAAATATACCTCGACACACCGCACAATACATACCACCAAAGGCAAAAACACGTCCGGCATCGGCTTCAACGTGCCTATCCTCTAGCCGGCTGCGGCTATTAGGATATGAGGACTAGGAAACTCCCGATGAAATAAGGTATAAAATGGATTGATATCGCGTGGATATGTATCGATGAGGTTCAGGCAAAAGCCACTGGAACGGCTTGGATCCTACGTCTGCGATAATTGCTAAAATCGGGGAACGGCTGGCTCTGCGGGTATATTACAGTGTATCGACTTGCTGACCAGGGCCGGCGAGCATCGGTCCACGCCCCTTTCGTGCCCATAATTCAATGTCCGATTGGTTTCGAGGCGCCTTTGCAATCTATGGCTTTGTGTCCTGGCTTGCCACATCGACGGCACGTGAAGATCACAGGGCGAGAGGAATTACCACCGGAGGATATTGACGATAAGCCCGATTTTGCAGTGTTCAGCTTAACCTCCTTCTTCCTCCGCTTCTCGGCAAACTGCATAGCCTTGGCCCGTTCGGCATTCTTCTTGCCTTGTAATACCTTCCGGGATGGGCTCTGGGATGCAGGGGAGGACATGTGCGGACTTTGGCCATATGCCTGGCGTCCTGACCCGTATTTGGGAGATGACGCGTTCGAATCGGAATCGGAATCGGAGCTGGATTCATCACTCTCGCTTTCGTCTCTTCTCGGAACCTGCGGTAAAGTAAGTCTCATATGAACCTGGCGAGGGCGAGATACCGAGGCCGCCATTGGGAAAAAAAATTACTTGCCTCCTTTTTACCCATATTCCATCGCTGTAGCGCTTGTGGCTTGACCTGGGCGGCACCGGCTGAGTCACTATCATCGCCAGCGGCGTCGGGGGAATCAATCTGCGCAAAGCCGACTTGAACAACGTTAAGGGGCGTCTGGACGGCATGTTGGGGGTTTTGTGCTTTGGGGGGGATGTCGAGCTCCCAGCGGGCATCTCCGAGTTCGGCGGCATGCTGCAGAAGAGCCTCTTGACGTTTCCGTTCCTCCTCGGCGATGGCGGCTTGGACTGCGCGCTGATTTACAAGCGAATTCACATCCTGCTGGGGGGTGACGCTATGCGATGTCTTCTGTCGCTTCGATGACTGCTCCTCCGAATTGGGCGTAGAAGGTGCTGAAGAGGGCGAAGCAGCTGCTCGTTGCATAAACTTCATCGTCAATAGTCTAGAAGACATGGTCTTCGGCGTGGTTTGGCCTGCCATTTTGAGCGCGCACTCGAGTGATCTTGGTTGGTGTCGACTATGCACGTAAAAGAAAATGGAGGATGTAGTGGTCAGTGATTCGGTTGGATATCCTATTGTCGCAACACTATGAGTTATATGTAGGTAGGTATATATTGTATTGTATTGTGTGCGATGCAAATGTTGGGTGAAAAGATTTACAGCAAGGTGTAAAAAGATAAAAGTTTAAGGAACCGCGATGTACTATGAATATTCATGCCTACTACCTTTTACCTATGTAACCTACAGTACCTAGGCACTTACCGAGCAGGTAGTACGTAACTTAGATAAGTGGGTCCTCGTCATGTACGGAAATTCGTTGCGCCAACTACAGGTAGGTATTAAGTAGTACCTAACCTATGTACCTACTTAACTAAACGGAGGTGGCCCGAGCTCCTAGAGTGTCCATCGAACTTGAACCTCCGCCGGGCTCTACTATACTCACCATACTACGAAATAAACCTCTCTACCGTCTCCCATTCCCTCGGTCTGCACCAACACAACGCAATGCTTTCGCGCGTGACCTTTAGAAGGGCGCTGCAGCTTCCGCAGCGAACGACGACATGCGCAGCCCAACGAACATTCGCCGTCTCCGGCCGCCTCCGTGAAGCCAATACCCTCGCGGCCAAGGGCGAGACCACCCCGGCAACCAAGAGTGAGGAGGATTCGCTCGGAGTGGTCGAGAACGAGGAGCGAGGCCTGATGCAGGCACCGAATCGCAAGGAAATATGGTCACGAAGCCAGCGACCAAGGGCCACGGCCATGTCGGGTCCCAGATTCGAACAGACTGATTTCGATCTTCAAGTAAGATGATACACACCTAGCAAAGCCAGCTAGCTATCTGACTTATTTTCTTTCTTTTTTTCTTCAGCCTCAACCAAAAGCCGCTATCGAGCTCATCCACAGACAACCTGTGCGGTGGACTCACGATCGGGTGGTTGCCTGTGACGGTGGCGGCGGGCCCGCTGGGCATCCTAGAATCTTCATCAACACGGACAAGCCCGAGATAGCTGTGTGCGGTTACTGCGGGCTGCCATTTGTGAGTCGCCTGCCTATTTGAAGCTGGTTGCAATGTATAATTAACTGTTGACGGCAGGCCCACGAGCACCACCGAAAGCATCTAGAAGCCCTACCCCAGACATCTTACCCCCTAGCATGAGAGGAAGCGGGATTAAATAAAATAAAAAAAGGGGAGGGGGGAACAAGTTAAGTAGGGGAGAATGTCGAGCGACTATATTGTTCGAATAGATATCCACGTCTGGTTATCAGCGCAGGCCAGACGAGTTGTGTACATACCTATATTGAGTGCAAAAGACCCTGGATGGAGCTGGTTCGCCACCAGACCAGCTTCTTCTTTTTATGATTATTACCACCGCTATAAATTTGCCCGCGCCCCTTCTAGTCTAAGTCTATATACCTAGCTTAGCATATTTCTTTCATTATCGTCTTACTTACCTACCTACCTACCTAATTCTATATATATCTCTCTCTATACCTACTCTACTATCCTACCTGCCTACCTACAGTTAGTAGCGTATCAAACCCCAAAGCCGCTGTGTGTTTGATATTGCGCGCCCGTCATTGGCTCATGACCTATAGCAGTGGAGCACTCATGCCCAAATGCCACAACCGTAGCGCCTAGAGACCAAGCTGGAACCCCACCAAAGCCCGCTGCCACCACCGCAATCTATGTGCTGCTAATGCGACCGACTTCGCTATGCCGTCATCCATCACCACCACTTCTTTTTCCCACAACCTGTACACCCTGCTTCTCCTCTCCGTCCTGCTCCTGGCCTTCTTCCCCGGCGCATTCCACTACGTCTGCACCCTACCATTGACCTATATCTTCAGCGGCAGCAGCAGCAATAGTAATAGTGACAACCACAACCCCCACCACCACCAACACCATCATCAAGACCAAGCCCCTCCTCCTCCTCCTCCCCCCTGTAACAATCCCAACGATAACCATCCTCCTCCTCCACTTCCTCCTCCTCCCAGCATGTCCTGGACGCAGAAGCAGTTCGCCCTGCCGCCGCGCTCGCGCGGGTCGTACCTGGTGACGGACCACGTCGTGGCCGCCGTGCCCGAGATCCGCCAGTACCGCGTGGGGCTGCTGAACCTGTTCGTGCAGCACACGAGCTGCGCGCTGAGCCTCAACGAGAACTGGGACGACGACGTGCGCGCCGACATGAGCGACGCCCTCGACCGCATCGCCCCCGAGGCCGGCCCCAAGGGCGAGGACCTGTACCGCCACAGCGCCGAGGGGCCCGACGATATGCCCGTGGGTTCTCTTTTTCCTTTCCCCCTCTTTTTTTGTTGTTGTTGTTGCTATTCTTTTTTTATAGCATATGAGGAGGGTAGGAAGGGGAAGGGAAAAATAGCTGGCTAACTAAGGGGGTTATGAACAAACACAGGCACATATCAAGAGCGCATTGGTCGGCGCCAGCGTTACGATCCCGATTAAGGACGGCAAGCTCGTAAGTAAAAATCTCAGGGGGTTGCACGCAGGCAAGAGCAGGCAAAGAAAGGGGCTTCTTTTTACTGACATTATTCCCCCGTACGACGGGGGGGTGCGGAAACAGGCGACGGGGACGTGGCAGGGCATCTGGTATCTCGAGTTCCGGCAGGTGAGGCACACGAGACGGGTGGTGGCTACGATCCAGGGCGAGAAGGCGGAGTAGAAGGGGTAGAGGGGAAGAAAAAGAAAAAGAAATAGGGAGGAGGGATAAAATATACTAGGTTAGAGAGAGAGAAAAATAGGAAGAGGAAGGAGGGAAAAGAAGACAATTTTGATGCGAGTCAATTCCACAAAAAGTACTAAATTAACCAGTACACATACACATCCCACGTTCATCCAGCCTCAGGTAGATAGTCGGATGAACACACAAGAAAGAAAGAAAAAAACAGAGACAAAAAAGTCCTTTCCGGCACTTGACTCCATAGTCCGATGAATAGGTAGTACGCCAAACGCCTGTGATCTCTGTTGCTGTTGTTGTTGGTTGGTTTTGTCTTGTCTTCTTCCCTGGAAAAATCGATCGTGTAATCAATCAAACCCCGGAAGCATAAATATACGGGGGGAGAGACCCAATTCATTAGGAATAACCCTCTTTTCCTCTCTTTTCTTTCGTTCCCCCCTTTCCTGTCGTAATGTTTTTTTTCTTTTTTTTTTCTTCTTCTTTTCCCCCTCATTTTTTCTCTTTCTCCCAATCAGCTCGTGCCGTTCTCCTCCCGCGCGTCCCTCATGTCCTCGTCCCCACCATTACCACCACCACCACTGGCACCGCCCCCCGCCAGGACCTTGGTCCGGGGCACGAAGCCCTCGGGCCCGGACCCGGGGGTCACCGCCACGACCTCGCCGGCCTCGTTCACGAACTCGAAGTTGTACCGGCTGAGCAGGTGCGGTATGGCCGAGAGCTGGGGCCCGTAGCGCGCCGTGTTGTCGTAGAGCTCGAAGAGGGGCACCGCGAGGAGCTTCATGTTCTTGGGCACGCTGAGGATCTCTGTGTAGAAGGGAGGGGGAGAGGGAGATTATCAGCTAGGTGTATTACGACATGTGTGTGTGTTTGCTTTTTGCTTTTTGCTTTTGTTTTGCCTTCTTTCTTTCTTTCTCTCTTCCTCCTACGGTATGCTAGATTGGATGGAACGAAGGGGAAGGGGAGGGGGAAGGAGAGGGGGGGTACGACGTACTGCTTTCCGGGAGCTGGATAAAGTACAGCTTCTTGCACTCCTTGGGCCGGGTGACGTGGGCGGGGATGAAGGGGTACATGAAGGTCTCGAAGTTGGGCCGCCACCACTGGGCGAGGCAGTCGCCGACCTCCCAGCTGCCGGCCTCCTCGCCCTCGCCGAGGCGGCCGACGGGGGCCAGGCGCTCGTCGAGGCGCGACTTGAAGCCCTCGATCTCGTCGTCCTCGGGGCGCAGGTAGTCGCCGGGCAGCTTGAAGAAGGCGTTGGCGATCTGCAGCATCAGGATGTGCGGGTGGTTGTGCTCGTGGCAGACCAGGATGCCCTCGCAGGTGCGGCGCATGCCGTGGGCGCTGTAGTGCTCCTCCAGGCGCTTCAGGCGGGCGATGACGGAGGGGTCCTCCTCGGGTTGGGTCTCCTTGACGCCGAACGTGTAGTTGGACAGCGGGTAGAGGCGTATCGTGTTCGGCTGGTTCGAGTTGAACGCGAGCGGTATCGTGGGCGGATAGGCGCTCTGCAGCGCCGTAGCGGTGACAGTAGACATGGTTTTTTGCTTTTTATTTACCTAGGTAGGTAGTTATTGTTTAATTGACAGGTTGCTGATATTGATAGATACCAAGGTAGGTAGGTAGTAGGTAGGTGGATGTAGGTATGCAAGGTAGCTCCTAAATGTGAAGCTTCCAATGGCACGAAATACGCTACTAAGGTTAGTTACTAGGTCGTCTGGTAGCTCAAGAAACGCGGGCCAAGTTAGGCAAGGTCACCAGTTGCTTTATGGTGCCGAGTCAGGCAGGCGGTGTAGTGGTCCGTGCGATTTCTCTAAAAGTTTACACTGGGCAAGTGTGCCTTGAGATGTAGGTAGCACCAGACTATACAATCCATCTCCACTATCCCAACATCAATATACTAGTTAACATTGCATTGATTCTTTCTACCAGGTGCGATAACTTCATTGGTGACTCAATAAGCTTAGTGTAATACATTAATATAATCTTAGCCCTTTTCTCAGCATTTTCAATTTTGAGATCTCAATACTTGAAAAGTCGGGAATCCCCAGATATTTTATACTCTGCTCGGCGAGCCCCCCTTTTTCAGGGGGATTGATACTTCATTTTCCTTATCTGCTACACCATCACAACCCTCGTTAGTGATTTCGCACCCAAGGTATACCATCCTAGTATTGAATTTCCACTATACTAGCGACGACAATCAATGTTCCGGCTTCAGAGTAATGTTACGGGGAGCTGGGTATCCGGCGCCGTGCAGTTCTGTACGTGGTAGCCCGATATTTCGCCCTCGGTGCAGGTCATATCTAAGATGCCTCTCGCTACGCCCGTATATGCGACGCTAAACATGAAACCCAGTGGAATCAGCAGTGCTCTTGACTTCGGCATAGCACATATATATCTTGTTGCATCCCTTCCTATGCTGTAGTACTTCTTGGTTGGTGCAAATAACATAGGTAAGTGCAGAAATGACCCTGTCTCGTAGGAAACGAGAGGGGGAAAAGGGGGGGAGGAGCACAACTCACAGCCGACCATCCTCATCGTGGCAGAACCACGTCTGATTCACCGCGACCCGACCCCCTTCGATCGCGAACGCGGCCCCAGTCGCGATAGTAAATCTGTGCGTGCCGTCCGTATCCTTGCGGTCCGCACACGGCTGCCACGTCCCGGCTCCCCCCGTCTCATCTCCATCTCCATCTATAACCCTATCCTCCTCCTCCTCATCATCATCACCACCACCCCCGTTCAGCGGCAGCGCGAACGCGCACAGCGTGTCCACCTCGTTAGCCGCGTTAGACACGGCGAAGGAGACGGACTCGAGGCGCGGGACCGCCACGTCGTCCCCCTGCGACGGCAGTGCCGTGTAGTTCCCGTAGCTGATGAAGCGCAGCGAGAAGGCGGTCGAGGCAGACGACGCGGCGCACTCGACCGTGCTGTACGGGCTAGGGTCGCCGGTGAGGACGAGGACGGGGGTGAGGGAGAGAGGAATGTCGAAAAGAGGGATGGAGGGGGGGATGGTCGTAAGGGAGGAGCATAGGCCTGGTGGGATGAGGAGCGGAAATACGGAGAGGGCGGTGGTGAGGAGAGCGCTGCTACCCATGGTCTAATAGAAGGCAAGTTAGAACCTATTTAATCCAATAGCTTTGTGACAGGGGCTTTTTTCTTTGGCAAGTGTAATGGCGTTGACGATCGTCTTCACCGTGTCTGACTGGCAATGTCGCCGATTGGCATCGTACATGGAAAGAGAAATATACATTATCCGTCTTCATAAACGTCCTTCATTATGGTAGTCTTCCAAGTCGTGGGAAATGGACCTGGTGTGGACGGCTCTGGGATTGGTTGGGTTACTCTCCTGGCCGGCTATATTGGAAATGGTGGTGTCAGATCATCGGCGTGCGAGGTTGCGAGCCATTTTATCCAAGTCCTGGGAAGCCGTTGAAAGTTGTTTATCCGCTTTCACGCTTGTATGGTATGTAACTACAGCATATTGATTGTATTGTTAAAGTGATTACCTAGGTAGGTAGATCGGGATTAATAGTATGGCGCTTGAAACATCAACCCTGTAGTTATGAGTTGGAGATATAAGGGGCAGGCGAAATACTATGGATTTCTCTCCCTGGCCTAGCAAGCTATTAGCATTAATGGACAGCATTGTATATTGAATTAATTTTCACTGGCTCAACACTTATTTCTCATAGGTACGTCTCGCTATCTTTCTGGGTTATAACAAATTACGGAATGGGTGCCTTTATTGTGTTCCTGGAACGTCAAAAATATGTGTCTTATGGAGCGTGTGCCATAGTTTACTGGCCTGCGTTGTCTCGCAGCACATAGAAACCTTTCTGTATTATTTTTGCTTCTACAAATCCCGATTCAACGTATTTTTGATGGGGAAGTGATAAAGGGGACAACTGGGGTAGAAGAACATAAGCCATATGGATTCACTAAACTTGGGGTGGCTTACTAGCTATGCCCTTGGAACATTGGGACCGTATAAGCTGGACGGGACAAGGAGTGCACCGAGCTGTTGGGAGCTGGAACTCGACTGGTTTGTGAGTTTTACATGAGATCATCGAAGCTCTTGCTCCGATAATTTATTGTTGTAATTGTTTCCCCTAAATACTCACACAGACAAGACAACTAGGCAGAGACGCCTGGTGACCCTAAACGCACTATCAGTGCTCCGACATATACCTGGATCTGCCAGCGTAATAGTGGCAATATTATAGCCTGGTAAGTTGGATTGTCTATGGCCCTAGTTTATGAAATAGGAGGTTTTAGGGTGACTATATCAGCAACTTCAGTGGATTATGACGTCCGACGTGAGCCTAAGGCTAATTGATAGGGTTAATAAGAATAGTTAGAGTATCATCATGTCTTCTATTCGTTTTGATTTCCGTCTGACACATATCCCTTTTCACATGTAATAGATATAAATGGAAAAGGACCACTCCGCACGCCTTATCCCCTTACGAAGCTTAGCGAGGCCACATCCTCCCCTCTTGCTTTAGACGTCAAATATACCAACCAACCATCCAACTTAGATAAAAAGGTTAGCATTCAGAAAGATAATGTGCCAGGCTGAACACAACTAAATACGGTCTCAGTCGGTATCTTTTTAGTTACACTTTATGGTAGACTACGATTATTGCCTGTGTCTGGTATAACTAGCTAGGTATATATAATTAATTTAGTTTCCTTTTTGTACATTGTATTTGGATAACCTATCCATCATGACAGTAAGACCGATCGGTGATGATAGTACGCACAAAATATGGCTAATTTAAACACAACAACTTGGTCCTAGGACATCTTTTAACCGCCAAACTTGGAACCTGGCCTCAGGTCTCTCTTAGTTATAAATCCTTACAACATTAGCACTGCCATGTAGTTGGTTATGTCTGATACCTCAGCTTTTACAAAGAACAAAAACTCTACCGAGGGGGGGAAGTTGGGGGTTACGGAGGGGATAGACGGTGGAACGTGAGAGGACCAAAGCGAGCATAATTTGATATCTATCTATGTATCACTAGAGTTACGGTTCCTCCATATTCAAGTCCAGGAAACAAACAGTAAACTATTGAACATCCCAGTACTCATAATGGATTGACAAAGGTGAGAACTGATACTGATTTAGGAACTGGCCTCTCAGCAATTTTCATTACTAACTAGCAGTATTCGAGGATCTTGTCACTAAATACGTAAAGAAATTAGGTAAGTGAGGACATGTCTGTTCATGAGTTGCAGTAACCCCAAAGACCTAAACTTGACTTGTGCATGTATTGAGTGAAAAGGTTTTCTGCACGGTGGCTTTGCATTTCGGAAGCCATCCGCCGTCGATGAAGTCATGTCCATCGTGATAGGATTTTTGAATGGGGCTATAAGGAATCGATTTCGTTTGTAGGACGATCCGTTTGCCTATATTTTTTATCGATGAGATAACTCGGTCAGGCTGATGTCACTTTTACAATACCATCGGTAGCCCGTCTCTCGCTCGTCTCTCTCCTTATCGTCCTCCCTCTTTAGGAAATGCCGGGCGTGCAACAAATATGGCTTACTCTAACGGTACATCCCACGGAACGCGCCTCCTCGAGATAGAAGTCGTGCCTTCACGTACGTTCCAAAGACCAGGTCTAGTTCTAGTCCGGTCTGCAGATACCCATTTTCTTTGGCCCGTGATCGTGACCTAGATGAGATCACGCAGGGTCGGTCTTATGGTCATGTCATTGTGACCAAGGGGGGCAGAGTTCCAATACAAAACCCTGCCGTTAATTTTCTTCCCTCTCTTCCGGTAATATAAGCCTTCCAGGGGGATGGCAGGGGAGGAATGGGGTTGCAACAAATGCGGTGTAAAGTGTAGAATGCGATAAGACACATTTGAGACACGACCGGTACGCCGGTTTTTCTTTTCCATGAAAGAGATGACATACACCCAGAGGAAAGGGCCAAGAGAGACACATTTACAAGCATATACACAGGCACGAGACATGGGATCCCACGTGTTCGACTCTTAACATAAGCCGCTCGTATCAAAAGGAAGGGAAAAAGAAACGGAGAAAAGTCTGTCGCATATTCAGCTGCTAGATAGGTAGACAGAGTTTCCTATTACGGAAACCGACGAGAGAAGAAGTATGGTCTAGACTCTGTTTGCAGTCCTGTCCTACAGCGAGAAGGACGGACGACGTATGACGTGGGGATCGAGAAGAAAAACTAAGATCCATGAGCTCAGGAACGTCCCGAACGCGATAGACTCACACGATAGTAAGCAAACAGGCCAGCAGCAAGGTAAAATAAACTTCGTTTTCGGTAGAACCGCCTACATATCGCTTAGGTAGGTATACTCAGGGACGTTCCGCGCCGTGCCGTGGATTTAGAACACCGGCGAGAGAATGGAGTAACAGATAAATAAGCCGGGCTGGCTGAAGAAATAAGAAAAATAAAAAGGAAATTCAGATGTGGGGGATCAACCTCGAGAGGCTATGTGCAAACGGGAGGGTGTGTATGGGGGGCAGGGGGTTGGTTTGACGATGAAAGACAAGGTGAGAGAAAAAAGGGTTGGGAGGGAACCAGCATCATCTACACCGGGCTGTATTAGATTGGCTGCAGATGCGCACTTCGCCGTATTTCCTCCTGTCCCGTCTCGCCCGCCGTACATTACATCACATGCTGTGCATACATACACGAGTCTATCTATTTCGTTTTCTTCGTCGGCGTGGCTGCTCGGGATCTGCTGTGCCCCCCACGGTCAGACTCCAGGTCTTACCGAAGCCATCGAAGCGACCAAGGGAAAAGCAAAAAAATAGGTAAACAAAAAAAACCAGAGTTCATGATCAAAATGAGATCTGAGTAGGTCTGTTTCCGCCGCCCAGTATGGCGGGCCGGCAATGACATACATATGATAATGCAGGTCCCCGTGCCGTCTATTTATCAGTCCGATATGAGCAGAGCCTCCGTCTCATGTTATTCTTATCATATACTGAGCGATGTTAAATTCATGGATCTATCTACCTATCTATAATCGAACCGTGGGGGGTTGGAACGGGCCTGGTCGGAATGCCAAGACTTGGGGGTTAAAGGAGGTCGAGAACCCAAGTAGCGAAAAGGAGCCCCCCCCTTTCCCCCCCTTAAGGGGAGGGGTGGAAGGAGATATATTGACATGGATATATTAAGGCGAATGTGTTCATAGTCGGCATGGAAATATCGCGGAGCGTGTAGGCCAAAGGCATGTAGGACACACACAAAGTGTACGATATCATATATTGCCCGCCTATCCTGCTGACCTACTCAACGTGACATGCCGTGTGGGGGAAGGCTGGCGTTGAAGAATTTCCATATGCCGGGATAAAATTCAGCCTTTCAAGGAGACTCGGGTTTGACTCCCTGGGAGGTTGACCTGATTCCTGTAGCCGGGTCTGTACATGCAATGCGCGAAAAGGGAGAAACAATATGCAGCAGCGTACAGAAATAAACCCACATGTATGTATGTACGTCTGTCTATATAGTTTCCTCTGGACATGGGCCCCGTAGGGAAGGGATAATTCGTCGTTGGCGCATTTATTACGCATCTCTCTATCTCCTAACCCTGCGACCGGGGATCTATGAGGGACTAGGGGCTGCTCGCTGCTGTGTAATCCGCGGAACCATAGTTGTCGTGGGTCGTGCTGGATGCTTCATGTAGGACATGCGGGCAACCGGCCGGTTGGTTGTGGGGAGGGGAGAAAGGAGGCCAGGGGGGAGATAAATGTAATAGGAATGACACTTCTGGATACCCAAGTATACGTGAAGTAACAATAGTAATAGATAGAGACAAGGACGAGGTCCTATGTACGTGTCTCTTTCGCATTGCATATCTATATGCAAACCCGCCTGCCAACCTCCCTATGGGCATGTGTACGTACGCTACTTTGCATAGTTACCTAATATATGAATATATAAATACACGCATGCTACCTACTTAAACACGTATAGAAAGCCACCCTCTTCTATATATGTAAACGTATGCATATGAGGCATAGTAAGCGCCCAGCATATATACAAGGTAGCAAAATTTCCTGTATCTTCCTACAAGGATGAGAAACCGGGGCAGGGGACGCGGGGATGGAGAGAGAGAGGCAAAAATAACGATAGGATATAGATGTACATAGGCACATGGCAATGTGACTTCCGTCTCATCAGGACGATATACACATGCAGAAAAGGGCGGCCGAAAAGGGAAACGGGGAACAGGAATATGACAGCTCGTATGCCGCAGCATGCCTAGGTTATGTGGCTTGGGAAGGATTGGTAAAAGCGAGACTTCTCCAGAATTATCTCGGCAGATATCATTTTTCTTTTCTTTTTTTTTTTGTGTTGTTTTTATATTTTCCTCCTTTACCTTCTCCCCTCCTCTCCATGTATTTCGCGCAGGGGCGGCAGGATGAAGGACAACGATAGGCCACAGGAGAACGCTTTACTCCCCCGAAGCAAACGAACACAAGTAAGCTGTTCCACGTGGTAAATCATGTAACGATATCACGGCGGATGGCGGATGGGCCGCGGTAACGAGGATGTGTGTGCAAGATGCACCTCGGTCGCCTACTATCCCCTCCCGCCGCCGATATGATAGTGCTGGGAGCAGGAGGGTTTCGAGTCCGATCCCCCTTACACGGCAGTTAGCTTACTCGTCGCCCATCACGGCTCTTCCCGAATCAGGGAGAACAGAAAAAAAAAGACAAAATCTGCTGTGAGGAGGGAAGGGGGCTTAGATGATCGGTCGATTCGAGAACCTCGGTTACTTATGTACCAGGAGTCGTCGATTAGAGGGAAATATGTTCATGCAAAATTACGACGAGGCAATGAATCTACGAATCATGAATCGATGCTTGAAGGGGAGTAAAGAATCAAGGAACGCAAGTCTTTTCTTGTTTTTAAGGGGATAAATACTATAGAAATCTACTACACAGGGCTGGGCGTAGATATACATATAATACTAAGTTACAGATTTATTTTCTTCCAGGTCAGTTTCCCAATTACCAACCCCCTTGTCGAGATAACAAAATCGAAACAAAAAAAAAAGGAAAGGAGAAAAAAGGGGGAAAAGGTAATCCTTCGCTCTTAGCACCACAAAATGCTTCCTAGGGGAAAGAGAAAGAGAAAAAGAAAAACAGGAAGTGTGAAATTTAGAAATTTGCCTCCGATTGTCCATTCACGTAAAACCAAATAATCTCATCCCATTCATAATACAGAAAAAAAAAAAAAAAAAGAAACGTCAGGGTTCTGCTTCGTAGATGATACTTTGTTTCCGTATCCTCAAGTGTCAGGGGTCGAGGGGTTATCAATGCTTCTTCTTGTCCGATTTCTTCGACGAGGACGATCCGTGTGCGATGATGACATCTGATTTCGGGGACTTGACCTTCTCCGCGCTCTGCTGCTGCGGCTGCGGTTGCTGCTGCTGCTGCTGCTGCTGTTCTTTCTTGTCCTTCTTATCTTTGTGGCTGCGGTGGTAATCCTTGTCCGGCCGTCGTTCCTTGTGACTATGATGACGCGACGCAGACGACGACGAGTGGTGGCTGCTATGATGACCGTGGCCGCGGGAAGAAGACGATGACGACGTGGCGGTGGTGGTGTTAGCGGCCGCGGTCTCGTTCCGCGACACGCCTTCCTTGGTGTACTCGACCTCGAGCCGGCGGCCGTCGTACTCGCACCCGTGGAGCCTGTGGATCGCCCTGCTGGCCGCGTCCTCCGTCGCGAAGGTGACGAGCGCGTAGCCCCGGTTGTAGACGTTGCTGCTTGCCCTCTGACCCTCCGCCAGCGGTAGGTCGATGTGCTGAAGTTGATCAGCGGCGGGGCCTGCCTTGTGGCGGACGAATTCTTTTACCTGCTTGTAGGTGGCCGCCGGCTGGATCTGCTTGATGATGAGCTTGCGCATCTCGGTTGGTATCACCACCGCCGCCGCCGCGTTCGCCGTCGTTCCACCGTAATCGGCGCTCTGATGGTATTCGCCCGCCGTCGGGTATTGTTGCGC
Organism: Biscogniauxia mediterranea; assembly: GCA_018398605.1. Taxonomy (NCBI): domain Eukaryota; kingdom Fungi; phylum Ascomycota; class Sordariomycetes; order Xylariales; family Xylariaceae; genus Biscogniauxia; species Biscogniauxia mediterranea. Next base: position 4,200,520 of record JAGXTR010000003.1, read on the forward strand.
GTAGCTCGTCTGGTAGGGATATTGCGCCATGCCGGTGGCCATCATGGTCGTTTGGTCGAAGTAACCCCCGTTCGATATGTCACAGGGGTAGCAGGCCGTCGCGTCGCCGTAGTCACAGGGCATGGTCATGGGAAGCGTATAGGCGGAGCAATCAACCGTAGGGGTCATCATACAAGCGGATGTATTCGTACCAGTGGTGGCCCACTACAGTAGAGACGGTCAATTAGGGATGAGCAAATCTTTTGTTTTTACAGTATTGTTTTTTTCCTTTTCGTTTTAATTTTTGCAAACAGGTTGATAGAAGTGGAGAGAGTATAGGGAGCGATTCCCGCCGATGAGAAACATACTTCCTCATAGACTGCAGAATTCGACGAGATCATCGGTGGTGTACCAGAGGCGTACTGCACAGACGGAGGTGTTGTGTACCTCGGGATACGAGGGGATCTTGGTGACGACCCGCTTACCGCAGAGGTGTCTACGAGCTCCTTAATCATGATTGGTTCTGTAGCGTTCTTCCCGTCCGCGAATAGGGCCCTCCCGTTGAAGACGCCGCCGTTTAACAGGCCTGATTTCTGCGTTAGTCGAGAACTCTGTACACACGAAAGGTTCATGTGAGGCGGCTCGCACGGTAAGCTAGATCGAAGTTCTCCCGGCCCCGTACGGAAACCCATCCGGATGTGCTATCGTTGAACACCTCGACTCGTTCGACCGAACAGACGGTTCTCACATGGTCTTTGAGCTGTTGCCAAGATGTCTGCCATGGTAGCTATCACAAGAGTTTTGTTAGACCCGAGAACACCTAGTAAAAAAAAAAACGTCGTCCCAAGCGGTTGGGACTCCCAACCCGTGGTATTCACTGGTGTAAACTCACATTCGAAACCAATATGAAGTACAAATTCGTCTTGTTTCCAGGCTGGACTATGGTCTGGATGGTCCCATTGATAGGGACCTGGTGATGAAGGGCGCTCGACATCTTCAGCGGGCAGCTGCAGCTCCTTGAAGAACACTTGGGCTTACTTCGCAAGGAACACCCTAGATGAGTTGTTCGGGTGGAACAGACACGACAGAGGAAACGATCCGATGGGGGCTCTATATATGCTGCACGACAAGACTCCATACTCGAATATGTTGGCAAGGCAGACAGGTTCTTCGATGAGAACGCCATATCGAGGATGCAACACACAATAAAGACAATAGGGCAAATTCGTGGATATAATGTAAGCTCGGTCTATGCAAAGAAAGCCATTTTTTACTGGGGCTGTCTATGGGATGCGGGTGTAGGTGTCTGACAAACAACAAGAATAGGGGAACACCAATTACGTGCCTATATCTCCAAATGAGTTCTCGTGATGAGAAGAATATGTCTGCATGCATAGTTTGTAGAAGAAGGCCTGATTGTTAGCCTAATGGCTTGTTACGAGAGGAGGGGGGGATGAGGAAAGCTAGGCTGCATAATTTGTTAGAAAAAGCAAAAAAATTTGTCCAGATGTTTTACGACTACACTACAGCAGCATTGCATAACAGGTAGGAATTTGCACTCTGTTGAGACCTGAAGACGCGCTTGGAGTTGGTTCTGAGCGGTGAGACGTATGTGACCAACAGACTAGTTGTTAGAGGGATGACATGTATTTGATACTTGCAATAAGTGAGTTCGCTATTCTAAAGCTAACAGCAGTGGGCGTGATGCCTCCCATGTGGTTGATTTAACGCGTGTTGTGAGGTGGCGTCTATAGTGACAGATGATTCGACTGCTCTCTGTTGTTTCCCAGGGCCTAATAAGAGTATACCGATTCCAGGTACCTGGTAAATCCGAGGTAAAGGCGATCCGAGGCGACCCATGTACAACTCGTGGGGGTGAGACGAGGTCGATCAAGTGTTCGAGATCATCCGCACTTTGCCCACTTTCCTGCGGCGATGCTTAAGCCACCGGTAATTGCTTAACCGGGTTGACTATCCCAGCCTTCTGCAGGCAAGGCTGCTACTGTCTGGTACATGGCATGGCGCACTACGATGGTTTCGCGAAGCCCTGCGTAATCGACCACGGTCTATCCACAGCCCTGCCGGCGATAGTTATTCGTAAAGTAGTATGGCTGGGCCGTGAATAACTCGATATTGGTGGCGAATGGCTCGGAAAACAAGGGGGGACGGGGGAGGTGTGCCGTCATTCCTAGCAAACAATTGGTAGATTGAATTGTTCCCAGAATGTCCTTGTGCATAAGTGACATTAGAAGCCTCAAGCAGCCTGTAATACTGTCAGATGTTGAGCTTGTCATATCAACACACATGGTGTAGCAATGGGCTGACAAGCCGTTAACACCATCCCGGCCTATAGCCAGCCAATCTATGCAAATATTGGCTTGGCAATCGCTTTCGACAGCACAATGGTCATTCGAGGGGAAGCGATTAGATTTCCCGATAGGGAGGCATCGTTAGGGATCATTGCTGGGTCTAGCCGGGCCGAGTATTTTGGAGTGAGGAGTGAAATTTGTACGTCAACACTTCCCGACATCCTGTTAATAGCCATCGTGGACGAGGAATTGCGGGTCGGTGTAGATATGCACACGCCTTGCCACGATTCGAGAGATCAACGCGACCCCTCCTCTAGCAGCGACCGGATGCGACAGCCTGCATCCGTCGGCGGGGTGCTGTAGTCGATCCACGGCCCTGGAACGTCAGATATCTCATATCTCATTTTGCGTGAATGCGACAGAAATCGTGACAAGGACTTGTCACTTCAACGGAGTTGACCTTTTTTGAAGTGAAATGTATCGTCCAGGTCGCTCACGCCCTCGTCTAGGTCAGTACTACAGCCTTCATCTTCCGAATCTTCAGCAGAAGCCGTGGATTTGGACGGGAAATCCAGACCTCCTTTGTGTGGTTGTTTGAAGGCATGCGTCTGTTTCCAGGGAAGCGCTTCTCCATCCGTCTCTGCTAGGGAGGCGAGCATGCAAGTTGCATGATCCGTAAAAAACACGGCTGCAGGTTCCGTCGTTGTAGTCTTCAGCCATGTGGCATGAGTCCTACCGTTAATCCTGCCGCCCGCCAAGCGGTGTGCGAAATCGATTGTGCGCGGTCCGTCACTAATGGGGTCCCAGGCAAATACGAGACCGCCATACTTTTCACCCTCGCATCTCATGAGAAGCAGCTCCGGCTGCACAGGATGCCATTCCACCCTAGACACGTTTGCATGATACATGATCACAGCTCGAAGCTCGAAAGTGGAGACGTCCCAGATCCAGATCGTGCTCGGCGCGTCTTCCAGTCTTGTAGCCAGCAACCCCGAGGATGAGTCAAACTTGACAAGGTTGCAACCAGCCTTCGGCTCCTGCGCGTTGTTGGACAACAGGCCTGGCGGGATTACAGCTTGCGTAGCCCTGACAAACGTCGGTAGGGAAGACCCGATACTTGGTGGATTAATCTGTTCTTGCCAGATCTTCGCTAATCATTAATACGTGTTCCACGACTTGACCGAGGACAGGACCCCTTACCTGCAGCGTATCATTGGGACGGATCGTCTGGGTATGACGGAGCCGCATCTCTTCTACCATAGATTGCCCGTTCAGCATGCATATGCAGCTGGAACCGTTAGCGATTGCCGCGTGTCGCCCGTTCGGGCTGAATGCCAGCGTCTTGACACCTGCACCATATTGAAGATCCATGTCTTCGGCTGCATGAGGGAGGGGCCCACGCCAGTCCCTGAAAATGTGGCCATCGGAAGTGTAAAAAAGAACCCTGTGCCCTTGCGCAGAGGATTCGCACACAACCAACCATCGTCCATCGGGGGTCCAAGACAGGCTCTGAGCATCGATAGTGTCGGGTTGCCAGGACCGTTGGACCTCTCTGGCATCGGGGGAGTGAATGCTTATCATATCCTTGCCGGCAGTCCTCGTGAGCAAGGCCAGGTGGTGCGTCCTCGGTCGGAACGAACATCCCTTTGGTGCAGATAGAGCACTGTAGAACTTGGGGTTGCTTATCTCGACGGCCTTTGATGATGCAAGGTTGATGACGGTGAGCTTGATGCCGAACGAAGACCAGACGCAAGCTTCGTTGTCGGTAGCACCGAAGTCGACAAAGGTGGCTTTGGTGGCAACTGACGACGGGATCCGGACAGTCCCATGGAAGTCACCTTCCGTGGCGGAGAAAACGTGGAACTGGTCGGAAACGGTGACCAGAACCCGCCTGGAGGATGGAGACCATATAAAGGCGGTTACACCACCGGAGAGGTCTGACGGTAATTTGACCGTCCGGACGATATCTAACGAGTCCACTGCTCGAATGACGATGCTTGATGGGAGAACGGTGGCAATGAATCTTCCATCTGGACTCGGAAGACAATGGGGGGATGCTATGGTTCATGGTCAGTAAAACGCTCCAGCTATTTCTCCCCCTTTTCTTCTTCTTCTTCTTCTTCTCCTTCAATGAGTCGACGTAAGTGAGAGAACTGAGATTCCGAGAATGAACAGGACAGGACTTAAAGGGGGAAAGGGAGAGAGGGCCGCACATTTAAGGGGCTCTGAGTAGCGCATGGTCTCGTCCATGCCAACTTGGTCACTGTTCCGTACTGTGCGTGTTGCGGTATGTACCAAAATGTGACTGATACAACTGGCCGACGACGAAGCCGGTCAACAAGGAGTGTTCGAGAGAGGCTTGGTCTCATCAGCGGCACGTCATGTAAACAAGGCAATCTGTACAGTCGGCCGTAACACGTGAGTGAATCAAGCCTATTATTACATGTGCAGCGATCGAGACGAAGGAGCCAAGCGTGTGATTGGACAGGAAGGGGTGAGTAGGCTGTCCTAGCTCATGAGAAACGGGCCAATGTGGTGAGAGCTCCGAGAGAAGTCCTATTGTTTTTTTTTCCTCTGTTGATTTAGCAAAAGTCAACGGAGCCGAGGCACGGACATGGACCAAGTAACTTTTAGTGGGGCGACCGCGTTTAATCGGTCGTATTTCCGCGCACTTCATTTAGGTTAGGCACTAAGTACATAGGTACTGCTACGTCGTTGGTTTGCTACCTTAGTAGTACATAGGTACCCGCTCTTTTCTGGAGCAGTCGGAGGTTCTATTAGTAGGCCCATTAAGTACTAACCTACATACTATGTATGTACCTACCTTCTCCTAGGTACATCATGTACACTATGTACTCCAGACTGTCCACTGCATACATACATATGTATACCTAACTTTACTGTAGGCTATAGGTACCTTAGGTAATCGAGGTCTGAGATACTATAGGTACATATGTAGGTAGATCTCTAAGGGATATGTACTAAATGAGATACCTAGGTACCTACCTGCCAAGTTGTAATGTAAGCGCGCCCAAGCGGTTATCGTTGATTACTCATCTCGACCTCCATTCGTATTGGAGAGCGGCATGTGGCGATAGTCATCTGCCTACATACAACCTCCAGCTACACTACACTCGCCTTTTTCTCATCCCGGAGTCATAACACGCCCATTAAGTATTCTTGTTGTTCGAGTTCATGATGCATCGTATTTCCTAAGCCAACATTCTTCCGACGCCTCGCTTTATGATGTCAGCGAGAATCCCACAAACCAGCCGGATATGGTCCGCAACTAGTCCACTGCAACAAGTCATCGTGGCCAACAACAGACATGTCGCACCAGTACGCCATGTGACCACGGCCGCTGCGGTAGCGGTGCCATCGTCGCCAATGAGTCATGGCGATGAACTGCCGAATGCTTCAGATCCGACGATATCCGGTCGGTCGTCCCGTCGAGCTCTCCTGAAGGATGCTAGGCCCTTCTCAGACTTCCTCACGGACACGTTCCGCCGGCAGCATGACTATCTGCGCATCTCACTCACAGAGAGGTGCAACCTGCGATGTGTATACTGCATGCCCGAAGAGGGTGTTCCTCTATCGCCCCAGAGGGAGCTTCTCACAACCCCCGAGATTACCATGCTATCGTCTGTCTTCGTGTCGCAAGGCGTCACCAAGATCCGTCTCACAGGGGGTGAGCCAACCGTGAGGAAGGATATCCTGCCGTTGATGCAGCAGATCGGTGCTCTTCGGTCACATGGGCTACGGGAGCTCTGTCTCACTACTAACGGGCTGGCCCTTCACCGGAAACTAGAAGGTATGGTCGATGCTGGGCTGACAGGAGTCAACTTGAGTCTGGATACGCTAGACCCATGGCAGTTCCAGATCATGACACGGCGTAAAGGTTTTGATGCAGTTATGAAAAGCATCGAGAGGGTCTTAGAGCTTAACAAACACGGAGCGGGTATCAAGCTCAAAATAAACTCTGTCGTCATGCGTGGAGTGAACGACCGGGAGATCATCCCTTTTGTTGAAATGACCCGTGAAAAGGACATCGAAGTCCGGTTCATCGAGTACATGCCGTTCGATGGCAACAAGTGGAACAAAGGCAAGATGTTCAGTTACGCCGAAATGCTGGATCTTATTCGATTGCACTACCCTGGTCTGGAAAAAGTCCAAGACCATAAGAATGACACGAGTAAGACGTACAAGGTCCCTGGATTCGTGGGCAAGATCGGATTCATTACTAGCATGACTCACAATTTCTGTGGCACCTGCAACCGTCTTCGTATCACCAGCGACGGGAACCTCAAGGTCTGTCTGTTTGGCAATGCCGAGGTTTCACTGCGCGATATTCTAAGAAAGTCCAACGGCGGAGAGCCGATAGACGAGAAAGCATACGAGGCTATGAGGCAGATTGAGGTGAACAGACAGCAAGCCCACTCGGGCCAATCAACATCACCTGAGCTAGCTCCGAACGAACACGAGCTACTAGAAGTTATTGGGATGGCTGTAAAAAGAAAGAAGGCGAAACACGCGGGCATTGGCGAACTCGAGCATATGAAGAATCGACCCATGATCCTCATAGGTGGGTGAAAAAGGCCCTAACCCCTGGAAGACGTCACGCGCCAGAGTTGCCCGACATTAGTCTCCGCAAGGTAACTCCGGAGCCAAATCATCAACTAAACGGACGCCTGATAGATTCACGGCACGTGCGGCCTACCGGCCGCCGTCAGATCTCGGAGCGGGGCGCTATCGGGAGTCCTCAAGTGATGCCCCTGCCGGCTTTCCGCCAACTCGCACCGTGGCTCACCTCTATGCCAGTTAATCCGATGCAAGGCCACCAACTCCGGCACTTCTCAAGCGGGCACCCGTGCTTCAATGAACAAGGTAATGCGGGTGCTAGGCTGACGCATGTTTCTAATTCTGGCTCTGCCCACATGGTTTCAATCTCGGACAAGATATCTAGCAAGAGAACGGCGAAGGCCAGCTGCAGCGTCCACTTTACGGACGAGACAGCCTGTAGGCTTATTAAGGAGAACCAGATGAAGAAAGGAGACGTCTTAGGAGTGGCGAGAGTAGCCGGGATTATGGCGGCAAAGAGGACGCCGGACCTTATCCCACTGTGCCACCCGATTGCCATATCCAAGGTTATTGTCGAGCTCGTCGTTAGTGAAGCCAATCGGGTCGATATCGACGCGACTGTGTCTTGCGAAGGTAAGACCGGGGTGGAGATGGAGGCGCTGACCGCGGCATCCACGGCGGCCCTCACCGTCTACGACATGTGCAAAGCAGTAGATAAGGGGATGAGAATTGAAGGGTTGAGGGTTGTCTTGAAGGAGGGGGGGAAGAGCGGCCGGTGGATTGAGGGAGTTCGAGACGAAGACGAAGACAACGACGACAACCCGAGGGCCCCGAGTGCGCATGGGTGAAATGTTGGGGCTGCCGCCGTCGTGCATTCTTCTTGTTTTTCTATAACATAAGTGGATGGAATGTCCTAGAGTTTGGGCGAAATACTATTAAGTGCCATCTTGAGCGCTCATTGGCCCAACGCTCTTCATACCTTGGCGCTATAAAGTGTGCACCACGACCAAAATGCATCGTGCGTCGTGCATCTGCATAATCAGACCACATGCTGCTTGTCATCATAGTGATTCATAGTATCTATCGGGCAGTAAAAAAAAAGAAGATTAAAAAAAATTCTCGGTTCGCGCTACGCGCATCTTGTCCCTGTTTCCTCGCCCAGGTATTTCGAACCCTCGATTCGTGTGTAAGTTGGTGTAAGTCAGGTTACATATGTCTCCATAGTGTAGTATGTTTTAGTCTGAAAGAGCAACACACTTATGTAGCTGGCCAAGTCGGTTCACCCCACACTGCCCACTTACCTATAGTGTACTACTCATTATTACATGTTTGGAAATAGCAAACACTAGGTAGGTAAAGTAGGTTGGTTGGTATGAAGTGGTGCAGTCGAGGCCGGTTTTGTATTATACAATACTCAAGGTCACGGTCTAGACCGTGTTTCTGGTCAGCAAACGGCCAGCTTACATAGTAGTAGTTCCAATTCGAGGTGCCGGTCAGCCCAGCAGCACTCACTCAAATGGAAAAGAAGAAAAGAAAAAAAAGAGACTAAAAAAAACTGCGCACAGACAGCGCAGAGGACGGGCCAGTAGACTTGCTGGCTGGGACTTCCCCTTTTGGCTCACGATGGGAAATAAGCCAATCCGGTCCAGGCGATAACGAAATCCAATTTGCACTAAGATCGATGATCCACTCCGCAGGAAAAGACCCCTAGGTACCTAGGTTATGTAGGTAAAAATCCTAACTAGGTAACCTAGTACACTAGCGCGTGTAGGTACTAAGGTCATTACCTATGTTAGTACAGTATAAGGGTCTCGTGGCTCTGAACGAATCCTATTACACAATTCTGTGTGCAAAGCGGAATTAAATTGGTAAACGAAGCCAAGCAAGACAAGATTCCCATGGGAAAGCAGGGCGAACACGGCCACGATGTCTACAAGAGGGAAATAATGGAAAATTTAGTAAGGTAGGTTAGTAAGGTAGGTACATAACAACAAAAAGAGGATAAGGTGATCCCCGATGGTAACTTGTTCCTTGGCTGGCGACACTGTAAAGTTCTTTTGTAAAAGTTCTTTTCGTTGAGCCCAAGTTTCGTGCGCGTGTGCGTGTACGTCTGCGTGTATGTGTGTGAGTATGGATCCTGTCGATAATAATAATGGATGCGTAGTAGTTGCGGATTTTCTGATGATGTCAACCTCCCATGAGGCTCTTACATGCATATTTCTTATCGTGCTCAGACATTTCGTTCGTGCCCCGTGCGTCCCGTCAGATTCAAAATAAGTAATAGTAGTACTACCTATCATGAACCTCCTACCTACCTACCTATGTACCAGTAGATATACAGATTACAACTACCAACATTATTACTGGAGGTTGAACAAACTTGTATAAGGTGGTTCTCGCCGGTAATGTACCTACTTTCCTTCTTTCTTTCTTTCTCTAGGAGTATTGATGCATACACTAGGTTCCTGCCAACTAGGTACTTACCCAAGTCTAACTATAAAAGATTTGGCACGTGAGAATCTGGTGGGATGCGTCTCCAGCCACCAAAAAGCGCTCGCCGTGGTCGGCGGACTGGGGCGGACTGGGGCGGTCAAGCTACTAAAACTAGGATCCCTGACGGTATTGCGGCGTTTAAAAAGCCTGGCCCATGCAGGACTTCCAATCAGCGTCGACCGAAAGATAACCCTGCAGCAGCTTCGTGGACACTGTGATAAAACTGTGCTGCGGCCTCATCGTGCCAATGATCTCTTGCTGCGTATAGGTTGTCGATCATACTAGGTACATCTTCGCTTACCCATAGGGTGAAGTAGTGTAGGTAGTCGTAGGTATACCATGCATGCGTCTTTATGTATGCGCGTATGTATGTATGTATGTATGTATGTATGTGGGCATGTGTGTATGTAGGCATGTACTCTATCGGCAACGATTGTTGTGTATATCGTCGAATAACCTTCTCGTGAGGCTCCAGAGCAACTAACTACCTACGATACGAAGAGCGAGCCATGACCATGACCACCGTAGATAGCCCGCGTTCTCCGCGCGATTAGTTCGTCATGTCGGCTTGTCGGCCTGTGGTGGTGGAGTCTCCATTTTCCCAGGCTGCCAGGGTCTAGTGTACATTACACTAACCTAGTGTAGAGAGCAGCAGGATCGACATAACCGTCGTCGGGCCAGATTTCGACACGAAGCGGTTTTGCACGACCGTCACCCATCGTGGATATCCACAAGCGTGGTACCCCTCGGCAGTAACTCGTCGCCTCACTCCTACACTACTACCTAATGTAGTGTGGTGTAAGCAAGTCCGCGGCTCAAACCGCGACGACGTTGCGTTACGTTGCGTTGCGTTGCGACAGGATGGGATGGGAATGGGAGGCCACTTCATCCAAAAAGGAAATACCCTCAGGCACATCGTAAGGTTGGCAGTGCTGTGATTTGGAGCCGTATACTAGCCGGGGCTGGCTGTCGGTCGGCGCCATCCTGATACATTGTCAAGTCGCAGGGGGCCATGGCAAACCAAACCAAAGCAATGCTTATGGTTTGCGATGCTATGGATCTGAGATGAGGATGTTACTACAGTATGTGGAGTAATGAGAGGGAGCCTGTCCCGCAAACCCGGGTTGATGCTCAACAATAAGTTTGGATCAGCGAGGATGATGAATGGATCAGTCAGTTTGAAAAAGCGTGCCTTGTGTAGGTGCGCATGTAGTTACTTACCGATGGCCTATGTTGGCTTGGTTTCTGCGAGTAATACACTAATAGCGGCGTGTAATTGCTTAGATTGCGTCGCACAAGCATAGACCACCCAGGTACGTAGGTACAGCGGTTACTGACTAGTGTACGTGTAGGATGAGAGGATGGGCTATTCCCAAAGTCTCGAATATTTCGGAGACGCACCAAGATCAAACGTGACGTAAAGACTACCTTAGTTTAGTTTAGTTAGTGCAGGTGGGTTCGGGCGGTGGGTATGTCGAGTACATAGTGTACTACTTTGTATACCAGATAATTAGTGTACAGACAGTACGGAAATACCTTACCTACGTAGTAGTATACGCCGTTCCAATGCTACATGGGTATGTATATTGCCTACGTAAGGTATAGCTGGAATAGGAAAGCGGACAGGCGACCAGAACGACCTCTCTCTGTTGCTGCCTTTTTCAATCTCTGTCTCTGTCTCTGTCTCTTGCTGTTTCCTCTGTACATAGGTTCTCCCCTCGACAGGCACCGGCATGGAGGCGAGCCTGGTTGGTCATTCTGTAACTTGCATCTCGTAAAAAGAAAGTTTAAAAGAAACTCAAGAGTACCGTACAGTTTGTACGATGGTTCGGATGATGCAGGTAGGAAGATGTAATTGTGGGCAGCAGAGGCACATATGTACGTGTTATTGCTAGTGTAGTGTAGGCTTTGGCAGTATACTAAGTTACCTACATACATATAGTAGGTACGCTAGGGACGGTTCTGGCTGGTTTAGTAGCTGCGGTTTGCTAAGTAAAGCACATTATATTATCTTTCATTAGCTTGGCACAGTACGGGCACGGTGGGGGCCCCACCGACGACCGGCGTTCTGTCGAATCAGATGGGGTCTTATTGATCAATAGAGGGGATCCTGGTCATCAACGACAGGCGCTCGTGTCGGAAGTTGTCTCCCTTAAGTATTATTACTATTTGACAATCGTTACTACATACCCTTACATTACATTACCTTACCTACCACAACCACTACTACCACCACTACCATTACCACAACCCATCGTCAGCCTGTACACCCCCGTCCTTGTTCACGCTTATTATTATTTATTATTATAATTGTTGTTGTTGTTGGTTTATTTAATTATTTTACTTTTTCAGAATCCTGTCGTAGACTTCTGCTGCTTCTACTACATATTTTCTTTTTTACCTTGGAGAACAGCAATACACATTCTTTCAAGTTGGTTGTTGTATACTTACCTCACTCCCCTCCACTTATACTGCATACATAGGTACATAACCTACCTTAGTTAAGGTAGACTTATGTAGGTAGGCAGTTATCTACCACCAGAAAAAGAAGCCTACCTTATCTATCTGTGGCTAGAGGGGCTCCTCCTGTACATTTTGGCTGTTGACCGACTCAGGATTCGCCATCCAGGGCAATAAGCGGCACGTTGGTGTGCCGCACCTCCAATCGACGGCAGCAGATCTCCGATAATAACCAGCCTATGCCACGCAACTAATAAGCAATACGACCCTTTGAGTTCGCCCCAACTTTTTCCTGTCAACTCAGCTGTCAAGACAGCCACCCAAACGTCTTGCTGTTATCACGGCGAGGTAGACTTTCTCTGCAGCCTGGGTCTTAAGGTTCTATCCACGCTTCTTTTATTTTCTTTCGGGTCACATAATTCCCATTTAAAGCCGTTGTCTGCCTTAATCGTCCGGCCCTTTTTCCCTCCCTTGAAATAAATTTGGTCGCGCGACATCCGAGCCACCCATACTACTATAGTAGCCAATACACACGATAATCGGACAAGTCCAGTCGCAAACCACCGAACCTCGATATCTCGACATCTCGACATTGGGATTCCTTTTTTTATAACATCGAGTGCATTTCAGGATAGCAGAACCAACCGATACTTATTGCTGCTTGTCGTTGTTCTCCAGGAACAAAGGAGGATGGCGACCGACTTCATCATGCCCAGACTACCAGACCAACACCAGTCGCATTACTTCCCACACCATCACCAACCACCATCGCAAATACATTCGCCTACCTATCTACCACAGGCTCCTCATGGCGGTTATCAATCTCAGCAGGTCTCGCCGCTGAGCACCTCGAACAATGGCTCGCCAACCTCGCCCAAGTCCTATCACGGTCAGCGATTACGGCCTCTGTATATGCCTGCGGTTCTGCGGCCCACCCAGCATCCGTCCAAGAACACGCCCAACAAGAAGTCCGAAGAGCAGGAGGACGACAGCTCGCTGGGGTTGAACAGCAGCTTCATCAGTTTGGCCGGACTAAGCGCTCTCGGCCGGTTGCGCCGGCGATCTACTGGCGACACTGGGAAGTGCACGGATGGCGAGTGGAATCTGGATCTGTTTCCTAAACCGACGGCGCTACCCACGAGGCGGCACTGGAAGGTATGTCCGGGTTCATACATCCATGTCTCACTTATCCCACATTTTGCCCCCTTTATCCTTTGACCTGACTCGCAACCCTGCCCTAAAGTTTGTACTAACGCTGCCTCCCCAGCCCGACACCGAAGCCACCATCTGCGACGAACCCTCTTGCATGCGCCACTTCAATTACTGGACTCGGCGGCATCATTGTCGACGATGTGGCAATATCTTCTGCGATTCACACTCTGCCTTCGACGTCCCGCTCGACCAAGATGCGAACTATAACCCGCGGGGCACCCTAAGCCGGGCATGTTCCCACTGCTACGCCGAATTCCAGTCGTGGCGTAGCAGAAACAACAGCCAGTCTTCTGCCGACGACCCGCAAGTGATACAGGGTGTCCGGACGGCTCCCGTCAGCCCTGTTGTTTCTACGCCAACTGGAATTAAGGGGCCTCTCATGCAACACCAGGAGGTTGCGATGAGTGTTCCGCGAGACTGGAACTGGAGTACATTCTGAACGAATCTCCGACCAGCTGATCTTATGATCCCCACCGTGTTCACCTCTTCCGGGGCGTGAATGCAAGTCTACCTCGGGGTCTACAGCAGACCAATCGAGTCCAGCCCATACATGAGGTCTCGAGTGCGATCCAATCAATGAACACGTGTTACGAAGCTACGGCTAGGATATAATCACGAAAACAGCCTTTACTTAAGGCTGAGACACGGAGGACCTACGATTTTTCTCACCCATAGACTAGAGACTTCTGGGATGGACCGATATCTCCTGTTAGACCCGAATCTGCGCAGTTTTCATTGCACGGCATGAGGATGACATCACTTCTGGATTTTACTTTTTGCACGTTGATACCCGATCGGTTTGTTTTTGTTGTTACTTTTAAAGACGGGATGTTTCTGATTTTTTTTTTTATACTTGGAAATGGGGTTTAGGTGCGTGGGTTATAGACTTTCATCACGAAATAGCATGGACTCTGCGTTGGCCAAGGTACGGCGGTTGCGAACAGAGCCGGCATCCCTCTCGATTAATAGACTGGGACCTGAAGCAGAGGGGGCCGGCCGGAGGGGAGGGATGTATGATAACGGTATTATAATGGGTTGCTAGGTGAAGGTACTCGGGGCGTTTGATATATGGCATTCACAACTGCCAGCCAGATGGTACATATAGGCACGGCTATGCGATTGGGGGGGAGGCAGGGCGTTTATATGATCATGATACCGTTGACATTTACATACTGTGGATATAGCATTTTCAACGGAATTTGGGAATACAGGTCTAATCGACATTGCATTTACCGATCACACAAGCATCAAGCATGAACTGTGTCGTGTTTTTTTATATATACTTCAATACTTAGGATCACAATGTGTTGAAAATCGGGCATGTGGGATTATACAGGTTTCCCTCCTCCCGCTTAACTTTTTCTTTTTTTTTCTTTTACTTTCTAAATTCAAAAGATACCCCAGTCCAAAGGAGGAAGAGAGAGAAAAAGAAAAAAAAGAAAAAGAGGCGTTCCAATTAGCTGTCGAATCGTATGACCAGACTAACACCCAGGCGCATTCAACCAACCAATAGGTGGGGGTTTCTACCCTCCCCTCCCCTCCCATCCCATGAACTTCGGGGAACCTAGAAAGAGAGAGACCTGGGACTTTACACAACGTACATTACTTACCTCGTACATACGCATGGGATGGAAAATGGTACAATGAATGGATGGGGTTGGCTGCGGAGACTGGCCCGCGGCCATGTTGTGTATCCTCTCGTCTCGTCCCGTCTCGTCTCCCCTTCCCCCCTCCCCCTCCCTCCCTCACCCCCCCTGGCGCCTTTTTTTTTTTTTTTTCGCTTGTCTCACAACCTCCGAAAATCGCACGCCTACATTACGTGACGTTTCCATGAGTGAGTAAGTAGTACATTTTGCTCTGCATAAAAAATGAACCTGGGATAATATTCATTTTCTCGTTTTTTTTATGTCAGGTTTAGGTATGTAGAGTAAGTACCTAGGTAAGTACTCGGCCATGTGCGTGTAACTTGTGTGTGTGTGAGATGGGTATTATGGTTGTGTGTATGGTATGGTGCATCTGGAAATGTCAATTATAGGTTGAGTTGTTGTTTGAGGGAGAGGAGGCTATGTTATGTTTATTGGGATACTGATAGGTAGGGTGGTAGTGGTTTTTTTTTCTTCCCGTTCTTTTTCTTTTTCCTTTTCGTGATGGACTAAGTGTGATATGGTTATAGCTCAAATCTGAACCCCTTGTATAAGAAATGTGACGAAGTAGAAAGTGGGGGGTGGGTGTGACTATACGAGATAGTATACAGAAGCCTTGTGCTGAAAGGATACAAACTAGACTATAAAGCACTACTAGACTTCAATGTTAGGTAGAAAGGGGTAACTAACACGATATATTATATATACCAAACGAAATCAAAGAGAGAAGGTAATGGATTTATACCTAGGTTAAGTATGTAAGACAACCCGGGGTTATCGATAATTCCAGTTCTAACCTCATTGAATAGCAATGCCTGTGTTAGAAAGGGGTTACGGTGTGCAGGATCAAAATATACAGTACGGTACGTACCTCACGAGGAACAAAGAGTTGAACTGATAGACGCTCATAAAGCACCAGACAAGGCAAATGTATCCCGACTTATTACATAGTTGTAGCGGTAGCCTTCCAATGTAAACAAACAGATTACCACTCAAGCTTGTAATTGAAGGACTAGGCGCCTCGTACCGATGCCTGGGGTTGATAAGAGTCGGGTCATTATATTTACGTCAACTAGGTACCTAGTCTATGCTCTTATGAGCTTTTGCCGGTGGTATTGGCTTTTGAGGACTTGCTAGAAGTTGATTCATCAATACAAGGTATGTACTTTTTATACTAGAGTTAGGCGAATTGGCCTAGGTGCTCGAACCCTCATGAAAGATTATCATTACTGTTTTCCAATCCAGGGTGGGATATTTGGGTGTCTTTCCCGAAAAGAAATGCGTATCTTGGTAGAAGCTTGCGAAGCCGAGAAGGGATCCGGAGCATCGTCATTCATTTGGTCGACCGTTCTCGGGAGAAACGTCGAAATTCTCCAGTTCACGCTACCTGCTACTTCGTGCTTGGTTGTTTTGCTAACCGACCACTCAATGCCCAACTGTCCGGCCATTGACTACGTGTCCAACGGCGACGACGATGAGGGCACGGTGGGTTTCGTGTTGAGCCACGATAAAGATGTTAAGGACATACAGAACGACTTGCTGAATGTGATACTCTGAGAGATTTATGAATCTCGCCCAACTGAGTCGTATTGGGGTTGCAATTCGACAGTCGACTACTTACCCTAAACGAATTGTAAGAGGAACTTCGCAGTGCGAACCCCCAAATTCAGACGCGTACGAGATGAAGGCATCCATCGTCATTGAGAGCCTCTATCCTATTATGCTTGATAGTCTTCGAGAACAGATGACCGTATTTACAGTGGATCAGTAAGGTAAGGTTCGAGATAGGTGATCGCGGCTAGAACATATACAGTCAACCCACTCGTTGGATTAGGCAGATAACATCCATCCTCAAGAAAAGGATGGCCGCAGAGGATATTGAGCGATCTCACATGACCTATCTAATTCAAGGTGGAAGACATAAGGACGTGTGTCCTTTACACTGCTGTCCTATCGTGTTAGTTAAGGGCACTGAGGGGCCCATGGCCCCTGAGCCTGGAAATCGACAATAAAAGTCACCGGGAAACGTCTTGAATCCGGCCAGTGGTCTACAAGCGCGAGAAAAACCGATCCATCGTGGTTCTCGCAAGTGGGTATGAGACCCTTTTACGGATACTACGGGTGAACCACAACATGAGCCAGAAGACTGTATCGAATACATGAATGTGAAGGAATCCGAGTATCAGACTAAAGAGGCTCGCGGGAATTTGTAGAGAGATGTTGAATCAGCAGACCTAGCCTTTGCGCAACATATCTCAGGCCACTTCCGTACCATCATACTTTTGTCAGTTCGTTTAATGGCGAGCTAGAAACTAGAGGTATGAGTATAAGGAGCTGATCTAAGTAGTATATCTGCTGGATCAGGATCCGGGCCTTCGGATGGCATCGATTATCATATGGGAGATTTTGACAGCATTTCGTTAGATGTTCTTCCTTCCAATTAGCTTCCTTCTACTAAAGTGAAGAGTACGGGATCCGAAGGTGAACCCGGAAGAAGTAGGGAGCGGAATGAGATTTTATGGTGCAATCAGATGACCTAGTCGGCTCATCATCAGAACTCGCCACGGAAATATAGAACCTTGGTACCAGAGAAGCAGTGCCACCACCAACCCAACAAGGGCATAGAAGTAATGATGTTGCTACAGACAAGACGGCTAAGCAAAGAATCAGTTCTCCAGAATAGTGACAACTTGATACGAGGGCCTCGAAGTCAAGACCGTAAAGGATGAAATAATTAGAAGATACCTAATCGTGAAAACTTAAGCATGGAACCAGTTTAGGAACATCCCCAAAAGATATTAAGACAAAAAGGTTCCGAGACTGAGCTTGGGCAATGGTTCTCCGATTTAGTAAAACAGGTCAGTTATCTCTAGTACCAAGGACATGTTCATCAGCTGAATGGCATACTAGCGTCTAGAGAGCCGATATAAAACTTCGTGGAGTTTTTATGAGCGTCACCATAGCCCTTCGATGCTTGGCTATACCCAAGCTTGTCCAAACTATGATGATGGTCATAGTCATCGGAATGCGATTTTGGTGATAGGCAAATAGTTTGACCATGACCAGTTCCATCGCCCTTCAGGGGATACTATGTTTGCAAGGGAATATCAGAATTTCAAGGAACCTTGAAGTCTAAACTAGTATATATGACCACGACCAATATTATCACCATGGTCATCATCTTACTTGATGCTCTTCTCTTTTGCCTGAGTCCTTCTGGGCTATGCTATCAACATTATACTGATCTCACTATAGCTCTAGCTCACCCCAGGCTCACCCTATCTCAGGAGTATCGACTATAATGGGAGTTGCTATATTCCAGATTACCTAGTCACGTATACTCAGATGATATATATACATACTACATACCTTAGCACATCCATTGGTTTCCACCAAGTGCCTACTGATACCAAATTGACCTACCCCAGGCAGAGAATGGCCAGAACAAAGAAAGGAAAGAGCACCGATTATTTTCACTACTGTTGTCGTCGTGACTGCCTCTTAGGCGTGTTCCTTAGTTCTCCTCTCTCCTCGCCTCTCAATTTCGTGCCATTATCCACGTTCATGTCGCCTTCTCCAGGGAAAATACCTGACAACGTGTAGAAAGGCCTGAGTCCCTAGCAACCACAAGAATAATCACAACGCAGATACCTCCCTTGTTGTCCTATAAATACATTCACCTTTTCTTTTGGTGTCCTCTCTTTCTTCTTGACATTTTCTACTCTCACCACCCGCACCCAAACACACACCCACCCACCTACATCTTAAAACACAAACCAGAACACTGCGATTTACTCACCTTCCCCAGTCATCTTGCATAGCACTCAAATAGAGTGATATTTTTCTTCACAGCCCTTCACATTCTCTTCACATTGTTCACTTATTGCCGACTGCCCCGCATCTATCACCACCATGAGCACTCCAGGCCATCGCCAGAAGGGCAACCTTGGTCCCGGCGAGAAACAGGATGTTGAAGACTACTTCCGACACTTAGACCCCTTCCAGAAGGTGGTCAAACAGATCAAGACTGAGACCACTTATGATGATGGCAATGAAAATAACAATGCTGTCGATCTGCCTCGGTTAGTTCTTTTACTCTTCGTTATCTTGTTTAGCATCTTTGGCACATTCAAAAACAACATCTCCCTTGAACCGTGATTTCTCTTCTTATCATTATTGGTATTCCCCCTTTTTCAACCTCAACTAACACATGATCTATTGTTCAGATATGACCCAGATGGTAGACCTTTAACTGTTCATTATTCTCCTGGTAGTGAGGACTACAATGACGCATGCGCTTATAAGCGCGACATGATCTCTACACCGGGTGCCACTACGTCTGCTAAGGCCTCTGCCTCTGCCGCCGAGAACCAAGACCAAGACCAGAACCAGCAGTCCCAGCCCCAGACTACTCGCGTCCACCACGACTACGACCCCACGATTCCGCAGCCGATCTTCGGCCGAGCTCCAGGTCTGCACGCGACAGTCCCGACGGCCCGCCCCCGAGTGCGCATCACCAACGAAGCAGGCGAAGAAGTCAAGCTCCCCTCCCGCCCGGGCCGTGGTCGTGGTCGTGATCGGTCTGCGCTGAACCCCGAGGCACCGCCCTACCAGGGGATGATGGCTTCTACTGCCACCACTCCCGCCCATCTGCAAGGTCCAGCGCCCTCGCAGCAGCAGCAGCACGTGTCCCCTCGATCCTCAACCATCCCCATCCCCATCCCCGACGCCGACCCTCTCTCCCTCGCAGCGCAAACCGCAGACGAGCCACCCTCCAGCATCGCGCGCCTCGTCTTGTCGCCCCTGCTGCGCCCCCGCGGTTTCGCGGCGTGCGCCGCGTTCCTCTCGCGCGCGCTCGAGCAGCACAGCGCGTCGTGGGCCATCGAGCCCTGCTCCCCTCCCCCGTCCCCGCCGTCCCCTCGCCGTGGTCCGACGTGCGCGCGACGGTGGTGCTCTTCGCCGCGGCGCTGCACCGGGCTTTCCCCCCCTGCAGCAACAACAACAAAAACAACGACAACAACGACGACGACAACGTCACCCTCATCCCCGGCCACGAGGTCTTCCCTGACTATGCGGCGGTAGAGGCGGTCCGGGTCCGCGCCGACCTGCGCGAGTGGGTCGTCGGCGTCGTCCAGATGGTGGACGCGGTGCGCCGCGCCAACCGGGCGGCCCGGCTGCTCTGGGAGGCCATCCCGGACCGGTGCACCCCAGACGGGGTGCCTATCCCCAACTTGACTGGCGGTAGGCGGCGGCTGGACCAAGCTGGTCCGTGAGAAAGGGGGAGGAGGAGAACTGCCAACCCCCGGTTAGTCCGGGGGGTTTAAGGCTGGATGGAGGTTGGGGCCATTTTCTGGCCCGGGAAACGGTGCCGGGTTGTGTGTCGTAGCTGGGCTGAAGAATCTTTGCTGTGCTGTTTGGGAAAACCGACTGTCGGTTTTGTAGTTTACTCCAGCCTAGATAAGAAAACCCGTTTGCATGTGCAAGTCCCCATCTTCCCCGTACGTGATCCTCGTGTCTTGATCTGCACATGGTTTTATAAACCGGGCACGAACTAGGTAGGCCGACAGGCTTTACTTGAAATATCACACGGGTGGTATATCGCCATAATCCTGTTAATTGCCCACATGTTTTATGATCGCTTCATTAAGTTTGTATTTCTATCATGTACAGATCTCATGGACAGGTGCAAAATATGTACAGTGAACCGACTACCCTTCGTCCCCAGCCTCATAGCGTTCTGACGTTGTATCATTAGCAGCCCCCACTGGCATACTATTTTCCCTGTTCCATAAACTCCTTTAAAACACTGGCTTCATACGCTGTGGATACGTTCGATGTAATGATATTGCGGTAAGTTGTGATGTGAAGATAAAACCCCCCAATTCTCTTCTCCGCTAATCAAACCTGGCTCGGATTCGACATCTGTAAGACTATCGATGGTTCAGAACGGGCCTTATTAAGACACAACTCCTATTGCTTCTTAGCACTTGCCCTAGTTCTCACGCCAGTTGTCTTGGGCTGAACTTTGTCGCTGCTGCTCGACTCATCACTATCCTCAGCAATGGCACCCTCGTTGCCCTCGCCATAAACCTCCCTCTGGATGCCCTTCGCGGCATCCCAGCTGGCCTTCTCAGCCAAAACCACATTGCTTCTCCGCCTGTCTGCGCCCGACTTCACACGGACAGTTTCGGTCTTACTCCGACGAAGGTAACTAGCAATGAAGAAAGACACGAACAGGTAGGTTAGAGGAGCAAGGTAGAAAACATTCAACCAGATGGCAAACGTGGCACCATTAGTAGTGATGCAGTCGACTTTCTGGAACTTGGTCACATAACTGACTTCGGACCGGGCAGCATTGATCTCAGGAGCGGAGGCAACGGCAGCAGCACTAGCAGCCTCAGCAGCGCCGAAAAGTGACTGCTTGAGACCACCGAGGAAGCCAGCGGCACTTGGGGATGCAGTGGCAGCGGAAGCGATGCTTGATGAAGTGGCAGTAGCATCGGTAGCAGAAACCTCAACTACGACCGGGGCCAAGTAGGAGACAAATGAATGGACTATAGCACACGACGCACCAATGACGAACTGGGAGATCTGGAGCGAGGTGAGAGTGCGCTTGATGAACGTAGGGACACGGATGTTGAAGGCGGTCACGGTG
Source organism: Biscogniauxia mediterranea (assembly GCA_018398605.1). NCBI lineage: Eukaryota > Fungi > Ascomycota > Sordariomycetes > Xylariales > Xylariaceae > Biscogniauxia > Biscogniauxia mediterranea. Next base: position 4,221,849 of record JAGXTR010000003.1, read on the forward strand.
TAGTATGTATACTATGTGATTTGTTAGCCTTTGTATCTTCTCAAGCCACCCGCATACGGAGGAGGACTCACCATGAGAGCGTGGATAGCCGAGTTGAAGAAGACGAAAATCCAGATGGGGGTAGACATGTAGCGCATACCAGCCCACATGGCCATCATAGCACCGGCATGGTGGTAAGTCTGGAGAGTCGAGCTGAGCTTTCCCTTGGCCAGAATGATCAGAGTGTCGAGAACCTCATAGAACTTGCTGAGGTAGAAAATCCAACCATAAAAAGCAAGACCTTCATTCCACATTCTCCCGCCCTGGGTCCGGCTCGGGACGCCCTCTGCCGCGAGTGGGCTCATACCAGAAACCGACTCCCAAACCCCTAGAGCTTGGTTGAAAGTGTGTGCATTTCCTAGGCCAACAGGACCGTGGAACTGGCAGAGACTGTCGACCGTACCGGCCCAACCGTCGGGGCCGTGGGGGCTCACGAGGGTGTTTTGAAGGGCCCTCAGCATGCCCAGCCAAGTCCAGGCAGAGTAAAGCGCTAGAAAGACGTTGTGCAAGACAACGAATAGGTGGAACGCCCGGGTCTGGCTGATAGCCCAGGGCTTCTTGCCTGTGGACTTGTTATAGACATTGAGAGCCTTTGCGGTGACGGCATATACGGCTGCTATGGTAATTGGGACCTTAGGGTCCAAGGCAGCCACGTACAAATTGTCGGGGATCTTGAAGGGGAGTTCGAAATGCGGCGGGGGGATCGTCTGCGGTGCTGGGTGAGGTGGGAATTTGAAAAGGCTCGCCGCCGGAGGGGAGGCGAAGACAATGGGCGTTGCCATCTTTTTAGTATAGAATCCGTATAATCCCCTTTGTCTTTTCCTACCGAGAAGGCCGAAACAGCTGATCTACAATGCTGGGCTGTAAGTTCAAGTATAGATATGGGATCCCAGTTCTGTCTGAACAAGACAACGGAAGGTTGCAGAGGGGAAGGAAGAGAAGAGGGAGAAAGAAGAAAAAAATAAAGTGAAATAAGAATTATATTAAGAAGGGAAGACTGGGGATTCTCAGTTTAATGGCAATTCCCAATTATGTGTTAGACCATGGCTTAAATTCATATGTCTTGTACAAAGCAGCCGCGGTTTGGCCTGTACAAGGCGATGGCGCAAATTGCATCTTGACATTCTAGGGGGGGTCCACACCCTTGAGGTACCTCTCAACAGAAAAAAGTTGGAGAGTGTATCATGTAATGTGATTGGCCATCGAGGTGGTAGTGGAGCACAGCTGGGACTTCCTGGGTCGGGGGTCATGGCAGTTTACAGAAGCGGGTCTCTTCTAGAACGAGCAGAGCCCAATCAGGACGGCTCGATCGATCTAGGGTTACCCATGTTTAGCCCGGCCTAACAAACCCCTTTTTGTTGAAGAGCAAGAGCCCTACGAACCCGATCTATCAAATATACCTTAGGTACTAGGTATAGTTCTTTAGGCACGACTTTCTGTAATACGTGATATTGTCAACTACCTAGGTTAGCTTTCTCTCGCGTAACTTTAAAATCCATTGGGACAGGTGATCGACCATTGTTCGTTGCGCGTCTAGTATCACCAAGTCAGTTGTTATCTCTGGGAGCCACCACCATCTTGCTCGAAGCCGGTTGGGACGGATAAGTTGGGGTATCAACTTGCCGATTGGGGGTAACTTACGTGCCGATTACGACATGTAAGGGCGAAAGGGAGAAAAGAAAAGAAAAGCGGGAAGATACGTCCCTTGATGCAGCCGCAAATAAGAGGCTTAAGGGACTATGTCCTCGCAAGCCTCGGTCCAAGGCCGAGCGCCCGAGCGCAGGGTGTGAGGGGGGGGGGGGACAGGGGCATAGGTAATGATTGTTCATGATCGCCCTTGTGGCACCTGGGCAGGTACTCCTTGCCTGCAATGCTGACGCGAAATACCTACGCGACGAGAGAATTTTCGTGGAACAATGACGTGAAGGTTATGAAGTAGTAGGTCTAAACCTTCATATTTCTACAAACACGAACGGAAACAAAAGCAGAAGCAGAAGCAAAAAAAAAAAAGGAATTAAACTCACGGCAGGCCCGTATTATTATACTTACATACTCTGTTTTGATATCGTAGTAAGCAGCCTCTTTTATGTCTATGAAATTTTGAGAGGGTTATTTATGTCTCGGGGCTCTATAAACTGCCGTTTATGCTATAGGGTTTTAGGAGGGAGACATTTTGGAAGTCAACCGCACGAAAGGGCCAAAGGAGGGGTTTTCCCAACAGAAACCGCCAAAAAAAAGTTCACTTACGACTACACTATCTGTACCGTGCATTGTTTTAAGGGTCTTGTTTTACTAAGCTCCACATTAACTGTCTGCAAGGTCTTCCCTAACCTAGCTTTTTTCGTGCTACATACACAGACCAACTTAGTACCACTACTATATGTACATAGGTAGTACGTATCTGCTTCCAACTGGTAACTTAACTTGTTACTTCTGTCTACCATGACATACTTAGATTATGTAATATGTATAAGTACAGGTACGGTACATACCTAAGTTCCAGGAAGTCAATTCCAAGACTTTATCTCTTCCCCCCTCGTTCGTCTCCTTCTTCCCTTCAACTCCCGCCATTTCGTCATTATTCTCTGTTCTTATCTTCAACCCCAATACAACAAAAACCCTCTACACCATAAAAGTGAAACCTCTGTGGACATCAAACAACCGGAACACGGGGATAGCGCCGTTACATGCGCGTGTGTCTACACTACACTACAACTAATAAGCAGAAACTTGCCCCTCCCCAACAAATCCGGAAACAAATTCCCATTTAGGGCGGTCTGCATATCTGGAATCGGAAAGTGATCAAGTGACGTCTTCTGCTTCCGAGACCCGGGTTTCGCGCTGCCTCATCGCTTGGCAGCTCCCACCCCTCAATCAATCTATCCCACTAATAACTACATACACTACATACCTATTACTCTACACTACTGGTCGTCCGTAGGTACACGATAGTTCAAGCCCGCGCACCATCACATTAGTCTCGGCCCGTCGAGTCGGATATCGCGGGGTACGGGAGTCACTACTTATCTAACCCAGGGTAATCTCTGGAGCCGTGGGATCCGCGACTATCTACCTACCTAGTAGTTCCTAGACACGAAAGCGCCCATAAGATCGAAGCGCCTACACGCCTGGCTTAAAAAGACAGCCTCTGGAGTACGTTAACCGAGTTATGTGTTACCGTGCTCGATCGACACTAGGTACCATCGAGACTTTCTATCATGACCACCGGCTGATCTGATCCTGCCGCCCACCCCTTACTACCTAGTACCAGACGTATAATGAATGTGACCTATAACATATATACTACCTACCTATCTTTCAAAACACGGTGTAGTAATATTCAAGTAATCTTGTAAGTTTGTCGGATGTATCTCGACTCAAGTGAGCCTATCATAAAACCGCTTAAGCAAAGACTTGAAACTTCACCACGTCAATTGACCTAACCTAGGTAGCATATACGCAAATAGCCCCTTTTCCGTCCCCTACAAAACATTTCGGTGTATAGGTACATTGCCTTGAAAAGAACAAATAGGTACAGACTTTTCAACTGAATAGGGGCAATACCACCAACCTTTTCTTGTTCGGACCCTGTAAAACGACTAAAGCTCCGCTGCACTAATTCCGTAGCTTGAAGCAGAGGTCAAGGTCGGCTAATCCCCACGTGAACCGGTCCTTGGTGTTCTCGATGAACTTTGAACCATCTTGGCCTGGCGGAAATTCGACGTCGAACCTCATGACGATCTGTGCCATCAGCGTCCGGATCTGCATCTGCGCCAGCGGTCGACCGATGCATCCGTATGGGCCTAGAAATCGAGGTTAGATTCTCGATTAATTATAATATGCTTGCTGTCTCGTCCTTAACCAGCGATGGATGCGAATACCATCGCTCGGGAATTAACTCCTCGGGCCGCTCGTACACCGCCTCTGAGCGCCCCAGGACATACATCGGCGCCCACACGTCCATGTTCCCCGGCACGAACGTCCCGTCTATATGGATCCCCTCTGGTGGCGTCTTGCGCGGGAGCATCGTCGGCGCCACTGGGCGCAGCCGCAGCGCCTCATTGATGACCCCGTTGAGATGCTCTGCGTTCTGGACTGTAATAGGTATAGGGAGTCAATAATTTCTATATTTGGGTAACCTGTTCTGTCCTTATTTTCCCTTTTGAGACTGCTTCAGGAGTGAAAGCTCGTACAGCTAGCCAAGATGGGCAGGTTCTTTACTCCCGGATAGGTCGTGAGGGGTAATAAGAATCACTCACTCCTTAGGTGTTCGAACGAGCGGCCGTCGCCCGTGAGCGGAGACAGCTCGCGCCGCAGGCGCTCCGTGCGCTCTGGGTACCGCGCGAGGTAGTAGAAGATGTGCGACAGCGTGACAGCGGTGATGTCGCTACCGGCGACGATGGCGGTGCGCGACTCGCTGTGGAGCACCAATCACTCCTTCTCGGAGGGGTGAGCGTCGGCGTGGGCGATCAGCAGCGACATGAGGTCATCTCTGTCGCGGTCCTCAGCCCCGTTCCGCCGCTCGTCGGCGATCTTAGCTGTAAGCTGCCGGTTGCAGTACTCGATGAAGCTCCAGTACTCGGCCGTGAGCCCTGGGACCGCCGTTAGCATGCGGAACACCCACACGGGCAGCTTGAGCCCCTGGATCACGAACGCCTCATCCAGCAGCGCGATCGCCCAGTGCTGCTGTCCGCTGCTGAGCATCCCGAAATCCCGCCCGAACGCCAGGTCCCCCATCGCGTCAAAGCTATAGTAGTTAAACCACCGCGGCGCGTTGGCCGGTGCACCCTTGGAACTCGGTTAGCCGCGATATGAGCGCCGCGTTGTACGTGCTTATGTGGCTCTCGTAGCCTCTTAGGGCCCGATCGCTGAAGGCCTGGCTCCAGATCCGCCGGCGCTCATGGTGCAGCTTGGCGTTACGCGCCATGTGGATGGATTCGCGGGGGTAGTCCCCGTCGTAGAACGCGGCCTTGCTACAGGCGCTCTGGGTCCCGTAGATCGCGAGCACGGATTTGGGGTGCACTATCATCAGTTCGGAGGACCCGATGCGGACGAATGGCCCGTACTTGTTGTATAAGTCCAGGCATACTCGGTGGTTCTCGGCCTTGGTGTTTTGCAGCGTGAGCCACAGGCTGCTGATGCGGGCGCCAAGGGGGCCGGGGAAACCCCGCAGAGGATGCAGAATAGTCGGTAGCACAGGAGACTGCTGAATAGACCGACGGACACGTACCCGATGCACAATCTGACGATGGCCAATGATGACTTCAGAGCGACGTTGTAAACGACCGTGAGAGTGGCAACTGCTATGCTACAAGAAAAGTGGTCACAAAGACCTGCGTATATCTAATGCCGTACATGTGGTGTTCCCCTCGGTTGAAGTATAGGAGGTGGAGGGCCACGCCGGAAGCCACCGCAAGGGGTGCTACGATAGGAGGAAATGGTGCCATCTCGGTTCCCAAAAGAGCTCAAAAAAATCTATTTCTAAGATCAATCCACGATATATTTTCAGGATAGGAGTACGCCAAGTTCCAGATCCTATGAACTACAGAAGTGAAATCCCGGTTATTAATAGTCGTGCATCTATATGTAATCGGAAATCCGACAATATCGATTATAACACCTCATACAGGGCATCTTATCACGTATGTATGCTAGCACGAATTTGCGGCGAGGAAATCAAATGAAAGAAGGCAGATAACCTCCTCGGTTGGAAGCTCAGTCCGCATATGCTGTCACATCGCTTGATGTGGGGAAATTCTTACGGTAAGCAGCAAATATCTTACAAAACGCCCCCATTTTTCCCATTCGAACCGAATTAAAGGATCGCGATATATAGGTAGCCGTTGGGGATTCGAAGAAAATCAATTGGAAGAGGCATTTTACTCGGAGGGGGAGTGGGTGTGTTGATTATGGAAACTTGGTTGCTTGATCGTCGATAGTTGACCATAATATTGTCCCAACGATTCTCACGACGTCTGCGTCTTCTGCCGGGTCAATTGTCGGATCTTGGGCAAGTATACGATAGAGACTGCTCATATTACACAAAGTACATAACATACGATTACTGCAGCTCCCCCTCACCATCGTTCTCTTTTCCTGCTATATCAGAGGTGAGGTTATTTTCCTATGTTACTACCAGTCGTCATCGTAAAATAGCTCTCGTGTGGCCGGCCTATTGTTAGTGGGAATGGGAATCTCTCTCGGGCCATGGACGGCAACGGGGTGCGGCAGAGACAAAGTGGGGCCGTCATGAAGAGCCGGATCGACTTCGCTGTCCCACTTTTAGCCGGCTGGGCACACCTTAAATATGTAATACCTTAGGTAGGCATTGATAGTCTGATGATGACGGAAGTGTTGGTGTTACATGTATTACATTGATGTATTGAATGTTGTTAGTTGGTAATTGCATGTCTGGTACTAAGGTTAACAATTAGGAGGTATACTTGACTTGGTTAACCAGAGATGAAGCACATCTCGCGTTGAGTTTAAGGGCCCTTTGCCACGCATTCTGGCTGATTGTAGGACTTGAAATTCGGTTATATAAAAACGCTGATAGTATGTACGAACACTCCCATTTCAACACATTCAGCTTCAGCCTAGTGCACCTCGATTACCAAGTAGATATCAAGATACGACGACGATGACGATGACGACGTCTACTGAATATTAAACGATAGCTATCTATAGACTTGAATTATCTCTGCCCTTCCCCCCTCCCCCCTTTTCTACCCCCCTTGGTTATTAAATAGTGTTTACATAATGCCCGGGGAGGATTCAGTCATAGGTATAGTCCATACTGACTAGGTTCCCCGAGATTGAATCCAAATTCTCATTTATTGGAAGTTCTTCATACTTCCTACTTAGGCTAGCATAGTCTGCGGCACCATACACTATCTCTTCTATATGCCCAGCATGACCTTAAAGGCATCGCGTGGGCAGGGTAAGACTGCCAACGGATTGGAGTCTTGGTGACTGCCGACAAGGCACTTGGAAACCCCGAGGGCTGGAACACCTCATTCAAGTTTTCAACCACAAGAGTGAGGTGTTGTACATTACGTATTTGCGTTGCTTGCTGGGGTCCCAACTTAGAGGGTAAGCTGGAAAGCTTAACATGTTTACCTAAGTCATGTCATATGTCACTACATATTTAGAGCTAATAAAGGTAGGTATTGATTTGGGAGGAAGAAGGATAGGGTATATTTTGGAGGTTGTGAGAATGATGCAGAATTACCTTTCTAGCAGGTACCTACTCGCTAGCTAATTTATAAGGTGTGGTAGTAGTAGTAGTAGTATATTTAACGTTTTGTGTTTTACTTATATTAAGATAATAAAACGGGTATAACGACGACGGCTTTAATTATTTTTATCTTTAAATAACATGTAAAAAAAAGTGCTTTATAACCGAGCTCTTGCTAAAAACCTATTTATTAATTAATTATTTTATGCTTTTATGCTATTTAAGTATAGCGTTAAAAAAAGCGCGGGTAAGAAGAAAAAAAAGAGGTATAAAATACTAGGCTTATTAGTATTAGTGGTGTTAACGCTAATATATATGTAATATAGTGTAATATTGTTCGTATTATTAATTATAACTTTTATCGGCGGAGGTAAAAAAAGAGTAAGTTAAACTCCTATTATGTTAAGGCTTTAAAAAAAAGGCTGATTGCAACGACTATAGCGGGATTTAAACTCACGACCTTAATATTCTACATTAAGGTAGCCAAGCGCTTAACCACTGCGCTATGTGGCCTATAGGGTGTGGTTAGGTGTAATGTGGCACCTATAAATTGGTAGCGTTTGCCGTACTAGAGACTTAGCTCTGCATCATTCCCGTCTTACAACCTCCAGAATATACCCTACCTACACTTTTTTCTTAATCAGGTGCCGCATTACACCAGACCAGTAGGTATTCACTTTTTTTTTCTTTTTGAAGCGGAATAAAAAGCATTTTGCTGTTAAGATATAAGTGGGTTAGGTAGCTTTGCTTTCGAAATAGAGCTGACGCTTTATACGCTAATAAATAGAAAATTCTTTATGTCCGGATTTTTATGAAAATTAGTGAACGTTTTTAGTCTCCTGTTTCCGGTTAGACTGTTTGCTTGATTTAATGTTCAGAGCAGCAAATAAGAATTTTTTTCACTCCCAAGAAAAAAGAAAAAAAGAAAATTCTGGTGAATTTCTATTGGCTGCCATTGTATGGCCCTATCATCATCCCCTGCCGGACTCGAACCGGCAATCTTTTGATTTCGTTTGATAGAAGTCAAACGCCTTAGCCATTAGGCCAAGGGGACATTTTAAAAATATGTACTTTTCTTTGTCTCTAAGTAGTAGAGCTCCAGACTTCTAAAGGTTGTGGGTTCAAGCTCTAAGGAGGGTGTACAAATAGATTCCATAAAGAATTGATCGCGTTAGATTCTGTTCATGTCCTTTTCTATTTGATAACTTTGATATTAAAACTACGGTAATAGTTAATATACTGACAAATTATAGTAATATGCTTCTGTTCACAAAGTTTTCCCCTTACTGGTAAAACCGCCTTTTATACCATTCCTTCTAATATAACTTTCACTCCACCTCTCCCTATAAAATGCTGAATTATCAAAGGAGAGTAGTCTGAAGGTGCTGAGCATCAAGTACTATGTATTTGGGCAATGCTCAACGACTAGGTAGGTCACGATACGTTAAATTTTAACATGCCAAGCTACTAGGCGCTCCAAGGTCTTCTCATTCAAATATAGCTGTCTCTATTTCACACACACTCTCTCACCACATGTAGGCTAATAAGTATCACACTTGGCAAGATATCAAACAGCGATGCTTAGGCCTCAAGCTCTTATGAACTTTCGCTTACGCGAACACTTGAAAACAAGAAGCAACATTTGGTTATTGCATTCTAGTTAGACCTTGGCCTCTGTCCACTACCAAGTGGCCTCTCACTCAAATAGAACTCTTCGTTTATCATACCATTTCTCACTCGGCAAAGGAGACTTATCATTCGTGATTATTTCTCCCAAGCCTGTCTTCAAATCAATCTCCCCTAAAGGGATGAGCCAAGATTCATCCCGATCTACTGTGAGTTTGTGGCCTGCGTAGAGAGCAATGAAGATCGGGATCCCGATGTCCGAGGTCAAGAAACTCGATATGTTTCATTGCTCGGGGATGAAAACTGACATGCCACTCAAAGACATTAGATCGAAGAGAGTAATTCCACTAAACCAGGCAGTATATGGCTGAAAACGAGAACGGTACGGTAGATCTCTAACATTTTGATATTCGCAAGCAGACCTGCACCTCAAGTAACTTAGACAGCAACACATCCACGATTGGAAGCCGCCGGTGCTGATAATGCTGACGAACCACTGAAAGACAGTTGCGGCACCGACTCCAATGTTCATGAAGGCTAATAAGGAGGCGATAGCAGGTATGGCAGCGGCATATATAGGGACACCTGATCTAGTGCACCGTGTAAATATATCAGGCGCATTGCCGGCGATAGCCATCGAGTACGATGACCGGCTCGAAAGATACATGCAAGAGTTCGCCGCCGACCAAGCGGAGAGGGCAACTTTATACCGTTCACTACATCGTCAAGGACGCTAATCCCAGCTTCCCGAATGCCAATCGCCCACGGGGGAAGCCGCTGCGCCGCTTCCACCCGACAACAAGTCCGGGTGGTTATGCGCTCGGAACGATGACACCGACCGCGAGCGCGCCTAGGATATAAAAAAGCACCAAGACGATAGAAGTATCTCTTGGTAGCCCGAGCGGCGACTCCAGTTCGCCACTCGTCCGCTACCAGCAGCTCAGGGAGCAAAAGCGAACGCATAGACCGAGAGGGTAGTGGTCGTTATTATGGCAAACCAGCCGCCCGGCATCCCACTCCAGTTTGTACGGCTTGACAGGCGCAGGCTTATCCCAGTTCGAGAACCAGAGCGATCGGCGGCTGGGCCCACCGCCGAAGAACAGCACGGTGGATAAGACGAGCAGGCCGGGGATGCCAGTCACCTTCGTCGACGCGAACCAGAACTTCGACCTCCCCGTACACGGACACGGGGAGATACGCGCCCATCTCGCCCGTCGCCGTCGCCACGCCGTACACTAGCACCGTGATGAAGACGTAACGCGAGCAGCGTGAAGAGCGAGCCGCCCCTGCTCAGGGGCCCCCCGCCGATGCCGACGAACAGGCCCGTGCCGATCACGCCTCCGAGCGCGATCATCTGCGCGTGCCGGCTCTTCAGACCGCGCTTAGTCCCGGGCATGGCGGCCACCATGACGGGTAGGCCCAGCTCAAGAGCATGGCCTGTAGGAGGAAGTGATAGGGGCGCATCCTTCTTCTCTGTTGCCCCCCCCCGGCGGAGAGCGGACCGTCACACGACATTGGAAGATAGGTAGGTAAGGCGAGAGTTCGAGATGGGTGAGCCCAATGATCAGATGAGAATTGCTATTAGAAGTCTACTACCTTCTTTTATTTCCCTAAAGCTGGTGTTATCAACCCTGAGAGAAATTGCTGTATCTTGTATTTTATGCAGAAGGGGTAAAGAAGAGATTGGGGATCAAATATCGTTATATCTGGTTCACAATATAATTTTGGGATCGGACGATGACGCTGCTTCTAATCCTACAGTGATACCCCATGTCTAGACATGGGATTTATAGGAGAACAGTCTTATTCGTCTATATATGAAGTACTGCAAACCCCTGACCTGCTATTACTCAGCGCAATGCTACCTCTTATAGTCACCAAACTTCCGTAGTTGGTTTAAGTCAGGTCATTGATACAAGGCTCATTGATATCAATTTCAAAGGGCATGTTAATTCATTGTGTTACCCGTAGTGACGGCACCGATTTATGCTTGTGTTTATGATATTACGACTTATGTTAACTACCTATTATACCTGTAAATCATACAATCTATTGACATCTGTGAATCGGTTATCCCTCTCTAACTAGGTAGGTACTAGGTATACTGTCTGGTACATTCCTAGGTTAGTTGTGCTTCGATATGTCCAATACTTCCAATTCTATATATTGACATATCTATATCTTGAATTTAAGGGTGCAATGAGAATTTGTCATATTTAGCTAAGACTTCCCGGGGCATGTGTAGTCTCTAAAGAGGAAAACCCAACCTACAGCGTTAGCCCGGCGGCGAACTCGTTCTGAACCGAACCGTTGCCGGACGTGGCCAGGACCTGCGACCAATTGTCACGCTCAGCTTTTCTCAATCTGGCAACCCATCCCGTAGTTGTTCCGTTTTCATTACTATTACTAGAAATTCATTATCAACTACAAGGGCTACTAAGTGCCTATGAGGTAATTCTGAATAAACGGGGCAATCAGACATAAATAGAGAATCAGTTTAGTTCACTACTCTTCATTTAGTAAGTCGATGCGACCCCATACAAGGGATAAGAATGTGGGGAGCTAGGCTCTTACTTATTCTCTTTTCTTCTTCTCCTCCCCCCCCCCCCCCTCTTTGTGATAGCGTCTCTCCTATCAATGGCCCCGTATTCGGAGGATAAGCGCCGACTAGCTAGGCAGTTTGTATCTAAGATAGAGAGGCACTCTGAGTGCAACGATAACCGCGGTTTATAAGTGCCAAAACATGCCATAGTTGCGCATAATTCATTCCGCATTGAACTTCCAAGACCAAGAAAGGGGTGGTTAAATGCATACATAAACTGTGATCGAAGAGCAAGAATATTTCTTCCTAGGCGAACAGTTCACCTATTTCGATTCCGCTTTTGTATTTCCTACCTACCTGCCTACTTCCGATATATAAGATTTGTTGACGATGGCGCCGGATCTATCCGTCGAGTTGACCGCGCCCAACGGCGTGAAATACACCCAGCCCACCGGGCTTTTCATTAACAATGAGTTCGTGAAGTCTTCTGACGGCGCGACCATCGACTCTATTGACCCCGCGTAAGTACTATTTCCACATTACTGCTCTGATTGAATTTTTTATTTATTTGCCGCTATATTACTTATCCATCCTCAAAGTGAAAAATATCCGCTGACACCAGGTCCGATGCAGTACCGAGGAAAAGATCGCGACGGTTCAGGCCGCCTCGGCAGAAGACATAGATAAGGCCGTCAAGGTAGCGCACAAGGCGTTAAAGGACCCTTCATGGAAGAAGCTTTCGGCCTCAGACCGCGGCGCCCTCATGTGGAAACTGGCGGACCTAATGGAAGAGAACCGCGAGATCTTTGCCACGATCGACGCCTGGGATAACGGTAAGGGCACACTTACATACCTTAGCTCCTCCACGCAGCTCTCTCACAAGATACTGAGACTTCCCGAACTAAACAGGCAAGACGTACGCGGAGGCCCTCGAAGTCGACCTCACCGAGGCGGTGGGCGTGATCCGGTACTACGCCGGGTGGGCCGACAAGACGTACGGGCAGACGATCAGCACGACACACCAGAAGTTCGCGTACACGCTGCGCCAGCCCATCGGCGTGGTGGCCCAGATCATTCCGTGGAACTACCCGCTATCCATGGCGACGTGGAAGCTCGGGCCCGCGCTCGCGTGCGGCAACACGGTGGTGCTCAAGGCGGCCGAGCAGACGCCCCTCAGCATCCTCGTGCTCGGCACGCTGATCCGGCGCGCCGGGTTCCCCGCAGGCGTGGTGAACCTGGTCAACGGGCTCGGGGCGACGGCCGGCGCGGCGCTGGCGGCGCACCCGCTCGTCGACAAGGTCGCGTTCACGGGGAGCACGGCGACGGGCGCGGCCATCATGGGGCTCGCGGCCCGGACGCTCAAGAACGTGACGCTCGAGACGGGCGGCAAGTCGCCGCTGCTCGTGTTCGCCGACGCGGACCTCGACCAGGCCGCCCGCTGGTCCCACCTCGGCGTCATGTCGAACCAGGGACAGATCTGCACCGCGACCTCGCGCATCCTCGTGCACGCCGACGTGTACGACCGCTTCCTCGCGCGCTTCCTCGAGACCACCCGCGCGACGAGCAAGGTCGGCGCCCAGTGGGACAAGGAGACGTACCAGGGCCCGCTCGTGTCGCGCGCGCAGTACGAGCGCGTGCTCGAGTACATGAGGGTCGGCGAGGCCGAGGGCGCGACGCTAGTCTCGGGCGGGGAGCGCGCGGAGGTCGGCGCGGGGAAAGGGTTCTTCGTGGCGCCGACCATCTTCGCGGACGTGAGGCCGTCGATGCGCATCTGGCGGGAGGAGATCTTCGGCCCCGTGGTGGCGATCGCCAAGTTCGAGGACGAGGAGGAGGCCGTGGCGCTGGCCAACGACACGACGTACGGGCTCGGCGCCGCCGTCTTCACGACCGACCTCGAGCGCGCGCACCGCGTCGCCGCCGAGATAGAGGCCGGCATGGTCTGGGTCAACAGCAGCCAGGACTGCGACCCCCGCGTGCCGTTCGGCGGCGTGAAGCAGAGCGGCATCGGCAGGGAGCTCGGCGAGGCGGGCCTGGAGGCGTACTCGCAGGTCAAGGCCGTGCATATCAACATGGGTAATAGGATATGAGAGAAAGGGGAGGGAGCGGAATCACGGAATAAGCATGCTTCGATAGCTACTAGTTGAGCCACACATATCATCACTCCATTAGAAGGGGGGGGGGTTCAAATGCAGGAGATAGTATCACACAATTGAAGAAAGTACATATTCTACGACTAATGGGAAAACTTCGCACTTACACTCACGATGGCTTGAACATATACACTGTATCTAAAGCCTCATAAGGGAGTAGTCTCTATTAATTCTCATTTTTACGATATTGTCTTTTTTTCGTGCCATTCTTGTTCTTGGTAGAAGAAATAGGGGTCAACCTAGGCGATGCACGACATCCCACTGCCTATCTGATATCTATCTTTCTTCCACTTGCCGTCCCGGTTTCTACTTGTCTAAGTACCTACCTACTATACAATATAGTCTGATGTCACCGCTTACACCAAATATATTCTCTTTCGGATTTTATCGTATTCGGCGACCCCATATTCATTGCACTGAGAATCAGCGGCGACTGCCCAATCGCTTGGCGACGATCACCTGGACTGGACGTCTAACTGTCGGGAGCCTGCATAGGAACGAACACCCCCCGTGAACTATTAACCCGGATGCCGGCATCAAGGGTCTAGATGTGACGAATCAAGATAAGAAATGACCTTGTCTGAGAGAGAGAGAGAGAGAGAGAGAGACCGCTGCTGTGCGTCGTCCGCTTCTCCTCACGTGCTTCTCTGTCTCATCGGGTGACAACCGTTTCTGGAATCAATACCTGCTCGGGACGTCGTTGTCGCCAAGCTGATTCAGCAATACCCGAAAGCCGCTTGCTCCCGATCACTACTACTTAGGTTCCATCTTGTGACCAGCTGGAGCTCGGTGTAGGACAACAAAATACCATTGAGGCTGGTGTGGGCTGAGGTAAGGTGGGATGAGGTAGTGCTTGGGGGCCGGAACTAGGGTCCCTTCCCCCCCTTCTCTCTCCTGTTTAGGTATTTAGTCAGCTCAGCTCGGCATAGGGATTTGCTATCCATGATACCAAGAGGCTTGAGTGAGATGTTATTTTTTAAGTTATCGTTGGGGGCGCTTGGCGCGTCTGTCGCTAACATGTCTCATGATCGTGAACCCGGTAGGTTAGAGCTGCTACGCTTGACCTTCTGCGTCGGATAACCATTCCCTCCCCAAAGGACAGGGACTCCTAAACGGACCGATGAGCAAGCCTCGCCGTTGAATATACACATGCATATACCAGTATAATAATCGTAGAATAAGGGGCTATTCGGTAAACAAGGCTGGCCAATACCCCGAAGTCATACAGAGAGCTCCTGGCTGTTTCTGAACTACGATCCTGATGCTACTACTACATGCCTATTTGTTTCTTTTTGAATTCACATTGGCGCGCTCATACGACTGGGGCGTGCCTGTACGAGCTACTGTAGCAGGTGGTGGTATAGAAACGGCTAGGATGAGTTTTAGCTGATGCCTCCGCAGCCTGCCTTGCAGTTATTATTGTTACCAGCATCATGATGTCTACGATCCTTGATGATCTGTCTGTATAACATCAGTTTTCATGATGTATGCACGCACGCACGCACATACGCATAAGGGATCGTCACGCGAAAAACAAGGAAGGATTCTCTCGCCTCCATACCACCCTACCAATATGGTATGAGAGGTACCGGTACATCAACTTGGATCAGTCTCCTTTCATCGTAAACCTCAATGCGTAGTAGCTAGAGCTCGGGGCCGGGATAGTAACGTAGGTAGCCAATGCGCGACTAGCACGGGATCTCTCCAGCCTTGCACACTGAGCGTTGGTGATAGGTAGATGTTGGTATGGTGTAGTTACCAGCAATATGGAAAGGGAGGGTGTCAGGGGCCCTTCTCTTATCAGATATCCTGGACCCTGGACCACGATATACGCACCTGCTTACCTAGGCAAGGTAAGGTAAGGCAAGGTAAGGCAAGGCAATGATGTATGTAGCCAGGCTATACTCGGTCCAGGTAGGTAGTGTAGATCACTGGTCGGGAGGAGGTCGTTGCAGAACCTCGGACACTCCCGCATCGATTAATAGTGGTATAGATTAATTGACAATAAAACAATCACCTTTTCTATTACTAGTGTACCTAGTTCATGGCATTTTCGTCAACCGAGCCGCGGGGGCAACACCCGTTACTACCTAGTCGTAGGTATGTAAGTGGATATTGTAGCTCAAATCCATTTATCTACTAACCTCAGCAATTACCGTTGAATATGAAGGGGATATGTACTATGCCATCTTTTGCCATCTTTCCCCTTGCCTTTTACGACTTTTGGTATGATTTCGTAAGCCGACCAATCAGAAAAGTCCCTTTTTTCTTTTCCCTCTTTATTACCTCTCACTTATTATTCTCCGCCGGGAAACTTATGCCCAAGTTCGGTTTCGTTTCGTCTTGGCATCACGTTTTCCGATGCAACGCCAGCACCGGAAACCTAACGGCCGGGTGCCTTAGCTTCATGCCACTTTGCAATGGGAAACACATGCCGGCCTAGGTAGAAGCACAAGCACAGGGGGGAGACTTACATACACACACATGTGAAGAAAAAAAAGGGGGGGGAGGGGATCAACCCCTATTTCCATTTATGGTAGGTACCTAAATTAGGGTAAACTGTTGCATCAAACGGCTCAACATAACAACCACAACACTATTGTATATTGCATCTATCAATAGTCGTAATTACGCTATAACAATGAAAGGATTCAATTTCCATTTCTCTACATTTCTACCTTTACTTACTCCAACTTGGAACGCCGCGCCGGCCGGCCTGTCGGCTGGCCACAAAACACCAGTCAATGGTTTAGGGGTAAGGCTGTTCTAACCAGCCACCCTCTCGAAAGCAAAGAGTGGTACCGGTAGGGCTGTGGGGAGAAGACGAGAAACAGAGAAGGGCGAAAAAAGAGGGGAGAGTTGAGTAAAACATCCCACATGTGAAAGAGAGATGGGTCAGCACGTAATTCCCAATCAATCAACCATCCATCCCCTTATATTGACCTAACTTACTAGGTTAGGTATGTTCATAGTGTACAGTATCGTCGTCATAATACCTACTTACCTTACATACACTTGGTACACTATTAACGATGGTTACTACCTACCTAATAAACCTGCAATCTGCCAGGCCGCGCCCGCGTGTGCGTGCGTTCGTGCGTGCGTGCGCCTGCATGTGAATAGCCGAATAACGCCGCTCGTGATCATGGCACTGGCTGTATATATATGTATGTATGTATATATGTAATGTGTATAATATGTAGGTAGTGTAGAGGCGGCATACATGACCATGTATGCATATACCTAGGTACACATACACATCGTACCTATCCACCGTCGTCGCATCCAAGGTTCTGACATGACAATCGGTAAGCAGATATGAGTAAGGCGTGTAGATAGGTATTGCTCCCCTTCCTCTCTTTGGTGTCTCCATCGACTTCGCATCATCTCTTGTCCTTGCCGCCGCCGCCCGTCATCTTGCCGACAACGACATCTCGCTCACTATGACTACGGCTCTGGAACAAGTCCGAAAAGGAAAACCCAGATAAAAATAACTCCAGTAGAGAATTTGATTGGTTACACCTCAGTTTCTCTCACTATGTGTCTCTCCGCCTCCACCTCCGCCCTCTGGGTTCCATCAACCTCTCCCGCCTGGATGGATATTGACGCAGGCTGGCTTTTAATACACATAACAGATTCTGCAGTTAAAAGTCCTTTAGGTCGCATTTCGCCGTCATTCTAGGGTAGCATGTCGGTCTAGGTATCTGGGTCAGCACGCGACCCGTGGGAACGGAGCCCCCCCTCGATGGATGGGCATCCCCACCGTTATTGTCAGTATATACCTACATGAAATACGACCCCTCTTGCTGTGGCTCAGCCGCAGCAAATACCTGCCTACCTACAACACCACACGAGTAATCTACATAGTACCTGACATGTGAACAAGACGATGACGGCGACAGCCTTGCTGTACGCACTACACCTTGCTACTCTACCTACCTACCTTAAATTTCGTGATAACTATGCTGTGCTGTGTTGTGCAGTGCTTTGCTGCCTTGTCATTATGCCTCGCCATATTCACACATGTTTAGACATGACTTCGTACATGACCCGAAGCGAGCAAGATATAAGTAATGAATGGGCAACATATGCATAACATATTAATCCAATATCCGAGCCATGGCACATGTCCGCCGACGACGTTCTGCTAAGCCCTACACATGCTTACGTTACGCCACAGCCGAGGGTAGCATTGGGTAGAGATAAGACAGAATCAGAGAAAAAAAGAAAGAAAACTAGCGGGCTGGAAAGGAGAGAAAGTAATGGAGGTAAGCTGACCGCCTAGTCGCAGTAACTATGGTTTTCGGGGATACGCGGACATGCAGACAAAAACCAAAGACAACCCCCTGTTCTAGAAGGCCACGAAATGTGTCGTCGTAGGTAAATGTATATACTTCATGTAGGAAATGATCGATCTTACCTAGGGTAACGGTGTTGCATGAGTGGGAAGGAAATGGAAGGGGAGCGGAGGGGGGGGGGGGGGGGGGGGGTTGTATAGACACCATCCTACGTACCAAGAAACCAAACGTGCGTTATGCCGAATAACCCCAAAAGTCGATGAAGTTCTGGACTTTTGTTATTCTGTCATTTTTCTACTTTTTGTTTCCTCTCCGCCTTATTACTACATACCTACCTAGTGTAGCTAAGTAACATCCGCTGGGGACCCTGGGTATTCGCGCGCTTAGAGCCAAACGAAACGTAGATTTCCTTCTTTTTAGGTATTTTGTTTTTCTTAAACACCCGGCGTAATATTAGCCACAACCAGAGAAACAGGATCTATAAAACCACGAACCCCCTTATTCTATAAACATCGCAATAAATACGTACACCCCCCCTTCACCCAGTCAACTACCTAACCAACCAGAGATCTAACCGAAGAAAGCCCGATTCTTTTCCTGGGGTTTCTTCTTTTCCGGTACGTATCACGTTCTACTACTAGGGGCTCTCTCCCGTCTCCTCCCATCCATCCTCCGTCTCCCCTCCCCCCTCCGGGGGGTCCAGCCCCAGTCCAGCCTAGACCACCCCCAGTTCGGTAGACGGTAATTAACCTATTATCCACCTACCCTACCGACTCGGCTCTAATCTTAACATCGACTACGCGTACTACATATCGCCAATGTTTAAAGAAAATAAAGAAAAAGAGAAAATAAAGAAAAAAGGGGGAGAGCGAGAAAGAGAGAGAAATGTCTCAGTAATTCCCGTATTTGCCGGAAACTTGGACATCCAAATTAACTTTTCGTGTCCGTTACCCTTCTTCTTCCACTTCCCGGGTGCCCCGGGGTTCCCGTGAGGATCCCTGTCTCTCTCTCTCTCTGTCCCTCCAAACCCCCAATATTTGCCAAATGTCCCGTGCTTGCTAAGGCCCTAGCATCTATAGATCTACCTAGGTATCTACACTATACTGCCCGACTGCCGGGTGATGACGAGTACTCACCTAACCTAACCTATACCTATCCATCTATTACGGATTGGGCTCGGTAGTAATAGCCTACCTACCTACCTATCTTCGTACACATGGCCCTCCAAACCCAACCATGGACTGAAGCGATAGATAGCCTGGGTAGAGTAGTATAAATTGCACTGCACTGCACTGTACGGTAACGCATCTGTAAGGATAATCCTGATCATTAAAATGAATAAATACCTAGGTAGGTAGGTAAATAAATAAATAAAATATCATATGCAGTCGACATTACGACGTAGCATATACTCCGAAACTAACCCCCCCTTTCCTCCCCTTTCCTCCTCTTCATCTATCCATCCAAAAAAGAATAAAAATTTATTTCCCAGCCGTAAAAGCAACGGCACAGGTCGATATGTAGGCAATATATGCCGTGTAATGCTAAGCCCTGCGCCACGCCCAACCCGTCCGTTCTACTACACTACTACGACTATTACCCCCCCCTCCCCCCTTTCGCGTCGTCCGCCCCGACAGGTAGGGAGGTGTACCTGTGCAGTGTAAATAGAAAACAAAAAGGGAATGGAAAAAGGAAAGGTAGGTAATATTATCGGTCCCCTCTGCTGCGCTATTACGTAGGTAGATAGATAGATAGATAGATAGATATATATCGTTGGCTATTTTAAGACCCCTTCGCATGATGCAGTAGCAGCAGCAGCAGCAAGAAAAGGGGTAACCTAGGGTAGTCGGTAAGCCTTACACACACAACAAGCACATGGACAGGCAGACAGACAGTAGGCATTGCATTCTAGCCTACCTACCTATCTCGTAACAAAGCACTCTCACTCACTGAATCAATTCAATCCAATTCACTCTTTCAAGCAAGCATCTCTCTCCCTCTCTTCGTCTATCTCCCCACACACCTTTTTTCCAGCTAAAGATAAAAAGCGGCTGTCGTGTAATCCTCGTAACCGCGACCCAGCCGAGAGACGAGACGAGACGACGCACAGAAAAAAACGGGAAACCCCCTCTCTCCCCCTCCTCCCCTCCTCCCCCCCCCCCTTTTTTTTTTCCTCGTTTAATTCGGGTTGGGATGCCACCCCCCCAAAACCAGAATCTTCAACTCATGTCTAATAAATCAACATACTACCTAATAGGTAGGTACCTACCTACCTAGGTACCTAAGGTATCAATAATTAAATACCAAGAAAAGAAAAAGAAAAGAAAAAGAGATTTCAATATCTACATCCATCAATATCAACAACAATAATTTCGGTTTATTTTTATTTTTATTATTTTTTTTGCGCCATCTTAAACCCCCCGCCGATATTAGTAGTGTACTAAGTACCTACCTAAAGCACCGCACAATAAGCGTAATTTGTAGGTAGGGCTTTTCTTCTTCTTCTTCTTCTTCTAGAAACTCCCCAAGCGCTATTAATTAATTCCTTCTTTAATACATATATGCATGTACGTACGCACTACTGCACCGCACGCACGCATGCATGCCTGATGTGTGTACGCACGTACATACTTACATCAGATGGCCTACCTACCTACATACCTACTGAGGTTAGTACCTAGGTAGGTAGGTAGGTAGGTATCCAGACAAGAGAGGGAGAGAGAGAATGGAAAAGGACGGTGGCATAATCTCCCCCAAGGCCAATTTAGCGTAGTATCCATCATAAGATAAATCACGATCCAACCTCAACTGTAGCATTCACACAACGTCGCAATCAAAACAGATTCAAACTTTTAGAACAGTATCAGTTTTCCCTCTTCTTCCCCCCCCCCAATACAAGGAGTATATACGTAGGTAGGTATGTAGGTAAATATTCATAATCAATTTTTTTAGTTGTCCAGCTTATATCAGATTAACTTCAGTAAAGAGAACAAGTGGATCCTTATGCTTCTGTATGTATAAAGTAAAATTTCTCTCTCTCGAACAAGCTAATAAACATGGATAAGCAATGAAAAAAAAAAACATAAGACAAGATACTACAGGTAGCACCCATCCTCTTAGGCAGGGGGTTAATTCTCCAACGACTATACCACCAGGGTTCCTAAATCCCGTTGGAGCCCTACCCAAGAAGGGGAACAAAACAAACTGATGTTACCAGATGAACTACCAGCATCTCGAACCACACACACATGTCCATCCATCATCCTCCTATACCCTTGTAACAAACTTGTTTTCTTTTTTTTCTTTTTCTTTTACGGCCGACACGAAAATACACACATACGTGCACAGCAGTAGCGTATATTGTTCGTGCCCCCGAATATCCTTGTAATGTGTGTATGCGTGGCTATCCTTCACCCTGCATTCCCGTAGCTTTGTGAGGCAGGGGAGAAAATATGTTTCGTCCCCGCGCTAGGGAAGGAGGGATCCGGGACGTAGTGAGATGATGCTACGTGCGTCGCTCACCATGTTCCTGGCCCTGCGCCGCGTGGGGGCCAACTCGCATCGTTTCTCTCAAACGGATACAGCCGTGCCCCCCGGGGGTCCAGTGGTGTAACCCCATCTGGGCAGAATCTAACAATGCCGCAGACTGGCATTGTCGCGTCTCACTCTAGACATTGCGGCGCGGCGCTTGGCAAAAACATCTTGAGAAAGGGCGTTACTAAAGGGCTCAAGATTGGGCTTCGGGTCCAGGAAGATGTCGACAAGACGGCCGGTAAAGGGCTTCGCACCTTTCTGCTCAGCAGAAATCTGATATATTGTGCCCAGCTCTTATTTTAACGTATGATCGTGAGATCATTATTCCCCTCTCGCTTTCAAGTCCCGTTGTTGTGTATCCTCGAAAGGTCGCCGATCTTGCCACGGCTTCCTCCCGAGAAGGAACACAGACGACCTTAATTATGTCGACATCCAGTGTCAGCCGTCGAAAGCAGTATCGCGGATAACTGCAATATTCTAGGCCACGAGATTACCGTATGAAATCGACCATGGAATTGCGTATGTCGGATCCAGTCCTCGCAATGTCCATCGAATATCTGTCGTCGCTCAGTCGCTTTCCCTGTTCGAAGAGGGATGGTCCAACATCAAGTGGAAAATCGTCTGTTCGTGGTGTAAAGTCGAAATTAAGCTCGTAAGGTATCCGTCATTAGGTCGTTCATTCATCTCGTGAGACATTAAACCAAGGTCCGGGTAGAAGAAAAACAAATGCTTGAAACGAGTGCTTTGACCAGAGGGACAAGATTGTCAGCCTCGTAGTGGCGATTGGCCGGGAATATCTTCTAAGAAAGCCGCTTTATGCCGTGTACCGAAATGGGTAAAAAAAAAAAAAAAAATCTTTGGGGGGGGGGGGGGGGGGGGGAATCCAAGAAATGGTCTGTCCCGGCCTACGCCGGGGGGGATGGTTGTGCATTGCTGCGTAACTCTTGTTTTAACGTATAGGGAAAAGGAAAATAACCAGCCTCATGGATTTCGAGGTCCTGCCCTGCGTGTAAATGCAATCAGATATCCACCTTAGCCCAACCCGTAAAGAGATAAAAGGAGAAAAACAGCCTGTGACCGAGCTAGCGGTGGTAGTGATATAATGTTCCTCAACAAAAAAAAAAAAAAACCCCCCAAAACAGGAAATCGCTTGCTAAACAGAGAAAAAGAAAAACACCAAGATTATTATGTATGCTGAAGTTGTCGAGGGGTCGCTCCTTGTTGATGCAAAACGCCAATATGCCTTTGGATGCGATGAGATCTATGCCGCATGCTTTGCTCGAATCGAGAGAAATGAAGATCGGACGGCTTCTTGAGTCGAGATGTGGTAGGTCACTAGGATGAACTCGTCACCACTGGGTAGTGGTCACCCGTCACGGGCGGCGGCGGTGGTTGTCACATGGTGGTCGTATACTCTTGATACCGGTCCCATCCGAAACCACCATACCCAACATTGACGCCACAGTGCGGCGCCAGCATGCTAGGGAGCGGCAAAGCGGGGATAGGAGAGGTAACCATCGGCGCACTATAGAACATCCCAGCTGATGAGTACGGTTGGGTAAAGGACTGAGTCGGCGAGGGCAGTTGAACCTCTTGCATCGACATGTTAGCCCAGATAGGTCCAGCCGAGTCTACCGAGGTTGACGCGACACCTGGGCTGGAAGGCAATATGCGCCACGAGTCAACAGGCGCTGGAATACCAGGCGACGGAGTAGACTGCGACCAGATACTCGCGCCTGCCGGCGAGCTGGGTAGTAGCGGCGGTTGGCGGACGACGTCGACGATCTTGGGCGGCGGCGGTAGCAAGGGCTTGTTCAGCAACCCCATGATATTGTTCTTGACCTCCTCACTCTTTCCATTGAGCAGCTCTCCAGTACCCTCCTCTTCTAGACCCTCAAGCGCGGAGACATGAGTGCGGTAGACGAACTTGTTGATGGCCTGGACAAAGTCGTCGTGCAGCTTCTTCGCATGTTGCTCCTTTTCAGGCCAGTCGTATGATCCAGCCTTGGCATCAACGCAGTAGATATCCTTGTGATAGTCGATGAGAGCTTCTATCGAGTCGGGCGTCAACTTGTAGGCAACCTCATTGCGCAGCACCATATCGACGTGAACGATATAAGCCTCGATATGGATGAGCTGGTAGTTGAAGAGAGCCTCTACTAGGGGATCGGAATCCTGGCGCAACTCAGACTCCGGGGCCTTGGGCAACATCAACGAAGTTAGGGTCCATATGGCATTCGGCGAAGACAATGTTTCCGTCAAACATCTGTGGTGCTGAGGTACACTGTTGAGCGGGCGCTTAACTCTGTTGATGCGCTTGAGAGTCTGGGTTAACCAGGGCTCAACCTTGGAGCCTAGGACGACGTTGACGGATGAGGCACGGGGCGCAAAGGCGGCGGCAGAAGCCGGCAAAAGTTGTGGGGGCATGGTGTAGTGAGTAGGTATAGTCTATCGAGCGATATAGGGAGCAATCAAGGCAGAGGAAAGTCCAAGGGGGAAAAAAAAGGGCGACAAGGAGGAGTACTAATATCTAAGCCGGGGGCGGTGGAGATGGCGTACGAAAAAAGAGGTCAGATAGAAATAATAGGGTAATAGAAACACACGGCTGACGGAATTAGGCGGCCCCAAAGGACAGGGAATAATTAGCTGTGCGCGCCTACAACCGTGGGATAGGGAGGGGGGGAGGGAAAGAAAGAAGAATAAGAGGAGAAAGGTAGACGAGTATCTCGTGAAGAAGAAAAGAAGGAGGGTGAGAAACTCGTGTTGAGGGAGGTGGGGTGTGTTATAGCAGTCCTACAGGAGAGGAAGAAAAAAAAGTTATCTGCCGCTCCGACCCGGTGTAAGTCAACCGTAGTAGGTAGATGCAGGGTAGGGTAGGGTAGTGTAGGGATAGTGTATCTCCCGGCTGGGTACCTAACCTAGTGGTGGTGGTAGTGGTGGTGAGGGAGGGTATGTATGTAAGTATGTATATGTATGTATGTATGTATGTAAGTAGTGTGGTGATAGTGGTGGTAGTAGTAGTGGTGGTAGGGGAAAAAACCCATGTCGCTCGTCTTCCTAGTCCTTTTTATTTTCCATGGCTAGTTTGGTTTTTCTTGCCTTCTGCCTCCTCCCTCCTCCCTCTCCCTCATGGACCCTTTCCCTCTTTTGGCGACGTCTCTCCATCGATCCCGGCAAGCCTCTGCTCGGGTGGTAGGATGGAGCCCGTCGACTGCTTGGTGGCCCACTGTCTTGCATGACGACCTGATGTCTACTGCGCAGGTTGCATCAGCACACGAAGGGGAGGGAGGGAGACAACCTAAGCAGAGGGCAGAGGCAGGCATCAGAATATTTCCACCGATACAGTGACCGGCGATCCCTGGTCATGCGCGGCAACGAGCGACTTGAAGTAGGCTGTGTTGCGACTTGCATACGTGCGATGGAGAAGAGAGCAAATGGGAGTTCTGCGAGTCGCGGCAAGTGAACAACCGTAGCTGAAAAAGAATGCAGTGTGGCCAGTGCACGCGCCGCCACGCTTCCGTACCGGTACATATACGTAGAGTGGGGTCTGGCCTTAGGCTAGTAGTACTATGTAAGGTTGGTAGGTAGTAGAGGTCTCCCACCACTAAATAACACTTATACTAACCTTAGGTAGGTACACTACATACAGCCCCAACTTATCGGGCAATGAGGACACCAACGACGAACAACAACAGGTATACTTACCTAGGCTAAGTAAGTATGTATGTATGTAGGCAGGTAGGTTGGTAGGTACTGTACCTAGAAACCCCTCCTTCCCTTCCTGCCACTTACCTACTAGGTACCCCTTAAGAGGTGCATCTCAACACACAAACATCATCACTGTCGTCACTGAAACAAAACATTTACTAAGGTATACCTTACCTACCTACGTATTCCCATTTAAACAAGAAAACCAAAACTTAATACCTACCAGTTGGTATCTACCTAGTACGTAATCCCCTATTGGGAAGTAAAATAAAATGCATACTATAATAAAACAAAGAAAGAAAAAAGTCTT
The DNA here is from genome assembly GCA_018398605.1 of Biscogniauxia mediterranea. Classification (NCBI taxonomy): domain Eukaryota; kingdom Fungi; phylum Ascomycota; class Sordariomycetes; order Xylariales; family Xylariaceae; genus Biscogniauxia; species Biscogniauxia mediterranea. The sequence continues at coordinate 4,247,293 of JAGXTR010000003.1, forward strand.
CGGCCCTGCTTTCTCTTTTAGAGGAGTTAACCCATTTGGTCGGCCTGCATTAAATAGGATCGATCAATGGGTCTGGCGTCTAACAAAATACCTAGTTGAGAAGAAAAAAGGATACAGAGGAATATTCCCGATATCGCGCCCATGCAACGGAATTCGTTTCCAGATTAATTTATTAATTCTAGAACTTTGATTATATTCTTCTATACCTACCTACCTACCTGGTATAGGCACTCCCTGTATAAGATGTGATCGGCGACATGATAATGTTGCATTTCCAGATTCAAAACACCCGATGTCAACCCCTCCCTGAAGAGGCAGATAGATAAATCCTCACTAGGTGCTGGACGGCAGGTGAAAACCCGTCCATATCACACAAGCACACACATACACCCGAACCAGCCCTAAATAGGACACGCACACATGCTCTCTCCTCTGCTATATCCTCTTATATAGGTATATATATGTGTGTGTGTGTATAGTAAACATACAGTAGTTCATGATCCACTGTCGAGTACCTAGGTACTCGAAGCACTATGCAGACCATACGCTGCAGTCTTATATGTGCAGCTGGAACTAGTAGCCCGTGCTTGATGAATGTGAGATACATAAGAGATGACTACCTACTAATGCTAGTCTTGTCCCATTTGTGCATGCGAACTAATCAGCTATCGATCGGCCTAGAAACGCGTCCCACGCCGGCCGGATAGCCAGGACCACATGGTTCAGGACGATGAGAAGAGAATATGATAGAACAGTCTATTCGCTGCTGGGAGATTGTCTTAAGCAGCTCGACCGGATTTTGAAATTGGCACGTCTATGCAGTCGACTAGGGGGGTAGGTCATTCCAAGAGAGACCGAGAGAGCGAGCTGAAACGACGTGAGAAATGATCGATGAGAGGGACTCACGTCGATCTCCTGCTAGCAGCTGTTGCCGCCGTCTATCCTAGGGCTTTCCGATCACTATCAGTACCCGCAGTACTACTGCATAATACGCCGGGGCAGGTCGTCATGACTTGCATGAAGCCTGGACGCTCATCTCGAGGCTCACCCTGCAGCATACATCTTGAAACATACCACGCGAGCTACGCGTATGTCTTCCGAGATGTCTGTGAACGAAAAGGTAGCCTCCCTTTCGAGGGCATGGCATCCCGTTTGAGCATGTTGCAGCACATATTTCTCGGTTCGAGCTACCTGCCAGTCAGCACTGGTTCCGGAGGAGGTCCCCCTGAGAATCCATGCCTAGGGCCCGGCACCCTCTGGATCCCAGAACTCCACACGCGGATTTACGGGACATAGAGGCGCTTATAGCGTCAAGATGCTAGTCGGCGCCGCGCGCGGACGATGAGACCACGATGGGACGACGCTAGGACCAGCAGCCCGTAGATTTGACGATGAGGGAGATGAAGGAAAAGGGTGAATATGTCTGACAAAGAAGGTAGAGCGATTCTCGAGGTTGAACGAGAGCCTGTCGTTGACATGTGTCCGGGTTGAGACCCATGCTAGTGGCAGACGGTGTATTGAGGTGTGTCGACGAAAAAGAGCGGTTCTGGACCTTGATAGGCTATAGCACGAGAGCCGGGAGGTGGTTCAGAGTGGAGCAGAACTGGCGCTGATTTTCCATTGGCCGTAAATTCGATAGAATCAGGGAAGCTCCAAGACGGCTCTGCGCAACTCTACTGGTCCTCCGCTGGGAATCTAGATGTGAGCGAAACGAATAAGAATAGAACCAGGCGAATGAAATTGAGAGAAAAGGCTCGTAATTCTGAGTGAATTTGCGAATTTGTTAGAAGCTTATCAGACAAGGTCAGGGGGCGCGACGAAAGGACTTCCCCAGACGTCCAGGAACGTCTCTGTCTACTTCCCTATCTAGAAGACGCCCCGGCCTTGTTACGGGACCGGCAGGTTTAGCTCCCGCCCAGCAACCTCGCGATCATACGAAGCGACACCGTCGGTACGGGTGGTGTCTCTAGAGCCACTCAATTTCGAGGGCTTCGACTACCTGGAGACGAGCATACGCAAGAGAGGTGAGGTCCTGCTCCGCCGGCTTATGAGTCACTAGACGCTGTGCTGTAGACGACTGGGCAGTCGTTGGGCGCCCCAACATCGGCCACAAAGCGCATCCAGAGGTGACGAGATGTTGATGGGAGGAGTAGCTCGCGCATATCCTACGGACGCGAACGGGGGGACGAGCCTTGCAAATCGCAAATCGCAAATCGCTCGTTCACAGCCAAGCTCCCACTAGGCCAGCGAGAAAAAAAAAGGATCAGGAGCAGCAGGATCAGGCATTGGGCCGATACCTTGGGTTTGGTCATCGGTCATCTGACAGAGAGGCTTGAGGATCGGCAACAAAACAACGGAAAGCCAGTCAATCACTGTGACATTCGGTCTGTCGAGGCTCAAGATGATGATGCCATTGGTGATGCAAGGTGAAAATAACTGCCAGTGATCCGGTGCGTGTCAGAGAACTGGGGAAATGTGATTGTTGCAGGGAGAAAGGGGGGAAAGCCGGGGGATTGAGGCTTGTGTGTGAGACAAGAAACGCGATTTCGGGTCCTGTACAAGTCACTTGACTTTTTGGGGGGGGGGGGGGGGGGGGTTTGGCTTTTTGGCAGCTGTTTGCATTTGTTTCTTTTTTTTTCTTCCCCAGAGGTTCAGGACGGTGTTGGCCTGTGCTTCCCGCCTATATGTGGTCTGTGTGTACTGTGTATTACTTGCCCCAAGTGTTGATTGGAGTAGCGGCATGTAGAAGTACCGGTACCTACACCATTGACTTACAGGTTGCATGTATGAGTCCCTCTTTTCTCCCTCTTTTTTTTAACCCCCTCCTTACTACTACCTACCTACCTACCACAGCCCTCTCGGCCCCAGAATTGGACGGTTACCTCTACTACATACACTACATACACATAGGTAGGCTAGAAACGGGCTCTCCGTGATCCATCCGCACTTTGCCGCTTCCATGTTTTCACTCATCTTCGAAACATCCAGGATCAAGGTCGAGCAAGGTCAACAACCGCGGAAACATGCTGATTGACGCACGCATTTCCTTGACCGACGGGCCGATGTACTTGAGTCCCGTGACAAGTCGATCACTCGACCTCAATCACATGCGAGAGCTTCCTGCGGCCAAAGGCAGACCAGCATGGTGGAGGAGGAAACAGCTGCACGTCTATGGGAAAGGCCACTCGGCCGATGGATACGTAACATGTGCATCGTCAAAGCCAGACTGACGCCATTGCACTTTTCAGGCCTTCAGTATGTCGCCCTCCAGTGGAGAGGTTAGGTGTAAGAGCTGCCGCCAGCCAAATTGCAGCGATTGCTGGGTCAGGCACATCGCGGGCCTAAATGCCAGGGAGCGCCTCCAGCCCAGCCCATCGGGCGCCTTCAACCTTAACTGTGCCATCGGCATGGCCAGACCTAACTTCTCATGTACGCGCAACGAGGAGTCAAGTACTAGTAGGATTCATTTCGTGATGCGACGGGTCAATGGACGCCGAGCGCGCTGAGGAGTTCAGAAAGCCATCTGACGACAAATCGTGGTTGTCTCATCCGATCCCCAGGAATGACAACCCTTCCCTGTCTTATGGGAGTCAATTAAGAGCCGAGCCGAACCATTCCCGCGTATATCCTCTTGCTAAGTACTACTCGGTAGCTCATGTAGGACTGTATGTATGTATGTAGTGTAGGTCTCACGAGATTTGGCGTCAATTTGGAAATTCCAGCTACTGGTCGCAATAATGTCCGTTCTACCTATACTTAGATACCTAGACTAGATTACACAGGTACAGAATAATACGCTAAATGCAATGTGTAGTGTAAAATGACTACCTACCACCATTAAAGCTTTGTACATATTATTATTGATGTAGGGTAACGATTTGGTATAGGGGACAACCTAACCTAGAAGATTCACGGATGCGTACTGGTTGCATGCGACGCCGAGGCCCTATAATTTTAGGTACATCAAGTACCTGAACAGACCAGCAAAACAGGTTACGGAACCTTATGTAGTGCACTAAACCTATAAACCTCCCGCTGGTTAAACAAGTTGTGGCATCAACTGTGGCTTGCCGCTCATTGTCTCTCTCTGGCTCTTCTAGACGGGAAACGGATATTACTAGTAATTCCATAAAAGTGAACACGATCTTGATTGTGGCGCAAGCTCGGCAAGTAGCGCCATAAAAACTCCACCATATCCGAGCAGCGGGTACACTAGTACCAAACATCTCAAGTCTACGCATAGGTGGATGTAGTAGGTAGGTAGGTAGAGAGATACATACCTCTCAAACCACTTGAAGCTTTGAGTCATCAAGCAGGTATTGGGCTCTCTAAAAATGCAACTAGCCTTCCCCATGACTCACTCGATATGCATAAATATCCTGGAGCGAATCTGAGAGCCGCGATTTTCGTGTTTCTTTACTTGAAAATACCCATGAAGAGCTGAAAAGACCTCGGGAGGATCTGGTCTGTAACTTGCAGTAGGTAGGTACATCCATGTGCTGCGCGGGGCTTGCCGATCTCCAGCCGATCCGGTTGGGAGGGTTATATTCCATAAGGTTAGGTAGATACCTAGTAGGTTAGGTGGTAGAACAGGGAAGAGAGCCCTGGCGGGAGTTGGCAGGTGGGATATGTGGCTGTGCTCACATTCTAGCCTAGTTGTACAGCCAGATCTGCCACGTTGGAACACATTTTGAGGTCGTACTGGTATGCACTAGCCTCGCTTTGCCTCAGCCACACACCGAATCTGCCGAGATCGCTGTTGGGTTAAAACCCCTCCCCAAACCAAAAACCCGCCGCCGTTCACCGATCTTTTTTTTTTTTTGCGACAACCCTCAACCGATGACTTCATCGTCAATGCGGGAAACCCGACCGACCCTCGGGCATCTTGACCTGAATACAACATCAACCTGCCTATGCGCGCCCCTGGCCGACGTGGTCCACAGGGCACTGGTTGATGGAGCTGCCAACTCACTAACTAGGTACCTGCTTTCTCGCTAGCTTCACCATGTTCACACGTAATTCAATTTGCCTCCCATCTGGCAGACATTCCATGCTTTTTTTGTTCTTTGCTCCCTTTTACACGAATATCTCGGGAGGCCGCCCATGACAACAACAACAGCAACAACAGCAGCGAAACTTCTTGGTCCCGGCTCGATGTTTCGCAGCCGCGCTATCGCTGTCGCTGAGGGAGGGCTCCGAACTGTTGGGTAGCATCCACCGACGAGGCGCATAGCAATTTATGACAGCAGCGCGCATCTTTGTCGATATTTGCACTTGGGAGCCTCAAGGGCACCGCCTCAAACTTGCATCGTCTGGCTATTGAGGCTCTCTCTCGTACCCAGGCCCCCCATGCTCCATGCTAATCTAAACTATCCTGGATGTCGCGTCTCGATAGACAGACTTGGGTTTTAGTGGTAGCCGATTACGAGAATGGACACCGATCCGATTCTGCATGCACGAGCAGAGGCATAGACAGAGGCAGAGGCAGAAGCAGGAACAGGAGAGGGCCACTGCATTCCCGTCCAGTGTAAGGAACATGTGTCCTGAGGGCGACGGCTCCACGAGTCGCGACCACTCAACCACGCCACGACACGGCTAGCTCTTACTTGGGATGCTGCATTTCAGTCGATTGCGGAGAATGGCCGACGACCGCCACCGCCGAGCTAATGTCCGAATAATTGGACTGATCTGGTTACTCCTGAGCTTCGCAGCGCGACTATTTCCTTATTCATCAACCCAACGCGCCAGCACCCATGGAACCTCGTCGTCTACTCATTCGAGAGCCTTCCACCAAGGCCAGCTTCGCGGATTACTCATTTGGGAGGGGGGGAGGACGACGATGAAGACCACTCAAGAGTCATGACGTGTCTTTGTCTTTGTCGGCCAACGTTACACCCAGCAATTTCCTCTCGAATATGCCTTCGTTTGACTCACGTTGTGCCACAGCCAATGCTGCAGAGCAAACATGCATTCTTCTCAAACACCTCCACCCCCCGCCAACAATTTACTATTACGTGACGAGGCGGACTCGAGGGAGAGGAGCACTCAGTTGGCACTTTGGCTCTCCTGGCTTTTTCGCTATTTCTTACTCAAGTCATATTCGAGAGGGGCGTTACGAATACGTGACGGAGGCTTCAGCCGGCCAACTGGGAGAAATCCCTCAAGGCCCCGTGTTGAGGAGCGGCTTGTAGGATCGAGTCTAGCCCCTTGACGTGTATCAGAGTCATATCATCACGCGGTGACTTGGTGAGTGGTGGCATTTATTGGCCTCATGAATCCGAGTCTAGGTGGGCTCATGGGTTCATTGCCGGAGCCGAAGGCGCGAATGAAGAGATACCTCGGTGCCAAGCACTAGGGACTCTGATTCGATGATCATACAGGTAATGTTGACATATGGACGTCTAGGACAGGCAATCTAGGCGTAAGTTCTCGGGTGAACTCGGCATGGACTTGCGACCAGAGGACCTCGTGTAATATGTTTGGCCGTGGAGACTCCTGTGCCCTCGGGGGATTCTAAGGTCCAGAGCCGCCCGTCCATCATGCGTAAGCAATCCTATCCCCGGATTTGAGGGGTTAAAAAGAGGATTCTCGCCTTGGGACGGCGATAGGCTCTCGGCGAAAATGCCAGGGGTAAGTTGGGTGTTATAGCCTGGAATAACTAGTATGTTCCACTTTTCAGGGGTAGTTGGAATCTTCGGTAGGTAGGTATGTACATCCAAAATGATGTGTGGAGGTAGGTAGGGCACTTCTAGTAAGCCAGCTTACCCGTCATGATCGTCTCCGTTTTTATGGTTCTCGTTTGAGGAGTAAGGGGTGGTGTATGATCACGGGGGGATAGCTTCGGGCGGCAAGAGATACCTATTTGGATATCCTCATTTGGTAATTTCTTCGCGTGGTGTCAGCAGCGTCGATATGTACTAGAGTGTTTAGCGTACAGTAGGTATTAAGATTGGTAAGCTAGATAGTGTTAAAAGAGTATCCTACCTACCCTAGGTATCTTAAGATGTGAAACCCCGATTGGTTTCTTATGTGACTAGGACATTGCGTGAATACCTATATTGCTAGATAGTCCCTTGGGGGTGAAGGACGTCAATGCTTTATGGTTGGTGTGGTTTAACGGGGATGGCTGATGGATGGATAGGTACTGTTGGGTATGATCTGCGGCGAGCAGGCAACTAATCATTATGAGAATACTGAGGCTATAGCACTCTACTGGCGGAAGATATTCAAGGATCTGCTTCCTCACAAGTGTATTTTTTTTTCTCGACAGTTGTGTTGCGTATTGTGGAAGAAGCCGACCGGCATGCCTCCCCGAAGTAGCGGAGAAGCTAGGGGATGGAGATATTGTCCAGGCTGTGATAGGCATAAACCCGTGTGAAGTGAAGAACATGGCAGGTGTGAGCTAGCTTTCTTACAGAATGGACTATGACTGGTTCAATAATCTTGGGCTTCGCTATAGTCTGGATGCTGGAGATATGATTATATTAGTATGAGGGGAGGAGCCATCGTATGGTGAGTTATGAGGTGGGTTCAACCGGATATACAGCTACTTTCCGAGGACAAGGTGAGGCAAGTATGATATATATAGGGCACAATATACTAGTGTAAATGGGCTGTAAAGGGACTTGAAGGCTGGGACCTGAGAACTGAGACCCCTTGGTGGCTTGGATTTGAGTGTGCAGGGACGGATGATAAACAACCGTTTTACCTAATGTTTATGTAGGTATGTGGGCTACAACGGGCAGTATATGTGTTTCTAGACCTTCGCGCAACAACAATATCATTATGTCTTCCTATATGGCGTGAATTATGGTACCGAGGTGGCTTTGGTTCTAGTTCTCCGTGGAAGAAGAGAGGTCTGATATTGTCTAAGTCTATACCAAGTAGTGGTTTGGTGTGAATACAAGATACGTGTATGGTACAGGATCATTATTGCTGGGTATCGGTAGAAGATATACGAAATGTATGCTTTAACTGCTTAACGTATCGGATAAAATTGGCTATCTACCTAGGTATGTAGACTTCAAACAGGTGAAGTTCAGAGCAAGGAGATAATCATTTTGATTTAAGTAGCCATCCTACAGCTGGAAACCCATTTTTCTATTGCTGGGAAAAGCGACTGCACATATAGGAACAATGATGGTTTAAGACTGCTAGATCTTTAGCAGCTACTGCCTGTTGTATGAGTTCATGCTTTGGACAAACAAGAGGCATCCATTGGGGATCCGTACCGGCCATTCTGTCTCCCATTTCGTTCAATTTCAGCCCAACATCGACAAATACGCAGAATTTAAGGGATGCTCCTAATACGACCATAATATAAATTTTCTGAATTATCCAACGCGGGTATCACGTATGATTCAAGTGCAAGTGCCCTGGAGGTACTAATGGCCTTTTCCCTTGGGTTTCTCTGATCATATTGCAGTATCTGCAAACCATCATTCGTGTTCTGGAGAAATTCCTTTGCGGAGCGATGATGAACTCGACGGTGTTTCTGCAGAGGTTTATCTCGCCTTTTGATGAACGAATTTGAAGAAGCCCGGCACTTCTAGGAAATAGCCACTCCTCGAACTTTCGGAGTATTCTTAAGTGGTCTAGGCGTTTTGGGGGACCATCTGGCCCATTATCTCTAATGATGGCCTGTAGCTCGTGCCACAGAGGTGGACAAGTTGCGATGATGATGGTGGTGTATCCGAACTTCCATAACTATAATTCGAACAGCCCTTACGGATACATAGCAAGCTATGTACATCGATCCAGGCAGAAGAATCACATCATGGAACATAAGTAGGTTAGTTGCTTACATGTGAACCAGAATAATACTGCAGTCTCCTCTCGATAAAGTTTGTGGTTGATACTCTGCTTCTCCCACATCTGTTTGAATAAACCATTGAGGCCAAGTGGCTGAACTCTTGCGTTCTTTGCCGAAGGATATCCCAAGTATCACCATTCTGGGAGCCCCTGAGAAGACTCTGGAGCGCCATGGCTACCCAAAGGAAGACTCCGTCGGACTTCGCTAAAAGTTCATGAACGAGGTTTCCGTAGGCATTTGCAGTCGTATCCAGATTATGTTCATACTGGCTTAGGGTTCTCTCAATATATGCCTTCATAGCAGGGCGAGTGAGATCTTGTATTCGTATAGTCTGATGCAGCTCAAGCTGTTGTAGAAAATAGTTCTCTGGGCGAGTGCTTGCGCAAACTTTCACATTTCGTAGGTCTCCGAGATCTTGCACGAACCGAACGACAGGCCTCTTGTTATCGATTTCGACCTCGTCAAGGTCATCTAAAAATATGCAAAAGGCCGAGGTGCTGAGCTATATACATGTGAAGAGAATATCGGTGAGATCTTTTAGGGACCAGTCGTGCTCAGACAGTTTATATCCCAAATGCGGTTTGGTTTGGAGCAACTGGTCGAACTGTACGATTTTCCGATCGATAATTTGATGAATCAAAGCTCGCATACAGCCCAGGATTTTCTTCTGTAAGCCATTCGTCCCGAGTTCAAAGAAGAAAAAGCGTAGGATCTGGACTTGAGAACGCCCACTTTTGGAGATACTTGATTGTTCGCTGGTCTCGGATCAGGAATTTCGAGAGTGTGCTTTTTCCGCTCCCTGCTGTACCGCTGATATAAAATATGGACTAGTTTGGCTGGAGCCAGCTCCTGAAGCGACATTCGAATTCACGCCCACGACCATCTTGGATAGTGTCCGGGAAATTCCAGCTAGCCGTATCCTCTGAAGCCTCCTCGATCGCGTTTTCTCTTGCGTTCATCTCTGGGAACAACAGAATTGAAAGAAGCCTTTGGCCAGTCTCTTCCAGTTCACGCTGTAATTTTTCGGTCTCAGCGTTCTTGTTGAACGGGTCTCGCGTCTGCCCTAACTCGGACGTAATGTGAGCCCTCGTCACTTGTGCTTCGGTGCGAATCAGCTGTGCCATGGGTCTCTCTCCCTCAGACCATTTTTCGATGAATGCTTTAAGGCTATCATCGAGTTGTAAGAACTTTGCGTCTGTGCGAATGCGAATGGCTTGGTCGGAAGAACTAGGTAATCAGTCAGGTAGGCATCCTTTCTAAATTGAATTTTGCCCTTACCAGATTCTAGTCAAGAGATCTGATTTAGAATAATTTGGGTATCGTTGATCTTCTTTTTCAGCGTTGAAATTTTATTCTTGTACCATATCATGTGTTTCAAGGCTACCGTCGAGCGATTCCATCTTCCTAATGTTGGAGTTGTCGTGACTTTTTGGAGTTGGTGTTGGGGCTCTGTCGTATCTCGTGCCAAGTCAGAAGCGATGCTCTTGAGCCTGTTCCTCGCATATAACTGCGAGTCATCTAGCTCATCGCTCGTAGATGTGAATACAGGATCATATTGGCTGAGTTCGTCTTGAAGCTTTGTTGACAAGGCAGAAAGATGGGCGATGTTGGATGCAAGGCTCGATTCAGGGGAGAAATCTTTCGGAAACGGCGTAGTAGGTAATCACTACGTCGCGAGCAAATGTGACATTTTGAATCACATTAGCAACGAGACTCAGAGTTGCAATGGCTTCTGCCATAGTGAGCTGTCTTGATTTTCCAGAAATATGAATGTCATGAGAATCAGGCGTGTTCTTGGGTCAGTAATGAAGAGTATTGATTTGAACACGGAAGAAAACGAAATGACATCGGAATGAAAGAGGGCCAGAAAGCTGAACCCAACCATTTCAACCCAACTATTGACTAATCATTCTAGAGACCAATGATATACTCTCACAGTGGCTTTGCATGCATCATGCAGGATACCACGAATTCGCCATAGCCATAGCCTGGTCCTAATGTCGCCCTGGCCTTTTGTGATAATATAGAAAGCACAGCTCTCTTTAGGAATTCCAAGATAGGCCCTAATAATATGTCATAGTAACATTGCTGTTACATACGAGGTTGAGTCCGAGGCACATAAGAGACTGTTTTGTATTCTTCAGTTGATCCCGAAGAGCGTAGGCCCTTATAAGGTACCTACCTAGACAGAGGAGAGCTCCGTATCTCCGCTGCCAATATCTCTAGATCACGGAATCTGTGTAGTTGTGTAGAAGCTCGCTGGGAATGTCCTCGTCCGCGATATACAAAAAATTCACTAATACCTACTACACGAGTTTTAATAAGATATATATATACCCATATACCTAATAAAAGCAACATTTCCACTGCGTATTTTATGCGACGGGTTATAGTAGTCGAAGCTGGCTTTACCGAAAGGTGAGAATCTGATAAATAAAGGAAGTCCCCAAGAGAAAAAAGTCGATTAATAACTGCCAGAATCGATTTAAAGCTTCCTAGAACGGCTAGGGAATGGTGATTCAACGTCTCGAGTAAAGACTTTAGTTTAGGTACGAGGATAGCATATGTATATCAGGAGTAGCATGTTAGATCAGGGTGTACAACTTGAAGTCACATATGTAATACGTACTATTTCTTAAGGGGGAAAAAACCGTTTCTAGGTAATACTTGTAAAAGTAACTGTATCGTAAGCAACTATTACTGGCACGTTACTATCGTTCTAGTTTTCTGCAAAAAAAGCCACTGTGATTATCTAAGCCGTACACGACGATTATCGATGGAGTAAATAAATGAATCCCATCTACTATATTAGCATGATGAGATAGACCAATATATCATATCAAGTGTGAAGTATCACTCAATTCGCAGCTTAGCTAGGCAAAGAGTATTTTCAAACCGAGCTCAGACGAAGCCAGAGGAACGGCACATGCTAAGTCTAGGTCGTGTACCTTAGTAAACAAAATATCAATACTGGAAAAATATGTGATAACATCGGCAACAAAATAGTAGAACATCGCACGACGTACATTTACCATGCCTTCCCCCCTTTTTTTTTGGGCCGGGTCCGCGATTAGCGGGTCCCCATCGCCGTGCGGTCTTCAGCGGGGGCAGCACCAGCAGTAAGTAAGTAGTACCGTACCTACCGTTGACCTACTTAACCTACTAGTGGACCTAACCTACCAAGCGCGCCAACCTAGGTTAGGTAAGTAGGGTTTTAGAATCGTAGCTCATGATCAACCCATGCCCATGCGATACAACACCACGAGAGGCCATTGAGGTCCCGCGAGCCCACCTAACCTACCTACCTACCTATCTACCTGCGGCTAAAAATTGCGACTTTGTTATCTTTCCTCTTCCGAGAAGCATAAAACATAAAACATCTTCTAAGGGGGGGGGGGGAAGGGGGAGGGTTAGGGTTTTCTTTTGGAACTCAGCTGGCTACCCCCCTGCCCCACCCCGCATGACGAGCTGGAGAAAAGTCAGGAGGGCACCCGGGAGAATCACCTGCGCCGGATCGAATTTTTGGAGGAGGTTGGGGGTGGTTGCATTGGCTTTGATAAGGAGATAAAGTCGGTAGTTGCTTGGTGGTGGTGGTGGTGGTGGTGGTGGTGGTGGTATGTTTACTGTAGGGGGAATAACGTCTAATTTTTCTTTTCCCCCTTTTCTTTTTGGGATACTTAGGTAGGTAGGTAGGTAGTATGTATTCTCTTGAGAAAATTGGTGATTAAAAGGGGGGTTATGGTTGGGCTTAGGATTTAAACAAGTGGTGGGAAAGGGGGTTTAGGTACCTTAGGTACTTCAATAAGAGGTGATAGGCAGCCCTGTGTCTTCTCAGATGGGGGGAAAGTTGGAGTCAATGACCTAACGAAGCTACCCATCTATCTGCACGTCTTAGGCAAGGAAACACCTGTTATGCAATCCTACAACATTTCTACATCATTGTGCTTATGGGGGTCCGATGTGAAGCCAGTGAACACACCAGGTCATCGACTAGCTACCTACCATCATAAATTGGCATTGCGTCTTAAGTCTTCCCTTTCGTACCTCGAATTTTAAAACGTACAAAGAGATAAGCTTCTGAAGAAGTTGGCCGGGGGTCTTCTCAGGAACCCGACTAGAACTGCAATAAGCAGGGAGCTGAGTGTCATATGGCGCTTTTTTGGACCAGCCGACAGATAGCTGGTGGTAGGAGGGCTGAAAGACGATGGTGTGGTCGGCCCCCTTGTTAGCTGCAGCGCAGCTGTACGAAGGGACTCTGCTGCTGCGGTGCTTTTCTGTCGTCTGCAACTTGCTGCAGGATACATGAGAGCATCTAACCTAACCTAGATAGGTTTGAGGACTTGGCGTCTACGTTTACAATGGGAATAATGTCGTTTGGAGGGCCCATAAATGACCTCGGGAGTGAGGAAAACTACAACCACGGAACAGGTTCGCTGGAGAGGCCTAGAACCGGATGGAGATGACGGTTCAGTCTCCAAGTCCTTGTTAAGCCTGTATTTGTAGTCGGAGTCAATTCTCCATTAGTCCAGACCCAGCCGGGCAGCCTGGTGGAGGCGGATTCGGAGGCGAAAGGCGTGAGACTTAGCAAGCCTTCGTGTACCTACCTAAGGGGAGAAAAGGGGGCTGATTGTCAAGTAAATGGCGCTCTCGTATCTGCTCAGTTTGTGTACGACTACATGTGAACCCGTATTGAATCTAAAGTAAGATAGACAATACTTTACTGTCTATACCTAGTTGAACTGAGGCCATTGTCAGTAACATCAAATCTCTAATCTTGGGTTCAGCGACTGTCAGGCTCGCATCATATGGGGAGGGAGGCAATCTTTTAATAGGAAGCCCCTCCTTACGGCACCCGCACGTCACCAACGCAGGCGACTCTTCGTAGCATGCCACGAAGATACGATCATTTATTGCAGATGTCCTCGCCAATAGATGTCGTGGTTCAATCGCGGAGTAATCAAGGAGGGCCAATGAGGGAAAAGACGAGGATGGACGAATTCGGGCAGGCCAGGGCCGAAAGTTGGTGAAGTGCAGGGCCAAAGGGTGGGTCCAGTGGCCTCCTGGCGGGGCTCAGGTGAAGGGTGGGGTGAACGTCTGGCTGCGGGTAGCGACCATTCATTCGCCTCTCGCGGTGGTGGGAGGTGAGGGGTATCAAATGTACACTACTAACTAAGTACGATGCAACTTGTGGGTACCCCGATGGAATGTCTTTCACAAGGGTCCACTGCTTTAAGAATGCTGGGATTCTCCACCCCCATGCCCTGATAAAGCGCTAGGTATTTCTCCTGCGATAAGAGCCCGACTCTCCATATGCCCTCCTTCTAAGGGGGGCTCACATGGACAAGTCAGGTAATGCTCTGATGTTATCACAACATCTAACCCATCTGTTGGCAAGGCAGTGGGAATGAAATGGTGTGACATCCGAATTCCTCTTTGAAACTTTTCATTTTTTTTTCAAGAGCTTCCAGTCATCTAGAAAAGTTGCGTTGTTATAGATAGATATAATCACACAGATCTTCGTCTATCGTATTCTTTGTTCTTTCTTAAAGCGATCTTAGTAACCTAGACCTACTAGGTACATCAGGTACCTCCATACTCCCATACATCATACTCGAACTACTTACATAACGCTTTGAGGCTGAGCTCGACCGAGCCCGTCTCTTGTTCGTCCGTTCAACATTAAGCTTTGGTGCTACGAGTCAACATTGGACACCGGGCATTGGGACTTTGGTACTTGAGTTGACCACTTGGTTAATAGCCGAATCACGAAGCCTATCACTCCCGACACTGGCTTCCAAGCCTGTTGGGACCGAAGAGAGACAAAAAAAAAAACTTATTTTTCTTTTCTTTCCTAATTCCAAGTCTAATTCTGGTCGATCGACCCATACCTTTTGGACCGGAATCTACCTTACACCTTACTTCGTATTCTCTGCCCCTGATAACTTTCAATCTCACACTTTCTTCCAACCCTCCCTCCTACCATTCTCTCTGTTCCCATGGTGGACGGGCACGACACTCGTTTTTAAACTACCCATAGCATATCACATTCCAGAATAAAAACAAAGCAATTGGCGGATACACTACATGGGCCATATCTGAGCTGACATCTCGACTAAACTAAAGGCTATCGTCAATTGAGTTCTCGTTTCCCACTCTCCCAATCGATGCCTTCGAAAGCCCCGCATCAACGTCGCATCACCATCTCGCTCAACCAACGACTGACAGCCGGGCTTTGACCACGACACTTTATCAGTCTTCGACCCATTTTCTTATATTCCTATCCCCCCTGAACTGAACGCCGACTTAATCCACGATGGCTCACGCAGCATCGACGAGCTCGATCGAAACGAGTGAACTACCATCCCCTATCGAAGAGGAGGAATCACCTGCTGTCATGCCACTCGATGACCCACCTAAGGAGAAACGTCGACAGAGATTGTTGAGAGGCATTCAGAGAATCTCGTCCTCTCCATCGCTAGCTCAGATCGGTCGTTCCCGCTCCTCGGGCTCTCCGTACGGCAATCGAGGTAGTCTGTCGTGTGTTAGCCTTGCGGCAGCAGGACCCTCGTTCAGTCAATATGCATCCGGCAGTTTTGGTCCTGCGAGTTTCTCTAGCGGCCAGCCGTCGGTTCCAGGCAGCCCAAATGCTGAATTACCCGGTTTCAAAGCTATCGAGACTCGACTAGCAACCAGGCGAGCCGCGTACGCCTCTACCACATGTCTACCCACTACCGCTTCTCTCCCCGCCGACGTCATAGCCACGAAGCCCAGATCAGGCACGATTCGGAAGCCGCCATACGACTTTTGGGCAAATATGCCTGACGAGATACGAGTCCATATTTTCTCGTACCTTCGCCCCAAAGAACTTGTCCGTATTTCGCGTGTGAGCAGGGATTTCTATAAGTTCTGCTTCGATGGCCAGCTGTGGACCCGCTTCGATGCGACGGAATTCTATACCCAGATACCCGCCGAATCCCTAGCCAAGATTATTGTCTCGGCCGGCCCGTTCGTCAAGGACCTCAACATTCGAGGATGTCTTCAGATCGAGCACTATAAGCGGGCTGAAGTAGTGGTGAAAGCGTGCAGGAACTTGATCAATGCCACTCTGGAAGGATGCCGGAATTTCCAGAAGTCCACGTTGCACAGTCTCATCCGAAATAACGATAAGCTTGCGAACCTGAACCTCACAAGCATGTCGGCCGTGACGAATAGCACATGCAAGATTATTGCACAGCATTGCCCGCAGCTCGAGTCGTTGAATGTGTCTTGGTGCAAGCACATGGATGCCCGAGGAGTTAGGATGGTTGTACGGGGCTGCCCTAAACTGAAGGATCTGCGGGTTGGCGAAATCAAGGGCTTTAATAACCCGGACGTTGCTGAAGCTATTTTTGAGACTAACAATCTGGAAAGGCTAGTTCTGAGTGGCTGCATGGAGCTAGATGATGCTGCGCTCAAGACGATGGTCCATGGCGCCCAGCCCGAAGTTGATATCCTCACAGACCGGCCAATAGTGCCGCCTAGGAAGCTTCGACACCTGGACCTAAGTCGATGTTCTCAATTGACTGATCAGGGAGTCAAGGCCCTCGGACATCTTGTCCCAGAACTGGAAGGCCTACAACTGAGCGGCTGCACATCACTGACCGACGCGGCTCTGGAACCTATCCTGGCTACGACCCCGCGCCTTACTCACTTAGAACTAGAGGATCTCTCTGAACTCACGAATGAGATCCTTTCCGAACACCTTGCTAAGGCCCCCTGTGCTCCCAAACTCGAGCATCTTTCTATTAGCTATTGTGAAAACCTTAGCGACACAGGTGTGCTACCTATTATAAAGAAATGCGTCAGCCTCAGAAGCGTCGATATGGATAACACGCGAATTGGCGACCTGGTCCTTACCGAAGCGGCGGCCATGGTGCGATCTCGCGCAGCACGAACGTCGACCCGCAGCTCACGTCCGCGTATTGGGTTGAAGCTAGTCGTATACGATTGCCAAATGGTCACCTGGACCGGCATTCGGGAGATTCTGTCCTGGAACGCCGAAATACGGCAGCCTTCCAGCAAGACGCCAACGTACCCGACCGAGATAATTGGGCTGAAATGTTTTTACGGGTGGCAGCAAACAGTCGAGCAACACACGCAGCGCGTTTTGCGCGGTGATTTCGCGGCTGCGGCGCGCCTAGAGCGCAAGTGGGCAGACTACATGCAGGCGGTCGAGGAGGCTGGAGCGAGCGGTGCCGGCCTGCGCCGCCGCAGACGCCGGGCTCGGGAAGCCCAAATCCTCCACGCGGACGAGGAGGAAGGGGGTGAGGGCGCTGCTGGCCGACGACGCGCGCGGACCATGGCGACCTCGTGCACTATCATGTAAAAAGAGCACGATTGCATCTACGATGTGATCCCTTTTTCTTCTTCTTCTTTTTTTCTCTTCTTTCTTTATACTTCTACCTCTGGTCACGAGCCCGTGTGCATTTGCAATCTTTTCGAAGCCTATAAGGAAAGGCGGGCTTCTGAGGAGTTTTACCTGGCGTCTCTGGCTCCGTGGCCACATCTTTTTTTTTTAGGAGTTCTATCATTGACGTATCTAGGTACATTACATTACCACTTGTATCTCTTGAGGGAAACGGCGTTGTAAACGGAGCGACTATCCCTTCATGACATTTTTTGTTACTGTTTTGATTTACGAAGGAGCTATTTTATCATGTCCTTTTTTTTTTTTTTTTGGGGGGGGGTTGGAAAGACAGTGAGAGGAAGGGCGGGTTCAGTCATGTACGAATGTGGAATTTACCTAAGAATTTTCTTTGAGTTGACATGGAAAATGGAAGGGGTTTTTTTTCCTGTTAGATTTCATTCAGAATAGAATGGTAGTTGGATTTGAACTGAGATGTGTTGTTGATATATAATGGATGAGCAATGGTTCTAGCCGCCATGTTATAGGTGACTCGACCACTTTAATCACCTCCTTTCCTTAAGGGATAAATAAATAATATGAGGTCAGGTACCTACATATACCTTACTGCGAATGTCCTAACCTTAGTGAGTTAAGCTTTAGATGGACTCTTGTGCTCAACTGGAAGTCGCAAGGTGATATCCTCTACCTCATAGTGTCCACCGGAGTGGGATGTGAGAATCAGGAGGCAGGTAGGTAGGTCCCATGTTGAGCAAAGCAAGTACGGTGTAGGATGCGTCTGGTATTGCTCAACCTGCCTAGGTTATATACTTAGGTTAGGTACCTCTACCCAAGGCCCAAGGGAATTTGGCTTCTCTCATTCTCTTTACATCTGACACCCCTAGGCAACCTGTATACCCTCCTCCTATGTGACCTTCGGCGTCTCTCATATTTCTGGCTCACGACACCGTTCTTCAAGCCTACCTATATTGATATTACCACCTCTCTTTAGATTCAGAGGATCGTCTATGCAGAGTATTATTTAGCTTTCACCAGCTCGACTTTACTTCTAGGTCACCTTTCCTCATATCCCCGTCGACCATACGATGACGCCCTTTGACTGACTAGACGAGCAGACCACTCGCTTACTTGATTTACTTGCCTACCTACCTACCTACCTACCTACCTAGTCTTCCATATCTCACTTGGCTACACTCCCATGTTCTATCACTATCGCGGGCATCGGTAGACACTCATACGAGCGTGGAAAAGAAAAGCCACGAAAAGAATCGGACGGTTCGAGAAGGAGACATGGCGCCGCTGAAAGTCGGTATTATCGGTGCTGGCATTGGGGGTCTGAGCGCGGCTATTGCGCTGCGTCGTGCGGGTGCTGATGTCGAGGTGAGCACATAGATTGTGAATCGTTTCCTGTGTTTTACGAAAAAAGCCCCTTTTGTATAAGTTATTATATGATTCTCGGATAGCGATGGGTATTGCCGTCCGTCCCCCTTCTTTCAGTCCTAGCAAATTACCACAGATTCTTGTCATCCCTAACTGGTCAGTGGGCTCACGTCATTCTTCAACCCCCTATTCTAGATATTCGAGAAGTCGACCTTCAAGGACGAAGTCGGTGCCGCCATAACGATTACACCCAATGGGGCGCGCATCCTCGAGTCTTGGGGCCTCGACGCAGCCCCCCCTGCACCATCCGCTTGTCCGGCTTGTTCCTCGAAATCTCTCAATGCGTACGCTTCTGCCAAAGCCCGCGCTGTCGAGGCCACCCATCTGACCACGATGCCAGCACAAACCCTACGCCCCTCCGTCGTTTACGATGTCTCGGGCCTCCGGGAAGAGTTTGGCGCACCCATGAGGTTCTACCACCGCCTAGACCTGCACGCGGCGCTAGGGATCATGGCGATGGCCCCGGCGTCGTGGTTCGCCCAGGCGTGCCAGAAGGCCGTGACTAAGGAAGCAGTTCTGAGGCTAGCTGCCCGTGTCGTCGAGATCGATTGCGAGCAGGGCACTTTGAAGCTCGAAGATGGAAAGTCTATCAAGAAAGACTTGCTCGTCATTGCGGATGGGATCCAGGTCTGCCCTCTCGAATGCCCTGTGCTAATCTAATCTAATCTCTCTCAACGGACTAATTATTTGTTGCTAACACATGTTTCGTTTGTGATAGTCGCGCTTTATCGAAAACATCACAGGGCACAGCCAGCGGCTCAAAGACACGGGATGGACCGCATATCGCTTCTTGATTCCCATGTCGTCCGTGCTCGAGGATCCGGTTGTAGCCCCCGTGTACGGGTTCGAAAAAGAGGGTGATGAAGACCAGCAGCCAAAGAAGGGCCCTCATGCTGGATATAGCGTCGCGTGCGACGTTCCCAGGGCGTTCTACGTAGTAGCGTACCCATGCCGTGCCAACGAGCTCCTCAGCGTCATGATCCGCCATAGCCACCGAGCCGCCGACGGCAGCAAGAACAGGAATATCATCCTCGACCGAAAGCACAAATACATCGGTAGCAGCATCAGTGACGACTACGACGAGGACGAGTGGAGAGAGGACGAGGATGAGGACGACGGCGGTGATGGAGATAAGCACGTCTGGAACGCGCACGAGACTCCGCATAATGAGGTGCTTCGACTCGTCGCGCCATACCATCCCGCGCTGTGCAAGCTCGTGCTCATGGCGAACGATATAAAGTCGTTCCGCATGCGCAGGCGGGAGCCTCTGGAGCGATATCACAGGGGGCGTGCGGTGCTCCTGGGGGATGCTGCTGGGGCGATCTGGCCTACGCACGGTAATACCTACCTATCTATCCCTCTCGCATCTATTATACCTACCTACCTAACTTGCCCGTTTTCTCTCTGTTAAAAAAAAAACCCCAGCCCATCATTAAACCATCGTACTCCTTCCTTATTGTCTTACTCTTTACTCTTTACTCTCTCTCCTCACTAACCACCACACTTTTTTTTTTGCTCACCAACCACCAGCCCAAGGGTCCGTCCTGGCCATCGAAGAGGCCGCCGCGCTCGAGGCGCTCTTCTCGCACGACGCGCCGGACGCGCCGTCGTCCCTCGTGCCCCGCCGCCTCGAGCTCTACACCTCGGTCCTCAAGCGCCACATCCACCTCAACCAGCACCTGAGCGAGTCGATCCCGGGGAACACGACGGCGGCGGCGGACCAGCCGCGCCGCAGGGCCGAGAAGCTGTGGAACCTGCTGGGCGGCGCGTACGCCACTGACGGCGGCGGGGCAGAGGACGAGGAGGACAACAAGCCGGCGCGCAAGCTCTTCTCCTCCGCCGCGTACGCCTTCAGCCCCGAGGCGCGGCGCTTCTTCTACTCGTTCGACGTCACGGCGGAGGTGCGGAGGGCGCTCGAGGGGCTGCTGCTGCTGCCGCCGCCGCCGGATGATGATGGTGGTGGTGGTGGTGGTGGGAGTAGTGAGAATGGGAGTGGGAGTGGGAGTGGCGAGGATGATGGCAAGACGATTCTATTCAAGGAGGGGAAGAGATGGGAGGGCGAGGTGGAAAATAAGAGCGAAGCGAAGAAGAAGAAGAGTGGAATAGAGAAGGAGAAGGAGATGATGCAGTGCGGTACGCTGCATAAAGTCTGGTTGGAGATATGTGGGAAGAAGAAGAATGGGCAGGGACGTGGGATTTGATGACTGACTTTCCCCCCGTGGGGGATGGGTGGGTGGGTGGTGATGGTGGTGGTGAGAACCTAAAGCCCCCTTTTTTCTTCTTTGCTTTGGCTGGTGTTTTTGTTACATAGACATACCTAGGTTAGGTAAGGTTACTTGGTATGTGGGTTAGCATGCATGCACAATAAATGTGTCAAGGGGGTAGGTAATGAGTAGCAAAAGAGCATAATGATGATGAGCTTGCTTCCCTTTCAACAGGGGACAAACCTTGTGATGTGCTGCTAGCTACACATCTCTTCTGCATATAGTACCGGTACCTAGTACCTACCTACATACCTAACCTCCTACAGTTAATTCGTGATCTCATGATGGTATTCTAGTATACCTAACTAGGTAGGTAGGCAAGAACAAGAAGAAAAGAACAGGTAAGGGTATAGGTTAGTAGAGTATCGCGGAAATCTTATTAGCTACCTAGGTACATAGCTAAGCTTATCTCTCGTGCACCTCGACCTTTTTCTCTTTCTTCTTCTTCTTCTCACACCTTATTTTCCCGTGCTGCTACTATTCATACATGACATTTTGTTTGAACTCTCACATCCATTAGCTATTAGTGATTAAGTCTCACACCCCCCAGCACTCTCAAGTCTGAGAGATCCATCCATCGATCCGTCCATTCATTCATCCAACGAGTGCGAAACGTTGCCGTCAATGAGATATCATCGTATGGGACAACAACTTCATGCGGGGAAGAGAAAAAAAGAGAGAAAAAAGGGGGGGAGGGGAGGTGAGGTTGAAATGACGCCGTGTCAATGCTCGTCAGACTTTTCTCCCACCATCCACCCCGGTATCCATCATTATGTCCACCTTTTTTCCTCCAAAATGGATGTCAAGTCCCGTGTTATCCTGGGGAAGAGACAGAAGATTTGATTAATCCATAAGGTGGGGGGAAAGGGGAAGTAGGGAATGGGTTCATGTGTATTCCCTGAGAAAAAACAACAACAAAAAGAAACAAGAAAAGGGGATAAAAGGAAATCAAAGCCATTGTAGGAAAGGAAAGAGAAGGAAATGAGATTTTGTGAGACGCCGATCCAACATTAGAGACTGCTTTCCCTCTTATACATGAAGGCTTGCTGTGTCTCTGGGCTGAACGGTTACATGCGGATCAAAGAAGGGTCGAACCAATGAAAGCCACAAGGTCTCGCATGAGGACTAGAAATCCCAACCTCATTGAGCGTGGCAGACGAAGATGGATCTCAAAAAGGTAGAAGAATAAAAGCAAGAGAGAACCCGTTACACAAAGCACAACGCGGAATATATCGTAGAGCTTGCCGTCGTTGTTGAGGAAATCAATAAGGCCGAGTTCATTTATTCATCGTGGTGTGTTATCCCCGTCCCCACCCGCACCAGTCATCTAGAAATCTTTTGGATGCCGGCAGAGGTGGCGGAAGGTCAGTTTGTCGAGGTACTGTTTGGGTTCCGTCTCCGTCTCCGGGTTCTTCAGCATCTTCTCGCCATAGTTCACGAGGATGAGCAGGTACCTCTCTTCGAGGTAGTTCCATATCCACTGGAATTCCTCGCCCTTGCGTGTCTCTTCCTCGTTCTCCCCCGAGCGAATGATGACATCCATCTCTAGGTAGTGCCACTGCCGCTCGGGATGGTATTCCGGGCGCATGAGTCTGCGATCCCCATGCGGGTTGCGGAACGGGTAACCCCGCTTGGGAAAATAAGTTCTCGAGCAGCTGCTCAGAATGGAATCAATGAGCGCGGATCCGATCCGCTTGCGGCGGAAGTCAGGGTGTACAATGACTGTGATCCTGCCTCCAAGGCGGCTACGAGTGAAATAGGAACCCGTGATACCTCTAGAGACCGCATCAACCAAGGCGAATCCAAGGATTCTAGGTTTGTGATTTGTATGCGGTTGATGCCAGCCTTGTACGGCAACAGAAAAAGGCGATTTTTCGTGAACACAGGTCAAGAACAACTCTCGAAAATCCTCGACGCTTACAGGATTTACATCCATCACCTTGTAGCCATTTTTGACTTCATTGTTATAGATTTCGGCGACACCCTCTATGTCAGATTCCTCTACAGGGCGGAGATGACATGGAACTAAAACCTCATCTGGGTCGGGCAGTCGCTCATGAGGAGGCTTCATTTCCGGAGGATTAACATTGGCTGCCTCTTGGGCCGCCTTTAGGGCTGCCTCTCGGGCTGCCTTCTTTGCTTTCTTTTCAGCCTTCTTCTCTTCCTTGGACGATGTTGAGCAAAATAATTTAACCTGCATTTCAGAAGTGATCTTGCCAGCTTCATCGTGTCCTACATGGGATTAGTTTCCAGTCATCAGCCCAATTTATCAGGAATTGACATACCGCTTTTGGTGAAAGGGTATTCTACTGGTGGGAGTAGCTCGCCAGTCATTGTATCCACATCACACTCCTCTGAATTCTTAATATTGGAGTCAAGGAAGTGCGCCACAACCTGGTGAGTCTTCGCGCGCCAGTTCTCAATGTACTCCTGCAAATAGGAAGTAGCAATAAACTCCCCCTCATTGCCATTCTTAGAGGTAACGCTATCTTCGTATTGGTCGTACTCCTTCTTTCTTGGTCGTCTAGTCTCGTTCCAGTTTTGCTCGGTCCATGTCTGATGGGGTTCCTTGGCTCTAAAGTCGCCCTCGGGCTGCTTGTCTTGAGCTTGAGCGTGGTTGGGGGAGTAGGCTATTCCTGAGCTGCTGACTTCACTCCGTCGGTCAACACTGACTAGTTTGGTATGAGAAGATGTTCCAGTGCCATGAATAGGGTCATCTCCGGCATAATAGGGAAGAGCGGATTCTTGAACCTGGCATCCTGTGTCCATGCTTTTGCGATGGGGTTGAGATTCGGCATATTCGTTAGGAGTATTGTTCAATTTATTGATTCCGTCAGGTGAAATCGCGTTTTCCTTTCGGTCATGGGTGTCCGTAGTAGTATTGCTGATTTCTTTCTGTGTTGTTTGGGATTCATAATGTTGATCGGATTTGTTCTTCGTTTGGTCATGTTCACCTGCCCATCGGCTTCTCTAAAGCCCCTGTTGCAGTTGTCCATCAATGCCCTCCACATACCAATCTTTCTTATCATCTTGGCGGTTACCCGTGCCATTTTGGTCGACCTGATGCTGGGAAGGCTCCTCTGTCATATTGGTGTCTACAAGGTGGTGCTGAGGGCCAGTTGTTTCGTTTTCTTCGGGTGATGAAGCTCTACCCATGGCTTCCTCCCAGATTCTGCTGGCAGTAGGAAAAGCACCATTTTGATTGGTCTGCAGCCCGGCATTCTGATTCTTTACCGGTTGGCCTGCGTTAGATAGAACCCATTCGTTCCATTTCGCAGCCATCTTGTATGCTGTACCCGAGTGGGACCAGCCGGTTATGATGACAGTAGAAACCCTAACGCTCTACCCTTGCTTTCCTGGGGTACTCCTTTCAACGATTCTCGTAACCTTAAACACCAACTTTAGCCTAGAAGACGGGAAGGTTGCTGGCTAGTCGATATCTCGGGCATGCGTAAGAGCTAAAGCTCACGGGGGTGCATAGAAGTACCTGGTGAGAATGGTGGGAGATTCAGGGAAAAGGGAAAGGTGAGTACTGATGATCACAGAGTGGTGGCAATATGAGACCGTGTTAAGGCTTTTTCTTGAATATGCAGTCTCAACCTGGCCAGTGGGGAAGAAATGGAATGAAGCGGATGTGTGTGTGCGGATAAAAAAAAGAGAGAGAGGGAGAGAGAGAGAGAGAGAAAGTAAGGACGATGGAGTGTTGTTGTTGTGGGGAGAGTTTTAGGTTACTGTTTATTCCTAACCTACCTCGTAGGTACTTAAGTACCTACGTAGGTAATTGCAGTATTAAAAAATCAGCAGAGCACAGCAACCGCATGTGTGTGTGTGAATGGCGGTTGCCCCAAATACCCAAGTTCACCTTGGTACTGCCTTCCTCAAGATGGTCGAATTACAAGAAATAAAAAGGCAGGCTCTGCCTACTAGTAGGTACATATGCTACATGTATCTTAGGTACGTACTTCAGTACTCAGGCAGGTACCAACTTACTATAAGTCAACAGCTTGGCAATCATGTAATATTCATGTACCTAAGTAAAAGATTGTAAGTATTTGTTGATATTGATGGAAGTCTAGATTGACTATTCAAAAACTTCCATACATCTCTATCCACCTACCTATCTAGTAACTAGTATGCAGCATAAGCAGATAAGGACGCTGTCTATGTAGTAGTACTTACTACCTGGTCTATCCCAGCGAGATGGTACTCGGTCTGATTGGTGGACCGGGGATGGGTAGACACATCCTACTTGGACAGGATTCCCAGGATCCTTCCGAACCACGATCACTTTAGGAAACTGTTCTTCCAACACGCTGATCCGAAAACATCAAACGTGTCAGAATAAACATCAGCCACCCCATGCTGTAGACTCGACAGCAGCGTGACCATCGCGATTGATGAAAAGCAACGTGTTGTTAAACAATCTGCGCCTCGATTAAGCGCCCAGCCCCGTAGGCAGAATCTACTCCTGAAACCAACAGATGGATTTTATAGGATTTTGTATACTCCCGATGTATGTCCTTGCTTATGCCTGAGAGCTGGACATGCATGATGTTGTGGTGAGGGGTCACAAAGGCAGACTGGAAGACGGGACAGACAAAATGTGGTTTGGGGGTTTCAGCGGCTGAACGGGATATATAAGAAGCTGTGGGTGCTTGCATAATCGCGGGCGAATCATCATTATCACTTCGCTGCAAGACGAACATACCATACCCCGCAGCTTAATCACCTCTCCGTCTATACATGAACACCATCACCGCTCTATCCGCAAAGTCTAGAGTCTAGGTGAAAGGATGTACTGCAGAACCGCTGCATCGTTCTCCCACCCAACCGGGTCCTCTGATCGCTACAAATGGGATCCGGAAACCGTACTGGGACTCATAAACCCCTCCAACGACTCTATCACATGTGTTGGGTACGCTGCCTCGCGAGGCAGGAGATGCCAGAACAGAGTCGCCGCTGCGTCGGTTCGATGCGCGCGTAGCGTGATAGACAAGCTAGCACTCGAGAACGCATACAAAGCCGCCGCATCACCGCAACTAGAGGTGGCCGCGTCATTATTGCTATGCAAGCGCTTCCACAGCAGCCAGACTCCCGACGTGACGGAGAGCTGGAGGTTTAAGCTCGGAGATTGGGCAGAACGTCATGAAGATGTCAAGCCATCGTTCAAGGCTGGTGACCAGCAATCGGACCTCGATACTTCGGACACCGCAGCGGAAGACAGTGACAGTGATGAGAGTAGTGATGATGACGATGTTAAACCGAGGGCCAAGAATGAGAGGAAGATGGATTCACACAAGAAATGCTCAAATGAAGAGCTTATGAAGATGATGAAACAGATGCAAGAAAACTTGGCCTGGCTAAATGCCGAATTGACAAAGCGCAACGCGAAGCTAGACAAGGAGGTAAAGGTGAATATCAAGCTAGAAGAAAAGGAGGAAGACGACAAAGAGCAAACCCGTATTCAAAAATTAGTAGACGAGCGTTGGATGCGGCACGTCGAAGAGCTCAGGAGACAGAAACAGGAAGAAGAGCAGCGGAGGCGTGAAGAGGAAGAAGAGAAACGCCGTCAAGAGGAGCAGAAACGCCAGGAAGCTGAACGGAAACGCCGGGAAGAGGAGGCCCTGAGACAGAAGCGAGAGCAAGAACGTCGACGGCGGGAGGAAGAAGCAGCAGCGGAAGCAGCCCGCACGAGGGCGTTTCAGGAACGGGTCCGCCTCACGCGGCAGCGGTGGGAGCGAGAGCAGAGGAAAAGAGCGGAAGAGGAAGCCGCCGAGTGGCGCGCCGCGTGGGAGAAATACAACAAGACGTGGGACAGCGATCGTGCCTCGGCGGCCAACATCCCGTGGCCCGTGAAGCTAGGCCTCAGGGGGGAAGTCAACGAGGCGAGCGTGAAGCTGTTCTTTGCCAAGGCGCCGCCGGAAGAGTCGAGGGCCACGGCGAGGGCACGCTTCGACCTGGTCAGCAGGGAATTGCGGCGGTGGCACACCGATAAGGTGATGAATTACTTCGGGCTTGGGGCTGTGAACAGTCTTACCAGAGATGCTCTGAACACTGTCGCCAAGGTCCTCGTCGAGCTGAGAAAGGATGCCCGGAGAGAAATGAACACTTGACGGCTGCAGGGAACAACAACCTTCGCTATGCATTTGAGTTTTATTGAATCTGTTATATGCCATGGAGCAGTTACCTGTATAATACAACCATGCGGATTACTTGAATATAGATTGTGTCGCTTGACACGGTATGTACGATACATAGGTATATATATATATCGAAGGGAATGATGATGATGAGCCAGATATATGATCCTGAATAGACATCATCATTAGGTAGTCCACCAAGTGTATTATTGCCCGGGACTCTCCCTACTTGCTTGACACACTTATCTGTGCACGGCAAAGTGCAAGCAATTTCTCAAGCGCTAAAAAGTCTCTTTTCGCGCGCAGCCTCGCCGCCGCGATATCTCCTCTCCTTGCAGCACCCCTCCTCGTCAACCGCAACACGAGATCCGCCCCGCAGGCAGGCCTGACGCCTTGATACGAAAATCTGCTTCCCTCAGCACACACGTCACGTCATGTCGCGTCGCGTCGCCCCCCCCCCCCCCCCCCCCCCCCTCGGCGAGGAAGCGGGATATGTTGTGGGGTTCCACTGGGTGGTGATGGTGGTGGCTTGAACAGTAGGAACGTCGGACACGTCGCCGTACCCGCGAGAGCGCCCCTCGTTGAGGTGCCGCACACGCCCCGGAGGGTTGACGACGACGTCGTGCCATGAATGCAGTGCGTGGCGCACCGGCAGAGCGCAGCGTCCGGGCACAGGCTAGAAGAACACGATGTGAATGCCCGCCGAGGGTGCGCTCCTCCTCCCCCGCCCCCCGCCGTAAGGTCCGTGGGCGAAAAGAATCGAGTTCGTACCCCCCCGCAGCCGATCTGGCCAGCGGGTCTCTCGGGCAGCGCGGCGCCGTGCATGTATGTAGATACTTAGTACCTGTACCTCGCGTGCTTGCGTATGATCGGCCCCAGATAGGTAGATACCCTCAATGACGTCGGATTGGCCGTGTCGGGACACTCTCATTGGAGGAAGGCATAGGCTTCGTTGTCCCAGACAACCCATTCATTAGGGCCCGTAATACGACAAGGCTCCAGATCCGGGATGAAGCCGCGCATTGCATTCTCGAAGTTTTCTCGGAATCGGTTGATCTTGCGTACGTTCTATTCATGCCATTGATGGGCTCTTAGTATAAGCAAGAGAGGAGACAAGAGAAGTATTGCTACATGGTATCAAGGTTGACTTATACAATTTAATTGTGTCGTACGTATTATCAACTGACTGACTTACTTCCTTAGTAATTTAAATCAACCACCGCCAATTACTTTGGCATAGTAACAAAAAGAAAAGACTCTTCGACAATTAGCTTAGATGAATGACTGGTTAGCAACTGGTAATTGCCTTGGAGTAGGAAGCAAAATCCAGTTTAAAAAAGAGTCTGTAGTAAGTAGACTAAGTCCAGACAAAAAGATAGGACGAGAAGGTCGACCTGGGAATCGAACCCAGATTAGCGGAATCAAAATCCGCTGTGATAACCATTACACTAGTCAACCAATGAATGATACGTTTCACTGACAGTTTAAATCAGCTCTTATAATAGTACTCGAGATAGTCTAACTTATTATTGGTTTGGTGCCTGTGTGGGTCAATCAAACGATGGTCTGAGACAAGCGCACGTCCTTTGGCGTCTTTAGCGCTGCCTGTTAGGCTCGATTGAATCTATGCCTTACATCAATCAATGTAACCTCCCCTGGTTCCCCAGTTCACCCCATACCTCTCCCCCGCCTTTTAAACCGTCAACTACCTAGGTTAGTAGGTTAGCTACTTGTAAGTAGCAACCCACAACTCACAACTCCTCATCAGTGTCAATTGACTGGAGGCTGCGCTAGCGCTCGCAACAAAAGCCTTCTGTATTGAAGGCTTAAAATCAACTAATTGTGAAGTCATTTTTCGCCGACTCTACCGTTCTCAACCTATTACACGTACGGTAATTTCTTGTTGTCGACTTCCAGTTCCATTTCACTCCCCCAGACTCCCACCGACAATCCCCATTCCTAAACGGAAGACCACGGCTTCAATCAAACGGCAGCAAGCTTCTCCACCTACACCTACCTACCTATTCCATATTACATTCCCATTACCAAC
The DNA here is from genome assembly GCA_018398605.1 of Biscogniauxia mediterranea. Taxonomy (NCBI): domain Eukaryota; kingdom Fungi; phylum Ascomycota; class Sordariomycetes; order Xylariales; family Xylariaceae; genus Biscogniauxia; species Biscogniauxia mediterranea. The sequence goes on from JAGXTR010000003.1 coordinate 4,276,403, forward strand.
GCTAACCCAGCGTAATGCATCTACTAGATACACTATAGGTAGGTAGTCACCATGACTTACGACTTCGAGTGTGGGACATGCTACAAGACCTTCCCGGCAGGATGGAAAGCTCGTGACAACCACCTCCGGTCCACCGGTCACCGTGCCCCGGCATTCGAGTGCGATACCTGCGCTCGCTATTTCGGGTCCGAGAAAGCACGGTTTCAGCACATGGTGGATGTAAACCACTTCTTGTATGAGTGTACGAAATGCTACGAGACGTGGCCGACGGAAGAGCAGCAGATCGAGCATGAGCACAAGCAGCACCACTACTGTGGCGAGTGCAACAGGACCTTTAACAACTATAACAACATCAAGATGGTATGTCTGGTATATAATGCGTACCTACTCCTTTTAAGTTCCCCACTCCTATACCCACTTGGGTAACTACGTACATACTATAGATAACTTACACGCCCCTTATACCACCTAACAGCACCTCAACTCCAACGTCCACCGTGGCCAGAACATCCAATGCCCCCTGTGCAAGAACAACTTTGCCACGGCTACCGGCCTCACGCACCACCTAGAGACGGGCTCGTGCCCGAGAGCTGCAAACATAAACCGGGACACCCTTTATAAGTTTGTCCGCAGCAAGGACCCCGGCGGCGTCATGACCAAGAACCTGATCGACTGGCCGGGCTCGACACAGTACGAGGCTAATGACCGTTCGTATAACTGGGCTCGCAGTGGCTGGGAGTGCTATCTCTGCCACCGACTGTTCAACAACTTGCGCGGTCTCAATCAGCATCTGAACTCTCCTACTCGTAAGCGTCACACCTCTTTTTTTTTGTCCGTCTCATTATTTATCTAGCAAGCCCCAAAATAAATGCGTGAGGTTGACAATGAGATCTTCGCAGACCAGGAGAAGTTGTATCACTGTCCGAAGCCAGCTTGCATCAAGGAGTTCACGACGCTGGCCGCGATCATTAATCACCTCGAGAGCGAGGCATGCGGCTTTACTCGGTTCGAGAATGTCCAGCGAAACATCCAGAACGTGATAAGCGGAAACAGGATGATTGGGTTCTAACCCCATATGCCTAGGTATTTATGGTAATAATCGGGCACTTTTTCAACACTTTCTCAAGTGTTTACATGAGACGGGATACCTGCTAGAAACTACCGGCAGCGTATCGATGCCAATATTAGAGGCTTAGGTAAATTGACATAGTTCGGGTGATGGTAGTCTGCCCTTAGGTTTGTTAAGTATAGGTACTGTACTGGAGAGTCAAGTCAACTCTCTGCCATTCTTCATTGTTACAATTGATTTTTTAATTGATGCTTTAGTCTTCAGTAGCCAAACAATTTCTTCATTATATTGAGACTTGATTAGATTACGCAGACTCAACGGCAACATGCACTTTTCTTTTTCTCAGTTACCTACTCATCACCGATTCTCTCATTTGCGCTGAGGAACGCCGACGGGGGCACCCTCTGCGGAAAGGTAGCCTCAAAAGCCCCTTGCAGTGTTATCAACGTCACTTCGCTTCTGGCAATTGCCGTCAATCCAATCGGTCTGCCGTTATATTCAATGTAACCAAGAGGCAGAGAACACAAGGGAAGGCCTTTTTGAAGTTGTCAGAATTATCCAAAGGGGATTGGTTATTGATAAAAATAAAACCGTAAATACAGAACACAAAGCAGAGAAGAATAGAATATTGGAAATAAACAAAAATCAATAAATAAAAGGAAAATGAAGAAGAGAAGGGATCCCAATACCGGTAGCTGCAGAATATCTGCTAAACGAACTGTCCGCGGGACCTATAATGACATCGATATCATACTTGTCGAGCGCATCAGGCAAGCTCTGTCCCATGGCTACGATGTGCTCCATGAGCTTCCGGCGTCTATCGGAAGAATGGTCAAATGCCACCGAGCGTTCAAGAAACTCCTGGTTCGGATACTCTGGCGAAATGTTAGCAAAAAGACAAAACATACCAAGTGTCATTTAATATTGCACACCAGTTGGAAGCACCTGATCTGCATGCGCTCTATTCCAGCTGACCAGCTCCTTGGCCGATATTACTTGCGAATTCTCGGTGCCGCCGAGGTACTTGTCGAAATCCAGCTCGAAGTCGGCCACTGGGTTCTTGTCAGTAATCGGGCATCTGTTTTCCCCAGGTCGAAGCACGTATTAGTGTTACCCATAAGTTCAGAAAGAGCGCTTGCCCCTTCGTACTCGAAGTCTTCGTCAGGCCTGAGGCTGACATCGTAATGGTATTGCAAGGCAAGCTCCTTGATGCGCTCGTAGCCGCGGAGCGTGGCGGTTTTCTGCGCGCGTCCTTTTAGTTTTGCGAAGAAGAAAAAAAAGAAGAAGAAAAAAAAGGAGAAGAAAAAGAAGAAGAAGAAATCCAGAAATCAAGCGTCCTCACTATTTGCTCGACCGCCTCCGGTATTTGCGTCTGGAGCGGCTCGCCGTGACGGTACTTCTCGGGATCCAGCGTGCCGACTCGTAGTTCCTTCCAGCCTGCTTCGCCCTTCATTGCGGTGGCATATCCCCCCGGGGGGACATCCGGTCTACCATTGCCGATGAGCACCGTGAGTAGGTCGGCAGTGTCTTTGGCTGTGGTGCACATCGGACCGGCGATGTCTAGGTGGTGACTGATAGGTATGATGCCCTCGTTGGGGATCGAGCCCAGCGTCGCCTTGATCGTGTACAGCGACTGTCGCGTAGAAGGCGATATCAGGGATCCCTCGGTTTCAGTGCCGATGGCCATGGGAGCGAGACCGGCGGCAACTGCTATGCCACTCCCAGACGAAGATCCGCCGGGACTCTAGCGATATATATATAGTCAACACCTGCATTATCGGCGAGTATATAGAGATGGAGATTGATACACTGTGACCTGCCAATCCATCAGTGGGGTCGATTCCTCCTCGGATATAAGGATTCTGAGATTGGCCGTGGAGTGCAGACCAGCCACATCGTATGCCAGCCCCTCTGGATTGCTGCATTAGTTATGTTGTGCCTTTGTGACGATTTGACTATAGTTCCGTACTTGAAATACATCATTTCCTATACGTAGGTATTCAGCGACACACTCGACTATGTGTATGTTCGAGCACCACCAGCAACTCACCGATAGAGTAGTTTTCCCCATGATTATAGCACCGGCTTGGAGGAGCTAGGATCTCTTAGTACATAGAGACTTCACTTGTTGACCAACGCAGAGGGCTACCAACTCTATCCACGATGGGAGCGTTCCTAACGGCTGTCGAGCCAACGAGAGCAAGGTTGCCCCCTGTGTTGTCCATGCCCATGCTCGGGTCGGTCCCCACGTTATCCTGCGGCTTGTTAAACTTGACACGAACATCTCGAAAGGGTCCCGAGATACCTTACCTTCAAGAGTATAGGGATCCCGTGCAGTGGACCGAGGACCGTGCCGCTCGCCCGCTGGGAATCAAGAGCTTTCGCTCGGTGGACGGCTCCGGGGGCGAGTTGGTAGACGGCCTTGAGGTACCCATTGTAGGTCAAAATCCGACGGTAGTACTCGTTCAGTATCCCGACGCTTGTCAGCTTGCCCGAAGTTAACATCTCCTGTAGAGCTGATGCGGAGGTTGTCATTGGGTCGAACTTAGGGTCGTCGTCGTCGTTGTCGGTGACAGACGGTATCCACCCTGCGAGATGGGCTCGGCCGAACGTGCCTTGGCCAAAGTCGACCGACGACATATCGAAACGGGGCCTATAGAGAAGCTTGAGACTACGGAGGAGGCTGCACAATGTCGGATGACGGTGGATATAGGCGTTAGGGATGAAATGTCCTGCGAATCTTGGGGGGGAGACAGAAGCAAAGGTATCGATCAGTTCCAATAACTTACCCAGTTAGGAATGTCGATACACAACAGCACGGGAGGTAGAAAGACCCCCACAACTTTTGCTCGTGGGGGGGGGCAGGGATCCCTTTACATATCTTCGATAGAAGTGCCTCCTCGCATTCGGAAGCCGACATACCTACTACAAGGCGTTTACAAGACTCTCAGACACTCAGTTCTTGGTTGCTGCATAAGCACCCTAAGCACCTTCGCATCTGGTACATTTCCATAAAATAAAATAAAAAGTAAAAGAAAAGACCAATGCGCATTTTATCTAATCTAATGATCTTCTATTAGTATCCATGCTATTGATGTAAGTTATATCTATTGAGCTGTTGTGTTGATTGAGTAGTCTCTTAGTCTTAGTTCTTATATATATACCTATATATAAGTGTCCGTGTGTGTGTTACTTGTTGCAATACCTTTGCGCATACCATTCCAAGTGAATACTCCTACTTGTTAATACATGCAACCACGGCCATAAGGTTTTACGAGCGGTCGGCCAGGGTAAACATCTTATGGTGTTTATGAACCGTCTCGCCGTCCTTCGGCGGCTTCTCGACCAGGACTCCGGGCCCAGCGAGGCAAGGCCGGCCCTTGCCCCCAAGGTTGTTCTTCGGCCGGTAGCTCTCGTCCCCGAGCTTCCAGCGCACGAAATCGTGGAAGACGGCATCGGCCGGGATGTCGCGCGTACTGCCCATGTTGGGGCGCGCGCGCTCGTAGTAGAACCGGTAATGCTCGTCTATCTTCCAACGCGCCAAGAAGGGCAGCCATTCTGTAAGAAAAAAAAAGGGGGGGGCGATTAGTTAGGTATTTCATCTCTCCGCCTGCGCCATTCGATTCGGATGCGTCGACCTACCCATCAAGTTCCAAAGCATAACCCTGATCAGGCCCAAGCCGCCGAGGACGCGCAGAGTGTCGTGGGCCGGCGCCTTGAAAGCCTGGCTCTCCTTGAAGCAGTTGAAGTTGGTCTCAAACCCGTCGAGGCGCTTGCTCCACTTGAGGCCCGTCCCGGACTCGCGCCTCCCCACCTCCTTGACCTCGCTGATCATCCAGTGCAGCGCGACATCGCTCATCTGGTACGGGTCCGTCCAATTGTCGTCCGACGCGTCTCCCGGCTTGGAGCTGTTGAAGACGCGCTTGATGAACGCCCACCACGACTCTTGCCTGTTCGGGGGGTTGGGGTTGGGCGCCGGCCACCCTCCGCCGACGTCACCGTGATTACCTGGGAACCTAGGTATGTACCGTTAGTTAGGAAAGTTGCGACTTGCGACGTCAAAAGTGCAAAGGGATGGGATGAGTCGGTAGAATCTCACCAGACTTCCTTGATATCCTCATCGTCGGGCTTTATGCTCCCGTGGCGCTTGTCCTGAGCGAGCAGGGCGGGCTTGAACTTGACACGTCTCTCGTCAATGGCCACGGCGTGTCGCACGTGCTTCGCCGTCCCGACAACCGACACAGGAGGCGGAGTCTGGCCGAAGGGGCTTTCAAGAACCTTGACGCTGCTGACGCAATCGAACAGACCGAGGAAGTGCACCTTGACGCCAGTGTAAGCCCGGTCTGTCTCGTCCGAGGGAGACTCGACTTCTTCGCGGCGACAAAAAGTATCGGTAAAGGCTCTCAGCTTGTTGCGCCTGGCCTGGTTTTCATCCCGCAAATGACTCCCTGTCCCGTCCACGTGGGCTTCGGAGCAGCTGCTGTTGTCCGTGGGGAGCAAGGACTCTGCCTCTGCAGCATCATAGTCGAGCGCGCCGTTGGCAACTGCCTTCGAGTCGCCCGAGCTAGGCGAACTCGGCTTGCTATTGCTCTTCTCCTCTTCGTATTCCACCTTGCCCTGTTCGTACTCCTGGTAGAGCTGGTACGCGAAGGGAACCATCTCCTCATTTCCTTTCGAGAGCAGGCCGACCGTGTTGATCATGCGGGCGAGGAAGCGGGCCGTGAAGGCGCCACGGGAAAAGCCAAACATGTAGATCTTGTCGCCCTTGTCGTAGTAGCGCATAATGAAACGGTAGCCAGCGATGACGTGGGCATCGAAGGTAGTAGCGAAACCTTGATCGATGGTTTGGGAGAACTTTCTTCGAAGTGTTCCTATAAAGCTTTGGTTGATCGAGCCCGACCCAACATCGTAAGTTCCAATTCCAGCTACGGCATGTTAGTCATTATTAGTGGCCCAGGGGATACTTCTCAAGGAAGACTGACTCTGATAGTAATGAAATTGGTCGTCGGAGTCTCTGTCTAGTTTGTCATAAATCTTGACAACATTTGTATCGGCAGTGCTGCCACTGAACGTGTTACCAGTCCCATCGAAGCAAAGGACTAGCTTCTTAGGAGTTCTCTTAGGTGTGGTCACTTCCGTGGAGTGTGGCATTTTCACGGACTAGTTATAAACTGGCTTTGTTTCTTTAAAGCAGATAGGAGGGAAGATAAGTGTAGATGTCGATAGAAGAGCATCTTGAAAGAGTGGTGAAATCTGCATGTTCTTATACAACTTCACTCTATACATCTTCGGAATTGGCTTGGGCACTGCTCCTATCTCGATCTGAAAGGTACCGAGGATAAAACCCAGCATTAAACTAGATGTAAATCCAGTTTCGACGGTACAAAACTTGCGAGATGCTTCAATATTCTCCGTTGAATTGCTTCTGTGAACTATGGGGATTGCGTGGCACGTACGATTCTGCGTTCTAGACCAGACAGGGGAACGATGATCAACAGTCTAGCTTCGATCATGTAAAAGGAAAACTTCACCAATCTAGGTGCTAGATACATAGCTGAGCGGATGTTAGCAAGGCTTGTTGTGGAAATGAAGCATCTCGTGAGCTCTGATTTGTCGGGACTAAGACATCCGGCGCCTCATAGTTGAGCGCCCCAAAACGTAAGGTCCTCGGCTTGAGTTCCAGTCAGCCACGAGACAACACTTTATTAAAAGGAAAAATATGCATATCGCTCACTCCGGTGGCATAGTATGGATGCGGTTGGTAAATAGCTCTTGGCCGCCGGACAGCAAAATATTGCTATTCATCTAAAGGAAGTTACCTGTTGGATTATAATGCCCAGACTTATTATGACGAGGGATATGCTATTCACTGTTCGTAGGAGGTAGATGAATATTGGCTATAGCGGAATCAGCTGAGAAGTATATCCCCCAAGCTTGGTTTATAGACTAGGTATAACTTATCTAGTATAGCCTATCGATAGTCTATTGATCACAGATCTACACTTTCTATATCGAGACAGAGGCGATTCTAGCCCCTATTAGCTTTCGTGCTTAGTAGCCCGTCATATGTGATGAAAACGACCTTACCTAGCTAGATAATATCTAGTTTAATCTTTAGCTTCGCGGGTTCCCTTACAAAGAAGACTTAAAAGCTATACAGTGAGAATTGTCTAGAACTACCATCGGTAAATACCTAGTTCATCTTACTGCCGCTCCCGTGGTGTATCACTTGATTATATTCTCAATCTTCCTCTGATAGAGAAAATGGTCGGGATTTTAAATATGGTTGAAAGACTAGTGAGGCGGGATGTATCTGGTCTACAATTCAGGTTTGTCTTCCTGGATGTCGGAGGACACATTGGCGAAATCGGACAACTCCATCAGCGCCGTGACTCGTCGTCACTGTATTACGGGGGCCGGAAGCTCCCCATGCGCAAAACCACAGCCGGTCGCACCCTCTGCCGAAGTTCGATGTCTTCGGTGCTACTCTGGTTATTATTCAGACTACATTTTATCTATTTAGGTAGAAACCCCGTTCTATCTCTTCAAAGACTTCTCTTCCAATAGGCCTTGGAATTCTAGTGTACTTCTATATTCATGCATGGACTAACGTCGTCGTATTCATGGTCTCTAATCACGTAGAAAATACATGTGTATCCCCAAATAGGGCTCCAGTACCTGAATGGGTCCAATCACCCAGGCAAAATAGATTAGTATTTTCCCTTTCATTCGTTCACCTCCTTTCTATATGAGTGTTCGGATTATAACTTACTAATACTTTGCGGTTCATCCTCAACTCCACACGGAATATCTGGCTACCTGCCTACATCAAAAGAAATAAAGGGTGGAACGAGGGAAAATAATAAGTGATAGATGATGTATTTAGTATTAACGACGTTTACTTGCTATATAATGCAATTTAGACTTAATACAGATTTTAATAAACACTACTGATATTACATGCATCGGTTTTTTTTTTCATTGCAGCTCTATATACACCTCTTCCGGTATTGAAAATGATCAAGGGGTAGTAATCTGTTTAAATATCATTAACTTGAATTTCATTTTTGACCCTCTATATGGTATGTGAAATTCAGAATTACATGTTTTCCTCACAGGGGTTTTCTTATAGTATGTTATAGAAATCAGGTGCGAGCTGAAACGAAGACCCGGCGCAACTCGAAAACACGACCCAGTGTTTCCTATAACCTTACTATATTTAGCTATCGAATAGAGTGACACTGGCTTGGGTAGGCATCCTAGACACTCCCCTGCTACCGTTCCAGTACTCTAGTACTTGTGGGGTTGCTATCAACATTGTTTGCATAATGCGACTCCTATACGCAGGTAGCCGACTGACAACTCATGGAACGGGACAGGATGAGCTAAAACCAACTACCTATCTCCAGTGAAGAATCTATAACACCAATATTAGTAACACCGTTACAATAACTACGGGAATGGAATGCGAGGGATACGCTTTCAGCTTGCAAGCAATTGTCCTACCCATATCGTGGTAATCAACATACTCAACAATATCTATTCTTGTAATTGAGGACAGAAAGTGGCCTCTCGTCCCACTAGGATGGAATGCTACATTGAGAAATATGGCATGTATTGCCGAGGTTTCCTGTGACGGCTGTGGCTTTTCTCAGATGAAGCATGATAGAGCTTCGGTTGATAACCACATGCCACAGCACCAAAGGCATGTAATGGCATGCAATGATAGCTTACCCAGAAACCCAAGAGTTGAAGTACTTCGTATATGATAGGATATATTGAAAGTCTAGATAGGTACCGAGGTAGGTAGGTAAATTGCCATACACATGCTTGTTGCTAGATAAAACTCCATGGGCAAGAAAACACCCTCCTTCCCCCCTATTTGGGAGAGCTAGAAAATGATACCTATAGAACTTACTGTGTTATAAATAAGAAAACACTGTATCCATTAACTGTACACACAGACATGCCTACGCCCATAGGTACGTACAGCATCAACATTGTCCTTGCACTTATACCTGACCCCCCTGACCGACCCCGCGCTATTGCTTCCCAGCAAGACGGGCGACGGCGACCCCACCACTTGTTTATCTGTCTACTTTGCAGATCCCATCTGAGACACCAATGTTTTCTTTTCTTCTCGCAACTTCACTCCATCTTTTTTAAGCATCTGCGCCACAGTCGTGATGCTCTATGACCACCTATCTAGTCAGTCGGTCGAATTCGCTTCGCTTTGTGTATTATAAACACCACACCACACCACAGCATAGCCGTGATTGTGGCCCGATCCTGTCCCCTACACTACAGAATCAGGTCGAGAATGCATATCTAGCAGAGCATATCGTGCGAACTGGTGTCGCTGCACAGGGAGGAGGATGGTTCTTACACAACTGCCTTCTCCGGATCGAATCGAAATCTGACCCGTATATAAACCTGCTGTGGCACTGTGATTTTCTATGCCTTGAAGATACGGCGATATTGATAGGCCGGGGAACCAAACCTCCTCACAACAGCCAGCTCCGCCTCTCCTTTGAGAAACCCCGCCTATGGCTAGCCGTGAAGTTGGGGTGGGGGATTAAGCATTAGTCCAGAGTCTGAGAGTCTATCAACTACTACATACTATCAATATCTACCTATCCACGACTAAGGTGCTCTTCTAGGGGATATATGCATGCATGCTATCGACTTCTGGGTCAGGTAGGTAGATAGACTAGTGGGTCGACCGATTGTCAACAACTCGTGGGAACAAAAATAGTAACCTCAGCAAACTACATATCTACCTTTGACTTAGCCAGTAGTTTCCAGACAGTCGGAAACGGAGAATATGTCTTGTCTTATCTAATAACCTACGAGTGGTGGACAGGTTAAAACCTTGGAACCACAAGGAAGATTCCAACCAGCCTGTTGAGTTTGGGTTACCAAAGGCTTGACTGTACACCAGACTACAGTAATATATAGTACATACTATAGTCGTAGACGACAATAGCCAGCTATGTACATACTATTGTGTAAGCCGACAAATGCGACTTTTCAGCCGAAAGTAAGTAGCGCGAAGCAAGTTTTCTTGACTTAGCGTGCCGTCACCTCGCAGTAGTCCTGCGAATTGTCCTGACTACAAGACACTATTCTGCAGATCATTTCAGGCTAGTTGCCCGAACACGAGCTGCCCTGTCGCCAAATCTCCCTTTTTTTTTTCTAGTGTTTCTTTTTTCTTTCTTTCTTTCTTTTATCCTTATCTCCCTCCCCGTCTTTCAATCCGAAATCTCGATTGACACCGTCCTTGCTCCGGATCGGAGCAGATGGCCCGCAACTTGATATACCTATCTAACCGCTAGTAGGCTTAAGAGGCGGATCACGAGAAAAAAAACTCATGGCTTTCTGACATCATATTTTTTTTTTGCAGTTTATCCTCGTCTCCCCCCCTGGACCTTGTATAGCGTCATGGTTAGCGCCTCATCTAGCTAGATATTCTTGCCTGTGACACAGCACTCGCTATGTTACCCATAGCCTGCTTGTTCGTTACACGGTTACTATGCCGTCTGGTTAGGCAAATGTGACGATAGCTTATCATGGTATATGTTAAGCCATGCTATGCAGGTTTGTAGCGGTGAATCCTTCGAGGGTTATCCCGTGAAGAATATGCTTGTTTGGCAGCGAACTAGGGGCTATGTGTTGTCGATGATCAGTGCTTCAGTGCTTCAGTGCTTCAGTGTGCTTCAGTGTGCTTCCCCAAGTCTTCAGCCAGCCAGCCTCGGCAGCTTCAGTACTACGGCAACATGGGTAGTTCCTGGGGCTGGAATCCCCTGCAGCCCTTTAACTCTCGGCTTGCATAGCCGATGACCAGGGTGCGACGTCGTGGTTTACATTCCAACCTTTCGCCTTTCGACATGTCCACTTGGGTCAACAGCTCATCCATCTTGCTGCATGACAGTCTCTTCACAGGTCTGACCACCGAATGGGGAGATCGAGGTCGTTCGAGCGGCCACTCGCTCGCAAGCATATGCCCTCTTTGCCCTCTCCTGTAGCCCCGGCCCTAGCTAAGCTCTGTGCTAGTCCAGCCAACATGTACTCGACGGCCACACTCACTGTCTTCCCGTTTTGGGCTCTTATCCAACCTCGTATTACTCCAGCTTGGCCCCACCTGTATCATCTGTGCTACAGGATAACCTTGAATTAGCCATTCATCGTCATCACCCGACTGATGCAAGTCGATGTGGTGTAAGTAGGCGGGGTTGGTCGTCGTGAGGACGTCGAGATATGACATAAACACGCTCTAGCTCTGTGCTACAAACCCAACCCTTTCCCGTCGCTGTAGGATGAGGATATAAGACGGTCTTCTATCCTGCCATTCTATCGTGGTTCATGATCTGCCTCTCAAGCTTCTACCCCCGAGCAGTTCCGTCGTTACAGTAGCCTGCTCATTAACGAAAACTTTCGTTCAGCTTATATAGCTTTGACTATCGCTTCAAGCCTCATTCGTTCTATAATCCCCTTAATATCAGTAAATATGAAGGGAGCTTTCGCAGTGCTAGCCATGGCTGCTATGGCCATGGCCGGAGAAGACCACGGAAGTACCGAGGTTGTCACTGCGACTACCTACGAGACCACCACTGTTTGTCCTATTACCAATACAGTAACCTACGGTGGCTCAACCTATGTCGAAACGACATTAACGACTTCGACTATCACCGTCACCTCGTGTCCTGGAGGTTCGTGTGGAGGAGGTGAGGTCACCAAGACCTTACCCCCGACCACTATAGGCACAACCACCGAGGTTGAAATCACTTACACGACAACATGTCCCGTTACGGTACGTAATTCCCTTTTGCGAAAAGAAAAAAAAAACACCTTTTCATTCTTGTTCCGCGCCCGTAAAAGCACTACTAGTCTAGCTTTGGTACCGCATAAATATTTCTCTCTCGGGAGGCTATCTAAGATAGGACGAAACTGATTTAATGCTCAATAATAGGAGACGAAGACTATCGGTGGCTCGACGGTCGTTGAGACTTACACTACAACAAGTGTCTACGTTACTTACATCGATACAACTATCTATGAAACGAAGACCGGTCCAGCAGTGACCGCGACCACGGAGGATATTGAATATATTACGAAGACCGAGCTCTGCCCCGTGACGGAAACCAAGACTGTCGGCGGCTCGACCGTTGTCGTCACCTGGACTTCTACGTCAACTGTCGTAACAGCTGTACCAGTCACGGCTACTGCGTACACTTCGTACACTGTTACCAAGCACGTTTCCACGGAAGTATTCCAGACCGTGACTTGTCCCGAGACTACTTATACTACCGTGTCCGAGGGCAGCACTATCTGCATAACTGAAACTGGTACCGAGACTATTTGGAAGACCAAAGAGGTCACCATCACGGAGACCATCCCTGTCACTAAGACCAAGGAGGTTGAAGTCACTGTGACCTCAGAGGCTACTGGAGGACTGACAGTCACGACGAAGCCGACTGTTTGGATCACTTATAGCGATACGACCGTTGTTACCAAGTCCAAGCCTCCAACGACAGTCATCATCCCTACTTCATACCCTACCACTATCCCCACTACTATTCCTACTACCATTCCTACTACTGTTCCTACTACTGTTCCTACCTCCTACGGTACCACCTACGTTCCTACTAGCTACCCGGTCAGCAGTCCCAGCCAGATACCCTCTGCTATTGCGCCTCAGGCAACTCCTGCCGCTGCTGCCATATTCCTGGGCGCGGTTGGTTTCGTTGCTCTGCTGTAGATCTCCATATGCAATACGACGCAGGTAATGTGGGGTTAGGTCTAGGCTATGAGGGATAATAGATGTGAAGGATATAATGACGGTATATGATGAGATTTATGACGGGAGGGATCAGCGCTCCGACATATACGTCCACACTCATTTTCACATAAGACGGGATTACGAAGGCACGACATTTACTTACGGCATACCACGAAAACCTTTGGAGATATTACCTAAGATTAAAAAAGGGAGGGTTGTGTTAATGACGAATGCCATATCATGAAAGGTCAAGGTATGACCCTACATTATCATCATATTCTTATGCATATCACGCATAGAGTTACTATCCTTGGCACGAATATGTCGAATCGAATAATAGGTGGTTATTATTTTTCTTGAAGAGACGAAAGAAAAAAACTTTTACGAATTACTTCATGTATATAGCTTACACAATAATCTTCGATGATCCCCCTTTCTGCCCCCTCCCCCAAACGAGCGCCCCTGTCCGCTACTCAAGACATACGAATAAATGAATCAAGCAAATTCTTTTTTTTTTACTGATTCGTGAACGACTCTAATAGCCGAAGATGTACTCCCCGTGTAGGTGCTGTGTCACAGCATTGCAGGAAATGGGCTTGTTACTCGCGCCACGTTACATGGGAGGTGGTTGGCCGATTCATCCAGAGAGTCGGAAAAGAAGAAAAGAAACAAATCCAGGAAGAAAAGAAAAAAACTCTTGTGTATATAGTTACTTACTTGTCGGTATTATCCCAACGGCGCCACATCATACGACAACCGATATCACATGTACGCCTTACCTGCATCGATCTGGCTGGAGGGAATTCTTTTCCCTCTGCGTCCCTCGATTTCCTTCTGCTACTTTAGCTCTCGTAAAAGTGGATGTCGCTTGAGTATATTTACATGCGCTGGCTTAAAAAAAATAGTGTGAGTAGGTAGGTAACAGGTAATAGTTAGCTCGTCCGAGGAGAAGTCTTAGTATTAGTCGGGGGACAGGCCAGTTGAATGGTCGGCAAGCCGATCACCGATGCGGGTTTCTTTTCTCCTCCTTTTCCCACAATTCCTCTCTATTTCTAAGCTTTCCACTGGAGGAAAGAAAAAGGGAAGCACATTAGATAGCGGCTGGGAGGAAGGGGGGGGAGCGCGCCATGGTTGTCAATGATGTTGTCCTTTTCCGTCGATCTGATCGTCGATAGCATCTTTCTCTCGTGCCCCATGGAGGGGCGACAGGCCTCGCCCTTGCATGCATATCCAATTTACGCTCGCATGCGGAACCAACATACCCATAGCTTTTGCTTACGAGAGCCACACACTGCGCAGAGACGGTAGCTACATACGTACATACATCAACTTATTGACTTACATGCCTATATTAGGTACATATTATAGTGTGATATTCTATGGGATGGGATATCGTTAGGTAAGTATCATACGCCTCCTTTTTCTAGGTGCACCGTTTATTTCAACTCGCCTCTCCCCATCAATATGCAGCGACGGTATTGGAGAATCTCTTAAGGGATACTTTTTAGTCTCTTCAATGAGACATGCGACCTATAGCTTTAGTTGCTTATTTTGTTAGTAGCTCCCATCCTCCTCCCCTCTCTCCCCCCATGTATAGTCTTGCTGAGATGCCTCAGGCTTGACGGCGTAGTCTTTGTGGTGCCACGCGATTTGCTGCAGACAGGCCCCCTTACCCTCTCCCCCCTGTTTCTTCGTTTAGGAACGGGCATCTCTCCATATCCCCAACAGCATGCGGCGCGGACGTCATTGACTTTGCACTTTATTTTCGCCTTCTAGACAGTATCCATGGGAAATTTATGTACTATTATTGACTATTGATTTCGTACGTGTGAGAATGTTCAATAAACAATCGCTCATAAGTTGAGAGAAAAAAAAGCCAACCTCCCCTATTCGAGATACGTACCTACCCACGTAGGTTGAATAGCCTATAACATCTCATGTACGCTACCCTTATTTCATTTCGACCGGTAGACCGGAAGCAGGGCATGAGGCATAACATGATGGGGATGCTGCGAAAGTGCACCATGTGTTGCTGTAGAAGAAATAAATACGAGGCTGACTACATCGCGCTAAAGAAAGACATGCTAAACAGCAGTTCGTTCACCTACAATCAGACACACGAGAGAGGGGAGGGGAGAGAGAGAAGAGAAGAAGGGGGGGGGGGGGGATATGCGTATTCCCAATCTGGTAGATTCAGCCCGGTCCAGCCCAACCAACGGCTTAACTCGCATCAGCTAGCTAGCAACAGAGCTGCAGTAGGTAGCATTATCATCCCTCGTCGCATGTAGCGGGCGAACCAGAGGCCCGGAGGCGTGATACTTGCGTCATACGTTAAAAGAACGTTCCTGGCATTAGGCGGCGGAATCTCGATATGTGCTGGGTAGGTAAGCAAAGTGACGAGAAGGGCTTGATCGGCTAGTGTTAAAAAGAATATAAAAAAGAAAAAAGAAAAGGTCTATGGCTGGAAATAAGAAGTAACTTTATTTCACTTGTGTTATGCACTCTACTCCCCTATGTGCGTGTGCAACTCCTCTCTCTGCCACTGTGTCACACCCTCTCGTAAGTTGTATTCATTAGTGATAGAGTGAGGGTTAGGGTGAGGGTGTAAGTTGTTACGAGACGAGGAGGTCGGTGATGTTTTGGACGCCACTCCACACTCCTGCATGGGTGGTTAGGTGAGAGTTAAGCCACATAAGCTTCACACACATGCAGTTCTGATCACACGATCTATCTGACTGCCTTTGTAGATGAGATCTATAGCGGTGGCTTAATCCTGTACCTCCTTGTGCACGTAACTGGGTAGGGCAGATGTGCGGGTAGGGACCGCGGAGGGGGGGACTCAGAATTCCTATCTGTTGCACGCAACACCACGGGCAGTAAATCGCGGTTTCTGCAACTCTATCTTCGCGATCCCGGCTTCGGTACTTGGCAAGTCCTGTCCTTCTGTAGCTATTGTTTGCCTACATGAGCAGAGTTACCCAGTAAAGCGTGTCCGTCAGCTTTCACGTCCGCATACATGCATTTTTTTTTCGTGTATCTATTCACGACAGGCCCCATTCACAAAGGTTCGTGTCTTACGCCTTCACACTATCGACAGCATTTCACCGCCTACCTTCCTACCGGAAGGCAAAGACATCTATATATAATGTCTCGTAACACTGCCAACGGCGTGACACAGAGGTCTTCTACCGAGGTCAGGTTAATATCCTAGAAACCGGCCATACCCCAGACTTGGAGAAGGGTAGGGGGGCTGAAGAAAGAATCAAGGAAGAAGTTTATAGTGTAACCCAGAGAAGCAAGCCCTCGGTGATCAATTCGCTCAAAGGGTGCTAAGTGTGCTTCCATAATTATCCGTCATCATGCTGCGCGACATAGAAAGATCTATCCTGTAATGCGAGGGGACTTGGCTTATAGCGTTAATATATTCTGGCCATACTTTAAATTAATACTCAGTTCGTTCGTTACTAGACTTTGGAAAAGGTTGTGCTGAGAAAGGAAAGGAAGCGAGAAAAAGATCGTCTACCGACAAGTAATTCTTTTGGTAATTGACGGCTAATAGGAGAAATCAACGACAATAGGAGAATACAACAGCGTGTCAAAGTGAAAACATCCTATAGTAACCACAGCTTGTTATGTTACAAACGAGCTTCAGGATGATATGAACCAAAAGGCAAGTCTCACGATCCCAGCTACTATGCACAGAAAACCAGCAGGTCAACTTTGTTTGCATCACACACTCACTAGGACATTTTGCCAACACGACATGACATGAAAAATCTTATCCCCCCGAGCGCCATGTAACTAGTGACTCTTTGCCTTGTTGCCTTTTCCCAGATGAGACTCGATAACCTTGTAGGATTTCACAAGCTTTGGAGAAGAGACATGAGGGGGGGGTTATGGGTGGTCTCTAACCCCCTTCTCCCTGATTTAGATTCTGTCTATCTATCTCTTTCTCTTTTTTCTTCGCCTTGGGCTATATGGCAGAATCAAGACACATGATGTTATCGTTGAAAACAACATCTATACACATGGTGGGAAGAGGATCTCATAATCATATATCCAAGTACGTGTTATTCGTAACCCGAGCAAGACTTTTATTATCCCTCTTACTATCTAACATGTTCACATACAACAAGGTACTAATTTTAAACTATCCGGTTTTCCTTCACCGTGTAATAGCAGAGTATATTTACTCCTTGACCTGTCTACGTAACAAACGAGAACCCCCCCTTTTCCATACATGTTGACGCATGGCACATATTACACTATAATGCATTCCAAGACGTCAACGAAGGAATTTGTTTCCCCTTGAAAAGTGCATGTTAAACTGTCGCGTGGGGGGTGCCCCAGATGGGGGGGTGCCCAATTAGGATGGAAAAGGGGGTCAGTAATGGACCAACGGGATTATCATTTGGCCGGACCGGGCACTGTATTTAGCTGGCCCTAGCGGCCCACGCACAATTCTCCCTGTTAGAAAATCAGAAGCCATTATCCCCCGCCGTCTCTCACACGATATAAACATAGCTAGATAACTCACCTAACAATACAAATAGCTATGGACCACTGTTGGGGGGTTTCCAGCGAACAGATTTCTTCTCTACATAATCCCCAAGTCCTTTTCCCCCGAAGTAGCAATTTATCATAGGATTCATTGCCATAAACCATCCTAGTATAGGTTGCCTCCGTAGCAACCTGATTGCATATTTACTAGATTCTTTGAATTGTTTTCTGTATAAAGGAACAAGACCTTCAGTCCCTAAGTGCTGCGTGTCACCTCGTACCCTATAATCCTATGCACTGCTTCCCTACCAATACCCCTATTCTTTCAATGGGTGTGTGTATATATACATACATAACAATGTAGGGGTAGACCCCACGCCAGACGGAAATATATATTACCACGGATACGAGAAGCGAGAAACAGTAGACCACCAGTAAAACCACGGAGGGCGAAAAGGGGGGGGGGGAAAGAAGCCACAACATACTACAGGTCCTCTACAAAAATACTCTCCATTAAGTATCGATCTCTATACCTACACCCAACTATCAAAATCATCCCCCATCCCCTTTCTCCTTTTCTCCAGAATTTATAAAGCAAAAGGATCCGTATCTTATATCGGGGCCAGCGAATTGGTGGTGTATCAGGAGTCCGCCGCGGGGAGTCGAGTCGTATCAAGTTTTCGACGAGGCACAACAAGGCAGTAACACCGCCATCCCTCGGAAAGAAATAGAGAGAAGAGAGAGAAAAGTAAAAGAAGCTTGTCGTCCGTGTGTCCAAGGCGAGGAAGGTTTAGGTTAGGTTAGCACGTGTTTTTTTATTTTCCGGCTTCTCCGCGTACTTAACTAGGTTACATAAAACCTCATACCCAGGCGAATACGCAACATAATAAAATTTAACCACTGCCATCTACCCGGACTGCTCTTCCACCCCCTTTTTCCCTCCTACACCGGTAGGTAGCCCACTCACTTGCCCTATCCTCCCCTACCCTCCCCCCCTATTTTTCCCCTATTACGTCCTTATCCTCATTCTCATCCACGTATCCCCTTATCCCCCTATCCTATCCTATCCTATCCTATCTATACCGCCCCGCCCA
Source organism: Biscogniauxia mediterranea (assembly GCA_018398605.1). NCBI lineage: Eukaryota > Fungi > Ascomycota > Sordariomycetes > Xylariales > Xylariaceae > Biscogniauxia > Biscogniauxia mediterranea. The sequence continues at coordinate 4,294,845 of JAGXTR010000003.1, forward strand.
TCCCATTCCCATGAAGCCGATACCAAGTAAACAGGCGATATAGCCTACTCGTACAGAGAAGCACAGAGGTTTTTGTGAAGATATCTGATCCCGAGCCGCCCTACCTCCACTACCAAAACAAAACCCCTAAAAAAAGACAAGTGAGGAGGCAACATCTCCATCTCGTCATGGCCAAGCCTGTGAGCAAATATCATAGATCGAAACATTCTAACCTATTCACCTCTTTCTTCCCTTCACTCCCCCCCTCGTTCTTTCCCTTCTTCAAGCATCCTACAGCCTAGCAGCAAACTAATTCTTAACCATATTATTCTCAAACTACGTGCTGAGTGCCTCCACACACATACTCTCTCTTCCTCTCCTCGCATTTGTAAAGACCAAACACTTTTTTCCAACATTACATACCCATATTAGGTAGATAAATGGCTATTTCCCGTCCTCTTATCACATATCAGATCGTACAATATATATATTATCGATCTTTCCGTTTAAACTTTATTCTTCGTCCTCCATCTACTTCCGGCACAACCATAAAAAAACAGAAGTTTAGATATCTTTATATTTTATCTTTTGTCTTCTTTTTTTATACTCTACATCCGGCAAAAGAGCCGTTTGTATATACATCCTGATCTTCCTTCCCCTTCCTCTTTTCCCCCTAAAACCAGATGCATAAAAAAAAAGATGCTACACAATGCTTGCCTAACTGAGAACCTTTACACGGAACACCATCGCCCTCCATTATTTCCCCCCTGAACCGCCACCGCACCACCGATGCCATGCATATTCCCATAGACAACGCAAAATAAAAAAGGTATGACCATGTGTTGAGTCAAGTTTACGTATGTGCGTGATTATACGACAAGAGTTGATGACTTGTCATTACTCCCCGTCTCTTCTTGGAATTAGTTGTTGCAATATGAAAACCAACTCCTCCACCCATCAACAACTGATGGAGTCCATCTGGATTACCTACGTCGCATCCGGGACAGAGAGAAACTCTAATCGCTCAATGCCTGCAGCGCCTGGTTCAATGACACGATCTTAAGACTGCGTCCCCGCTTCAAGCCGCCGGTATTGTTCGTGTTGTTCATGATCGTGGGGCTGTGGGCATCACGCCACTTGCGGAACACGCTCTTCAGGTCCCGAGGGATGCCTTCCATGACGACTGTAGAGATGGGCACAAACGGCCTATCCTCCATGCCAGCTGCCAGGATGGCATACTCCTGAGCGAAGTCTAGCGCGTTGTGGAAAGATGCATATTGATCTTGGGCACGAGCTCCCACGACGATGTAGAGTTCAAAAAATGCGTCAACGACGTAGACTCCAGTGGGCTGGAGATCAACCTGGGAGAATGGAGATAACTCCACAATCTGAGGAATGATTAGAGAAGGAAATTTAGGAGTCAATCCTAGATTTGCATGTACAACATACCTGTTGCTTAGAGGCCGCATCCGAAGAAAACAGCCTGCAGCAGTACTTGTCATAGTTTGGCTTGAGCCGCCAGTGGTCTGCTGACGTATACCTCGAGCCTCCCATAAAAAGTTCCCAGAATGATGCCGGCTCATGTCCGTCCTCAACTTCTTGCATCTCTCCTGAAAGTGCGTAGTCCATTCCTATTAGGCGTGCGCAACTGAGCTCGTCGACCCCACAACCCTTGCCCTTCCATAGGTAACACTTTCCACCTTGCGAGATGACATACGGGAATCCGGAACATAGAACGCTTGGCGTGAAGTCAACCTCGTCGAAAACAACGTGGCCCAGGTACCGGCGACCACAAAGCATGTGGGGTGCCAGTGAGTCGTACTTATTGCCAGAGCCACGTTGGGTGATGACAGTTCCGCCTAATGCTTGCAAGAACTCAGCTGTTTCTTTGCCCTGCTGGAGCTTGACCAGTTTGCCTCCTAGAGCTCTCGCTTCACGTGAGGCAAAGACCGATGCATCCTCAACAGTCGATACGGGGACTTCATCACCTGCCCAGAAATAGACCTCTGTAACTTTCTTGCCGTGTTCGTTATTGAACGTATGAGGGCAGAGGTACATCTCGCGTTCGAACAATACTCGCTCGTGATGGGCAGGAACAGGCTGCTTCTTGCCGTCTGCTGAAAACTGGAAGAGCTGAACACTAAGCGTCTGGATGTTGGGAGGTGTTATAATTGGCTTGTTCATCAACAACTCAGCCGCATCTACACCATACTTCCTCTTCGGACGTTCGGGACCGAAGAAATCACTTAGCATACTTGAGGCGTCCTGTGATAGTTTGGTCGGTGAACGTGCTGGTGATGAAGGAGGAGGAGGTGATGCCGGCGCCGGTGTCGAGATGGGAGCCGGAGCTTGCGCGGGTTCCTTGGGAAGTGGACGGGTCGGAGACTTTGAGGGCTCGGCGCTAGAAGATGCTGGGGCAACAGGCAGAGGTCGGGCACCGAATAGAGGGATGCTCCTGGTCTCGGAAGCCGCCATGTCAGATTTGGATCCATCCTTGGAAAAAGGCCGATGGGATAGTGAGAGCGGCTCAGGCAAGGGGCGACTAGACCTATTCAAGGTGGGGGACGGTGCCGGGGACCTCTCCTGCCGGTCTGGGCTTGAAGGTTTATCAAAGAGATCCTTAGACTTCAATCCGGGCAACTCGATTTTATGTTTCTCCGGTTCGGGACTCTTTGGTACAATTTGAGTAGAGTCATCTAGGAACCTTGACATACGTTTCATATCCAGCTTTCTTGGAGATGGTGGCTGGGAAGTGGATTCCGGTGCTTCCTCAGATGTCTTCGTTGGCGATCGCGCTCGTCTCTGTGCCGCGAACACCGCAACCTGTTCGTGGACCTTGCTGGGAGACTTCGGTTCTTTGGTGACCGCGTTATCGGCCCCAGTTGCGGAGAATCCGATTGGGGAGCTCACTCGTGTAACTACCTGTGGTTTTTGAGGTTCTTCATGCTCCTTCTTGGGAGACTCGGGTAGAGAAGCCACTAGTGGCGTCGGTGCAGTAGCAGGAGTCTCCTGTTTCTTCTCTGGAGTTGAGGGCTCCTCTGGTGCAGGCTTATCTATATCTTGCCCCTGGCTTTTCCGGTCCGAAACTGGCATAGGGGCAGCAGCAGAGGTCGGTGCATTCCTCTTAGGACCTCGGGCACGACCCTTTGTCATATGCGTCAGTTTAGGTCCCGATCCTGCCGCATTGTCGTTGACTTCAGTGGAACTTGACTGGGACGAAGAAGGTAGTCCACCGGTTGAGCCACCGGGGGCCATACCAGGGGGTCCTCGAGCTAGAAGCCCAGCAAGAGCAGGATTAAATCGGTTTGCCAAAGCAGTGCCTCCTAATTTCCCTGGGAGGCGGCCAGGTGCTGGCGTCTCCTTTTCCACTGCGGGTGTAGAAGAGGGCCCATTAGTTTGCTTTTCGAAGATTGATGCACGCTTAACATGACCAAAAGGCCGCTCTTGCTTAGGGGCAGCGATATCCGGGATAGAACCACGCTTCCCCAAGTTGGCAAACCGTTCTGACAAGCTCGAGGATGGCTCCTGAGCAGGATCACGCGGCGACCCCACACGAGCGGGAACCTTTGATTCAGGTTCGGTGGCATCAGAAGACTCCAGGTCCTTTTTGAACGTATTGGAGCGACCTAATTCAAACCGCTTGACGAGACCTTCGGGAACTGGTTTCTCGCTTGCGTTGCTATCGTTGCGCGCGATGCCACGACCCTCGGACTGCACGTGCTGGAATTCCTTCTTCTTGGCTAGAATGGCCTCCTTGAATTCATCCTTGCGTTCCGACACTTTAGGGCCTCCGGTTGCGGCGAGGGCTGCCTTGCCTTTGAGGATATTGTCCTTTAACTCATCCGGGGGGACGTAATTCTGAGTGGTTGTCTTGCGAAGGTTTCCGAACACATTTTTCAATTCATTGTCTTTGGACCCGGCCTCGGCGGAAGTACCTGGCGTATGTCTAGGCTTCAGATTACCTCGGAAGTCGAATTCCTTCTTTGGAGGGGGTTCGATTTTTGGCTTCATAGTGGATGGAAGGTCTATAGGTTTCCTCTCGATAGGTTTCGGGGGGGCGGTGGTTGTCTCGGTCGCTGGTACTGGGTCTTGTGGCTCCTTAGGAGGGTTTGCGAAGGGCGGACGGCTGATACTACCTATCGAAGGAGGCGGACTCTGAACACCACCTAATCCAGTCGGCGGCGGAGTTGCTGTAGCGCCAGGGGCGGTAGACCTCATAAGTCCTCCTATGCTAACTTGATGCTTGTGCGAGACAGTTTTTGACCTGGGCCTCTCTCCGGTGGGGTTGGCCGCCTTTTGTGCCTTGGCTTTCTGAATCTCCGTCATCCAGGCGGGCTGGTTGGACCCAGGGGTAGTGGGTTTCGACTTTGGAGACTCGGGCTTATTCAGCGCAGACTCCAGCCAACTAGCTTTCGTGGGACTCCATCTTCTTGGGTCCATGGTTTTTGAGGGACTGGTGGGCGGAGTCATTTCACCCAGAGCGTGCTCGGATGGTTCTGGGGACGTTGCAGCCTCGGACTTGAATGGATCGTCGCCCAGGAGGTGAGCCAAATCTTCTTTCTGATGGCTTGACGTCGGTCTTGAGGGCTCCTTGGAGGGCTCTCGTATCATACTGGTGGGCCTCGATCTTCCAATTACACTGGCTCGGTTTGATGGATCCCAACCGCCCTGACTCGAAGCAGCCGAATTCCTACGTGGCATACTTGGAGACGAGACACTCCATCTCTTACTAACACTATCAGAACGCTTCATCATGGCGCTCTGCACGAATCCTCCCACGCCCTTGGTCGGTGACACCGGTCTGTCTGTCCTAGTTGGCGAGGTCCGTCCCAAGGGCGACGGGGACGTGGGACCGTGCTTCTCTGGACTAGTATCGATGTCTAACTGCGCGTCACCGCCTGGCGGGGCCAGCTTTGGTGTGTTTGCCAGAGCACCTGGCGAAGTAAGCCTCGTCAGTGTAGGGGATTCGGGGACAGGACTAGTGTCGTCTTTTGAGGACTCCTGAGATCCCGTACGGGACATGCCGGGAAGCTGTGTTCGTGAGGTAGCCATATCTGCAGTCGGGGCGTCCTCCACCTGGCTCCGCCTATATGCAGCAGAGCCAGTGCCCCGGTCGGCAGTCTGGCGGAACAAAGATGGATCCTTGGACGACAATGCCGAAGCCATCTGGTCTTTCGAGGCCGTCTCGGTAGCGGAAGCAGACTCGGAGGGGGTGGAAGTACGGGCTGCATTCTCGGCTGCCACCATGGACAATGGGCGGCTCCTCGATGGATCAGAAGCCTGCGAGTTCGGACGCTTCTGCCACGACAACCCTCTTGCCATTGGACCGGTTTTTGTAGGGGTAATGGGAGTGGCGGGCTTGTTCTCGGCATCGAAGGGGGATTCGTTCTCCTTGGTAGGAGAAGTGGAAAACACACCTCGAGCCGCCATTTCTTCGTTCAGCGGTGAGGGGCCGGACTGGAGATGTGTCGGGGGATCGAGGACGGGAGAGGAGTCGAGGTTGAGGCGCTCAGTACTTTGTATGCTCATGCGATGAGTCGCAGGCGGTGGGGTGTTCGCAGGTGAGGATTTCTGGGGAGATATGGACCTGGCACGTTCTGGGGGGAACAGGTTAATTAAGTTGTTTTTTTCGCATCAACAGAGTGCAAGAATGGGAAATTTAAGATACAAATGGGTTGTGGGTTAGGTTGCTGGGGAAAGAGGCGGTGCCCAAAGACCAGGGGGAGGGGGGGAGGATGGGAGCAAACCCATGCAAGGTTGTTGTGGTTATTGTTGGTGGTGGTAGTGGTGGTGGTGAGGATTTGACGATAACCGCCAAGTAGTAGGGAGAGGGAGGTTATTGTAGGTATGTATAGATAAAAATAAGAGAAAACAAGACAAGACGAGACAAAAAAGAGAGAGAGAACAGGGAATAGAAAATAAAACAAGACATGTACGTACCTTCCCGACGAGCTTGTCGTTCTTTTCTCTCTCGTAGAATCTTTTCCTCTAGCTCGCGAGATCGGGCTTCATCTTCCTCAATTCGTCTGTCTCCTAGCTCCTTGACTTGGAGGAGAAACTTGGATACGTCCTCAGACATCGGGAAAGCCTTTTCTTAGGTATCTTTTTTTGTTATCACACACAAACATGCACTTAAAAAGATAACAGACGCATGTCACTGTGACGACCACGGCAACGGTAACGGCAACGGAGAAATAATACGCGTGGAGAAAAAACAATATCGACTAAAATAAAATAAAAAGGTGAAATTGAGTGTCAGGTTGTTTATGCTTAGCGGCGTCTTGTGTGTCCAGGTTGGGAAAGCTTGTTCGGACGCTGGCGCTGACACCAAAGAAAAATAAATAAGATAATAACATTAAATGGCAACAGAATAAAACCGTGCTCAGGTTGCGGCGGTGGGCTAAGTTAGGTAAATGTTGTCAACAACAATAAGTTGGTCGGTGGGAAAACATTCACTCAACTTTCCAATAGGTACCTAACCATATACTAACGGAAGAGAGAGAACAGGAAAGTGGGTTCCCCCTTCGCGTTGCTTCGGCTGTCATCGCTGAACCCCTGCCCCCTGCTCCCTGCTAGGGTCATATAGTATAAATAATGCCGTCATCTGACTGGATAACCCAGAGGTAAAAAGAGGAGGCCCTGAGAACCAATGCCGTGGACCGAATACTTCCTATGTACACTAGGTTATGTAAGTATTTGTTTTTGTTATTCAGATAATACATAGTTAGGTACCTACCCATATATTCAAATAGTGATCAGGTAGGTGGAATAAAGTGAGAGCGTCAATACATTGTTTTGCGTCAAATGCGCTGCACCCTGATTTTTCTATTAACTCTGTTTTGCCTACCTAATTCCTGACGTATCATTAAAACTAATGTACGTGCTTCCATTAATCTAATACTACCTACTTACCTACCCGACCCTACTTTGCTCCAAGGTTTAGACCCAAGGGTTACATGTCCCTGTTTGCATTCCAGCAGTTTTTATGTTTCGCATCATCTCGTGGTCATAAGGTTCAGTCAAAAAGAACGCTTGGGCCATCTTCCACTACCACGCCTTATCAATTTATATATCCCCCCTTCCCGCTGCATCTGCATCCATCCTGCTCGTTCACTCCTTCCTTCAGACTTGAATGTGACATCAACTCTATCGTAGTTCCCCTGTAAACACTATCAAGGTACTACACTAGTAGGTAAACTATAAAGTATATCCCCCTGGCAGATCCCTTCAAGGCTACTATTCGTTGCCCTTTTTTTATCCCATGCAAATCAGAAACAGCTATGAAGACCTGTTTGTCATGCGACATCCCGCAATCCCCTCGTCTGCAGCCTAGCCTTCGATGTTGTTCTTAAGCTTGCCGGGGCATCCCTACCTAGCATCAATTCGCCATCGTCGTCCAGTCGACCATGTTCTTGGCGTCTCGAAGTCAACATTTGATCATCAACAATGTCTTTCACACCCGATCGACTCCCACGGTGATCCGAATGTAAAATGGTATGCATCCGGCCCAAAGCCACCGTAGCACATCTATGTATGTAAGGGCTTTGGGACGGTTGTAAGTCTCATGATACGAGCCGCGATGTAGCACCAAGCCTGAGCCTGGGCCGTGACCTGTCTGGCTCGGTTAGATCCGCTAGTACGACTTGGACGGGAATGATGTTCGTTCGTCGCTTATTATCCCTTCAACCACCACCGCTCCCCGGGCCGTTTGTAGATATCAATGAAATAATGTCATTTAGTTTGACTGTGGCCGCATCGATGCGACCAAAGCATCGAGGTCGCATCTGGCTGTTTGAACCAGGTAATAGGTAATATCGCAGTTAGGTCGGTATGTTATGTAGGTCTGTATATGTATGCAGCATTCAGAGCAACAACCTACTATTCTCTACCTAAAGGTTATGTATGTACTAAGTTCCTCCCAATCAGCTGCTCGTTAGCGAGGTTATTACAGTGTATGTAAATCGTCATTTTTTACCCCGCTACCTATCGATAAACAAACCCCCCAATTCCCCCACTGTTCTGTTCTCTAGGCTAAAGTTAGCGCCCTCGGTCAGTAGAGGAACAGTCTTGCTTTAGCATCCTCGACCACCCAAGCCAACCCCTCCTTCAAGTTCTCTCCCGTCATGGCACTGCACCTCAGGACATGCCACCGGTGTGTCCTGATCGTCTTGAGCTGTAGGCCCTGAAGAATCTCAGCCTCGTCCATGCATCCCTGTACATCCGTTTTGTTGGCGAAAACTAGGAGACATGCTCCTGAAAGCCGCTGCTCCGTTGTAGTTGGGGGTTTTTTTTTTGTTAGTCGAGTTACGCCACTTGACAAGTCTTGGCCTGTCAGTTAGGGATGGGGAGCGACAAACGAAGAACGAACCTCTTCTTGCAGCAGTCCATGGAGTTCTTCGCGGCAGTCGTCGATCCTCAGACGGTCTGTCGCGTCCACGACCCAGATCAGGGCATCTGTCTTTTCGAAATAGTTGCGCCAGTACGAGCGCAGCGTCTTCTGGCCACCCACGTCCCCTTTCTCAGCCAGCCAGCCGATTGATTAGTCGTCTCCCTATAACTATAACGAAACCCCCGGCAAGAGAGCTCATCTCCCAGAAACGCAAACACTTACAGATATTCAGTTTGTACCTACTCGAGAGGTTAGCCAGCATTCCTCGACAGTTATGTGATAAGTGGAGAGACAACTATTCTATCCCTTGCAACTCACCCCTCGTAGTCGATCGTCTTGATGATGAACCCTAGTGTGGGGCTAACCGTGTTGACATCCTCGTTCATAATCTTCTTGACGATGGTGGTCTTGCCCGCATTGTCGAGCCCCCTAATACCAGTCCCATTAGCAAGCATCTCCTAGGTTAGTCAGGCCCGGCAAACTCACAGCATCAAAATCCTCATCTCCTTGTCCTTGAGCCGCGCTTTTCGGAGGATCGACAGCATCTCTTCGGCCTCGACTCCGGTGTACCTGGGGATATGAACGTATGCTTTACCTAGGTATTTTCCTCCCGGGACTCAAAGTTGGCAAAAATCAACTTAGACTCAACTTGGGTACGATTTTACTTGAGCAATGTAGGTACCTACGATAGGTTAAGTTTTGTAGGTATGTACTAAGTAGCTAAGGCATCTGAGTCTCGGCTGATTGAAGCTCTTGTTTGGTTGTAGGTAGCCTGCTTTCACGTGATGCACGGCGCGACCCATACAGCTACATCGAGAACATCCATCACTAACTACATGCTAACCTTATAGGTAGTAGGTAACTACATAAACTCATCTACCTATCTCATCTATCTCATATACCTACGCTTTGTTAGGTATTGCACTTTTCTAAAGCAGACCAACACCTGAATTTAGGAGCAAAATAAGTATATTATCTATTAATTCTATCGTTAAGTTCAATTAACCACCCCCTATTCCTTTCTGCTCTCATCTGACCCCGTCGTGCTTGGTTCACAACCGCTCTCGCCCGACTCTATCGTTTTCCTGTGTTGATGCCCGTGCTTCTTATGCTCGGGCTTCTTCTGTTGCTTCTCTGATCTCTTCAGCTTCTTCAAAACTTTATGCTGTATCGCCTTAAATTCTGTCGGGTCCTGGTTCTCTGCATATTCAAACGCCTGCACGTTGCCCTCTGACAGCTGCAATAGGTGTTTTTCGAATGGGCCTATATTCTCCTCGACAATCGTCTTGACAATAGGGGCACCATTTTCGGGTCCAACATATTCCCAGACCCATCGCAGCCCATCCGAAGGGTTTGAACCCGGTTCCTGTGTGTTACTAGGCCAGGTACTGCTCTTAGCTGTACCAATGTTCGCCTTGTTTGTTGGGTTTAGCTGACTATCAGTCATTCCGGGGTTGTCCATGACCTTGGGTGCAATACCAGCTGGCTGTGGTCCCCATGTCGCGGCTTTGGACACCGGGTCATCGAACGTGTCTGCCACTCGACGAGGATGCCAATATTTGAGTAAAGCTGGGCAAACCCAGATATCCGAGTCGTTGACTCCCAGTCCTTCGCACGCAAGACGAACCCGTACGCTACTGTGGATGCGCTCATTCGTCTCCTTAAGAAATTCTTTTAACGGACGTCCATTCTTGGGGTCGATCTTCCTGTACATGCCCGGCGAACGAGTTACACACCCAGCGATGTCGTAAATAGGGCTCTTCACTGATCTAATGGCGTGCAGCGACCATGGCCGGACAGGCTCATTAGATTCGAAGATCTGATTTGTCGCCCAAAGCAGTTTGCCCGTTTTTACTTGACAACCGTAGCAACATGACGTGCACTTCTCTAATGCACTCGTATTGGGTTTCTTGTTCTGGTAGTACTGCATGTTCTCCTCGAATAGTCTATCGAGCGCGTCGCTCAAAAATTCGACACCGACAGAGGAGAGCTGATCCATCATCCCTACATTAAGTGTGAGTCTATGCGCATGATTGCAAGTGCCAGATTTCGAACAAGCCATCCCCCTATAAGACGGACTTACATGCGAGGGTAGTGTTGGCGACACCTTGGTCTTCCCACCCACCACCGGCATTGGCGTGACTTCCAGGAAACCATACTTGTCGAAGATCCAAAGTCTCACATTTTTCAGCCCGTTCCCACAACGTAGGGCTGAATGGACCACGGGTTTCATCTAATGCGAGAGCATGAAAAGCGTGCTCAATCTTGTGTGAGAGCTTTGTATTATAGAATTGGTATGTAAACCACTGTCAGTGATAAACCGGCGGCTACGGGGGTTGGGGCATGACTTATTCGTGAGTTGATCGTCTGATACCCAGCTTTGACAGAAAGTCGATGCTGGGAATACCCAGAGCCCCCACAGTGTCCCAGACTCCTAGTAGTGGAATCAGCCACTGATATTAAAAGCAAATTGTCATTAGGGACGGCTAGACATACCAATTGCCTTGACTTTGATGAAGTCACCTTGGCCTTTTTCCTGCCTAACACGGGTGTAGCCATTCTGTACCCCGTCAGTTACAGCCGTGTTACTTGGATCATCATGTCTTTACCTCAACGAGCTTCTGTCGGTAAGCATCCACAGCTTTATCTCCCTTGGGTTTGTTCGAGAACGGCAGATTTGGAAAGGGATCTTCATAATCCGGGTTCATCCAGTTCTGCATATCTTTGAAGACGGGATAAAAGTGCTCCATCCCCTCTCGAGTTAGCAGGCCCAGATCAGAGATCATTCCGCCAATCGACCTCGCTGTGAAGGCGCCACGACTGAAGCCGACAAGCACGATCTCGTCCCCGTCGACATAGTTCGCACAGATGTACGCGTATGCTTCACGGATGTTCTGCCACGTCGTCAGCTTCTCCCGAGATCCGAACGCAGCCATCCAGTAGGCTACCAAGTAGCACGAACCTCTGATATACCCAAGCCAAATGCACCGCCTAGAATCCGGTCGATGATACCTGCCCTAGAACCGACACCGGACTGGTAGTAGACGATTTGGAACGTGCCTTCCGAGCACCTCCTCTTGAAGCATCTCGAGATACGCGTCACATTCGAGGGTATCTGGAGTTTAGGGACGGGATCCGACGATGTTGGTTTGATGTATCCATTGTCGCTAAATATTCTTAGCATGCCTAACTGTGGTCGACTCCTGATTTACTAGGGTGGCTAAGGATACTTACGCATTCTGCCACGTACCATCGCAGCACACGATTATGCGCTTTTTGGTTAGAGGTTGGAGCGCCTCAGACATGGTCGAATTAGGTTGATGAACAGGCTAAGGAGGGGCTAGCTTGATATAAGTTGGCAATAGGTGTGTACGATGAATTATGCGGGCTTGTATCGATGTGAAGAATCATATATCACATATCTGTGATAAGGGGTATCATGATGCAGTTGGCTCAACAATAGGGGTCAGAGCTGGGGAACCCCCAAATTTAAATACGTTTCAGATATTTACGTCAAGCTATTAACTATCGATCTACATCAAGGTGAGAGAAAACGTTTTCTCTTTTGCCCGTCTGCCCCAAGGCGAAGCACACAGAGGGTGCGAGCCAAGGGAACGAGTGTAAGCCTCAGCAGCTTCTCACAAGCACAGAGAACAGTCAAGAGGGGGAGGAAGAAGGAGGAAACAGTCGGCAGTGACAGTGTGTGATGACGAGAGGAAGGTCACGCTTTCTCCTACCTACCTTAGACCGAGAAAGGACCTCCCCATCGTCAACTGGGGAAAGACTGTGTGACGTGTGTCAAGGACTATTACGGCGAGAGTTCGTCCTCTCCCAGTCTTACTACAGGAACTAAAAATGGGGTTGCCGGCAGTGGCAGAGTAATACAAACTCGGCTCTTCGAGACCCTATCTAGGTACCTAGTTGTCTGAATTGGGCCATAGTTACCTTGCGCAAGTTACATAGCTTAGGTAGGTAAATGTAAGGATTTCTTTTTTTTTCTCTCCTTTTTTCCCCCTCGAGCCATTAGCTCCCACCTTCTTTGGGTATACCTTCTGTGACTCAAGTCGGAGATTCCGCTGGAGGACAAGACGGTGAAGGATGAGGGTCAGGCGCGGTGAAATTTTCTTCTCGGGGTTTCTTTTTTTCTTCTTCTTTTTTCCCTGACAGTTTAGGATGGACTTGTTGAAGGCGGTGCTAGATAGATAAGTACTACAGTTGATTGATGGTGTACGGGGAGACGAGGTGGAAGGATGGGTGGTTTGGTTGTCACGAGGTAAGAGGCGTGGTCACGAAAGGGGAAAAAAAAAAAGAGGGATACGAAAATACTGCTAGAATGAGTGAAGGTAAAATGTAAAAATTGGAATAAGCGGGAAAATATTAGAAAAAAAAGGATGAGACGAAAATAATAAGTCATGTTCCAATTTGATATTGGGATTAGCTTCCAATATATAAGACAATTAACAGGCCACTAATACTAAGTTTACTTAACCTAACATTAGAACTTACTCAATGGTAAGTCCCCCAGATCCCGGTATTTGGGTAAGGGGTCTCAGCCATTGAAGACGTTGGGGGATGTAGGTTAACTAGGTACTAGTGGACATATGGACATACGCAGGTCAGGTGAGCCACCTGCCTACTTGATCCTGTTGTGGGTGGGCGTAGAGTGCTGCAAGGGGCACAGGCAAGAAATGAGGTAAGGCCGTTAGTTGAAGATGAGGTGAGAGCTCCAGCCCGGATTGCCCTTTCTTTCGGTGAGTGGAATCGAATATAGGGGTTAAGTGCTACAAACCTAACATAATCTAGAGTCCATATAGTGCAGTGCAGCGCAGTACAATGACGGGACTAACTAGTAGTAATATTTCTCCACTTTTAGCAACTCCAGATGACCATAGGAGGTAACTAAAATATCTCGTTATAGTGGATGTTCGGTTTACATAATGCCTAACCTACAAGAGGATAGACCTGCCTGATTGACGTAGTGACCAAGCTTTAGGGGTCTTTTAGCACTTCGACCTTTAACATTTCAATGCTTCCTTACTGTTGGACTGAAAAATACTTCTACTTTCAACCATACAACCCATAATCCAACTCGGTATTAAACATCATTGGTAACATTGAACCAAGTAACGATTTAACAGTTTCTCCGTATTACCTAGGTTTAATTACCTCGTCAGCTCACTAATTCAAGAATACACCCTCTGGTTCTCCCACCACCTACCTACCTAACATCTAAATACGATGTGTTCCATCTCGGCTTTACCTAAGTTGCTACGTGCTACATTCCAACTACCTACCTCTTAGCTTAGTAGATGTCTGGTTGATTGTGTAGGTAGGTGTTGATGTAACACTGGGTTGAATAGTGCCACCACTAAGGATTCGGCGACGATAGGGACTTACTTACATACTGATATACCAGGGGAAAAACAACCAAGTCTCGTGGTTCAATCTACGTTAGGTTAGAAGCTTTAACTATTCTCACCGTTCCCCATGCCTCGTTAGAGCTAGGCTAGGTAGGTAAGTAAGTTCAGCTCACTCAGCTCGAAAGCCCTAACCCAACCTATTCAGTTGCCCCAGATCTCTGATAAACTGGCAGATTCCCTCCAAAGCCTCGCATAGCCGCTGCCGCTTATGGTTGCAGTCACCTAAGCGACTAACGGTGCCATCCACCCACATGCGGCATGGATTCCACATGCTTGCGCTTGTGACTTATCAGATGAGGTGAGACATGGGGTGGTCCAGGGCCAAGCCAGGAAAATAGTTCGCTCCTCAGGTAAGAACCGTTCACCAGTTGGGGAACAGCGGTTTATCAGATGAGCAGCCTGCATCCATGCCTGCATCCATGGATGCAGGTCCATTGGCCGATAACACCAAATCCTTCAAGTCCCCTTTACTCCCCTTCAGTCCAGGTTGGTAACCCCCTCTACCGGAGAATGCCGGCTTGAGTATCCCGAATCTCAGATGGCTTGGATAGTTGCAAGATCGTAGGTAGGTAGACGGCTTTTGCGGCCCCTACCTACCCCTCACCTTAAAGTAGGTAGGTATGTATTGATACGAGGCTGGGATAATCATGTTTTTTTACGCCTCCTTTTTTTTGGAGGGAGGGTTCAGCTGAGGTATTAAATCCTCGGTTTATAAAGTTGTGGTTATCTGAAGCTCCTGCCAGTGCCTTACGCATCACTGGTGCCAGCAGTATGGGAAACCTTTTCAAGAGTAAGACATATCGAAAAAACAACATGGAAGACCTCCGGAGGGACTCTGGTGTTTCGCTTACACCCTTCTTCGACCGTTGCAAGCTACCGCCCAGTGTCAAAGATGATTGCGATGCATTCGTCAGGGCGAGGTACCCGGAGCCTATCCGACCAGCCCCCTTCCAGGGCTACTGTTCATACACGCTCTTCGTCGGAGAAGACACCATCGTTCAATTCAGGCCCCTTGCCCACAAGCTAGACATCAATATGACTACTATTGCCTGTCAAGTATTCGGCCGCATAGCTCCCAAAACGGAATTCATAGGACAACTAGATACGACTGGATTATATGCTTTTTCCATGAGAAGACTACCGGGAGTGTCGCTTTCCGATATTCGCGCCCAGGCCGGTGATAGGAATGCTACACAGATCACGGAACAGAGGAAGCAAATCGTGAGAGATTTTGCCCACCTACAAGCGAAAATCTGGGTCCATGGGAAGAGTGTAAAAGTACGCCCGGAAAAGGGGAAAGTAGGTTCATCGCTTCGATGGCGTTTGGAGCTCATGCATGAGGCCCTCCCAAAACGTTTCCGTCGTGTAACCGGGTCTCTTCTGGTTGCTCTACCAAAAATAGAAGCTCTCCCCTGGATATTTAGCCACGGCGATCTCCTACCTTCAAATATCATGGTCTGCCCGGAATCGGGAAAGCTCCTGGGTTTGTTGGACTGGGCCGAGGCAGAGTTTCTACCTTTTGGTGTCGGTATGTACGGTCTCGAGGAGCTTCTCGGGGAAGACAGAGGAGGGCGTTTCGTCTATTACCCTGAAGCAAAGCACCTTCGACGCCTTTTCTGGAGGCAACTTTTACTCGCTCTTCCCGAACTTGCCCAAGACGCACGATTGGTAACCTTGGTCAAGAAGGCACAGACCCTTGGCATATTGTTATGGCATGGGATTGCTTTTGACGATGGTAAACTGAACCGCGCCGTGGAGGAAGGGAAGGACAATGAGGAGATTGGAAAATTAGACGTGTTCCTCTCATCATCTGTGAAATCACGGCGTCAAAGGTTGCGAGATCTGGGTCCACTCATAGTATCACCGGTTTCATTCATTCAATGCTTTCTGCGTGGAAAGACATGACATATCTGGCTGGTATTCAGAGGTAACCGAGTCTAACATTACTTCTAGCGCTATGACTACAGAGCTAATACGACTTTGTAGTTGTCTTCATATGAATTTCTTCCCTCTCCCAGGTCAGGGGAACCTTAGGTGCATTTAGCATGGCCGACGGCCACGTTGTAGTTATCGGAATCAAATTCCTGGCCTTGAACTCCGCCAAAAACTTGGACTGGACCACATTTACCGAGAATACCATCAGCGTAAGTCGCAAGGTAACTGCACAAGGGAGCAATATCCCATGCGTTGTCGTTGCAAAGCCATATCCCGCCGTCATAGGCACAGCTAATGCGGGCACAGACACGCGGCCCTGGGCCTATTCCACACGTGCCTCCAGCGTACCCGAGAGCCATGGAACCAACCTCTATAGATAGTGTGCTTGCTTTGCCGTCGCCTCCAACATCGCAAAAGAATTTGTCCTCCTAAGCTTACTTAGCCATGTATGACATCAATCTACACCTTCAACCGATCTCACCTTGTCTCGATCCTGTAGGTTGGAAAGCTCTTGGTTGTCCATCCTCTGCTCGAAGGCCGTCTTCCAGGAAAAGCCCGGTTTTGACTTTTGTATCTCGACTTCGATTTCCTACCCCTGCCTCAACATCTCAATGTCCCACGTTATGGCCGAAAATGTTTACTTACCTGTATGGTCCCATTGAATAAAAACATCTCTCCATCTCGTTCTATGGCACCCGACCAGTGTAATGGCACAACCTTATAGCCATCGGGCAAAGCATCACGAGCTAGAAAACCTCCTGGTATAACCTAAGAAAGCGTGAGGGCAGGTTACCAAATTAGAGGATATTTCACATACCATCCCATGCACCACGTTGAGGCTGATAGCCAAGAGAGACAATAATAAGTTCTTGGCCATCATGACAGTTTGCAATACCTTACGGAGACAATAATTAGAATGGCTAGCTAGTGGTACTATCGTCTGCTTAATGTCAAAGGCTCTTATATAGGTAGGGTACTTTTTTGTTATAATTAAGTCGTCTAAAGCAATCAACATTCCAGCTGGAGAAGTACAAGATGTCTCGATCTCACCCGACAGTTAACTCTACCAAAGAAAATCCACCCGATCTCTGGCTTGATCAAACTATTGCGTATTGCACTCGCAGCCTGTTGGCCGCAATGATAGAATTTGATAGGATCCCATACCGAATCTAATGCTACACAGCTCAGCGAAACTATAACACAAGCTCGCTTGTTTATTAATAGCCGATACATACATGCTGATTGTCCATCGGTAGGAATCAATAAGAACCTTCAGTTTCAAAAGCCTGATATGCGCACAGAGTGGACTCGCCTCGTCAGAAAGAGAGAGAGAAAAAGGGGGGGAGAAAAGGGGGTAAGCCAAATGTACCGCCTGTGGTAAATCGACAATACAAAATAACATCAAGATCCATTCACTCCAAGACTGTTCTGTGTACCGTTTGAAATTCCACTCCCGTGTTGTCCCACCCCGTTTGCGATCATCTCCATTTGCCACGGGAGAGGACTTTGAGCAGGTTTCACAGGACCCAACTCACTGGCCCTGCGCTTCTGCCAATCTTCGATGTCCCTGTGGTCGACGAAGTTCCCGTGAAAACCGAGGCGCAGTCTGAGAGGCAGGTGTAAGATTGCCAGAGGGCCAGCAGAAAGGTTCCGGGCGTCCCAGATGACCACGTCATTCCTGAGCTCGTCGAGGTTGTTCTTGAGCGCTGCCAGATACCCTTCGCCCTCCGCGCCGCCGTCTTTCGGGATGAACACTGGCTCTTGCAGCGTCGAGGTTGGACCCGCAAACCACACGTCCTCTTCTCCCTGTTTGCTCTCGTCCTCGGGATCCCAAGTGTAATGAGCCATGCAGTTGAATAGCCCGCCGGCCGGGGGCCCGCACTTCTCGAAGTCGTACGGCCGAGCGGGATCGACCTTCAACTGCCAGAAGTGCTTGTACTTCTTGGTCACGTATCGATCGTCGATGCGGGAGAACTCGCCGTTGGTCTTCCACTCGAGGGACGGCTTCACTCTTGTGCCAGACTTCGCTTTGGGGTCAAACACCCAGCGACACGTCGGACTGCTCAGCCGACTTCGTTTCCCCATGTCGGGCGCCTCCCCGTCAGGAGGGAACCAGAAGAACACGTTGCCGTCTGCCACTGTAAGGTCGAACACTACGTGGCCATCGTCATTCTCATAACAACCAGCTACGTGGCCGTGGAACCCTGTTGGGAGACAGTATCAGTTAAGTGAAGTTTGATCGCGCTCAAAAACACAAAACACCATAGATAGTATACCGCACGACGCTACGGGATTTTTTGATTTTTTTTTTCGATTTTTTATCACCTCACGCCCACACGTTCTGCGTATCACACATCACACTCACCATTATCAGCCCGGAACCAGACCACGTCCTCGGCCTTGCCACCCCGCCGCGGCACCAGCCCGTACACCTGGTCCTCGTCGGGGTCCCACGCGAACTTGTTGCCGCCGCGGCGCAGGCGGTCGAGCGACATCTTCAGCGGCGTCAGCGGCAGCACCATGTAGTTCTTGGACACGCCGCAGTCGTGGATCATGCCGGCGAAGGGGGCGCGGAACCAGAGCTCCTCGGTCTTGCGGCCGTCGGGGCGATGGTCCAGGCGACGACGTCGGCGCCGCAGTCGGACCCGTCGGCGCCGGCCTCGTACGCGAAGCACAGCATCTCGCCCGTGTCGGGGTCGAACTTGGGGTGCGCGGTGAAGGTCGGGGCCGTGACCTGGCCCTCGAAGTCGTACCGCCCGATGGTCTCCAGCGTGACCGGGTCCATGGCGAAGGGCGGGCCGTCCTCCTTGCTCGCCAGCAGCATGCCCCGCCAGAACGTCACGTTCGTGTTCGACACGGTGCGGATCACGCCCCGCACGCTCTCGTTGTCCGTGTACGGGTTGCGGTACCGCCCGAAGAGGCTCTGCCGCGCGGCCGACTCGCGCTCGAACTTGTCCGTCCGCACGTACCGCTGCTTGAAGTCGGCGTGCCCGTCTGCGATGCGGATCGCGGTCACGCTGCCTGTTTGCCCCGTCAATGGGTTAGTATCAGGTCATGACCTTCCCCCCATAATCCTTCTTGCGTAGTATACTTACCATCTCCGTTCTGTGAGTCGGGACATTAGCAAACACCTATACAACTTTGCCAAGGGAGGTCTAGATTTGAACGTACAAAGTGGATGTCATCTTCGAACATAGGCGGGAACCTGTGGTCCTTCCAAACCAAGGCCCCTTTAGCAAAAACTGCCACCTTCAAGAGTGTCAAGGAGTGCTTACCGGCTGTACTCGATAGAACGTCCCGTTGATATCGCGCGGGATCTCACCTGTGACTTCGAGGTCAAGCACGTCCCCTTCGAATCGCGAGGGCTTATTCATCGATGAGAAGACAGGGGTATCTGGAAACTTGACCCGCGAGCCGGTCCTTTTCCCGTTGCTATACGGGTACAGAGATACATCTGGTGCCAGAGCCTCGAGATGCGCCATGATGATAATAGGTAACTGGCTACCTGATTACGTAGAGGGAAGAGGGTATCAAGGTTGGATACTCGATAATACGAGCACACAAACATCAGCTTTGAACTTCGGGGTTAGAGTCCTTCGAATACGTTGTTGTCCCGGGTCCCCTAGGATGGCAAGCCGCATGGTTTAGAGACCAACACAAGAAGTCTTTTGCCTTAATTACCTAACAGATGCTGCAATGTGGCTTGTAAGCGGTTTAACTGGTTTCGCATTGCACCTCTCGCTACCTACCTACCTACCTACCTACCTAGGTACTCGGCGTAGAAACTTTGACACGCGCACATCACGAGAATTCGGCAGTTGCATAAAACCGCCGGTCACCCAGCTCGAGGACAAAGCATGCTGACAAGGGACCGGTATGTGTTGCCAAGTAGGTGTCTCTCCCCCCTCCATGCACGGATACTACTTCTAGACCGCGAGAGATGCAACACGGAGATCAAGGATCTGCACTTGGAGAAGTGGGGTCGGCATGTGTATTTTCTAGAAAATAGGTATATACCTGAGAGGGGAAAAAAAGGGGGGAGAGAAAAGATTTACCCCAGATTCTGATCGAGCCTATCATCTGTCACTTGTGTCATTCCTCCAACTACCTACCTACCTACCTACCTACTCTACCGCGGCTATCCTCTATTCCCAGCATCCCTCACCTTAACAGAATCTCCTTTCTCCCCCTCTCGCTTTCTCCTCCCCCTCTTTAGGCTATATGTCGCACACAAGTCCTATATACATAGATACATACATACCTAGGTATTACATATACCGAGAGAAGAAAAAGGAAAAGAAAGAGGTGGGAAAAAAAAAAGAAGAGCCTACGCATTCTCCACCAGTTCCGGCAAAACCCTCGTAGCCCCCTCGCTCGTCCACGTGCTGCCCCCTCCCCAGCGCGCCTGCCCCTCGGGCAGGGCCAGCGAGAGCGGGGGGTCCGCCTCGGCGGCGGGCGCGCCGTAGACGGGGGCGCGCAGGTCGTGGTCGGCGACGCGGGCGCCGGTGACGGGGTGCGGGTAGTGGAAGGGCACGACGCGGGTGTCGGGCCAGAGCATGCGGCGGTCGGGCTCGAGCAGGTCGTCGGGGCCCCAGGGGTCGTCGGGAAGGCGCGCGCCGGCCAGGGCACGTAGTTCTCGCGCGTCGCCGCCCAGCCCGTCTCGTAGTCGGCGTGCCAGAACGGGAAGTACCGGTACCGGAACAGCTTCCACGCCCCGCCCTCCTTGACGTACTCGTTCTCGTACAGCCCGCCCTCCCACCACTGCGCCGGCGGCCGGCTGCCCCCGGCCGCCGCGCAGGCATCGCCTCCCGCACCGACGCGTGCGTCCCCGCTTGCATGAGCGCGCGCATCCGGCACCACGCGTGCGTGCCCTGCGGGTCCACGTCGACGATGTCCTGCAGCATGATGTGGTCGAGGAGGAACCCGCGCACGGGCCCGTTGCGCCCCCCGACGAAGCTGTTCTGGAACCGCCCCTGGTAGAGGCGCCGGATGCCCTCCTTGCCGCGGTAGCGACCCCCCAGGAACTCGACGTAGGCGTCGGGGCGGTCCGAGAACATGTCTACTACCTGTGGTTTCTTCTGGTTAGTTCACGATAATACAGCATGAATATTTTGTGTGTATGTGCTTGGACATATGGGGTAACTGGATAGGGGAGGGAGAAAGAGAAAAAAAAAGGGGTGGGGGGTGAGGACTTGCCTCGTTGTAGAGACACTTGTCTAGGTAGTATCCGTACTTGAAGTGGACTTTGCGCACTTCGGCCTCGTCTGAGACACGCGAGAGCTCCTTACGAAGAAGGGAGACTTCATTCTTCAGATCTGCGAGCTCGGCTTCCATGGTCGTTGTGATAGTTTAACCAATAAAGGGGCTAAGACTGTATATATATGAGGTAGAAGATATATTTCTATCATAGAATCCCTATTTCTTTCTCGTTGATTTTCAATTCTAATAAAAATAAGAATATATACGTAATACTGGTATGTCCCTACATTGATATATATACATGTATAGCAGACACATATGCCGGTGAAATCGAGTCCATCAGAGGGGATGGCTGCTTACCTGTCCATCTACCTAGGTATATGCTTTGATTAGATGAACTCGAGTCCTAGGCTAGACGTAAAAGTATTCGGTACCAGCTACAGACGCAGTAACACAGGTAACTGCCTTGACAGGTAGGCTCGGCAGATGTTATAAGGCACGACTTGCCTCCGAAGTAATATTATCCCCCTCACTTCCCCCATGCGGGGAGGCTTTCGACCCCGCGACGTCTCATGTAGAGGGAGTCGCGGCAAGCCACTTGAACAAGGGACAAGAAAGGCGCATTGGCTTGAGTTAGTTTTTATGCAAGGTGGGAGAACAAGCTTGGAAAAGTGCCTACGGAGAGCGATATGCCTCTATATAATGGATTTCCCCATTATCAATATACTGAGGGGAACTTACGAGTAGACTTACATATTAGTAAGGGACGACGTGCTCATTGACTGGAATAACACGTCTATTGCAAGATACGCCGGGAAATATGAGATATATATCTGACAACCTACCTAGGTAGGTAGTTATATATTTATGTGAGAAGAAGCAAAGGTATACCTAGTAGACATAATTCTATTAGAATATTGATCAAATGCAGTCTGGGAGATGTAAGCACCAAATCAAATATACCCTTTGAAGGAAAGTCAATACCAGAATGACAATAAATGACTTGTAAAGTCATCCGCAAATGCTATTTTTTCGCGTATGGATATCCATCATTGTACATGTATCAATGCCAGACACGCG
This sequence comes from Biscogniauxia mediterranea, assembly GCA_018398605.1. Taxonomy (NCBI): domain Eukaryota; kingdom Fungi; phylum Ascomycota; class Sordariomycetes; order Xylariales; family Xylariaceae; genus Biscogniauxia; species Biscogniauxia mediterranea. The sequence continues at coordinate 4,316,847 of JAGXTR010000003.1, forward strand.
AGAACACAAGTCAACTAAAAGCTCCACTCTCCCCCCTTATTCATACTCGAAGCCTTACTTCCCAACAAAATCGAAGTACAGTATCATATAGACAGGAAGTGACATAAGGAAAGGTTTATGTTTTCTTCAGAAATAACGTCATGTAAATGCAACTAAAGCATGCTAAGGTTCATGATGTTGCAATTTCCTTGAAAAAACCTCTACAAACCCACGTTCCCTCCGTATTCAGGGGAAGTTCTCGAATAGAAGGCGCAAGTCTGATCCTGAGAGGGGGGGATCTTCATAGTCCCGCAACCAGAAATAATTTCGAACTCTTCTTCCTCCACTATTCCATCCAAACAAACATCCGCTCTTTACCGTATCGTTACTCGAGCAAAGGTGTGTCCCGAGAAGTACAGGGCATATTATTACATTACTTTTCAGAATCGGTTTATCGTCTATTATTCGCCCATTAGGCTTTTCATTCTCCTATCACTTCGTTGTCCTCGTCACCCTGTCCTCCCTCGCTGCTTTCTGGCAGCTTCTCCACTCTCTTCCTGTATCTCAGGGACACTGACACTCGCATTCCACTTCCACCATGAGAGCAACAAACTATGCGGGGGTCGCATTCGGTGCCCTCTTGATGCTATTGCATGGAGCAGCGGCCAAACAACAGGACCCCAGGTGTGACATGGACATGGTGCCAAAGGTAAGACAGGTTAGTATTTACCACGATATTATATGCTGACACACATGCACAGGAACTAGAAGCCTACATAAACAAAGACTCGGTTATGCATCACATGCAGGAACTCAATCGTATTGCTCACGAAGCACCCTCCGGTCATCGTGTAGCCGGATCCAGGGGCGGCAATGCGACCCTTGCAGTAAGTCTTTCTGATTTGTCAACTAGTACCTTGTTCGGGCTTGGAAGCTAACATTATACCTGTAAGTATATCGGACAGCAGCTCAGCGAAGCCGGATACGATGTCGAAATGGTGCCGTTCCATGAAAAGGTCCAAGTCCACGGTACAGCTAAACTCGTGACTCAGGAATCCGGTCTGGGCCCCATAAGCGTTGAGCATGTGTTGTGGTCACCGGCAGGATCGTAGGAAGATCTCAAATTTGTTCCTGCTGAGAACAACGGGTGTGTTGTTGTACGTGCTCCGGGCATGGTCTCGGGGGAGGGGGGTTACCATGATAGCTAACACGAGCATTAGGAGGACTACCCTACCTCTGTCCAGGGTCAGATCGCGCTAGCTGACGGCAATGGTTGTTCCTTGTCCCACAAGTCGGCCATAGCGAAGAAAGCCGGAGCTGAGGTTCTCGTGATATACGAGACGACCGAACTGCAACCCAGCTTAGGCGGCATGAACAGCTCGCATATCGCGACCGTGAAAGTCCCGGTTGTAGAAGCTCCAAAGCTGCTACAAGCGCATTCTGCGAGTTTCGACCTTACCGCCAATATTACAGTGAGAACCTTGACTATGCCTATCGACAGGTGAGTGGTGCCCCGTCCCCCAGAGTATGGCGAGTATTGAGTTTTTTTTTTCTGTGGGCTGACATGACATGGGCCAGCGCCAATATCGTGGCGACTTCACCCTGCGGTAACAATCGCAAGACGTTGCTTGTGGGTGCCAGGAGCGACACGTTCCTCGAGAGCGCCGGGATGAACGACAACGGGAGCGGGGTCGCCGCGCTCTTGGAGACGGCCATCCAGCTAGCCAAGTACCGGACGGGCCACAAGGTGAAGTTCGCGTTCTGGACGGCGGGCCACTCGGGCAACCTCGGCTCGCGGGCCTGGGTCAGCCAGGCCTCGCGATCAGCCGACCTGGACGGGGTCAAGCTGTACGTCGACGTCAACATGATCGCGTCGGCCAACGGCTTCACGCAGCTGTACGGCGGCGCCGGCGGCGCAGGCGACGCGCAGGGCGTGCTCCGGGACTGGTTCACGACGCACGGCGTGGCGACCAAGGACGCCAACTTCAGCGGGCGCGGCGACTACCAGCCCTTCCTGGACGCGGGCGTGGCGGCGACGGGCCTGTTCGCCGGCGCCGACGGCATCAAGACGGCCGAGGAGCAGAACAAGTCGAATAACGCCAACGGCGCGGCGGGCTACCCGTACGACCCCACCTACCACTCGACCCTCGACGTGATCAACATGATCGACCAGGACCTCCTATACGACAACGCGCGCGCCGTGGCGCACCTGGTGGCGGCGTACGCGGGCGATTCGGGCTCGAAGAAGAAGCTGGCGGCGGCGGAGGGACGCGCGGGGATGCTGGGGTTTTCTGTGGCGGCGGCCGTGGCATTCGGCTGGCTGTTGTGCTGGTTGGGGATGTGATTTGATGATGAATCGAGAGCGGGGGGAGCTTCTCTCTTTTCCCCTTGTCCGCTAACCCCTATCCACCTCCCCCCTTTTTTCCCCCTTCTTTGACTTGTCGCATCGCACTCACTAAATATTGGAGAGAAGGACAGGACAGGTGTTTTGACGGAGGAAAACGAAATACCTACGCATCATTAAATTAGAATGCTTAGATACCTAAGTAAGAGTATTAATAGTAATCAAAAACCCATCATGCTTTCATTCAGCACTGTTTCTTCATCCTTTACTGTTTTTTTAGCTGGACCCCCTTTTTTCCCCCTTTTCTTTTTTTTTTCTCTTCCTCCTTTTTTATACTTACTTTTACTACCATTCCCTCCCCCCCTTTCCCCCTGAGGGGCTCTTCCCTCTTTTCATTCTCACACCCCTAATAGCATACCTAGTACCTAATTCTATGCCCTACATGGAATTCCGCCTCGGCTTCCACGCCGCGTCGGCGTCCTCGTGGATGTCGGGGGCGGGGATGTGCTCGCGCAGGGCCTTCTTGTGGCGCCAGTCGACGCCGAAGCGGCGGTCGCGGTCGCCGACGACGCGGTCGAAGTCGAACTGGCCGTCGGCGGTGAAGCTGGTCATGAGGCGCGGGGGGCCGAGGGGCAAGGGGTCGCCGCGGTCCGTCTGCCACAGGTGGTAGACCTTGCCGTAGAGCCCGATGACGTGGCCCATCTCGCGCGTCTCGGCGGCGTCCCAGGCCTGCTGCACGCCCGGCACCGTGGACGCGGCCCCGCCCGGCATGATCAGCATGCCCGACTTGACCTCGTAGACGTGCGAGTGCCAGAGGACGCGCTCGGAGGCGGGCAGCGAGGCGTAGAGCGCGGGGGTGATCATGTACTCGATGCCGATGAGGCGGGCGTGGGGGCCGGGGCCGTCGTAGAGGATGCATTGGCGGATGTCTGGTTTTTTTTATTAGGGGATAGGGGGATAGGGGGAAGGGGGGGAAAGGATGAGATAGGTATGTATTTACTTACCTTCGGTGAGGTGAGCGCAGTAGTGGTTCGCCTCGACATGACGGCCTGGCTCATCGGCGTAGGTGTGGAAGGCATTTAGGTGGGCGCAGAGCTGCTTCGTTGGTTGGAAGTCCTGCGGTTTGTGATGTGTGAGTGAATGCGTATATAATAAGTCTGTGGTTTTTCATAGGTATGTGATGATCATGAAGACAAAATATCTACGAGTGCTTAACCTAGGTTTAGATGCTAACCTGGATTAGGGAGGCGCCTGTCTCGAGGATCGTGTCCTCCATGGGGAGTTTGCCACCGGGGACTTTGGTATCTGCCATGGCGATGGATTTATGTGTGTTTGTTATCCCGTCTGTTTATTATTGTATGGATGAGTCGGATAGCCGTCGAAGAGGTTTAGGAAATGGGAACAGGAACGGGAACGGGAACGGGAACTTGGATGATATTGGTTTGCAAACCAGTCAACCTCAAAGTAGAAGTGAATTTGGTTTTTGAGCTATGAGCTATGAGCTATGTATTTGATCAAATCAAATGTATCTGAAATTGTTTGCTACCTCATCCTCATACTAAAGCTTTAAATCCATCCATCTATGTAGCAAGTAGGTGGAAGCAGGTAGGTAAAGGTACCTACTTAGTACTGATGTCATGAGTGCGTGATCCTTATCCCATCTCATGAAGTAGTACATACATAAGGTAGTACAATACCTATGTACTTAGTTATGTAATCTGGATACTCACTTAGACCCCGGAGGAAACCCTCCTTAGCAACCTTGGAAGATTATTTGGATATACTATACTACTATATTCAATTTGTCTGTGACAATTTCCGCGAATACCCTCCACTTACTACATACATGCCTTTTATTAGAGACTTCCAGATGCAGCCATCCATTTTAGGTAGGGTATCCCGGAGTATAGCAGCGGTGCAATGGATGTACGTTAAGTACCTGGGTCCGGTATAGAGGACCCGCTGGTTCAATCAGCGCTGACGAATCATGTGTTACCCCTCGGTACGACATCAGACGATTAAGGCCGATTTATATCCATAGATCGAGAACTAGTGAGTAGGTACGTATTGGTCGACGAGACAAGACACGGGCATGTCTACCCGACCACTCTACTTACACGAACTTAACTTACTTACACCACTACCACTTACCACTAACCTACATACTCGTCCACCTCGAATGGAATCCCCTCCCCGACGATAACAACAACAACAACATCGACAACGACAACGACCAATCCTTTTCGAAGCAGTATAATATTAAAAAGAAAAACCACAAACCCCCCAAACACCAAGTACAAGTACTGGAAGATCCCGTCCTAACCGAACCAACTCAATGATCATATAATAAAGTCCGAGACAAAAAAGCAATCCTTCGATTGCCTGCGTCTCGTACACCCCTCCCCCTCCGTCTGCAAATGATGCGCCGCGACAACCTGATCAGCCAATCGTTTACGCGCCCAACCTAGCTCCCCCCTCTCAACATGGCCGCCGCACCACGCCGCCGTCGTCAGCCTGACCTGCACCTCCGGTTACCCTCGAATCCAAGTGTCGCAACCACCGTCCTGCCCGCCCTGCCCGACCTGCCTCCCATCTCTGCCCTGTTCCTGATCGACTTCGACGTCAAGGCCGGCTATACCATCTCGTGGAAGGCCTCCAAGCCCGGCGTCGAGCTTGAGGGCGTGGTCGAGTACAAGTCCCTGCCTTCCGGTCTTCATACCGTGTCCGACGATCTGATCTACTTCGTGCATGATGGCTATGCCGGACTGAGCGCCTTCGTCAATGCGCCCGTGGAAGATACCGCCGCCCGCAATGCGCGGATGCTGGCTGTGGGCGTGCTGGTGCCGCTGAGTTACGGTCGATTGGGGAGAGCTTGGAGACATGCCGAGGGGTTGAAGGCTATGGCTTCGTACGTTTACCTACCTATGCCTGTCTTAACTATTCTAACCATATCCCCAACCCAAACTCTCAAGTGTGCTAACTAACAATGGGTCGTTCGTTTAGGATGCTTGCGACGAATGCTAAGGAGATTGGCCTATTGGAGCAGTACTGGGAGGCGCACCAAGCTCGCGATGACGTCTCCGGTCAAGACCAGCCAGTATCGAAGGAAGCTCTCGACTCGCCCTCTGTGAGCTTTCAGACCCCTCCACACCCACCACGAGGCCATAATCGAAGTCGTTCGGCCTCGGATGGCACGGCTTTAATACCTCCCGGCCATAGACTATCGCCCTTCCACCCCGCCTGGAGCTTGACGAAGTTGCTGGACACCTTCGGGCCACTAATATTCCCTATACAACGGGCAGCATTGCTGCGCAAGCGTATCTTAATAGCAGGTCACGCACCGGTACAGGAAGCGTGTAACTTTGGTGAGTGTAGCTACCATTGATCCCATCCCGGTAGCTACTAATCGTGGACATAAGTGTATGACATATCTATCCTCTCTAATATCCCACTATCTACATACGACCTCGTGTCATCCAGTTCTCCACCACATCGCCTGCGACCGTTATTCTCGATTGGCGTCCACGATATCCCCTTCCTTGTCGATGATACTAAGCCCCGTCGGAATAGCGGCGGCGCGATAAGAGACAACGGGGAGGCCGGCACTGGCTGGATAGCTTGCACAACCGACAGCATCCTCTGTAGGAAAGACACGCTTTGGGACATGCTCATTACTATGCCGCCACCGCATACGGCAAACGCCAAGAAACACATATGGCCTACTGTAGAATGCCCTCACGGTGTGCCGGTCAGAGCAACGCAACGTGACCTACGCCGGTTTCGCTCTCTGAAGGCTGGGCTAGCAAGATTACAAACTATTACAGAAAGCGAGAGCGCTTCACCTACAACGCCGCGCACTCTGGCACCTCTTAGCAGCGACGACACGTACCTTGACGATGCAGAGCAGATAGTAGAACCGCTTAGTTGGACTGCGCTTGCCTACAACGGATTTATGTGGTGGGCCTCGGCAGGCGAACAAGCACGGTCCGATCAAGCCGAAGAGTCAGCCCACGATTCCGCGCTGCTAGCAGATCTATCGACCTCCTCCAGCATAAGCATGGACATGCCGCGCTCTGCCGACCTCACCGCATCCATCATGTCGCTCACGCCGCGACGCACATCGTCCATGGCGGCGCCGTCGTCCGCACCGATCGACCCAGATGAGGCCCGCGCCGAGCTGGCCATCATCGCCTACTTCCACCGGCTCACGACGCAGATCCTCAACACACTGTCCGATATCGTCGAGAGCACAAGCGACGACGACAGCGATATTGACGTCGATGTGGACGACGAGAGTGCGATGGAGGACGAGGACGCACTGCTCAGTCCTAGCGAGGAGGAACGTGATCATTATCGCTCACGCCGCGGCGTGCGCATCGACAGCGACGCCATGATGAGGATGGGGCTCGACGTGTGGAGCGCCGTGGATGCGGAGTTCGTGAAGGATATGCTGAAGACGTACTTCGATCGCAAAGCGTATATCGAGGGTAAGGGAGTAGAGGTTTGTGGGGTTAGGGTCTGTTGATCGGATGGAATAATGGAATAAGGGGAGAGGGGACAGTAGAATATTTTAGTGGTGAGGAGAGGTGAGGGTACTACTACCTAGGTTAGGTATATAACGTAGGTATCCAAGGAGCGAGCCCCTATTGCTGCTGTTGTTGTCTTTTCGTCTACGCTCCCATCATCAACCTGTATAAAATACACACGTCACATAAGATATAACTATATACCATCCCTTGTTTTACTTTTTTTTTCCACCGTACGGTATGAGCGGGTGAGATTGGGGGGGGGAAGGGGTGCAGAGAAAGACTCGGTCTATAAGAATGATACCGCCGCCGTATGATAGTAGACTTGTTTTGGGCTGGTCAAACTCCCCTACCTCCTTCAAAGTTATACTTATCCAATACTATCTAGCACATGCAGCATCATAGAGTTCAGCAACTAACTACTTCGCTTAAGCTGAGAAAGTTCAAGTTAAAATCAATACCCAGTTCGCCCGCATCAATCATCAATCATCATCATCATCCCTTTTAAACACATTCTCAACATCAATCCAAACTACAGCTTCTACTTATTATTACTGGTAATAGTATCAAAGCCATATCAAATATATACAGACAGTCCAGTAAGCATATGATTACAAAAAAAAAAAAGGCACACCAAAAATGAGCACCGAGATTATTTATCTCCGAAAATGTATAAAGTACAATGAATTTTTAAATATTATACTCTTCTTCTATGGGCAGTTAGCACCCGCAGCAAGTATACTAACTACTGATTGTATCATGCTCTCTCTTCCTCTCTACATCTGACATAAATCATCCGTCGGAAAAAGAAGAAAAAACGCCATATACGCCAAACCCTATGCTGCCTTCGCGTATTGTGTGCCCTTTTGTTTGTTTTTTCTTGCGTGCTTTTACAAACTACATGAACCCATGTAGGGGTTGAGACCCATGAATAAATGCACCACACAGATCAGCTCGTGATCGGGGACGCTTTCATTGAACACACCACGAAGGATTTGTTGCTCGGGAAGTTACACCCGAATTTTTATTCAAAGGTGCTCTTCCACCCCTCCACATTCAGCCCTATGCAATCACACTGTCCTACGACTCATCCTCAGTATCGGTGTTGGTCGCACTAGTGTCATCTTCCTCCTCCTCCGTACCACTCTCGTCGTCAGAATCCTCCTCCTGTCGTTTCCGTGGCTTCGTTGTGCCTGGGACGCTACCACCCTTGAGGGCATTCATTTGCCCAGCGATGGAATCTGATCTACGCGTTAATATATTTCAAGTGTTTGTGGAATGAATGAACCTACCTTCATCTGGCTCACTGATCTCATCTTCAGCAGCCATCTGTGCTGCTTTACTGGCTTCTTCAACCGAGAGGGTAACCTCCATCTTTGTGTCGAAACCAATATAGCTATCACAGACCAGGTGCATGACAAATGTGTACTGACCAGCTTGGGGAGGCGCAGCAAATTGTGCTTTCAAGGTTTGCATGAAGTAGGTGGGCTTGCCATCATCGGTGAAAATCGGCTTGTCAAAAGTTGAGAACGTGAACGGCGGGACAGCCATCTTTCCTTGCTTGCTGTCCGACAAGAAAACATGCCACTTTGGTGAGTAGTCCCGGGCATAATAAGGGGCAAATGCCAATGGTGGTGACACAGGCTTGGGGGTTTCTTTCCCGATAACCTTACCATTGGCATCCTTAACCACCTTCTTACGACCAAGCATTGCGTCTAGATCATCTTCAGCTGGATCCACATCCTCAAGATCAAGCTCGTCGATTTCTGGAACGTCTGTGCTTCCTGGGGGGATGAATCGGCCCTTAACCACGAAAGTCACCAAGGATGACGGGATAATGAATCGTTCTCCAGTGACCTTGAAAAATGCTTTTGCAACTCTGAAGTACGGGAGCTGACGGGCGACGCTAACTGCGGTCTGGTATTGTTCCTCCGTGAGGAGCCCTTTCCCAACAGCAAGGCTTCGGCGTTCAGCGTCAGGCAAATCCATGAATTGCTGGACAGTGCTATGCGTCTTCGAGTCGCCTTCGATGGCCTTGACAACAGCAGGAGTGAAATGCGGCAGTTGGAAGAGCGGAGACGCGTTCGGCGGCACGGCTTGAATAAGTCTTTGGCTAGTAAAGTACGAAGACAAGAGGGGGGTTGTGTTCCCATAGGCAAGCGAAATGGCAGTAAACGAACGGCAAAGGGATTGTGCGATAGGCCCAACCATATACTTGGCACTGTTCAAAGCAGGGTCATCCAGTTCCACACGGCCAAGGTAAGCCCATAGAAGCGCCAGCACCTTTCGCCTCACGCCGCTTTCAAGGTCCTCTAGCTTTTCCTTATCTTTGACAGCTAGACCACCAGCGAAAGTGGTAGCCTCTCCATCAGCCAAGACTCTTGATTCGATTTTAGCGAGTCCAGACTCAGCCTTGTCTCCCTTGAGGTTCTCTCGGAATTCCTTGCCAGTGCTAAGGGCGGTGATGAGATCCCCCTGGTCCATGCTGTCGGAATACTCGCGGAACAGGTTGTTGGCGCTATCGACCTGGACTCCCTCCTTGGTCATGCGCTGGGTGCCGTACCACCATGATCCAACGTAGTAGGGAAGCATAACTCCGAGCAGGAGAGCGTAGACCAGAACGACGTACTTCCCGTTTCCATCCGACACAATAAACTGGGGAAGGGCGATGCCAACGCTGAAACCTTGCTTGCCGTCAGGATGTCCGTACTGAATATAGTTTTTTCGGACCTCCTCGTCGGTAAGCGCCTGGTAGGCCTTGGTGAGCTCGACCCATTGGTCATTGAGCGACTCGGCAGTCTCGTTCTTGGCTGGGTCCGGTCGAATTTTGTCGGGGTGAAACTTGAGACCGAGTCTCTTGTAGTGGGTTTTGATCTGCTTTTCTGTCGCGGACTATATTTGGGGAGGAAAGAAGGTCTACGTCAGTAACTTATCGTCAGATGTGTGCGCAACAGTTCGCAACGTACCTCGGATATGCCTAGAATGTCGTAGGGGTTCCACAGCTTTGCTGCTGTGCGTTGGGTAGTGAGGATGAGATATATCATGCCGGCCATAGTCACCCATCCTAGCAGGACGGTGATAGCGCGCTTGATCTTGCGTTGCTTTCGCTTTTGCGCTGCGCGCTGCGCCTGTACCAGGTCGGCATGTTCAGGCTTGAACGAAGTCTGGATCCGGGGCGCCAGAGCTTCGGCATCTTTGGTGGGCGCGAGGAGGCTGTAGGTCAAGGGTAAGGTGATGATGGTCGACAAGGTGAAGATGAAGAAGGGGTAGAACTGGCCCTGCTCGTCGTAAGAGTAGTCTGAACTCATGGTGCAGACGGGCCCTACAACAGGGTCTTCCTAAATGACTGGCTTCGCAGAATAATTGCGAGGTGTTGATAGAACGTTGGACAAGGAAAGAAGAAGGAAACCCGGTTGGGTTGGGTGGACTGTTAAATCTGGAACACGCTGAAGCAAGCTGTCCACAGGGCTGGCTGGGTTCGTGGAGGGATGATGTATGGATGAATGATTGAATCGTGGCCTTCTAAATTAATGGCTACGTAGAAATGCCCAGCCTTATCGATAAGAATAAGGTGGCTGGCCTTGCTGGCCTTGCTGGCTGGCTTACTCTCACTTATGTGGCTTCCTTCCAATACTTTCCTTGCAAAAAAAGATATATATATGTGGGGCTCGAGGTTCCACCACTACATACCTAGGTACTAACCTTTAGACCCTTAGCCTGTGTCTGTACCATTACCTTGGTACCTGTAACTATGAAGTAGGTAGTCTCTTGTGACCTTATGTAGGTACTTAGCATTGTATTATACTAAGTTCACTAAACTAGTATCATCCTGTACATCGGATTCCAGTAACATTTCAAAAAGTCCTACGACACAGGTTACTATAATATGACCAGGACCACCATAGCCTGTGCAGCTATAATCCATTTCCAGCACCGGATTTCCTCTGTCTATCTAGTATGCGTAATATGATAAATGGGCAAAACAATCGGTAAACGCCGTGATTCCACCCCAGCACCAAGCCTCCTATCTACATATCTACCCTCTTCCCAAGCTGCCCTCAAATAAATGGCATCAGTGTCCCGACCCTCTTTCTATACTCAACATATTCGTCTTTGAAGAAGTGGACGAGTAACGTCTCCTCATGTCTAATTCTTGACGAGAAGAACCTCCACAACACGATAGTATATGCGACGAAGCATATCGGGTTTCCGAGGACGAGTTGTGTGCCCACTCCCCAGTAGAAGAAGCCGAAGTAGGCCGGGTGCCGCATAAACGAGTAGAGGCCGGTTGTTACGAGGATGTGGGTATCCTTCTTGCGGTGTTGAATGGTATGGTTAAAGGACTGGCCTGCCTGAGCCATAGCCGCGCTGCGAACGAACTGCCCCACGAACACCATGATGAACCCTAGAAGTAGCATGACATGGCCGGTATAAAACGGTGCCCACGAGCGGTTCGGGAATATCAGCTTGGTAAGTAGACATTCAAGCGACGCGGACACGTGGGCGATCGCGTAGGCCGGCCAGTTCGCTGTCAGAAGAAAAGAACCGATATTGGCCACGGGAGTGTTGTATTTCGCTGTCGTCCAGAACTCCAAGAAGTGGAAAGTGGATAGTGCGGCGATGAAGAATGGCACGCGCCATAAGGGAGAAGAGGTCAGGATCAGGATGAGAACCATAGAGGTGGTGGACAAAGCGAGGGCGATGCCGAGACAGAATGACCGAAGCGCAATACCCTCGAGGGACTTCGCCTGGCCGGGGAAGTAGGGCTTGTCAGGCGACGCCCGAGCGCTCTGGACTATGGGACTATGGATCGGGAGCTCGTTAGCACTCTTGTCGGTTGTGCCTGTGTTGGTGAAGTCAAGGGCCGCAAGGGAAGCACGGCGGCGATGACGAACGCCCGTGGCCCATGATGCGGACTCTTCATGCTCCTGGAGGGGAGCAAGGGGTGAGTTGGGCGGCATGGTTGACAGCTTAGAGGCCAAGTAGAATGAGTGCGCGGGAGAAGCAACGACCAGGCGACGTTACAAGAACCAGACAGGGTATGGAATATATGTCTTATGGTGAAGGAAAGACTAGCTAGTAGCAGGGAGAAAGAAAAAGACGAACCTATCCGGAGACGACTCCATTGTTCCCCCCAGAGAAACTTTTTGTTATATCGAATGCTTTGCGTGTTTGAGGAACAAAGACAAAGGAGTCGGATGACTGGCGCCCATGCTTCGTACTCCGTCGAGGCGCAAAGACGTTGGGGTTTGTTTTGTTTTGTGCTGTTTTAAAGTGACGAAATGGGCATATGAACTAGGTAGGTACTGTAGCTCTAGTGTAAAGACTAGGTAGAATAGGCCCTGGACAATGGATGGGCGGTGAACTGAGGCAGAAGTTTGGGTAGTAGGTACGTAATAGGTAGATAAGGTTAATAACGACCCGCTCTGTTCGTAGGTCGGTCGACCTTAAAAGTCGCAATGATAAAAAGTCAAACATGGGATTACACTAACCTAGTACCTACTATTATTATCTGTAACAACCGATCCGTACTTGGTCAAACCCAAACAAGACGGATTGATAAGTATAGAGTGTGAGTATCTGAGAACCATCTTCAAGAGCAGGCAGTGACTTTTGTTTTACGATACCATTTTATGCATATGAAATCGACTTGAAAATAGCTTCATATCCAGGTTCGCCTATACTTAGGTAGTTGTAAAAGAAGCACACATACTACACATAATGTAGGTATGTACATATTATGTAGGACATGGGTTACCTACACTAGTAGCCTTAGTAGTAGTAGGGGATACCTAGAAAGAAGCAGTATCTTGGGTGCCTAGAGCACTAACCTATGTACTAAAGGTATGTATCACTAACCTTATGTACAAACTGGTACTAGGGAGGAGGTAGATAGATGTAGATAGATGGAGCTACTATGTAATATCTACATCAATGCATATGGGGGGAAACCCTACCATATAACTCCGTACATCCACTATGCAGGTATATACATAGAATACCTTAGCGCAGTATAAGTGCATGTATACCTAATCAATCGAAAGTAAATTGTTGCATGTAACATCGTACCCCATCCTTTCGTTCCGCTGCGTAATTAAGTAGCTGCCTGTGAGCAGTAAACAGACTCTCTTCACTTCTATACACCTCTTTCCCAAGGCTTGATATGAATGACGCCTAAATACCTAACCTAGATAGCTAGTAGTGAAGAGTGAAATTACTTAGTGAGGATGGCCTTACGCTCTATCGACCCAGCAGAGAACAGGCGGCGAATGGAGAATGGGGAGCTATATTTTGCATTTACCCCTGATCTTATAGCAGATCGCCGAAGATGTCGGCAAGCCTTCGACAAGTTCAACGATGCTAGAGACATCACCAGACGCCAACAGGTAGAACTATTCCAAAGGTGGGAATCTGACATCCAATCTAGCTCCTTTTCATGTTCATATCTAGCGCCTAACCTCTGTCGAATAGGATCATAAATGACACGACAGCCCTCCCTCCGCTAGGTCCCACGCCCGAGGAGGACGAAGACCAGCTCGCGGATTGGGTCTGGTGCGATGCACCCATCAAAATGGACTATGGATACAACGTGAAGTAGGTTCCCTCACTGTACTCCACCGTCAGCAAATGCTCAAGGCCACAGGTTTGGGAAGAACTGCTATGTAAATAGCAATTCAACCTGGATTGACACTAGCCTCATAACGGTGGGCGACCGAGTTGTTATTGGTCCAAACTGCTCCTTTTTCTCCGGCACGCATCCTACGGACCCAAGGGTTCGCAATGGAACCAATGGCCCTGAGACTGGGTCACCCATCACGATTGGTGAAGATTGTTGGTTTGGTGGAAACTGTGTCGTTCTCCCCGGTGTCACCGTAGGCCGTGGGTGTACAATCGGTGCCGGAAGTGTGGTGACAAGAGACATTCCCCCTTTTATGGTCGCATGTGGCAATCCAGCCAGGGCCATCAAGTCGATCCGGGAGGTGCCTGGCGAGGAGCTGCCGCCAGGCTATATTCCACCAGCGGACATTCCGAACTCCGAGGCAGCGTAAGAATGAAGCTTCATAGACCTCCTTGGATAGTGAAAGACGAGACAATCAGAGTTAAGACATTGATCCACCCCCAGATGAAGGGTATCCACGTCGAGATCTCGTAGCATCCTGCAATGTAGACGGCGCCGAGTCTAGGGGGTTACATGTCAGTATCTAGAAGATATAGACAGCAGCATCTCGGAGATCTGAGAAAAGAGGTTACGAACACTGCGCCGACAATGCTTCCAGCGACCAAAGCTTCAACTCCTGCTATGATAAAGTAGACGAAGGGGACGGCCACGAGATACTTCCATACTGATCTTCGCTTGCCAACTTGCATAAAGAGGGCGACTCCGGTGGCGCCGAGGTGGAAGAGGGCATAGAGCATGAGAGTCCATAGTAGCGTAAAGCGCCAGGAGTCGAAGACAGAATAGAGGGCGCAACCTCTCGACTCGGGAGGCCAGCAGAGGGAGGGAAACCTGGGGCTGTGGTAGCCGTCAGGGGGGTAATTATGACAGGTACCGCTGCGTGAGGATTAGTTGGTGAGTTTCCTGATTAGGTAGATGAAAGTTTGATGGCTTTGACATACGCTGGATAGGCCATGGATTTATCTATATACTCTTCCAGAAGTGGGAGTGGTAAGTTATAAGTGGTTGGTTGATAGTACATAAGGTAGTAGGTTAGTAGGCAGGTAAATTAATTAGATCAGATGTATAGATAGGTACATGCCTTAGGTAAGGTCCACTTCACTGCATGCCGATTCAGGTAGTGCAACATGCCCTGTAATCTATTTGTATTACGTAACCTTGAACCTTGCTTGGGGAAGCCGGAGCTAATAAGGTTGGGCCTTGCTTTTCTGCACGTCGTAATTGTGGATCCCTGTCTGTTTGCTGCCGGGCAAAACCAGTCAGCAGTTTCACAAGTCCTGGGTTCGTGCCGCGGCAAAAAATAATACGCAGCCCTTCCTGCCGACAACATCCCATCTTTTCTTCACCTTACATCCTCAAAGGGCACCGGTGGCCAGTCGAACTAATCGCAATTGCAGACGGTCGATTTGATCGGCACAGCCTCCCACTTCCTCTCGAACAATGGTCTAAAAGGGTGTCCTTGCCCGTGGTATCGAAACACTAGGGTTCTTCTAGTCTAACTAGGAACATGTCTGCCGACCGCTTGTTGACCACGGTCCTGCGGGCCTACCACGACCCATCCAACCCGGCCGAAACTGATAACATCTTTGCCTCGACGAATGCCCTCCTGACGAATCTGAACAATCCTCTGAACCTGTCTCTTCTGACCTCGCATTTCCTAACCGCCCGCGCCATATGGCAGGTCCCCGACGGCCTGCGCACCTGTCTGCGTGTCCTGAGCATCTACAACACCGCTGCCCTCCATGTACGCAGAAACGAAGTAGAAAATGCCACTCTCCCAAGCGGGCAGATGCCCGTCCGGAGTCGCGTCACTGCCGATGAATGGGCTCGCGCCGTCGCCAAGGGCCTCGACGACAAGTCCGAAAGATGGCAGCATGTGCTTGTGCTGGCTGGTGTTCTGGTGGGCATGGAAGGTGAGGAGAGGAGGTCCTTATCATGGAGTTTGAGATCAACCCTAGAGAACGCGGTCGCCTCGGCTGCGGGGTTGGCATTGCAGGATCCGGCACGCGCCGGGCCCTTGGGCAGAGGTGCTGTTGTGCTCGCCTTGACGTATGCGTTCCCGCTGCTATCTGACTCGGCTAAGCAGTCGTTGAACTACAACCTATTGCTCCCAGCTATTATCGAAGCCATGCTTGGTGACGAAGGCTTTCAGTACGGTGACTTCATTCAAACTATCACTGGTGACGTGGCCTCACAACGGAATGTCACTTGGCGTGTAAACGGGCCGTCGGTTACTAGACTTCAGACGCTCGAATCTCGACCTATCTCCCAGAACATGGGCCCCTTATCGCGGCTTGCCGGCTTTGCGATCCAACATGCCATCAAATCTGACATTGTTCTCCAAGCCCAGGACGACCTATTGGCTTTCACAACCGGCCTATTGGACAAATGGGAGCACTGCCCACTTTCCAGCATTGATCTATCGGTTGAAGCTAGGGTCCTTCCCCCCGAGATCCGTCAGGGCCCCTGGCCAATGTTATGGCAGCTATTCAAGAAGATCATGTATACAGTCGTGGCAACTCTACAACCCATCGTGGGCCGGTCTTTGCTTGATCTGAATCTACGGAATGAATTGGTCGCTCCCAAGGTCGCCGTGAAAACGTTACGCATACTACGAAACCTGTCTTTTATATCCACACGCCAAGGTGCCAGTACCTTCCAAGTCTATACTTTCACTTACCTTACGTCGCTTGACATTATTACGAGATACCCTGACGCTTGCGTTGCTTTTCTGCAAGAAACAATCCTACCACCCCCTCAGACAAACAGCATACCCTCCCCTGTACACCAAGCCCTCACACTCTTTTACCTCAATACTGCCGAGCACTTCCCGCTCAACATTCCCACGCCCGCCTGCGAGTCCCTTATCATCACTCCCGCCACCACACTTATATCCCCTGACTCGTGGCTCACCTTTCCCGGGAATACCAACCCTCCATCTGCCCTAACGCTTGAGCTCTTCGAGTCGGCACACTCATGTGTGCTTTCCGTGCTCTCGTGCCCTCAGCACGGTCGTCTAACCGTCTCGCTGATCCCCTTCTACGTTGATTCCCTGCTAGCCTCGTTCCCCTCGCGCATCTCGCCGCGCCAATTCCGTCTCGCCTTTCGCACCGTCATGCAGATCGTGAGCCCACCCTACCCCATTTCATCGACCCACCCCGAGCTTTCGGAGACCCTGCTCGAAATGCTGCAGTACCACGCCGTTGAGGGAGGTGCTTCCACGAAACCACTCCCTTCAGGCGGGCCTGCCGCCGCCGCCGCCGCCTCCGCTGGGGAGTCCGGTGGTATTCAAACTCTGCCACGCGTACAGATAGAGGAGGACCCGCCCGTCTCGGAACAGACAACCCTCGTCCTCGCCCTCATCGACGCTCTACCTTATCTCCCACTACCAATCTTAGAAGAGTGGCTTTCCCGCACGGCTGAGACCCTGAATACCATAGCCGACCCGCATATGCGCGAGATCGCGCGCCGGCGATTCTGGGACGTCCTAGTCAGCGGCGAGATGGACGTTGATCGCGCGGCCGTGGGCGTTACGTGGTGGGGCACGCATGGAGGCCGCGAGATGGTCATGCACGGCCAGCCTCGCAGACCCGGCGGCAGCAGCAGTAGCGGCCGTGCGCACAGAAGAGTCAAAAGAGGGACGGGATTCGGGGACGGAGATAAAGTGAGGCACAGGAGTGGAGAGGGAGGTGAAGAAGGATTCATGATGAGCGGTGCGCTCGTTCAGCAAGGAGGATCGAAGAGAGAGAGTAAGCTGTAAGAGAAAAAATGGAAGCGAAGCAATATTCAAGACTTTTTCTTATTTTTGGAGACAGATACCTAAGCTAGAGAAGGGAAAAGCTAAGGAAAGGAAAGTTTCATGAGGAATAATGAGACGATAATGAAGGGATCACTATGGGGACGAGGACGGGAATATTTTTGTTGGGTTTTCTTTTCTTAATTGAGTGTTGTATACTTTGAGAGGCGAAATATTGATACCGGATTGTTTGGGAAGGGGGGGGTGGTGAGATCTTCCTTCTCGAGAAGAAAAGGAGAGGGCGAAATATAATTTACCTACTACGATATGCCAAACTAGTCATTTGGCATCACCTATATAGTATCTCTATGTATATTGACGCGTAAACCAGGTAGGTAGCTTATTAGGTAGATAGGATGATACATTATATTTGTAGTTATAAATATTCCATGCTCAAAGACAAAAAACGAGGCGCTCACAAAACACGGGAAACCATCCACGTGATGTATTGGTATTTTTGCCAAAATAAAAGCAAAAGAAAAAGTTGCGTAATAAGACATGTGGAAGGAAACTAACAAAAAAAAAAAAAAAAGACGCCTGCTTCTTTCTTCGTCTTCTGAGCCTTAGGCATATATGGCGGAAGAGTGGTATCGACCCAAGCTCGTCTTTCGCCTCGGACCCGTCGTCGGTCTTTGTCGTGTCTCCTCTAACTAGACACGAGAAACCTCCCTGGCCTTCCTCCCCCTTCTCCCTTTCTTGTATTCTTTCAAGTTCTCGCCTGCTCTCAGAGCTGCCCAGCCGCATCATCCTCGCACCATGTTCGTCAAGAGAGTCGGGAAAGCCTACATACACCCTGTACATAGCTCCTCTCTCCCTTTCCCTTCCTTTCATTTCCTACCCATGGTCTTTTTTTCTTTCTCGTGTCTCTTTCATTCTTTCCTTCCGAGCTCGTCCCTTGGGCTTTTTTTTCTTTTTTCGTAAGATTTCATATCGTCTTGAAAAAAAAAAGAAAAAATAGTGTTCTTCTAAATTAAAACCTTCGAGAGGGGAACAATATAAAATATAAAATAAAAAGAAGTCGAGAAGAAAAAGAAAGGGGAAAAAAAAGGGAAGGCGCTATTGGTCGTAGTCGTATGTATGTGTGTGTGTCGTTTGCTTGAAGGTGCAAATTCTTTATATTAATCCATCTCACGTCTTGCCTTGCTCGTCTTTTCCTTATTTTGCCCCCCCGGGGGTGCGCGGGGGTTTATTTTATTTTATTTTATTTTCGTCTTCCTTTCCTTTATTAATAATGACTCGAATACGTCGAATACGGCGAGACGTCGTGCGCTGCGACCTGCGAGTACACCGTGGGCGATAGGCCGTCGACCGGGGACACGCTGCGCTGGCCGGCGCCTCCGGGCCCGATCTGCTGGTCGATGCTGTGGTCGGAATACCGCGCCGAGTCCCTGTTGCCATCCTCGTGCGTACGGTGTTGTTCGTGATTCGGCTGTTGCTGGTTCTGCTGCTGCTGGTAATGCTGCTGGTCCTCCACGGTGCTGCCCGGGAGCTCCACGGGGGCGATCTGGCCGTTGCCCTCGCCGAGCTCGGCGAGCAGCGGCATGTTGGCCGTCGAGTTGGTCTTGCGGACGCTGTGCTGCTTCCACTCCTCCTCGCGGGGGGGCAGCTCGACGGCGCCCTCCTGCTTCCATATCTCGCGGGGCGGGAGCTCGGCGGCGCCGCCCTGCTGGGTGTTCATGTGCGCGTACTCGACCGACGGCGGCGTCGCCATGCCGTACGTGTTCGCGTACTCCGTGGACCCCGCCCAGGTGCCCGCGCTGGAGCCCGGCGGTATGGCGGCGGCGCCGGCGGCCTGGGCGGCGGAGGAGCGCCGCCGCCGCGAGTACACCCACACGAACCAGGCGGCGAGGCCGAGGGAGACGGAGGCGAAACCTATGCCCACGCCTATGCCTATCTTGGCCGTGGAGGAGAGCGTGCCCGGTGTCGAGGCGGCGTCTGAACTCGACGGGGAGGAGGTCGCGGTCGGTGTCGATGACGATATGACGGCGGAGGCCTGTGCGAGGAAGGCCTCTTTCGAGACGGCGATGGTGACGCCCGTGCCTTCGCAATTATAGTCGAGCGTTTCCCAAACGGCAACCAAGTCCGAGGGACTTGCTTTCGCGACGCAGGTGGCGGTGTTATACTAAAAAGAAGGGAGAGGGGGGCAATATAAGTAAACATCATGTTCCACTAACTAGGTAGGTAATAAATCAAAAAGAACCCCCCGAGCCGACATCTAGAAGAGAACAACAACATTTGCACTCGGCCAACAGCCTAAGGCACAATTTGAGGCTTTCACGGCCAAGGAGAAGAGGAAGAGGAATCGCTATACGTACTATAAAAAAACGAGTTAGCCGCTGACACTATACACTACATAACGATAGCATAGCATAATAACAATGCCGACAAGATTGACAAAAATAAAAATAAAAAAAGTCAACAAAAGAAAATAAAATCGGAGCCCTGAGGCCTCCCTTCCACACGAGCACAGAAAGATTTCCCCAATACGTACCTACGAAGTTGCCTTTATTCCTACAGAGACATTGGTTGAGCTCCGCCCCCGAATTTCCCGTACACGTAGTCTGGTCCGCGGCATCGTATAGGCATTGTTGTGACCCGGATGGGTACGCTGAGAAGTCGTTTTCGAGGGCGCGCACGATCGTGGGGGCGGTTTGGAGCAGCAGGCTGAGGACCAGCGAAGGCGGTAGTAATAATATCCTCATGTCTGCGTCTGCTGGCTGCTGATACGAACCGTCCGTCCGTATCTTGGGGGGCGCGTTATAATACCTTTCCTTGCCTTGTCTTTCCTTTTTTTTTCTTGCCTTGGCCGTCTGTGGTAGCAGCTGAACAATAAAATACCGACAAGCCTATACAGTTGTAATGTGTATCAAGTTCATCCACACATCATCGGGTGGTGGCGATGGGAGAAAGAGGGAAAAGAAAGGGAGGGAAAGATTCAGAACGCACACGCCCGTTTTCCGATGAATTCATTTCAGAAGGACGGCCGCGCGGTAGAGCTGGGCACCCCGACGATCACTCTTGTCAAGTAATAAATACATTGACACTCTCTAGAACAGCAGAGCCCAGACCAGCCACTCTTTGCTCCGCTACTAGCACGACCGACTACCTAACACGAACCGTGAGTTGTCCTCCCCCCCCCCCTAGTGGCACCGCCCAAAAGCCTTGCTCCTTTGCCTGCCCTACACGATTTGGTAGGTAGGGTATCCATCCAAAACCCCGACCTTACCATCATGAGCACAAGCTCGAGCCCTTCCATGGCTATAGCCGGGGCTGTCGGGGCCACTACTAGGGCTACCTACGCTACAACCAGGCGAAGCCAGGGGACTGGGGTGAGGCTATACCCTGTCTGCGCACTTCGCCCAAGCCGTGATAATGTATCATTTAGAGCTTTGTGAACTTATCTCTCCCATTGCCAAGCCCCTGAAAATTAAGCTTCGACCGATCAAGTCGTTCATGATTGGTTGCCAGGGGCCAGTTTCATCGCTCGCGAATCATAAGTGTGCTCGAGATGGGTGGAGTTGTTCGATTTGCACACGGGTTTTCACGGCCGCCTCGGTCGCATGTCTTACCTGTCTTGTCTGTCTGTCTGTATCTCTTTCTCTCTCTCTCGCCATCTGCCTGCCTGTCGGTCTTACCGCTTTACGTCTGTTCTCCACAGTTCGTGACTTAGCAGCCAAATATGAGACTAACCGAGCGGAAGAAGAGAGGGGGGGAGACGGAAAATTCAAAAGCATGAAAAAGAAGGGGAAAGAAGGAAAAAAGACCATCCAAGCCCGATCTGAAAATCAGTTTCTAAATTAAGTAAATTTCTAAGACAGTCTAGTTGAGGCTCTATACTACACCGACCGATGTGGTAACCTGAGATCGATGCAAAAAACCAAGAAAAAAAAAGGGGGGAGGCATCATGCTTACTTTATATAGTAAACTACCTACCTAACCTAGCACGAGTCGTCATCATCAAGGGAATATAATCTCGATATGGGAAAATTGTATGATTGGATGACAACTGTTCCATTCCAAAAGAGAAAGAAGAGGTCTTGCCTATCATCATCATATCGAGAGCTCAACTCTTCTCGACTACAAAATTTACACGAAAGAGAAGAGAGAGAAAAATCGTGCGTTGTCCGGCCAAGTGAAACAGGAAGAAAGAAAGAAGATACAGAAAAGTAAAGGAGAAAACAGACTAAAGAAAAGAAAAGAGAGAGCCAAGAAAATATCTAACTACTTTGGCTCTAGTTCATACTTGTCTCGCCTATGCCTACCTAAGTAGTGATGGAACCTTTTAATCTTGAGCTTGTCGTATTAACTATTCACCGAGATGATGCAGGTTTGGGCACGACCTGAGGCCATTAAGGTATAATTCTCATGCTAGATACATTCTAGCCCGTAACATGTGATACTATTGACATTAGTATTACCTTAAGCTAAGTCGTCTAAACTACTTCCATGTAGATACTGTTTGAAATATACTCGTAATATAGGCACCTAGCAGTTGACACACCAATTCATTAAGTGCAAAGGTCACTAGTGCCAGGGAAGAAAAACAAGATGTAACATATTCACAGAACGCAATGGACTCGTGAGAATTTATATATACCTCGTATCAGGGAATATCTAATGACGTAATCCCGTGATCCGCATTCCGACAAAATCCACCCCTGACCGTATCTAGGACCGACATGACATGACATGACGACAAGAGACATATACGCCATCAGATGGAAGAGTAAAAAGGTGAGATCAGGATCCAAAGGCAGGGGATGGATATGGCGCCCAACCGGGAAAACAGCTCTCGCACTTTGCCAGCCAAACAAGAACTCCGTCCATGATGATATGCGTGAGTAACTGCCTATTTTTTGAGTCATCCATACCGTGACAACAAAACAAAGAAAATATAAACCTTCCGCCTCGCGCAAGCAAACATATAGGGTATGTGGAATTCGACGTTGCTAGACCGAGGCACTTGAGTATCATACAGGAATCAAAATCCCATAGCGCCAAGATAGGCAGAGGAAAAGAAAGGTGCACATGAGGCCGGATCATCGAGAGCACAGGGGAAGGAGTTTATGACAAGTGGTTGCCATTCGTACCGTTAGGAAGCCTTTCAGGCGACTCCTGAGCCCGCTTGATTCCATTAACATGCGTTATGGTATGCGGCGAGACACTCGTAGGTGATCGGCTGCGTCCGTATTCTATGGCCTCATTCGACGCCAGACTCCTCGGCGTCAGGTGAGCCCCGTTAAGCACAGATTGCTTTTGTTGCTCGGTAAGAAGGTGACCCAAGTTCTGCTCAAGGCAAAGACGTGCATAATCGGGCTCGTCCGGCGTCACGGCAACAAGACCCCGCCTTGGCACACGATGCTCTGGGAATGGTTCTTTGCTCGGCTTGTACTGTCTGGGCTTGTCTTCGCTAACGAGCTCGCCGTTGGTGTAGTGCTTATATCTCGGTGCAAAAGATCCGCGGCTCTCTGCATCCGGGTCCTGCTTCCATTTCGCAGGGGAACTCCACGTCGACAGGGCTGATTCGTGCTCTGGAAGTTCACAGTAACAGATGGAGAGTTTTACGTCACGTAGATGAGGAATGCTAGGTACGAGGTAGAGAAAGTCGGATTCCTTTAGAATTTTCAATTAGTTTCGGTGTCTGAGTATGCAGGGCCTCTGAGTGCGACTCACCTTGACGAAGAACATTTCCGTCTCGAAGAAGCATTTTGCCGCTTCTCCACGAAGTTGTTCGAGTCGTCTGTAACCTACTGAATGAGGATTGCCGCCATAGTAGTCCGAAAGTTGCTCCCCGAGATGATAGAGCTTGCCCTCCGTCAAGGCGTACCGGTCTTGTTCTAGGCGCCATATGACCCGCTTCGCGACATGCGATACGGAAATACGCTCCCAGCTAGAGTCTACAATTCGGTTAGCTCACATTTCCGTAGCTGGCTTGTCATTGGGGCCATCACTTACACCTTGAGAGCGAGAGATCCTTCTCTCCCAAGAGCAAGGCTACCTGGGTATTCAAAAGCCACTGCTCTCGCCCGTCTGGCTTGCCGGTCGCCTGTGGACGGATAGTGTCATACCGAACACCTTGAGCCTTGGAAAATAGCTCCGCGATTTCTCTTCGCTTCGGATCTGGACAACCATCAAGCCAGCGTAGGAGAGGAGGGAGTTTGGAGAGTCGAATTCTCTCTTGTTCCTCTTGGCGGGCTCGCTGTAATTCGGCTTCTCGCGCGACCCGCTTGCGTTCCCGCTCTCTATGTTCCTCTTCCTCTCGAAGGCGCCGGGCTGCTTCTTCAGCCGCTTCCTTTTCGCGGCGGATCCTCTCTTCTTCCTCACGCTTTTTGCGCTCTTCCTCCTCCTTCTGCTTCTGTTCTTCCTCGCGTTGCTTTCTCTCGCGTTCTTCCTTCTGTTTCTGTTCTTCTTCTAGCCTTGCCTTTTCTTCTTCCTCTTTGCGCCTCAATTCTTGTTCAAGTCGGGCACGTTCCTCCTGCTCTTGGCGTTTCTTTTCAGCTTCTTGCTCCCGTCGTTTGGCTTCGGCCTGTCTTCTCTCCTCTTCCTGGCGCTGCCGTTCGGCTTCCTTCTTCTTGGCCTCTTCAGCAGCGGCGGCGGCTTCTGCCTCTGCCTCTGCCTGGCGTCGTTTGATCTCCTGGCGCTCACGTTCGGCTCGAATATCACAATCTTCGGCTGAAATTGTGGTGGGCGCGTCACGCATCTCTACGTCAGGCTCCTCAGAAGCCACGATGATACTGTTCTTGTCCGCGGCATTCGACTTATCCAAGTCTCGCCTCTCACGATTCACCTTTTTGGCCTTCAAGGAATCCTTACGCTCAAGTTCTGAAGGGCGTTGCCGTTTAGTGGGCTCTCGTGACGGGTCTCGTTTATGTGTACGATCGTCAGGTGACGAGGTCGACAATGGGCGCTTCTCTCGACCTTCAGCATCCAATTTCCTTCTTTTGATAGGCGCGTCGCTGTCGTCCTTGTCTCCAGTTCCATGACGCGGTGGAGTAACACTCGACCGGTGTCTCTTGCCTGGATTATCACCGCCTGATAGACTATCCTTGGATTCATCACGTTTTAGTGCTTTCGTCCTGTCGTGGTACTTTTCAGAGAGCCGATCAGGTCGGCTCTTTTCTCCTGCATCTTCGTTCTTAGTATCGCCACGATCGGTGGCAGAGTTATTCGATGCCATGCTTGCACGACGCTGCTTTTCCCGTTGACCTTTCAGATCCTTGCCCGAGATGAGTTTTCGTCGTGGCTTCATAGCTTCGCCGTCAGAAGAGCCTCCTACAAGTTCAGGTTCGGATATCTTCGGTTTTGTTGGGGCCTTTGACATGGCGGGAGATACTTCACGATCTGTGCTGGGGTGCCGCTCTTCCCTCTTTGGCCGCCCAGGTCCACGTTTTGGCGAAGTTTGCTCCTCATGGTTCCCGAAGGACAGCGACCGTCGTTTTTCCCTGGGGCTGCCAGAAACCTTAGTAGAACCTAGTCTCCTTTTTGAGTCAACATCCCGAGAGGGACTTGAGGGCCGGCGCTTGTGTGATCGGCCGCCGTCAGGGCTGGATTCTCTTCGAGTGACACGTCTAGATTCTTGCTCAGTGTCCCGGTCCCGCCTTGCGGGCGAGGATTTCGCCTTAGATCCTTTAGAGCTTCTCTTGAATTCATCATATGCATTCTTCAAAATATGCTCCTCTTCTTTCCACATAGGTCCCTCCCGGCGTCTGGCAATTTCATAGTATGTCTGTCCCTTAAAACGACGTGTCGGGTCGAACCCGGACGCGTTGAGCAGAAGTTTTATGACCTCAATATTCTCTTGGCCTATGGCGGCCAACATCGGTGTCCCATGTTCAACTGGGAGATTGGGTACAGGGCGTGGGTCAGGATTGGCGCCACCCAAAGCTAGAAGCAGCTCAACAACAAAACTGTGCCCTCCGCGTGCGGCATTAACCAAGGCTTCTGGGTCATCGCAGTGCTCCTTGACCTGTAGAACACGCGTAACTGTCTCATTGTCGCCACGGGCAGCAGCCTGTCTAAGGGTCTTGTCGTCAAGGTTCATGTATAAAAGGTGATTACTTGTCTTCGTCGACCGTACAGTCCCGCCCCGCCTTTGGGCCGCTAGAGTACTGCTCGCCGATGCTGCTGGTGATCGTCGGGGGCTCTCAGGGCCGTGAGATGAAAGAGCATCATGCAGGTCCTGGGGGTGGTGGTCTTCTGATGTCCGCCGTAACTCACCCACACGCTCTTTCGCCTCCCTCAGAGCAGCTCGGATCTCGTCGGCATTGTCCAAGTCGTCGGGCACCTTTTCGAGTGGTTCATGGCCTTCAGCATCTGCCTTGCGAGGATTAACGCCAGCTTTCAATAAAATCTTGATAACACCCAGGTGGCCATTCTCGACAGCATCCAGCAGCGGCGTTTCCTTATCACTGTTCCGACAATCAAGGTTGCACCCTGCATCTATGAGTAGTTGGACGATGTCCTCGTGACCATTCAACGAAGCGATCTGCAGAGGTGTGTTTCCGGCATAGTCGGCAAAGTTAAGGTCCTCGGGTCGCTCTGACAAACGCTTCTTCGCCATCTCGTATTCGCCTTTCGCACAAGCCTTGGCAAGCAAGGTCTGGCCGTGGTTGTCAACGTGCTTCTTGTGAGGCGCCATCCTAGCAGGTGATATGGTCGATTCACCAGTAACGGGAGTGGCGATGCTTCTTAGCTTAGAGCTTCGAGGGTGTGGGCTGCCACTAGCAGAAGAATCATCGGAGGGATAGTCGGTGGATTGGAGGGGTGCAGGAACGCGTCGTTTCTTCGTCCCTAACCCGTTCGAGGATTGGGAGGGGAGTTGCGTTGAGAGACTTCGGCGGTGTATGCGGTTGTGGGGCGAGGGAGATCGATTTCGAGCGGTGGACTGCTTATCCGAATATCGGCCAGATGAGGCTTTATGGTCTCGATCTCTTGCGCTTGCAGGACTATCAAGACCCGCGTCTGATATTCGTGGGCGACGAGCTTTACGTGATTCCCCCTCGTCCTCGGATTCGGCCTTGGGAGCCTTGCGTTTGCTGGGAAGCTGCCGGTCCACTGACTTGGCTTTGTCCTTGAGAGGTTGTTTTTGGGCTCTAGGTTTGGAGGATTCTGAGCCCGACTCGGAATGAGGGTCGCCAGAGGTGCGACGCCGGTGACTAGGGTCGTTACCATGACGATGGTAGGCAGGCGGAGATGCAGGAGCAGAACTGACACCAACCGAGTTGCTGCGTTGCTGCTTCTCCCTCTCTAGTAGGCGTTTCTTCTTCCCCAGCAACGAAGCAGCAGAGGTGTCATCAGAGGGAGCCCCATTGCGTTCGCCATCCTTTCCATCCTTCAGGGATTTCCTCGGCGGAGGTAGGATATCGTCAATCTCGCCATCACTCTTGTCTTCATGTTTGATCACCTTCCTAGGTTTTGAGGGAGAAACACCATCCTTCCCAGGCAGGACAATCGTCTCAGCATCCGAGTTCTGGTCGGGCCCTACATCGTCATCCTGCGCATTTGACAAGGTCGATGCCGACCGTGAATCCTTGGTTAGGAAGGCCAATTTAGGGTTTAGCGGAGATTTGATGTTATTGAGGGTGGTGGTGGTCGGCGGCTTGGGATCATCAGGCTCTGTGTCTCTCCGCCTTGGAGAAGCAGCCTGCTTCGTGTGTGAGGACTCGACAGCATTCTGCGCATCCATAGCATTCAATTCATATACCAGGGTCTCATACAGTACACCATGATGGCCACTCGTGGGTGACTGTTGACAAGGGAGGGTCGCGTTGGAGGAAAAAAAGAGATTGTGTATATTGTGAAGATCTGAGTACCCTACAAGTGGGACGAGAAGAGAAAGCTGTCGGTCGCAGGTTTAGGACAGGACAGGACAGGTTAGGGATGGAACGTGGGTGAGAATGGATGAATGGACAGATGGGTAGAGAAAGGTAGTAAGTAGTGTAGGTAGGTAGGTTAGATGGATAGGTAGATGGATGGATGGATGGATGATTCAACCTGAATTGGAGCTAACACTAGGTAGGTAGGAGGCCGGGGGAGGAAAGAAGAAAAGAAAGGGAAAAAATAGTGTTGCTACTACTGCTCAACAAGGATATTGTATTGCTGTTGAAAGGGGGGGAGGGAGGTGTAGGGTGTATAGAGAGAGAGAAAGTGAGAAAGAGAAAATAGGTAAAATGCCAATAATACTCAATCAACAGTAAACAGAAGTTGATTGGGTTTAATCTGCTTTTTTTTTTCTCCCTTTCCTCCTTCGATCAAGGATTTAGTTTTTTTGCACGGGATTTGCAGACCAGGTAGGTTTTGGGTTGTACGAAACGGAAAGTAGGTAGAGATAGGTAAGGTAGGCAAGGCACTACCAGTTAGTATGTAGGCAGTAGCTGGGACTGGAAAGCAGGCAGAGAAGAAAAAAAAAAAGAGAAAAAAAAACAGCAAGTACGTAGGTAGAATTGGCACGAACGGGGAGTGTGAAGACTTGCTCTTGCCTGACATGTCCTGGTCTAAACATGGACTAGGTCTGGTAGTGTGGACATGCTACGCCATTACTGGACTAGCGTACTCATGTAGCTAGAGGTGGTGCGGCCTAGGTGCTCTGGCAGTATGGGTACTTATGCACTGCAATGGGTGCAACCCAGTCAGTGTGTGGTGACACGGGCTGACTGCACTGGTAGGACCTCTCTGTGAAGATCCACTAATTTTCGAGATCAGACACTAGTGATCCTTACTTTTGATTGGTTGTATTATGTTAGGAGGTCGCCGGTCAACCCGTAAAATCTGCATTTCTTTGCCCCCAAGTTAACCAAGTCCTGCAAGAAGCCCCCGCCCCTCATCTCCTAACTCGCCAGTTGGCTGCCTAGGAGCTTTCTTCTTCTTCTTTTTTTTTTTTTTCCCTCTTCTTACTCTTCTTCCCACCTCGCCTGCAGGAAGTGAGGAGGAAGACTAAGAAAAAATTTATTGGAAGTCCCTCCCCCCCTCTTGCAGGGCTTATTCGTTGTTTGTCTGTCTATCTGTCTAGTGTACTGCTACATTATGTATCTTTATCCCTTTTCATTATTATTTATTGCTATTACTGGTAGGCCCATTAGGAGCAGGTGGTACACATGTATTTACTACCTAACCTTAAGTTACAGGTATTGACCACGTCTGCATCCACCCAAGAGTACCCTTTTTTTCTCCCTTCCCTCCCTATTTTTCAGGGTTCTAATAGAAACTCCTTTTTCTTGTGTGTTCTTCACTTCAATGTACCCTCACAAGTCAGCGTTCGATGTACCACCCTACCACCAATCATCTGTCCATCTATCCATCCATCCACACACACCCACACATCCCTCCCTCCATTTCCCTCCATATTGATAAGCCTGTGCAGATCGTTCGTACTATCATTCCATCATACATCATACATCTCCCACCCTATCGTATCAGGTCCAACCTACCAGCTCCGAAACTATCGATACGTACCTCGAGTGTATTATTATCATTACTCTTATTTTTCCCTTTTTTCCCTTTTTCTCCTGCACCCAAATCTTTCCCTTGCCTACTCAAGTGTATTTCTTGCTTGTTTTTTTTCCCATCATAAGCAGAGTCGGGCTTCCCCATTACAGCGCCTCCACCAGCAACAATCTGCGAAAAGCCTAGCACCGCTATAGAGGGTGACCCGTGCCTTTCGGCTCGTTTGGCCTGCCGATCTTTGTCTCCTACCTAACGGCCTCATTTCCCTTCGACTCTGGTTTACAGATCTGTATCCAGGAAAGGATTATAGCATTCGGAGCGAAATCGGACTGACCAGGTTCCGACATCGATCAGTGCTCATGGCTTCCAACACTAACCCTTCACTACCCGACTCGCTCGACCAGACGCGAATTACAGCCCTGCCAGCAGCCGCCTACTACATCTCGGACTTCATTACTGAGGATGAAGAGGCGTCCATTCTCGATAAGATAGCTTCGGCGCCGAAGCCGCGATGGAAACAGCTTACACATCGACGACTGCAGACCTGGCCATCTGACCTCGTGAATAATAAGTTGATTGATGCCCCATTACCCGCGTGGCTCGAAGAACCCGTCGTGTCCCGTCTCCGGGCCCTCCGTCTTACACAAGAGTCGGACCTAGTCAATATCT
This sequence comes from Biscogniauxia mediterranea, assembly GCA_018398605.1. NCBI lineage: Eukaryota > Fungi > Ascomycota > Sordariomycetes > Xylariales > Xylariaceae > Biscogniauxia > Biscogniauxia mediterranea. The sequence goes on from JAGXTR010000003.1 coordinate 4,346,279, forward strand.
TCCACGACAGCCCTCACCAGAAGCCAAATCATGTTCTCATCAATGAATATCCCCCTGGCGTAGGAATAATGCCCCACAAGGTAGGTAATGTCGGTGGGTTTATAGCAAGGTGAGGAGCTCATCTTGGAATAGGACGGGTCGGCATACCACCCTGTCGTTTGTACCGTAAGTTTGGGGGCAAGCCTTTGTCTAAATATTCACAAGGCAAAGGAGGATGGGGCCTTGGAAGCTGAGCCAGCTTGGAGAATTTTACAGGAACCGAGGAGCCTTCTCATCACCACCGCCGATCTCTATACACATTTTCTTCATGGCATCGCCGATATCACCGAGGACGTTGAGCTCTCCGAGAATACGATTGCTAATTGGGCACTCCTCCGATCGAGCACTGGCTTTCAAGGTGGGCGGAATGTGCGCCAAACCCGCACTAGCCTAACATATCGAGACGTGCTGAAGGTGTCGAAACTCGGGAGCAAACTAGGGGTGTTTCTCAAGAAGTGATATGTCTCGATACGTTTATCTCAAAACACACCGGGTATCATCCTCCATTTTCCATGGACCTTTTCTTGCCCAAACTTTTCGCAATACCATTGCTTGGTCCCATGGGCAGTGACACCAAGGTTGACTGAGACAAATAGCACGGCGCAAAGGAGCGTCTTGTTGTACAATTGACCTTTGGGGGCTGCTATTATTGCCAATGAAAGGTACAGCAGGCATTCACAGGTGTAATGTGGGCAGACCAGGTATTGAAATAAGCCGTCCTCTGGAAGCGAATACTTCTTCAGACCAGATAGGTACTTGTGGCATCTGTACTGCATGAGCCACGCAAACAGAAACATGGGAACGCCAACGACCAGATTCAATCGCAATGTCTCGGTGCTAGATAACGCTGGTTTTGAGTACCAGACCGACTCTACACGATGGTTAGTGTGGGGTGAAGTGCAAAGGTGACGTAGTTACCTACGGGATCCTTCAATCCAAATGGCTATGTTTGTACATAGGTAAAATGTGTTTCCTAGGAGCCAGTGGATGACCCACATCCTAGAAGACGAAGGCCGTAGGACAGTCAAATATTCATACAAGCGCCTAGCACCTTGAAGACACATAAAGAACCATACAAGAAGTACCTGTCCGATGGTCATGGAGGCTGGCGTACGCGGCGCTTGGTGCGTGACGAGGAATTCGAGAATCGTCCCATGGCGGACGTATTGGACGGCCCAGAAAATGGAGCAAGATAGCGATAGAACATAGAAATGAATGAACCAAGAATGAGGGACTTTGCCCACGGACGTGAGCCATCTGACGAGGTTGATGAGAAACCCCTTTTCCGTGCCGTTCCTCGCGGGCGTATTTTGTGGCGCGGATGACGACGACGGCCCTGACGCTGATGATGCTTCGCCCGAACCTCGCGCACCGTATTGTGTAAGCAACCGTTGAACCGTAGCGGGAGCAGCCGCAACAGCCAGCACGGCCGCGGCGCTGAGCACGTAGAAGAGCTGACACAGCACCGCCGGGCTCAGATCCGCCACGTAGGCGAGCAACGAGTCTACCACGGCGACTGACATGGTGCTAGGTAGGTGGAGAGGAACCAAGGACAACAAGCCTCGGGCAAAATTATTTTCAACTGCGAGTTGAAAGTGTCAGGCAGGGCCCTTGTCTCCCCCCCAGTGATTCTCGGTTTTGTTTCTTACGTACCTCCTGAAAAACGGTTGACCGACTAACTAGTAAGTAGTGACTTATAAACTGACGGGCTGGCTGGCTGCACGTGGCCCGTCCAGCTCGTCTTCGGTCTCGCACTAAAGGAAAACTTTCCAAAGCCTGGACCCTCTTTGCAGATTGCAAAAGGGGGAAGGAAGGGGTTGATGGGGAAGAATAGGTAAGTACCCAGGTTAGATAGGTATCTTTTACGGTATTATGCTATTAATGAAGTATATGCTTATCTGGTACTTTTGATAGTCGATAGGTACCTTACTTAAGTCAGTAGCAAATCAGAAAAGAAAAGAAAAAAACCGATAGCCACAAAGCAAATCGCCATTACTAACTACTATGATTATGATTAAACATGGAGAGGAATGAAAAAAACTTTTTTAAAAAGTAATGAAAAAATTGAGGCTCTCACTGTATTCAGTGAGGCATCGGGAATTGAGCCCGATGCGGGGGTCGAACCCGCAACCTTGAGATTAAGAGTCTCACGCTCTACCGATTGAGCTAACCGGGCGGGCGCCATGTTGGGGTTCCATGGTTGGAAACAACAGGCTCTTACGGTAGTATATTTACGATCACTCCGCGGTTTTTTTTGCTTTTAAATTTTTTTAGATTTCTTTTATGATACAGGTTGAGAATACCATAATGGATATTGGTATCATGCTTTATTTACCAAGACAGAAATTTAGTGCAATAGGTCACTTTGAATAATATCTAGTCCACATCACCTTGAGGGGGTGATGTGTTGTTGATGTGTTGTTAATGGACAATTACGTGTGCAGGAACAGAAGAGATAGTTTGTTCGCGTGCTTGAATCGTGACATTGTGTTGGTTTAGAGTATTCAGTATAAGGCTAAAGAATTTATCCTGATGTTCCAGTAGCAGCCTTTTTAGTCTGTCGTTCTTTTTCCCCCTTGGTTTGGTTTCGTGGCGCGGAAAGATGCTTGGAGCGTCGTCCCTATTTATAAAAACTTACCTACCTATTCATACAAATATGGTGGGAATAGAGTTAGTATGTACAAAGTGGTTTCAGACAGCATCGGTTCCCTTTTCTCTATTTCTATTTTCTAATGATGAATTGTTTAACTAAATGTCGGGATTCACTATATTCCGCCTTCTTGGAATAGACTTTCGTCCATGGCAGGAGACATCTATAGTATCAATGAGTCATAAGAGTTGAAATTCAAGAGCATAGAGGATTGATAGCAACTTGTACCTTCAAAATAATTCACTGTTGTTAAAAGATAATCTCATCTTGTGACGACAATATTGTTCGTTTTTCATTAAGCCTATTATTGGGCCACTTCATCTAAGAACGCGGATATTATATCTTAGCCTAGTCCCACGAGGACGGTGGTCATCGAAAGGGTAAGGTGCCAATCCGAGTGAGAAGAATGGAAAGCAGCCGCTTGCTGCTATTCGACTGAGTATAATTGCTATAGAACTCCCCTTCGAAGTCTTGGGACGCTCACGACCTTTTGTTTTTATTTTTTACCTGTTTCACGGTATGCTCAAGTTCTGTAGTAGCACCCCCCTGAGCATATCGTTTCTAGTCTGCGACAATGGTACTATGCCACGAGTATTTTATGCCCATGATGCAGTATTGGGACCAAGATACTTATAGTAGAAGAACTACAGTCTATTAGAAGCCGTGAGATATGGAATCCGGGAGTGAACTCGGGGGCGAACTTAGCTGGAATGGTTAGATGATCATGCATGGCATCGAGTTTTGCTCATGGATATGCATGCTCACAAAGTGATTGGCCCTGTTAGGTCCTTTTCCTAGTTATATATGCCGAATATACCACTCAACTCATCTAAGGAGACCGATAATCTCAACTAAGGGGTCCCATTCTCTCTGACATCTAGGCTTATTGTCATGGACCTAGAGAGTCGGGCTTAAGGCTAGTAGAGTTACAGTACTCGTCCGCTCCGTTGAAGGTATAGTATGATCATAAATAACCTATAGGTCTCGAAGGCATCCTGCAGGCTATTATAGGTCTGGAAACGACGATATCTTCTCGTCTTCACCGATACCTTGTATAGGCAGCTACTCCCTTAATACTTGTCATCGGGCACCCAACCCGGGCTCAAGTAAAAACATAGTTGTTACGGGGAGAATTGAATTGATAACCAACAAAGAGTTCTTCTATATGATAATAGCTTCTTTACGCCCTGGTGGGTGCATAGTACTCTGTATCGCTTGATGCTGCATAGCATAAATGCTCTCCTGGCTGCAACTGCAGCATACCCTTATTCGAAAATTACGATATACCCTATCTTGATGGCTATGACTCGTGTGAACTGAAATAGACAAAATTTCACCCCCCCCCCCCTCCTCCTACTATGTTTAGAGGCCTACTAATGGCGAGAAGAACAAAGCCTCGTTAAAGTAAACACGCTGTCTGATATCACACCAAGATCATCTGACTACCTGTTCTAAGACGCATTGATATTCTTCTAAACATGAATGGGGTTGCCACTATATCGATCTTATTGTTGATACTTACCTAGATCTTGTTACCTGCACCCTAAATATTAATCCTCGGCTTCCTTTTTACTGCCACTACACGCTACGCGGGGCTTCTCACGTAGGTAAATAGAAAAGAAAAAGAAAAAAAAAGAAAAGAAGATAATATTTTTTTATGCTGCAATGCCATTCTCCTATTCGTTCATCCACCAACCTTACAGTTCACCCTCACAGCGCACTTATACATTCCATGTTCAAGCTTTGTCATGGATGGAGTGCACTGATCCCGTTCATTCACTAGGTATCTGACCGAACTGGATTGACTGCGATAAGCATCTGTATCGGTACCTGCTTATAGTTTGCAAGTTCAGTGTGGTGCGTGCGATTCCACTTCTTGAGCATAGATATGTAGGTAGTAAGTAATGTACATAAGGTATATACTACTACCTAGTACTATGTAGGTTAGGTAGGTATGTGTTACTGTTTGCCAGGTGGTATTAGCATAAGTATCTCTCTATCCCCAATTACCTATATGCATCGGATATAAGAATACCTAGGTGGGTGCATCGGTAAAACCACGGAAAATTGCGGGGGCTTGACATCACTATTAAAGATTTCCTCAGTTTCCATTAGATGCCCCACTACTACCTACTTCATGAAGAGGACAATTTCTCAAGCATTCAACCACCCAACCTTACATTAATCAGACCCGGCGAAGAGGCATCACATGCGACACACAAAAATTTAAGAAAATCCCAAGCAAGTCAAGATGGCAACAACTGTGGACAAGGTGAGTGACTTCGGCGATGTATGCGACAGGGGTCTAGTAGCTAACAGGTTCCCAGATTAAGGAGATCGAGGCCGAAGTGAGTCGCTGCCCTTTGGACCATCTGATTTTGGGGGCGATGACCCGATGTACTGAACTCTAGGATTATAGATGGCCCGAACTCAGAAGAACAAGGCTACGTCTTTCCACTTGGGCCAATTGAAGGCAAAGTTGGCTAAGCTCAAGCGAGAGCTCCTGACCCCCTCCGGTGGTGGTGGTGGCGGTGGTGGTGCTGGTTTCGATGTTGCCAGAACAGGGGTTGCCAGTGTTGGCTTCATCGGCTTCCCATCTGTGGGAAAGAGTACCCTGATGAGTAGATTGACCGGTCAACACTCTGAAGCCGCTGCGTACGAGTTCACGACCTTGACGTCTGTGCCCGGCCAGGTCATGTACAATGGTATGCCTGTCACCAACCCCTAAGGCTCTCCCGCATCCTCGGGCCGTCACCCTGTACCTCGACGACCCTGTGTCACAGTTGTTGTTTCTCTATTCTGATGTTATTGGTACAGGAGCGCCCCTGCAGATGATTGATCTCCCTGGTATCATAGAGGGGGCCAAAGACGGAAGAGGTCGTGGTCGGCAAGTCATCGCTGTTGCTAAGACCTGCCACCTGATCTTCATCGTGTTGGATGTGAACAAGCCCCTGACGGACAAGAGGGTTATCGAGACGGAGCTGGAGGGATTTGGCATCCGTATCAACAAGGAGCCGCCTAATATCACCTTCAGGAAGAAAGACAAGGGTGGCCTCAACATCACCAGCACTGTGCCGCTGACTCACATCGATCACGACGAGATCAAGGCCGTGATGAACGAATATCGCATTAACTCGGCAGATATTGCTATTCGCTGCGATGCTACTATTGACGATCTCATCGATGTCCTTGAAGCCAAGAGCCGCAGCTACATACCCGTCATATACGTCCTCAATAAGATCGACGCCATAAGCATAGAGGAGCTAGACCTTCTGTATCGAATTCCTAACGCGGTACCTATCAGCTCCGAGCATGGGTGGAACGTCGATGAGCTGATGGAGGCAATGTACGCCTTGGCCCCTAATATCTAAAGATATAACTACCTATGTATGTCACGCATGGCTAACCTCCCTCCTTTTGCAGGTGGGAAAAACTTAAGTTGGTCCGGGTTTATACGAAACCCAAGGGTAAAATGCCGGACTATTCTTCACCTGTCGTGCTTCGTTCCACTCGGTGCACAGTCGAGGATTTTGTAAGTGTGCTCATCGGGAATCGTTGGCTCTGTGCTAGGATTATCGTTCTGACCGAGGCCTTCCAAGTGCAACGCAATCCACCGAAGTATCCTCGAGCAATTCAAGAACGCGATAGTCTACGGGAAATCCGTGAAGCACCAACCGCAACGTGTGGGACTGGCCCATGAATTGGCAGACGAAGACATAGGTAACAACCAACGCCTGCACCTATTGTTATAAACGCATCATACTTCGTATGCTAATTTTATATCCTCTAGTTACAATCGTCAAGCGATGATCATCGACTGCACCTGGGTGGGAAGGCTGTCTCATGCACCTCAAACTCGAGGATTCTAAGGTGCCTTTTTCTAGCTAACTCTAGGCAGTTTACACATACACACACACACACACACACACGCACACACACACACTCACACACTCACTCACTCACTCACTCACTCCCGTGATGCGACTTGACGCCGAGCTTTTGGATCCCTCTCGGTAGTAGATATCACACGTAGGTAGTACAGAGGCCAACTTCACATAGAGAATTATCTTCATCTGTGCAAGGCTGGTGGGCGGCTGCATAACAAGGTCTCGCGGTTGTTTGCCGTTGGCGGGTCAGGGACGAAGCCGCAGCCGATGCGGCACACTAGGAGCAAGATGTTCATTTGATCTTCTGGAATGGGCTGGTCACGCACGATTACAGTACATTAGTGGACATTGAACAGCCTGGCCAGCTGAGGATCTGTCAACACGCAGGTCCTGGCCCGCGAAACGCAGCCAAGTTGAGAGAGGTAGTCTGCAAGTTGAGTTGAAATAGTATTATTACTGGCTTGCCCCCTTCCCCCTTTCTCCCTTCCCCCCTTTTGCGGGGGGCTTCCTTACTTCTAGGGGACTCGCGCAATCTGCATCTTGAAATCATCAGTGACCAAGTAGAGAGGGCTGCAATCATAAACACCTGCATAACCGAACGGGCCTGCCTCGATGCGGCCGTCTTTCCGATGAGGCGTGTGGGATGCAGAAGCGTGCCTTAGTCTACAGGAGGCCACAGGAGGCCGTTGAGGTACGCTTCACAGCACCAGCATCATCTACCATCTCTGCCTACCATCTACCACCTACCAAGCCTACCTAGCAACTAGCGCACGGTGTAAAAGTAATGCTACACGAGTGAGACCATCACTTTTACCGGCCGATGTCTTAGCCTGGCTCTATCGTTGCACGTTAACGATCGGAATATTTTCCACCCTTTTAGCCAGTCAGCATAGAGACTGTCCCTCCAAGACAGCGCCGACCTGCAAATTGGTGTTTAGCTCCGACCTTTCACAGCGCTTCTCTAGCCGCCGGCGACGCCCACAGTATAACTGGGAGTGCGGCCGTGGAGAAAGTTCTCCATTATGAATTTGGATTTATGGGTCGTGCTCTGTCGACTCTCATCCAACAGGCGCGCTTGTCTTTGCAAGGTCGACGATCCAACTAACCGCAACAGGCCATGATTTCTTGTCATGGCTCGGCGAGCGGGACCACTTTGTCAGCACTGATGCTGAATCGAGAAGCTGTCTGACAGCATTATCATGCCATGCCGTATGGATGGTCTCTCATTATGTACCTACGTAGCTAGTGGAAATGCTAGTAGCTCTACCTACACTACCTACACTACCTACTTAGCAGCCGTATACTTGCCAAGACCCCAGGACCCCAAGACTCCGCCCAAAGACTGCTAGCCAGGACCTAGAGCCGCGGGTATCTACACTACGTTGGCCGCTGGTCCTGGCCGCTGGACGGCACGGCAGCCTCAAAACCGAGCACAGACATTGCGGAGCCATCAACCACCCACCCTTGGAGGTCTCGACTGCCTACCTAGTGTACACTATCTACAACTACCTACGCATGCTCTCTACCTACTCCACAGCTCCCATGGTCATCACGGACTTGATCCCTTTGTAATAAAGCCCTTATATTACTTACGGGGTCGACGTTGGCCATTACGGACGTCCACTTACGCTGAACATTGATCCAGTCCCAGCGGAATCTCGGGTTGGATCTTGTCATTTCTTCAGCAATGCTTACTTTTACGATTAGCATGACCAACATTTGTGATAATTTTGACGGGCAGCGGCCTAGGTAGGTAATTCCCGCGTGGCCTTTCAGACATTTTCGTCTTTGCTTTTTTCTTTTTCTTTCTTTTTTTCTTTTCTTTTCTGTTCCACCTGTCTCGAGCCTAATTTCGTACCATAATAGTCGACGTTGGGGTTCATGGTTTATTGTTGGTAAATAGTCTGTCTCGGCCTGTCCTGCTTGTCTGTCTACTCCCATCGAAACAATAACAACGTCGTATCCAACATTCTGTTGTCGAAGACAGAATGCAAGTCGAGGGGCCTTTTGAAGCATGACGTTACCTCGAACCTGAGCCACGCAAACTTTACGTATGTAACTCCGTGTTCAGGTCGCCGGCAACACACAGTCAAAGAAGCATTCCACGGACAATCTTGCATTTGAAAAGCCTCACTATGAGATCATACTGTTATGGGAAGAGTTGCCGACCCTCAAAGTCGATTTGGGGGGAGGAAAGCCTTGCATGAAGCGGAATCCTGCACAGCCGCCTCGCGGTTTGTAGCACAATCTCGGCCCTCTTCGCGACCTGTACACCCCAGGGGAAACGCTAAACTCGAACAAGTCCCTTAGCTTCCAGGATTCCTCAAGCCTCGCAAGAGTTAGGCATTGATAATCCTGGATTCAGATAAACCTGACCAACTGGAAGACAGCCCGGCGCACGGAAATGGTCTCGCTCGCTTGGACCTCCTGACCATTTCTGCCCAATAGCCCAATGGCATTCGGTAGTAGAAGGGCTTTCGCGTCCTGACCCGGAAATTATATCCAATAGTAAAGTTCGTTGCATTCTACAATGTGCTGTTGGTTGTTATGTGAGTGTGTGAGTGAGTAAGTGAGTGAATGAGTGAGTGAATGTGTGTGTGTATGTATGTACGTAGGTATGTATGTATGTATGTATGTGTATGTGTGTACATCGTACATTTGATGCTCGGAAGCCGTCAGGAACTGTCCACCGGTATTGGCCCTGCTACTATACCTACATAGTGTACATAAGTGTAGTAGCATTTCATCTAGGTAGTGCAAGACTACTACCGTTGGAAACCCAAGACGACTATCCATGGACAGAAGAAGTGGGAACAAGGGCCGTTCCTTTTTCTGTTGGTGCCCTTTTTATTATTATTTTATGTATTTCATTTCTTTAGCCAGATCTAGCCATCTAACGGACGTTAGGTGACAGGCGCGGGAGCGAAGGCTAGGGTCTATAAGCTGGGCCCTCACGACATGTTCCAGCGGTTTTCTCAACTGCATGCCACACAAACTTGCCGCATCAACATGATAGATAGAAACACTAAACACTTTGTATTTTTTTTCTTCACCCCCTCCCCGGCAACTGCCGCAGGGGACTTACGTAGAAACCAGAGCGTTCTTTCAAGGCTGACATCTTGTCGGATGCCCGGCAAAGAGAGAAAATTTTTTCTTCTATCCCTCTCTGCCCTCTCTGTGTCTCTCTCTTTCACGCCCGTAGAGCTTTCGAAGATCACTAGGTTTAGAAACAACTGCTTATCTTATGCTCGGACCGTTCCATGGTTGACGCTTTATTTTTCGGGGCATATCTACCTTAGAATTCTGAAATGAGGCGTAAAGCACAAGGTCTAACCCCGGTCCGCATGAGGATTGATCACCATGAGTGCCGCGATCCCTCCTTGAAGCTGAGGCTTCCGGCATTGAGCGGTTGTAAAAGCGTCAATGGTGTGGAGAAACAGGGCCAGAAGAAGTCAGGAGATCTGAGGAAACCGGCCTGTGCTTTGTTGTGCAATCGCCTTTCGGGGGGGAGGGGAACTAGGGTGGTTCCCCCCGGTTATTTTCTGCTCAGTGCTCATCTCAATTTGACCTGGTCAACGCTTGCTGGTTGCTGCTGTCTTACAACCGGAGATAAATGGGCATTGTAGTCGTGGGAATGGCGAGATGACTTGCTCTCGGGGGCCACAACCACATGAAAGGACAAGGGAAGGGGGGTAAAAAAGAGAGAGAGAGGGAGAGAGAGAGAAAGAGAGGGAGGGAGAGAGAAAAGACAGAGCCTTGACCAATACCCCTCCTTTTGTCAAATTGTTATTATTATTATGTATGGTCCGATAATGGCCGATTTGGTAATTCTACTATACACAACTAACCCTGCGATGTCACTTCTCCACTACCTACTAAACGCTGAAGAAGTGGTCACGAACAAAGCCTCAAGTCTCAGGTCTCAAGGTCTCAAGTCAAGTCAAGTCAAGTCAAGTTAAGTCTCTAGTCTCTCGGAGGATTCAAGAGGGGGATAGTAGCGCTATTCTCTGTAATATGAATCTTGGACAATGAGTGGATGTGTTTTCTGGGCTGTAGTTGAAGATGAGGGGCTCCTAGAGAGTTTCGACGAGGCTTCAAGGGCTTTGGCTCCCTAGCTCCCGTCAAATAGCAGCACGAGAACCCATAATGACGATGGTCATAGCCGGTAATGGGGGCAGATAGTGGTCCATGTTTGGCCCCATGCTGGCCCTACGCTGGCCCTATGAAAAGCGATACGGTCCGTTTTCTACAAGGGGAGCTGGGCCCATGACACCCTGTTTTCCAGCCCCTGCTCAGCAGCTAAACCTGTCAAGTGAGAGCGAGAATCCACAGGATTCACGTCTGGTGGAGAATCGACGGGGCCAAGCTCTTCGGGATCCTAACGAAATACCTCATTGAGCGTCTCCATTCGAACAGCTTACCCGAAGCGGATTATGTAGAAGCTAGACTTGGGACCTCTCCCCTTCGGCGACTCTATCTAAGGTACTCGACACCGCGAAGGCTCATGGAGTCGGTTGCGAGTCCGATAGCAGGGCAGCTTGGTATTTGCTATGCTTGCTCCGTTCCTCCCTGCTGTCCTGCCCGCTTCCTTCGGACGGGGTGTGATACTATCGATATAGAGAAGCGTAGTGTAGTGTATAGAGTGATTAACGAGACGTGCTGACGAAAAGCAGAATAGACAGAGCAAGTTCCTGGGTCTTCCTCCTCCCCAAGTGGGGTTTTAGGACTTGTAATAAGCAATCGCCGGGGCTCTGCTGTGGTTGTCCGCATCAACGAGAGTCCAAAGGCTGTATCCATTATTGCGTCTTGCTTTGCTCTGATTTGCTTTTCATCCTTCACGCGCCCCAGTTAGACCTCGGGAGCTCCCAGTCTCCCGCATTCTAGCGAGATTCAGCTTTGCAGAGCTGCAAGATCTGCTCCCCTCGGCGGCATCTCATCCAGCATCCAATGTCCTTTTGTAAAAAAAGGCCAACCAGACCGCTCAAGGTGAGAGGCCGTGGTGAAACTAATGCTAATGTTTGATAGTAATGAGTTATAGTGTTTTGTTTCCCGTCTTATTTGTTATACTTGTTTTTAAACGTAGCTCAAAAACGTTCCATGAGTCTTTTTTTTCTTCTTCTTCTTCTTCTTCTTCTCTTTCTCTCTCCCTCTCTATCTTACCCGAGTCGTCTCATACATCCGTGATCTCGACGGCTTGCCGAACGTCCGTGGCTTTCGCTTGCTTTATTTTTCCTTTTTTTTTTTCAACCCCTACGCTCTTCCTCCTCTTTGCTGCTCTTGTAAACCCTGTCTGATATGGCTAAGCCCAAGGCTATAGCTCTCCAGTTTGTATTTTCTCTGACAAGCTAAAATCACGGTAGCATTGTGACCTCCTCCACACGCCAGGGCCATGAAAGAGAGCAAAAAATAACTGCCCCCAGTCCAGCGCCAGCCCTTTTCTAGACAAAGTCCACGCCTACCTGAATTCATCTCTTCCTCGAGCGAGCCCCTTGTCTTGTCAGGCCTGTCATACCACATCTTATCCCTCGAGGTTACTACCACCCTCCTCTAGGTATCTCTTCTGTCATTCAGAACCCCCCCAGATTCAAAAGAGGCACACACACACCCACATCCCTGTTAGTGCATACAAACATACATATCTATCCTACGTACGGTCTCCTCCACATGTCTGCGTCCACCACCGTCTAGCCCTGCTTTCGCAGTGCGTCTGATATTCATCCCTATGTCGACTAGCTAGCCGTTAGACTGCATTGCGGCGTCGACTTTCCCCTCGCAACTGAATCTTCCTCGATGGCAAAAGCTGGTGAAAGTTACCTCAGTCCATCAGGTCCTGTTTGCTACGCAGTTCACCAGAATCTACCGATACTCCGGTCATCTTCGTTTACGCCCAAGATACAGGACCACTGTTCCCTTCCGATGCGCCGACAAGGAAAGGCGATATAATCGTAGGATACCCCTTAAGGAAGACGCCCCCATATTGGAAGTATCTTCTTATTGTCCCAAAGTGTGTAAGAGTTGGGCCAACTTGACAGAGACCAGGAGACCAATCCTGGATGTTTGTTGGTTGGTGACTCCTAGGACTCGGCCGTCTCCTCCCGCGCCTGGGAATACACAAGCATACAGCTTTACTACTTGAATCGATACTTTGCGCCTCCTCGCCATTCTCCTTTCAGTGGTTTGCCAAGCAGCCTCTCCTAGACCGTCAACGCTACTGCAGCTCTCAACCGCACACGAATGCTTTTGAACTACGCGGCAAGACCATTGCACACCTCCTACGAACCAATTGCTTAACTGAGTATGCATGTCGTCTCCCGTCCGTAAAACTCAAGTTGCCCAATATAGTCCGGCAGATCCTGACGGTCGCTTTTATCAAATCCTGCTGCTCTGATAGGCATATCGACGTGGTCTGGTGAAAACCTCCCATCACGGTGTTAGCAGCTCTTAGACCGGACCGTGAACATCAGCCGATGCGGCTCTAAGTCACATACACCTCCAAGAGTAGTCCTGCCTGAGTGGCTCAACTGAACGGGCACCATGCATAACACCATGATCAGCTCTACTGGCATAGACCAGGATAACCAGCTTGCTCACGACAACACGTATTCGACCGACCAGTGGGCTGATATGAGTGCCTATACCCATATGGCCATGAACTACACAGGAGACTACTACGTTCAGTCCATGGGACATGGACTGCCGTCAGAGTCGATCGGAGGACACATGGCTCCGCCACCAGTTCCTCAGATGCATCATAACAGCTATTCAAACCATCTCCCCCATCCACTGATCATACCGACACAACAACCTGCCCAGGTTCCATGGCCTAGCCTCCGGACCAATCCACCCCAAAGTTACTCGGCACCCCCAGTGGCGATCCCCCCTGCGTCGGCACCTCTGAGACAGCCGCCAAAGTTGCCTACGATAAATACGACACAGCCCAGGAGGACGTTGACTGACGAGGACCGGCGGAAGATGTGCAAGTTCCATGAGGAGAACCCCGGTGTTAAGCAGACAGAGATCGGTCTCAAGTTTGGTGTCGAGCGAAGGTAGGTTAGCTGTGTGCGAGAAAGAGCAGCCTTGTGCTGACCATACACACAGTACCGTGTCCAAGGTCTTGCGGAAAAAAGACCAGTATCTTAATCAGGATGACCGCAGTGGCTCTCCCATCAAGAGGAACAAGGGCAAATCCCCGCCTGATATCGAGCGCGCGTTAGCCAACTGGGTCAGGGGACAGCAAAAGAAAGGCGTAGTAGTTAGTGACTATGAAATGGAGGAGAAAGCAAAGGTCTTCTGTACTGGCTCAGATAGTCCCCTGAAGGCCATCACGGCCTCCTGGATCGAGAAGTTCAAGCAGAAGCACGGCGTAGGTCCAGGGAAGTTAATTCGCAGGGCCTCAGAAACAGCAATTCCTGACAGCACTCGGCTGGAGACCGATTCACCGTTGTTATCTGCTACGCAAACTCCGGGTGGGATCTCCCCAGCTTCACCTTCTGGCCAAGACCCTTCTCCCCAAGGCTCTTCTGCGAACGAGAGAACTGAAGCAAAGGACATTTCTTCAAGTTTTATGGATTTTGAGAACAGTGGCTACAGACATCCACACTCGCAGAGTTCCACCTCCCTTTCCAGCTCTATAACTGAACCGTCAAGCTCGACCTTTTCAGGGGGCGCCTTCAGTCCGACGTCGCAGTTCAACTTCTCTCCCGATCCGAATACCGGATTGTTCCCTCCCGGCAACCCAAATTTTCAACGGCCTCGAAGCCAAACCGTCCCCAACATCGAGCCTCTCGAGTATATTAACCAATCCCAGACGAACGGCGGCGATCCCCTTACGCCCAAGTACAGCGCCTCCGGGACCGCACCATCGTCGGCCCTCGAGTCGCCCGCACACGAGATAGCAGGCCCCTCGTTTGGACTCGACTCGGCTATCTCCCCACCGGCCCTCCACCATGCGAGTAGTAATGGCAGCCTGGCTGGGAGATCGACAGCTTCGGGTGCTGTCTCCGCGATGGGGTCTACGCCGAACTCCCCGACCCAAGAGGATGCCCGGCGTGCGGCTGATACACTCCTGAGTTTTATGCAACACCAGACCACAGGCTGGGTCGACCAGAGCGATTACATCAGCTTCGTGCGTCTGACAGAGAAGCTGGGACTGCAGTCACAACAGCACGGAGCTCCCAAGGTGAGCTCCGTGTCCCAGGGCCTGGGTGGGCTCTCGAGGATACCGGAAGGCGACACGGAGATGAGCAACACTTCCTCTCCACCCAGGAACAAGATCCAGACAGGCTTGAGCGGGTGATGTCTCTCAAATACAGTCCTTTTATGTGTAGCTCCGAGGACGAACCGACTCCCTGGCGAAGGAGCTGATGGGGATCGAATGCTTGAGGGGTTATGGTGTCCTTTTATTTTCCACCCTGGGATTTGAGACCACGAAGCCCTTGAACACATTAGCTACCCCAGACAGCAGGTTCTTCAAGCCCCCGTCCCCCGAGCCAACCTAGGCGGAGCCCGTCATATTTCATACTCCAGCGGGAGGAAATACAAATTCATAAAAAAGCATTGAAACTTAGAGCCCCCCTTTCTTACGCGACAAGGAAGAAGCACTCACGACTCAACTTATATAAACGCAAAGTCTCGCGACGCCCTCCTGCACATAAAATGTGTTTTTCAATTCTTGGCTTGTCTTTTATTTATAGCAGCAAAAAGAAAATCCCCCAAAACTTTTACCATCGTTTACGGAACACCCGAGTTTGTACCACGGCTTTTTCTTTTTCTTTTTCTTTTTGGGATCTCTCTTCGCCAAAAAAAAAACAAGCACGCACCAATGCACCATATACTTCAAAACAGTCTCACGACGCTATAGGATGGGATTTAAGGGGGGGAAGAGGAAAGGAAAGGAAAGGAAAGGAACGTAAGGGAAGATGATTAAGGGAAAACAGTAAAAAAAAAAAAGCCCCTACCTAAATACGAAACAGATTATAGAAAGAGAGAGAACAGAGTGAGTGAGTGAATAGGAACAGAAAATCAAAATAGTAGGAAATGGAACAGGACTACGCCCAGGAAGAACCACCGAGAGCCCCCGCTGCCGCCGCCGAACTGACGACGAAGAAAAGAAAACACACCCGACCAATGCCTTCCATTCACTCGATATTATACTATACTACCTTAACAAAAGCTATACCCCGCCATTCTCACGAAAGGCTCGCTTCCCAAAATAACATCTTGCTTTTGCTTGCATGATACCTTTTTTTTTTCTTTCTTTCTTTCTTTCTTTCTTTCTACGGATCCTCGAACCGCCCATTACACACACAAGACAAACGAGGAACGCAACAAGATAACCCGTGTCGCGTCGAGGATACCGAAAAAAAGAACAACCGATTTTTTTTTCTTTTCTTCTATTATTGATTTGAATTTTTTTTATATATACTCTTTCTTGGCCCCCCAGACCCCGTTTTCTATTCGAACTTGGTTATACTTATGTGTGTTGTTGTTTTCTCTCTCTCTCTCTCAGCTCTTATACTTCAATTCTTTTCTTCTTATTTTTTCCCCTCTCCCCCCTTCCCCTTTCTCTTCTCCACGGAACTAGAAAAGGGATGGAAAGGACACCTCCCCAAAACCCAGAGAAACCAAACCCGGGAAAAGTCTTTTTTTTTTCTTTCTCTCCAGCTCGCGCGATAAGAAAAACATATCTCACAAACAACGCGGTTTAAAGAGAAGAAGAAGAAGAAAAAACACACGGTATTATACTACCTATACACAAAAACGCCCATATATACATATATATATATATTATTACCTTCCAGCTTTCTTTCGCCCGTTTCTTATATTTGCTTTCGTCCTTTAGTTTCCCCCTTTAAATTCTTTTCTTCTTCTTCTTCTTCTACATCGGTCACTGGTCGGGTTTTGTTTGAACGAACATGGAGGGTTAGGAAAGTGGGGGGAGGGGAGGGGAGGGGGGCGGCAAGGGAAACGGATAGGTACTACATAACAAGAGGAGGGAAAATATCAATAACTCATTGAAAGGGAAACGAAAGTGGCACTTTCTAGGGTTCGGGACATTTAGGTACTGGGGGTAAATGGGATGGATGGTGGAAGAGGCGTGAGTTGGAAAGAATTTTGTCGTGAGGAACAGGTTTTTTTTCTGCTTGGTTGGTCTCTACCGAGTCTTCCCCCTATTCTAGCGTTTGGCGTTTTAACTCGGTTGAAATATCTTCAAGTTTTTCTCTCTTCCCATCTTGGGTTTTACTTTTTTTGATCTTTTTATCTGCAACCTTGCGTGTTCGTGATTGTTTCATTCATCTTCTGCCCATCGTTATTTTCTCCTTCTTTACTTTCATATTACCAAAGAGATGAAATTAAGCTAAGCATGTTTGGTATATATATATATATGTACAGGAAGGACGATTTAGTCTCTGGAAACCAGTGCTCATTACAACAGCTAAATTTGAAAACTAAAGAGAGTGGTGCAACTTATCTCCTGTCTCAGGCGCGAAGGAGGGCAGCGACATCTGCGTAGTCTAAAAAATCAGAATTAAACAGCGGTCTAGGCGGCGGTCTGCGTTCCTGCAAAGCCTTTGTCTTTCTCCAATTGTCCGTACCCACGTGAAACATGGCTGTTGCAACCGCATATATAAACATATACCCATGCAAGAAATCACAAGATAGGCGAGGAAATTGTTTTGAAACAGCTTCTAACGTTTTGTCTCACTTTTTGTAGTGAAGATGGTATGGTTTAGGGGTATCAAAGACTTTTTTCTTTTTCTTTTCATCTCAACTCAACCGCTCTTCCCATAATTCACCAACGCCCTTTTCGGCGAGTTCGGGAATGAGGCGAACGAGGAGTAACTCTATAATCCCGTACAATAGGTGTTTATTGCAGTAGGGGTCTGAGAAGATATCGAGAATGCCGGTCTCGATCTCGGATAGGATCCTGTCCTCATCATCATTATCTTCGTGACACATGCTAGTCTGGTGGTTGCTACCATCGCTGGTTTCTTCCAATTGCCGCTTTGAACCTAGAGTCAACGTTGCATTACTTGACAAACCGGACAAACCGGGGTTTCCTTCATCAGTAAGCCGCACGCGTGGAGCTTCCTGTCCAGTAGTCTTGCTGCTAGCAGCATTATGTGCGATGTTATTACTGCTGATTTTGCTGTTTAGCGGTCCGAACCGCTGGTTCGCACTGCTTTGAGCACTGCTAACCTTTGTACCAGACCAAGGCCAAGTACTAGTGCCGTAATAAAGCCTGCCCACCCTCTTCGGAACAAGCGCCAAAAGCGCGCTAGCGCATCTGCGACGCAAGGCGGCCAGCTGCTCATCGGATGAGGGGGGAACCAAGCTGGGCGAGCCCGGAGCATTGTTAGGGAAAATGGCGGCGCGGATCGCTCGAAGAAGTGGGGGCAGATGAGCGGGATCGAGGATATAGGCCTGTATATGATGCGACAATAGTCTGTGCAAAAGGTCAGTACAGTGCCATGTAGCACTAGGAGGATATTGATAAAGCAATTCTCATAAAAAGGCAGTATGGGTATGGGTATGGATATGGGGAGCGGTGCCGTGGGGGAGGGGGCTGTTGGGAATAGTGCATTGTGTTATTCAATGTGGGGTGAATCTTTGGTCCTTGGGCCAGCATCAGATGTCGCACAACGTCTGCCAAAACGCGAATCCAGGAGAAGCAGGGAATTGGAATTGTCCAGGCTTATCCTGTAACCATGACTTCATGGCTAATGCCGGTGAGTTCATCGGCGAATTGCAACCGGGCTTACGATGGTTAATAAGACAGAATCCGGAGCGCATGATCAAACAAAATGAGTACATAGAGTAAAGCTCTAATGGACCATAACGCTTGAGCACGAGGGAGCAAGAGCGAGGACTTCCATCGTCTGGCCCTGAGCTCTCTGTAAGTGTTGGGTGTTGCCTCTCTGATTACCTGACCGGGTGGCCACAATGAGTGTGAAGTTATTTAGCCGATTTGACTATGCATGGAGACTCTCTCATTCCCCAGCAGTGGAAATAAAAACTGCATAAGCCGATGACAGACCAGACCAGACCAGGCTTACGTCCTCTCTCAATAGAATATCAAGACCAGATCGAGCACCCCTGAGTAAATCACGCAAATGCTATGCTCGATATGTCATGTAATCAAGAGCTGAATGATGGTAATTTCGGATGGCGAGCACGGATAGCATTGTACCATTTTGCGGGTACCACGAGCACCGCCCAGTCGATGATATTGAGGGTGAATAAATGCGCTGCTAAGATGATCAAGCTTGGTAAGATCTGTCCCAATAGGATCGAGACTGGTGTACGTAGGTACTCGTCGTACGTATCAAAGTTTGGTGTAAGCTGCAGACGGGAGCCAAATGCCTGTGCGCACAAGGGCGTAGGCATTGGGGGTAGAGTGGGAAAGCTCGTAGCGTCGTACTAGGGGGTGATGAAATTGACTGATCGAATCCTTGTGAATGGGAAATCCTTGCAGAGCCCTTGTTGGGCGCGTAAACAAGGCTTGCGGATGGCTGGGCCGGGTCAGCCCCGCGCCGTTTATCGTGCAATCGGACGAAGAATCCCCAGGGTTGCCAGGTCATTGGTCAATGGACGTAGCCCTGGAATTGGGGTCTGTCAAGTAGAGTTGAACATTGGGTTTATGGGTGTGTGGCTGTCTCCCTAGTCGCAAAAGCAAAGGATTGGAGCACCACACAACGTCGTCCTCGGGAAATCTGGGCCTTGCCCTTTCTCCTAAGCCGGTGGCACATGCTAGGCTATGGCTACCAGACCTGCCTATGGAGATTACGGTAGTGTTGGGAGAGGGGGGGAGGGACTAATGCCTGTCGTTCTCACTTGCGGCAAAGACTGTTTCTTGAATGTGAATGGAGGATAGTCAGGTCCAGTGACCTGAGTTGTATGCGGTGTGATGGAGCAGGTGCTCCCGCGATGTGAAGGTAAGGAGAATGATTGGCCTACCTGTCAAGAATGCCGTCGTACGCAGCAACATGCCCTGGTCCCTTTAGGACTGCCCATTGCATCATGGATAAAGCTCCACATAGCCAAGGCATGCGAGCCTCCATTTCGAGAAGGTTGCTAGCGCATGACCAGATATGAAAATTGAGAACGGGAACTCTCAGTGTCGACAGGGGAGTCTCTGGTACAGCCGAAGGATGGTGGAACTTCTCGTCATGGCCTTGACTCGTCGAATCCAACGGCCGAACGAAAGTGGAAGCGGACCGAGGAGGTAACGACCGCGAGAGAAGAACGGTACCGATAATAAGGCGTATCGAGGTAACCGCAAGAAATCCCCATTGGACCACAGACCAAAAAGCTTGGTGGATAGACCAGATACGGTTGTTTTTAGATAACTGGACTTTTCCCGCATCCGTACTTCGAGGGGTGTGTGCCTGATCAACCTTGGAAGTCTCTGGACTGCTTTTCCTACGTATCAACCTTGCAAGCATGGCTAGACCTTCCCATATTAACCATGGTTCAGACACCTTGACAGCGACGAGATTGCCGACAATGAGCTCAGAGAAGATCTGACCAACGAGGGACGTTAAACAGTCGTTCTCCAGGTCTTCCGTGGGGAGCAGGACGGCCAGAACCCCTTGCACAAGCAGCTGACGATACGCACTCTCGCTTTGCGCCTGCGCCTGAATACTCTTAGGATCAGCCGGGTTTGGAACTGGAGATAAAGCAGGTAGAGGGCACATAGCGTGGTAGATTTGGCGTGAATCAACCTCAGTGGGAGGGCGGGCTACCGAGCTCTTAGAAGCTCGATACGCTGTATAGAGATGTTAGTTGCTGGTGTCGAGTGGCGCACGAGGGTAGATGGGTATAACAAGAAGCTATGGGGGCTAACCGCGGACATGGGCATCGAGCAACTCAGGTAACTCATCAAAGAGCAAACTCTCCAAATCAACTTTCCGTAACCTCTGTTCCAACGCTCTAGTGCAGTGGGCGATGATCTGTACAATTTCGGCCACGAATGTCTCGTCTGGCGTAATCTTGGCGTACCAATTTTGCACGAACTCCCTGATGATGATAGATATGAGAGCATAGAGCTCTAGATCGACATCGTTGCGGCTGGTCAGAGGGGGGAGTAAATCTTGGACCGGCGCAGGGGTGTTCCTCCCCCTATCAGCCATGTGCTGGGCACAGAGTGTTCGGCGAATCAAGGCAGAGGTGGCCTTTTCGGATAGAAAGTCGGAAGGCGTCGCGCGCGCAAGCCGCCGCTGTGCTTGAATCGATGGATCAACATTGGTCGCGCTTGAGTTGCCGGTAGCAATGGGGGCGGCAGACTCGGCGATGGTGCTTGATGTTGCCGGCGCCTTCAGGGCGGTGGGGATCGCGCCGGCGATTATGGATGGTATGGGGGAATTTGCGGCGGCCATGGCCTTTGCAAGTTGAGAACAGCTATCGGAGTATCATGATAAGCAGACAGGTCGGTAGCGGTGCTGCGCCGCACAGAAGAGGACAGGTACTTTATAGCAAAGGCGAATGCATCGGCGAGGTCGCTGGAGGAGGAAAGGTTAAACGAAGGTGTAGGTGTAGGTTGCATGTGTAGGTGGTGAGGTGTAGCCTTGTAAGGTTGAAGACGTTCGTCACTAGCGTCGCCCGGTTTTAGATTTCGCTTGCAGTGATGTGACAAGCCTGCTGCAGTGATTGCGGCTTACGGCTGCTGCTTTTGCTGCTTTGCTGCTGCACGTACGGACGTACTTGCCTGAGATACCTAGGTACACTGGGTACACTAAACCTATTTAATCTTATCGACCTGGGTGTGACTCCACCAGCTCACTTCAATCTACTCGCTTATTGCATATAGATTCGCTTACATCGTATTATGCATCCGCGCCGGGGTCTCCTTGTCCTGCCTTTTTTTGAGCCTCACACTGTTGAATGCAATCCGTACCTAGGTACTCACGACTGTGTATCAGATATTGCAGTGTCTTACATTTCCCTGCTTCATCGCGATCCAATCTACATCTAATAAAGGGGGGAGGGAGGCTTCGGTCGAGGACTCGGACATACCAGCAGTAAAACATAACCCTATTTTCTACATGCAATCTACTCTCGTTACACAGTTCCACTTTGATATCATAAACTTTATCGCAGCAGTACCTGTGTGTTGATTCGTACATCACAGACGATGTAGATTATGTAGATTATACAGGTTAAGGCGGGATGGATGACTGATGGCTGTTCTACAACCAAGCCAAGGTTATGATATATGATTGTGGAAATCACATGCAATTATGTACAACTCTGCTTCAAGCAGCATCCTTTCGTGTTGCCTCGTATCTGTAGTGGCTGTCAGTAATCTCTCTCTCTAACGAAACTTCAAGTGATCTCTCAGTGAAGCACATACCTCTTCCCTCGGAAAGCCCACACTCCCCAGTTTCCACAACTGACATCTTGCGGATCCAGGTCGTTCAGGTCCCATCGCAGACTTCGAAAGATGTTCTCACCCGGCTCCATGAGCATGTCAAACTCGCCACGGCAGGTCTTGTTTACCCACTCAATATCTCTTTCCATATCGTACTGGGTATACCCTGTCACAAGAATGGGCGCCTTGGTTTCAAGAAGAAGAGGTACTGTTTCTGCCCATTCGTGGGAGCTTGCAGGGTGGCCCAAGCCCGGGTGGAACATGACGAAACAATCGAAATAAGGATCGTAGGGATAGAAGTGCCCTGTCTTGTGAAGAGTATGGTAGTAGTCCACGATTGTGCTGATTTTCATCGTGGGCCATACCCGGTCTTCAACAATGGCGCCGAATGGGTTAGACGGAGTTCGCGGTGGCAACGGAAACTCATCGTCACGGTTGGCCATGCTCTCGGGTCCAATGAAGATGAGATGGAACTTTCCTCTGGGGAAAAGGTGAGCTAGCTGCACCCATACATTCCTCGGCAAAGAAGACTCTGCTCTAGCGCCTAGAACGAATATTCTAACGGGTGGTGCTTCGGGCCGTAAGCCCTTGATATCCATACCACCGCCTGATTTGGGTGGGTGCAGGGTATACCGCAAAGCACTCAAACTCTTCAAGCCTTCGGGCGTAAGTCTGCCATTCTTCCTGATGCTGTATGGACTAAGCTCATGAAGCACGCTGCCAATGGTCAGTGGGTAAGTGAGAAGCCTCGTGACCTGCCGCATGCTTCGATCGTCATTGATTGCCTCGAACTCTCTTGTATAGAGGAATGTATCCCAATTGGTCATGTTGATTGCTGCCTCTTCCATCTGCGGCCCCGCATATTCGAATTCGGGGAAGAATCTTCCGGACCGGAGGTCGTGGTCATCTTCATTGATTTGCCTTAGTGTATCGCATATCTGCAAATGAGATTCGTAATCGTCTGCCCAATGTTCTTTGCTACAATACAAGGGAATCCCACAGTCTGGACACTCAAAATCGACATGAGCGGGGGCTTGGCTACCCGAGCTCAAAGACGCATGAGAGGTATTAGGATTCGCCGGCAACCGTGTTGACCGATGATCGGGGTGCGGACAATAGGCATGCTGTTTTATGAAGGCACCACGACGGCGCATTTCAGGAATAGGTGAGTCTGTGAATGGGTGGAAAAGGTCGTTGGGTTGAAGCACTACGGGTCGTGGAGGCTCTTTAGGTGATGTGCTAGCATGAAATGGACCTTCTTCTGCTACCTTTGGCCGCTGCCCAAACAACGATATGGTCCTTTTTGCATCGCATGGTGACCTCTTCTGGTAAACCGAAGGCTTTGCCCGTGCTGTCAACCCGGAGTGGTTGCGCCTCGGTATACGTGATAATTGTGGTAATGCGCCGGCAGATGACGCTCGGGAGAATGCTCTCGTTGAAGACCTGAGACATGTCCGACAGGTATTTGAAGCTGCCTGGAGCATCAACGGCTCCATTTTGAGGACTGTTTAGTCTAGCAACCAAGACTGAAACCCAGATTGTTCAAGCCTACATATAAGCATCGGATGTTGTGGTGGTGTAGGTAGGTGATTAAAATAGCTCTGAAATAGATACAAAGTACTTGTACACTAGGTACGCTAGTACTTTATCTCGATAAGTACTTAATTCGATTAGAGCTTAAGTAAGTACTTACTACTTGGTTAGTATGGCCAATCAACACTGCTGATTCTTCGGAACGGGAAATACCTTCCACCGCTGACCAGGTCCTGCCTCCCTTAAAGGAGCAGCCGCTTTAGCCAATAGAGGGAGCTCAAGGCAGGCTAGAGCTCTACCGCTACTACAAAACAAAAATTTAAAGCTTCGGAAGACCTCCCAAACTACTACACCAAACTTCTTGTCAACCTCACAGTTTACAGCAAGACAGAGACCGAAACCAAAAGGGGCCGCGCAGGCTTTCTGCGCATCCGCATTGAAGATGGCGACAACCTCGAATATGTTCCTCTACTCGCTGACCATCCAGCCCCCGACGAGTATGACCCAAGCTATCCTCGGTCAATTTTCCGGCACCAAAGAGCAGCAGATTATCGCCGCGTCAGGCTCCCGCCTTACTCTAATGCGACCCGATCCATCGCAGGGCAAGGTTATTACCTTGCTTTCGCATGAGGTCTTTGGCATCATCAGGTCGATTGCCTCATTTCGTCTGGCTGGAAGTAGCAAGGGTAAGTTCTTATCCCCCACCGTTTCTGAGGCTTCACTTAGTGATTTTGAAGCTGGGTCGGTAGAAGCATTTGGCGCGCCTTCTTGATCTACGGTGCGGTTTTGAGCCCTGTATAGGAAACTCGTCTCCATATAGTCGCTTGCTAATATGCGTTGGTTGCTGCAGATTACATTATTCTTGCCACGGATTCCGGGCGTATTGCGATAGTCGAGTACATCCCTCAACAGAATCGGTTTAAGCAGCAGAAACTCGAAACTTTTGGCAAATCCGGGGTGCGTCGAGTCATTCCTGGCCAGTACCTTGCCTGCGATCCTAAGGGAAGGGCCTGTCTTATTGCTTCTATAGAGAAGAATAAGTTGGTTTACGTCCTGAACCGAAATGCTCAGGCGGAGCTCACTATATCATCGCCGCTAGAAGCACATAAGCCCGGAACCATAGTACTTTCCATGGTTGCTCTAGACGTTGGTTATGCGAACCCGGTCTTTGCAGCCTTAGAAGTTGACTACACTGAGTCGGACCAGGACCCATCTGGCCAGGCCCTTAGTGAGGTTGAGACACATTTAGTGTACTACGAGCTCGACCTTGGTTTGAATCACGTTGTGAGGAGATGGCACGAAGCTGTAGACCCTACCGCCTCCATGCTCTTTCAAGTACCTGGGGGCAACGATGGACCCAGCGGTGTCTTGGTGTGTGGTGAAGAAAATATTACCTACCGACACTCGAATCAAGAAGCATTTCGAGTCCCTATACCTAGGCGAAAAGGTGCGACGGAGGACCCCCAGCGGAAGCGCTCTATTGTATCGGGTGTTATGCACAAACTCAAGGGAAATGTGGGCGCGTTCTTTTTCCTCCTCCAAACAGAAGATGGCGACCTCTTTAAGGTTACCATTGACATGGCCGAAGACGAAGATGGAAACACGCCTAGTGAAGTTCGAAGACTCAAAATTAAATATTTCGACACAGTTCCCGTGTCAACTAGTCTTTGTATCTTGAAAAGCGGGTTTCTCTTTGTTGCTAGCGAGTTTGGCAATCATCACTTCTACCAATTCGAGAAATTGGGAGACGATGATGACGAACTGGAGTTTTCCAGCGACGATTTCCCCACGGATCCGCAAGCATCATACTCTCCAGCTTACTTCTACCCCAGGCCGGCTGAGAACCTCAGCCTAGTGGAAAGCATCGATTCCATGAACCCACTCATTGATTGCAAGGTGGCAAACCTGACGGGCGATGATGCGCCGCAAATCTATTCGATTTGCGGAAATGGTGCAAGGAGTACGTTTCGGATACTGAAGCACGGGCTGGAGGTGAATGAAATTGTGGCCTCGGAACTTCCTGGAATACCTTCAGCAGTTTGGACTACAAAGCTCAATCGGGATGACCAGTACGATGCCTATATCGTCCTTTCTTTTAGCAATGGAACACTAGTGCTCAGCATAGGCGAGACAGTGGAGGAGGTCTCGGATACTGGTTTCCTCTCCTCAGTACCAACACTAGCCGTTCAACAACTCGGCGAAAATGGCCTTCTCCAAGTGCACCCTAAGGGTATTAGACACATTATCAATGGACAGGTCAACGAATGGGCAGCACCGCAACATCGTTCTATCGTCGCGGCCTCCACCAATGAGCGTCAGGTTGCAGTAGCATTGAGTTCGGGAGAGATTGTCTACTTCGAGATGGACACCGATGGCTCCCTGGCTGAATATGACGAGAAAAAGGAGATGTTTGGGACTGTAACGTGCTTAAGCTTAGGCGATGTTCCTGAGGGTCGCCTGCGAAGCTCATTCTTAGCTGTCGGTTGTGATGATTGCACTGTTCGAGTCCTTAGTCTGGATCCCGAATCCACACTAGAAAGCAAATCTGTCCAGGCATTGACGGCAGCACCATCGGCACTATCTATCATGTCTATGGAAGACTCCTCGTTCGGTGGCTCGACATTATATCTGCACATCGGACTTCATTCAGGTGTTTACCTGAGAACTGTGCTAGATGAGGTCACCGGAGAGCTCACCGATACTCGCCAGAAGTTCCTAGGTCCCAAGTTCGTGAGGTTATTTCAAGTTTCTGTCCAGGGACGTACTTGCGTCTTGGCACTCAGTTCCAGAACATGGCTTGGTTACTCGGATCCTATCACGAAAGGTTTCATGATGACGCCACTCGACTATACCGACTTAGAATGGGGTTGGAACTTTAGCAGTGAGCAGTGTGAAGAGGGCATGGTGGGCATCCAAGGTCAGAATTTAAAGTAAGTGCACTCTTCTTTTTACTACACCCAGGGTGGAATGATGAGAAACTGGGATCTTATGCCTTTGGCTATGAGGTTTTCATTATTTTATACCAATTGTTCCTACTGACCACCCATACAATCCTCTTTACCATACGATGCCCATGTGTATCTTGCATTTACTAACTCTAGCCCTAGGATCTTCTCCATTGACAAACTCAGCGACACGTTACTTCAACAATCTATACCCCTCACGTATACCCCCAAGCGCCTTGTCAAACACCCTGATCAACCCTACTTTTACACAATTGAGTCCGAAAACAACACATTACCCCCAGAGTTGCGTGCAAAACTTTTGGCTGACCCTGGCGTCGTCAATGGAGACGCTGCCGTATTGCCACCTGAAGAGTTCGGATACCCTAAAGGTCGTGGTCGCTGGGCATCCTGCATCAATATTGTGGATCCTCTAACCGAAAAGCGTGTCCTCCAAACCCTCGAGCTTGGAGACAATGAGGCTGCTGTCAGCATGGCAATGGTGGCCTTCGCGAGCCAGGACAACGAAACGTTTCTTGTCGTTGGTACTGGAAAAGATATGATCCTCAGCCCTCGCCAGTTCAGCGCAGGGTTCATACACGTCTACCGGCTCCGTGATAATGGTAGGGAGATTGAGTTTATTCACAAAACCAAGGTGGATGAACCGCCCATGGCACTTGCGCAGTTTCAGGGTCGTCTATTAGCAGGTATTGGTAAGACGCTTCTCTCCTATGACCTCGGGCTACGGCAGCTGCTTCGAAAATCTCAAGCCGATGTTGCACCACACCTCATCGTTTCCTTGCAAACCCAAGGTAGCCGAATAATTGTCGGCGACGTACAACAAAGTGTGACTTTCGTGGTCTACAAATACGAGAGCAATAAGTTGATACCTTTTGCTGACGACACAATACCGCGTTGGACGACTTGTACGGCTATGGTGGACTATGAATCAGTTGCTGGCGGCGACAAATTTGGAAACATTTGGATCGTACGGTGCCCTCAAAAAGCAAGTGAGGAGGCGGATGAAGATGGTGCTGGGGCACACCTCCTTCATGCCCGGGAGTATTTGCACGGCTCGAACCACCGTGTTAGCCTCATGGCGCATTTTTATGCGCAAGATGTGCCCACCAGCATATGCAAGACAAACCTTGTCGTCGGCGGACAAGACATTCTTCTCTGGAGCGGCATTCAGGGTACTATCGGCGTCTTTATTCCCTTCCTCAGCCGTGAAGATGCCGACTTCTTCCAAAGTTTGGAGTCGCACATGCGTAGTGAAGACCCGCCCCTGGCAGGGAGAGACCATCTGATTTATAGAAGCTACTATGCTCCTATGAAGGGTGTTATTGATGGAGATTTGTGCGAGAGATTTTCCCTTCTTCCTAATGATAAGAAACAAATGATTGCGGGAGAGTTAGATCGTTCGGTTAGGGAAATTGAGAGAAAGATATCGGTGAGTCTACCCACAATAAGTTATTAGATCTTGCTGGCTAACAATGAACTCGTAGGACGTACGAACTCGGTCGGCATTTTGATAAGTATAGTACTGGCGCCTGGAGTTGCTATTTTTCGTGTATCAATATCATGTGTATCGTACAGAAACGGTATATGGGGCGTCTGGCGTTTGCAAGCGAGACCAGAAGATATGCAAATGACATTCACGTCCACGAGATTTCGAAATATCATATTCCAACCACACCGTTTTCTGTGCACCAATGCGAGGATTTGGACACCGGGGGGATGCCAGCAGGTGTATACCATGCTCCCAGGGTTCTGTTTTCCCCACATCATGTTCCCATTGAAGCTTCGCGCATTCCACGCTTCATTGTCTTTTTCCCTCTTCCCATCGTATTGACCGGGTGTGTACGCTCCCACTCTTCGTCGGCAAAGTACGCCTCCATAGCCAACTCTAGATCGTAGCCCGCTTGCTCAAGGTAGAGAACAGCCACGTCATACTCGTGTACTTTGCAGGCGACCATCCATCGACGGATCTTACTCTTCCGTGCTTCCTCCTCTTCGCCTTCAACCGGCCGCGGGGACAGGCTCACTCCGCCTTTGTAATGCGATCCGGGAATGAGGATGGTCCGTCGCCCGAGAATCAGGTGGTCGCTTGTTATGTTGTTGGAACGCCGCAGCACCGACGCTGGGACGCCGTATCTTAAAGACAAAGAGGTCACAGTATCATGGGTGTGGTTGAGAAAATGGAGGGTGTCCTCTGCCGGCTCGTCCGGCACGGCGGGTTTCTCGGAGACGCTCGTCGGTTGGCGTGCGAAAGGGGTATATGGGGGCGGGGCTGCCGGGTCCAGAGATAAGGTCCGAGAAGGGCCTCCGTTGATAGACGATGCGTACGACGGCGGCTCCTTGAGCCCGGGCGGCAGGGTCGAGTCTGTTATCGAAATCTGACAATACGGACAGTATGTCTCGAAGCGCGGGTTATTCTAGATAGATTAAGAGCGAGAGAGAAAGGCAGAGAGGCTCGTTAGTTTAAGGCAACCGGGAAACTTGGACTGTTGTGCGCACACCGGAATTGAGGTGGAGGTGGCGAGCGGCAGCGATTTTGTTTCTCCCGACGATACCTCATGGTGGAAGGAAAAACGAGATGATGACTAGGTAGGTAGGTAGGTAGGTGGGTGGGTGGTCTACGCACATGTATACACTTCCCGCAGATGACCCGCGGACAGCATTCCAGCCATCGATCTCGAGGGAAGGCCTTCTTCTCGGAGCTGGTGTCGTGATGCGGCACGGCGGACAGGAGGGTTGCGCATGTGCAGCAGGACTCGATTGTGGCGGCGAACTTGGGGGGCTGCTTATCAGGTGTGGTCGCGGTCATGATGAAATAGTGTGTGTGCGTGTCTAAGAAAGAATACCTCGTAAATATAGTATTGATCAATATAAAGTAGGATAGAGTTGTGAGGTTACACGAATAGAAGCTAGTATTAGTATAATTTATTTTCAGATGTCAGGTAGTAGGTAACGAATCGAAGGTTGGAGTTTAATGTGCATCAAATTGTAGAGACCGTTGATTAGGTGCTGTCAGTTAGGTACGCAGCATCACACGCTATTAGAGGTTGACAATAGAACTTGACGTCAGGTGGCGGTTGGTTTCATCAGTGTCTAGGGAGTTGACATGGATATAGCATTAATGAATGACCAGGACGTATTAATCATCCCCTATCTTATCGATAGCAGACTAGCAGTTGTCTCACTTACTACATGTACCAGACCCAATAGCGATGAAGTCGTTTATGTAAGGTACTGTAGTGTAACATGCAATGCGGCGATTCGAGGCGAGGCAAGCCCACTTTGTACCTGCCCATCGTTTCTCTTTAACCAACCAACATAAGCTTCCAATGCGCTGGCGCTACTATATAGTAAGTACGGTACATATAGGCGGGTTAGCGCCTCGGGATATCTACCTGGTTATTTAAGTCTTGGCAAAATACTATAGCTACACTAGTAAGTACTTAGGCTACAGACCTGTGCTGTCCTCCCGTCACCACTACGTCTACATTACACTTGAATTACTACAACTACAACTTCAACTTACGATATCGAAATCCGGGGAAAGCGTACCTAGATACACACATACCTTACTAACTACGAGCTTTTGTGTGGCTCTAATTCCCGAACCCCGAACAAAGCCGTCACAACCCACAAAATTAAGTAGGTTAGTAGGTAGTGTACCCAGTGTCGCTACTAGTCTCGGCGAAGCGTCATCGTGTATGTCCCGCCCAATATTATTCCATTATTATCCCATTATTACAGAGTCCAAGCTTCAAGGAGCAGCTTTCCTGTGGTTCGGACGGGTCAACGTTAAAGGGGTCTTTCTGCGAGCTTTCCCAACATTCCCCGTCTTCAAGTGCCTCACCTACCTACCCTACTCTACTCTACCCTACCCGACCCTATTCTCTTCTCTCTCTTCACCTATTTACCTACCTTTCCCTTACTTTACTTTACTTTACTTTACTTTACTTTACGTTACTTACCCTTAGGTACTTAGGTGCCGTTTGTTAACCTACGACAAGAGTCTCACTCCGATTCCATTCTCTCGAACCCTTTACCTACCTACCTACCTACCAACCAACCAACCTACTTAGGGTATCTGCTCGAGGCACTGAGCAGCTAAAAGAGCCCGTCCCTCCCTACGGCTACCCCCGATTGACTCCCAATGCGCCGGTAATACCAACACCTCCAAGTCACGATGGCCGACGCTGTCCCGGCCGCCTCGCCTGCACCACCACCACCCCCCTCCGTACCCAACCCGGCCAAACACCCGAGTCCTTCCATCCCCGTCGTTCTGAACGAGGCAGGGCTTGATTCACCATCCTTTCGAGCCACTGCTCTCTTCTTCGCCGACCAGGTCGACGTCATCGAGCGATGGTTGGATAGCTATGCGAAGGCAACCGCAAGGTTGTCTCACGGTGTGTTGGGTCTGGAAGAGACTATCAACAATTACCTATCCAAGATCGTCCCTCCCCCGAACGTCGTTTCCGTCGACCATGACTACACCGCCCTGGCCCTCAAGAGGCTCGGTGATGGTTCAAAGGAGTGGTGGATGCAAGTCGCCAACGTTGTGCGCAAGATGGACACGTTGTGTGTCGACCCCATCCGGAACTTCCTCCAAGGCGACCTACGGAACTTTAAGGAGACGAAGCGCACCCTGGAGCAGACACAGAAGGCTTTCGATACAACCCTGGCTAGATATGTCTCCCAATCGAAAACAAAAGAGCCGTCATCGTTGCGCGAGGATGCGTTCGCCGTGTACGAGACCCGAAAGGCCTACCTGAGAGCGTCGATGGATTTCTGCTTCTTTGCTCCTCAATTCCGTCTCAACCTCGACAGGCTACTCGTCCAAATCTCCTCTGATACCTGGCGTGAGATGAAAAAGTCGCGGGACTCGGCAGGCAGTTTTGCGAAGTACGGCCAGGAAATGGATCGGGTGAGAGGTTGGTCAAAAGAGATGGAATTGAGCGAGGCTATGTTCAAACGTGAACTGCAGATAGCTAGGCGCGAGATTGGCGAAGCCACCTTGGCAACCTTCAAGCCCTCGCGGGAGATCGACGACTACAGTACCTCCACGGTGCCTTACCTAGGTTCTAGAGGGCCATTAAACGTATCCACTCAGGGCAAGCCGGCTGCTATAATGGAAAAACAAGGATGGCTATTTTTACGGACCATCTCTGGCAAGCCGTCCCGGACGAATTGGATACGGCGGTGGTACTATTGCCGGGAGGGCATTTTTGGATGGCTTATCAACGGGCCTCAGGGCGTCTTGCAAGGTGACGAGATTGGGGTCTTGCTTTGCAACACAAAACCTGCCGTGCAAGAGGAACGCCGTTTCTGCTTTGAGGTCAAGACTAAGAACCAGACATTGTTATTGCAGGCTGAAACACAAGCCCAGCTCATGGAATGGCTTGAGGTCTTCGAGGTTGCCAAGAAGCGAGCCTTTGAAGCAAGCGTAGGTCGGGATACTTCATCGCTGCCAGGTGGTGTTGATCCTGCCTTTTCGATTACTCCCCCTTCATTGCCTGAGTTCTCGGCCAAATCCCTTGATCCCCAAATTGACGATTCGGCCGGTAGTGATCGGCCTAATAACCTTCCAGTTCCAGGCCCCGAAGGAGGCTTGGTACCGAGGCCGAGTTTTGAAATCACCTCCGCTCCGCCAAAACGCTCGGCAACATCTCTTGCCCGCGAGGAAGGAGAGAGTGGTCGGGAACATGCGGCTAGGATCATGCAGAAACTCGATTTACACCGGAAGGCTACTTTCACATCCGGCGCGGATACAACCGCCACGACGTCAACGGGCCCATCTAGCGGTATCGCTAGTCTCATATCTGCCAGCCATGGCCTATTACCGGGATACAATTCACCTACACTGAATCAAACCTCAACTTCCAAAACGCAACCAATACCATCTACCTTACTAGGACCAGAAGCGCAGCCGGGCAGTCTAGCGCCTGCAACGCTGGCCAATCCACCTGCTCCAACTGCTCTTAGTAGGACAGCCGTTGCGTACAGCAGCGAGAGAATATTTACAGCCAACTCTACTCACACGATGCCGACCGCGATTATGGCCAACTACTGGGGAAGCAACGCGTGGGGCCAGGAATACGCTGCCAAAGTCAGCCGGACAGATATGGACACCGATGACCCCTTTGGGCCAAACTCTCCCTCCATTAAAATGACACTCGTTGGCGACGATGAAGATATTAAGACGCCGTCGTCTCCGTCTTTGCATAAGAAAGCCATTAGTATGGATGGAAGAATAAATCACCCTAAAATTGTGCAGCCTTCTTCTGAGAAACCGGCAGCGGAGAACTTTCCGCGGAACTATCCTACAGAGTTGAAAACCAACTCTGCTCAGTTCCGGCTGCTATTCCCAAGTGTGCCGGTAGATGAAAAACTCGCTCTGGTTTTCCGTGCCTCCTGGATTAGTACTTCAGAGGCCGACCTTAACTTGCCACAGATGGCTGGCAACGGACGGATCTATGTCACACCAGATAATATGTACTTTTATGGTCACCAGATGGGTCTTGTTGTGGCGTACACGATCAGTCTGGACAGCATTACCGAGGTGACGGCGGCGCCTGGTAGGGACTGCGATTTCGTCTTCCTGCATCTAAACCAACACGAAAACGATCCTGGTTACACACGGATCACGATTAAGACTTTCCTCGAGGATCTCGATCTCCTCCACGCGCGTCTCAATCTTCTAGTTGACGATTTACAGGCCGAAGAGCCTATGGATATATCAGACTTGATCAGAACACTTATTAATATGGAGAAAGAGGAATCCGATATAAGAAGTCCAAGTGCCGATAGTTGGGAGGAAATATCCTCGCATACCCCTATCGACAACGGCACTATATCTGGGAGAGCAATCAGCCCGAGGCCGAACGACTTTGCGTATAAATCGCGAAGAGGGCAATCACACAAGCCTTTCCCAAATTTGCAGCTCCCGACTCATCCTGTGCTCTATGAGCCTGAAGGCATGCAGAATAAGGCTGCGGAGCGCAATTTTGAGATCAGTGCCAAGGCTTGTTTCCACGTCTTGTTTGGAGACAAAAGCTTTGTCTTTCCAAAGCTTTACTTCGAACGGAGGGCTCAGCATGTTGCCCAAGGTCCGTGGAAGCTGAACGAGGCTAGAAATATGCAAAGACATTTCCGCTTTAAGGTGAACTACACATCTAGGCTCGGTCGGTCTAGAGTAGAAGAGATCACTGATGAACAGACCATCGAACTGTTCAGTGATCACGTTACGTACGTGGTCACACACGTCAAGACTCCATGGCATTTACCACATTCTCATGGCTTCAAGCTGGTAACGAAAATCGTGATAACACACATCGCCAAATCTAAGTGTAAGCTGGCTATATTTACCAAGGTTGATTGGTCAAAGGCTCCAGCGTTCGCCAAGAACTTGGTTGAGCGACAGGCTCTTAACGATGCTGGTCAGGATGCTGAGGAGCTAGCTGAGGTCGCCACCGACCAGGTACGAAAGTTGGGCCACCACAGCCGCACAAAGAGAGCAATACAAGTGTACGGGAATGTGGGGATACAAACGCAAGTGGTCGTTTTTACTCCTGGAGAAACAGATTCGATGAAGAAGCCTCATATTAACCCCCGTACCCTGAGTTCGATGGTCTTGGACACCATTAGGTCTTTTGGGGAAAGTGTGGCATCTTCTCTTATGATGTGGGCATTCGCAGCTGTGAAGAAGCTCTGGGACGTGATTGCTGCCCAGCACATCATACTGGCCTTTTTGGCATTCAGCATTTTAATCAATATTATCATTTCATCCCAAGGCCTCTCGACGTGGTGGAGCGAACGGCGTGCAGCGAACTTCATGCACCGCCTTGGCGTCGGTCCGAACGTCATGATGAGCAAGGCAATCTATATAGCGGATCTCGATCAGGCGGCCAAAAGCTCGGCTATTCAGCCTTCGTGGCCCCAGGACAGTTACTGGTAAGTTTTGAAGCATCAGATAACTAGTATTAGGGCCCTGACTAATGATCCCCTACAGCTACTCGACATTCCAGTCTATTGCTAATAGCAGCAATATCGATGCCCCATATGAAGATACAGGCTCATCGTTATCCTGGGCATCCAGTCGAGCTACAGCCCGCAGGCTGCGGCAGACACGCCAAAAACTTGGTTCCTATCGACACGATCTTCTCGTCGCTATGCGTATGGTCAATAGTGTCGAGACGGAAATGCTGTATTCGGAGTGGGAGAACTGGCTCCTAGATGAAAATCACCGTTGCGAGCAGGTGGGGGCCGTGCTCCAGGCTTGGAATGACAGCTCCTCGTCCGGAGCCAGCAGCATCGCCGCGCTCAAGGACAACGTCGCACAGAAAATCCTCCAAGCTGGGGAGAAGGACGCTACTAAGCGTGAAAACCTGAGACTGTGGTACGAAGAATACTGCGGTAGCTGCAAGGCTGATCGCGAAGCGCTCATGCGTGAACGAGAGAAGATGACGATGGCCTCGTTCTAGGCCGGCTAATTACGGGCCAATTACGGGGATGCGGGGTGATGCTGGAGTTTATACGTAGGAATGTGAGCAACCTAGTCTCAGGGGGTGAAACTAGTTCTGTTAGCTTAATAGGCGAGGCTACGTGAAGGGCGCATGGGGGCCAGGGACTCTTTTGTTTTATTTGGCCTTGAGAGAAGGGTATTAGAGAGTGGTGAGTCTAGTAGGCATCAGGCATGAACGGTAGTGGTAGTGACACGGGGACTCGGGGGACGGGAGAAAAGAAAAAGGGAGGCTCCGTGGTTGGTTGTATATCATACGGGATGTACTGTACCGTAGTTAAGCACATTGGAACTGCGCATTTGAATGGAATGCCCTCTTTTCTTGTTTAAGCTGGGATGTGGGGAAAAAAGAAAAAGAGTTCTAGGTACATAGACGGGACTGATAAGAATTGGAAACCTCCCGTCCGTTGAGAAGCAGTCAGAGAAATGGCTCCGGGGTGAATATCATGGTGGGAAAGAAAGTCAATTGCGGAATTGGATAGCTCTTTCCATGGGTTTTCTTATTGTCGTAGATGTATGTGAGAGGTAGCTGCAGAACAGTGACGTCAGACAAACCCGATCTCGTGGCAGGTAGGGTGGCAGCAGCTACTACCCACGCAGATCGGTCTGGGAGGATCTATCTCTAAATACATAACCTAAAAGACAACAACGGCAACAGATTGCCCACTCAATGTTTTCTTTCTCCCTTCCTCCTCTTCCTCCTCCAGGCCCGTGCACTGCTGAAGAATCCTATAAACCAAACAACACACCAGACATTCTTATCTCCTATTTGTCCCTTAGGTACCCTTTAGAACAATACTTCAACTACTAGTATTAGCATCACTATTATAACCACAAAATCACTACCATCCTTGAAGTAGTGAGTGGCACATGTACGATACGATGCCTGTTCCAGCCCGTTCCAGCTCTTCGATGAGATAGGTACATCCATACTTACTCACCCACGATAGATGATTGCACGGGCGCATCATCCTATACAACCAACTTCTTTACCCTCCTCTGTTTACACCTTACCTTGAACTACCAAGGACAAAGGAGGAAACATGACGAACGCACATGGAGCCTTCGAAGCACTAGGTCCTATTAATTGGGACGACCTGGCCCACGACGACATCCAGAACTTCCTCACTAGCGTCTTTGCCGAAGCGCAATGCATCGTCGATTCCATCCCCGTCTCGCTGACGACACTTGAGCAAAAATTCGGTAGACAGCGGTCTGCCACCGAGTCTGATCTTCCATCATTACTGGCTAGGGCTCCAAAATCCTCAGAGCGTGCCAGGGAGCTGAGCAAAGAGTGGAAGGAGGTCAAAGTCAATCCGCGCGAGAATCCTCTGGCCCTGGATGTCTACAAATTGGCTGCCAAGGATGGGAAGGGCGCCTGGTTCGCGAGGCGCAGCGTGCACGACGGCCTCGCATTCGAAAAATGGAAGCTAGGCATTGAGAAGGAGTTTGCCGAGAGCATGAAGGTCCAGGGGAAACCAGGGGACGGGAATATCAGAGGAATCGGGGCCGAGAAGCGTGTCGTGAACGAGACGGTGGATGGCTGCGGCAAGTATGAAGGTGAGTTACTCTTCGAACATTCCCATCCAAGTGCCCACCCATGCTACAGGAAACAAGAGACCTGACGATGGAAACCGCAGTCTATCAACTCTCAGCCCAGTTCCCAGGGCCAACAACACCTCGCGACTTCGTCACCTTACTATTAAGCTCCGATTCGGCGGCAACTATCCCTCCCCCGGACGGCATCCGACAACCGAGACAGTATATGCTTGTTTCAAAGCCCTGTATTCACCCAGAATGCCCACAGCGCCCCGGCTTTATTCGTGGCCAGTATGAATCGGTCGAGTTCATCCGGGAGATCAAAGCCGAAAAGCCCTTGCGAAAAATACGCTCATCGATAGACCTACCTAACAACGATAATATAGACACGGCTAAACATTCAGTCGATAGCATTAGCAGAGAAGCCATGACGCATTCTGCGCGCCAAGCAGCAGTTTCCACTCCCTCGAGCAATAACGAGGGCGGACGGCCCAGGGGCAAGACTATAGCCTTTGCCGGGGCCGATAATGGCCGCACTGAAGATGACGAGGATAGCGAAACAATGATTGAATGGGTGATGGTTACACGGAGTGACCCTGGTGGTAGTGTGCCGCGATTTATGATTGAAAGGGGGACGCCCGCTGGCATTGCTGGCGATGCTAATAAGTTCTTACAATGGATATCTTCCAAGAGTCTTGATGATTTCCGCGAATCTGACCATGATGATGCAATCACCCCTGAGCACAACACCTCAGGGGTTGAACAAATAACTACAGAAAAGAAGTTGTCAACCACGAACCATACATCCAAACCTGCTGTTGCTGAGCCCATAGCTACTATCGAAGAGGCACCAGGGTCTAGCGGCTTGTACGGCATGATCTCAGGCGCTCTAGGTGCGGCCGCTTCAGTAGCAGCTTCACGTCTTCCAAATCCATTCGGGCCCGTCCAGGATGAAGAACCCGACTTGGGCCTGTCGACCGGCCGGTCTGATGATACCTCATCCATTCATAGCTTTCATAGTTTCGAATCCGATCAAAAGGAAGACTCGTCTCCTAAGCAGACCGATGACACTTTGTTGACACCGTCCGTTACAAACGGAAAAGCCGACTCAATGCACTCCTCCGAATCTGTAGCACGCTCGACCAACACGGTCTCGCAGCATGAAAAAGAGCTACGGAAGCTGGAGGAACGCAAGCGAAAAATGGATGAAAAGCTACAGCGCGCACAGGAACGGGCCAGCGCCAAGCGCCTGAGTGATGCCCAGCGCGACGAACAAGCAGTGCAGAAGATGCGCGAGAAACACGAACGTGAAGTGGCGAAGCAGGAGGAGAAGTACCAGCGTGAGCTACAACGGCTCGAGGCCAAGCGTGCCAGCGAGCAGAGGAAGGCAGAGGAGCGCCGGCGCAAGCAGGCCGAGCGTGAGGACAAGGCCAGTCTTGCCGTGGAGCTAGAAAAGGTGCGCGCCGAGCGGGACCTCGCTCGCAAGCAACTCGAAGTCCTCAAGGAGCAGATCGGCGACTTGCAGACCCAGAACACGTTGCTCGTTGCGCGACTCGGCCGCGAGGGCATCAGTATCGATGGCGGAAATAGCAGCGAAAATCTGGCCCCCGTCCTCAGGAGAGCATTGACAGATCGGTCTGAGAGGGACACGCCGAAGACGAATGGGCTCAAGAGCTGAAGACTCGTCGTGTATGAGGAGGGGGAAAGCCCGGGGTTGTATAAAAATACGAGGCAGTGGTTTCTTATATATATATATAATGACGACGTGAGCAAGCAAGCGAGCGAGCGAATGGATGAATGAATGGGTATGTAAATGACTGAGGATGGTTTCTAATGAAGGCTGTTGCTACGATTTTTTTATATTCTTTTCGTCGGCGGCACCTATTGATACGTATATATTTTGATGCATGTCAGGTATATTCGTGGTTTGCTGAAAAGTACAAAAATCTTGGTAAGTCGATTATGTTCGGTCAAAAGCAGACTGGATCAGGGGGCTGGTTTCTTTTTTTTTAACTTTTTTTCTTATTTTATATATAACTAGATCAGGTTCAATTGAACGTAGGTACCTATTTTCTTCTCCATATTCCCGCAAAAAAGAGAAGAAGAAAAAAATCACGATAGCGAGGGCAAGGAAAAGGGTATGTGGGTGTGGGTGTGGGTGTGGGTGTTGAAAGGAAAAACAGGCAATGTAGGGTAGGTTAGGTTGGTGTGTGTAGGTAGGTAGGTAGGTAGGTAGATAGGTAGATAGGTAGGTAGATAGGTAGATAGGTAGGTAAGGTAAGGTAAGGTAAGGTAAGGTAACTCAGATGATGATGATGATGTTGTTGTTGTTGTTGTTGTCTACTCGTATACAATACGCATAGAATAGAATAGACCTCTAACCTAACCTAACCTAACCTACCTACTCCCGTCATCATGAAAAAAAAAACCCCTCCCTTTAATTCGAGTAGAAAACACACACGAAATCGAGTTAGAGTAGAGTAGTAGTAGAGTAAGTAGGCTAAGAAAAGGA
The DNA here is from genome assembly GCA_018398605.1 of Biscogniauxia mediterranea. Taxonomy (NCBI): domain Eukaryota; kingdom Fungi; phylum Ascomycota; class Sordariomycetes; order Xylariales; family Xylariaceae; genus Biscogniauxia; species Biscogniauxia mediterranea. The sequence continues at coordinate 4,385,281 of JAGXTR010000003.1, forward strand.
GAAACAGAAAAAAAAAGCTTGAAGTGGGCTGGGCTGGGCTGGAATAGAATTAGTGTAGTAAAAAAACACGTTATTATCCTCCCTTTTTTTTTTTGTGTGTGTTTTCTATATTCATTTAACCTATTTGAATTACATACCTATATATATATACGCTGTAGGTAGGTAGGTAGGTAGGTAAGTGAAGCAAAGCACATCTTCCACCACCTGTTTTTGTTTTTGGTCAGTCACCAGGAGAGGTTGGTCGTTGGTTAGTTAACCTAGGTACCTACCTTGCCCCTGCTTAGGTGTATATACACGCCCGCGCATCAATATACAGAAAACCCCAAACCCAAACCAACCCTTACCTTACACCTTTTACCCTTCCCCTTTTTTATCTCTCTCTCTCCCTCTCTCTCTCTCTCTCTCTCTCCCCATTTTCTCCCCTTCCTTATTCCCCACCACCACCACCGCCGCCGCAGCGGCAAAACCCCAACAGCAACCCGCTCACCCTCCCCGGTCCCAGGTCCCGGAACCGCGCGAGCGCCTCCCGGATCTCGGTATCGGCGCTACTACTACGTCCCTTCTCCTCCTCCTCCTCCTCCTCCTCCTCCGACGACGACGACGGAGAAGCAGAACCGACGGCGACGAGCGCAGACGCCCCGAGCAGGACGCGCGCGGCGATGGCGAAGACGCGCGGCTTGGAGGACCAGCCCAGGGGGTGCGGGCCGCCGCCGCCGCCGCCGCCCTCCTCCGAGGAGTCGGCGAGCCGCGTCAGCTCCCGCAGGGCGGCGAGGAGCCATGCTGAGAGGAGGTGGTGGTGATGGTGGTGGTCTCGGACTGTCGTCGTCGTCGTCGTCGCCGAGGGGGGGAAGCGAGGTGGTGACGGAGACGTACGCGGCGCTCCACCGCCTCGCCTCCCGGACTTCGTCCACGTACAGGTTCTGCTCCTCGACGACGAAGAGCGAGTCGTCGGGGCGCAGGGCGTCGGCGAGCTGGGCCGCGGCTGGGATCCAGGCGGGAAGGGGAGGGGGATGGGGAGGGGGAGGAGAAGCAGTGGTGGTGGATAGTAGTAGTGGTGGTGATGATGATGATGATGACGATGATAAAGGGGAGGGATAGGAGGAGGAGGCGCCGATCATGCGGGAGGCGACGTGCGCGTGGAAGGTCGCGTCGCGGGCGTAGCGCGCGCTGAGCCAGCGGACGAGCCGGTCGCCCGCCTCGATGGGGACGAGGGTCTGCCCGAGGATGGGCGCGGCGGCGGCGGCGGCGGCCTCGCGGATTTCGTCGTCGTCGTCGTTGAGGGCGTCGTAGAGGGCTAGGAGCCAGGGGAGGTGGGCTGGGTGTGGGGCCTCCTTGTCGCTGTCGTCGCCGGAAAACTGTACGGTCGCGGACAGAGAGGCGATGGCTTGGACGGCGGCCATTCGGGTGTCAAAAGTCTAACGGGTCAGTTACGTCGTTAGTATATCGCCAGGGATATTTCAAAGAGAAAAGACGCAAAAGGGAGGGAACGTACGCGGTCTGCTGCTCCGGCCTCGCTCATCATAGCACCCCAGTTATCTAGCCATCGCGCCCGGGTGTCCGTCATATGGCCACCGGCTCGCGAGGTGACCGTTGCCACGACCGGGCCACTGACGCGCACGATGGCATCTCCGAGACTAGGGTTCATCGGCTTCTTGTGCAAGTCAGCCCAAAGCTCAGACAACCTCTCATCTGAGGGGAGATTGCATGACGTGTCTCCCCGCTCAGCGCGCAAAATGTTGTCCATCAAGAGTGCGAGGTTTTCCAGGGCTAACGTCCGGGGCTCTGGTGCCTCCGTCTCGAGGCACACTTGTAAATATATATTAGCGACTTTTAGTCGCGCTTCTTGATCCAACGCTGTATCGTTCCCTGACATAGCCTCCAGCATAGAACAAGCAATATTGACATCACGTTCCACATTTGCCTTTAGTCTTAAGCCCAGAAAACTGTTCGTGTCGGCGTCCGGTCTACTGAATAATTGCTGCACTTTCGCTTCAGATAGTCTGGTTTTCAGAAGGGCCAAGGGCACCCGGGCATTCTCCTTCTCGTCATGTGCTGAGAAGACTTTGACTGCCTTTTCTGACAGGTGATATATGTCCGTAGAAAATTGGGCAGCGTCTTCCCGTCTTCTGTGGAGTTTCTGAGTTAAAAATGTGGTGATGTCGATATACACAGCCTGAGCCTCTGGGCATGTACTAATGCAATTATTCGAAGCTGGTAGAGCCTCCAATAATTTACAAAGTGCATCAACATTGTGCCCTATGTCTAGTTAGCTTACTTTTCATACCTAAGGTGAGTGAGTGAGCCTCACCAGAGAGCTGTTCTGGCAGAACTTCAAATAGTCTTTCAAGCAAGAATTTGAGAGTCAGGAGAACACCGTGAAGCTTGTTTGCCGAGGTTCCCGACCCCCATATGAGAGTCTCTATCGGCTCCAGCCACTCAGGCTTTAGGAGAAAAGAACATAATGTACGGGCAGCAATCTCCCGTACGTGCCAGATATTGCTACCAAGATACCAGGCGATTATATCATATAGTCTCTCGCGGAATGCTTCTGGCGGCCCAGCACGGCGGATGATATCTAGCGCAGGGAAGACTGATTCCGCTGTGTGTGATCCTAAGAGTATTCCCGGAGATTCCTTTCCTAGTTCCAGTAAGTTGACCAGAAGTTCCGGGAGGGCTTTGTATTTGTGATAGGGTATCCTAATAGACCGCCCGTCCCAACCTGCTTCCATAGAAGTTTTACTTTCATTCGTTCCAAAGAGACAGTCGATAAGGCTTCGCAAAAGAAGTAAACCACAATTGCGGATGGCCCATCTATTATAGTCAGTGACAGTGTCTACCAAATCACCAGTAGTACTTACATTTCGGACTTCAGACTGTTAGCAGCCAATTGCAAACAGTCTGTAAGATACGGCTCGGCTATACTGCTCAAAAATGAAGTCTTGAATATATCTTTAAGGCAGTTTAGAGCATGCACTTGAGGGAGGTTTGAACCGTCCGTCTCTGACACGAATGCTGGTTGCCATGCAATTTCTTGGAGCTTGGACATGACCTCCTGGAAAGAAGGACGCTCGGCTTTGGACGATAGAATCCCAACCATCATGGCGGGTATTCCCGCTGATCTACGAGTAGTCGATGCTTGGGTGTAAATGCAATCAAGAGCCCCCTGGCTAGTTTTAGAATCACAATTGAGATATTTCGAGGATATGGTATACTTACTTCATACCATTCGTCTAGCAAACTGACATCGTCCTTTGACTGAGTGGGAAAATGCTTTGCAAGCTGGCAGCAAGATGCGAAAGTCTGGGAAACGGTGGTGAATGCCCCGCGGTGGCGCAAATTAGATAGCTCAATGAAGGTCAGCCTTCCAATAACTTCAAAATTCTGCCTAGAAGGCGTGAGAAACCCGTCTTCTCGTCTAGAGCGAGCATTATTACTGATTACACGCAAAAGATTACTAGAAAGCAGTTAGCATAGTAACCTCAAGAGGGATTGATAGTCATCCACCTTGACTCGTGAATAGCCCGAAAACTGTAACTGAGGAGGTCTTTCGTATCTAGACCATCGACTTCCTCCATTTCTTCAGGCAAATGCCCTTCTGGGGAATCATCGCACAATACATGTTTAACGATCTCCCAGACTCTCTGACAGCACGCAATCGCACGGTCTTGGAGTCCATCAAGGATTTTGAGATCTTCCTGGGAGTAGTGAGATCCAGAAAGCGAGCCCCATATACAACTAAATATCTTAGCACTATACAAAAGGGAAATCGAGGTCCACGGGAGCCTACCGAAGAGATGCAAAGTCACCATGTACAGGTGCTTGAAGCACGGCAAGAGCCAGATCTTGCTCAGCGACAGACAGTTTAGCTTCGAGGCCCGAGAGGATTTTTGACGGGATCTTCGTTGCTTCTCCAAAATCAGGGCTCCAACAGCATAGGAGCTCGTATGAACGGGCAACACCATCAGAGTGGTCGGCGCGAGACGTTCTCCTAGAAAGCCCGTCTGCATTCCGGCAAAACTCCTGAAGCTCTTCCATGGGATCTCTGTTTAGACCCCTTATCTCCGTAGGCCTTTTACTAGCCGTGCTTTCGGGTTCAAGGAACATAACCAGAGATGCTGCGGCCTCTCTTACATCATCGAACGGATCCATAATAAGGTCCAGGACCGCGCGAAACCAGGTAGCGTCGATCAACTCTTGGCTAATAGACGCTGGACTTCCCTGGGGTGAAGACTTAAGAATAAAAGCCATTGCTCTCAATGCAGTGATATGACGCTGGTAAGAAGCTGTAGGTATAAGCTCCCCTTTCAGAAATTCCACATAGCAATGGATGAAATCTTCGTGTAGCGTTATAATATCATGCAGCCCTGAAGTAACTTTATCCAATGTCTGATGTTCCTTTTCCAAACCCACTTCTGCATTCTGTAGTAATGGTTGGGGTACGCGCTGGGGCCCTGCTTTCATAGATTTCTTCAAAGCTCGGTCAAATTCCTTGCGTGTCGAGTCGAGAGCCCCCTGTATACGCTTGATCATGTTTCTTGAGTGACCTAGTACATCATATCTGAATTTGGCATCCGAATCTTCGTAGAATGCTGTAAGGTGTTTCCTGAGAAGTTCCAAAGCTTCCGGTGTATAAGGTTTTGTCGTGGATGGGCAAGCAACCAAGATAGCAACTCCTGAAGAGCGTGCTTCGCGTGACTCGTGGCAGAGGACATCTTCAAGCACCTCTGCAGGAAGTGACGCCACCGTGCTTGTTTTCTCTACCAATCCTTCATGAGTGTTCAGCGAGTATTTATTCAGTCATGGATTCTGAATGTGTGTACTAACCTTGACCCGGCTCGCCCACAACTCCAATCTTTTTCCCAGCTTCAAGCATGGCCAGCCACAACATAGCATTGAGATCCCAACCTCTGCTATCTTTTCCGGTAAGCTTTTGCATACGTGACAAGTGGTGGAGATATCGCAAAGATCCATCTCGATCAGTCTTGAATAATGGAACAAAAATGTAATGTTTGATTGTTTCAAGCAACTCGGGGTTTGCATTAAGTCCATTGTATATGAACCTATGCCAAGCATCAGGATGATGGCGGGACCCATCATCATCCTCATGCCAGGGGCTAGTGAAGATGGTAACAAGTAACTTGCCAGCCACAGGACACACATATTGTATCTCCATCCAAGCAAAAACTCTTCCGATAATTGCATCCCATGAATTAGTCTGCTGGTCAGGGGAAATGGCGTATATGTCGCGGTATACCCCTACGATATCACACAGAAAGAAGATTTTCTTCTGTACCAGATGGTCGAGAGAGACCATGGCAGATTTTGTCGATGGCCTCGAGGCTTTCTGGGTAATGATAGAAACCGATTCTCTCAAGATTCTTGCCTTGATAGAAACACCAACTGCTTGAGCTGGGTTACGGGAAATGGAATAGGCGAGGAAGTCAAGGACTAGGCGCATAGACCTGTGGGTATCCTGCTCGTTCCATTCAAGGAAGAAGTTGAAGAGGCTCAAGGCTGTAGTTTCTGCAAAAGCAAAGGACCGCACTGGCTCCGTGTGGGACTTGGAGCATTGCTCGACAAATCCACATAGCTTAGCACAGGCATTTCCTGACGATTGTTTAGGTTTTGCAGCATTGTTAAGGAGTGACTGAAAGAGATCTTTGGCTAATCTGTCAGTTCAGTCACGTGTTAGTCTGGTGTGTCTTAGCTATCTACCATGTTGGTTAATATATTTTGGATTGAGCAAGGAAATAACTCACGGTAGTTGAGCCTTCTCGGGCTGGTGTTCTATCCAGGAGAGGGCATGTTTGGGATTGAATAGGGTATCCCCAATCCGGGGGGGTTCTTGGGATTCCATTTGTCGCCGGTATAAGTTAGTACCTAACTGGTAATTCCCGTCGTACACTGAAGTTCAGGTTAGGTAGAATACAATATTTTTAGGTTAGGTCAATTTCTTTTCGTGGTGGGTAGTGGCTGAATGTGTCTTGGAGAAACATGGTTGTCTAGGTACCTACTCTGTGTAAATAGCCTCACATTGTTATTGTAAGGTTAGTGCATGCATCGTATTATATTGTATTGTACGTCAATATTGGTGTACGAAATATAAATGGATGGTGGGGTTGTTGTACAATGTATGTACTATTTAAAATGTTGGTGGGATGTTTTAATGCTTCGGATGCCAAGACAGCTTAACCTTAGCTCAGTTAGATTTTTCTATGCTGTACGTACTTCGTAAATGACGGAAAGTCCATCTGGGACTGGGATTTCCTGTGCACGGACCATACGATAGGGCGATCAACGGGAAACTTTTTTTTTTCCCTATCACTTCCATACTAAACGCTAAAAGCTTTAACACCCTCAGTCCACCATTGCGACGCCGCATACCGAAAATTCCGCCTCCCGCGAAGAGATCGCAAAGAGATCCTCGACAACAGAGAACACGACCGGTATTGATCTGTTTCTACTGCTTGCCTCTTCGCCAAATCCCCTCCTCTCCCCCCTCCCTTTCTTGATACCCGACGCCATGTCTATCTGGGATGCCCTCACGGGCCGCAAGTCCTCTTCTTCATCCCAACAACAGCAACAGTCCCAGGCGCCGACTTCGTCCACGACATCCACCCAAACCAATGCCTACACACCCACAACCTTCGATCCCTCCGAAGCCCAGGGAGTAGACCAATTTCTAAAGAGCTCTGCATTCGCCGATCCCTCACAATTACATCCTCTGGCTGGCCTAAACAAGGAGAGCCTGGAATACCTAAGCCTAGAAGACTCAGCCCTCTCTGACCTGCCCGGAGCGCAAACTGCAATTCCTTCCCGAGGCTTCAGCGATGACCTATGTTACGGAACCGGCATCACATACCTTACAGCTTTGTCGATAGGTGGCCTATGGGGGCTACAGGAGGGTCTAAGGAGGTCCAAAGGCCAACCGCCAAAGCTACGCCTAAACTCGGTTCTCAACGCTGTTACGCGAAGAGGTCCTTTCCTGGGTAACTCGGCCGGTGTTGTTGCCATTACTTATAACTGCTTCAACTCTGCCATTGGCTATATCAGAGGAAAACATGACTCGGCAAACACTATTGTCGCCGGTGCCCTCAGCGGCATGCTGTTTAAGAGTACGCGGGGGCTTCGGCCCATGTTGATATCGGGAGGTATTGTTGCTTCCATAGCTGGAGCATGGGCGGTATGTGCTAGCTACACTCGCGACTTGGTTAATGCGCAGACTAAGACTAACTAACATCTTGCAGGTGGCAAGAAAAGTCCTCCTCTCATCTCCGGTTAATGAGAGCCGCGAGCATCAGCATATCTAGCTCCAGCATTTCCCCCAATAATGAGAAGAAGAAAAAGAACGAAGAAGAAGAAAAAACAAAAGAAAAACCAAGACTCTGACCATATATATATATATAAATATATAAGGACGAAGTCGAGGAGTCGATATGAATGTGTAGGATACTGGTCCCAAAATCAAAGGCCCAACGCCTGAAAGATGTTTTGATCGGTGTAATTATGAACGATATGTTCCATGAGGTCTGGTCGCAATGCGCCAGATAATATCTCTCCTCTGCTGGGTATGCATGTAAAATAGGTGGTTAAGTGCATAGAAGGCATTCCGCGGCCGCGGATAGGTAGGCGTTCAAGTCCGCAAAGGGGACAGCAATTGAGACTTCCGAGTTTAGATGATACTTTTTTCTATGTTGGCTGTGACGCTAGGAACTTATGAGCATGTCTGAGGAAAGAGATATGGGAGGTTCGGTTCATTTTCCCATTACTTTTATCTTGCGGTTCCCCCCCCCCCCTTCAACGAACGCTACCCCTTCCCCTCTCCCAAGACATAAATACTATTGTAGCCATAGGTTCTACAACTTTTATGGTATTTCTTGGTTGCTACGCCATATTCGAGGCACATACAGTATTCTTCTCCTCAAACAAAAACTCAAGTTGTCCTCTATATACTCCTCTCACTGCAGCTTCATACCGGCCGGTGTTTTCCACACTAAGCCAAGTCAAACCTCACTCATTCCTGAATCATGACGCTCTCTCAGCACACCCCAGACCAGCTGAAGGAAAAGCTCATCAAGCATTGCTTGCAAACCTGGAAGTCAAAGGCGTATCCCGTCACCAAATCAGAGGCTATCACATTGCAGTTTAGTTTTCTCGAAGAAGGGAAAATGCCACCCGGACTGGTCCTTCTGGACGCCAACCCTAAGGGCCATCTATTCATGCCGTTCGATATGAGCCCTCCTAAGGACCCCCATTTGCTACAAGAGATGAGGAAACTCAAGGCTGCTATCAGTGGTCCGTGGTGTGCCTCTGTGAATGCTGCCCTTGATAGGCAAATTATGCGCTATGGCCTCTGGAAAGTCTGGAACAGAGCTAACGGGAATTTGTCGCATTCATCTACCCTCAAGACATATGATAAGGTAAGCAATATTTTTAAAAAGAAAAATGGAATTTCCTGTACGAGAAACTAGTAGCTAAATATATCTTGCATTCAGGTTGAGTTGATAGCTAAATATCGAGTCATATTCGATTTCCGGAGTGCTTCAGAAATCTTACTCGCTCCGAAAGCCCACACGGATATCGGTACCGACACCAATACCAATACCGCGCCAGAAGGCCACATTATGGTATACCTTCTCCGAGCGAGGGGTGATGATAGGCTCGAGATCCGCGATTTTTTCCTGATGCCTCGGGACGGGATGGCGATATTCCACGGCCTGCTGGAGAGGGCCTCGAACCCTTACGGCGAAATCTTAGATGTCGAGCTCGAGAAGATGTGCGTCCAGATCATCAACGATCCATCCAGTGAGTGGTGGTGTTACAAGCTCGTCGACTCGTCGGACATTAAGCAGCCCAGACTCGTCCTCGAGGAGAAGTGGCAGCCCGTCAACACGACAGAACAGTTCAAGAAGATGATGGAACAGATCAAGTACAGCAACCGATCTCTCATGGTCACATCGGTAAGTCGCACCCCTTTCACGCTTCTACCTCCTAGATAATAGTATAGGAAACAAACAAGGATGGGGGGGTAGGGGGGGTAGGGAGCAAAGGGAAAAGGAATATACGCTAACATGGATTCATATTGGACGAGTATTAGGCACGTCTACTTCCAGAAGCGAGACGGATCAGCCAGCTCGAGTCGAACAACAATCTCGGTGTGCTGCGGGCCCCGATGTTGGATCCGCCCCTTAGTGGAATCCCTCTCTCTGAGGCTGAAAAATCCACGGAGCCTGCCTCCAAAGAGGTCCAGGGAGACGGGAAAAAGAAAGGGAAGAGGGGATGGGACCCAGACGGCATTGAGTTTTCTGCTCTGATGAAAAGGCTCTGTAAATAAACTCCGTAAATAGGACCCCTGGAGTCCTTTAGTTTGGCTCTCTGGAAGTATGGCTTTGACTTGGACTAGGTATAGGGGCCCTCTCTTTCTTGGGCAGCGTGCCTCGGAATAAAGGGGGTAAGGAGATGGTGAGTTTTCTTTTCGGGTAATGGGTTTGGAGTTTGTATATCAAGACTACTACATAGGTACCTACATAGGTACCTACTAGGTTAGTAGATGATGCGCATAGGTTACATGGTAGTAAATAATACCAGACTTTACAAGCAGCAATTATGTACATTATGTAGTAGTCTGGCTTTCCACTCAAAGCAATGTTGGGTCGATGGCTCGTACCCGCTACCTTAGGTAGGTACATACCTAAACATGTAACCTAGGGGAGTTCTAAATCGCGCAGAAAAGCCACCCAGGGGAAGGAGCGAAGCTATATCCATTCAGAAGTACCCCTAGCTAGGAAATTAGTACTACTATCTACCTACTAGGTAGTGGAGGTACCATTAAGATGGTACCGTTTGTTTGCCTCAATATATAGAGTTGATGTTTTCAGCGCTTTCTTCCACTAATATCATATTAGAAGTAGTTAAGCCTACGGTACATATACTGGATATATTGATTTAGGTACCTGTGTACATAAGGGAAGTGAATGTAGGACACCTGCATTTAGTAGATGGGATGTTGTTTCCCATTTCCTAGCGAGGGGCTTGCCTGTAGCATAACACTTCAGTGAGGTCTTTAGTAGGTCGTATATTTGTTCCTCCTGAACCAGACATATTGGACACTCCAGTCTTCCACAGATACACCAAAGCCTGCACAGCGTCAACAACACTCTTCCCCTATATCCATTATTTGTTGATTAGGAAATTCACCGCGGCTCTGCCATCACTACGTCAAGATGTGCTGCTTCCCCTGTTGGCCCGTCAAGGATATCTACCTGGAGGAGGATCCAAACCGCCAGATGTTCCAGTACGTATGGGATGGAGCTACGTGGGTTCCGACTGTGGGAGATTCAGTAAGTACATACTGCCGTCTATTATTTTTTGTTTTGGTTTGTTTTCTTTTATTCTTTCCTTTTTTTTTCTCAGTCACACAAACATTAGTTACTTGCATGTGAAGTGTGAAGTGAATGAATGGCCACCCCTATCAACCACTAGCTAGAGCTGTGCTGGTTCCTTTTTGCACCCGGTCAACAGACATCAGATCACAAACAATAAACAGTACCGTCAAGGACGTACAGAACCAGAACAGCCATACCTCTGAAGGGAGAAAACAGAGAAAAAAAAAAAAGAAAAAAATCATATTCTTTGGTACCTTGAGGGAAACAGCCTTTTTGGGCCATTCACTTCCCCTTCCTCCTTTCCCATATCTTCCGTTCCTCTAGGTCACCTATCTCCCTAACCCATCCACCCTCCACCCACTCACTCGTACCTCCTCCGTCTACAACAATACCACATTATCCTATTTTCCCCTTTTTATCCCAAACACCAGACGCTCCCTCCCTTTAGCAAGGTATTGTTACCTGCTGGTCCATTCACTGCACAAGGTCCACACTAGGTCATTGTTTGTTTTGCGGTAACCGGTACAACTAAAGAAAAGAAAAAAAAGAAAAAACCGTTACCATGGGCACTCCGTCCAAAACAACAGACAAGAAACCCGTCAGACAACCTTCACCTTCTCCCAACACCCACAACACCAACACACACACAACCACACCCAGTGCACACCAGCATCCCCCTACTCCTCCACCTCGACCCCGATCGCAGACTGGAGAACGCATTCCCATCAACCGCAACAACAACAACAATAACAACAACAACACCCCAGACTCCACATACCAAAGACCGGGTCCCGGATTTGAGCATCAAGTCACCAATCTACCAGGCGGCATCTGCTACGACACGCGCAGTTCTCTGCAACCACCGCAGACCTATCCTGCCTCTGCCTCTGCATCTGCACCTGCACCTGCTTTCCCTACCCAGGCCAACTACCCTTCCATTTCTTGTTCCACTTACCCCTACCCTATTGTCTACACCATCCCGACGCAGCTGCCCACCATGGCTTCGGTCAATAGTGGTGTTATGCCCAATGGCCAGGCCCAACACTTCCAGCCTCAGGTTCCCGACACTACCAATGGACCTTACCAGCATACGTACTACCCTCGCCATGACGTGCAGGGGTCGCCGGTGGTCATGATCAATGGCACCCCTATGGTTCAGGTTGTGGGTGGCCATGTGCCTATCCAACAGGTAGCTACAATCCCCCAGCCGCAGCCCTTGGCCGGAATACAAGCCGTCCAATATGTTATGCCCCAGCCTACTCTACTCCAGGGAGTCGCTCCATCTCAGGTCGTCTACTATGCCGTTAATGCAAGTCAGCTCCAAAGCCCAGCGCCTAGCCAGTGATAGTGCGGATGATGTGCATCCCCCTGATTTGCCATCATTAGATGAACCACTCCCTAACGGCCTTTCCCGCTTTGGAGCAAACTTTCTGCCGATGATCTCTATTCATTGATCTTTTATCTCTTTCCTTTTTCTTTTAATTTTTATCACATACACCGGACAAGGCCATAGGCTAACTGTTATGTTTGTGTTACAGGCCCAAGGTGGTATCGCAACCGCCCCTATCCCGCTGATGGTCCAAGGCCAACAACCACCTGTCTACATGCAGGGCCAAGCTATGCCGTTCATTGGTCAACCTGGTCAGACAATGGCTCAGCCCGGCATGGTTCCTGCTATGGCATACCCTCAAGCTGGTGGTAGTGCGCCCCCTGGCATGATCCCAGGTAATGGTGCCCCCGGTGCTCCTCCCTTTCCCCCTGAAATCATGGGCATCGGCAAGACTGGAACTGAGTTCCAGGCCGAGCAAGCCCTGGCCGCTCAGTCCAACCAGGTTCTCGAGCCCCAGGACATGAAGCCCTCGGATGACGACCCTTCTCGCATGTACTATTGCCGTGAGATTGACGGAACTTGGATCCAGCGCAACCGGTATTCTATCGATCGTATGGGTGAATTCCGCTGGTTTGTCTGGCCTAACGGTGTCTTCTATGCCGTCCGCCTTGACAACTAGTTAAGAGAACTGCGGCCATCGTAAGTTGCTCCTCTGAACCAGTTCGGTTTTGTGTTGCTGAAGCTAACGACAATTCTTAGGTGTTGCCCTACGCCAATTCGGTAGCCATCATTGATTTTCTTTTTTCGGCCTATGGAGGAATGATGATTTTCGGGCATCTTGTTTCCTTTTCTCCTTGCTATTCCTCTCCTCTCTATTACTGTCTACGCGTTGATTTCCAGAACAAAAAAAAAAGAAGGAAGGTTTTTTTTTCGGTTTTGTCAAGTCTGTTGGGTTGACTCTTCTTTCTCTTGTATCATAAGCATAACAGTCCCTAGGCTGCCCTGGTAATTTGCAAAAAACACACATGCCCACAAAACACCTACCATTTAGGTTTTCTGTCCTGTAAAGCTCAGAACTTTGTACATCTTCTTGTGATTCCTATTATACTAAAGAACCATGACTTAGATATATCTAAGGGAAATGGTGACATCTACCTCTTATCGTGACGGTATGACGTTAGTTATGTAGTTGTTGAGGCTTATCGCACTCGATGGTGATTTGTACCTAAGGCAGATAAGATATTGTCTTACAGCAAGGATTAGCTAACCTTACTTACATATGTACATAGTGCTTAGGGACCCAAATACCTTAAAAGCCAATTGCCAATTCAATTGATTGGAACCGAACAAACCTCTCCCTACCTATATTCTTCAACTTCTTTTCCTTCCCCATTGATCTTCGTCGATCTTTGTCGATCTTCGCTACATCATAGTAAGAGTCACCTATTTTACCTATATTGTCTTGGTTTCTTCAGTATCTACTGATCTCTCAGTGGCTCGCATACGACCTGCCCGTTTTCGTACCGCCGGTCACTCCATTCCACCCTTGTCAATCTGCTACAAACAGATGCCAAAATAGATTTCTCTAGGTTAACTGAGGCATGGTACGATTCGTTCTTGGCTCAATTAATGCCCATCAGCTTCATGTCGTTTACTTCCTCTTAATAAGTCGACAAGAATGATCTTCTCGAAATGTCGCCAACCCCTCCTCTCACCCCTCACCTCTCGCTTATCCCCATCGTAGATAGGAGACATCGAACCCGGTCTACTTGCCGTCCCTCGAAACCAAAATGATGCTACCTCTACCTGGCTTTACTACCTACCTACCTACCTACGTAAGCCCATACTATCAGGCAGTGCCCTCGGTGCTACCCTCGGTGGCCTCGCTTGGTCACGATGCCTTTCGCGGGTTTTATGGCCAACAGCAAAAGCAAGGCATTCGCTAAGTAAGTAATGCATGCGAAGCGTACAAGCCAAGCTGACGACTCTCCCGCGACCGGCATTGACGGGGCATGTAACAGACCCGGCAGCCTTCCCCTTTTGGCCGAGCTAGTGCTGCATAGCCCCCTGGCCGTATAAGTCGCCTGGTAACCTCACGTGTAAAGGGCTGCCCCGGCTGCATTTCCAGAAAGACCTCGACCTACGAAAATGGGTAAGGTGTTACGCCGGTAGTCTGCGAGACTACTCAGCCAGCCCGCCCGCCTGCCCTGCCACACCTCGAAAAGGGACCAGGGACTCGTGGACTGACTTCCCTTTTCATAAATCTGGCCTCCCATCCCCCGCACGTACGTCACGCCGTGCATAGACCGATAAAGTGGCTCCTGTGCTAGGAGGGAAGAAGCTTGTATAGGCTTGTCTAGGCTTGTCTAGGGAGGCCTGGTACCCCGGATTATACAATGGATATATCTTGGGTCGTGCACCCTTCATCGGGCTGTTTTGCACTTGATGCGATCTCACTTGTCTTAGCACGCCCCAGGGGCTAGCTTTTCCAAGCCAACTATCGAATCTGTCTATTTACGCAGCCGTCTTTCGAACGAAGCAGAGATTTCGTCATGGCCGACGACGACCGTGGCCCTGAGCTAGGTCTTATAACCGCCTTGTTCCTCGGCTTGTCAACTGTCATGATCGGTCTCCGATGCTATGTGAGGATATTCATGCTCAAGGCTTTCCGGACAGAGGACTGGTTGGCTGTAGCGACACTGGCCTGCTTCATCATCTATGCGACTTCCGTTGTACTAAGCATTGAGAGCGGCGCCGGAAGACATTTATATGCCGTCCCACCCGACAGTGTCGCAGACGCTCTCAAGGTAGCGCTACACCTCCTAACTCATCAGTTTGGGCTTCCCATGGGCTGACATTTCACCAGTTTCGATGGGTAGGGGAGCTCACTTACGTCGTGACATCTTTGTTCCTCAAATTCACTATAGGCGTATTTCTCCTACGGATATGCTCCAAAAAATGGCATACCATTACGATATGGGCAGTGCTTATAACCTGCCTTGTCTTCAACTTTATCTATGCTTTTATAGCTGCGTTTCAATGCCGACCTGTACAATACTACTGGCTTCGGTACCCGGACGTAATCGACGGTACATGTCTTAGCGAGCAGACCATTCTAGGTTCGACGTATGCAGCTTCTGCCATAAATGCCTGCGCAGATTGGATATTAGGCCTTATTCCCATCGTCTTGGTGTGGAATCTGGACATCACAAAGAAGGCAAAATTCACCGTAGCTAGCATCCTAGCTCTAGGGTCCATGTATGTCGCCCATTGCATCTGCACCTACCTGCTCACCTTGCTGACTAGACACATTGCAGCGCATCAACAGCCACGATTGTTCGTATCCCGTATGTGTGGCAGCTAGCGCATGACGGTGACTTTCTGTACGAATTTACAGATCTGGCTATTTGGTCTACCGTTGAGATTGGCCTTGGGCTCACAGCGTCGTCTTTTGCGACCCTCCGCCCGCTGGCCCGGCACTTCTTGGGACATCCGCAGCCCGATATATTGAGGCAGCCCTCTTATCATCCATCTTTGAAAAGGGGATCTGGTACCCTGCTGTTCCACTGCCGAGGTCAGAGCGGCGACAGCCACACTTACAGGTATAGCGGGAGTCTCCCAAGCCCGCTTCCAGGTCATATGAGCCTAGAGAGTGTCTAATAAAACGCGGTTTGATACGGCTCAATGCAAATCAATTTTCACCAACTATCGAGGCAGAACGCCATATCTCACATCCCACGTCATCCCGTATCCCGCACTCCACATGGTTTGCGAAATACCAAATCAGCCAGAGTAGCGGAAAGGGATCTATATCAGGCACAGTGCGCATGAGGATCTAAGTTACGGAATTATGTTTAGTTGCCTTGGGACCGGAAATTTTTTTTTACGATGTGAGATGCTAGTTTCTACGGGCTTCCTTCCACATCTTTCCCGACAACATCCCTGCCTAGGAATTGAGAGAGCAGTCGGCCATGGCAATGCCACCATCCAGAGAAGTCGTCTAGAGAATCGATAATGCCATTGGCACACGGCCTAGAATGCTCTTCGACTCCGGCACTTGCGATAGCACGGGAAAGGCGAATACGTGCGCAGCATGGAAGGCTAGGTCCAGAAAAGAGCAGCAAGTGTCAGGATCCTAGTTACCAAGGCACCTTATTACGTCTTATACGTGCGATCTAGACCAATGAGCACGCATATAAACGGTATATACCTACCTGCCCACGTCAAAAGGGCCCCTGCCCAGAGAGAGAGAGGGATGGTCCGGATTGCCAAGTAAAGGGGGATGAAGAAAGACCTATGGCTGTATAATGGGATCCCATGGGAGATCCATGAATTCCCGTTGGGAAAAAAGAATTCTCATAAAATCCTAGAGCGGAAGTTCCCATAAGAATTCTCATGAAGATATGTTCATAAGACCTTACATATATTGAAAGCCATAAATATTCATATAAAAAAAGAGGTTACGAAATCGATAGTATTCTCATCACGCGTAAGTGTTATGTTATGACCCTATATGAAAAGTCGTGCACATCCCGATAGTCGATGAGTTGCTGAAGCTCCCTAGCGATAGGCAATTACATTGATAGGTCCATAAGTCGCTGTAGGTAACAACTTATTAGCGACTACCGAACTGTATATTGATATACTATAACCTCACGATAAGTCTGTGCTGGTTCTCGATCAGGTACACTAGAAGGAGAGAGGTCAGTCAGTCGGCAAGCTTGAATTTAAGACCAGACCAGGAGGTTAAGTAGGTTCTGGTCTGGTCTGGTACTATGTTACTGTCAACGCTGACATTAATTTACCTACCTAAACGTGACCAGGTTAGTTAGTAGTGTATAGTATAGTATAGTATAGTATAGTATAGTACATATCAATTTTGTTTCAGACATCAATTCACAATACCTATATTTAATACTTGCTCCTGCTAAACATTGATATTCTGCCATATATACATCCCCCCCTCCCCCAAGTCTTTATCGTTTCTAACATACCAGACCTACCTAATCTAACCCTCTTCCCCTACCTCTTCCCTACCTCTACCTCAACTACCCGCGTCCAGTATATCTACATCCATATATACCTACACACCCACAAAGCCAAAGACCCCCCTTCCCCCCCCAATGCCATGCTATCTATATACCATCAATATCCGCATCGAAATATATATATATATATCCCCATGAATATCATTGAATCCCTCGTTCTAAAGCACTTAACCTAGTAGTAGTATATATAATTCCGAGGGGAAAAAATTGACCCAGCCCAGCCAAAGAAACCTCCCCAAAAAAAAAAAAAAAAAAAGAAAAAAAGTTGCCATCCATGCATGTATGTAGTACCGCTCTCTCTCTCTCTCTCTCTCTCTCGCTTCTTTCACAAATATATATTCTCCACAGGAAATCTGCCGAGGGGAAACTCTCAGTTTTCATCACAAGAATCGTTCATATTTCTTAATTTTTTTTTCTTTCCTTTCGCCTTTCCTTTTCCTTTTCTTATTTATTTAAATCTTTCCTTCGAATTGGGGGATCCCCTTCCCCACCCTTTAAAGATCCTACCGATCATCGCTCGTTAGGTCTTAGGCATTTTGGGAGCCATAGGCAGCTGGTTATTTCGTACCGTTCTCTAGTAGCTCATCCTCTATTCTCCTATTCACCTCTTTATCGTCTTGTCTGTTATTATCGTCGTCAGCAGGCTCCCTCCCCTTTCCTTCCCGATCCCCATCCTCCTTCTGCCCAATCCCATTCCCATTAGCTTCTGCAGCTACCACGGCAGCAGCAGCAGCAGCAGCAGCAGCAACAACAGTAGTAGCAGCAACAGCGGTAGCGGCAGTGGTAGCGTTGGAGGCAGAGGCAGAGGCGGAAGCGGCGGCTTTCGCTTCGGCTTCCTGCTTCTTCTTGTCCTTCTTGCTCAGACGGATGCTGCCCTTAGCCAGCGCCTCTTTCGGTAGGGGCCTTACGATAGGCTGTGCGATCCACCAGGGCCGTTTACAGGCTTTGACAGTGGCCACCGAGCTCTCGGGATCGTATTCCGGATCTACTACGGTTTCCCCTTCTTTTGACTGCTCCGGCGCTTTGTTGTCCTTGGGCTTGATTTCGGGCTCCTCCTCGAGGCTTCTGCCGTCCGTTTTCTCGTACGCAATGAGACCCTCTGCCACGCGGCGTTCGACCATATCTAGGACCTTCTCCATGGCAGACGTGTCGGCAGAGTAGGACCGGGCTAGAATATCGCGGATATCTGTGTGGCGGGAAACGAAGTGGCGGAGTAGGTGAAATAGATGAGGTCGGCTAGCGACGATGTTTGGCGACAGCTCATGCCCTTTGTTTCCGTCACCACTCTCCTTCTTTCGTTTTTTCCTAGCTGGGCCTTCTTCTTCACCATCTTGAGCCTTATCTTCCTGGAGCCAACTCTGGTCATCTCCCACAACAAAAAGAGGTCGGCGGCTTGGCGGTTCCTGCTGCAAAACGTACTTGTGTATGATGTCCATATACCGTCTAAATATCGCGTCAACCCTCCAGCCTCCCTTTCCGTCTCTGCCACGCCAGTACTCGCGACCTTCTTGGCCCACAGGTGGCACACTCGCAAAGATGGCGGGATCGCTGAGGTTTCCTTCGGCGCTCATGACGGCGTCGGCGCCGGTGGCCTCCAGGCACTTTTCGAGGTCGCCATGCTGCAGAATATTGCCATTAGCGAAGATGACGGTCTCCTTGGGTAGATTCTCCCGCAGGTAGCGTATATACTGCCAATCGGCAACACCTGTCAGATGGCCCTTCTGCTCTCGCCGTCGTCCGTGTACGGTTATGATGCTGGCGCCAGCGGCAAGCACATTCTTCGCGTACGCCAGAGTGTCTTCCCTGGTCTCGAGGATGCGGATCTTTGCCGTCACGGGCACGGGCAAGTTCTTGTGAAGGTTGTTGATCAATCTGTAGATCAGGTCCTGGTCCTCCTGCAAAAATGCGCCGTAGTGCCCCTTGCGCGCTATGCCCTGCGGACAGCCCAAGTTCAAGTCGACAGCGTCGCAGTAGGGCGCCACATGTTGCGCGGCGTTGAGGAGATGCTCGGCATCGTTGGCGCAGAATTGGACAAAAAGGGGACGGTCGATTTGGGGGTTGCCGTCGAGGAAGGGGGTCGTCTCGGACGGGGTGGTGGGGGAAGGCTGTGTGGCCTGGAAATGGGTGTCGCGGTACTTGGGGTTTTCGGCGAACAAGCGGGCGTGGAACATGGGCGTGTAGGCCAGGACCTTGGCATTCTCGGCGGGTGTGAGGAACGATCGTGTGAGCATTCTCCATGCCTATGGCGGACCCTCATCGGCGCTTGTTAGTGACCAAGCTCTCGCAAGGACGGACACTAGAGCGGCAGCGGGCGACATACGAACTCGGACTGGTCGACCATGGGGGCAACGACAAACTTGGGGCTGCCGATGCTTTCATAGAACGCCCGGCCATGCAGCTTGGGCTTGGCCAATGTCGAAGCCATGGCGACAAAACTTCTCGAGCAGACGACGATTCGACCTTTCCCCACGATTCGGAGCGCCACACTGTATGGAGAATGACAACCCCGGATTTTCTTTGCCATACACAATGGGCAAAGAAAAAAAGCTAAAAAACAACAACAAGAAACCCCCGGAACGGTTTTCAAGGTAAGGGGGATGATGTGGTGAGGCGATGATGGTTGATAGATGGATGAATGGAAACCAACACACGGCTGCTGCTGTAACTCAACTTTTTTTTTATAAGCTTTGTCAGCCTTGCAGACAAACCCCACTAGTGTATGTTGAATTATGGGTCACCGCCGTTATGCTATTTTATTGGCTGTCATGTTGCGCCTTCTCGCTATATTAAGAGTTTAAGAGCCATTTAACCTTCCATAGTGCAGGCGTTTCATTTTCTTAGGTAACCTAGACTATACATAGCTAGTAAGAATTGGAATAGTTAGGCCCGGACATTACCTAGTAGGTAAGGACTAACTTTACATAGACACACACATGTGGGTGTATGTAGTATTGGCATATTGCTTTAAAAAGTAAGTTAAACAACGCTTAAAACTATATTGGTAGACGGGATGACCACCAGGCTTTACGAGCGTCTGCTAGCATCTCGTATTCATCACTTATTATTAACACACTGGTGCTGGAAATGGTTGGTGCTGGTACATACTATACTACCTCACTAAAAGCACTAACCGTTAGGGACATCTTAAAGGGGAAAGGGGTCGCATCCTGGGGGTGGAGGGGGGGTCCTCCTCCATAGGGAAACCGGGAAATACATACCCCACCCAACCGTCCATCCACCATCCACACCTTTTACACTACAGGCAAGACGACCCTGAGCCGTATCGTTTGTGGTTACAGATCAGAACCAAAACTTGGAACCCTTTCTCTCTAATCGCCAATTTCTTGCTCTTATTAGCTAATTCTTTCCAACCAATAACTTGCCACTCTCGCCCCCCCTCCGCTTCTTGTTCTGCTGTCAACTTGTCACCCGCAAGTAGCCTGACGTGGCGGTGAACGTGTGAGTTGTAGTGTAGTGTAGTGTAGTGTAGTATAGTCTAGTTATAGTATATGCGAAAGGCAAGTGTACGTAGAAAAAGAAAGGAATCCCTCCTCGTCCACTGCATGCTCTGCTAATCGACCAGGTAAAAAAAAAAGTAAGGTAGCTACGTCAGTCCTGTGAGGGATCCTTGCTGAAATCTTTTGCTAAAAATACACTCCTTAATCATCACCACACATCTAGCGAACAAGTTCCATTGTTGATGACACAAATTGGCCGGCTGAGACTTTGCCTTTCCGCCACTATCTCCATAGCATCTAGCAGAAAGGACGCATACATACACATACATCTATGTCTTGCTTCCAAAAAAATCTGTCCCTTCAATTGTTGCCTTACTTCCTCGGGGGGGTGCCGCTCAAATTAGATAGACAAAGAGATGATGCCGCTGTTTTACCAGGAACAAAAAAAAAGACACGGAGAGAGAGAGATAAAAATAATAAAATGAAATAAAATAATAATCGCTTTTCCGACCCATGGGGTTTGTTTTGTCTTCATCAGTATTCCATTCCCAACGCTGTGGAATTTTCCCAGGCTCTTTCTTTTTTTTCTTTTTTGTTCTTTGAATCTGTTTCCTTCCCTCGTCATCCAGAGACTAGACAGAATCCATGATTTTGTTGGTCAAGAATCCCATGTCTCCGCCGAAAGGCCGGCCACCCCCCTGGCGCATCTAGACTGCCCACCATTATGCACGCCCGTCACACTTAGTAGGTCCCTATTAAGAAGACACCCTATGTTTCTATCTTGTAGTGTCGGTGTGCCACCTAGACCCTGGAGGTAACGAGGGATTTGCTGCAAGTATGATGTATCGTCGAGAAGTTTATTAGACATCCGCCGTTGCCGCCATTGCTGGGAATTATAACCACGACCAACGTCCCATCTGGTCGAAAAAAATAAAAGGCAGAATAATCGTAAATCGAAAAATAACGCCGTGACACCTTACTATGCTGACCGTGTGCAAACGCCACTTTGTACGAAAGTCGAATACATGATCGCAGGTCTATCGCCTTCAATCGAGAACAGAATGCATCTCTGGGTTTTCATTGTGGAGCGCTTCGTCGTTAGAAAAAGTGCGTATAGATCTTAGATGTCTCGTGAACCTCCATTTCCTATATTCATGTAAGCACATGTCCAGCCGAAACAAATCTGGACTCGAGAACTATACCATCTTGAAGCTGTTCAACTCTTCTTTGATCTGCTGGGCAAGCATCGGCGTTAGGCGATTGCAAGTAGCAATCTCACCGCGACGATCATACTCTCCACTCGGCCACGTGTCGTAGAACACAATCCTCGGACTAAACGTAGCATTTCTCTTGCTAATGCCACCTTGTGGTGTCGTCGGGGCACTCTTTGTATCTTGACGTAGGCGAAGTGCCGACATGAAGTAGTCCTCGCTGCCGATGGCGATCGATCCGTTTCGCCTGTGACCTTGAACATCCTCGTTTGGCGTACTAGGGGCGCTGGAATTGGGGGAATCGGTGACGGTTGGAATCATGGGAAGGTCAAAAGTTGGACCTTTGGCTTCGGAGCCGCGTGTTGATGGACTCGGGGAGTTGCTTCGGGCTAAAGAATGGTTAGTCAAGAAACGGCAAACCAGAAATTATAACTAGGACATTTGGACATACTCTTAAGAATGCCCTTCCGAATAGTAGCCAGAACCTCTTGTCTCTCTTTCTCACCCCCGACAATGCTTTTCCTTGCACCCGAGTTTTCAGTGCTAGAACTGCCGAGGCGATCGGATTGTAGGCTATCGGGGTTCCTCGAAGCATCAACCAAGTTTCCTTCCAGATGGGGAATGCCAGCACCGCCTGCTTGAATATCTGCATTGACGTTTACTCTTTCCCGCTCAGCTTCCACAGTAACCATCGACACGGCGGCCTGAGAGGCGCCAGGCGCCGTCGCATCGTCACTTGGTGACCCAATCATCGATTTAGGCCGGAAGAGGCCGACAAGCGACCGGCTGCCTTTCTTTACACCACGTCCCATCTTACGGAGCATGATCGATGCAGATGATGCTGTCGATGAAATAGACAGGTTGTCGGTCGATCCCGAAAATAGCTTCGTGCCAGCATAAATGCTGTGACCGATTCCGCCCTCCTCTTGCTTCTGAGCGATGCGTGCCTGTTCTTCCTCATACAACTCCTCCGCGGTAGGTACTTTGCTTGATCCGGTGGCATCGTTTTGCGGTGTAGTCTTGACTGCGTCAGAACCGATATCTTGTCCTGTCATCTTCTTGAGCTCCGCAGCACTACCGAAGGAGAAAGCCCGCCGTAGTCTCGAAGTCTTGGTCTTGGATTTGCCTCCCTTCTCGTTGATGGCAGCGAGTTGCTTGGCTGCAGGACTGTCGGGCTTGGAGCCAGGAGATGAGGCCGGCGGCTTCGCTGGGGATGAGGTGGCCGCGTCGGCCGGAGTGGCCGTGTCGTCCGATGAGGATCCGGGACCCATAGTTACGGGTTTCGATAGGGGGGATGGACTGAGAACTCGTTTGCCGACATCAGTCGACGAGCCGCGAGGCGGTATATTTACTAGCTTGGGCTGATCGTGGCTCGAGGGTTTTTCTCCAGAGGTGGAGGAGGTCGAGGCGGGGCTCCCTGTGGGGTTGGAAACGTTGGAGTTTCGATTTGCAGACTGATTGGCACACTTTGGTCAGTATACATTAGTGAGGTGACGGGGTCGACACCCGTCTGATTGGCCAATGGGTCTGGGTATCTTATATCAAGTGGAATTATGGATAACTCACAGATGACGGCCGCGAATTGCTGCTTCGGCTCGAAACAATACTCTCAGAACTACCATTCCGGACATGCATAGCGTTCCTGTCAGTGGCAGCAGGGGGCGGGAGTGGGACGACTCGTGCAGGTCTTTGCTCCTTTTCGTTGCTGTGCTTCTTCAACGACGCTACTGCGTCCTTGCGGAGTGATTCCTCCGCCCGTCTGAACTCCTGCGGGGACAGGGGGTTGGGGTAATCGGTAGAATTGATCGAGTGAATGCTGCGCCGCCGGAATCTCTTGTTCTCCTGCTCGGCAGCGTGTCGGTACAGTTGCATGTCGTCCATAGCAGCATAAGCACTGTGTGGTCTATCGTTGATGTTGCTAAGCGTTGCCGTATTTCTTGGAGTCGCGGCTTTGCGGTCTGGCACCGCCGCTCTTGGGTTGTAAAGGTGGACGAGAGTAGCCATGCCAGAGCCCGAAGGCATCGCAGAACCTTGCGGTTGTGGTGTTTGCACGGCACCCGGCGATGAATCAGTAAACCTCGGCGCTGGTCTTCTATATCGCTCAGGGGATGCCTTCTGAGCGGCGACCTGTGCAAAAGTCGGCTGGCTGCTTGTACTGTTGAGCGGGGGCCGAGGGGCGGCAGGCGTAGCCGCTGCTTGTGTTCTCTGGTCTGTCACTTGCACAGTCGGGACAGCAGTTCCTGAAGGTGTTCGATAGCCTCCATGCTGCTGTGGCCTCTGTCCGCTGTTAGCTAGACTTGGCGTGGCCGTGAAGGCATACGGCTGAACTGGGGCCGTGGTGCTGCCGCGATAGTTCGTCGTCTGTCCTCCTACGCTTCCGGATAGGCCCTGATAGTTATTTCTTGGCTGGTTGCCCGTGTACTGTTGCCCAGAATGAGCCTGTGGTGTAGTTGGCATGATTCCTGTAGTCGAGTTTGTTTCTGTCTGAAGCAAAGTCACAGTTCCAGTTTGCTGAGAGTAAGTTTGAACCAGTGCAGCCATATTCAACGGTTCAGGGCTCGCGTATTCAACTGACCGCAACCCACGGACAGGCCCTCGCTTCGTTCGGCTGGTCTATCTGATGGATGCGGAAATCGGATGGGAAATGGCCTGTGGGCGATGAAAGGCTCGTGGAAAGATCCTATCAGCACGTCACGAGTTAGCGGATAGGCATCTATGCAGTTGGCAGGCAGACTGTTGGAGCACCCAAGAGAAGAAAAAAAGACCAATTCCTGCGCTTGTCCCAGCTGGACTAGATTACTCATGCCTATTTGCATCTCGAGTAACATGTGAAATCACCAACGTACCTTCAAAACACAGACGCTATCTCAATTGCAAATTCAGATGCCGAAGAGAAGACCGAATGAATGGGCGGAATACGGTAGTAGACACAAGAAGACGCGTAGATGCAGAGGAAATTTGCGGACGCCTGCGACCCGAGGGGGAAACGAGTGTAAACTTCAGAAAGCTACTTCGACCGCGGTCGATTTCTATAGCCAACGGTCGGGTAAGCCACGACAGTTCGGCTAGGGGAAAAGGACGGATCGAGTTGGATGGATTCTAGTGTCGAGATAGACACGAAGAAAAGTAGACGAAGTTCTAGTGGGAGGACATGGAAGAAGCTTGTCACGTCTCAAGCCTGTACTAGATTGTCGGCCAAGAAACAGACGAGGTAATCTGGGGTTTCTGGCGAGTTTTCTCTGGCTTTTTTTTATTTTGTAAATGGATGCGAGACCCGTCGGGATGCTGTAAGTAAAGTCTGGAACAGACAACCGAAGGGGACGAAAGAGAGAGAAGGAGAGAGTGAGAGATAGAGAGAAAGATGGATGAAATGGGGATGGGTCTTTTTTTTTCTGCTGGGCAAGAAAGGGGAAAGACACAGAAGGAGAAGGACACCAAGAAAATAGCAGGAGGCACAGTATGACTTTGGGGGGAAGGGAATAAATGGTATGTACTAGTAGTTAAGTAAATAGAGAAGAAGGGGGGGCAGAACGAATGGGAGAGACATGCAGGGGGAGGGGAAGGAAGGAGAGATTGATGATATTCAGAAGAGCATCGGGATGGGAAGGGGGAAAGAATTGGAAGTTGAGAAGCCGAAGACTTTGGGAGTGAATTCCAAGGTAGTGAGGGTTGATTGCAAGAAGGCGACTGGAAGGTGTGTGGATTGACCCAATGGGACTAGACTTGGGCTAATGTAGACTAGACCGACCTGTTCATGTTCTACGGTGTACAGTACCACAGCATGTAGTGTACATACGTACATACACACATGCATACATTACCTGCCCCGGTACCTAAGGATGTACATACATATACCTGGTAGCCAGCCTGCTGCTGCATTGAGAGGTCGGGTGCTAGGTACTAGTAGTATGTACTAACACTAACCTACGACTATGTAGGTAGGTACTAAGGTAGGAGGTAGGTACTAGGTTGTATGTTATTACCAGACTTGGAGAGTTGGTGTAAATGTAGGTACAAGGCAATGCTTGCAAGGTTGGCAAGTATGTACAATACCTACAATGTATCCTATGTAAGTTAGTAGTGTATATATGTACACTAGGTAGAGGTACCTAAAAAGCCCGTTACAACGGGTGGGGACCCCTTCATTGCTCCATTTCAGCGAGGAGGGCCCACGATTGATGAGAGCTTTCCCCAGAGAGCCATTAGAAAAATCAAGGGACAACTTACGAGCGCGCACGCGATAGCACGAGACCCTAAGGTCGTAGAGAAAGAGAGGTTGTGACCGTTGCACGTATGTAGGTAGGTACATCATTCATTACCTACATACATACACACATACACATACACACACACACACACTCCTAGGTACTTACACTACATTTGACCTTATGTACTTATGTACCTAAATAAAATAGGATGGAGACCTTCAAAGCGGGCATTACTGTTAAAGCCGACAAGTTGTAACTATATAGGTAGTAGTGCACCTATGTATTAAAGACCAATATACAGATTATACTGAGTAGGTAGCATACAATGTTTATTATAATTTTGCTTCTAATGTCTTGTCTTAGTATTTTCCCTTCCTCTCTGCTAGGTGTCACCTGCTAAAACCGCACTCTCATCAAAATGACATCTTCTCTGTAGCTCTTTGCCTACCCGTTTTTTAACCAAACTTACCAGCGAGGCAGGTAGGTAAATTAAAGGTTTCCGTTGGATAGCGTTGAAAGCTTATGATTAAGCTGTTCTTCTCTCGATGGATGTCCCTGGAAATATCTAGGTAAGGTACAGGTAGGTACCTACATCCTCAGAGCAGTATGTGCCGCCAAACCTTACTCTAGGTACGTTGATTAGGTACCTATATATGTACATGCAGGCAAAGATATCTATATGTAAGGTGACTCCTCCATGTATGCTCCATTACCTCACTTAACAGGAGGTCATAGCTTAGGTAGATTAGTAGGTAGGCAATTCCAATTACAGGTAAGGCTAAGCCTTTCTCTCTGTGTCTCTCTTTTCTTTCTTTTTTTCTTTTCTTTTAGTGTTTCTAATGTTATAGGAGGTAAGTAGGTACTAGTATATAAGTGAGTGCATCACTATGTAGTACTATGTAGTATGTATGTACATATGTATAGGCAGGTAAGAGTCATAGGGGTAGGCGAGATGATGTATGCGTTGTTGTGAGGTATGTAGGTACCTAACTAAACCACACATGCATACATAAACTGACGCATGACCCAGATACGTGTTTTCTCTCGGGGTACCGCGACTACGCTACTGGGAAAGTAGTGCGGTAGGTACTGTACACTACAGTACATACCTACCTACGTAACGGACATACATTAGCACATACATGTGTTCTAATTCCCAGTCCTTACTTGGGCAGTAGACCCGTTTGATCCAAGCTCGGCTGCCATTGGCCTCCACCCTCGCGGGATTGTTGATGGGGTCCAGGGTCCGGGCTCTTCGTGATTGGCCTGTCGAGCCACCAGAGCATTGATTACTGTCGCGCTAGACAAAGCACGACAAGGAATGGGCGCTGCTTTACAGCAATTACGCGGCAAGCATGAATAATAATAAAGTGCTCGACCGAATTCGTTGCATATTCCTCTGTATTCTGCATCAAACATCGTTCGATTGCCATGTTTCTTTTCCCCCCTCTCTATCTCTTTCTCTTCCCCCAGGAATACATACGGATACACTACACAGTGGCCGAAGAAGAAGAACAAATAAATAAAAAGTTAACTGTGAGAGACAAGAAAAGAAAGGAAAGGAAAGGAAAGGGGGATGAGGTTAGCCAGTTATTTATGTACTAAAGTTACTAAATTAAGGTTAGTGTAGTGTCGAGGTCCTATTGATAGATCAATACCTCACAACTCGTACCCTTTTTTTATGCTGTAAGCAAAACATAAATGTCAATCCGTGGATACAGTATAATAGGATAGGCAAGTTTATCTATCTATCGATCGTTTGATCGTCTTATCCCCATCGCTGCACTAGTGTAAGTAGATGATGATGTGTGCTTAAACATATCACATCATTCGGATTACTTACACGTACACTATGTACCTGGTTGTCCGGATAGATGTACTTAATGTCATGAAATCTGATGTCTGTGACGTTTGGTTGCTTAGTTGTCGTTGAGGCTATCGAGCTATAACTAGTTGAGTCAGGTCAGGTTGGATCAGAAACCAAGATAGGGGTCGGCGGACTGCCTCAGTGTCGTCATATCTGGCCGAATTATAATATAACTACGCCATTTGATACATGTATTTTGATCTATGTTACTATCTGACTCGTCTGAAGCCTCTTGCTTTTCGATTTACTCCTTAGTGTCCTTTCTCTATCTGTTTGGCTTCGAACTACGACTGCGACTACACAACCTGGAACGCTCCGAGGCCCAGAATCAGAATTTCGGACAGCTGCTTGGCGGCCCCCTACAACGTCGGTGATGCATATAAGCGATTCGTTATTATCAGTTTCCCCCTGAGCCCACAGGAGCACGGTCTGCTTCTAATCATGTATAGCCGATTCGGCCCTGCGTCGATCGATCCTTATTATTTTAAGATAAAGGAGCGTGGCTATCTAGGTGCTCAGTGCGTTTGTGATGTATCTTTCAGGGGTGGGAGATACAAATGCACACTGACTACTGTACGGTAGAGTTCGATTTTCATGAAGCGCTACCTAAACCTCCACACCTTCGCAGGAGGAGACGCGGCGATAATGGATGGACAAGGTTTCGCCCTGGCGATCAGCATTGATATAGACTCATCCAGCAAATGAAAACAACAGGGGAAGACAACAACGTGGAGGTTCAAGCGACTAAAGTTCAGATAAACAGAATACGGAATATAAAATATTAAGAGAACGAGAGAGAGAGAGAGAGAGGAACTTTTTTTAATCCCCGAATTATCCCGTACTCAGCACCAAATTACTTTTTATTCTGGTTCGCATTCTGAAATTAAGACTTGATTGAGTCTTTTTAACATTCATCGCAAATATAATAAGTCCAGCGTATTGACATTGATACATCAATATGCTTTATTAGTAGTTATCTACTAAACCAGATCTACCAGTACCTACTGAACAAGCATACATCGATATGTTGTTTCGGCAACCCAAGCGAGCTCAGCATCTTATTTCCCTGTGTCGTATGTTACATACATGGCTATATCGAGCCTAGGTTGATGCTTTTTGACAAATTATCTGTCGCACTCTTGGCGTCCAAATAGCTGTGGTTTATTGTTACGCTGTACTACACTACCACTCCCCTTTTGATATAGCGACGCGAACGGTTCAGTGTTGTCGTTTTCAAAAGATTCCGGGGAGGGAGTTGCCGCTAGCTTCACTCAACTCGGCCGTACTGGTTCCAGGCACAACTGAGATCCGAATAGGTATCTCATCTCAGCGTGAACATGTCCCAGCGAACCGGTAAGGGTGCTACATGGAGAGATGATGTGCACCAATGGAGATGCCAGGTTCACGTGGTGATCATAGATATCATAGCGACCTACACTATGTCGGTTCTGTCTGGTATTAGTCTAACTTAACCTTTTAGTTTATTAGGTCAAGGTCTAGTGTAGGTGAATTAGTGTAAATTATAAACACAGATCCTTAGGCTAGTCTCCTCCCCTGTTCCCCGCAGGTTAGGTGGTTGGTCTCTGTCTGTATGTAGTGTCAAGTACAATACAATACAAAACATAGGGACCCTGTCAAGCCTGATCTCGTTGTTCGCAAATCGCCAACAACAAGAACATCAGCTCTAGATTACATCAACCTAGACCTATACTCAACCTATTCTTTCTTTCTCTTTTCCTTTTCTTTCCTCCCCTCATGCGGCATTAGGTAGATACTCTGTTCTAAAAAATAAAATAAAATACTTCCCGTGTTTCTCCTACTTAATTCCAAACACTTGCGCTATATTTCATGCATTATATTGTTATGTATTGCATCACCATCCCAATGCCGCAAACATTTACTAAGTCTTTCATGAAGGGGGTTCCCTGCTTGGAGATGGGGACCTCCTAAAGTTAAAAGGCAACCGAAAAAGGGTCTTCATCGTCTTAACACATGCTAACCGAGAAAACTTACCCATCCAAACCTTCGGACTATTGATGTATGTATATGAGGTAAGTATGTACGCCATCTTCCTACATCTTTCTATCTCCCTACCTACCAATGTTTGCATAGCACTCGAAGGAGAAAAAAAGCGAGATCATGCACCACCGTCGTTTCAACATTAGAACTATTCTAGAATCCTTATCTGACGTGTTCGTTACACCCCCCCTACGTTATAATCCCAGATCAAGAGTCTATGCGAGACTTCGCTAAACGATGGCATATTCATGCGCATCTATATGTGGTAGGTAGGTTGGTTACAGGTTACAGGTTACAGGTTACGCAGAAGAAGTAGGAGAGTGACCCATCTCTTTAGATATACCAGACTCACTTAGACTTCAGTTCTCGTTTACTACCTACTCATCCCATCCCATCCCGCCTCCAGATAACACTCCAAGTAACACCCCTGTTTTTTCCACGGCAGGAAACAAAGTCTCAAGTCTCGCTGTCCCGTCCCATCTGTCAACGGCGCAATACAGTACTTCTTGGTTTTGTTGCTTACCTTTACACCAGAGAACTTCCTGTAGCCGACAGACAGACACAGTCTCGTCTCGGAAACAAGACGCATCTTAAGGCACGATGTGGCAGGCCTTTGCAGCGGATTCGGCTTCAATTGAGTTCACACTCCAGCCCGTACAACCCAAAAGGTCTCATATAATCCTGTTTCGTTTAGGTCTTGACCCAATCTTCCCATGCATCCTGCGCCATTTAGATGCCGGCCTGGGGGGAGACAATTCGGCTAAGCTGTGTCCAAGACAGGCGTTGAGCACATCGCCTTACTTGGCATCGTCTGCGTATCCCATCTACCAGTACAAGGCCATTGACTACTGGCATCTTCCGACGGTTTCTCGTTGTCGGCAGCATCAGATCGCCTCAGCTTTTTGTTTATTTCCCTAGTGCTCTTGCGCAGCGAATGAAGACGGTGGTTTTCTGTTTTCGAAACAAGCCACAGGCCTTCTCTACCACAGATATGACCTTCGACTCCCGAAGGGGGGCCATGCCGTACCACTGCTTCCGTGCTGCCGGATACCAAAGCCGTGCCTAGTGGCTTTCTGATCATGATACACACGTTCATTTGCTTACCAAATCAATCACGCCATGGCTTACCGCGCCTATACTGCTGAGGTCCACGTTCTGGAATGGAGTATCTTCATGGTATGGTCGAGTCCCCCGGAGTTGGGATGATCTTGCATTGATACCAGGTCTACCTTGCGCATTGTCTTAGAAAATGACCGACTATCTCTGGCAGCGAGTAGCATCCACCCCATCTCAGGTACCGGGACGATATCCTATTTACACTTAGTATTCCTGTCCTATTCGTTGTCCAATCTCCTTATCCCCTCTTTTGGAGACATTGCGTCCGTTTGGATTTCTGCAATTATAGGTATGTTCCATGAGACTAAACTTCGTCTTTCTCTACGAAACCGGGTCTCGTGATATATGACAGGACTTCCAAACTGTCCAATTATCCAGGGACGTGCAACAGACCTTCTGTCTACGGCTTTTCTAGCATGACAAATTACCGACAATGACTTGAGTGGGCGCCGAGCCCATACGTTCATCAGAGAGATGGATGTGTTGTCACTCATGCAAATCTTCTCTCCACAGATGCATAGACCATTGGCACGCCACTACGTACCTACCTACCTACTTTGGCGGAGGTTCCAGTATGGGAGATTTTGGGACCAGATGTGATTCCCAGACAAACCTGACCGCTGGTTCGAGGAGCCGAGCTGAGTAGGTTAGTGTAAAACTGCGTGCGCGCTCGTCCTTCAATTATCTGCTTGGTGTCAGCAAGACGCCATGATCGCTGGGCAAATCCATTCATTCACCCGAATCCTGGGTCCCTGAAGTCTCACAACCTAACGCTACGGCTCCGGGCCTAGAAGCTTTCCACCATTGGTCTTTCACAGCTCTATTTTCTTTCCTGCCCTGTTGGCTACCTGGGAAAGGGGGGTTATTGCAGAGGATCTCCTTTTGGGCGCCGTTACACGAGAGACACCTACCTCTAAAGGAGGGGGCATGACGCCCAAAATCCCATATCTTGACGGTGGTCAAGTTACTCACGGTCGCAGTTGCAGGTTCATGCTCTAATGGATAGCAATATCATGCAAGCGATAGGTGCTCGATCAGTTGCATGAAGACTACGCAATTGCCCCCCCTTGCCCCTTTTCTTCCTCTCTTTCTTCTCTCCCTTTTCTTTCCATTTTTTTTCTCTTACACATCCTACAGACTCTACCAAGCGCGGACCGCCTGGAGCTGTAATAATCATCATGCCTATTGGCTATGGGCCTCTAATAGGAGGGCTATCACTCCTCTCTCCCGCTCGTTGGCCTACGCCGCTCCCATCCCCCCCTCCCCTGGGAGAATCCGTAGCCCGTGACTGGGCCGTGTCCCGCAGCAGCGGGTAGGTGCCCAAGCTTTCGTGTATGACGCCGGGTACGCGCAATAAGTGACGGCCGCGTTGCTGTGGGGGCGCTGTCGTGGCTGCAGATTGGTCTGACGATGATGACCGGCACTGATGATTGGGTGTCAGACGGCGGTGGGGACCCGTGACACGAGGCCGAGTACAGCCAGCGAGTTACAACGGGTACGGTTCCATGAGGGGAGGGACTCCGTCCCGTCCCTCCTGTTTGCTAGTCTACGCAACCCCGGATGCATCGCGGGGATGGGATGGCGTGGGCTGGCATGCGGCTGAAGGCCGTGAATGTTTTCCCCACGGTCTTGGGAAATCGTCAATGAACTACATACATAAACACATAACCTAGGTACCTAGTGTAGATAGAAAGGGGTTGTGTAAACAGAATAAGCTCGGTATTAGGAGGGTATTAATGTCACTCCGGTGGCGGCATTCTAGAATAGTTTAAACGGTAGTTGTTGGGCTTTTCCAGCCCAAACGCTCGGATATATCTTTTGAAACGGTTCCTATTATATACAAACTATGGCTCTGTCCATGTGCGCTGCTATTATACCTTGACAGTCACGCCGTGATCACCTTACCTACATACCAAACTACCTATCACCTACGTTAGCAGCCCTACCGACCCCAGTTAAAAAAATAAGAATCATGAAACATGTCAAAACAAGGCGAGAAAAAAGGGGCTCGACCACCACCACGTAACTAGGTAGGTAGGTAAGTACCTAAGTAAGCACTTAAAAGAAAATTATTCAATCGTTCGTATCCTATCGATACGAGTCTTCCAAGAACGTTCGATGACCCCTGTCCTGAAAATAACAACCCGAACTGGTAATAATAAAAAAAGAAAATAATTAACGTCCTATCTCGGTTTTTTATTTTTTTTTCTCTGGACTTTTTATTTTTATGGATCACCTCTGAAATGAAGAAACTGCGTCTTCTTTCTTGCTGTTGTTGTCGTCGTCATATAATCTTTTCGGTAGTCTGGACTCGGGATAGGTTCTAGAATATCGAAATCATCTTACATAGGTACCTATGACCTGCTGGCTCGGACGACGCGACGCGGCCCCATTGTCGCTGTGTTGAGTATCTAGGAAGATTGCTCTAGGTAGCTCTAATATCTTGGTCTATCTAGGTATAGGGAGTTAGGCACTGCAGTGAGTGAAAAAAGGAGAAGGGGGGCCGTTTGTTCGTCTCGCGAGTTACATGATGTTGTCTACGTGTGTGTAAGTGGAAAGGCTAGGTGACGAAAGAAAGTGCAAAACGGGCCGGGAAAGATAGGGGGTGGGCAGTTACTCCTGGACTGAGCAATCTATAAGAATAGGTAGAGACGAGATTAGTGGTACGGGGAAGACAAGGGTAAGCTATTGCCGGGTTACTAGTGTAGGTGAAAGAGGTCACATGTATAGGCAGTGGTCTTGGGGATTATGGGAGTGGGTAGAATGAGACTACCGCTGCTCAGTAAGGCTTATATGGAAACCGGTATTTGGTGGTTACCGCTGGGATAGGTATTAACATCTTTAGGTTAGTTAGGTGATGCATATGAGCTGACGTGCCTAGACTTGTTGGCTGGCTGGATAGACGAATGGGTGCGAGGGTCAATGTGATAATAGAAGGGCGAGCGAGAGTTCTGAGCTACATCAAATTGAAATAGCTAGAGAAAGCTTGCATTGGCAAAACTAAATATTTTTCTCCCCCCTTTTGTCAATATTTTGAATTCAAATAGACATATCAATATTAATCCATCAATATGACAGCATTAGCTCTCAAGCATAAACTATAATCTTTAATAAACTACTTGGACTGGGAAGCTATAGCCTATAAGTAACCACAGAGTGAGAGGGTACAGGAAATAGAAAGTCATAACATATAAATGAGAGTTTCTGAATTCCACCAATGCAGCGCACTAAGACATTCACGCAACTACAGCCGATGTGCTTGGGTGTGGGAACGAGAACCACATGAATCATGTGTCCGGCGCCTATAACATGATACCGGAAAGTCTTCCCGGTACTTTGAACTGCTCAACTGGGCCATGTTGCGGACAAGCGAAAGCCTTCTTCGTACAGCTGATATTCTTCTTTTCGTGCCACGACCCCCTCAAGCCAATCATTAGGTTAGGTAATTTCCAATTTTAAACGTTACCATCAAATTAATCAAGAACACTATAAGGCCTAGATACGGGCGTGAGCCGGTAGTCTTCTTATTAAATATTCCGACCGACCCTGGATCAGATCTCTCGGGCTCGCCAACTCCCATCCAGGAAAATCGTCGCTCTGCCTGCCGTGCCTAGAGTGATTAACTTCACCGGTTACAATTTATGCCACCATGCGCACCTGAAACGTCGAGATTGGATCCATCCCAGTATCCCGCTGAAATAGATGGTAAATTAGTACTCCCTATGTCCATGAGAAGGGTCGATCGCTATCCTTTTGATGGCTTTGATGATGGCCTGGGCCACTACCAACCCGTGTCCCGTCCTGCAAAAGGTGACGGTATAGGGGGCGGTAAGTGGGAGGAATGGATGTTGCCAGACACCCCATCATGAACTAAACAGCGGAGAGTAACCAGGGCAGGATGCCGTCCCCTCAATTTTATGATTAGCTTCTTCTTCGTCTTCTTCTTCCCTCTGTTTAACCATTGAAATTTGAATGACTTACAAGTTACGTCCGCTGCTTGCCCTAGTTCGGATAGATATTTTAACTGTACAAGGCTTACTATACAAGTGCTGAACTTATGTTAATCTCTGTGTACGAAGAATATAGGCTTGTTATCAAATACTTACCCTGCACCAGCAAAAAAAGGTGAGAATCAGCATCTATTTCTTTTGGCATGATATGTAAAGCTGTAAGACCCAGGGGATGGGTATAGCCAAGAGCGTGAGCTCTGTGACAATGTTTATCACATCAGCCGCGAGCGCTGAGGTCCCATAATCAGAACTAATACCCGGGATGATTGGATACTAGCTGGTCGAGATGATTATACATTAAATATTTGATATAATCAGCCCCTGAAGCTCCAGGGTAGTTGCTACTATCATTGCCAACCATGTCATGCATTCGAACTAGACAACATGACCGGAGCTAAATATTTGTCTGTAAGAGAAATAGTAAGCTTGTACCATCTATGCTAGCGATAAGTCCATTACAGTCTTACAGTCAATGATAAGCATGCTTTTTATAAGTAATACTACACCCTTAAGTGGACCAAGGGAGACACTGGTCTCATGTATATGTCATCTTGAAGCCCAAGGCATTCGTTACATCCCAGCTTCACGAGATAGTTATCTACTCCCTTTAGATCCCCCTTTATGGGCCAGAGCCGTGAGATGCCCGGCCCATATGTTGTATTCACACCAACCAAAAGTCATAAATTTCACGGAAATAGCGAACCACAATAATAACATAGAAAGTGAGGATAGGGTTACTCTAGAGCGGGCAACAGCACGAGACGGAGGCCTAAAAGCAAAATAGGTCTAAACTGTGAGCGTCCCAGAGACCTTGAAAGATATGTACATGTACATTGTGTGAAAGCTGATACATGAATTCAAAGTCTCCACAGCCTCACATGTTTATATAAGATAGGGATAAGGGGGGGGTTGCCTGTGGGCGTTTTCCTTTGCACGAATAGAGCTACCAGTTAATACAGATAATTCTTCGGCCTAACTGCTGGCTGACTCTTCTCCCCGCTATATAGAAAATCTAGGTAGATATATTTACAAAGTTCACACCAGGACTTTCAACCACACACCTACCTAACTATGTAAGTAATACCGTATATATATATATGGAGTTCACAAGAAAATCTGGCCTTGCCAATGTGCGGGAAAAAATAATAAAGACACAATTCCTTGGAGGCTATTACTCTTGTCCCAGTGCTGATTGCCATTTCATCATCCCTAACCTGAACTGGAACAAACAAGCAGAAGCTCTGATACTACCTAGGTACCTCCCGGCGAGATGGCAGATTCCTGGCTGGGGTCTACAGCTCCCACAGGATAGACCAAGAAGATCCTTCCTCCTCCTCGGGCTAAACAAGACTGGAAAGGTCTACATTACCTACTGTTGTTGCTACATGGGGCTCGCCATAGTCCGGGAGGAGGTCTCTCCAACCTACCGCCCTACATCCCTTCCCCCCACTCCCCCCTTTTCATCGGAAGAGCTAGTCGATACGGAATGTATGTCAACCCCGTGGCAGTTAAATTCCCGGTGGCTACCTACCATCTCGGCCGACCGACTCCCGACCGACTCTGGAGCGACCTTTCCATCTCCCACGACGCCGACGCTGCCGGGAATAAATCGTATTTCCTCGCGGACGGGAAGAAGAACGTAGCGGATCATGGAGCCGCTTCGTCGTCGTCGTCGTCGTCGTCGGGGGTAGGTATGTATGTAAAGGGACGAGCTGATGAAATGCGCCACGCACGCACGCTCGCTGCTGACCAACCCCCCCCCTACCCACACGAAAAGGGGGACCAACCGTGGGCAAATTCAATTCCGGTTCGTGGTGCTAGGTTAGGTTAGGTTAGGTAGGTAAGGAAGCAAAAGATTCGAGACCCCCGTCTGGTGTGTGCTGTCCGTCTCCGCGCTGCGCTGCGAGCTCGCGCCCTCGGCGGGTCTGTGTTATGTGTGTGTGTGTGTGTGCTTCCCTTGCTTTGAGAGATAGGGTGGTGGTTATTACGGCGAGGCAATTGTGATGGTTGGTAGACCGTACTAAGTACTTAACCTAGTGTAGTTACTTAGTAGTAGTTGGGGAAATGGGAGATAAATGGAGGTTCTCCCGGGCCCGGTCTGGCGTCATTTCCAGGTTACGTTATTCAGGCGGCGGCGGCGGCGGGGCAGTGCAGGTCAGGAAACCATCTCCCCCCCACTCCCGGTCATGGTATGTAGTATAGTGTACCCGAGAGATGATCTGGGGATGCTGCCGTCATTGCTATCCATCTGTCTATCTACCTGGTATCTATCTAGCTTATATGAATTGGGGAAGCTGACGAGTCGGACTTTTTTTGTGGTTGTCAGTAAGTTCTTTCTGGGCTGTATGGTCCGTTTCCACGGGGCAGTAGATATCAACTAGGAGGAGCAAGTAGGACGAGATTTATGAAGAACGCGCAGAAGATTTCGATATCATTTCCCCCATTAATGTCATAGGACAGTCTGTTAATCTAAGAGGACACATAAAGTACATACATCATATGTGGGTATATAGGTAGGTACCTATATACCTATGTAGGCATCTTTTTATGAGAGTCCCGTCCCATTGATTCCTTCAATTCAAACCCAGTCTCATGAACACCTGTCCTTATAATAAGTATTATGCGAGTGGCGATAATAAATGCCAGCATTGTGGTTCGAGAATGTCCTTCTTCCCCCCTTTATCGCATAAGTATCCAAAGTCGTGCATGCATAATAGCCCTCCCATCCATGATCTCATTAGATGCAAATAACATAGAAGAGAGAAAGTAGAGAGGAAAGGAAAAGCAACGTAAAAACCCAAAATTTCAAAGGGAAACATGTCGCGGGGAGAACGACTGTACCAGCCAGAAGACTCGAGGGGTATCTTTGATTATTTTTTCCTTTCTCTCTTCAACAGCCTCTTCCTCCTCTTTCCTTCTATGCAATGCAACGGCTTCGGATTGAAAAAAAAGGAAAGGGAAAAAAAAATAAAGGTTCCAAATTGTCTTGATGTCCTGGACGCGCCCATCCGTCCTAACAGTGGTTTTTCTGTTCTGCTCTGTTCTGTTGTATGAGATGTGTGTGTAGGGGGAGGGGGGTTCATAATTTGTATTAACGTTTGTATCATCATCTCATTTCAATTGATTTTCACTTCATGTGAAGAAACAAATAGTAAAAAAAAAAAATCTCGCTTATTCCTTCTTGAAGCGCGAGCGGATCAGGTCAGTCCACCCGCCGAACAGGAACTGGTCGCTGTGACGCCCGCAGTGGGTGTACAGGTTGACGGTGGGCGACGCGGGCTTCGTGGACGATGACATTGACACGGTGCGCCGCTTGGTTCCCTTGCGGTGATGCTCGCCGAACCAATGGCCCGTGGCGGACCGGTGGAGGATCTCCTGGGGCGCAGAAGCGTTAGCGGACGTGTACAGAGAACGGACCAGAGCCAGGGCCAAGGGTTGGCGTGATTGGCTCACCTTCTCCTGCTCCGAGGTGTCGGAGCCAAAGCTGTCTTGTCGGCGGGCCGCCGCTCCACCATTTTCTACTGTAGCTTGACGGTGGCCCATGGTTGAGTGAGATTGCGGATTGGTTGTGAAGGGTTGTATAACGCTTGTTCCTTTCGGGTGCTTGTATGCTCTAAATCTTTTTGTTGTAGAATCGCAGTGGTGATGACTCGCGATGGTGTATTGCTTGTTCAAGGGCAAGATGTAGTAGGTAGGTAAGATCAATACCTAGGTAGTGAGGGTTGATTGTTGTTGTTGATGTTGTTTTTGTTGTTGAATGAATGCCCACCAGGGTTATGTACTTGACTTCGCACGCCCGGTGCAATATAGGTTCTGGTTGTGGATGCCTGTATGTATACTGATACTGAGATGGAATACGAAAGCGAGGAGAGAAAGGAAGAAAGAAGGGATGGCCTGGATGCCTGGATGCCTACTTATATATACATAGGCAACATAGTATCTATCGAGTTACACCTACCTAGATGTATATATCACTCACATCGATTTCGTACGCTTCTCGGCAGGCTCTCTTGGCATTCGGGAATGCGGCCACTTACTTGGCATGCCGCGTGCCGAATTCCACAGGCTTGCGCTGCTATGTATTCGTATGTGTACGAGCGGCACAGCGCAGAGACGTACACGCACTGCACTGCAAGACGCAAAAGACAGCCCTGGTAGACGGCCGCAAAGTCCCTGGCAGTAGGCGTTTGATAGCGGACCGGCAAAGGGCAAAGGGACTACCTACCTAGGTTAACCTAGATAGGTTGGCTATAAGGGACTGATGCAGGTTGTATGCTCGCGTGACCAATGAACCTGGGCAGAATTGGGACCATGCATGGTTAGCGACGGTGTATGACTGATGCCGGGAACGCTCATTAGTCACTCGAGTTGAGGATTTCGGCTGGTCTGTGGGACGTGTCAGCCTTACTCGTTCGGAGGCGCCGTTCCCAGAGCCGTCTTAGCCGTGGTGAGGTATGTACCTACTTACCTACGCAACCGAGTCTCTCCCATATTATCTCATACATACATACATACCTACACTGTAGAGTGGGTTGGATGCGGCTCCGACTGAGGTTGATAGAACTACATAGGTTAACCTAGGTGCCTACTCACTCGTTCAATCATTCTCCGTACGCAGGTCTGGTAGTCTGGTGGGTGGTGAAGCGGGAATATGATGTAAACTGGACTTCGTCTATTGGGTTCCCGTTCCTAGAGATACCTAATGCCATACCCTACAGGTGTAATCCATGGTTCAGGTGTCGTATAGACTTGAGCTTGTTTCCATCAGCCCATGTTGATGAGTGCCCAAATGTATGCTTCTCTGCCTACGATAGGTACGACAGGAGGCATTCGCGAAGAGGCTATGTCATAGTAGACGATTCCCGACCGATGACTCTGAATAGCTTAGGTGGGATGTTGTCACTGCTAAATTACATGTTCAATCAATCAGATGACGAGGCTTGGGGGGACTAGTGTGGAGAAGTTGAAGGTGATCGTGGGGTTGGCGTTGGGTTTGGGGGCTGCCGAGAACGCCATGTACACTACCTATTGATGTATGGATGGGGAGGAATTCTGCTGCCTGATAGACCCTTGCTATCTAGAGACGAGCCATGATATCTAAGTCGAGACATTGGGAGATAAGACAAGACGAGAGCTGACAAGATCTTTTACAAGTCCATCGCATAGTGGAACAATCAAGATGAAGCTGGGGAAGTTTGCGACTTGGAGAGAAGACGGGAGAGAGATAGAGAGAGATACGCAATCCAAAGGTTACACGTGGTACACTACTACTAAAGTTAGACTACCTACCTACGAACCTACATACATAATAGGTACCTAGAAGGGACTTCAGCTACCTTATGTACCTAGGTACTAATAAGGGTGGGGCTATCAGGTAAGTCGAAGGTGGAAGGTTCACTGCGTCAACACGTGCAACCTTGCAGCACAGTGGCCATATTGACTGCCTCAGGCATTAAGTTAGGGTACCTAGGATGGATGCCTGAAAGTCAAGGGGTCGAGAAATGAAAACGGGGCTAAAAGGGAGGGAAACGCCAACCTTGATACTTGGCAACCTACCTACCCACATCTGCAACCCGACGTCCGGGATCCCGAGGCCATAGGGCTGGCCTTGGATTTTGAGCCGCATGGTAGCGCGTCGACGATGACGATTGAAAATCCGGGGAGCACCTGGGAATATATTCATATCGAAGCAGCTCAGCTTGCCATTTGCGCCTGCTAAGCTCTTCACCCCGCGGGGGCAGTATATATACATCAAAATAGTCAATTACGTAGAGAAATGCCAGGCGACCTCTGCAATGGTCTCAGATGCCATTTCGGGGCACTGCAGGTGGTAGATATGCCAGATGGAAGTTTGGTTGAGCTTGTGTGTTGAAAGGAGAAGAATCAAGCGTGATGGACGTTCGAGTTGGAGTTGTTGTGACAATTGGCCATTTCCATGAGCACAACGCCAAGTAATTATGGGGCACCCGCTTCTGATTGGCTGCAGCGTCACGCTTTTTTGCGAATTTGACATGGTCCGTGCTCCCCACTCACCACTGCCTGCTTGCGACACGCGCCTCCCGGAAGCTTCCCAACCTGAATTTGTGACTCCTGCATTTGCACTCCCACTTCCACTCCCACTCCCACTCACATTTTACCTTGCCGTACCTTACCTCCAGTACCTTTCATCATCGCCCGTGGTCTTCTCTCATCTCGTCTAGACCTCTATCAACTTACGATAATACTGAAATTATTTAGTGAAATATTACCTATTCCCGACCGCGAGATCTATCCTCCCCCATGCGCCATCATCTATAACGGAAACACCCTCGTTCAACTTTTTTTCCCTACTGCTCACTGATCCTCCATCCCTCCATCCCTCCACCTCTCCATCTCTCTATCCACGCCCGCCTCTGCCAAATAAACTTGGCCCATCTCCAGACCAGGACCCAGACCGGCCGTGGTTGTCGACCTCGCATCCTCGAATCCTTTATCTCCCTGTCCGACGCGCAGACTCGATGTCGAGGGCCTCCCGCACTTGAACTTGAATACTTGGCAGCATAGCCTGGGCTTTGGTGTAGAATACACCGACTGTGAGCTTGAGAATAGCTCTATGATAGTGGATGCTGGATTGATGCGTAGGGTGCGAGTCTGGCTGTAGTTGCTGTGCCGAGAATCTTTCTCTACCAAGCACTGCTACCTGGGGTGTGTCTCGCAAACAGCGTGAAAGCTGGTTATCCGCTCCCCGTGCATGTGCTCCTAGGTACGTCTCCCCTGATAAGGCATGGTTCACGATGTTCGAGGCTTGTCCCGTGCAGAAAACATGTTTCCATCCACTCCTGTCCCCTCCTCCCTCAGACAACTCCCTTGATGGATCAAGTGCTTGTGTACTTTGTACTGATCTCGATGTCCATGTAGGTCCCTCGCTGAACTCAAACTCGGCCACTGCCCCTCCTTTCTCGAGCCCTACATTCACTGCCAGCTGGTCACCAAGGCTTTTACTATTTCACTGCCTGTTGTTGATCCCTCTTCTTTCCTTCTTCTACCATAGTGCTTCACCCAGGTCTCGACAAAAGCATTCCCTGCCAGCACATACTTGAAGAGAACATGATATCCATGTCCTAGATCTCTTGTGGCACCATCTCCCGTTTGCCCATCTTAGCACATCCTTAAAGTATGCCTTTCTCTCCCATACCCAAGCCAGAACATTGTCTTCAAGGGTTGCTGACACAAGCCATATTACAGGTCTATTAGCCACAACTCTGGATACTACCTCTGCGTATGTTGCATTCCTGGGCATCTGCTAAGGCATAATTTCGAGCCCAACCATTGTGACCACAACTTGCTGACAGTCTCGCAGTTTACTTCCTTCAATTATAGGCCAGGCCATTCCAACGTCAGGACATCTAGTATAGACTGTCATATTGGAAACTTGAAATACTGTGTGTAAGTCTCTCGATTGAAGAGGAACTCCCCGATGCTTTTCATTCCTAGCTCAAATGCTATACCTATGCTTGAACTTTTATTTTTGTCGTTGCAAAATATAATTACCTTGGACATGCTGACCTTTTTCTTCGCATAGCTGTAAATTGTCCTGCAATTCGTCTCCATCATGCCGCCGAAGCGAAAGCGCGACATTCTGGATTTCGATCCAAACAAGTCGGATTCCGAGGACGAGAACTTTGAACCAGAAGTTGACCGCTCATCACGTTCGCGGAAGCGGTCGCGTCCTGGCAAAGGCGGGAAGGGCCTTCCCTCTCGTCGACGTGTAAGATATCACGGCTCCGATATTGAGGACGATGACGATGTCTCCGAGGACGAACAAGAAGATATTTTCCACGAGGATGATGAAGAGGAGGAAGAGGCCCCTATCAATCAGAATACGGGCCGTCGCGTTAGAAAGGCTGCTACCAAGCAGCGAAACTACAAGGAAAGCTCCGATGAAGACGACGACGATGCACATGGCGAGTCAGATGATAATGATGAACTTATTACGAACACCCCTCGCAAAGTGCCAGGCGAGAGCAGAATCATCAAGCTAAAGCTCAAACCTGAAACACTGCGTAAATCTGCACCAAATCCTCCTGTCACGACAAGAAGAACAACTCGCGCCCACACGGCTGAGGTTGATGGCGACGAGGAAGTTGCTCTGGTAGAACTTTCGAATTCAGGAAGACATGCAAGACCTGCGTCTGTTCGTGGATCTAGGAGCAAAAGCCCGGAAACCTTTACTCGAGGCAGGTCTACACGTGGTGCTAAAGGTCCTAGAAAGGCTCCGCCTCCCCTCATCGAGGAGGTGATTCCAGAAGACGGTGATGAAGATGTCATCGATGCCGAAGGAACCGCGGACCAGGATATCATGGATGTTGAAGAAGCCCCGGATGCTGCTGACGAGGGCAACCAACAAGCTGAAGAGGACCAACCCGATCAAACAAATAAGGAAGACCACCCTATGGAGACAGTTGAGAACAACGATGATGGAGATGACGATGATGACGTTCCTATTACTGGTCGCAGGACCCGTGGACGAGTCGCCCAGGCTAGCGCCGATGCTCCGGCCGAGGAGGACGCTGTTGCAAATGATGAAAACAACACCATCAATGGTCGTCGTCGTCTCACACGTAAATCTCGATTAAAGAAGTCTCTCCAAGAGCCCAGCAGCGACTTCGAGCCTGGAAATGACTCTGAAGATGAAAATGACTTAGCCTCGGAGCACAGCCATGCTTCCGATGGTGGGGATGATGAAGAATATTCGAGCCAAGGTGCTAATGGACGGAAGTCATCGAGAGCCAAAGGTAGAAGATCTACAAGATCTCGACGCCATACTGAATCTGGAGATGAAGGGCTCAATAGACTGGAAATCGCAGAAGAGCTTGAGGATCTCCGAGAAGATTCTCAACCACGACGATCCCGGCGCCACTCACCTGAGATTTTGTTTGAGGACAAGCCCCGGCGGAGAGGCAAGCTGGTGAATTATAAAATACCACCCCTTAATCAAGCAAATTTGGATTTAGACGAAGATGAAGCCGATGCTCCAATCTCGACTCCTGCCCGAGGCCGTCGTGGACGCGCTACCACTGGTAATAATTCAAACCGCACACTTCACACCGTGGCCGGGCCATTTGGCGGACTCGTCGGCGATGGTGCCCTCTTTAGTGGTCCATGGGGAAATGGTGCAACTTCCAATGCCGGCAATATTGATTCAGACAG
Organism: Biscogniauxia mediterranea; assembly: GCA_018398605.1. Classification (NCBI taxonomy): domain Eukaryota; kingdom Fungi; phylum Ascomycota; class Sordariomycetes; order Xylariales; family Xylariaceae; genus Biscogniauxia; species Biscogniauxia mediterranea. The sequence goes on from JAGXTR010000003.1 coordinate 4,429,122, forward strand.
TAGTGATGACGAAATCGGTGGTCGTCCTGGAACGGTAGGAGCTATGTCAGCAGGGCCTCATGGCTACCTAGGCACTGGCCAGGGGCCGAACATCGATGGTGCTACTGGAATAGGAGTTGCTGCACCCAACGTGGGCAAAGTTAAGGACCACAAAGCCCTTGCGGATGCTGACCCCTTAGGTGTCGACTTAAGTGTGGATTTCAGTCAAGTCGGAGGTATGGAAGGCCACATCGACCAGCTCAAAGAGATGGTTCAACTACCTCTCTTATACCCAGAATGCTTCACCAAGTTCCATGTAACCCCGCCTAGAGGTGTCCTTTTCCACGGTCCTCCGGGAACAGGAAAAACCCTACTTGCACGAGCTCTGGCTAATTCGGTGGGCTTCGGTGGTAAGAAGATTACCTTCTATATGCGCAAAGGTGCAGATGCCCTCAGCAAATGGGTGGGCGAAGCCGAAAAACAACTCCGTCTACTCTTTGAGGAGGCTAGAAGGACGCAACCAAGTATTATTTTCTTCGACGAGATTGATGGCCTGGCGCCTGTAAGATCCTCTAAGCAAGAGCAGATCCACGCCTCAATCGTTTCGACCTTGCTTGCACTAATGGATGGCATGGACGGACGTGGCCAAGTCATCGTCATTGGCGCTACCAACCGACCTGATCAAATCGATCCTGCTCTTCGTCGACCAGGACGTTTTGATCGAGAGTTCTACTTTCCTCTGCCTGACCACGAGGCTCGCAAAGCCATTATCGACATCCATACTAAAGACTGGGGTCTATCTGACGAGTTTAAGAATTCACTTGCCAAAGATGCCAAAGGCTACGGCGGTGCAGATTTACGTGCCATGTGTACGGAGGCGGCGCTTAATGCGATTCAGCGGACTTACCCACAGATCTATTCGTCCAAGGAGAAACTTGTTGTCGACCCAGACAAGATAGTCGTCCAAATGGTCGACTTCACTCTGTCAAAGAAGAAGATAACACCGTCTTCCGAAAGGTCATCCACTTCCGGAGCCGCTCCACTTCCAACACAAATTGAACCACTTCTCAGAGACCAGTTCCGAGCCATTACCACGATTTTGGACCACACACTGCCGCGGAAAAAGAAGGTGACGGCTCTCGAAGAAGCTATGTTCGAACCTTATGAGGATGACGACTTCGGATTCGATCGAGAGGCATTGCAACAGGAGTTTGAGAGTTCTCGCGTGTTTCGACCGCGGTTACTGATATGTGGTACACCGGGAATGGGCCAGTCCTATATTAACAGTGCCATCCTACACTATTTTGAAGGCATTCATGTGCAGAACTTCGATTTGCCTACCATTCTTGGCGACGCACGCGTAAGTCCGATTCGGTCCAAACATAGTATTATAAGACACGATAGCTAACCCATTTATAGCCCGCGGAACAAGTCTTGGTCGGACTTTTCGCTGAAGTCAAGCGCCACAAGCCTAGCGTTATCTTCATTCCTAACGTCGATACTTGGTATTCAAGTTTGGCTGGGCCAACCATGACTGCGTTCCTCGGAATGCTCAGGTCCATCCAACCTACTGACCCCATCATGGTCCTGGGCACTGCGGAGACGGAGGATAAGAATATTGATTCGGATTTGAAACGCGACCTGTTCGGCTTCTCTAGTAGAAATGTTATTGAGATCTCTCGTCCGGCGAAGGTCAGTTTTCCTAGATACTGTTTTCCTGTTTACCCGTCAAAGCTAACATTTTGCAGGAAAATCGTCAAGAATACTTCAGTCGGATTATCTCGCATATCAGAAGACTTCCCAAGGACTTTCCGGATCCTACGCATCGGAAGAAGAGACAACTGGAGGAGCTACCAGTCGCGCCTCCTCCGCCTCCAAAGATCTTGACTAAGGAGGAGGAACGTGCTCAGAGGATCAGATACCGGCAGTATCTCAACCTAATGAAGGTTCATCTGCAGCCCATCATGGACCAAATATCTAAGAAATATCAGAAGTTCCGCCAGCCTGTCATTCCCGAGTCTCAGTATCAGTATTTGTTGGACGAGGCGGATCCGAACTATGTCCGACCAGATATGGCAAACGCTCTGCCACGCCCTTTCGAGCTTGATCAAGATGCCGAAGGCAACCGGGGCATCCGTTCCACGGCCAACGGCGATTTCTTTTACAACCTCGACATCAACACTATTGAAACGCGACTGGCGAATGGATATTACACGCGGCCATTTGAGTTTTTAAAGGATGTCCGTACTCTTGAGCGTGACGCCAAGGCCATTGGGGACAGACAACGTTGGCTCAGGGCTAGTGAACTTTTAGCCAATGTGGAAGTTGATGTTACGGATGTCGACCAAAAACTGCGGGCCATGGGCATCAACTGGGAGGAGCTATACGCTGTTGACCAGCGACGCAGAGCTGAGAAAGAGGAAAAATCCCGGAAGCGGAAGGCTTTGCAGAATGTCGTTAATCAGGTCCAGTCAGATGCCGGCAATGCTGGGGTCTCCTCTCAAAATGGCGCAGGCCTTGTAACTTCAGATACGACGACGGCCCACTTCCAAGTGATAGGTGCTCTATCGAATGGTACCGGCGAAAGTCTGGCGTCACACGTTGCTACAAATGGGACATCGGTGCCATCTCAAGTCATGGGCGATGACGTGCAGATGAGCGGTGTTGAGACTCCACAGCCTGTTCGTCACAATCCCCTTATGCAGCCACCCTCGCAATGGCCTCGGATAGAATCACGATCCCTTGAGATGTCTACGATGGCAACACCAGGGGGGACAAGCCGTCTGTCTCAAGTTTCGGCTGTGCAATCCCTTGCGCTGGGTATGTCCCCATCGGCACTATTGAACGATGCTTCAACTACGAAGACCTCTGATCCATCGAACCGGTCCTCGAATTTCAGTACTCAAGCAACCAATGGCATTCATCATGATCGGTCGAGTCCTATCGAGAACATTCCCGATACCCAGCCATACCCCCCTGCGAGCCAGACCAACTCCAGCGACGAGCAGTGGCCTCACTCTCAAGCCCAAGGTCTCCAGAGAGGATTGATTCGGCAACCCGAATCTTCTCAGGGTTCACGGATTCAGGCATCACCAGCGGGTGGCAAGTCTTCGCATGCCCCTAGTATGGCAAACCTATTGAACGATCCATCACCCGATGAGCCATCGCAATCACAACGTCTATCACAACAAGTCGAGTTGGATGAAGCCTCGGCCAGCTTCTTCCTTGAAGAGTTGACAAAGAGGACGTCGGGGTGCACCATAGAGCAGCTCCAGCAGATTACACACGAGCTCATGAAAGAGATTTGGAGAACTAGAGGCGAGCATAATCGCATGAAGGTCCTGAACTCGGCCACGCGTGTGTTCAACGAGGCTATTAATGACATCCAGTTGATGCAACGGGTTCTACAGTCTAGCCAATGATAAAACTGGAAATCGTTGTGTTGGCTGCATCTCCATTGATGGGCGCTCGTGGGCTTTCCCAGGCAGAGTTTCTTGTATAATTTATCAACATACCGTCGTCACAAATGCCCCCTTCCCCTTCTATATTCCACCAATCGCTCATAGATGGATCGTTAAAGAATTGGTTCTTGCAACATCAGCTTACATCGCGATTGTGCGATAAATTAGAGATGATTAATCGGTCGCCCTAGGAAACTGCAGAATCGGGAAAGGCGGCTCTACGGGGGAGAGAATGAGGCATGATATTGTTAGTGTACGTAGTATAGGGAACGCGCAACGACCAGAAGGCACCGATTCCGTGGACTGGATTATGCGTCGGTTAATACTCTTTTGCCTTTTTTTTGCCTTTGCTTTCATTCCCATGCATCCTGCTCCGGCGTTGGGACAGCTTACATACTACCTACATCTCCTTTTGCAAATAAAAAGAAAAATAGAATTCAGTATGGATGATTCTTGCTCCTAAGTCTACGGCTAGCGCGGTGAACTAACTCTGTGAGATTCGTAGTATAGTAGGTAGGTAGGTGGTAGGTAAGTCATCGCAAAAGCGATACCGCTTACTTACCTATGCTTGCTAGCATAAACGTGATATATATATCAAATATATACTCCGCGACATAGGTGTTTACTATAAAAACCCTTTCAGATAGAGCATGATTATTATATTACATTCCAACATTAGCAACATATCATCTACGTGGCTTCTCACATCCACCTCGAGAACGTCTTCACACTCGACTATTTTAACATCCATATCCAAGATCCTAAACTTGGGCTATTATTCATGAGATGAGGGGTCCAGTAGTAGCTTAGTTAGAGAGGAATCATTATTACATACCTGGGTCTGGTTAAATCTTCCGCGTTCTACACTAATCTTGGGTTCTGGCTACCTACCTAGTAATAGGATCTACGAAAGAGGGTTGAGTTGAAAAAAAAAAAAAAACCCCTCGCTCTCTGATACACAATATAGTGCTTTCTACTTCTACTCTTTCGGGGGGCTTAGGGTTAGTTAGTTAGTACGGATAGCGCCAGCTAAGTACAAGCCCACTTATGCTGCTCGAGAGAAAAAAAAAAAAAAGAGAGAGTTAATGTTTCAAGTTCTGTTTGTGTAATTAATTATACGCGGACGACTCTATGTAAGAAAAGCTCTCGAATACGGTACTTATTAAAAATCACCGACCGGTTGGCTTTGCCCCTCCACCCCTATACCGTGTCGTCGCTTCACTATGGGCATCCAATTTCCTGGGTACCCCGCGGCCGGGAGCAGGACTGCCCAGTTGACGAAAGTAGAAAACCCGGGTATTATTTCGGCTTCGTCCATATTAGGTAGGTCAGGGCTTATCCAGTTGCTAGTTATTAGTATTCGCGCCTTCGAGCTCTGGGGCTTCCCATCAAGCCCGCCGACAGCGTGGTATCCTCGCGAGCCTGTATGCTGCCCATTCACACGATTTGTTGCGCTCTACCTCTGACCCCGCGACCCCTACTTCATGGCGCGGCGGCGTAGATGTGGAATGGCTTCCCAGAATCAAATCCTGTAGGTACTATGTATGTATGTCAGGCTAGATCCAAACGGCCATCCCGTCACAACGGTCTGATTTCTTCTACATGTCGAATATTTCTCGTGAGTGGGAAACCGCAGTAACACGTGAAGATGCACATGGGGGGGGGGATTCTGCGGATGCTTTAGCATGTTCATATTTGATAGGACAATCCTCGGTAGATCCATCGCGAAATTGACCGTTTCTTATGCTTCTTCTTCTTTCTTCGCCTTGGCGCGGGTGTCCGACCATAGCTTATCCACGATCTGGAACACGGCCGTGACGTCGCGCATGACTCCCTCGTCGACGCCGTTGCCGCCGCCGCCGAGCCGCTGCTGTATCTTGTCGGGGTGCCAGCGCACGCGCTCCTCCTTCAGCCGCGCGAGGAACTCGGCCTCGCCCACCTCCGCCGGGTCGATGCCCGTGACGAAGAACTCCCTCACGGCCGCAGCGTCCGCCACGTCCTCGCGGCGCCCGCTCTCCACCGGCCACGCCATGCCCCCCACCGTCGTGCCGTCCCACGCTGCCCACGCCGCCAGGTATGCCTCCCAGCGGCCCCTGAGCCCCCGCCTCCTCCTCCGCTCCTCGCCCCTCCGCAGGCTGCGCTCCATCTGGCGCGTCAGCCGCTCCGCCTCTTTTTCCTTGGCCTCCCGCTCGCGCCGCCGCGCCTCCCGCCGCGCCCGCTCTTCCAGCAGCCCCTGGTGCGTCTTCTCCCACATCCGCTGCCGCACGTACGCCGCGTACTCGTCGTCGTCCATGCGCTCGAGCTCGCCCTCGCCCTCTACCCCGTCGGCGTCCTCCCCTCCTCCTCCCTGCGACGGCCGCCCGTACACGTGGATCGGCTGCCCGTACACCGCCTCCCAGTACGTGGCCCCCTCATCGTCGGCCATGGCGTCGAAGAGCGACTCGCGGAACGCGGCGTCGGCGCTTAGGGGCGGGGGTTCGTACGGGTTCGGCGGGGTGGGGGAGCGCGAGCGGGTGCGGAGGCGCTTGTGTCGACGGTGGTGATGGTGGTGGTGATGGTGTCGGCGGCGGTGGCGGTGACGTCGGTGGGAGGACGATTCGCGGTCATCTTGGGCGTTGTCTGTGCTGCGAGGTTCGCCTTCGTCGCGGCTGCGATCACGGTCTCGATCCCCATCGCTATGTCTCGATGAATGGTGGGAGCGGCTGCGGTGGGATTTGAACCGGAACTTGGTCGTTTTTCTGTCTCTTGCATCGCTTGCCTGCTCCTCAGTGTTGGTGGGCTCCGCGATAGGGACCTCTGGTATCGCGTCGTTGTTGTTCTCGATGTTCGGTGAGGTAGGTGGCTCTTCCGGATTTATGGAGGATAGTATGTGCCGCCTTTTCGGCGACAGCGGTGCATTTGTCATGTTGGAAGCATTCTGAGGCGTAGGCTGGCTCCTAATCATGTAGGTTAGGTAGATGCACAGTGATGAATTGGAAGACGGTTAGTTCAAGTTGTAGGTTCGAAAAGTTGCAATGACGTTAGAAATTCAAGATGGTCCGCGCTATCGATAAGGCTACAGGCTTATCAGCTTCTATCGATAAAGATGCATGAGTGAGATCCTTGTCATTCTTCGGAGCTTGTGCAGGTTGTGGCTGGTGACTTTCTGTAGCGTACCTAATAAGAGTAGTGGAAATACTTGTGTACTTCGCGCTTTGCCTCTCCTTCAACTATTCCAAGCTTCTCAAGACTGCATTTTAAGAACGCTTGCTTGATGCTACAACATATTCTGCAGCTCCATTATTCACAATGAGTAAGCCAGGACTGTCATTTGGTCTTAATCTGACCAAAAAGACCGGCCCATCTAAGCCAGCACCGCCTAAACGGAAACCCATGTTTGGTGGCGACGATAGCTCAGACGAAGATACGAAAGACACCGGTAGTAAACCCCAAGCGACCGAGATATCAGAACTAGACGACTCGTCTACTGTTTCAAAACATTCCCCTCTGCAAGCGAGCAAGAAAGCGCCTTTGAAATCGAAGAATGGCGCACCCCCGAGCCAGCCGCCGACGGGCAAAAACAAAAAAACCCAGATCTCAATGTACGGGGACCTGTCGAGTGCGCTAGAATCACGGAGGCACAGAGAGGCAGCCGAAGAACTGGATCCCTCAATATTCGACTACGATGCGGTGTACGACTCACTGAAACATGAGAAGAACAAACCGGCGTCTGCCGAGGACGCCGAGCGACGGCCCAAGTACATGAAAAGCCTGATCGCGTCCGCGGCGGTGCGGCGGCGCGACGCGCTGATCGCCGAAGAGAAGAAGATCGCGCGCGAGCGCGAAGAGGAAGGAGAAGAATACGCGGATAAGGAGAAGTTCGTCACGGAGGCGTACAAGAAACAGCAGGAGGAGAACCGGCGGATCGAGGAGGAGGAACGCCGGAGAGAGGAAGAAGAAGCGCAGAAGAACAAGGGCGGCGGCATGACGGCATTCTACAAAGACTTACTGGAGAGGGGCGAGCAGCGGCACGCCGAGGTCGTGAAGGCGGCTGAGGAGCGCGCGAAGGCTGGTCCGAGAGAAGAAGACGACACGCAGGAAGAGGCAAAGGAGAAAACCGAGGCCGACTTTGCGCGAGAGATCAACGAGAAAGGCGGCCACATTGCTATCAACGAGGAGGGGCAGGTGGTGGACAAGCGCGAGCTGCTGAAGGGCGGTCTCAACTTGGGGGCGAAGAAGAAACCGGAGCCCCGGAAAGACGCAGGTAAAGAAGCGGACCGCAGAGATGGCCGCGACCAGGCCCGCGGGTTCGCCGGCTCCGGTGGTGGCAAACAGGCCATGCGCGAGCGGCAGTCCCGCATGCTGGAGTCGCAGCTGGAACAGGCGCTGAAGAGGTCACTGGAGGAGGAGGAGGAGGAGAGGAAGAAGGTCGAGCGCGCGTCCAAGAGCCGCAAGACCGAGACGGAGATCTCGAGCGCGCGGGAGAGATACCTGGCGCGCAAGAGAGAGGCTGAGGAGGCTAAGAAGAAAGGTCTCGCGGAGAAGCCGTGAAGTGAGAACGGGATAAAGGAGGGAAGAAACAGAATAGATACCCATTAAATCAGCACCTTTTTTGCCCTTGCCCACTCCTCCTTTCCCGGGCTGGCGCATATCTATCATCGTCATCGACCCGTTGATCCGTGTGCCACCTTGATGCTTTGGTAATGTACACTCTATACATATCTGCCCCTGGCGCATCCGCATGCATTGCCGTCCGAAGGATCTCTACCCTTTTTTTTTCCGGAGACAGCGGCCCGCGACATATCCAGGCTGCGTGTATAAATGGTTGCCATCTTGGAAACCTACCAAGATCTATATATTCCCCCCCCCCCCCCTCCTTCCTCTTTTCCCAACCGATCATGAATTTTTTCGTTGCTTCTTTCTCCTCTGCTCCCCCCCCCCCCCCCCCCCCCCCGGTTTTTCTTTTCTTCACGATGTATTTCTATCGTACTATACTCTCCGTCCAACTCCCCCCTCCCCCCTCCCCCCCCTTCTCTCATTGTCTATACCTCCCGTCGAAAGCGTCCCCCTTTTTGAATTTACCGTTCCCGCTGCAACCGGTTGATGTACGTCGTGCTGACCTGGTTCCACGCCGACATGTACTTCTCCATGCACTGCGTGAAGCACGTCTGCTCGCCGCTCGACAGCGACGGGCCCGGCTTGGGCACGCACCGCTGGAAGCAGTGCTCGTTGATTTTCTGTAATGGAGGAGAGGAGGGGGGGAAAAAAGAGAAGAGGGCTTCTAGTTAGCTATACTGGTTCGCAAGGGTAAAAAAAGTCTGGTTATTTTTTCCTTTCTTTTTGGATTAGGTAGATAGATACCTCGATTAGGTGGCGCGCATTGTCCATCGCATATTGCGCCTTGACTTCCCTGATGACCTCGGCCTTGACGCTTTCGGAGTCCATGGTGAACGAAGCCTTGTCTTTTTTTCTTTTCTATGTATTTAATTTGGTGTACCCCCCTCTTTGTGGTTGTCGGGATAAGTGGCTGGCAATTAAGCAGTGGGAGGACAGCGTAGGTCAACTATGATCGGTGCTGCGTAGGTTACGTACTGTAGGTAGAGTTGTCTCGACGCAAGAGTTTTGGTAGAGGTACCTAAAAAAAAGTTGAAGCTTCCAAGTTTGATGCAGCTTCGTCAATCGTCAATATCAAAAGTGGATTTCTTAGCTCCGTCTTCCAATGGCATTGCCCCGGGGGGAGGGGGGTGGTAGAGTTAGGTTCTGTGGCTGGTGCATTATATGGGTCAAATGGATTATGGGGCTGTGCATATCTATCTCGTCCACCACAGGTAGAGTTGGTTAAATTCTCCTGAACATGTGAATAGGAGCATTGATGGTACGTAGATACTTGACTTTACTATTTCCTCGAACGGTGAACGGGTTGGCTCGAATCGACATCGCCATATTCACATACCGATATTCACACACAAATAGGAATGCCAGCACTATACCTAGGTACCTATTACCTAGATTAACCTACCTAAACTAGCACAGTAACCCATCATAGGTAGCCTAGCCCCCTAGCCCCCTACCCCCTACCCCCTATTTCCACAATGTAAGTCTGTTATGTCTTTGAGCAAGACTCTGAGTATCTATGAAAAGATCGCAAGTGTTCATCTGGATACGTTGAGACGAAACTACATGCATGTGAGCACAACAAATGCAAGACTCCTCCCTTTCGGATGAGAGTCGTATTCGTATTATCTGTGGCTTACCCGATGATCATAACTGACGAGCGGGCAACGGACACCACTTATCGCGCTTTAGAACCACAACTTCTTGCCCGAAACCCGCTTGTATAGTCGTTCTGTGACACGTATTCGGTATAGGCATATCGCATACGAGAATAGGGGCTCGGAATAGGCCCCCGAAGCTACGACCGAGCTTTTCGGAGAAGATTCACTACTAAGTAGATAGTCTGAGACCATAGTCTGAGACCTATTTGTCACGTCATTCGAGGAGCTCGGAGTTAGGGTGACGGTGTTACGAGGCGAGTTACGAAGCACCACATTGGAATACATATCGAAGAATTTCAACAGTGGAGTTGTCGGCAGCAGGGCATCAGAGGCGTTATCCAAGTTAGAAAAGATCGAACGGGATATGTAATGTAATTGGTTGGAGGTAATATGCAGTATATCATTAAGACCGAGTTGGAACTTGATGTGCTTGTATCAACCAGGGCTTGATGGAGGGCAAAATATATACAGAAGTGCAAATGAAATGCTTGATGGCTTTGGATGGATTGAATATAAAAGCAAGCCATGTGCCGGACTAGACTCAACGCAGCTCGATATTTTAAACTACACATCTTTCCATAACCCCCCCCTTCATAAAACAGCCATCCCTCATTAGTTGACCGGCTCTATATAACCTTAGCTGTCACCCATAATGTCTCAGACCACTCCCACCGACAGGTTCAACACGGCCTCTGCCATCGACAAGCTCGCACACGCGAACCTCCTCCGTCCAGACCCCAAGCTCGACTTTATCATTGCCAACTCCAAGAAGAACAACCTCCCAGAGATTACTGTCTCCCCCCTCCAGGGCGCTTACCTAGGCATCCAGGTATGATCATCCAGTATTTTTTTTCTTCTGTCTCTCTCTTTCTTTTTCATAGAGAATCTCGGCTAACGAGACAAACCCCTCCCCCCCCACCCGTTGTCCACTCCAGGCCCGCATCGCAGGCGCCAAGTCAGTCCTCGAGATCGGCACGCTGGGCGGCTACTCGACGCTGCACTTCGTGCGCGCGGGCGCGCGGGTGACGTCGATCGAGATCAGCGAGCGGCACCAGCAGGTGGCGCGCGAGAACCTCGCCGAGGCCGCCGAGGCGGTCGAGTTCGTGCTCGGCGCGGCGCTCGACGTGCTGCCGCGCCTCGCGCGCGAGGGCCGCACCTTCGACCTCGTCTTCATCGACGCCGACTGGGCCGAGCAGCACGCCTACTTCGACTGGGCCGTCCGGCTCGCCTCCCGCCCCGGCGCCTGCGTCTACGTCGACAACGCCGTCAGGGCGCTGCTCGAGCACGAGGGCGCGGTCGAGGGCGCGGCCGAGTCGCTCATCACCCGCGTCGGCAGGGACGAGCGCGTCAGCGCCACGCTCGTCCCCACCGTGAGCTCGCATAAGATGGTCTCGGAGAACATGTTTGACGGGTTCCTCCTGGCGGTGGTGCTGTGAGAGGAGGGCTTGTCTGTCGATGAGGTGGTAATGCGGGTATGGTCACTGCTTTGCTTCTCCTGCTATTTACGGGGTAATGGGGCCTGCTTGAATCAGTATAGGGGGTTTGAATCCGTGGAATGCTCATGACCGATACGCAATACCACGCTGCCGGAGATCATAGTATGGGCTTGTCGAATAGGGGTAACTTAGCTATTTCAGGGGCCGACTGGGCCAGGATCTATGGGCAAGAAGAAAAAAAAGTGATACAAAACACTGTTTATTTCGTATTCTTTTGAAATCGTGCGTGATATGCCTCTCGTTATTTTTATCAAAGGCCTCGAAACCTACCTCAACGTGGCGGCGGTGGGCGATATCACACCAATAGGAAGATTTCTTATAGGCAAAGGAAGCTTTTAATCAAAGTCTGGTCAACGTGATGATATGGATCTCTAAAACCTGAAAAATACCGTGGTGGCCCCTCTTCGACCAGCCCATCCCATTATGCTTCTTTATCTCGCTGCCGGTTTAATTTGTCACCACCACCACCACCACCACCATCACCACCAGTAGTAATTAACCTATTCGGCCAATGGGACAAATTGCTTCCCGCCTGATCCGGATGGTATAGGTCTAGTATATTACCCGTACTTGTAATGTAATTTTAATTCGTATCCTTTAGCCATCGTGCCGTTATCACCAGTGGCAGTGGGTGACTTGCAATAAAAATAATATTTTGGTAGCCAGCAAGTATACACGCCATGCATGAGCTGTATCGGAAGGATTGTGAGGACTATCTGTAAGGAAGCTGTGCGTTGGACTGGAAGCATGCGTATGGTGACTGAACAGAGCTTCCAACAGTAATGTCTTACGGTACCATGATGCTTCCCATTCTCATGGCTTCGACGGATTCATTTGACTACTGAAATATTTTGCTTCTACTCCTGACCTTATATACAGTCAATTCATATACTGTCCGCTCGTAACTTGAGTAACTAGGTAGGTAATAATTGCAGGACTTCGCTCCCGCTAGGGCCAAATATATCATCCACAACTCGCCAGCTCCTAACCTCCCCGATACCGGATAATGTATGCACTGCTTTTGGTTGAGTCCATTCGTAGAGAGTCTCGATGCAGTGCTCTCTACCGTAGCCCGAGTGCTTTACTCCGCCAAATGGGGTGCCTAGTACGTTTCTTTTATAGTTATTCACCCATACCTATGAGGCGAAGAGTCAGCATATCTTCTCGAGAGAAGTAAGGGTGATACCCCTTTTGTTGCGACGTACCATTCCAGCCTCGATCGCGCGGACAAATCTATTGGCTTTCAGCTGATCTTGCGTGAAGACAACAGCGGTTAGGCCATACTCGATGGAGTTGTTGATGCGTACCGCATCCTCGAATGTGTCGAACGGCGTGACCGTCACTAGGATACAATTAGCAACAGAGCACACCCACTTCCTACCAGTCATAGAAGTAGCCTACCGATAGCACCGAACATCTCTTCCTTCGCGATCCGCATGTTCTCGTCGACGTCCGCAAAAAGGGTCACCGGGATGAAGAACCCGTCCTTGCACTCAGGGTCCGAAGGTAGCTGAGCCTGCGCCGCTATCCGAGCCCCCTCCTTCTCGCCCAGCGCGATGTACTCCAATAGACGCTGCTGCTGTGCCCTCGAGACCTGCGGTCCCACGTGGGTGCGCGGGTCGAGGCCATTGCCCGCCCTGATCCGCTTCACGGCCGCGGCCAGCTTCTCGACGAACCTGTCATATATCCCGCGCTGGACGAGGATGCGGGAGCTCGCGGTGCACGCCTCGCCCTTGTTGAAGAAGGCGCCCTCGAGGGCCTCCCGCACGGCCGCGTCGAAGTCGGCGTCGACGAACACGGTGAGCGCGTTCTTGCCCCCGAGCTCCAGCGCCAGCGGCGTGACCGTCGCGCTCGCCGTCCTTGCCACCGCCGCCCCCGCCGCCGTCGACCCCGTGAAGCTCACCCTCTTCACCAGCGGGTGGGCGACGAGCGCGGACGGCACCTCGGGCCCGAGCCCGGGCACGAACTGCACCACGTCCGCGGGCAGCACCGCCGCCACGATCTCGCAGATCCGCATCGCCGTCAGCGGCGCCTGCTCGCCGGGCTTGACGATGAAGGTGTTGCCCGCGGCGAGCGCCGGCGCGATCTTGCCGCCCGTGTGGATCGGCGGCCAGTTGAACGGCAGGATGCCGGCGCAGACCCCGAACGGCTCGCGCACCACCGTGCAGTACTGGCTGCCGCGGTCGTAGAACTGGGAGGGCAGCTTGTCCGCCAGGCTGCCGAAGTAGCGGAACACCGAGACCAGGAAGAAGCAGTCGAACACCTTCGCGTCCTGCGCGGGCTTGCCGTTCTCCATGCACAGGAGGGCCGAAAGCTCGTCTACGTGCTTCTCGAGCGCGTCCGCGCAGCGCAAGAGGTAGGCGGCGCGCTCTGAGGGGCTCAGGGGCCGCCATCGCTCTCGAAAGGCTGTCTGCGAAGCCTGGACGGCCTGGTCGACAGTGTTCGTATCGCCAGACTGGACCGTGGTGATGACCTTGCCGGTTGCTGGGTTTTCCACCGCCCATCGCTTGGCCGGGTCTTCGCAGGAATAGCGATATGTTGAGAGCTCCTGAAACTTGGGCGTCTCCATGCTGTCGGCGAAATCTTGTTATGAGTTGGACGTTTCTTAATTAGCTGCGAGGGTCCTCTATACCAAGGTGTTATTCTAATGGTTCCTGATAGGTAGCCTGCTCTACTATCATATATTATAGGTCTTGTCGAGGACGTGATGTGATTTATAGAAGGGCTGATACTCATGGGCTCATCATTTGTTACCTGTGGAACTCGGTCGCTCGGAGTCTTAAGTCCTTTGTAATGCACTTGACCTAGGCTTTGCTACTATGGAAACAGTAAACAAGCTGATAAGCTACCTAAGTGTGAGAAGCTGTCGTATTTTTGACCCCGCTCCATCTCGTGGCGAGTATTCCTTCGCCATCTCCTCCCAGGAAGTTCCCTCGCTATTCCTCGCGAGAAAGGCTTCAGGGGGGATACACCCCTGTTCATGCGGACCGTGGTTGTCTTATCTCCGGGTTGTATACTGTAGAATGAATGTCGATTAAACTCCGGCTATGTTTGAGCTTCTCGGTCCTTACTTGAACGCGAACTTGGCCGGAACCTGGCCATCTTATGTAGCTTCGGCTCCGTAGGCTCCTTAGCTCCATTGCACTCTTCGCCGTGATGGATACACCAGCACTTTAGAGGGGTTTATAAGTGATCATATTGAGTTGATATAATGTTACTACAGGTACATTTTATCATTGTCATGATTCGTTCTAAGTGGACGTGTCCGTCTCTAGGGCTGCGTTAATAAGGGGGTCGCGAAACTATGCACACTGTCTTTATTGAAGATTGCTCGTCAATGCCAAATTAATGCCTTCCTATTGGAAACCATCTATGTGTCTATGTGAATGACTTATGCTTAGACAATAAACTTGTAATAGAGGACACGAGCGGCTCATCACGCTGAAAACGGCCAGGTAACGCTGAACCAGAGTGCAATCATGCATATAGCAAATATTCCAAGTGGGAGTATCGTGGTTGCTGGTGATGGAGTAGTGCCAGGCGAATGACCCACCATCCATTGGATGTTACTGCTACCGTTTCCTGGGCGGGAACAGAGACTCTTCCCAGTGACTGTTGGGGTTTGGGAATCTTGAGATGCTTGTATAGCTAAGTCTAAGAACCCAGCTACGTCCTCATTGCCAATACTGAACCAATAATATAATTAGCCAAGAGGAGGGGCAAGGTGGTGAACCGGCTGCAAGCTTAAGGGGGAGAGTAGATTCGAACTCACTTAAAAATGGCATCTGGCCCGTCTGAGCTCAAAATCGCGACGCCGCAAGTTCCTGATGACCAAAAGGTGTTGAATCCGCTGTCTTTGGTGAACCCGGATGCTTTCCAATAGCCTTCTCGAGCTCTGACTATGTTGGCGAGATGTTCGCAGTCTCTCTTTGACACACTACTATTTTTATCCGGGTTCACGGTAGAGTCGTTCGTGCACACCTGAAATGGGGAAAGCTCTGGAGACCACTCCAGAGATGGACACCCCTCGTTAGGATCACATTTTTCGCGAGTATCTGCATAGGTGGCGCTTCCGTTACTGCGTTCAACATGATGGCTGGGATGTGGTCGCCTGGGGTCGTGAGAATCAGCCATAGCCCCTGAGAGGCCACGAAGGAGTATAATGATGGCTAACGAGGGCACCATTTTACCTTCCAGTCTTCTTCTGTGAGGGTATATGGGGGGGTTGAGGGGTTGTAGTGTTTTCTTAGGAACTGGAAAAGCTAAGTCAATGCATAGAAGTGGACGAGGGGGTGTATTTCGATTTTGTTGACAAGAATTTATAGAAGTGTAATAAAACCTGTTGACTCACATTCTATAACCTTCTGGTATTCTACCATCAAATAAAATCATACATGACCGAGTGTGCTTATCAAGGTCCTACAGGGTTCAAGCATTTCATGGCCTTCATGACCCCTTTACCTCTATTATCATAGGCCTTTCGGTGACCACGCATCACGGGAAGTATTTGGAGCACTCCTACTACAGCAGACAACCGAATCTGAGTATACACACCATTTCAATTTGGTCGAGGGTATAATTTAAAATTGTGGCTCTCGAGCGGTAACAGAGGTGTTCTATCATTAGCTGAGTCTAGTGACCTGATAATGCGAGTTTATAGGATACTACCTACTCCTTAGAAGAGGCTCCTTGCCTGCTCACTGCTTCTTCTCCATATCCCTACTTTTCTGTTATTGCTCTTCGTAATCGAACACTCAGCTGTGATTATGCGACTGTGATATGTGCGCAACTAAATTTAGCACTCTTTTAACGGTCGGAGACGCCCGAATCGGCAAATGGGGGGAGGATCAGACTTTGCTTGAAGGACGATACAGTTAAGTATCTAGAACGTGTGGGAGGGTTGACTTAATAAATAAATGTGATAACGAGGATGCAAACTACCATAGTCATTACAACATATATGCCGGCAATTGAGGAATACTGCAACAAGGGTTCCGATTCTCCTCATCCCTCGAATGGGTATCACGTCCGTATAAAGTCTCCATCCGGAATACCCAACCAATCCTCGGCAGCTGCCGAAGGGCGCATTTCAGCCTATGGTGCCAACCGTAGGTCGATAAAGTAATAAATACTGGCTCTGGTCATGCGTCCTCGTATGGGAGATAATTCCGTGTTTGGACCGCGTCGTCCACCAAGCAAAATTCTCGTCCAGGCCGGTTACCTATGTGTGCTCCAATGGACGTGGTCACTGCGACGCTTCTTCTGTATGCGCTTGGACGGGTTGTTGCCGCCGTTCCGGACGTCGTTCCGGTCCCGCTTGGAACCGCATGTACCTCCTATCTCGGGTACGACGGCGCCCTGGCAGGTCCTTTCATTGCCGTGGCAGACTCCACCGGACGTGACGTTGATGGTATCGGACTTAATGCCCAATACTATATAGAGAATGGCCACCGCTGGGGATTTGTATGTCGTTGTTGAGATTTGTGGCCCCCCTATCCCCACCAAGCTCGTTCAGCTTCTGACTTTCACATGAACAGGTCACAGCCCCTGCCGCGGGCGCCGCGTCGAACATTTCTATGCGATGTGCAGATGATAAGCTTCAAGCACAGCTGAACCTGGGCGCAGAGGGCGAAGATCCCATTTGGCAGGACATCGTGGTATCTGGAGATCCCAATCTAGAAGGAGGGCTTGGGTTTGCATTCCCCGACGACCCGTACCCAAGCATCCCAGTAGGACCGTACTGGCACTTTGTCGACGGAAAGCAGGTGCCAGGGATATTCCTAGGTGCGAATAATGTCACAACCTTTGGTTTTGTAGATAACTGGGCGGGCGTAGCGGGCGAGTATTACCTACTACGGCTCCTGGCCCAGGACGAAGGGTTCACGTCGTGGGAGCCAAGCAGCCGTGATGCGACAGGGTTTATAAAAATAACTTAGCGATGCTTGATTGAGATGACAGGAATATATTATATGTGTGTTTGAAAAGAAAGCCTTGTATAAATAGGGCTCCTTGCTTATAGATAACTTGAGAAGCCTCCCCCTATTCTACTAATTTCTCCGCTACACAACTAGTGACTACTAGTTAACCGGGCGCGAGTTGATATACCACTTGATATCTATGACAATCTAGACGTTGTATTTACTCCTTTGTCGGGATGCACCCATAATGTAACAAAAGCGAGCGCTACCTAATTGCCGTCTGGCAATTAGCCCCTATATGGTATACGACACATAGTTTATCCATTCGGATTGTATCTAGGAACGTACAATAGAAAGACCGATGAATTACAGGCCACCTTTAAAATATTTGGGTTCAAAAATTATAAACACTGGGCTTCACGGCAAGATGATATGATGATCCCGTAGCTTTCACCCTTCCTATCGACAAAAGAATTGAGGTTTAGTTTAGGTACTTAACAAATAAGTCCTAAATGGATACACGTACGCATACTTGATCACATCTAGAACCGAACTGCACATGGTCGAACCAATGAAGCTATTTGAGCCTCATTGTTGCATAAGATTAGCTTACTGCGTAGGTACCCAAGGTAGACTGGGCACCAATGCACCCTCATCAATATTTCGAAGACTAAAACATTCTAACAATCTGGGCTGTATTAATCAATGGTTGTTTTCATATAGTTAGGTGGGTATGTAGAATGGCGCTGAATTAACATTTCAAAGTAGTAATCATATTTTTACTCACTTCGAACCATGAGACTCCTCAACACGGTAAACGGCGAGCTGAAGGAATTCATCGGCAATCAAATACCTTCTGAATATGCGATCTTATCTCATAGATGGGGGGACCAGGAAGTATCGTACCAGGACTGGCTGAGGAGGTGTTCATGCTCCGACGTGAGATCTTAGTATGGATGTCAGAAAATTAAGGAGTTCTGTGACCAGGCAAAAAGATATGGTATGAGATGGGCTTGGGTAGATACGTAAGTGTGCACCTTTACACCCATGCCTGTCCATATAGCGCATTAAACCTGATTGTGTAGATGTTGTATCGATAAAAGCAGTAGTCAAGATTTGTCTGAAGCGATAAATTCCATGTTCAGCTGGTACCAGAACTCTTCGGTCTGTTATGTTTTTCTGGGAGATTACAATAGCGACATATTCGATGCTTCCGAACTTGATAAGTGCGAGTGGTTTCTTCGCGGTTGGACATTGCAAGAGCTCATCGCGCCTAAGAGGGTCGACTTCTTTAATAAGAATTGGCAGTATATTGGAACCAAGACTAATCCTGAGATGTGTAAGGCAATCACCAACATAACCAATATAGATATCCCTTTCCTTTGTGGATCTGATCTTGAGGATGCCAGCATCGCCAAGAGGATGTCTTGGGCGTCAAGAAGAAGTACTACTCGTCCCGAAGATATAGCCTATTGCCTACTGGAAATTTTTGATATCAATATCCTCCTATTGTATGGAGAAGGCACCAAAGCTTTTCAGAGACTCCAGGAAGAAATTCTGAGACGTTACCCAGATGATCATTCCCTCTATGCATGGGGAATACCTGTCGAAAAGTGCTCCGTTGAAGCTGAAGTGACCATGGACACTTTAACGCAGATATTAGACAGTCTTGACAACAGAACCGTGAGCTCTGATCCGCTACACGGGTTACTGGCTGGATCCCCACGGGATTTCGAGTTTTCGCGCCATTACTCACCCATGCTCTGGGTCTCCGCGTTCTATCACGCAGAAACTTCCACAAACCGGCGAAAAGAACGCCCGACAACTATAGGGAAAAGGGTGCAAATCGAACTTCCTAAAATTAAAAGGGAATTTTACTACCGATTCAGAAATCCATTGGTGACGACATTATCATGCATTATTACTTGCATATGTGTGTTTGTATGCTATTGTGTTCGGGCCTATCAATGCGAGACTCGCAAGGAGTTGAACCGGTTGAAATATGAGGTATTGCATGGATGGCGCAACCAAAGACATCGAATCCATAATCTAGCTCAATTAACCTATGGGAACACCACCAAGATATATAATGATAGAATACAGCTGATTCGATCCCCGAAACCAGATGTGAGGGATAGTAGGTAAGACAACCAAAGTAGGTGGCAGTCCTGCTCCTTGCGTACAACTGCATATACAGTCATGGATTCTGACATAAGTAAAAGGCTTTCGTGATCCTTAGGTATTAATAGTTTTTCATACGCCTGCCCTATTTCCAAAAAGCCTATGAGTTGTTTTTTCTTGTGTTTAGGTATCATTTCATCAACACTAAAAGATTTAGGCCAGCAATGTTTAGAACAACCGAGTATCTAGTACCGAATATCCTCAGACGACAGCAGCACAGGTCAAAGCCCTATGCTACTATTATTGGCACTGAAGGAGTGCAACGTCACATCAAATACTCTGACATTGAAAATGCATCTAACAGAGCATCTTGGTTTCTTGCCGAGAAGGTGGCGGATGATAAAGTCCTCTACATGGGTTCTAATGATATCAGATATCTGATATGGATCATTGCGGCAATAAAAACGGGCAAATGTGTAAGTACTACATGTCTTCAATATCTCTAAAAATTGATTTCATTCTCTGGAAACTTCCCATCCTAAATATGTTAGAGAATCCCGACTGAAGTGATCGCTAGGTCTTGCTTCCTTCTCCATCGAACCAGATCCCAGAAAACCAGCGGTTTTTCGAAAGGGTAGGGGCGAAGACGCTCCTATACGCCCCTGAAGCTGCTGATACGCTAGCTCCTCTACTGGGTGCAACGAAAGAGACCATGGACCATATTGCTTCCCCTACTTTCGAGGCACTATTTCATAATGATATTGTGCCGATATATCCTTTCGAGAAGACCTTTGACGATGTTAAAGACACTATATTCATGGGACTTCATACATCAGGCACATCAGGGCATCCTAAACCCATACACTGGAACCACCCAGCGCTTTCTATAGCGCCTTCGTTCCTCGACACATCTATCGTACCCCTTGATGGCGGGGGGGGGGTTAACCCGTTACGTGACTTTTACAGTGGTGATAACTACCACAATCTCCTGTCCTCGTTCCCATTATATCATGTACGTTGGTACCTCTTCCATAGCTACTCAGAATAGACCATATCTGACCACAAATATAGTTCGGCGGTATAGGCTCAACTTTATGGAGCCTGTATTGTAATAATACTTTAGTCTTTCCCGCAGTCGGTACGATACTTAGCCCCGAGAACCTTACCACCATCATCCAAAAGGGACATTGCACCTCTGCCGCCTTAGCTCCTTCTATGCTGGAAGCGATGCTTTGTTATCATGCTGGAATGGATGCTCTAGCTACGCTCAAGTCTATCGCTTATGGAGGCAGGCCATTGAATCCGCATCGTGGGGAGATTTTGGCGAAGAGACTACCATGCCTCATTAACATTCTAGCGAGTACAGAAGGAAGGCTAGGATACTTCCAGTTGTCGAAGGATAGCTCATGTTCGGGCTTCTTCAAGTTTATCGAACTCGGGCAACGCATGGAGGAGGTTTCTCCAGGGATTTACGAGCTCGTATACCCGCGAACCGAGCTCATCAACCGAACGCATGCGTTCTTCCACACAAACCCCCACCTCGAGGTCGAATTCCGGACTTCGGACCTTTTCTCTCCCGTGAAGGGCAAAGAAGGATACTGGGAGTATAAGGGTCGGAAGGACAATTGGATTGCCATGTCCAACGGATTGAAGATGGACCCAACGGAGATGGAAAGCACAATTTCTGCGCACCCGGATGTGTCTGGGGCGCTCGTCGCAGGCTCGCACCGCTTCAGACTCTGCTTGTTGATCGAGCTGAAGACCAAATCAGCGGCTCCAGAATTGGACACTATTTGGCCTACGATCGAGGCTGCAAATAAGAAGGTCACGAAGTTCGGAAGGGTGCCGAAGGAGCTAGTCATATTTGCCCCCAGCTGGCAAGCCGTTCTCACGGGCCAGCAAAGGCACTATTCAACGTATACATACCGTCCACGCTTTTGAGGAGGAAATCAACAAGCGATATGAGGATGTCGAATAAGGGTTACTGACGAGTGGGATAGCGCTCCCGTCGTCGACTGAGGCTCAAGAGCTTATGTCTTTCCTAACGGAACTATGCTCTGAGACTCTTCTTGAGGATACCGACAACAGTAACATCTCGGTTGATGATAATCTTTTAGTCCTCGGCCTCGACTCGCTGTCCGCTTTTGTGCTCATAGCACGACTCAAAGCAGCGTTGAAGGCGTATGGTGTCGAGCCCGAGAAAGTGCAGCGAGTAGACAGCAGGCTTATATACAGTGCGACAACAATTCGTCAACTCGCTGTCAACTTGTCGGGGATGCTGTCTGAGATCGAAACTTCGAATAGGCCGGTTGAGCACAGAATCAACGACCTAATGGTGGGACTGAGAGATAAATACAGCGCCGAGATCCAGAAGCTTCCTAGGGGCAGTTCAGCGCAAACAAGAGAGAAATCCAATATCAAGGCTTGTATACTCACCGGTTCCAGTGGCTCTCTCGGATCGTATATTCTGTCTTGCCTTCTCTCTCGAGGTGATGTGAAGAAGGTTTTCTGTCTCAACCGAAAGACAGATGCCCAGGCACAATCTGCCTCGTTCAAAATTAGGGGCCTACCGGAATTATCTGTTGACGATGGACGAGTTGTGTTCCTGCAGGTGAAGCCCACGGAGCCGAAGCTCGGGTTGTCAGATGACATATACGACTCTCTGGTACAAGAGACTACATCTATTATCCACAACGCGTATCCCGTGAACTTCTTGCTTATCCTTGAGTCCATGGAACCACAGTTCGAGTTCCTGCTCAGTCTTCTAAGGCTAGCAGCCAAGGGTCCAAAGAACCCAGGGGTGCTGTTCGTGTCTAGTATCGCCGCTCCGTCGTCTACAGCATTCAATGGCAGCCAAATCAAAATCCCAGAGAAGGTCCTCGACCTGGAACAAGCGAAAAATCTACTCCCACAGGGATACACCCGATCCAAGTATATTTGAGAGCGCTTGGTGGCCAAATACGCCTCGCAACTGGGCAGACCAGCCACTGTGCTACGGGTTGGCCAGGTATGTGGCCCCCTTTCGGGAGGAGGGACGTGGAACGCATCAGAATGGATACCCTCTCTCGTTCAAAGTTCAAAGATTCTCGGAGCCGTCCCGGAGTCTCTAGGCGGTCAGGAGGTCAATTGGGTCCCGGTCGATAAGCTAGGTGACGTCACAGCTCAGATCGTGTGCGCTGCCGCGCCGAAGAACGGCGACTTGGCTGCACTCACCGTATACAACGTGGTCAACCCGTCAACAACATCTTGGGCCGAGCTACTGCCTGGGCTCAAAAGCGCCGGGTCATTGGAGGTCGTGTCTGCTGCTGAGTGGGTTGACCGGCTGGAGAAAAGTGACAAGGGGCATCATGTCATCCACGTGAATCCCGCAGAGAAACTGGTCGACTTTTACAAGGAGGCGTTGTTGGATAATAGCCCGGTAGCGAAGTTTGAGTTGAGCAACTTGTTGGGCGCGAGCGAGATAGCAGCAAGTCTGCAGCCAATCACCGCAGACAACATGGCAAAATGGTTGCGAGGATGGGGTTTGTAACGAAGTTAGTATCGTCCTGATTCTAGCTGGTATTTTTTTTGGAGGGAGTGGGAGTTCTGCTACGATCTGAAATTTATTGTTAAATATCTGGTCGAATTCAACATTCAAGCTCTCATATACACATGATATAGCTACCTGTGGATCCATGAGACACTTCAAGATATAGTTATCGTAAGAAAGATCATATCCATCTAACTTCTATCATGTTATTCTCCATTTACACTGGAGTATTCTTGGTTAACACTCAACGGCGGTTCTTGGAAGGCTGTCTACTTTGATGTCCTGGATAATGCTTAAACCAGTGTGAGATATTGATATTAGTCTTTACTTCTAAGTACCTAGTCGACCTTCTAAGAACATCCTATTTACCCCAGGAATAAAGAAAAGTTCCACAGTACTAAGTAAGCTTTTAACTATAAATTTGAATAGGTTACCAGGTAGTAACAAGGACGGGCCTTCAACTAAGCTTGGAGTTTGGACTCCAGCGACTTTTCTAATTGGGTGTCACCCCTTTCTACCCCGGGACCCTCCTTATTTCTCCAGACAAACTTCCCCACAGTTGTGAAGCAAGCACCCCGGATGATGTAATCCGTGGTAGTGGCTCGGACCACTTACACAGGATTGACTAGCAACCCTCGAGAATAGCTCCCCTTTTCCTCCCATCTCATTGTTTTTGTTTGCCCATTGCTATGGGCTATGCGGGTCCTCTACGAATGCTGCAGAAACTACAAGAACTATGACATCATCTACGAGGTCCTCCCCATCTCTTTTCTCAAGAGAGAGAGACAGGTGTTAGTAGAGTTACGAGCATCTTGAACATCTGCAGACTTTATAGATTTTTTGGCTGTTATGCAGGGAACAGGAACTTCACCACATGAAAATCAACAAGAAGATAGGAGAAAAACTTTTGGGTGGAAGGGAATCCCTTCAATACATCACATAATCTAATGTACAGCTGGTGTTCCAGTCCATGATAACAAAGACCCCTCAAATCACTGATCATTCCATGCGCCAAGCCTCCTTTGCCCCTGAGGCTGCCAAGTAGGGTATTGTTCGTAGTAGTAGCAATGAAGTTGAAGGTTGACTATTGAACTTCTTTCGTCCCTATTTACTGTCGGCAGAAGAGTTGACGGAAATAATCGTGATTGACTGGTATCTGCATGATTGGCGTTAGCAACATGGTCGTTAAGATGGATGGGTAAAGTTCCTGTACTAACCTCGATATGACCATGAAGACAGTAGGAACACACTGAAACAACAACCTAGGAGAGAAAAACCAGGTAGAAATAACAACAGATGCAGCTTCATGCAGAGAATCATGGATGGGTACCGTGTGTAGAGACGTAGAGACATGGAAACCTAGTTGAGAGGTTCCTCTATGATGTCGTACCTGCAGCTCAAATATGTTAGCCATCTGAAATCATCGTTCTTTTGACACTGGGGACACTTTAACTTACCACTGAAAAGGAAATAGACAAAGTGAAAAACAAGAAGCACAAGTAGGAAAGAAAGGAAATGAAAAAAGTGACAGATAGAAACAAACGCATGAAGCTGAACAGGGAAAGACTAGTTGTTGAAACGGTCGATCCAGAATACTATCAAAGGGTCCCTAGATGGAAATTCAGTATTAGCACGACACTCGTCCCAGCTGTTAGATTAGAACTTACGTGTTAGGCAGTAGAGAGATCGCAATACATATTGCCTTCGCCAATTCCTTGATGCTCTCACTGAAGTAGAGTCAAGAAGCCGATGCCTTTGGGCACCTTCGGACACCTTTGGACATCGTGAAGACTACTCGGCCTCCTTTTCGTCTTCGGAAATGTCGAGTTCCCACTTGAACTCTTCGGGCTCCTGCTTCATGGTGGGGGACGGCAGCTGTTGCTGGGATTCTCCTCCATGGTTCTGGCGAGGCACCGGTGCAGTGGTGTGCTGGAACCCAGGAGGATTGGCATCGTAGACCGGCGATGGAAGAGAGTATGTGGCCGCCGGGCCAGATTGCAGCCCGGGAGGACCAGGGATGCGACGAGTACGGACGGTCCTAGTTTGCGGGCCTCCGGGAAATCCACCAGTGGCCGCATTATTGTTGCCTCCAAAGCCCCGGGGCTGTTGGTAAAGGGGCGGGACGCTCAATGCCTCAATGCCACGGGCCAGCGGTCCAGCAGAAAGCTGGGGTTGCTGTCGTGCGTACATACCCGCCTTGTAGTCATTGAGAAAATGGGCAACAGGACATTGATCGAATGTGGCGAGCATCTTTGCCTTCTCTGCTGGGTCCTGGATGATCTCGATGTTAGGTCGCCCAGTTTCAGGGTCTCTGCCGTAGAGCACCTCGTCGATGATGCTTTTCTGTAGGGCCGGGTTGCGAGTAGCTAGTGCTATGACTCGCTCTGCGATCTTGTCCATGTTCGCAGTCTTCGGGCCGCGCTTACGGCTAGGCTTGTTGTATGTGCAAGACATGTTCTTCGTGATGCAAAGCCCGCAACTGGGCCACGCGTTGTCGCAGAGTCGGTGGAAAGCGGCACAAGTATCACAAGCCTTACGGGATCGTGGTTTATTCTTTGGCTTCTTGGTGAGAGGCAGACCACCTTCACCGGGAGGTGGAACAGCTTGAACCGGGAATTGGTCACCTGGCTGGTGGCCGTGCAAGGGCACAAGGGCAAATCGGTTGTCCATCGAACTAGACTAGCATTCATTAGATTCACACTCGTGTATGTACAGCATGACAAGAAGTGACAGGATGTGACGAAAGGGCTGAAGAGTTCTGAGTGTAGTATATTTATTCATGGAGAGGAAGGATGACAAGTTCAAAGAGGATAGACTATATAGCTTTGTATGAGGACTTACCTTGCTGGACAACCTGATACTGGTTATCTCTAGTAGGAACGAAGCTGTTCAGATCACTTGATCAGACAAGTTAACTACCCAGACAGGTGGGAAGAAACTATGTTCACGAAAACAAGTGACCCGAATGACCTGGTGTAAAAGGAATACCAAGGGTCGGGCTGCAAGCGTGTAGGTGTTGGCGTGCAGGTGTATGGGTGAAAGTAGGTCGGTGTAGGAATGTGGTGGAAGGTTGCTTAAGTTGTTGTATGTGGAAGCAAGAACCGCCGAAGTGTGGTGGGCGAAGATGGAGGAGAGGTGTGTGTTGAGATGGGTTGCTAGGTGTAAGAAGTAAGATACAGTCCAGAGTGGAGAGGAGTGGATGTTAAATACATGAATTGGTTAGACACTAGGCCATTGAATGACTGTCAATAAAAACAATAGCTAATACTGTACAAACCAAATAAAACAATACACGGGGATGTAGACAACCTACCTACGAGTATGGCTTAATACCGTTGCTAGGGAAGGAAATGGTGGAGGAATATAACATCACCGCAACCTACAAGTGTCGTATGGGCAACTAACAAACATCTTGATCACTAGCACGGTAATCACCAATTTAAACTATAAACTACAACACACGGACGTGAAATCCGTTAACCTAGAAACATTTCTTCCCATTGAATGTAGGGCTGTCTGTGCATATAGCTAATCCTTTGGGGTTTGTGATATTATATTATCAGCTTGTCCCAATGTATGGTTCCTTGACCTTGACAACTCTTGCTGCAGGTGACCTTCTCAATAAAGTATGATATTTGGTCGATAATAATGATCTAATCCTGTTATACCACTTCACGAAAAAGATACACCTAGATTTTCGTCAAGATTTTGACATTGAATGGCTTCAGACGGTGCTGGGCTGCGAGTATTACATAACAAATACCTGTCCATTACTGACCTTTTAAAGATTCTCGTGAGTATTGAATGATCTATATGTCCTTCCAGTGGTGATGGTATTATAGCTGGTATTAGAGAACATAGGTTGGCACACGAGCTCCATAATAGGGGCAAATGGCGATATAATCCGTTAGTACACTGCCATCCAGAATAGTTAAATTGAGGAATATTGCGCATGGAATTCGATGAACAAGAATACATTTAGATTAGGTACCTAAGTAGCAGGAATATTAACATATGGGTATCACTGTCTCGTCGAGACCTCCTATAGTTTCCATACAGCTACCCCAGCCCCTGGAAGATCACCGCCTCCGCCGATTACGAGCTCGGCGTCACCTAGGTCCGGAGGCGTAACGGGCTCAACGCCGTAGTTGAATGCCCAAAGCAAGTTTTCTCTCCTTGACAATCTCAGGCTCGAGCCGAGATCACTCTCTTTACTAGCCAGCTTTCCCGTCAGATCAGTAATGTTGACCTGCGCAGCAACCGCACCAATGTACGCCACTAGCAAATCAGTAGGGGGCTTGAAGGCGATATAATGTAGGCCATCTTTCTCACAGGCAGCAGGCTTCCCAGGACGGTGTGGCGAGGTGTAGGTGATAGTAGTATCGCTTGTCTTGTTATGTCTCTCGCAGGTAATCCACTCCTCCCAGCCGGAGATATTGTAGTTCGTACCGCCGTACGAGACTCCGCTCTTGGCGTAATCCGGTGGTGTCTCGACCCGCGTGACACGCATAGGCAGACGATCTCGAAGACTACCATCAGATGGGTTTAGGCCAGGCGCAACCGCAAACTCGGCTGTCTTGGATCCGGTATGTGGGCCAAAAACAACAGGTCCCGAATATTCTGCTAGGGCGGCATTGAAGGTCTCAGGAATAATAGGAAGACTGGGTACTACCACCATCTTGTATCCGTCGAGGGGCTGGTCTGGCGCGATGACATCGATAAAAAGTCCAAGCCGACGAAGTGCGGAATAGAATATATACACTAGGTCAAAATATTTGACGGTAGGATCAGTGTACCCAGCTTGCTTCACATCCCAGCTTCCACTATAGGGCTCAATGGACCAGACCCATTGTGCTGCGTAGTCGAAGACGAGAGCAACGTCTCTCTGTAGCTTGTCACCATTCACTGCCGCTTTAAGCGTCGGTAGATGTTGCTGAGCTACCGCTTGCATCTCGAAGTATCCCTCATCTGCGGTACCGTCGGATAGGTGAAGACCGGAAAGCGTTTGCTCCTGCGCATATGGAACCTGACGCCATCGGAAATAGTTGACCATATCTCCATATTCTGCGAAGGTTTCGTGGGTCCACAGCTGCACCATCCCCTCCCAGGGAGACACACGATACTGGTTCCAGTTAAGCATTCCGGGTTCCATCTCCATGACACCGAAAGGACCAGACGTCTTGTTGTATGCTGCCCCGGCAATGCTGCGATAGAGGCCATGGTGAAATGCTTGATAGTCTGGCAGGCCGGTACGAAGGGTAGCAGCTAGCTCTTCGTCGGAGAGCCAAGAGAATGTGCTAGGGGCAGCCAGGGGGTACTCGTCGAAAGTCGCAAAGTCAATACCAACTTCGCGGGCGAACTTGTGATGGTCAAAATCTGTAGAGGCCATCATAAAGTTCGTTGTCACGGCTTTTTTTGGCGAATACTGTCGTAAGATACCGGTTTGCTCCTTGGCAAATTCGATAACCATATCAGAACTAAATGTGTACCAATCGAGCGTATGTAGCTCGTTGTTGGTATAAACCTCCAGATACGGAGGCTGAACCGCGTCGAAGCTCTCGTACTGAGAGGACCAGAACACGCGGCCCTGGGCATTGTTCATGTTTTCAATGGTCCCGTACTTCTTCTCCAGCCATGAACGAAACCGCGTGGCGGCATTATGGTCATAACTTCGAACAGTGTCGTGACACCCGAACTCGTTGTCCAACTGCCATGCTGCAACAGCAGAATGATTCCCGTATCGTTCCGCCAGCTTCTGGGTAATCCTCTGGCTCAGGTTCCGGTAATCAAACGAAGAGAAGCTATAGTGCCTTCGAGACCCGAATAGTAGTCTCGTCCCAGTCCGGTCCACGAAGTCAATATCGTACTTTTGGGTGAGCCAATTCGGTGGCGCTGCGGTGGGTGTGCCTACTATAGCTTTGAGATCATACTTTCCCAAAAGCTCTAGCGTTTTGTCGAGAAGAGTGAAGTTGTACTGTCCTTCTTGGGGTTCCAGGATCGACCAGTCGAACTCATTGACTCGGACATAAGATATATTGGCGGCCTTCATCGCAGCGATGTCGGGCTCCCACATGTATTCGGGCCATTGTGACGGGTAGTAGTCGACAGCCAGATGGAGACCATCGGGCCACCGAGCAGATGAAGACGCATCAGTACTGTTCACCTCTGCATCAGCTGCTCTGATATAATGTGCTGCTGTGCCAAATACCGCCTGGGCTATGATGCCCGCTTCCAGGAGAAGACCGCGCATGGTAGTTAGGCTGGCCGTTGCAACTCTTGCTAGTCCTGTTGTCCACCATGTCTCGTGAAGGAATGGGCTCAGGGCCTCCATTGCCTTATATGAAGTTCACCGGGCGATGTCCGACTCCCCATCTCATGGTTCAAGGTCTCATGACCTTGGCATTATTCCTAGTATGCGGAGAGAACAAGGGGTATGTCATTTATTGGCGGGGCTTGCGGGGTATAGTGAATGTGTCCCCGGATACGTAGGTAACCTCATCGTCGGTACTCATCGGATCGGTATAGAGGCCGAGGCCTGAGTATTTTCGAGAACGAGAGAAAGGCCGACTGCTGGCCGAGTTCTTTCTACGTCGGGGTAACGTGCTGGGTAGCAAGCGCTCCAATCAGTCTCGTCAAAGTATTAACCAGTTGGATTTTCATTGTGGACAATAACCCGATCCCAGTCAATATCGTGGCATGAGCGTTGACATCGTGAGCATAACGCGTTGGGGAAATAAATGGAGAACTGAGAAATAGGGTCT
The DNA here is from genome assembly GCA_018398605.1 of Biscogniauxia mediterranea. Classification (NCBI taxonomy): domain Eukaryota; kingdom Fungi; phylum Ascomycota; class Sordariomycetes; order Xylariales; family Xylariaceae; genus Biscogniauxia; species Biscogniauxia mediterranea. Next base: position 4,458,641 of record JAGXTR010000003.1, read on the forward strand.
CGATCTAGACTAACCATGAGAGACTGCCGACGGACCAGACATTTAAAGGAATAGTCTCGTTCTCCTCCAGCGTTAATCCTGGACTTACCCATTGTCAACAATGAAAAGAACTAACCGAGGTCGATTTATTTTCTTTTTGATGTATTTGATATCCCCTATGTAAGTAATAAATATATTATCGTCTGTTGATTCATGTTGTTATATCCTTGGAATAATAAAGGATATTAGCGAATTAGAAGCTACCGAGCTAGCATATCAAGAAAATCAGCCATTAGGATTGCCATGAGGGTTTATTTCCATATATAGGTAGATACCATTTCTTTTATTCCTCGCCAATGTCTGCGTCTTCAAGCCCACTCGCTATATGCCTCTCTAAGATATACTGTCCCGTCTTTGTCACCCACCTAAGTCTTCAAGGAGAACGAAAATTCGCCAAAGCGCTAACCTACATAGATAGATAGCTTCTCGAAATGCGAATACTTCTACTGCTTTAGAATTGCTTAAGATGGCAGAGAACCCCAGCTCTGACAATAGAGAACTAACTAATTGAACTCCCCCTCCCACATGCTACCAAGAGTGGCGATGCAGATGTTATCAGGATACATCTCGTGATGTCTGGTACATAATGGACGCCAATTCAACGGACAGCGCAGAGAAGGGATTCGTGTTCCCGAGTTGGCAAGGAACGAGACGGGTCCGGGTTCAGCCATCGTACAAAAGACAACTGTAATTGATATTGCCTACCTAAACCAATATCAAGGAAATATATAGGTGAGTTAGATATTATGTTTCCTAGAAGCTCGGAGACGTTTTAAAGAGTTGATTTATAGTTTTGAAAATTACACGAGTATGAGAAAATCCGTAGGTGGAATATTCACAAGAAACTACTGGCCCCGGAGCAGGGTATATATATATATATATATATACAAACACAGCCAGACATCTCTGAGATGTTTCTTCCCCAGGCTGGGCCACACAGGTACATACATGCGATATTAAAAAGTCTCGAGTGGAGTTGATTGACCGAGGCCACGCCAGAAATGCCTCTGTGTCTATGTGGAAGCCACTCGCCTCAGGAGACTGAATAACTGTCACACTCATTCGCTCCCCTTGAAGCCCGTAGAACCAGTCGTAGGTATACCCAGGCCAACCCTCATTACTGCGAGAAATCTCCGGTAGTTGAATAAGGAGTTTCTTTCTCGTAATACCCAGGAGTCCCTTGACGTAGGTAAATCCCCTCGAGCCTCCCAGTCTTTAGATATAACAAACCTAAGTATTTCCCACTCATCGCCATACACCAGCGTTCCATCCGGGGGGGGGGGGGGGTTCCCGCTATGGGATCCGCGGAAGCCGTGAGGTCCTGCGTCTCCCGTCTTACGCCTCCGTTGCGCAGGAACCCGGGGGGTGTAGTCGATTCGAGATCAATAAGCGCTAAAATTTCCAAGTACGGTGTATTAAGATATTGTCACATGCCAAAGGCGTCCCGGTTCCTGCGTCATATATGCTTCAGGTTTTAGGATCTAAGGGAGATATGTATGTACTCGTTCTTAATCTCTGGTCCATCTCCCCAGTCGGAAATTTTTTTTTTTACACAAGACTTGCCGGCCCTAAATCTATTTTTAGAATTTCAGATCTTAGGCCAGATTGCTTCACTCAAATTAACCCCCTTTTTTTTTCTTTGTCGATTCTTGCCATCTCGAACGAGGGTAAGGGGAGAATTTCTAGGATCTTTCTGTCACCAAGTTCCCATATGTATCATATTACTTTTGTATATGGCATAGACTTCAGAGTATGTAAGGAACTGTGTATTACTCCCTTTTTCTTCTCAGATAGTTATGGGATGGGTAGAAAGCTCCTTTACGTAGGTATCTTAGGTAGGCGGGAGAGAGCTTCCCACCCCATTGTTAAGAGGACAAGTCACGTAGGAAACAATATATACAGAGCGCCAGCCCTATTGCAAAAATGGTCTCGCAAATAATTGTATTCTCTCCTATAGCTATGTCATTTCGCTATGCGGTGAAACTAAATCTTGTAGGGGCGCAGCCCTCCCAACGATCCGAGAATCACTCAGTCGATCTTCTTTTCACACCCAATCCTGTTTAGGATCTCCTTGCAGTCGCTATGCCCTGGCAAACCAACGGCAGTCGAGCCCCCGGCCCGCTTACTGCCTTTACGGCGCTCCCACTCTTTGAGATTGAGCTCCTCAACGCCGACTTCCTCCTCGATGGGATTGGTTTGAGAAACTCCTCGTTCCTCGATATCCATCTCCATCTCCTTCTCCTCATCCCCAGCTTCCTCGTCGTCGCTTCTGGGGTCGTCCGCGTTTTCGCCCTTCAACACGCGTACGGTAACGCGGATAATGAAGAATGACCAGATGACCATCATTCCCTGGAGGACGAGAAGAAACGCGAGGAAGCCGAGCATAATGTTGTCGTTGAAGCACAGGAGGCCCTCGGTATCGCGGAAAGGCTCGATCAGATGGGACCAGTCGTCAGGGACATCGAACGGGCCCTCGAGGGTTTCTACGCTACCCTTGTAGCACGACGGTGTTATTATCTGAGGCAAGTCGGAGTAGACACTCCAGCATATCATGGGATAGACCACATGACGCGAAAAGAGCCACGTAACAACGAATACGCCGAAAAGGATATCGCAGGCAGTGTTGAATCCCAGGTACTTAAGGCATTTAGCTAACTGCATCTGTTGTTAGCGCAGTTTCTTCCTCCAAGTGCAAGATATTGTCGTTAGCTCACTGGGAAAACCAAGTCCACGACATCCATGGTGATCATGATGAGGGTACCAACTCGAGTGAGGTGGTAGGCATAGGAGGTAGCGATGAGGAGGATGGTAACGAGGTGGTGGGTTAGCATTTGCCAGTGGTCCTTGCGACGGGCCTCGATATTGATAACGAGAACCTGGTGCAGCCAGAAAGCCCACTGCACCAGCACGTATGCCTTCGTCAGGCCGTCGAGCTCTCTCTGGGGCCAATTGGTCCACAGCTCTCTCAGGTCAAGGAAGTGGGACGACTTATAGTAGATGTACTAAAGGTATTCAGAGTCAGAACCTTTTCCAGGACTCGTGAAGGGAGAACCTGCACAAGAAGACATACCACGCCTAGCGGCCAAGACACACTATAGTACATCAGCATCCATGCCTGCTCGCAGAATCGGGTGATCTGCTTTTTCTTGGAGATCCCCCACGTCTTCGCCAAGCGGGCAAGGAAGAACTCCATGCAGCCTGCACGCAGGCCGGTCAAGAGCACGACCCAGAAGGCCACAAAATAGAAGTCGCCATCGCCAACAGCATAGTTTCCGGTGTCGGGATTGTATTGCGAGAGGGTGAGGAACTTGGACGTATACGGTCGCGCCTGGGGGAGGCAGTTGTGCAACAGGAAGAGCACAGCAACCAAGTTCAGCGAGAAGCCTATAGAGAGGTCGAGGTCGAGGTCGAATAGGTTAGCTAGGGGTACGAATCCCGAGGCAACACACGATCGTGGACCTCTGTGTATCTAAGCCATTGGCTATAGATAGAAAAAGAAGGAGGAGGAGGAGGAGGAGGAGGAGGAGGAGGAGATATCATACCGGTGGTATTAGCTAATCGCTTAATTAGGGAATTGTCGCTTTTCCTGCTCGCCTTGCGACTCATATGCGAATTGGAGGAACTGGAGTTGTGTCCTGAATGCGGCGGCATTGTAGGGAAGGGCGAGGAGGCCTTGGGACTGGTATGAGAACTGGCGTCGGCCATTGTGTTATCCCCGCAGCAGAGTTGAGGCCGAAGGTGTCCACAAGAAAGTAAAAAGACACGATCAATCCGGACGGACTTTCAGCTGCCGAAAGCCCACGGAGGAAAAAAAAAAAAGAATTGGTTTTGTATATGTGGTGGTGGTGGTGTTGAACAGCACCTTGACATGGCTAAGACCTGAGAAGGAGGGGGGGGGGGGACAAAGAGAAAGTCTGGCCCATGATAAAACGGAATCCCCAAGTGGAGGGTCCCCCGTCTCCTCATTTCGAAGGCGGTGAAGGCTAGTATAGGATAATCCTAGCGAAGGCCGCAGATGTTATGTAACGATGGTTCCAATAGAGAGAGGGTGATTAGCCTGCGGGGATGGGGGAAATATGGATATCATCAGATTTCCAACGATTCTCGAGCTGGAACCGCACCACGGGAATCATCGATCTATATCATTGGAGACAACAGACACAGACAAATAGATAACCTAGATGATTGACATGAAAATTTGCACCCTTCCCCCCCCCCTCCTTTTTCTATAACGAAACCCTTAGAGACCGGGGTTCAAGTGTGTATTGATGTAGTGTAACTCAGTGTAAGTGTATATAAGACTGGAGGGTGCAGATTTTTTTTTATCAAGTCAGGGACCAGACAGGGGGGTTCTGAAAGTTCAAGTTTAGGCTCTCAGGCTCTCAGTTCTCAGTTCTTAGTTCTCTTCGGTACTCAATGCCTACTAACTACTAGGCAGTTTACAGTGACAGCACAGCAAGGCACAGCACAGCACAGCACAGTGGGAAGAATGTGATTGTTAGGTTTTGAGGCACGGCGTCTGTGTCTCCAGCTCGGCTCCAGCTTGCGTCTCACTTGTTGAGAAGCGCCATGTTAATATCAAATACCACCCTAACTAGATTAAAACTAGTACTAGACACACCACACCAGCTAGTGTAGGGTCTAGTCGCATACAGCATGCACATAATCTCCAACATTACTGGGCTAGGCACTTAGCGAGATACACACGGGGCCCGCGAGCTTCCAAGGACGGACAAGATCCACCCCCCCCCAAGGCCTGACGACAAGGCGCTTTTCCTCCCCCCTATTATTTCTTATTAACATTGCAATCATTCAATAACTTCCGAGCTCTTATCTCTTTCGCCGGAGCCCCGGCCAGCAGGCGAACAATCGATCTATCCTAACTTTCAATCAAAAAGATAATGAAAAGCGCAAAAGGGGGGTTAAAAAAGGGGGGAAGAAAAAAAGTATAGTATGTGAAAGCCTGTTGATACAATTGGAATGGAAATAGTAGGCACGAAACAGAACCTTCCCCCTCCTCTCCTCTCCTCTTCTCTCCTCTCTCCCCCTTTTTATCGGGTTTAATAACTTCGATGCTGCCAATACACCTTGTCGGTGCAGCGCGGATTGCGGACCGCCCTTAGCCCGGGGTACCTCGCGGGGGCGCGCTTCGCCATGTCCTGCGCGGCGTCCTTCTGCCCCTGCAGGGCGGCCACGACGGCCTCGAGGTGGCTGCGGTCCCCCGCGTACTCGCGCCGCAGCGGGTACGCGTCGTCCCACCCGGGCCTCGCCCGGCAGTGCTCGCCCACGTCGCGCCCGAACGGCGCCTTGCGCACGCGCCGGCGCGCCGAGATCATGTTGCGGATCTCCGCCACCACGTCACCCTCATCGTCGTCGTAGTCCTCCGTCGCCAGGTGCCGCAGCTCGCGGCTCGTCGGCGACAGGCCCTCGATCGTCCACGACGCGCTGCGCGTCGTGTCCGTCGAGCATGCGCTGCCGAGCGCCGCCGCCGCCGCCGCCGTCGCGTCCGGGATCACGAGCCGCGGCAGGTACGGCTCGAAGTAGAGCGATCTTCTGAAACCCCCGCCGGCGGTGGTGGTGGTCGTGGTGGCCGTCGTCGAAGGGTTCGCGTTCCTCTTCCTGCTTGGCTCGTCCTTGCGCCCCTTGCCGCCGCCGCCGCCGCTCGGGGCGACAACCTGCTTTCCCCGGTTGACGGCAGTCTCGATTGCCGGTCGCGTCCTCTCCAGCGCGGCTCTCCCCAGGTCGAGTCCCTTCGCCATTCCCTTGCCGGTAGCCCTGGCCAGCGACTGAAAGCTGGCCGTAGAGCGCTTGCTCGGTACTGTAGCCGATGGGCTCTGGGGTGGTGGCATGACCTGGCCGAAGCTTTTGAATCTATCGAGGGGCATTCGGTGCACCAAGGCAGCCTCGCCCTTCTGGTGTTCGCTCATGAGCTGTTCATGTACATTAGCAGGGGCCAACTTGTGGAAAGGTTCTGGGGTATAGTCAGCTGGAGTTTTGGGTCGTAGAGGTACGTCCCTTCGTGCAGTGTTATTTCGCTCCCTAGGGTTGCGATGGGCGTGGGAAGACATGGCGGTCCAGCCGTCAATAGGTAGGTGTATTAAGGGGTAAGTAGGGTGTATATTTCCTTCCTTCCGGTGCCGCAGTAAGGTTTTCTTGGTCTGGGTTGGTGAATAAGTTCTACTTACCTATAATATAGGTGTTTGGTGGGTTTTGCTTGTATTTGGAGTTCGTGGTCTGTGAATAGTGATACCCTCGTTACCGATGTCGGTGCTGGTCAACCTGATATACTAATGATGCTACGAAACAAGCCTATTGTGCGGGACAAAATTAGACAGAGTACTTGTTTCATTTTTATAATCATAAAGAGGTTGTTTGCCATGCTTTCCTTGTGGTAATTTAGCTGAGTGGCCCTTTGTTGCAATTGCGTAAACAACATATATCTCTAGGGCTTCTCGGGTTTGGTATTGAGGCTTCTTTCACACCTTTGCATCACGTGCACTTGTAATTCAATGAACATATTCTATTATTATCGCTAATGTCTCTAATACGGTCTTTGTCTAATAGCTACTACTATTCTGAAACGCCACCAACGTCCACGGGGTCGGAGTATTAACCGCCAGCGGCTACATCCATTCTAAATAATCTAGATAATCTTGGTCACATGTCTCTTTAGCACTGAGAGTCAGATAGGCGTGTAGTCTACCTACCAACCGTCACACTTCTTATATTTCTTGTTTAGGTCTTGCCGACAGCCTCTTCTCACTTTCTTCTGCTCCAGGATGGCCATGATCTTTTTCTCTACCTCTTCCCGCTTCTCGCGCAATTCGCGGCACTTAACCACGATTTGACGTTCGCCGGGATGCGCTTTCATCTCAGCCATCCAGTGTTCATGCGACCTCTTGATAATCTCTCTGTCTATGCAAAGATCCTCCAGGTCTAGCTCATCGCGTGCTGTGAAAAGTATCGTGGCTGTAGGTGACGGGTACGAATCGTACCTCGCTGCAGCCGGCGGATCATAAGCATCCAGCAAGGTCTGGCCGCGGATGACTCTTATACTCTCTTCAGTTGTAGGTGGCGCACATCCATTCTCTTGACAGAAGGAGAGAAAGCTAGAAGCTCTCGTGGGGCTGATGAGCTCTGGAGCTGGCGCAGCCGAGGGAGGAATAGTGAGCTGTGGGAGAGAGCTTGGGTGATTTCTCTGGACTTTGGGTGTAGTGGCAGCCATGGTCTCTGTTCCTAGACGTTTGTGACCGTAATTTTCCATATAGAATAATGTTGATGGGGCCCTGTTCCAATCGGTTCTATGTGTCTATCAATTTATAAGGAGTCGTATCCAGGATTCTACGCCTTTCGACATGTTCTATTTCACATCAGTTATACCATTTAAAAGTGCATTGTAAGTTCATCACAAAGAGACCAGACATGTCGATTGTTCTGATAAAACGTGTATTTATGGGGTGATCTAAATAGCACAAAGATATCATAGTGATTGTTCAACTTTAGGTTCGAAGTCTGGGCAGAAGTCTGTCTTTAAAGTGATACGTAGAAGTCTTAATGTGAGAAGGTAAGTCGTTATCACACAGCCAGTTCTTTAAAGTAATTATCAGTAGTGCATATTCCATTGTGTAAAATGGTGTCTTTAAGGACCGCCTATTTTCCCCATATAGCTGGAAGAAATAGATCTACGGACAAATTTTGAGGAGAAGATGTGGTACTAATCTTCGCTTTAGTTTTACTACATATATATATATATACTCCATGGAGAGGAAATGGAGAAGCCTTTTCTTTGTCTAGTACGCTATAGGCTCCTGGCCTGTCTGAGAAGAGAACCTCTATGTATGACAATTCTAAGCATCATGAGGGTCTAGAGCACATTACCTAGAGAACCTGATGTTGTACTAAATATATCATTGAGCACAATAATTATTGAAATCATAGAATATTAAATTTTTCTACCTCGTTTTTGTCTAGGAGCTGAATCCGCCATAATCAAGATGTTTATCACGATATGCCTGCCTTTCTAACGAAGTTGGTTTTAGAAACATCATTTTACTCATTAACAGAGATGAAAATTCCGTTTAAGACACCAATGCGTACGTGAAGGGGCTACGTGTAGTGTCCTTAGAAAAATTTGCCACTCCTGTTAAGCAAAAGCAAAGAAGATCCCCTCATGTTTCAGGAGAGAAGAAACGGATTTAATCCGGTCCCGCCATTACGATAAGATGAAAGGTAGGCCTCGGGTAGAGTCACACAAGGACTAGATACTAGCTAGCAAGCATTGAAAATACCTTCAAATATTGGCATCAAATATATCGAAGCCTGGAAGAGTGAACTTACATGGGGCTTTAGTTAACCAAACATACTCTGACATTATTTTATCTGTTCTACGAAATTATGATAATGTTCATAGCATTCATGTTACGTTTGTACTGACATAAACCGGGTTAATACCTAGGCAAGTGCTAGAGAGGCCAATTAAGAGTGACGCTCATGACGTTTTCTAGAGGAGTGAGGAAGGAGATGGTGATTGCTGGGTTAACTTTGAGCGAATAACCATATGGATGGGCCCTTACCACGACACAGCTCCTATACGGGACAAGGAGTAAATTTCGCCACGAGAGGAGCTACCTAGGGGTGCTCATATATACCTAAACTGTACGACTAGATATCTTATATGTAAACCTCCTATTCGGGTTATCTTGGTATTTATCCCCCTTGTTCCTCACCACCATCGGCTCTTTGATGTATCCTCTAACCTTCGAGGATTACTTCTCTACACCACGACTGCAAATAAGTCTGCGTATTAATTCACTCATACATAAACGGTGGGGATATGATTTCCTTATCACACGTATGGAAATACTATTCCGTGTCGTAAGTCAAAGGATTGCAGATTCAACCAAAAGTACCGTATCGACCAACCAATCTTGGTCCTCGCTTATGGCAGATAGTCGCGTTGCAATGCCGGGCTTTTCTTACGGCCACCAACCACGGCAAACTGGATGGCATTATTATATACCATGCGTGCGCGCAGTCACTTCTTGCAGAAATAAGGACAAGTGACAAGTCATATTGATGCGCATAAGCCGGCATCTTGAGTTTAATCATTCTGATAATTACCTACCTACGTAGGTAAACTATTTAAAGCAGTCCGAGGTCGGCGACGATTTGACGACAACCATTTTTTGATACCTTTCGATACGGTTTGTGATACAAGTGGAAATCTGTAACCTAGATATGTGTTTCAATGTACCTATCCAGGGCAACTCCCTACGATGGTTCATGTTATACCAATAGCCCAACTAACCAGACGTAACGTACTTACGGAGTTGTCCTGTGTGTCACCTTTTCAACCGTGTATTATGGGCTTCCAGGCTCTGTGCCATTGAAAAGGAGAACTGAGATGATATAGAATATGAGCAAAATCACGTCATTGCCAACCATTGGCAATCATGCCCATCAACTTACGAAGTGGGTGTTTATATGTCACATTGCGTATCTAATACACTGAAGCGGTGTACAACGCATTGACATTGATACATTGTAACATTCCTGCCTGACTGATTTTATTGTACCAGACACTAGGTAGGTAAATAATAGGGAGGTGTAAGTGTGTATACCAGCCTAACCTACCCTATTGAGAAAACACAGTTTTGGTTACCTACCTACTATGGACCCAGGTTAGTTAGTACCTTCAATGTTGTACCTTGCCTTATATTAAATACCTATATGCTTAGCAATATATTGTACTTCGGCTACCTGAGAAGGGAAATGAAAAATAAAGGGAAATAATAATAATATATAAGCTGCATCTAATGCAATTGCTCGAAGATGAGACGTATGATGCCATATGCATTTGACGGCTGCGGGTTTAATTCCTCCCCTTTGTAAGTCGCCGATCGTCAGCGCACGCGATGTTGTTACATTGGTCGGACTTGACAGGTCGAAGAAGACGGAAGTGAGTGCCAGAATTACGAAATCAGCTCCCGGCCAGATGGCTCACAACAACTGGCAGACCTGCCACTGGTAGCACTGCCCGGCTGTCGGTGTATTGGTGGGCTGAATCCTCGTACCAGGCTAATAGTGTACTCTATGGGACGAGAGACAACCCGAGAAAAAGCACCATAATGGGGGATAAAATGCCAAAAAAGAGGCATAGTGCGAATCGCGGCAGTGGAATGTAGGCCTGACAGGTTTTCGTTAGTCATCTCACCTCTCGGTGCGGGCTCACTGTCGAGGTATGCGACGGCTATGGTTGTAGGTGGGTGAGATGGAAAGGCAGAGGTACACTGCAATACAAAGACCCCGATGGCGGAACCTTATTCTTTGATTAGGTGCATTTCCCCAGAATGCCGGGCCCCACCCACGTTGTGCCCAGGTGTCTTGCCCCTGTCCGCCCGACAGCCGCATAGGGCCGAGTTGGATATCGGTGGCAGCGATGTCGCCATTCTCGCCCCAAAGCAGCTCAACCCACATACTAACTGTGTCAACTCCGGCACCTTGACGGCTTTTTTTTATTTATTTTTTATTCCAATTTTTGCCCACCTGATTTCGCAATTTAGCTGACGTAGGGCGCAATCATGCCAACGACGAGTCCCCTGCCCTAGTACTGTAGTTTGGTAGCAGGTACATACCTACCTACACAGTACCTAACTCACGTTAACCTTAATCAGGTAGCCAGCCAACCAGCTAGCCGAACCGAACTCTGTCTCGCACTATTGCACATCTATCCCATCCCGTCATCCTTTCCATCCTCCGTCCCTCCTCCACTCACAGCTCTACATACTCCCCCCTTCGACTCCGTTAACTCTGCAAACACAGTCCGATGGTTGTCGCTTGCTCGCCGCCCAGCACGCCATCTTGCTTCGTTTCACCGTCACTCCTCCTACCACCACTACCACCGCCAGCACCACCACCACTACTATTACTTAGGCCCAGGTCTAGGTCCAGGTCTCATATCTATTGACCGCCGCTTTTTCCCTTTCAGATGCTGCAGCGATAATCTTGACCAAGAGGTCTTGGGCTTTGTCCTCTCGCCATTGATCTCGAAAACTTACTTACATACAACCCAACTATCACCATCTCCACTTACCTACCTATGCAATCTTCGACGGTCCTTCCAACTACCAGCCAACTGATGCCCACGACCTGGCAGACTGGCTTCGTCTACAGTCCAAATCCAAATAACAACATGTCGACACCGACTTCCGAACCCCAGATGTCTCCCATAATCACCTCCCGATCCCGACAGCAATCTCTCCTGACGAGCGCGGCTGACGAGCACGAGCCGGGCACGAAGCCGTCTCGGGATAACTGCGACAGGAGAAGACCTGAGGAGGTCGAAGGTGCTTCCCGTCTCCCTAATGCGTCCCGCCTGTCCATCGGTCAGTCCGTGACTCCATTCCTGCGAGAGCATATTCCTGGATCATATGCGCCGTTGGGAAAACCAGATCTCCCCTCGATGCTCCAGCTCAAAACGAAAGATCCTAACAGCAAGTACTGCTACCGGCACCGACCCGACTCGAAATGCAGGAGGGCAGCCGACGAGTCGAAGATGGCTCTGATCCAGAGTGTATGTTTGTACAACGATGATACCCCCCTGATAACTCTCGCACTAATGTTGTGCGACTCAGGAACTTGAGACTCTGCCGTCGGCTGATCGGCAGGCAATAACCAATGTGTGGTCGTTGTTTTCTGCCGCTCCCACTAAGCATCGTGAGCTGATGCTACAGGGAATCATCACGCAGTGCTGTTTTCCCCAGCTCTCTACCGTCTCTCGCGAAGTTCACGAACAGTTAAAAATCGACTTCCTATCTACCCTGCCTACTGAATTGTCTCTCAAGATCTTATGTTATCTTGACTGCTCGTCCCGTAAGGAACCCCTTCCCCCCTCTTTTTCTTTTTCCTTTTTGTTTTGTGGAGTTGCATGTAACTGGGTTCCCCTTCTTTTTTTTTTTCGGTAAAAAAACGAAAGAAAAAAAGGATAAAAACAAATGGGAACCCCATTCTCCAAACCCCACCCTCTTCAAAACAAAGAGGAGACGTTTGCTGACTTTACAACTTCTAGTGTGCAAGGCCGCCCAGGTCAGCCGCCGATGGAATACGCTGTCGGGAGATGATGTCGTCTGGCATCGCATGTGTGAGCAACATATTGGACGCAAATGTGAAAAATGTCATTGGGGCCTGCCCCGATTGGAGAAGAAGCGATTGAAGGAGTGGAAAATCCAGCATCATGCCGATTTGCAAAACAACCGACAGGCCCTGGTCCCCTCGTTAGCCACGTCAGCCAACACTCACACTTCCCTAGCCCACGCCGGAATCAAACGCAGTGCCGAATCTCCTGACCCGGATCAGGATCAAAGCAAGCGACAATGTGTCAGCGGTATCGACAGCTCGGCCCAGGAGATAGCCCAGAAAGAACAGGAAAAGAGATTCAGGCCCTGGAAAGATGTCTATCGCGACCGATTCAAAGTTGGGTTCAACTGGAAATACGGGCGTTGTTCGATCAAGACCTTTAGAGGAAAGCACACCAATGGTATAACCTGCTTGCAATTCGACGACAACATCCTTGCCACAGGATCGTACGATTCAACTATCAAACTTTGGAATATCGAAACTGGCGAAGTCATCCGCACTCTACGTGGTCATACTATGGGCATACGCGCTCTTCAATTCGACGATCGCATGCTTGTTAGTGGAAGTCTGGATGGTACGGTCAAGATCTGGAACTGGAGAACTGGCACCTGTATCAACAGCCTGAATCACCAAGCTGGCGTGATTTCCGTCCATATGGAAGGGGATCTTCTGGCCTCTGGCTCTATGGACAAGTCGATCAAGATTTTCAACTTCAAGACACAGCAGTCGTACTGCCTTCGCGGCCACCAGGACTGGGTCAACCAGGTTCGCCTCGATGTGGCCTCTCGAACCGTTTTTTCCGCCTCGGACGACTGCACTGTTAAGCTTTGGGACCTTGATTCTAAGGCATGCATCAAGACGTACGAAGGTCATGTGGGACAGGTTCAGCAAGTCTTTCTGCTCCCAGATGACTACGAGTTGGAAGACGAAAATGTACGCGAGGCGGATTCCGTCTCGGTGGCTAGCAATCGCAGCAGCACGCCCACGAATTGCCCATCTTCATCGTCGTCTACGCCTACGCTAGACGATGAGCGCGCAGCGTATGGTCCTATTTTTGTGAATGATCCCGAACGGCAACTCCCGCCCCGATATATGTTAACGGGGTCGCTGGATGCCACGATGCGCCTCTGGGATACTGCGACAGGCAAAGCGCCACGCACGTTCTTTGGCCATGTCGAAGGCATCTGGGCCCTTGCGGGTGACTCGCTCCGGTACGTGACGGGCGCTAACGACGCGACTGTTAAAATTTGGGAGCCACGCACTGGCCGGTGCGAGCGAACATTCACTGGACATGCAGGTCCAGTCACCGCTGTCGGGCTTAGCGACAGCCGGATGGCTAGCGGAGGCGAAGACGGCGAGGTCCGATTATACAGCTTTGAAGGGGAGCCCTCTGAGATTGAGGAAATGGGTACGCCATCATGAAAAATTATTTTAAGGCGATTTGCTTTTTCACGGTCAGCGCTGGAGTCATATCAACTAGACTTGCTTCGAGGCGTTACATTATACCACAACAACTATACCGGTTAATATCATGAAACGTTTGGGTTTGGGTCGGTTTCTTGATTTTCAAAATAGATCGCGACGCGAACCAAAAAAAATTTACGCACACGAACAAAAAAGGGGGAGAAATTTCTAAAGGCGCATGGGGAACGGGGACAAGACATAGGCAATAGGCGAAGGGCCTAGCAGGCGTTGACTCTCCCATTTTGCGCAGCAGACTAAATATACCTTGTACATACCAGACCTACGTAAAATGGATTCCAATTCGAGTTTTTTGCTTGACAACGCCGGCCCTACCAATGCTGGACAAACATGTGACTTTTCCCCCTTTCTCCCGCTTCACGGAGGGGCCACCTGACTCGTGAAGGTTGTTGGCATGTGAAAAGGATAACGACGTCAGTTGTAACAGGTCTAGGGCGAGGACATAACAGTGCTTGGGGATGGATCTAGATTTGCCCCAAGTTCAGTTTAGGTAGGATGGAAATATGGCTACAAGGTTACCTAGTATCAAATTCGGAGTAGGGATAGGTCCCTTTTTTATTCAAGCCATAGTTTGGACCTCGGCACAGATATGTTGTCTTGGAGTAATGAATGGGTGATAAGTATTTATATTGATGTGTGACACGATGTATGTAATTACTTACATCTATCAAATGTGCATGTGTCATTCCAAGGTTGTTTTGGTTTGGCCCTTTCTGGACTTCTCTCGACCTTTGTCCCTTCCAGCTGAGCTGGGCTACCTACATACCTATGTACATACTACCTATCCCACCCGCCCCCCTGTCCTCCTTGGGGGGCAAAGCACCCCTGCAGCAGCTCCCCCGCAAAATCACAAGCTCGGCTCTCAGTCGGTTAAGGGGTCGTTTGGTTTCTTTCCAATATGTTCTTGCTCGACGTCACCCGTGCGAAAATCATTATCACAGGCCCCCGAGCCCACACGTCCACTAGGTACATACCTACTTCGTATACAGTACCTAGTACCTACATTCGTCTTTTTGGCTTAGCCGACGGAACGAACGGTATGCCCCCCCCAACCCCATTCTAACGGGATTGAGGCGTTAAACATTGGCGCGATGTAAGAAAAACTGAACATTCTTGTTCTCGTTGACCGTTAATAAAAACGATTCGAAATTCATAATCCCTACGTAAATGAATTGTAGGAATTGATCGGATTCCATTCTTGGTGGATAAAGACATGAATATAAGTACTTAAGATAATACCGCTGTAATGCGACTTACACGACAATCTAGGTTAGCCCCAAGTACCTACTTTTTTTTCTTCCCGCCAAGGAGCACAAGTTTCCTTTATTGGAAAGCCCCCAAAGCTCCGGTTCGCCGAGCGAATACCTTACCACAGATAATCTCCTCCGGCTGACCGTACGGTAGCCACCCACACGTACGCACTTTGTTTAGCTACTATGTGGGTAACATGAACTAGAGAAATAGTGAGCTCGAATAATAAAAAACATGAGAACTATTGGTATATGAACTTCTTTAATGATGGCTGAGCTATGTCAATCTGGGGAAACATGGGGGAAACTCGCCCCTCTTCCCCCCTTACTGCTCCACCATTGGACGGCCACGCTTCTTCTTCCCTCACTTATACAAAAGTAAACTTACCTAACTCATCGAAAGAAAGAAAGAAAGAGAGAGCCCGGTTGGTTTTCCTTTCACCCATCCCAACCCACACTCACCCGGAACCGAATGACATAATAGTTCTGGAAGTAAACAGCCCCCGCCCCCTCCATCGACGACTGTCATTCTAGGCCCTTTCATGTTAGTTAGGTACTCGTCCTCCACATAACTCCCTTCCCTTCCCTCCCCTTAAGCCGCGGATGTAAGTGGAGTATTCCCCTGTCTCTGTCTCTCTCCTATCTGCCAGTTGAGTCACAACTCAGATATCCGGCATGCTGGGACCTTCACCCCATAGCTATCTACCTAGTGGTAGCAGTTCTTCCCCCCCCCCCCCCCCCCCCTTCCCATTTGGTAGGCGAATTTCTGAAATAGAAAAAAAGAAAATAGGCCTAGCCGTTACGTAGGTTAGCATATATATAGATCCGGGTACTTCCCACCACCTCCTTCGAGCCGCGGTATCTCGGGTGATGTAGGGACTGAACTCTCTCTTTCTTGTCCTCCTCTTGCGTCGTCATCTTACCGTTGAGCCGGGACTTGTTTACTTTACTTTGCCTTACTTTCTCTCTTATCTCTTCTATACCTCCCTGCCTGACTGCCTCACTCTCCTGTTCGTCTCCTCTGGCGCATCTAGTTAGATCAAGCTACCTTACCTTTTGCTACCGTCTTCTTACCTTGCCTATTTTCCCCATCCCATACTCGGCTCTCTATAGTCCCGTTGACGCGCCTCACCCGCCGTGTCTGTGCCGTCGTGTCGTCACTGAGGCTGCCAAGTCGGCCCCTTTAAGCTTTGCGTAGCCTCGAAGTCTCTTCTCAGCTTGCCTCTGCAAAACCTTCTACCGATCCTCGTCGCGATCATCACTACCACCACTACTCTTGTTGAACCACTCTCCTATCTCCAACTTGTATCGTGGATTGAAAACCGAGTCGTGTGCTCTCGCATTGCCTTCGTTTGACTGCTATCCCATACATATAGCCTGTCCCCTTTCCTTCTCGCACCAAACAGCAACGGCAACATCGACTTACAGAGTAAAGCCTTGCGCCTTCCAGAAGGTTTCCTCACTGCACAGCACAAATCACCTTCTTCCTTCACGATACCGACGACGATACCACCACCGAAAAGAAAAAGAAAAAAGAAACAAAAAAGAAATAAAGCCCGGGTGAATCAACATAGAGCGTGAAGCGCAAGAGCAACCGCATTCGGAAAAAAAGAAAAAAAAGAGGAAAACAGAGCGCGCGCGGAGCCCCTTATATATATATCTAGGTTAGGAGATTTATATAAGACACAATGGCAACGAAAGTAGGAGGGAAAGACGGCAAGTCGCCGCCGTCGGCGGCAACGAACCTGATCGGTAAGCTAACAACAGCTCCATCCATCCCCAGCTCCCCCCTGCCCTGTATGAAAGGGCAGCGTATTGTCAGACTAACACGCGTACGTTTCACAGCTGGTGGAGGTGCAGGTATGATGGAGGCGCTCGCATGCCATCCTCTCGGTACGTGAGAACGAACCCCCCTCTCTTTCCCCTTCCCCCTACCTATCTTTTCACTTACACGCTTACCCCTTTCCCCCCAACCGATGTCTCGCCATCATCGCACCATTCTCGCCACCCAACTCAACCACTAACACTACTATAGACACGATAAAAGTGCGCATGCAGCTCTCGCGGCGCGCGCGGCAGCCCGGCGCGCCCAAGCGCGGGTTCGTGCGGACGGGGGCCGAGGTCGTGAAGCGCGAGACGCCGCTGGGGCTGTACAAGGGGCTGGGGGCGGTGCTGACGGGGATCGTGCCCAAGATGGCGATCCGGTTCACGTCGTTCGAGGCGTACAAGCAGGCGCTGGCGGACGGGCGGACGGGGCGGGTGTCGGGGTCGGCGACGTTCGCGGCGGGGCTGGCGGCGGGGGTGACGGAGGCGGTGGCGGTGGTGACGCCCATGGAGGTGATCAAGATCCGGCTGCAGGCGCAGCACCACTCCATGGCGGACCCGCTCGACGTGCCCAAGTACCGCAACGCCGCCCACGCGCTCTACACCGTCGTCCGCGAGGAGGGCGCCGGCGCCCTCTACCGCGGCGTCGGCCTCACCGCCCTGCGCCAGGGCAGCAACCAGGCCGTCAACTTCACCGCCTACACCTACTTCAAGGAGGCCCTGCTGCGCTGGCAGCCCCAGTACCGCGACGTCCCCGCCGCCGCCGGCCAGGCTGGCGGCCCCGCCAGCCTGCTGCCCAGCTGGCAGACCACCCTCATCGGCCTCGTGTCCGGCGCCATGGGGCCCCTGAGCAACGCGCCCATCGACACCATCAAGACGCGGCTGCAGAAGACGCCGGCCGAGGAGGGCGTGAGCGCGTTCAAGCGGATTAGTGTGATTGCGAAGGATATGTTCCGGTGAGTTTTTCTTCTTCTTTTTTTTTTCGTTGTCTTTTTTTTTCGTGAGAGGGTCGGTCGTTGTGGTGGGTATTCTGAGCCGTGTAAAGGGGGGGGGAGGGGGAGGTTGACAACTAGGAAAGTGAAAATGAGGTGAAGAATAGGGGGAAAGGGTTGGAGGCATATATATTTATAGACGGAAACCGTCGCTAACGTATTCGGTTGTAATCACAGGCAAGAGGGCTTCCACGCCTTCTACAAGGGCATCACGCCCCGGATCATGCGAGTTGCGCCTGGCCAGGCGGTCACGTTTACGGTGTACGAGTACCTCAAGGACAAGCTGGAAAAGAGCGGACCGAGCATGATATCGGGAAGCAGGTACGAAGAGTAATAACGATGCAGAGAAGAAGGGTTGTTTGATACATATGTATTATTGTCGATAATACGTTAGATTGTGGCATTTTCTGTTATACTAGCATCATCTACTCTATGTATATAGTGGCATTTTCTATTTGCATATATCAAATCGATATCGGCTTAGAAAACATGCGCTTTTATCTATGCTCGCAATGCTGGACTGTAATCCCGTTTTCAGATCAAATAGGAAGACTGAGTATGGTGTCCGTTCTTGGTGTATCTACCGACCAGGTCTCTTGGGTCTCTTGAATGCCGTCTTCGTCTCTACTTTGGGGAACAGCTCGGACAGGACAGACTCTTCTGTAATCTCGCTTGGCTCCTCAACTTCGAATTTCTTCTCCACCTCTACACCGGCTTCTGTGCTAGATGCAGTCAGGACCGCCCGCTTCATGAGCGGATAGAGCATCCGGTTCTTAATGGCTTTAGTGCCGGGCGTCTCTGGGTTTGTGTAGAAGAACAGCACGACGTTCTTGTCAACACCGTCTTGCGAGCATTTATACCTGAAGAAGGTGAATCGCGGCTCCGAGGTAGATATGGCACTGACTGCTTCGGAAATGGAAGAGGGTTTCGAGGAATGAGGTACGAGTTCGACGGATTCGGCTTGCGGGTTAATTTTCTGAACACTTTGCATCAGCATAATCTACAACCTGAAATAGACGGAGGGAATGCCTTACCAACATGACAAATCCGCTGCCCTCCTCCCTGCCCAGCACCTTCAGTGCTTCTAGTGCATCTGGCGCAACGGGCAGGCTCATGGTCTTGCTCAGGTGAATCTCCCTAATGCCCGTGCCAGCGCCGGCTTCAGCTTCAGCACGCTTGACCTCGCCCAGCGTACGCTCCTCCTCGGTCAGGGGGGCCTCGAGTTCAGTGTGGCGGTCGTGTTTAGCAAAGCCCTCGGGGCTAAGCTCATCGGCGTCCGTGGCGAAGATGGTATCACGAAAATGCTCAGACCCGAGCTCGCGCACCAGCGTCAGCCGTGACGAAGCGAACAGCATCTTCTGTCGCACCTTGGCCGAGTCGGGCACGTAGGTCGCAATGACGAGATATGGAGGGTCATCGTAACGTCGTAGAATCACGTACAGGGCCCCATCGGGCTTGAGATGCGGTGCTAGCTGCGAAAGGTTGTCGTTGAAGGAGGAGGAGGATTTTGGGAGCGTCGCCAGGGGAGTCAGAGCCTCATTGTCAATGGTAACCAGGAGGCCGAAGATTGAGGTGTCGGTCAGAAGATTGTTGAACTGGGAGACAAGCTCCTGAGAGGCTTGTGTTGTACACCATTTTGTTAGATACCAATCGAACATAAAGGCTTACAGAAGCATTGGGGAGGGGAGATTTAAAGTGGGATGTGGCTGGTGTGGTGATGGTGATGGTGATGGTGATAATGATGAATGTATACCTGAAATTCCCGACTGCATTTTGTCCTCCTTTTATTTTATACCCAGATAAGCAGTACGTATGAAAGCTGAACAAGTGTGATAAAACAGAAACCGGAAGTCCAGCTTCCAGTGGTGCTGCTAACCGGTGTTTTTGAAGAATGGCGTGGCTTGGTAAGTTGGGCTTTGGTGTTATTGTTGCTGGTGTTGTTGTTGCTCCTCTCAGGACTTCTTAGGACTTCTCAAGACTCGGAGAACTGAGAGACCATCGGATCCCTGCGACTTGTCAACTGCCCCGCAAAACCCCAACCAACGGACAGCGGGGTACTTCGAAGTGCGATGTCTGCCTTGGGTACATCAATATGCCCTGTAGTGTAACTTAACGCATGCTTGTTAAATGCATATCGTCTTAATCAAACTTAGCTTAGAGGTACCTAGTCGTAAAAAAGGTCTATGGTCGGTGCAACGGAACCACACCTATGTAGGTAGTCGCTTACCTAAGCCCTTGAGGAATATGTAATATACAATCAAAAGGTCAACTCCTACTACTTAATCTACCTGTGGTGAAGTCTGTCAATGCATCTACCTACACTGTTACAACTCCGCTTGCTTGCTTGCTATAGAGCAGCCCTGGAGGACCATGAGATATGGACAGAATCAACCCATCACGAAAACGAAAATCGACAAAATCCATACGTATATTTATCAATGGAACTAAAGATGCTCAAAGCAGGGGGAATTCGTCAGAAATCATAACCCATAACCCATAATCCATAACCCATGAACCGTAATCCATAATCCATTAACACATAACACATAACTCCATCAAATCCCACACTCACGACTCCGTATTCCTGGGTATCCTTTCATATCCCTTTATTCGTTTATTCATTAGGAAATACTGGTAGAAACCTGCTCTTCGCCGCCAATGTCTGCGCCAGATGGTATATGTTCGGCTGGCTGGTCATCTCGAACACCGACAACTCAACCCCGAGCTCCTTCAAAAACCAGGACCTGATGTCCACCGCCACCAACGAGTCTACACCGTAAGCATGAAGGGCTTTTGCCGGGTCCAAATTCGACAGGTCCACACTCAGGACTCTGGAAAGCTTCATCAACAATGCGTCCAGCACAACCTTCTCAGCCTCCTCTATCGAAGTTGCAGCAGCGATAAGCGTGGCCGCCTGTTTCACGTCCTGCTTTGTAGACACTTGATCAGACGACGCTGCCGTTTCGATCTGGGATAGATGGTTAAATAGGGGATCTTGCAACCAGTGCGGTTGCGGTATGCCGGCCGCCTCGAGTTCTCGAGGTAAACCCGGTCGAAGTACTACTTGTGATTGGTCTAGGGGCATGATATCTTCCCAAGAATCGCAGTGGTAGTCGAGAACTGCATGCAGTTCAGCTTCACGCATGGTGTCGAAGCCGACAGAGCGCATGTTCTGCAGCAGCTCGGGCTTCTCAGCAACGAAGCCAACATCCTCGATAACTGGTAGATCTAGAGACACCGCCGAGAGGCCTTGCGATACCCGGTACCGAGCAAGGGCATCTTGGAACGTGCTGCCCGCCGCGTAGTTACCTTGCTCCTTGTTACCGACAACTCCCATCATGGACGAGAGGAGAATGAAGAAGTCCAAGTCTGCGCCGAGGACGTGATGGAGGTTCCAGGATGCAGCAACCTTCGGTCGGAGTGCCGCATTCCACTCATCAAGTGTCATATGCTCAAAGCGGTTGTCCTGGTTTGATATTAATACATCGTGATCTGCTTCTCAAAGATTACATCAACTTACCTTAAGCACCAATGAGCCCTGCACGCATCCTTTGATCGGCGGCATGTATGTTAGGCATATATCAATGGCCCTCTGGAGGGATTCCCTGTCGGCTACATCACACATGGGCGTCGCGATATTGTTGCACAATGGCTTGAGCTCAGTCACTAGCTCTTTAGCAGAGTCATTCAAATGGCCACGTCTGGACAGCAGTATCAGGTTCCTTGCACCTCGAGATACCATCCATCGCGCAATCGATTTGCCTAGCCCTCCAAGACCACCAGCGATGACATACGAAGCTGTCGGACTGAATTGGCTATTGGCCTTCCTGCTAGGGAGCATAGGCACTAAATCGTCCCTGTTATTCTCAAGGACAATCTTGCCGATATGCTCGCAACCCTGTATGCTCCGGAATGTATTTTGTACGTCCGAAAAGGGATGCACCGTAATAGGGGTTGTTCGGGATAGACCGGCTTCGACAACCAGGTCCACTGCCCTCTGAAAGATGCGCTGGGCTCGAATCGGGTCATTCTTAGCCAAGAACATGAAGTCAAAGCGCTCGAAGCGAGTGTTACGCTCAAAGTTGCCCATAGTAAGAGAGGCATTGGAGGATACATCTTTCATTCCCAACTCGACAAAGCGTCCAAATGGTGCCACACAGTCCCAAGTGGCCCTGAGTGCATCCCCGGAAAGTGTATTGAGGACGATATCGACTCCCCGAGATTCCGTCATCCGAAGGACGCCCTCCTTGAAGGACAAGTCACGACTTGAGAAAATGTGGTCTCGTGGTATCTTGTACGTCGCTTCAAGAAAGTCGCGCTTTTCCCGAGTCCCCGCGGTCGCAAATATTTCCGCTTTCTGCTGCTGGGCTATCTGAATTGCGGCCTGGCCGAAGGCACCTGCAGCCGAATGGATGAGAATTGTATCCCCCTTTCGAACATTTCCTAGCTCTAGTAAAACCGCGTAAGCAGCCGAGTATGCGAAGGGAATCGACGCAGCCTCAGTCCACGACATAGAGTCTGGAACTTTGGCCAAGAAAGAATCCCGTGTTCGAGCGAAGTTCTTGACCGTACCCGAGGTAGAGAGCCCAAAGACACGATCGCCTATTTTGAACCCAGCCGCAGGGCCTACTCTTGTAACCACGCCGGAGGCTTCCACGCCCAGGACCACGTCGTCATCAAGCTGGCCGAGAACTAGCCCTACATCTCTATAGCTCACCCCACAGGCCATGACGTTCAATTCAACTTCGTGATCCTTGAGAGGTGTCTCATATAATGGGTCGTCCTCAAACCGTAGTGTGTCCAGTTGTGCTATCGTGCCAATCTGGAGGCTCAGACCGCGCTCGGGGTCTTCGTCTAGCCTTGCTTCTATGGTGTCTAGCTGGCCTAACTGCGCCTTGACATGACTGCCGATCTGTGTTTCTTCCACGATCCGAGGGATTTGAATCATGCCGTTAACGACACGGAATGAATTGTCCGTGATATCATGAATGTCGCGCAAGACGTTCCAAGATTGCTCGGCGATGACTTTGGCACCATCGAAATGGTCAAAGGACATAGTGATAAACTTGAAACTTGGCTTCTCCGCGCGGATAACTCGTGCAAGTCCGGTGACAAGTTGATGGTCGGGTGCATCCCGAGTTAGCCAGACTAGCGCCTTAGAGTGCTTCATAATGCGCTTCAGTGTCGACATCAATTCTTCGGACATGTGCTCAAGAACAGGGTTCTCCAGCTCTACAAGGAGCACGCATGTAGCGTCCTTCAACTCGTCATCCTCTACCGAATCGAGTTCCGCAATCGTGGACTTGGTTTCTTTGGCTAGCATGTCTGCTAGATTCCAAGCAATGGCTTTCTGGAGGGACGAGCCTCTCTGGACCAATAGACAGGCAGGATCTAACGGTGCAGGCATCTTTACTGGCGCGGATGCAGTAGACACGAGGATGGAGCAAACCTGGTCGGCCGGGTCTGGGAAATCGGGGAAGACTGAGTCGAGACCGCTGAAACCGGTTGCTTTGAGGTGATTGTCCCAGCTCGTGGTCGTCATCAACGGACCCCAAGCCCGTTCCGGCTCTTCTGACAACCACCAGCCTGGCAGCGTACCAAAGACCATATTCATGCTGAGAGACGTGGGGTTGGTGCCCTCATAGAGTAGGAGCTTCCCCCCAGGCTTGAGAAGGGACCGTACATTGCGCAGGGTTGCTTCAATATTCTTCGTTGCGTGTAGAACATTGGAAGCGACGATGATATCGTACGTCCCAGCTTCGAAGCCTTGGTCTAAGGGGTTCTTCTCAATATTCAGTACGCGGAAACTCATGCGCCCAAGGTTCTTTTGGAAGACCTCACGCGCCTCCTCGAAAAAGGCGGGCGACAGATCTGTGAAGTCAAAGTGGTCATATCGCTGGCCCTTCCGCGACAGAGTATCCATAATAGATCTTGTGGCCCCGCCTGTTCCGGCCCCAACTTCGAGGAATCGCATGCCTGGATTCTTATGCGCTAGGACATCAACGTAGCTGCTTAGCTGGGAGAAGCACCTCTCTGCGCCGAATCCTCTTTGGTAGAAATCCTCCGCCAGCTTAGTGTTGAAAAAGACTTCTAATGGATCAAGTTCTCCTTTCAAAATTTGCGGTAGTGCCTGGCCAACGGCGACAATGAGAGAGCCTTCCGGTCTCTTTTGAAGCTCTTGCACGTTGTACTTTACCGCGCGCTTAGGAGCGCTGTTGACGACATGCTTAATGTAAGATACATAAAGCTTGTGGTGGTGTTGCATATTACTGATTTTATCCACTTGGCCGCTCTTAAGGGCCCTACGCATGTACTCAAGAGACAAGGCCTCATATTCGGATAGTGGATGTGATGGTCCTCGGTCCTGAATCATCCCGGAAATCGACCGTTGCGGGTCGACGAAGTCGGGATCCGGCTTCCAATCGATATTGAAAGCAATGTGGCGAGATGTGTCCCTTCTTTCAGATGAGCTACTGACGGGTACTGACTTGAGGACAAAGCCTGTACCCTCTATCATGGGCTCTCGCGTCTCCAACGAAACAGCGGAGAATGATGTCTCGGACTTTTGCGGTCCACGACGCTTGGCTTGAGTCGATACCAGGTAGGAGCCTTGAGTTCCGAGTGGTCTCGAAGAAACCCATAGTTCCTTTGCGAAGTATGGAACCATAGCGTGTCCAGAGCCTTTCAACCCGTGCACCAACGGCACAAGGTTAGCTTGAAGCACACCATCTAAAGTGGCAGGGTGGATGAGATGAGGTTGCAGGTATTGATGCGGCATCTGCTCTCGGATGCTCTCGACAGGGCTCTTGACTCTGGCGACCGCCGTCATTGACGGCCCTAACCAGACTTCTTCCAGAGTCCGGAACACCGGTCCGAATTCATTACCAGAATCTCTCAAAATATCGTATATTTCCTCCGGTGATGTCTTATCTCCATTCGTCGACCCAAAGTTACCATTTGTGAGTCTTAACGGCGATCTGGATTCATATTCTGTTTGTATGTAACCCCTGCAGTGCTCTCGCCATTCCTCCCCCTCTAATGTGAATAATTGAAATTCGCTCCACGTCGAAGTAGTGGCTGAGGTTGCCTCGCGCCATGGCCTTAGGTAAAAGTGAGACTCGACTCCTTGAGGATCATCGGGTATTCTGAGAGCTCGGTGGAACGAGATATCTTTAAATCTGAAGCCGGTGATCGTCTCCGGGGTATCTGAAATCTGACGACTAGCCTCAATCGCCATAACGAGCATGCCTGCTGCTGGATAAAGTGTGTCCCCGGAGACTCGGTGGTCTTCCATCCAAGGGTTCTCCGATATGCAGATGCGGTTGCGCCAAATAGCGTTGTCCTTGTTCCAGTCTGCCACGGGCGCCCCCAGGAGCTCGTGGCGCCCGAATTTTGGGAAGCGGAATGCCTTGCTTAGTCGGCTTTCGAACCAGTATTCTTTGGAGTGGTTAAATGGGTAACTGGGGAGGTCAATCAACATCTTCCTGGTATAATTGTCCGGCCCAGCACTATTAACCGCGGTTAAGTCGACATTGTATCCTCGAGACCACAGTGAACCTGCCGCTTCGAGGGTAGTATCGACAGCCGATTCGAATCGTCTTAATGCGGAATGGTATCGGACTACATCCTCCTTTTGGGCTTGAGCCACGATACTTCTCAATGGCCCTTTAAGTGCAGAGTGTGGGCCAATCTCTAGCAAGTCCGTAATAGACTCGGAGAAGCTAGTCTCAAGCTGTATCCCATCGGACTGTCCCATGGAGTTATCAAATATCGACGACACAGCTTCATGGAAACGAACCGGTGATACCAAATTGTCCGCCCAATATGCAGGATCGCAAAGCTCTGAAGATGAAATGGCAGTGCCCCTGGTAGATGAAAAGAAATGAGCCTCATGGGGATGCTGACCCAAATTGTCTTCAATCTGACCAATTGAATCAACGTATTCGTCATATATCGCCTTCATGTGTCGCGAATGGTACGCCATCTCAACGTTCAACTTTCGCGCGAAAATCTTCTCTTGTGTCAACATATCGACAAGTGCGTCGACCTTAGCTAAGTCGCCGCTGATCGTGTGACTTTCCTGGCTGTTCATGCAAGCAACCTCCAGGGTTCCCTCGCTGATTAGGCCGTTGACACGCTCAATGCTCGCAAACGATTGCTCTCTGTCTAGAGCCACGGCTGCCATGCCTGTCTTTGGCCGGGACGCAGACAGAGATAGCTTGGCACAGAGCATCCCCCTATAATAAGCTATCCTCCATGCTGACTTTCGGGATATGCAGCCCGCTGCATAAGCTGCCGCAACTTCACCAGATGAGTGGCCAGCAACGGCATGGGGATATATGTTCCATGAAAAGAGAAGGTCCACAAGAGCGATTTGTAGAACTGTGCAGATCGGTTGGGAAAATTCCGCACTATTGATTCGGGAAGCGTGTTTATCTTTACATAGTTCGTCTATTGGGACCGATGTCAGCTGAAGCAAGGACGCTATTTAGGGGAAAGGCATGGCTCACCAACAACAGACCAGGGACAATATAAACTGCTGAAATATTTGTCGGCCGCATACAGACTTCGTCGGAAGGGCGCATACGACATCAACTCCCGCCCCATAGCCGGCCATTGCGCGCCTTGACCAGTGAAGATGAACGCCAGGCGAGGCTCAGCTATCGCGCGGGTGGTGGCTTTCTCACTAAGGGCTTTTTGCAAGCCGGCCTGGGACCTTGCAACGCTGAATGATCTCCAGTCGTGATGCGTCCTCTTGCAGATGACTGTGTAACTCAGATCCTTCAAGAAGCGGAGCTCGTCTAGCCTCGACAAGGGCTTCGTCAGTCTAGACCTGAGGTATTTTTCATACGATTCCCGGACACGCGTCACCCCGTCCTGATCGTGCGAGGACCAGACGTATAATTGCGGGTGGTCGAGTACGGCTCTTTCGATAAGCTGGGCATCCCCATTAAGGGATGACGATGAGGAGGGTGACTTGGCGCCATTGGTTCCGTTGATGCCATTAGCACCATTTACGCCATTGACACCATTAGTGCCATTGGTGCCGGTGGTACCGTAGACACCGTTAGCACCATTGATGCCATTGATGCCATTAACGCCATTGGTATGGTGAGTACCATTGATACCATTGACGGCGGGTTTTGGCGCATGTGTGCCGTTCACCTGACCTGGTCATTGCATATCAGCTTACTAGAACCATGAATAGGAGAATGCTACACACCATTCCGATGAGGAAGATCTAGGTCTAATTCAAGCTGTGGAGTAAGTACTGTTCGGTGATTACCGATCAATCGATGCTGCTTCAAGAAGTTTAAGGCATCGTCTAATACCATGTGAGCGTTCGCCCCACCGACGCCTGTGACCGATCGAGTTAACAAATATACTAACTTAGACTTCTAGAAGAGACGCGAAGGGACTTGGCACACAACTTACCAAAAGAATTGATCGACATTCGGCGTAGCCCCGACTGCGGCCAAGGTGTTGCTTCTGTCGGGAACTCAAGATTCCACGAAGACTGTATCTTCGGGTTCAATTTTTGAAATAGTGCGTTAGCAGGAATAATGCCCTGCTCAAGCGTATAGACCCCTTTGATTATCGCTGCCACTCCGGCAGCTCCCTCTAAGTGACCAACATTACTCTTCAATGCTCCAACGTAGAGCGGGCTTTCCGGTGACCGGTGAGGTGCGAATATGTCGGCGATGGCACTGGTTTCGATCGGGTCACCAACTGCTGTGCCAGTTCCATGAGCCTCAAAGAAGCGTGTCAATGACGGGTCGAGTCCAGCTCGAGAATAGACCTGTCTGATAAGATCCGCTTGAGCACCCCGGGTAGGTTGCGTGATTCCAGGCGATCTTCCATCCTGATTTGAACCAGAGTTTCGGATAACTGCTCGAATTGTATCACCATCACGGATGGCATCTGAAACTCTCTTCAGCACGATAACTCCAAATCCTTCTCCTCTAGAATATCCATTCGCTCTAGAGTCAAAACTGTAGGACTTCCCATCGGGACCCAAAACCCCAGCCTTATCAAGTGTAAGACCCAGTTCAGGTGAAAGAATTAGATTAGATCCGCCAACAATTGCCTATAATCGAAATGTTGGTGTTAGTGCTCAAAAGACACCAGTCTTGGAAATAAACCACATACCATAGAAGTCTCCCGGAGCTTCAGGCTCATGCACGCCTGGTGCGCAGCTACCAGACTGCTTGAGCAGGCGGTGTCAATAGTTATACTGGGACCTCGGAAATCAAAAAACCAGGATATCCGATTCGACAACATGCTAACAACGTTGCCGGTGGCGCCATATGTTAACGGCTGGTTAAGGTCCTTTTCCATTATCGACTTATAGTCTGAAGAAAAACATCCGACGTAAACGCCAGTCTGCGAGCCCGCCGCAGTGTCTAAAGGAATACCCGCTGCTCTGCTGTTAGAAAAGAGTTTCCCATTTTGTAGTCCAGAAATGCGTACCATTCTCGAGTGCTTTATAAACAGATTCTAGCATTCCTCGTTGCTGAGGGTCCATGCTACTGGCCTCCTTGGGTGTAATGGAAAAGAAGGGGGCATCGAAAGCTGAGATGCTACCGTCAAGGAAATGGCCATGCCGGACACGAGTCTTCTGCCATTAGCTTCACCAACATGAGAATAGTCGAAGTTGACTTACAGTGCCGTTCCTATTTGCATCAGGGTGCCAAAATGCATCTACATTGTATCGGTCCTTGGGTATCTCTGTTCGAGCGGACCTTCCAGCAAGCAGAAGTTCGTAGAACTTCTCTGCCGTGCTGCCATCGCCAGGAAACCTAGCATCCAGCCCAATGATAGCTATAGGTTCATCCATTGTAACATAGGGTTTCTTTGAAGCTGTGGGGCTAGAGTTTCCAGTAAAAAGTGAGAAGTTGTGCTATGGCATTGAGACTTATATATAAACATGATAATACAGTCCGGTACTGTCCTTCAGAGTCAGGAAACTAGCCAGAGCCGAGAGACTCGCTTTATCTATTGCCTTAAAATAATGGATTCCACGTGCTACCGTAGCATCTGTGCCAGTTAACTAACACGACCAATACTTACACCCGCTGTGCCTTGATTCCCACGTCCAAGGGTAAATCAAGTCAAACTGCATTATCTGGTATTGGAGACATTGTCGAATAGAGTCACTGATATGCACCAGAGCGGGGGGGCTGTAAGACCTAGACATGATCTAATGTATATAGTACGATGGAAGTTAGAGGTACTGTGGCAGTTGTTCAAAGGCTATGTACAGGTTGTCTCCCCCCCCCTCTCTTTAACGCCCTCTAGTTAAGGAGAATTGATGCATCTAAATGCGTTGGTTACCATTCAGTTGGTATATTAGCTCCACTACAAAAAAGGGCCAAGTCATGCATAGCCGTCGTAGCCTTTTTGTCTAAGAAAACTACATTACTCCATTATCGAGAAAACATGGCAGTTTATAGTCATAACCTAACTTACCCGTTGAGGTATATCGATTACATCTGTTTATAGTGTAGTCAGTCTATTAAGACGCTCTTGTTCCGTTTTTGCCGTCCCTAAGCTGGTTGATAGTTTACCGAGGTTGGCACATTTTAGCTTTTAAGAACTCCTCCCTCTCTCTCACTCTCTCACCTTCTCTACTGACGTGCAGCCTATGTACTTTTCCGGTTCATGTGGCCCAAATTCAAGAGGAGCAGAACTGTCGTTCACAATCTTCAAATATCGGGGTCTCGGTTACAACGACCAATACTATCTCCGGTGAAAGATTCGGAATCTGAGCTAAATGATGCTCCCGGCCATCCGATCCTAAACTTCGGTTCTCTCGGGCCACCTATGGCTATACATAGGTAGTAATATAGGTAGATATGTAGGTACATATAAGCATATATAGCAACGCACCATTCTGCAAAGAGACATGGCACCGGCAGCAGTGGCTCTATACCAATGTGACTGATCATTTGTCAATAAGACAACGGCGGGTACTGCGACGACTTCGCCACCTCGGCACGAAGCACGGATGTCTGATAACCCAGCCAAAGCCTCAAGTCGGCCGGGTAGTGTCCGTGTTTTACGACTATGAAAGATCAATAAGTGGGATTTTGATACATATCAGTGCTTTTGCCAAGGTTCTCACTCATCATAACCTTGGACCTCTCCCACCCCCACTACGTCTGGATGACGCGCCATTCGTCAACCCCAATCGGGACCCTGCCAGCTAACAATAGTTCCGGTACATATATGTAAGGAGATGGTTACCTAGGTAGTCCAGCGCTACACTAGGTACTACCCAGGTTACATAGGTAGGAGCTGGGCAAGCTGCAGGTCTGAACCAGAGTTATGGTGCATATGTACCTAACAGCACTATATACTACCTACATACGTGCATCTAATAGTGATCGTGCTAGGTTAGCTACACTAATACCAAAGCACAACCATTGCGTGCTGACGGAAAGAAATGCCGAGTGCACGCTATAGTTATAACAGACAAAGAGTCTTATAACTACGATAAGAAGTCCAGGCCAGTAGTATACGATTTGGCAAATTTCGATTTCGTTGAGACGGTTTCGGTTGCGTCTGGTTTTACATTCTTAGTTACACGATGATGTCTATTGATTGAGTTGAGGCAGAGACCGCCAGGTAGGTAATTGATCTATCATTGATGTTTACCTAATATTGATTAAAACCAGGTCATGTCAGGTATGTAGTTATACCGTAGTTTCTAACCCGGAGCGTGTCGTACTTTAATACGAGGAGTCTGCTCGAAATTCGTAGTGTAGCATGTGTTTTGTACTTGGTCGTGTTGGGGGTGTACATTAGCACGTTTGAAAGCAACTCTCTCTGGATGGTGTTAATTGGCCCAGAAGGCGACCCGCCTCTGCCGAGCTGCTAGTGCTTGACCAGCCATCCAAACATCGTCCTAGTCCCGGGCCCTAACACTGGGTAAGCATGCTTCACAACCAAAAGTCGTCAGGGGTTGGCGGCAGGGCCATAGGGGGGCCAAGGCACAATCAAGTAGAAAAGAAAAGATCATCTGCCCCAAACTGACGAATGGGTTACCCAGCCTAACACTGATTTCACCTGTTATTGATGGCACCTCCTCCTAGCTGTCCCACAGCTCTCTTCAACTCTCCTCGAAGCGATCCTTCTTCGAGAGAACCAGAACCACTAGGTTAGGTACATAACGAACAGTCCGCTTGGCACACCTAGCGAGAGCGGCCCCAAAAGTCTTGATGGATAAGTCTAAACCGGCGGGTAGCGCCACTGACTTACCTTTCAGGCCTTCTACATCTACCCTTGGCATAACTACATCATCTATACACTCAGAGACCCCGCCCGAAGACAGGAGGGATAGTGTCCGCCCGGGGACGCCATCGTCGAGTCAGTCGGCCGCCGCATGGGATCCCGTTAGCTACCGAATCGGCGCAGTACGTCTAGTGCCCTGCCCCCTTTTATGCTAACCTAGCCCTATTGATTAGAACGTAAGTCACCAGACTGACGGGCAGGCAGACGACGAGCGGCGATGATCGTTCTAGTTCAGCACCTAGCGAATTCTGGCCGCGTTCGGATTCCGACACTGCAGAGGATGAGGGGCCTACTACGTCCTCGAAGAGGTAAGGGCACATTTTCTAATTGCATCGCAGCATATACATACATCTTTGACTAATTGGATCGGCCCCCTAGATCTTATACCGGCAAGTCGAGTGGAACGTCGCGGTTTTTTCGCGCCATTCTGCAACGTTTCGGCAGATCGTATAACAAACGTGAGTTTTTGTCTTAGATTTTTCTTTTTTTTTTCTGTTACAAAGTCTTATGCGTTTCACACAAGTTATAACTGACACCTTTCCAGGATACGAGTTTTTGCCCAATGACATTGTATGTTTCAACCTACTATTGGAATCTCACCCTGTTTCTGAAGCTAACCTGAGCAACGCCGTGAAGCAAGAGAAAAATAGAAATGGTAAGTTCTCTCACCCACTCCGCCGCCACACGATACACCCACACACCACGAACTAAGCAATGCTGACTGGGGCAAAATAATAATAAAAAGTCCTACAACACAAAATCATGCTTGAAGTGTTTGACGGGCGGCTTCATCTAGCGCCCGTAGTGAAGCCGAGGAGAGTGCTCGATTTAGGGACTGGGCCGGGCGATTGGGTGTTGGTCCGTTCGTCGTCCTGTCACGAAAAAGGCAAAGCGAGCTTACTTCTTATGCAATACAGGGATTTGGGAAACGGAACCCTAAGAGCGCGGTGCTTGGCATCGATTTGGAACGTGTTCACCCGGAGTATGAGCTGCCGAACTGTCGCTTCCAGGTCTTCGACTTTACGGAGAGGTGGATGTTTGGAAGCTTTGACTTCATTCATCTCCGCATGCTGTACGTTTACCTTCCTGTCCTTCGGGGCTTTTCCCCTTGCTTAGCCCCTTTCCCGAGCCCACGGTCTCCACCGACGCCCTTCAAGACCCTGGCTCCCCGTAGGAGACCCCTCCTCACCTCCCTCCTCCTCCTCTCCTCAGCCCCGCCATGGCGGTTAGCTTCACATGGCATGGAGAAATAATGACTGACATTGGTGCAGAGGCAGCTTGCCGAGCGATGAGGTTCTGAACTCGATCTATGATAACCTGAACCCCGGGGGTTGGGCCGAGTTTACGGAGTGGATCGTTATCCTGCAGTCGCCGGATCATTCGATAGACCACACCGCGTTCTACAAGTGGAATAGGTATATTCAAAAAGGGAAGACTATCTGCCTTATCAAGTCATTATACCATGCCGCTGACGTACTAACTTGGAACAGGCATGCATAAGATTGGGAAGTCCATAACCTATCCACTACAGTATAAGAACGTCCTGAGAAAGGCAGGCTTCGTTAACATCACCGAGCGGAAATATGCGGTGCCGGTCAATACATGGCCCCCCGGCAAGCAGCTACAGAGGATTGGCACGATGATGACGACGAATTATATGACTATCATCGAAGCCCTGTCGCTGCCGATATTTACGGAAATTCTCGGGTGGTCGCGCCAGGCCTTTGATTCTCTATTGGTCGATGTGAAAAAGGACATTGGAGATCCTCGGATACACTCTTTTATGACCTTGTGAGTTTTCCCAGTCTTCTAAATTCTAACAAATCTTCAGTTCGCTATGGCAGCAGACAGCTTACCTATATATATTACAATCAGGGTGACGGTCTACGCCCAGAAACCGCGAGAACCGCCATCCTCAGCATCGTCGGCACAGTCCATACGAGCGGGGTAGGGGGAAGCGGCTAATTTGGTCGGTTGGTGGTGTATCCGAAGAGTAGCTGCATAGGTAGTTGCAATCTTGTACGAAATCATGATCTCTGACGGCATTTTTTTAAGCGCGATAGAAAGCAATATCCACCGAATTTGTTTAACGAAATGCATATACTAAGGCTTATTGGGGGAAAGGTCAGAGAGGAACCACAGAAAAACGCATGATATTTGGTGGTATACGGCACAGGGCTCGGTGAGGGGTATAGTAATCGTGGTAGCCGTACTCCGTATACCAGACCTACACTTACCTAGGTCTCATGGCCCTCTCAGCTGTTTGACGCAAGAGCGGGCGATGGTCTAATCCGTCGATTGATGCTTGGCTAGTCTAGTGTAGGGTATAATTTCACGCCAAGCCTAGCATCTTCAAATCGACTATAGTGTACACTAAACCCAACTGCTAACTCGTCAGGGGTATTCCTTATCTTTGGGTTCTTTTTCTCCGGCAGTCTCTGGCGGCGAATTAGATCAAGGTGTACCTTGACGAGAATTAGATCAAGGTGTACCTTGACGAGAATGGGAACGAAACTCATGTCAAGGCTGTGCAACAACTATTATGAGAGTTCAAGATATAGCTATAGTCTAGCTTGAGATTTCTTTTGTTACGGTATGTTATAGTTAGAAATGTTAACTTCGAAATTGTGGAATTGCCAAGAGAGAACTTGAATAACCGAAAATAAGCGACCGAATCTGCTGCTGCGTCTTGAAATGAGTGAGTTATTCATAGCCTACATACCTAGCTACCTACCTACCTATGTACCTACATATCCAATTATTTTAATAGCATACGTAGTATTGACACTAAGTTGGCATGTCAGATTAATACATATTGTCTATGTCAACTAGTAGATGTCTCATCCTGTATGTCTAATATGACATACCAAAGGTGTTTCATGGATAGGTATTGACTTGGCTCAACTACCAAACTATTACCTACCTAGGTACCTCGCTTTATCATCAATTATAACCATGAAGTTAGCTAGCTTTCCTCTATATGCACTTAGTATGTACCTACCTCCTAGGATGCTATCTCCACACTGTGTTGGATGTCGATGTTGTTACATTATCTGGCCCCTGTGTAAAGTATCGGATGAAAAAAAAACAAATTTGAAAAAAAAAAAAAAAAAAAAAAAAAAAAAAAACCTTGCCCTGAAGGAAGATATGTATTGCCATGGTTGTTCATCCTCTTAGGGGAACTTTCATGCGATGCAGGCAGGTCCTGCAGATTGTGTATAACTAGCCATGCTCATGTGACCATCGCCGACCAGTCGAACGCAACTCTGGATGCCGGGGCTGGCTAATGCAAACGTGGGAGCGCTCGTTGGCCTGCAGGAGTTACATGCATCTTAATGGGGTGAGATAATTAGAGATGTAAGTTATATGACATAAGAACCAGACATGACAGGTCAACTGACCAACGGGTCTTATGCATGTCCTCAATATCAATATACCTAATGCATATTACAACTAGTAGCGGTGTATGGGATAATATTTCTTGTATGTATCTGCCCCTCAGTCTAGGAAACATTTCTATAAGCAAGTACTTGGAGGGGGGGATGATGTTTCCAAACCCATGTCAACCCTCCCACCATTAAGACCAAGATTAACTTCTGAATCCCTCCAAGGTGGCTCCCAGCACGCTAGTTTCTGGCTCGGGCTAGCAAATGGGATGTCCAGCCGGGCCGTATTAGCCACGACTACCTAGGTACCGGACGCCGGGGTCAACCACTGTCTCGGGTCGCGAAGAACCCCCCGCACGAAAGATGAGTAGGTAGGGATTATCGTCACGCAGTATGCTGCAATAGTCCCAGTGTGGTTGTTCCATCAGCCTACCGCAAGGTTAGCATAGATACGGAAGGACAGAAAGGGAATATCCGGCAAGTTCTGGCAAAAGTCCTGGCAAGTAAAAGATAACTCGGTTTCCCTTCACGAGCTTCTCTTTCGTCACTCGATTATTCGCTCCCCCCTTCCCCCCTCGCGTCCCCCCAACAACATCCCGCAACAGTACCTAGTTTTCATCTGAACCATGGCGGCCGTCAATGATAAGAAGTTGGAGAGCGGCGAGGAACAAATGTACTCCAAAATTTACTCGCCTACATTCTTATCTATTGTTTATGATGTGCTCGTCCTCAAATTCAATATGAGATATATGTGGGGGTGTCGGTAAGAGAGATTCTTAGTTTTATCTTCTATGCACATTCTCACATTTTATATTCGTGGGGGGTTTATGAACAAACTCCGTGTAGGAGAGAAAAAAAAAAAGTAAAAACCAGGCTAACCCTAGACTTATAGGACAGATAAAGTGCTTGAACCTTTTTTTGCGGAAAACTTCTCCCGGCGTCATCTCGATATTGGCGTCGCGACTGGTTATTTGCCCGCGGTTTCTCTGGGACGCCCATTCCGCTCTCAGTCCAAGCAGCAACTCACGCTGGTTGACCTCAACCCCAACCCGCTTGAGGCAGCTAAGTGCCGAATATTATCAAAGGCGGCGAACACGACGGTAGAGTGCGTGGTGGCCGATGTCACCACGCCGCTGCCGGACGAGCTCAGAGGCGCAGAGTTTGACTCGATCTCGATGTTTAACCTGTTCCACTGCATACCCGGCAGGGAAAAGTTCGAGGCATTCAGCACGTACAAGGACCTGCTTTCCGAAGGCGGTGTTCTCAGCGGATGCACAGTCCTCGGCGGGAAGCACGCCACCAACAAGATCAACCGCCTATACGTGAAATTTTACAATAAAAAGGGGGTTTTCCATAATTGGGAAGACCAGCGGGAGGACTTCGAGGCCGCTCTGAACAAGAACTTCGAAGAGGTCGAGACAACGTTAGTAGGAATGACACTGCTCTTCCGTGCGACGAAGCCTCGGAAAACACAGCGGGATATTGAATACGTTTAAACGGGGATCAGAGGTGATGAGAACTGGGAATTGGTTATCACCAGCCCTAGCATTCGACATGTGACCATGGGAGATGATTCAGCTAGTTCTATTGTACACGACGTTATGATTCATGAACCATACTTTACGAGGGATTGGGTATATCACAGATTCGTTACGACTGTGCGCTGCAGATGGAAGCGGCCGATGCAGGGCTGGACCCCCTGATCGTACCAACATTAGCGCCACTGTGGGCTTATCACCAACAGATAGTCGTTACTAGCATAGTCCTTGGTATAGCATACGCTTGGACCTGTGATGAGATGTTACTACTATGTGCTCTATATTGTCTAGGGATATGTATGACGTCCCAAAAGTCCAGCTTAAGAGTGACATAGCAAGCGGTCCGTTCCGTCGTTCCCGTTGCGGCTTGTTCCGCGATGCTTACTTACATGGTATTCTTGATATTATCGACCAATGACATATTTCAGCGAAAGTTATTAGCCCTTAGCAAGGGAGAGTTACCTTCATGACGTAGGAACATTGCTTGAGGCGGAGTACCGCCATGATGATTCGACCTGGGTGGGATTCATGCGAGTTGTCTAAACCGCGTGGGAGTATATCCCGAGCTGCAGTACTTTTTTGTCATCTTGGATCGAGAACCAACATATGGTGGCGGAATCTTCGCATGATAGGAACCAGGTAGGTAGTGTTCTGGGGCCGGAGATGACACCCAACCAACTAACTAACTCATACTGCAATGACTAAAATAGACTATCAGAGTCTGCGATGAAAATGAACGAATAAACTGATGACTTGACTAGTAACTAGGAGACTGAGTTCTCTTGTCAACAAAAGTCGGCAAGAGAAAGACTATATACAGGTTAGTTGCCTCAGGTATCCAGGCAACTAAGTAACCTGTCCTTAGTTCCCTTAGTCACCACAACACCATGTAGAGCTACACACATATGATTCCACGATGGCTGAGAATGCGACCACTATTGAGTGGCCAATGATCACGTTGCAGAAAAGCCAGATGCTGAAATCTTGTTTCATATATTGGCCTGAAACTAGCGTTAGTCTGTGGAATAAACTAACGTTGAAGGCTTTGAGAAACTGCATGAGTATGCTCGGCGTTTTGGGATGAACTCTGCAAGGACTCCCACCCGGCTCACGATTGGGTAGAATATGTCTCTGCTGAGATGATATACAGCACGTCCAGCGATGAGACCAGGAGACGTGGAGACGTGTACTCGAAAAGTTCCATGAAAGGCTTCATGAAGAGATACCTGCCTCTTACGATGTTAGAGTCATCACTAGTCACGCACCGCCAACTACTGTTACCAGAGTCGTGTATTGAGGATCGTTGTGTTCATGGATAGCTCGATCTGACCGGAGAGAACTGGGACCATCGAAATGGGGAGAAATAGGGGTAACATCCGAATAAGTATTATGGCGCGCGAGGTTCACTTCCACTCCGATCCGTCGCTAGAACATCTGCCCCATATCGTCGAACAACAGGTAAAAGCGTGCTTTGGTCTCGTAGTATAGCATAGACGTAGGTCTTCAGTTTGGGGGAAGTATGTGAGGTCAAGTTGTATTACTCTTGACTAACTCAATACTGAAAAATGGGGCGTACGAACCTAGACACTACTGTATCTGGAATCACGTCAAAGGGTGCCAGATTATTTTGGAATATAGCAATGCTTACTAAGTTACTAAAGGGGCAAAATTCAAATTTCTAGTGTATGGACCAACCTATGAATAGTATTGGCATCTTAATTTCAACATATGCTGCCCTCGTTAGAGTGAAGATACATATGTAAGGCTTCAGGTCCCGGGGAAAAGTCGTTGGTGTTGAGGTTTTGCAGAATATTAGGTAATTAGATGGATAGTAAACTTTCTAGATATTATAGGAAAATTCCCAGCATTTTCCTCGATACTATCATATCGCAAAAGCGATACTGCTTATGCCGTGCTAGCATAAACGTGGTATATATACTCTCCGCGACATATCAATAACACAGAGACGGTGCCAGATAAATTGTTGAATGCGTCGAGGAGACTGCCCTCTCCTGATATGGCTACAGTCTTTCTTCATCCATGTGTCACTTCTATCTGTCTCTTGACGAGTATTTGGTTACTTCCACCTTTCAAGATCCCTTTCTGGCTTTCTGCGTCAAAAGCGCCTCCACTGTTATCTCCGTGACAATGGACGGATGGAGTAGACAACTCATGTTCTTCTCCGAATTCTGTATAGCCATGATGTGCATTACTGCGAAAGCCAAGACTCTTATTGCCGGTGCCATATTTGTCTAAAGTGGGCTTGCTATCAGATCCGCTCAGCCCGAAGGCCCTCCGGAACAGTGGTTTGAGAGTTGCAACGCAGCCAGCGACTAAACCAAGGCCGTTCTCAGCATACCTGGGTCCAAAGAGTTAGTGTGAATATCCTTTTTTTTTTGAGTGGTAGGTATCAAACGTACCCCCAGATCACTATGTCGCTTATAGCGTATAGATAGTTATCCGTATCAGTGAGTCCAACAGTGTATTTGAGACGGATACAGGCTGATAGAGAGGCAATAAACCCTATCTCATTGTCAATACCTGTGATTAGATGATACTTGATGTTGAACATACCTAATCCTAGGATAAAAGCAACTGATATCTTGGAGTTTCTGTTAAGTTGCACATTCCACAACAACGGTATAGGCATAAATGCCGTAATCCAGTCAGTGAAAATGTTCACAGCTGTAGTTGCGTAATAGACATCGGTGAGAATTTGAGCATCGTTACAATGTCCTCCTTTCTGGAGAAGGCTTTGGTCCCATGCAGCTGAAACCGGATCACACTCTGTAAAGGTAGGGTGGTTAGAAAACTTGGAGTTAAAGGTCTTATATCTCTTTGAGAATAAGTAGTGGGAGCTAGATCTTGTCGGGGCAGGGAAGGAGGGAGAAATTGACTAGGGGTGATTGGCTTGAAAAGTCGAAGCTGTACGGATATCGGTGGCAGATGGAAGTTGGCTTACGAAATATAATGTAGAGGCCGGCTACTAAATTCTGAAAGTTGGTTAGTGTTAATATTATACATGCCAGTATGGAGATGAGGTTAAGTTCAGAATTTATATGGAAAGAGATTTTTTCGTGTTGCGTAAGGGAGTGGTAGGCAATAGGGGATTTCTTTTTCCAAAGGAAATTTATTGTTAACCCTCTTACCATGACTGTGAACATCCCCATTACTACCCTTTGAATGTTGACGTAGGTCTTTCTATTCTATTGAAGCTGATTTAGTATAAAGTATACCGGAACTCAAACGATTGAATACAAGTCGAGGAGAAAACCATTGTTGCCACGTACCTGAGCTATACGTATGAGCATCAAAGAAATAGATATTTTCACCGGAATGATATTGATGCAGTAGAACACCTCAAATAAAAAGAACCACTGTTGATCATTAGCGCTTGCTTCTTCCAGTACATATGACTGATGCCTACAAATAGTCCCTCCTCCTGATATTTCTCATTGCCAGGGAGGGATAACGTCTGGTTGGTGGCCCCAATACCAGTCTAGTGATGGAAGTCGATATTAGTATGCTAGACTGCAAGAGAGGTGGCGTTAGGTCCTACTCACAAAGGCGCAAGCAATACAAGCCATTGATAGTACCGTAAATGGTGCCTGCCACGGATTAGTATCCATCTGCATAGAGAGCTCTGTGATTTTCGGTTTACCAAGGCAGCCGTCATGGCCCAATCTTCAATACCCCAAGACCCAAATCTAACTCGAGAATAAACACGTAAACCGTAACTTGTGTATCCAAGGATACATATGATGATTACTGCTGCGGCCAAATTTGGCGCATTATCTGCGTAGAGCACCATCTTTCAGTCTCCTAAGTACCCAGAACTCCGCAACAGCAGTAAACGAGATCGGAGAGAAGTGAAGATGGGAGGCTATTGAACCCCTATTACCGTGTGGTAGACCAAATACGAGAGTTTGGGAAGGGGAAAAGGGTTGATCACTGCTGGTATGTACTCGAATTATATTGATCACTCTAGTCTTTGCCCCGAGGGCGTTGAAAAGGGGGGGAAACCGTTAAATCTCCACATTTAGACGGGAATATATAGTTACTTGGAGCATTTCCCTAGCAGTCTAATTACTTACAGGAGGTTCTAGCAGGGAAACCCTAGAAATAGTCGTCTTCTCGTTCTCCCCGAGTTTTCTTTCTGGGTACAAGGAACATGTTGGGTTGGAGCTACTAGTCGCACCATCCACATTTTACATATAGCTCCTCTGATAACATGGCAAGGCTTTTATCTGCGGCAATTACCACAGTTTTACCACTTACCCAAACTTGGGTTACAATCACTCTGTTCAATTTCTGGTATGTATCTAGATATTACTTGAGAAGGTGAGAATTTGTGTTGGATAGGAGAGGGCGATAGGTGTCTATTGGAAATGGGAGAAACTAAGTCATAGGTTTCTTGAGACGAGTGACTAAACGGCAAGCAAAGACTCGAAGACTTGGATATTCTTGTGGGCCCTATACATTCCAATATACATATGTATGTCCCAGCCTACCCACAGCATATTTTTAGCAGTAATCATGATATTACTTTTCCATCTCGTAACATTTTTTCCACTGCTACCGACCCAAAATGGATACTCGAATTAAGCAGTGAATGCGACCATTTCATACAATGGTGATTTTTGCGTCCTAGAGGGTCCTCATCGCAACAAATTACCAGGAGAAACAATAGCTTCTCGGTTTCTTCATGCTTCTCTCTAAAGCTAAGAATGACAGCACGTTATAAGCTTCATGCCAAGGCACAAGCGTGAGCTTTTCCCAACAACGGCACATTACAAGCTTCTTAGATGTACGACTAAATTCTAACATGCGCTATGTGGACCCTTGATACGCAAGCTGGCGATCTTGGATCGACTTAGATCGGGCCGGATGAAAGGGGATCCCAATCAAGCTGATATTCTTCTACACCGGCAGAGAGGCCGGTGCCATAGTAGGTATATAGTAAGGAAATACTATGGGCACTAAATTGGTCTCCTATTTAACTAGTTCGGGTGGGACTGCTCGTTAGAGGATTGTCTTTAGTGTTTTATGAGCGTGTCGTCGTTTAGTGTACAGGACGGTCTTCCGAATCTAAGATCAAATATGGCATAATATTTATTCGTCATGCTCAAGGTCGCATAACTACCTTTTAGGTTGAAGTTAACAAAATTATTTAAGGCATAGCTGCAGTAACTGAACGTATTGTCGCTCGTGATATGAGGCGCTCCGTTTCCCCTCCTAACGGCATTAATCGATATGTTATGTTGTTTGGATTTGATATAGGACATGCTACTTGTCATAGGCGATACCTCTAATTCAAAACAAAATACTCCTCAACTACTTGACGCGTAGAGGTATATTATACCCGAAACTTCGCTAGGGGTTCATGCATACAGTTCCAGAGTCATCTACTGGGTAAGTATAAGCCGAGTGTTCACACTACCACTTCGTTCTGGGATCAATTACCGGTGTACATAACCTTGCAATGTCACCACACAGTAGTGCATTACATAGACACCCAAGTCCTCGGTACCTATATCTCATGTGATCACATGCACTTTTGGAGCTCTCGACATCGAACTCATCCCCTTGTCATCGGTGTTATTGTTATTTCTACATAGAATGCAAAGTCAACGCTTTACCAGTCCCCACTACCTAGCCGAACATGTGGGAGTGAAAACATATGTATAGTAGCATGTTTTATTTCCGACGACCACTGGTAGATTTTGATTACTACTACCAACCATCTACCTGGTTTTCATGGTGAAGCAAATCTAACATTCGGAGACAGGCTAATCGAGAATAGTAAAGATCAACCGACGAGGGCAGTCTACCTAGGTAAAGTCGGTATTAGTCTCACGGTGGATTCGCATCTGCGATTTCACACCCCACTATAACATGCGGCTATGTAAGTCGGTACATGGCTGGATTTTGTCAGGATCGATCACAGAATCTTCTTGTTCCACGATAATGCAGTAATGCTCTTAAACAATCCATTCCATCCATTCCTGAGCCTTATTCGTTGTGATATGTATAGCATGGGTTCTTGGTATTGGATGTTGCCTCAGTCTTTAACTGAATATGCCTAGAGATAATAACCTAGGTGGTATGACAGAAGACAGGAGGCCTACTTATAAAAGATGGCAATAACAGAATACCCTACCCAGACGTGGTGTTCAAAATATTGAAAATAGAGCTGGTCCGTCTGAAATATGTTTAGAATGAGCTTTCTAACCTAATATACTGTAACCGATATAATTAGCGACGAACAGAGGTTTCTAACGGGTTGGTCCAGAACGAGTACACATAAAAACCAAATCATCCTAGAAAGAAATAAGCTTTACGGCTGATAGCAGGTAGATGCTGGGCAGGTCAGGATGACGAAATTGCCGACATTGATGTAGTGATTCCATGAAACTCGCCATCGTTGCAGTTGCCAGAGCTGCGACACATTCTCCAGTTAATACAGCCACGGCCCACGAGGTGGATAAATCCTATATTAAGCATAGACAATGCAATTCCCGGTCGTATGTACTAAGGAGTGACCCCTTGAGCCGAGCTCTGGGTGAGTAGGTAGTTGCACAATTATATCCGCTCTAATACCGTTTATAAGAAGTCACAAGAATCAACGCTTATAAGTAATACATAAGTATGTTACCTCGAAGTTTAGAAGAGCTTTGGATCTCACGATTTAGAGAGCATCGACTTCATTTTCATCGATGTTCATGTTCCATACCCTCAGTATTTATTCCAACCCTACATCATGTTGTAAACCACCGGTCGCGAGACTTACCTTCATTGAGAAGAATCAAGCGAGAGATTCTATTCTATGCGTGATGGTATCGTCTCTTCGAATAATTTGTTCACTTTGCGGAGAAGAATGGTATTCGCTATGCGGTCACATTGGTACCGAGGTTTAATGAAGGCTATGAACGGAAATGGGGATCGGAGGAAGACCTAGAATTCGAGAAATGCATCATCAATGACGAGACAGAATGAATGGATAGGAGCATCAGAGACAGATAATGTGCTGAAAAGTCTAAAACAGGCTGCTTTTTAGGATCTCCGAATCGGATGCAAAGCTGGCGAGCGTATCAGGGGAGGAATAAGCTAGGACACGCGTATCGAAGCAGGACCGCACACACACACACAGGGGGCACAATATGCATGGTACAGATGATGATAGGGGCTCAGATACAAACAGCCAAGCAAGCAATCAAACCGGGCAGATTCGACAGTGTGGATAGATGGTCGTCAACTTCCCATACGGCATGAAGAGGTGGCGATGGACTACATGAGTAGCAGCCAAGACGTTGACAACACACTATAATAGGCGCAACGCTCCCCAAAACTCCAAATCTCGAAAGGGGAACCAAACGTGGACGTCATAGTAATATATCCTACAGCTAAGCAGATCTTTTAGCCTTGCTGTCATGAACACATCCACGTGGGGGTTACGTTTTGTTTGCCCGATCACCCACGCCTCGGTTTGTTGAAGACATGCCTATCCGTGTCTCGCTCCATTCACTCAAAATCAATATATCGTCCCGGCGCAGCTACCCGCGATGACGATACGTGACCAGCTTCCAGTCATCTGGGTCGCCCGTTTCACAAGATCACCGGGAACCTGCGAAGGATCCGCGTGGCTTGAGGGCATCCCGGCTGAAGGCGTCGACTTGCCACCAATCATTCGGCGTGTGGACTGTACTCACTCGACTGTCTAGACCAAGGCCACGAATGAAAGGGAAGAAAAAAAACAGGAGAAAAAAGGACCAGAGCATTGCACATGGCGCTGTGCTTATGCTTCCTGTTAATGTAGCGGCCCGGCATGCTGTCTAGGAGCGTCATGGCCGGGGTAACACGAGTTCGCTTACTATCTCCAGGGTGCAACATTGGCGGTGGCCCAGAAGTCAGCGCTGACATGGGATGATGAGGCTTAGGTAGTATGATACTCTCGACTGGGTTTTCGGTGAATGTGCAGTAGTGAGTTATATAATTA
This sequence comes from Biscogniauxia mediterranea, assembly GCA_018398605.1. Lineage (NCBI taxonomy): Eukaryota > Fungi > Ascomycota > Sordariomycetes > Xylariales > Xylariaceae > Biscogniauxia > Biscogniauxia mediterranea. Next base: position 4,502,576 of record JAGXTR010000003.1, read on the forward strand.
ATAGGCAGAGAGCATTCGGAGGCGCTGGGGCCATGGTCATGGGGATATAAATACTAGTTGATGTCCGAGACAACCTTCCTGACTTGATCAAGCAAGGCATACGAACAAAATGGAGTTCCCTTCTGAGGACGGTGTTTGCCTAGGAAGACACGCCATCAGACCTCTCAAAGTTGTAGTTGTCGGAGCTGGTATTGGAGGGCTTGCGGTGGGTTTGGGAATGCGCAAGACCGGGCACGATGTGGTAATACTCGAGAAGGTTAAGCAGGTCACAGAAGTTGGGGCTGGGATCCAGGTTGCGCCAAACGCAGCACGGATATTGCGCCGATTTGGTGTGCTTGAAGAAGTTATGGAGCACGCATGTGTGCTCGAGAGGAATAGTTTGAGGTAAGAATGAATGCTCAGACGCAAGGAATTATGACGGGTATCATGATGGGAAGTGGAGGATGATCAGTATGAAGAGGGAAACACGCAATGGAGACCACCAAGCAATATCAACCCAATAAACTGAGCTCTAACAGCTAAGAGCACCATAGGAGATACGACAACGACGATGAACTCGGGTCTGTTCCGCTATCTCATGTTGAAAAGGAATATGGCGCGCCAATCGCCGTCATCCACCGAGCAGATCTCCAGCACATTCTTCTAGAGGCCTTCCGAAGATGTGGAGGTGTGGCACTGACGAACCACAAGGTTATAGAAGTCAACTCGAATTTCGAACCACGGGTGTTGGTAGATCACGAAGGCACGCAAATGTGGTTTAGCGGGGATGTGATCATAGCGGCAGACGGTATGAATTCGACCATTCGGAGACAGATCGCGGCCGCGTGTCATCACGATGACCGGCTCATCCCCACAGGCGTGGCCGCTTATCGAATATTGCTGCCCAGAGAACTGGTTCAGAACGACGATCGGGTCGCGAGCCTTTTCGAAGAGAATATGGGCTTGCGATATATGGGCCCCGGGGGTCACATTATGGCTTATCCAATAAGGAAGAATGCTGTGTATAACGTCGTACTCTTATACTCTGACGATTCGCGTCTTATATCGGGAACGGAGGCGTGCGACTACCCGAAACCTTCATGGACAAAACGTGGAAGCAAGGATAAAATGCGCCAGTTCTATAACAAGTGGTCGCCCGTGGTCCAAGGCCTCATTGACCACGCGGCAGAGTCAGAGATCCTAGAAACGTCCATGGACGATCTCCCGCCGCTCCCATGCTGGGTGAAAGGACAGGTAGCTCTGGCCGGAGATTCGTGCCATCTCATGCTCCCTTTCGTAGCCCAGGGGGCCGCTAACGCGATAGAAGACGCCGGCACCCTGACGGCAGCTTTCACCTGCACTGACAACGTGGGGTTAGCCCTCAAGGTGTACGAAGCTGTGAGAAAGGAGCGCGGGGAGAAGATCCAGGCCAGTGCGACAGCAACTGGGAAGAGCTTGCATCTACCAGACGGGGAAGAACAGAGGAAAAGAGACCGAGAAATAATGATGGCGAGCCGGGGTGATGGCCGGAATCCCGATCGCTGGAATGACAGAGAGTGGAATCAGTTCATGTGGGGAGTTGACGTTATGCGGGAGACTATCGAGAACTGGCAAATGTTGACGGCGACAGTCATGCCTGGTCATCGCTCACATCTATAGAAAATACCTAGGTACCTAATCAAAGGAGGTGGGCAGTATAACCTGCACGGATGAGCCGTTGTGCAGCTTGCCAGACGTGCTCAGGAATGTCCTGGGCGATTTGGAAGCCTTTAGCTGGATACTCTTTTATTCGGAGTAGATCACCGACAGCGATGTTCAAGACAAGGCCTTTCGGATTCTCTTTATTTGGGTATTCTTCCCATGTCAGCCGTGGGGACGTGACCAGGATCTCAGTGTCCGGGTCCGGCCATTGCTTCTTGAACGTAGCATAAGCCCGCCGTTCCATGTACGGCTTTTGGACAAGAATGAATGAGCGCAGGTTGAGCCCCCTCTTCCGCAACAGTGCGTGCGTGAAACGGACATTCTCGCCCGTGTTAGTCGACAGCGATTCCACTATAAGCTTCTCTTCCGGAACTCCCATCCGAAGCGCTATGTCGGCGAAGACTAAAGCCTCCGGTTTGTTGAACCGGTCTTGTGTTAGCCTGCCAACCCCGCCGGAGAATATGAGATAATCCCCATGGCCTTCTAAGAATAGTTGAGCAGCACGTTCTGCTACCCGCGTGTCTAAGCTGCACAGACAGAACACTGCATCCACATTTTTTTGGTCTAGGGTCATGTGGAGTTGAAGATAGTCATAGAGAATCTCTCCATCATGTGTGATATCTGGTGAAGCTCTTATAACTGCGTCCATGCTGTCCGTTGTCGGGTGTTTACTGTCTGCTGTCTAGCTTGTGTTATTGATTCAAGATTACCGGTAATGCCTAGATTAGTGTACACCACTGTGTATGCGTGTGAAATAACGGGTGCACACAGTGACTCGAGCCACGAAAGATTCCAGGAATGGTCACGGCAGTACGGATGGCTCGTTGGCTTCCCTCGGAGAGATTGTTCAAAGGTCACGGAGACATAATCGACCCGCCTGAGCACATTAACCCAGACCATGTCCGGTAGGATCTGCAGAGAGCTGAATAGGGACGAATCAGTCGAAAGAGTCAGGGGTCAGGGGGTCGGGAGGTTCAGGGGGGAGTCTAGACTCCGCCGACGCCTTTTACACTGCCAAGCCACCGAGGTCGCATTGTTGCATCGTTACAGATTATCAAGATTATCAGTCAATCTGATAAGATCCATCCTCTCCAACTTTCCCCAAGTTTATACCTATTTCGACTCCATTTCGACTCTATTTTAGACTTATTCATGGCGGCCCGGCTCTACGATGAGCAACATCGACGACGACGGTAGAGAGTGGGCACTCGTGATTCTTCGCCAGAGCCTTCGAGCCTCCCGCTTTACCCTTTTACCCGGACATGTATCAACGGCTTCTGGTCGGCAAATCCCCACCGACCCCGATAAGTTGCAGTATCTTCGGGAGCTGATCTTCCACATCCTCGAGGGCCGCACCATCGTTTCCTATTACAATGTCGTTCTGTTAGTCGTTCTCTGTGTACTCACATTGCTACACGCATATCGGATATTTCAAGAGAAGAGGAGATGGCGAGCGATCGAGGAAAACACGACTGTCCCCCGACGAAACCTGCGGAAGCTGCCCGAAGATGGCGAGAACGATTCCGGGTCTTCTTCTTCGAGCAGCACGCTTGAAGGGTCCTCTGTTTCGCAGAGTAGCCTCAAACCAGCCGACTCCGACGTTGAGCGGCAACCTCTCTTAGTGAACGGGACACGTAGCAGGAGGATGAAGACGAGCCCCGTAGCAGCTCTGAAATCGTGGCTGATCTACCAGCCGCGACCGATCCCGCTGATAAACCGGACCCTACCCTCGAACGGCACGTCGCTCTTCGTATGCACGCTCTTGGGGCTCAACGTCTTCTTGCACCTGTACAAGCTCCCGCTCGAGGCCAGGTTCTTCTTCGCCTTCGCGGACCGTGCGGGCCTCGTGTTCATCGTCAACCTGCCGATCCTCTACCTCCTCGCCGCCAAGAACCAGCCCCTGAAGCTGCTGACGGGCCACTCGTACGAGGCGCTCAACATCTACCACCGCCGCGTCGGCGAGCTCATGTGCCTCGAGGCCTTCGTCCACTTCGCGAGCATGCTCGTGTGGAGGTTCTGCCTCTCGCCCGACTGGCTCGTCGCGTTCGACGCCCGGCACTATTTCATGGAGCCGGTGATCTATCTCGGGATCGGCGCGTGGGCCTCGTACGAGCTGCTGTACTTCACGTCGCTCGGGAGCTTCCGCGAGCGGTTCTACGAGGTGTTCCTCGCGTCGCACGTCTTTCTCCAGGTAGCGGCGTTGGCGTTCTTGTGGCTGCACTTCTTCACGAGCCGGCCGTACGTATGCGCATCTCTGGTGATCTTCCTGGTCGACCGCATAGTGTGGAGGCTGGGCGTCAAATCGGCATACCTCTACGCTGATCTCACCGTCCTCGAGGACGGCATGACCTTGATGCTCTCGACAGACTGGGACATTCCGCAATCTGAAAGGAGAGGGTGCTTTAATATGTTACGTCAGAATATCGTGCATGGCTGGCGTCCAGCTGATCATGTCTTTGTATCGATCCCAAATCTAGGCCGGGGCCATAGCCTTCAAGCGCATCCTTTCACAATCTCATCGGCCGCTCCGGATATGACATCTTCGGACTCGCCCAAACACGCTTGGCTTAATCTACTTATTCGAGTACAGTCTGGGTTCACATATGATCTACTGCAGCATGCTTGTTTGAATGCTACTGTTCCCGTGAGACTTGAAGGACCATATGGTTCTTCAGATCCTCTTAACATGCTCAGAGCAAGCGAGAACGCCGTCCTGGTAGCTGGCGGCTCGGGAATAGCGGTTGTCTTCCCCATGGCCTGGGACCTCGCATTTGTTCATCGGGGAAGGAGAACTGTGCATCTACTCTGGGTGATCCATTCCAGGCCTCAGCGTCACTGGATCCCGATGGAGAGGCTAAATGAGCTACGCGACGCAGGTGTTCATGTCACGATACCTGAGCCCACACAAGAAGTAGGCAGGCCCGATATTTCGGCGTACGTTGCCGATTTGACAGCAACGTCGCAAGGTGAAATTGGGATGGTGGTCTCCGGCCCAGACGGCCTCAATAGATCAGTCAGGAATGCCTGTGCTACAATGACCAAATCAGGGGCCAATATCAACCTGCGAGTAGAGAAGTTCGGGTGGTAAAGACGATAGATTGGGTGGTGAGGGTGATGGGGTTCACTGGTTCGTTACAGCGCATAGAGGTCAAAGGGAATGATAATGATGATGTTGCAGGGTGTTTACAATTCGTTCAGGTGTATTGAATTGATCCTCGGCGTTTCCATAAGTATACAACTAACCTAAGGTTAGGTAGATTGTTGGTTTGATTAGAGGGTATAGAAGCATTGCTCCATAGGTATTTATCCAATTCCTCATACATAGGTATTTATGTCATGACTATCGTAACCCAGTTGCCTTCTATTGCGCTTCAATATCAATCAGTCTAAAGCGTGTACCGAAACCCGCCAATTCCCTCCAGTATCGCCGCCCCTTTTGATGCTCTTCGATTCGCCATGACGAAGTAGGCGGAGAATCCACACACGATAGCAATTATCAATATGTGTGATCCGATCGATATCCAAATTGCCGTTATATACCGTGGTGCTTCCTGCGACCTAACAATGAAGCTTCCTGCGATACCCCCAGCGCCATTCATTGCGGTCACTGCCGCGGCTGTGAAGGCACGTTTCCACTGGCCGGCGACATTATTCGCTTGATAGGTGCTCAAAGCAGCCCAGTTGCTCACGTAGGCACCGGTAGCCAGGTATGTCCCAACATAGCGCACAGTGACCTGACTCGCGAACCCAAGCATGCAAAACCCAACGATCAGGCAGATGCAGTTGAATATGATAACCGGGCCCCTGAGACGATATCTGTCACCAACGAAAGACGAAAGGAGCACCGGTATCACAGCGTAATAATAAGGCGGGGCTGAAAGCAGTATCGACTGGTCCTCGCTGAATCCCATTCCGGTTTGTAGTATGATGGGCAAGAAGTACGACAGCGACGTAGACACCAAGTTCAGCAGAAAGAACATGCAGGCGAAGCCGTAGATCTTGGGGTCTTTCGCATGCACGAACACTTTACCCCACGTAAAGGGGTCCGGTTCGACGTCCTTGCGGTCGGCATTGATCCGAGCCACGGCGAGCTTCTGCTCCTCCTCGTCGAGGAACCAGAACGACCGGTGTGCATTCTCCGGAAAGTCGACGATCCAAAAGTAGGTGACGCATCCTATAACCATCGATATGATGCCCTGCACCAGGAACATGTATCGCCAGCCAGCTATGCCACCTCGCCCATCTAGTTGGTTCAGACCGAAATTGACAATGCTGCCGGTAGCAAGGATGATCACCTCTCCGGTCTGAAGGAATGCGAAGCGTGTCTGTTGCTCCCTTCTCGGGTACCATGTGGAAATCAAGTATGTCAGTCCTGGGTATATACCACCTGCTGCACGTTAGTACTACGATTTTTACTCCGAGAAGCTGATATTTTTTGACGGCATTTGAAATCCCAGGATGCGAGGATGTTCCATGGGTAGGTAGATTGCAAAAATCAGGGGGTGTGCCACATACTATGAACGCGTTAGCAGATCATCTAGGTTATAGAACTCGGGAGTTCTCTATCTATCCAGGGTACTGGTTTCTCCTCGTTTAAAAAGTATCCAAACTCACCTCATAGCCATACCAAGGAGGACTCTCAAGGCAATCATTTGCTGCCAGGTCTGAATAAAAGCCGTACACATGGTGATCAGGCCGAAGCAGAAGGTAATGAAGGCGAACCAAAGCCTAGGCCCAAAGGTCCGGACCGCCAACGTCGAAGGCAACTGAAACACGATAGAGCTGATGGTGAAGATGAATATGCTGATGCTGAAGCGGTTTCCCGTCAGGCCTAGGTCTGACGGCATGGACGTCACCGACGCGGAACTGATGACGCCGGAATCTAGCAAGTTGAGAGAACACAGTATTCCGGCGATGGTGCACAGGCGCAAGTCTACCTTGAGCCGGAGCCGGCGCTCGACGTCGCCCTCCTCCTCCTCCCCAGCATCATAGGGCTCGTTCTCGCCGTCGGCATTGGCGTCCGAGTCTTCGATGATGACGCGCTCAGAAGCTGTGTCTCCAGTGACATTTTTCGCCGGGCGCTCTTCTCCGTATAACACCGGAGAGGCCATAGTGAAGCCGGGCGCTGGCCGTGAAGGGGTAATTAGAAGGGAAAAAGAGGAAGAGGAAGAGAAAGAAGAAGAAGAAAAAGAAGAAATGAGGGAAGATGAGAGAGCTATGGCTGGTCTACGATGTTCTTCGGAAGCCTTCCATCCTCAAAGTTAGCCCTGTCCATAGTACATAGCAGCTATGCTTTTTATAACGATATTGTTGCATTCTGGTGCTTACTATACTTAAAAAGCAATTATAGGTCCACTAATTCCTGTTACTTCAGCGTGCAATAGGTTACGGAAAAAAAGGGCAGATATCGGGTATGCAGGCTCTTATTGTTCTAAGTGCATGCGCTGAGGGAGGGGGGGAGAGGGTTGGTTCCATTCGCGGACCCGGCGCTAGAGCTTCCTAAATTGGCAGCAGACTCGAAGTGATGAGGGGGGAATGGAAACACTTAAACCTAGGTATGTGAATGAATGAATATAACATGAAGGAATTTATTATTATTTTCGGCCACACACTTGGGATTAGCTTGGTACTCTATGTCATAGAGAACGGGCAAACAATGCCAACTACTAGTAATAGAATTAAACCTTTCTGGTCCATGTCTTACAGGCGGGAACTATCACTAAGCTAATCTATACCTTGCTAAAACATATAAGACATTGATGCAAAGTGGGCTTGAGACATCTGCTTATCTAGCGAGTACATTTCGAACTGCAAGTCTTACAAATCGCGCGTCGCGATGTTGCTGGTTGCTGGTTTCTTGCTTACTAAGTTATTATCAACTCTCATAGCAATCAACCTAAGGTTACCAACTACATGTAGTTACATTGATAGTTGAATAAGTAACGCCTGGCACAACTTCTGATATCATTTGCGACAATGATTTTTCCAAAGTGGTTACTGTAACCGATAGACAAGCTATAGCGGGGAAAGAGTTGTGTATTGGGTGTATAAACGGATACCAGACATACACGATATAAAGAACACGGAATTTCTTCTTGTTACCACGCCCCGGAGAAGTTTTTGACCTCACTAGCTCCAGGAAGCGTAGAGATGTAAATATTTAATATTTTTATGTATCACGCAAACGTCCCCCATCACACAACGGGATTACTCTATATAGTTGAAAGCGGTACCTAATAGTATGATTAGATCTTTCAATATCTCGGATATGAGAACTCTTCGTCCTCGTTCCTAGAACATCACCAACATAACACCGATGGCAGAAATCCCCAAGGTTTATTAGAGCCTGCCCCCCACCATCGATATCGGAATCACGGGTAAACATCTGGCAGCGCGGAGCGCACGGGACGGGAGTACTAAGCATTGTGCAATTCAAAGAGAGCAGTGTCTTGGGTATTACTCTATTAATATCTACCGTACCATTATGAGACAGGAGATAATTACCATGTGCTATATATATTCACTTCAAACGATGACACGGCCCGCGTGTCCGTCATCTCCGTACATACAAGCCCCCACGCCCGTACGCCGGGTCCTTGAGTTCGGCCCCCGCCGTGCGCACGCCGGCCAGGTGGAGCGGCACGCTGTCGACGCGCCTCTGCACCTGGGCCCTTACGTCCACGTAGTGCTCCGCCATCGTCTTCTGGCTCCGCAGCGTGTCCGCGCGGTCCAGCGTCGTCGCGAGCTGCCAGTTCGCCCGGCTCAGGCTCGCGACCGCGACGTCGATATCGCGTGTGACGGCAGCGGCAACATCGGCGGGCGGTCGCGTCGCGCCCAGCGCGGGCGCCGGCCGCAGGAATGCCATGATGACTACTTTGAGCTTGGCGTCGAAGAAGGTCGCCCCTTGGAAGTCGTGGATGATGTGGACGGCGGCCACGTTCTTGGTCACGACCTGGGGCGGCGCGTGCGGAGAAGGGCCGACGGTGATTATGGCCTCGTACCAATCGTTGTGGCACGCGTCGAGGTTCAGGTTCGGCATCACGGCAGCCCATCCGATATAGATGCCGTTTAGACGTAGCAATAGGTCCTTTGAGACGTCCGCCAAGTTGGCGGTTGGGATGCCGCTCTGAGCCAGGCCTTGACCGCTACCCCTGACTACCTTGCCACTAATCTGTATGGGAAAAGGGGCCTCTGGGCCGGACCCGGGACCTATTATGTCTGGCGGTGCCTCGAGAGTACCCTCTTCGTGAAAAGGGTCGTATCTCACATCCCTAGAAGCATCAAAGTTGCTCTCGAGCGTGGTGAGCTGATCCCTTAAGCCAGACTTGACTAGTGCCACCTTCTCGGCTTCTTTCGCGAGGAATCCTGGCTGGAGTCTCTTCATTCCGTTTTGTACGATAGCTTGAGCTGGCCCCACGTATCTCTGGACCACCTGGGTGCCTACCGTCGATGCCACCTTTAGTCCGATTTCGAGAGGCATGGTTGTGAGACTCGCGCCCCGGAGCACGCTCACGTCCGAAGACATACTGGCGATTCGAAAGACCGGAGACGGACAAAGGGTTTTCTTAGAGCCTTCACCGGTACACATGACGATGCGCATATAGCCATCGGATGCCGAGGCCGGTATCCGTACCATGCATGTTTCCTGGATAATATGCTTCGCGAGGCGCTTATTTCCAGCAGCTGCGGCTCTTTTCGAAAACTTCTTGATATCCCTCTGTATCCCTCGCTCATCAGCTTCGGGGATATCAGAGGCCGTCGCCTCGAAAGAGGGCGTCACATCTATCCAGTTCCCGGTGGTGCCGAACATGGCACTCGCAGCCATGCCCATGTTTCCCGAGTACCCTTTCCGCTGAAGCCAGAGAGTCCTATCAGCCGGCGCTGGCCTGTCCCCGAAGATGGATATGGTGATGCTTGTGGATGGTCCTTTATAGAGGACCAAGCCAGGGGAATGGCGAAGAATGCTGAAATGCTTGGTGGATTCGAAAGGGTGTGAGATGAGGCCGCCGGCAAAATAGAGGGTTTCATCCACCGCGGTCTTCCATATCGACCGCGATGGTCCTGCGGCCTCGGTACTCGATTCAGTTGAAGCAATTGATATGACCGTGGGGGTGGAAACAAGCGGCGCCGAAAGCTGTCTTCGAGGCAGCGGTGGAGGCGTATCTAGCTTCCATTCTCTTGCCCCGGTGGCAGACACCTCTACCTCCTTGGTGGTTTCAGGAGTCGGCTCATGTTTTTCGGTAGAGCTGAGCGGGAAGAGATAATCGTCTAGTAGATCATCCAGAATACCATCGTATAATTGAGAAGGGGTATCATTTGTGTTAGAGGGAGTAGGGACAGGCTTGCGGCGAATAACAGGGGGGGTATGTGGAGATTTCATGGAATAGCCATTGGCAGCATAGTTGTATGTAGATTGCGCCATGGTGGATGAGTGAAGCCGTGTCAATACCTCGTTCAGGTGAGTCAAGCTTTACACTAGAATGGAGGACTGGGATAGTAGTGTAGTATAGCACTCCATGCTATAGGACTAACTCGGAACCAGCAAGAGCCACGGTCCTATGTATTGATGTACTTCAATGTTGTATTGATGTCAACTATGCAGTCCGTGTAAGCCGATTTTCAGGGTCCCTTTATTTCCGAAGTGTGTTGTGACCCCTTATTGGTGGTTGAAGGGTTGCGTGAACAAAGGCCATCGAGTCATTATAGGTAGATTGATGCGCTTCAGGGCGTTTGAAAGAAGTAACCAGATCCCAAGTTACGTATCAATAGATATCAATTTGATGTACCTTACCCTAAGTTAGGTAGATAGATATGTATGCAAGTGATGATTATAGTGTACTATAATGGTTTGGTGTAGAGGTAACATCAATGGTATGTATCGATATCAATTGTTCTGAAAGCGTGTAGCAGTGGTGATGGATCAGGCATGGAAAGAGTTTCTCAGGGGGTGATTGTTCATTCATTGCCACAGAACTTCCACAGCACCTTTTTGTTACCTCCTGCCTCTACCTAGTGTTACACTACACTTTATCTTGGCGGCATGCATGGCACTAACCCGACTAACCCTAGTGTCTCTTATCAAGATACAATGGTGAGCCAATCGGCAATGGATATGCTTGCAACGCTGTGGTCGGTGGGTCCAGGACTTGCTGTGATCGTCCAATACGTGCTGAGACAATCGGTGAGCAAGATTGAAAGCTTCAAAGCTTCTAAAGCTTCCACTTACCACCAACACCACCACTAACCTAGTGTAGTGTAACCGTAGGTATGTACATACTTAACCTACCAAAACCTCGACTTCCATAGCTCCGGTGCCAGAGCCAACCGACTTACACCTTTACATACATACACCATACATTCTATCCTATCCTACCTATCCCATCCTACACCATCTCATCCCATTTATTATTATTATTATTACATAGTTCCACCACCTCCTATTTTTCTTTTCTCTTTCTAGTGTATTCCCATCTCTTATTTCGTCCTATCCCCACGTCGATCCCCTCTCTCGACTGACTACCTAGGTACACTGGCGAGGATGTAGTGTATATATTATCATTGGCCCACGGCTGTCTGCTGCCCTTTACATTGGAACGAACCATCCATCGTCCACCATCTACCATCATCCATCCATCCATCCATTCCTGCCTGCCTCCCTCCCTCCCTCCATCTTGCTTTTCCGACGTCACCCCTCCCCCGTATCACCACCCATGGCGTCCTTTACCAGTTCAGCCTCGTCACACCTGGCGGCACGAGCTGCCTCGTCGCAACCTATACCCGGATCGACCGACCTTGTCCCCGTCGAGACCCTCGTGCAACATCTTCTTAATGCGAAGCGGTCGCTGTCGTCTATGAGACTTGTCCTGCGTGCCAACGAACTGGTCCATGCCGCCCGCCAGGCTTACGAGGAGTCGATCATCTTGTCGGCGCAGTCACAGTTCCTTCGCCGTGGCATTGCTGAACAGATGCAACTGTTGATGCGAGTGCGATGGAGCTTACAACGCACTTACGACCGCGGCAGACGCGAATTCAGGCAGATTATTAAGACGCTTGATGAAACAAACGGCCGACTTCAGGGTACTATGGATATTCTGCGAGGTCGCATGGTAGAAAGCTCCTTTCGGCCTGCCGGGGAGGAGAGGCGAAGCTTGCTAGATTTCGTCGATGAATTGCAGGTGGATACAATGAGAAATGCCCTGAAGGAGAACATTCAGATATTACAGGTATTCGGCCGTGGCTAGTCTTCTCGGCTGATGCTCCAGACTGATCTTCATATACGCAGGCTACCCATGAATCCTTTAGTGACGATCTCGCGCGCTTCGACGACGATGTGCGCACCTTACAGAAGACGCTGACCTCGGCCCCTTTACCTACCTCTCCGTCCGCCTCGTCTGCCGACCAGTCCCTCCCACATCTCCTTTCCTCCATGATGGCCAACTCCCATGCCATGGCCGAGCTCCTCGCTTCTTTGACCAAACATTTCGATCTGTGTGTTACCGCCGTACGGACCACCGAAGGAGGAGCAGCGCTGGCTAGGATCAAGGCTGCCGAAGCTACACAATCTCAGAGTGGAGATGACGTGTCTATATCTGGTGTCATCTCGGAACAAGAGTCCCACGTGCCCGATTTCGTCGAACCCATGTCGCCAGAAGACCGTGCCCAGATGCTCGAGGTGGTTGTCCAAGACTCGTCCGAAGTGGAGGATGTGGTGCAAGAGTTGAATGAACGACTACAGTCAATGGAGGCCGAATTTGGAAAATTGGATGATCAGACGAACAGGATAAAAATGGCATATCTTGGCACGCTCGAAGCCTTCCGAGTACTGGAGGACATCGGCTCCCGACTTCAAAGCTACATAGCCGCCGAAACCGAGTTCCGTGACCGGTGGGTAGAGGAGCATCAAACGATACAAGACAAAATGGGCGAGATGGAGGACCTGAGAGTATTCTACGAGAATTATGCCAGCTCCTACGATGGTCTGATCCTTGAAGTCGACCGACGAAAAGCTTTAGAAGAGAGGGTTCTGAGTATATGGAAGAAGGCAAGGGAGAGCGTTGATAAGATAATCGAGACCGATCGAAAGGAACGAGAGCTGTTTCGACATGAAGTTGCGGAATACCTCCCCACAGATCTCTGGCCGGGTATGGACGATGCCATCCCCAGGTGGGATGTTGTACCTGTTCGAGACGATACGTCCAAGCATGAGTTGAGCAAGACCCCAACTCTAGAAAGAAGTGTCGTACGGGCTGCAGCCATGCGACTCGGCCGTCCATCCAGCGAACGGTCATGATTTAGGACTTTTTTCTCTTATTTCATTTTTCTTTCTTACTTTTCTTCCTTCCGTATTTGGCGTTTGGGAAATTGGCACCAAGGACCTGAATTATGAATAACTTCTGGACTGGTGTACGGTGTTCTGGAAATTGGCAGGCAAGGCGTAGATCACACTGTATAGTGCAAGTATTTCAGTACAGGGCTGGCTGTGTTCTATTCAACGATTTGCATGTCAGTCGGGGCCTTCTTAGACCTTTCCTTTCCACCCCTCTTCTCAATCTTCTCCAACTGGTGGGTTATATCATGAATCAGAAAGACACTTCTTGATTAACACCACAACCCCTGAACAGCTCCCACCAGCCCAGTGCCTCTTTCTGTCCACGATACTACCACTGACAAAGTTGCATATTGTCTCACAATGTCTAAGTAAATCCATTACGGCTTCCTAGGGCTGTAAAACATCTATGCGAGCATATCTGTTTTTACTCCGGTACTTCTACGACCAGCATGGTTATTCTACGAGTATTCTACACTAGAGTAGAAGCGATGCCAAACAATAAGAAAGGATGGACAGACCTTGCAAACAATATATATGTATCATATTGCAGCTGGCTCATTTGTGAGGTAGATCCAGCGTATCACAACTCATTCGTCGCACATTAGATATCTACGCTCAAATCACAACACTACACTGGTGGCTTACAATGACTACAAAACCAGGCCTAACACCCGAACAGGAATGGCTATACATCAAGAGCTCAGGGGTTACTAATCAGCCCCTAGATAAACTCATGAGCATGATCGGCCTGGAAGAAGTGAAGGCCGCATTTCTCCGTATGAGGGACAGAATCGAAGTTCAAAAACAGCAATACGGGCTGAAGGAAGATCGTTTTGCTACCGTCTTCCTCGGAAATCCAGGAACAGGTAAGCAAATCCGTTTTCACACTTGGATTAGAACATGATTTTATAGTTATCTACCTGGTTACTAACATAATAAAGGTAAAACCACCGTGGCAAGAATTTATTCTGAATTTCTCCATTCTTTAGGTATATTCGACAAAACGTCCAGGGTATGGTCGTATGAAGAAACAACTGGCTCGTCCATCGCCAATAAGGGCGTCACAGGTCTTGAGCAGATTATTCAGAAGATCACCTCTGTTGGGGTCGGAGCAATTTTCATCGATGAGACATATCAACTGGTCAATGGCCATAGCGGCCACGGGCCAAGTGTTCTTGATTTCTTGTTAGGCGAGATGGAGAATCTTCGAGACAGGATTGTTTTCATCTTTGCGGGTTACAAGACCGATATGGAGAAGTTCTACGCACATAACTCGGGCATTCGTGGACGTATCGGTTATGAGTTCCAATTTAAAGACTATGACGAGACACAAATCCGTACACTCCTTCGCTCCCAGATCACCAGAAGATTCAGTACTCAAATGCAGATCGAACCTTGCCCATTCCAACCCAATGAACCTGAGCACTATGTCAAAATAGCCGCCAGACGCATCAGCTCTAGTAGGGGCCAGGAGGGTTTTGCAAACGCCAGGGCTGTTGAAAATGCTGCGATTCTGATCAGCGGGCGACTCTGTCAACGTCTCAAGAGGGAACAGAGATACTGCGAAACTTACGGCGGCAACGCCCCAAACTACTTCTTGATGACTGGGGAAGACCTGCTAGGCACATCCTCCCCCGACAGCCTCTATGAAAGTAAGACTTGGAAAGAGCTCGAGGCCATGATTGGACTGGAGTCCGTCAAGGATTCCGTCCGCGGTATGGTCGCGGAGATGCAGATCAACCGTGAACGCGAGATACAGGACAAGCCTCGATTGAAGGAATCCTTGAACCAAGTCTTTCTCGGCAATCCAGGCACCGGCAAGACGACAGTTGCCGTGCTCTATGGCCAGATTCTCGTAGAACTCGGGATGCTCAGTAATGGTGAAGTTGTGGTGAAAACACCGGCTGATTTTATAAGTGAACATATCGGCGGGAGCGAGGCAAATACAAAGGCGATACTAGAAGCGACAAGGGGGAAAGTACTCGTGATCGATGAAGCATATCAACTCAACAGCAAGAGCGGCGCGAAAGGGACACCTGGCGTCGCTGATGCATTCAAAACCGCAGTCATCGATACCTTAGTCGCCAACGTTGATAGTAAGGCTGGTGATGACAGATGTGTGCTCCTGCTTGGATACAAAGATAAGATGGAAGAGATGTTCCGGGATGCCAACCCCGGACTCAAGCGAAGGTTCCCAATAGACCATGCTTTCGTCTTTGAGGACTACACGCCGGACGAACTGCGACAGATCTGGCGTCAAAAGCTCCAGGCCAGAGTCCTGGATGTCAATGAGGGGGTCGAGGACAAGGTCATGGAGATACTAGAGAGACAGCGACACAAGCTGAATTTTGGAAACGCAGGAGAGGTTGAAATCATGCTTGACACTGCCCAGAAACGATACCGACAACGTATACAGGGAGACCCATCCAAGTTCAGCTTAGAGGTGAAGCTAGAACTATCTGATATTGATCCGGACTTCGAACGCCTGGGGAAGGCCGCCCACGACGTCGACGAGCTTTTCAAGGGCGTCATTGGCTGTGATGAAGTGAAGAAAGTAATCAGCAGCTGGCCCCGTAGAGCACATATGGCCAAAGTGCTTGGATTGGACATCTTGGACAGAATTCCCATGACTATGTGCTTCACAGGGCCTCCAGGTATATCATTTTCCATCCAACCACTCAAGAAGTGACGCGGAGCTAACCTTTCCGTGTAGGTACCGGCAAGACGACCACGGCCAAGAGCATAGGCACCATAATGTACAGCATCGGTCTCCTGACAAGCAATGAAGTAAACGTAATCTCTGCGAACGAGCTAGTGGGAGAGTATATCGGCCAGACCGGTCCAAAGGTACAGCGGCAGTTCGAGGCATCTCTAGGGAAAGTACTATTCATCGACGAGGCTTACCGCCTCTGCAACTCGAGCTTTGGCAAAGAGGCCATGGATGAGATAGTGACGTGTCTCACCAATGACAAGTTCAAGGGGCACCTTGTGGTGATATTCGCGGGCTACGACGAAGAGATCAAGAATATGGTGAACTTAAATCCGGGAATGGGAAGCAGAATCCAAGAGACCATCAGATTCCCTCCGCTGTCAGCCGCAGACGCAGTCAAGCTTCTCGACCTGCACATAAATAAACCCCCCTTCCAGGCCATGTGCCTCCAGAACGGCGGAGCCGCACCAGTCCTGAACAAACTGCACACCCTCGTGAGCCTCCCGGGCTGGGCGAACGGTCGGTCGGTAGACACACTCAGCAAGAGGATCACCAACGCCACGATAGACAAAGAGATCCAGGGGCCCGTGCTCTACGTCAGCCGGAAAACCGTCATCGAGCAGCTGAATCTCCTGCAGACGGAGCTAGAGAGCCTGG
Source organism: Biscogniauxia mediterranea (assembly GCA_018398605.1). Lineage (NCBI taxonomy): Eukaryota > Fungi > Ascomycota > Sordariomycetes > Xylariales > Xylariaceae > Biscogniauxia > Biscogniauxia mediterranea. The sequence goes on from JAGXTR010000003.1 coordinate 4,518,952, forward strand.
CGGCGGCGGCGACGCACCGAAACACGAACAAAAATACTATGGCCAGGGAGGCGGGCTTCGACGCCAACATACGGGCGCCGCCACCACCACCCATCACGTCGGGGTCGCAGAAGAAGAAGAAGCAGCAGCCGCCACCGTCCGCGGTGATAGACTTGACCAAGACGCCGTCACCGCCAGCCTCGCCCGCGTCTACGCGGAGACGCCTGCTTTCACTGGCGCTGGCTAACCGTTCCACTACCATTACCACCGGCGGCTCCAAGCGCAGGTATGACGAGTACGAAGAAGACCTGCCCGAAGATCCGCAGCCGAGCGGAGGGGGCAAGGGGCTCAAAGACAGTCTTCTTCTTCCCACCACCACCCGGGGCGCGTCACTGCCGCCGCAGGAGACGGCGGCCGAGCGACAGAAGAGAAGCGCGGAGGACAGGCAGCGGAGAGCGGACGACGACGAGGCGCGAAAGAAGAAGGAGAAGGAGGAGAAGAAGGAAGCCCGGAAACAGGCACGCATCAAACAGATGGGACGATGCCCGATGAACTACGACTGGATCAACCAGGGCGACGGCACGTACCGGTGCGCGGGCGGGGGGCATACCATACACGAGAGTGAACTGAACTGAACTGACGCGGGGGCTGGAAAGAGCTGATATTATGCACACACACACACACACTGAAGACTACCTACCAAGACAGCAAAGTATTAACACGCCGGAAGCTACTTATGCGCTCGTAGGTATTCCCCCCCTCCTCCTCCCCTCCCCCATCTTCGAGAATATCCGGGAGGTTATTCTTCCTCCTCTTGGAGGCTTGTTTTCTTTCATCGTTACCTAGGTATTGTGAATAGGTTAGGTAGGTAGATATGCAGAAATACATCTATCTACCACAGAGGTTTTTTAAAAAGAAAAAATTATATATATATCAATCAATCAGGTGCGTAAAACTAGGTATACTTACCTAACTTATAGGTCAGAGGCAGGAGGCAGGATATGTATGTACACTACGATTGATCAGATCATAGAAAATTTCCCTCTCGATAGGGGGGGGTAGGGGGTAGGGGGTATGGAAAGGGGGGGAGGGGGGGATATGGGATATCTTCTACACTACAAGACACTTAATGAACGTATCATACTACTTAACTACTTAACTACATTTACAACTCCACCCCTCAACCCCCCAACCAACCAGTGCTACCTACACTACTAGGTTGTGTTATTTTCTTTTCTTGTACACGGGGGGGGGGGGGGGGATATAAATTATTAGATTGATGGCGTAGGGAGAAGAGTTGTAAGCCCGTATTTGTGTGTGTGTGCGCGTATTCTTCCCTTAGTTTAGATACCTATCTACCTAGGTATAGATATCTTTTACACTACATCCGCGGTTGCTCTCGCAATTTCAATCCTCTACGGCGGAGGAGGGGAGCCGATCAAACAATCAGAACGACGGTGCTTTGCTTACCGAATAGACTCCTCCTAACCTACCTAAGTTCAGATGGACACTGCACCCCCACGAACATCAATCACCATTGCGGAATGTGTCCGAGCTTTTTCCAGCTATTCTTTTGATGAGAAAGGGAGTGGGGGCATATATGCACATGCGTGAGAAGATAATACTTGCTCAGGGGCGGCAGCGGCGGTGGCGGCGGCTAAGATCGCCTTGCCCCAACGGTGAACTTATTTCGTCCCTAACCTAAACCATATGTAACCCAATAAGCGGCCTATGTACAATAAAATAAAATAAAGCATCCGCGTACTCGGAGGGGCATAGTTTAATATAACTCCTTGGGTCTGCCCATACAGGTATCGACCTAGTATCTCTCCCTATACGCGCCGTCATGTTGTATATACTAGACATCCCGTATCCGTGACCCCGAAGCCGAACCTAATCCCCACTTATATAAAACGTTGGCGCACACATCACAATCCATCCCCTTTCCCGTATGACTGACTGATACATAAAACTCCCTCCTTCCCTCATGCCTCAGCCTCCTCGTTAATCGATATAAACTCCCAAGCCAAGTGAAAAAAGAAAAAAAAGCACACCTTTCTTTCTTTCTTTCTTTCTTTCTTTCTGTCTTTTTCTTTACCAACCCACCTTCTCATCCTTCCCCTTCTCTACCTTGTTTCAGACCCGCGAGGCGACCAGGCTCATGTAGATGCCCCACAGCAGGCCGACAAAGTTGAGGAAGACGATGCGGCGCTCGACGGGGACGCAGCTGAAGCTGACGATGGAGGCGAAGGGCCAGATCTTGTAGCCGGCGACGATGACGGGCACGGTCTGGGTGCGGATGTTGTGGCCGATCTGCGCGAGCGGCTGGCGCTTGAGGAAGCCCATGAGGATGAAGAAGGCCACCGTGTTCATCACCGCCCCCAGCGTGATGCAGTCGATGAACCACTTGCTCAGCGTGTTGCGCACGTTCAGCCGCCGCCGCCGCCGCGGATCCCCGTCCTCCCCGCCGCTGCTACTGTTGGCGTCCGCCCCGCCTCCTCCCCCTCCTCCAGCCAGCAGAACCCCCTCGCCGCCTCCGCCAACGTCGGCGAGCTGCTTCTCCAGATCGCGGCCCCCGCTCGGGCCGTTCGAGCCCGTCACCACGGCGAGCGGGTTCGCCGTCCGCCCGTAGGCGGGGAACGCGCGCTCCAGAAGCCCCTGCCACATGTAGTTGGGCGGCGCAGTCAGGAAGGTGACGGTCACGAAGCGGAGGAAGCTCGCAAAGTCGAAGACGAAGGGCTCGCCCTCGCGGTAGGCCTGCAGAAACTGGGCTAGGATGTTGGAGGCGCTCGAGAGGGCGGCGGCGGCCACGGTGGCCTTGATCATGGGTGAAGGCATTTTGATTTTTTTTCTTTTTCTTTCTCGTTTTATTCGGTTTCAATGAGTGAATATAGATAATATATACGAATCAATTGATGATAGATCAACTGATCGACCCCCGATTGGTGGTTTTACGTAAACGAGAGTGGGTGGGAGGTTGGTTAGATGGATGGATGAATGGATGGATGTGCTTCAGTCGGGTCGCAGGGTGTTGAAGTAAGAAGATGAGGAACGACGGAGAGAGAAGAGACGGAGGATCGAGTGTGGGTTTCTCATCGGAGGATGGCAGAGATCCAAACTATGTAGGTACCTAGTAAACGAGATCGATGGATAATAAGGTACAACACACTCTGGTGTTGTTTGGAACCACAAGTCCGGTAAGTATGTGTATGTGGTATGTGGTATGTGGTGTAGGGGAGAGGGAGAGGCAGAGACAGAGGCAGAGGCAGAGGCAGAGGGAGAGACAGAGGGAAGAGGGAGATGCAGAAAGAGGGACCAAGTTTGTTTCAGGAAAAGAGGGATCGTCCCGGTTCTGCTGGAGATCCCCAGTTTTTTTGCTTTCTTTTTATTTGCGATCGCTATGGTGTGTCCCTGGGGTGCAGGGAAATCCGGGTGACTTTTATCACTGAGATGCCCCGGCCTCCTCCACTGTACGTAGATCCATTAGGTAGGTAGGTATTGGAGATTTAGGTAAGTTATCGTTGTAGTACCTAGTGCAACTTACGTAGGTTAGACATATCCACGGTAACTTATAGTGCCAACAACCTAATTGGAAAGGCTTTAGCCTTTCTTAAGTTAAGATCAGGTTTTTTAAAAAGGCTTTAGCCTTTTTTAAGTTAAGATTAGGTTTTTTAAATGTATACGTATAGACAAGGAGGGAATATAGGTCTTGCTCGAACTTTAATCGCGCGCTAAAAGTGTTAGCACTTTTATTATTAGTTAAATAGTTTATTGCATAGTTTTTATTAGCTAACGCTTTATTTATTTTTAAGCTATTATTACATGCCGTTTTAACGTTTATTATAGTATTATAATAGCTTAATTTAATTAAAAGCGTTTAAAAAAGTTCTAGTAAAACTACATATTAAAGTAAATAGCATGCAGCTAATTAAACAGTTAAAATGCAACGGACGGGATACCGGAGAAAGTATTTTACCTAGCTCCTTTTAATGACGCTAAAAAAGGTACTTAGGGGGTACTTCCACGCAACCCATTTCGAGCGCAGCGAGGCCAGGGGGTCTGGGGGCTGGCCCCCAGAGGGGGGGAGGGGGCATAAGCCAGATGGCACACTGGCTTTCAACGTATTGAAATTTGGAAAGGAAAAGACTTTCCGTAAATTTCAGCACACCCTGGGCTGTCAAGGGCATTTTTAATTATTCATATTGCCATCTATATAAAAAGATGCCCATTCACGATTATAAGCACATTAAAACATACATGTATTTCATTGTTTAAATAGGAGATACTCGGTAAGTACTACCTATAAGCTTGAGGTACCTGAGAATGCTATGCTAGGCGCAGTTCGTTGCCGGACCCATGACGCAATTGTGCAGTGGTTATGTCCTTTTTTTAGATTAAAAACCCCAACCTTTATTCAAACTTGGAGATTTTATACATCCCGTCGGATGAAGCTTGCATGTTTCCCCAGTTGGAAACCCGACCATTAACCACATCAAGTTAGAAACTAGTGCTCAGAGTGGCAGGTAGGTATCTATGTCATGTATGTAAGTGGGTAGAGGAATAATAATAAAGTCTCAGTCTCGGGCCACATGCAACGCGCGTTTAAGGTTGTAAAACGGGCACTAGGCACAACGTAATCAGGTGTGTACCTTATTACGCATATACCTAGTGTCTTCATGTGCGTTAGATTGGTGTCCATGTCCATACTGTCTACTATGTACAACATTGAACTACCTAGCTACGTTATAGGTACAATGCCCACCCAAAATCCCAAAGATTATAAATTATTCGTCGCGCTTCGTCAGAATCCCCATCGCCGACTCAAGTACCTATAGTTAGTAGTATACTATTGAACTGAATCTGATGAGTATTTCCCAATTCCTACAATGCGGAATATATTGGCCTCGATGTGTTATAGTGACACATTCGTAGACTTATGTAACCTAGACTAAACTAGATACACAGGTTCCTCGTACTTGAGATAGCAGTCAACAGTGTAGGTGGCTATGTTATTATTCATCTTACATCAATCTCAGTGTACTGCGATGCGATAGCACGTTTAGGTGGGCGCACCCACTACTACTACACTATTAGGTTAAGGCGTTGGTGGCACAGCTAGTGTACAGTCTCTAAATAAAAGCTTCTGATAGGTTACTACAGACACTTCAAATGTTGAGTGACTCACTTGCCTAAAGTTTCAGCGAATCATCTTACATGATTTAGATCCTGGATGACCTCGTCAATGATGGCCGTAGTCGATGACTCCCCCGAGTCTAGGCCTCCAAAGTAGGAGAGCCAATAGAACTATTCCTTAACCCTCCTATTCCTATAGGCACTGATATCGTATATAAACACCATCTCGTCTCCCACTACCATCTAATCTAACCTAGCATGTTCCCTATAGTTCTATATTGGCCGGGTCACTCAGCGCAGAGCGTCCTGCGTAAGGCATATTTACCCCCTTACGCCCTTCTTTGACTTGATTTATTGTGTACCTAGGTTTTATTATTTTTGTATTATTGTAATAGTTGTGTATGTTTCACATCGTACCTCCAAGTTTCTCGTATATCACCAGCATTCCCCCAGCTATGGCTGTAGCAACGGATTCTACCTCGCCCATAAGCACCTGCGGCATCTGCCCCCCCGACCTGCCGGGTCTGAGTGCTGCAGCTCCTAGCTGCATATACCAGGACCCTCACAACAGTCACCGGCAGGCCTTTAATCACAACCTCACCGACCAAGTCCGTAGTTTCCCAGTCCGCCATCCCCCCCCAACAGCACGTATTACACGATGGATAGGTATAACCTAGGTAGATAACTAACCCATGCCCTTCCGTCCCTCGCAACAGCTCTTCCACAAACCCCCCTCAAGCCACACGTTCACGTCCCACCGCCGGCGCAAACCCCACCAGCCCCGGTCCCGCCACCGCCACTCCCTCGCCACCGTCACCGCCGACGCCGAGGACGACCGCGCGTTGGCCGCGGACCCGGACGTCTACTTGCCGGGGGCCCGCCACTGGTCTCCAAGCTTCCAAACCAAGCAACAGACGCCCCCCTCCTCGAGCGGGAAGACGCGTTCCGCCCGCCGCCGCCGCCGCCTCGATGCCTGGAGCTCGCCGGCCGGCAGTGGCAGCGTGCCGACTTCGTGGCCGACGACGCCGACCTGTACCGCCTGGGCCTGCTGTACCACGACGACGAGCGCGCGCCGGATTTGTCACGCCGGGAGGAGGCCCTGGCCGTGCTGCACGAGATGGCGCGGGAGGGGGGAGAAGAAGACGCGGTGGTTGGTGGTGGTGTTGCGAGTCGCCGCGGCGGCAGGAGGGAGGAGAAGGAGAAGGAGAAGAGCGGGGTTTCGCCGCTCGAGGTTATACGCGAGCTCCCCGAGGGCAGCTCGCCAGGGCCGAAGCCCCGGCCGATGCTGAGGCATCGTCGCTTTGGCATTCTGATGCGGAGGAGGAGGATGGGCATGATTGGGCCTTCTTAGACAAGGCGGAGGCGATGGAGATGGAGGTGGAGGTGGAGGTGGAGGTGGAGATCTCGTGTCCCGCCGATGCCGAGGTGGATGCGAGCACGGATGCCGACGATAGTGGTGCAATGCCCGCCACCGGTGACCCCTGGATTATGCTGGGTGACGACTCGTAGCAGATCCGCATGAGAGACTCCCCGAAAGCCTGTGGATCTCGACCCCCTATTACGGCATGGGGCTTCGCATCCATGCTGCTCGGATTGGTTCTCTATACCCAGCCCAGGCGCCGGTGCGTGGGAATCGTAGGACAAGTGGTTGGATGGTCGAAGATGATATGAAGGAGGAGGGTGAGGGGGGGCAAACAGTTGTGTGCTCACATTCTATATGCGTGTTTGAGCTCGCTGTTTGTGCGGTTAGGAATTTGAAGAATGGATTGCTCTCTGTACACTTCAAATTGGGGATTTAGACCTCGCGGGCATTGCACACTCGACGGCACTCTTGGAAGCATCTATATCGGCGTTAGCATTGACCGGACAGCCCGGAGTATCTTGTTCATCTTCATCAATATACCCCGGACTCCAGATTCTTGGCTTGGTTTATGGTTTATTGGTTTTCTCTTTCTTCGTAACATAGGTACTTTTTGTCCTGAAACTTATCTATTCAAATAGTTCGCTTTTCACAATGCAAACCCGGCACATGCAGTTCCTATAAGCATAATATTTACGCGCGCCAAGGTGAACATCGCCTTAACAACTTCCAACCTGGGGTCGCCAAGGCCTCACATCGTTCTTTTTTGGTACCAACTGTACTATCGGAGCGTAGCAATCCGCCACCATTAGGACGAAAGGTGATCGTATAGAGTGGGTGGCCTAGACTGACGATGCCCCCTAGTGTAATTAGCAGCAGGGTAGCATATCTCGAGATTAGCCTAGGAGACTATCATGCTGGCTTGGATCAGCATATCCCAGACAGGCGAAGGCTGGACTGGAGTGTTATATAAATGTGCAGGCACAATATATAAACGTACATCTCCCCCAAGAATTGAGACGACACATCACATCACATAATATCACATCCTACCTCCATCCTCTCCTTAAACTACTATTCCCCCTATTTACTTACCTACTATATCTGACACCAACACCATGCGTCTCTCTCTCCTCGCCGCGGCCCTGACCTGCGCCTCCAGCGCGTCGGCCGCCATATCCTGGACGCTGCAGAAGTCCAGCAACCCGTCGAGCGACGAGGCGGACGCGTACGCGCGGATCGAGGCGGCGATGGAGCTCGCGGCGGCGCGGTACGCGCGGTTCTCGGACGCGAGCAAGACGGTGCGGGTGTACTACGCGCCGGGGGTGCCGACGGCGGAGGCCAGCTACAACGGGGACCTGCGGTTCGGGTCGGACCGGGCGTACATGACGGAGCGCACGGCGATGCACGAGATCTCGCACACGCTCGGCGTCGGCCAGACGGCCGCCTTCGACGCCAAGTGCGCCTCCGACGACTGGCCCACCGCCACCCCGCTGCTGCGGTCCTGGGACGGCCCCGACGCCCGCATCTCCTGCGGCGGCGGCCACTTCTGGCCCTACGGCCTCAACTACGAGTCCGAGTGGAGCGAGACCGCGGGCGATCGACATGTCCAGCTCGTCGATGCCATGCTGGCGGATGGCATGTGAGTGAGCGGAAGGCATGGAGTTGGTGGGAGGCTTTTTTTTGTATATACCTGTGCAGCTATGTTTCTTGGGGCCGAATTCAGACTTGAGCATGTTCGGCTTGTTGACGACTTTCGTGTGGGCAGCATGATATCGTCCCGTAACTTGAATGATATTTTACCTATGTACCTACCTACACACGTGCCGTCTCGTGTGCTTTACGTGTACGCTGTTTGCGTCTTTATCTCCAGGAGATCAAATACATCAAGACCTAGAGTCTCTTTGAGAACGTCAACTATCTGTTAACATCAACCATGTATTTACATATATACATGGCGTGCTAGGGATGAAGCGCCTAGACTTGAACTAAAGGGGTTGTTTCCGAACGTGCCTATCCGTGGCGTATGATACGCAAAGATATCTGAATGGTCCCGAATGGAAAACAAAGATTTGAGTGCCTACATTACTATCAAACCAATATTGACAATTGGAAGGGTTTTGGAGTTATTGAGACGTATTACTACCCGTTTATTTCCAATTTGCAATGGGACACCGCCTAGTCGTTTACTTAGCCCCTGAGTTTTAACCCGTATGCGGATGATGTGTGCCTTTGAGTATAAGGCGAAGGCAATATTAAAAACAAGGTTTTTGACTGGATAATAGCAACCCGTAAAGAAGCTTTAGGTGATACCAGACAGGATGGAATACAACAAGGCAAGTGTGCAGGATAAATTGATGGCACCGAGAAACTCCACGCCACGCAGCCGACAGAACAACCAATTATCCTGGGGTTCGAAGCTGAATAAAAAAACAATGCTTTCTACCTGAAAGGAACCGAAAAGCAACATAAAAGGCATGTGTTTATCCAAGGTAACATTCATGTTTCCTTAACAGGATAATCTTAAACAACCAAGCCCTCAGAGTGAGGGCCCGTCAGTCCGTATTTCCCTAGTATGAGAAATTAGACGATTTCTACCAGAAACAAAATACCAATGAATGCCTACCTACATATGTCAAAACCATGATCATTTACAAAATATATATCAGGAGCGATCGCAAGTCGAGGTGAACGCTATTACGCTGTGGCATATCAGTTCTCCCCCTTTGGGGGCAACCGATTATTGTCTAAGGAGGCTCTAAAGGCACCTTGTCATTGAGACCTAACAATTACTATTAATAAAGAAAATTTTACTTACTACGCTTTGTATTCTAGTCGTTGATTGGGTTACTACATATTGGTGTGATCATGCACATCTTGTTTACAGAAACATGTGATATTTATTATGAAATCTAATGGCAATGACTTATGAAACCCGAACACCTGAACACCTTTTTAATCGTTTTTTTTTGGTCTTTTGTTGTATTTGCTTTTTCCTTTTTTTTTCTTCACTTTTTCACCATCACCCCTTTTCTTTACTTTTTTTTTTTTTTTTTTTTTTTTTTTTTTTTTTTTTTTGGAATTTCCGCTAAACAATGACAAAGTGCCGTGGGAAATTATTTGAGTCTCAGTCACCTCATAGGTGGAAGCCCATCAAGACGCCATAGAACTTGCTATGAGAGATATTGTCGCACCTCAGACCACATTGAAAAAATAACACTTCACTGGTTAGACGAAGGCGAGGTTCTCTAGGTGGTTATTTAATAATAGCGACGACGAATTATATCTTCACCATACCACTCCGAGTCAGGATACCAGGCCGAAGGTGCAACATCAGAAACGCGAACAGCCCCATATCTTCTTACCTCCTCTGGAGTCCATGGCTTCTTGGGTCGGATTGGCTCCTCATGACGCTTAGGGTCAATGCCATTCTTCCTAGCCTCCTTGTTTTTAAAGTAGGTAAAAAGGCCACAACCCATTTTCAATGATATTGTGGATTGGATTTTGATAAGGTAATAGTTTGGTATTGGGAATATTTGCTTGAGATTTGAAGCTTCTTTGTATTGTTGTGTGGTGAAGAAAGGAGTGAAGACAATGCAGGGACATCAAAGGGCCGTTTTATATCTTTTGGGGACAGGGGTTTACAGTGATAATGTTCTTTAATAAGAGTAGAACACTCGGGTTGTTCTTTAATAATATTGTACGTTTAGACGAGCATTACTATTGTTTTAGGACGTTGAGGCTCGGAGTTTAAAAAAAGTGTATAAGTTGGGGAATAATAGATATATATGGTTAAGTCCATGATGTTTCTCATGGTGTGGTAACCATGGCGAAACACGGCAGCATCTCAAAATTCGAGGAAGTCGGTATGATTCTCACGATGCAAGGTACCACTACGATGAAGATATTGTTACAGGCTCGGAGCAAGCTACTCGGAGAAGATGGCATTACGGGACGAAGACCACCATAAACTAGGTATAAAAGAATCGAGACCTCCTCCAGAAATCGCGAGGGAGCTCTTTAGCAATTATTACCAGTCAACGGTACCCAATGTACTGCCTTCCATTTTTTTGATCTGCTGAACACCTACCTATTTGACAGATATCTGTGGTTTATGTAAGGTCTAAGGTATTTGCTATCGAACTTAGTCATGACTTTGGACATAGTCTCTAATACCCTTAAAGAGTACATTGAATCTATAATAGGACTCTATAAAATGCGCCTGTCAGCCCAGGGTGTGCTGAAATTTACGGAAAGGCTTTTCCTTTCCAAATTTCAATGCGTTGAAAGTCAGTGTGCCATCTGGCTTATGCCTCACCCCCCCCCACCCTTCTCCCTCCCTCCCCTCTGGGGGCCAGCCCCCAGACCCCCTGGCCTCGCTGCGCTCGAAATGAAATAGGTTGCGTGGAAGTACCTCTAAAGTACCTTTTTTAGCGCGGTTAAGAGGCGCTAGGTAGAATACTTTCTCTGGTATTTTGTTTATTGCTTTTTGTTTGTTTAATTAGCTGTATGCTTTTTATTTTAATATATGGTTTTGCTAAAACTTTTTTGCACGCGTTTAATTAGTTTTAATTACTATAATGTTACAGTAAACGTTAAAACGGCACGTAATAATAGCTTAAAAATAAATAAAGGGTTAACTAATAAAAGCCGTGCAATAAACTATTTAATTAATAGTAAAAGTGCTAACATGTTTAGCGTAAAATTAAGGTTTAAGCAAGACCTATATTCCTCTCCTGTTTATACGTATATATCTTAAAAACCTGACCTTAACTTAAGAAAGGCTAAAGCTTTTCTAACAAACCTATGAACTTTAAGGGGGTTTTAGTAGCAAAGCCCCCCCTTTTTAGCCATAACTCGGAAAAAGAGGCAAGTGATAGGTTGCAGGGGAGGAGTACACCGGCATGGTCCCACAAACGGCACATTCGTTTTCATCTATATTTTAATTTTGGATGGTAGGAAGCGGAGGATTGCTTATGTCACAAGAAGCTCCGGCTGTGCCTCACGGCACTCCAAACGTCCCACGCGCCATAGACGCGTCTGACGGCTATCTGATGGCCGGTAATGTACACTTCTCAAGTGGACAGCAACACGTAAACGAAATCATCATGATCATAATCGTGAAATAAAGTCTTTGAAAGGTAGGGTCCGTGCATTATAGGATCAAAATTCCCATGAATTCCCAAGAGTCCAGCCTTAGAGGATAGGTATTGTGGCTGATAGAGTTACCCGCATTACTTTGATCAAGATCACAGGGTTTAATTGGCTTGGTGACCAGTCGGGGCTTTTTGATTATATGTAGCTCAAACATCTCGACAAATGCGTTAACTATAGGTAGGTAATCTATTCGACCGTATCCTAAATCCTGCTAAGCTGATAGCCTTGAACACAATCCATGTATAAAGAGTGCATCCAGCTGTTGCGTACCCTCTCTCAAGGCGGGAGTGAGACTTGCACATAGCAAGGATTGGAACGTCAGCGTGGGTGGGTGTATTCCTTGGCTAGTCGTAGTGTAGATCAGCCCTCTTAATTATAGATCACCCGGCGACCATCTTTGCATCCTGCGCCGTTACAGATTGCAAGTATAAATGCACACGAGTGTCTACTGAGGAAAACAAGGAAGATTCCACCACTAAAACTTGATTGATTCGACGACTATCAGAACAGTGCTCAGAGAGCGTTTGGGAGCGAAACGCGAAACTGTGATCGTCAGTCTATCTAATTGGCAAATGCAACGGTTTTGAGGAGTGATCTGTTTCGAGCCTTGACACAGTTTAGAAAGACTCGGCGTTTCGCGAGACCTCTTTCTTTGACATGTTCAAAGAAACTGAAATAAATCGAGTCTATTGACGTATATTATTTTGCCATTTGTTTCTTATTTCAAAGCCTTGAATTTTATCTTTCGCACTTTTAGTGTTTTTCTTTCTGCCCCCCCTTTTCCCCAGTTTCATGATGCAACGCTCCTTCAGTCGGCACAGGCCCAAGATAATCCTGGTGATTGGTGCTCTGGTCATCTGGTGGTCGCTTTCTATGTCCTTTGACATTGTATCGAGGTCGGAATTCACACATCTACAGCGTTTGATGAACAATGGGAAACATAGCTCTATCTCATTGAAGAAAAGCAGCTTTGACTGGAGCAGTGTTTCATTTCGCTATCCTGCTGGAGCTCTCAAGCCTCTCCCAGCTGGACGCTCTCGCAATCTCCCACCAGTCCAAGCCAACTTCCCATCTGAACGATTTCATGAGAGGAGAACCCGAGAAGAAAGACAGAGGGAGGTAAAGCGGGTTTTCCGAAACGACTGGAAAGCCTATAAAAGCTTTGCCTGGATGAAAGATGCGCTTAAGCCCCTGTCGGAGAGTTATCGTGATCAATTCAGCGGCTGGTCTGCTACACTCGTCGATTCACTCGATGCGCTATGGATTATGGGACTGAGAGAAGAATTCGATGAGGCGGTCGAGGCAGTTGCTCAGATCGATTTCGGAACATCGACCTCGACAAGGGTAAACACATTCGAAACAAATATTCGATACTTGGGTGGACTGATCGCCGCATATGATCTGAGTAGGCGCGAAATCCTGCTTACCAAAGCTGTCGAGCTAGGAGACTTGATATATGGCGCATTCAACACTGAGAACAGGATGCCAGTCGACTTTATCGATTTCAAGGCGGCTAAGACCGGAAAGGGGCTCGTGGTGGAGGGTTCTGTTGTTTCCGCATCGCCTGGAACACTATCCCTCGAGTTGACCCGACTCTCGCAACTAACGGGCGATCCGAAATATTACGATGCCATCTCGAGAGTCATGGATGTTTTCTACCAAGGCCAGAAGAAAACTATGCTTCCAGGCCTATGGCCCATGTTCGTTTCTATGAGTTCTCAGGATGTCGTGTCTGGGAATACTTTTACACTTGCCGGCTGTGCAGACAGTCTGTATGAATATTTACCAAAAGTACATGCACTCCTTGGTGGACGAGAACACCGATATGAAGAGATGACCGCAAATTTCGTTGAAGCAGGGAAGAGACTTTTTTTCAGGCCGATGGTACCAAATAACGAGTCCATACTCATACCAAGCAGCGGAAGAGTGACGCAAGACGGTCGCGTTATCCTGGATGAAGAAACAGAGCACCTCGCTTGCTATATCGGTGGGACATATGCACTTGCTGGGAGGTTGCTAGGCGCCAAAGAATATGTGAATATCGGAGAAAAACTAGCCTTAGGCTGTGTTTACGGGTATAAATCGTTCCCCACGGGAATGATGCCCGAACGAGTGAACATGGTCGCCTGCGAGTCTATCGAAGACTGTGAATGGAATGAAACGAGGTTCGACAAAGAGAAGATCAAGCGGAGAGAATGTATGCTCTCTCTCCTACCCAAAACCTCCGTATATATCAATCTTAGAGAATATACACTGACCAGCTTTATACAGGGAAGGACCATCTACCACTTGGCTTTACTACAGCCAAAGACCCTCGCTATATTCTTAGACCAGAAGCCATTGAGAGTGTTTTTATCTTGTATCGAATTACAGGGGATCCTGCGTGGCAGGAAATTGGTTGGGATATGTTTACCGCTATCGTCAATGGCACCAAGACAGAGACTGGAACCCACGCGGCTGTCCAAGATGTGACCCGCGCGACAGATGACTTACCAAAGGATGATTATATGGAGGTACGATAATAGATGGCAGCATTTATCTGGCTAACGTATGGTTACTGACTTAGATCTATAGAGCTTTTGGCTAGCCGAAACCCTCAAATACTTTTACTTACTCTTCAGCACTCCGGATGTCATCAATCTAAATGACTATGTGTTGAATACCGAAGCGCATCCATTCCTCCGTTCGAAATAATATTGACCGAGAAAGAGATTTCCCAGAAGTATATGGCCACGCCGACCAGTCAGTTGCATTGAAATGCCGCAGATTGCCATTTAATAATAATCCCCCGAACGACAATTATTCCAGTGGACCAAGAACTTTGGGGCTTAGGTCGTTTTTATGTTCAATAAACCTGAGGCAAGTTGAGGCCGTCGAGGTGTCTTAAAGATTTAATGAAGAAGTCATCAGGAGTAATTATGACAGAGGCTGGCATCCTAAATGGATACTAGGGGCGAGTTATGATGTATCGCTATATGGGGATCTCATGAAAGAGGAAGGGGCTATATAGAGCGGTAAGAATGCTGCATATTGATATGCCAGAATTCGGTTTGGTAGGGAAACCAAATATAGGCCTTTAATGATATTCAGCTTGTATAAAGACTAGGTTACTAGATTAGAGACATTTTCCTACATTTACGTTATGATATTTACCCAAATCATGTGCAAATGCGATCCGGGGTAACTTGGAATATCATGAGCTGAGTGCTAATATTCCTTTTCGAGGGCCTGAGAACTTATTCGAATCTCTTTTCAGACCCGTGTTGCTGGCTGGCTATCATCTCATACATCAATGAGAAGTGACCTTATTCTCTTCTCTCTTTTATGCAAGAATCGTATTAAAAATGCGACGCTGATCATGAGGATAGAGAATGCAATCATTGTCGGGTAGCCCTTCGGGTAGCTGGGGGCTTCAACTTGTTGCCAAATAACCAGAGGCAGCCAAGCTTGGAAGATGTAGGCGACCTCATTCATAGTGCCGACCACCAATGCCCTTTCTTCATTGTCATCAGTGCAGATTTCATGAGCCCAAGCCATTGCCAACCCGCTCACGCCAGATCCAAAGCCGCAGAGGAAGAATGATGTCCACTTCAATGCCGTGGGGATCGTCCATACTGTGAGACTGACGTAGGCGACGATCTTCACAAGACCTGAAAATAAGATCGCTGGCCAGCGTGCTCCTCGGAAGAGGCTATCAGATGTCCAGGCATAGATGAGGGTGGTCACGATGCTGATGATTTCTGTGATCGTGGGATATATGTTGATGTCCTGAACACTGTAACCCTCGCTCTTGAGCCACAAGGCGAACGCAGGCTGCGAGTTACCCCCGTTTCCGTTGTTGAACATGACGTACAAAAAGACGAGGGTGTATATGTGCCAACTAGAAAGGATCTTGCGAAGCTTGGCTCTCGTATACGGAGCACGGTTCGCTCGACCTTCTAGTTCCATGCGCTTCTTGGCTATAGCGATCTCGTCTGCCGTGAAATACCATGCCTTCGTGATTTCGGGGACGTCTGGTAGGAAGAAAAATCCGGATATGGCGATCGGAAGGGACACGACCGCATTGGTAAAGAATAGCCATTGCCACCCATGATACCCATTAACGCCGTCCAGGGTGTAAGCAGCGACCATCAAGTACCCCGATACAATGGAGCCAACGTTGCCCATGGCATGGAAGAGACAGGAGCGTTTCGCCAATTCATCCTTACGATACCATGATCCGATGATATACTGCATCCCAGGGTAAAATGTACTTTCCGCGAGCCCGATGAAGAACCTCAGCACATATATCTGCGTTGCCGTGTTGCATTGGGTGAGGAGAATGGTCAGCACCGACCACACGACCTAATGTGACGACAAATATCAGTTTTCCGAGTTCATCTCCATGTTTCAAATGCTTCACGAACCTCGCAAGCGGGAATCCAGATGCCCGGGCGTATTCGTGTAAGCAAGATATTGCTGTGATCAAGTCAGCCAAACATGCAATGGGGCTTAAATGGATGGTGTGTCCTACCTAGGGATCTCTCCTATAACATATCCCACTGTCCAGCACGTTTGCATATAATTCAACTCGTTTCCAAAAAGGCCTAGATCTTCTTTCATGCCAGATACAAATGCATTATTGATGTTGACCTATTGTATATATTAGCAGGTTTCCGTTCATCGGAGGGACCACTATATTCACATACTTGATCGAGATACTTGATAAAATACCCAAGCGATGCTAGTGTCATCAAGACGGCATCGAGCTTAAAGAGAAACCTTCGTTCTTCTGGTGGCTTATCAAAGGTATCCCAAATGTAGGACTTCCATGTCCTCTTGATACTTGCTGTGTCCTCGACATTCGAACTGCTTACTTCGTGCGATGAAGTTGCGAGAGTCTTAGAGGGGTCATGGTCCTGTTCCTCAATGGCGGGCACGGGTTTCAAGGGAGAATCCATCATAAAATTTTTTTAATGTATTTAATGTCAGGAACTTTATCTCCAAAATAGCATGTTGATTATTTGCCTGCTTGACGATACTCTTTGTGTGAGGGGGGATATTCATATACTGATCGTCTAGAGCCGCCTTGGAGGAAGGAGAGTACTTATACACTGTAGAATATCAGACACAAGCCCTAGAGATTAGAACACATAACGGATTGGTGGGACTCCAAGTATCTCTTTAGATACCTCAATGTGGACTTGGTATAATAGAAAATGGAGCAATCCGCGCTTAAATTCGTGACTTTTACCCAAGAGGATAGGCATATGACATTGTGTTCCTCCTAAATCCCAGATACGACCATTAGGATTCAGGGCCAAGAACTCTCTTTGCATGAAAGGCTTGAAATAATTGATTGGTAAGGATTTTATCTTGGTTTACCACCAGCACACCAGATCAAGCAAGCCTTGCACCATCGCCAGAAGGTTATCAGAGGACCTGTTGGCGAGTTAGGGTGGGAAATTCTACTGAATATACTCGGATATCACCCTATCAGAATCATGCAAGCCTTTCTTTTGAACTATAGTGGGGTCTTCATCGCCGTTTCTCGGTTGAGGCGCGTGTCTGGTACATAATAGTAAACTTCGCACGCTTGGAGGTTTTCTGTGGTCAAGTGAAATAGATATGCGATAGATACTATGTCTAAAACAACAGAGCCACCTAATTATCGGGTTGAAAGCTTAGAAATACGTACCTTATTTAGTTTAATATACTGACAGGCGAGTGCGTTAACCTGGAGCTATTATAGAGTATATCATCCCCCCTTTAACGCACCCAACGTTCTCTTCCGGCCAATGTATTTTCACAGACCACAGTATTTTTTACTTATTCCCCCGCACGAAATATAAATGGCTACAGTGTTACCAAGCAATATGAAGTCTGACTATGGTATGATGCGGGGATGATGATGCGAAGGTGATGGATGTAGTCATTAAAACTACCCTACCAGCTATCTTGCAACTCCAACCTTCTCCTCTTCGCAACCCACCCGATAAGGATCGCATCCAGTCCGAAGTGAATAAGAATAATTCCCTAATAAGGGAAGACATCAGTTCCCGACGAATACTGCCCTGCGACCGGGTGAGCCCCGAGGACGTAGTGCAAGTGGACGGCGAGAGATCACGCAATTTTGGAGAAACATTGCTCATCTATTGGACATCACGTTGCACTTCAATCATAAAGAGGAGCGTTGAGACAAGAGAGCCAAGGGAACTGATAGCGAGATAGGATCCTGAGATTGGTAAAGAGTCCACAAGAGAGAAAAGAAAAAAGAAAAAACACATGGCGACTACCACGGTAACGCTTGTCACGCCGGCGGCTCCAAGGCCTCCCGGACAGCCCGATATCTCTTACGCTCCGGACTATGACAAGTGGCAGGCCCGCGTGGCGCGGCGACTCGCGGCTGGAAACTTGCCGAAGAGCCTACCGGAGGGCTTCCCGTCGAAGCTCTCCGGTGATCTAGTGTGGGAAGGCCAGAGCATCGCGGACGAGTATGACTGGACCTACGTTCTTAGCGAAGACCAGCTAGCCGAGATAGACCGGGCCGTGGAGCACTTCAAGAGTGAGTCAATACCAAAAGACAAGAGCCTCGCAAGCGATGAGATCATTATTTAACGGGGGACACCTCCTTTTTTTCTTTTTTTCTTCCAGGTCTAAAACTGCCGCTTGGCGCTCTCTCCCCGGAGACGTTCCCGCTGCCGAACCTCCACGCGGAGCTGCGCCGCCTGTCCGACGAGCTGCACAACGGCCACGGGTTCTTCGTCCTCCGCGGGCTGCGGGTGGACGAGCACTCGCGCGAGGAGAACGTGATCACCTACGCGGGCGTGTCGTCGCACGTGGCGCCGGTCCGGGGGCGGCAGGACCACAGGTTCGACGGCAGGGAGGCCGACGTGGTGCTGTCGCACATCAAGGACCTCAGCGGGGCGCGGCAGGCGAGCGGCGTCATCGGCAGCCCCGCCTACACGACCGACAAGCAGGTCTTCCACACCGACTCGGGCGACGTCGTCTCGCTGTTCGCGCTCGGCACCGCCGCCGCGGGCGGCAAGAGCCGCATCGCCAGCACCTGGCGCGTGTACAACGAGATCGCGGCCACGCGGCCCGACCTCATCCACACGCTGTCGCAGGACTGGCCCATGGAGATGTGAGCATATGATACCTAGACCCCCAAACCTGCCTCTCCACCTACCTACCTACCTTCTCCTTCTTCTACCATCAACTTTCTCCACAACATAACACATGCCTCCTTTTTTTCTAACATCCGATTCTCAACACGTCCGCCAGCTTCGGGAAGGGGCCGAACCAGTACAGCTGGCGGCCGCTGCTGCACCGCTTCGCCGCGACCGCGACCGCGCCGGAGCGCGTGGCGCTGCAGTACGCGCGGCGCTCGTTCGTCGGGTTCGGGGCGCTGCCGCGCAGCGCCGGGATCCCGGCCATCAGCGAGGCGCAGGCCGAGGCGCTCGACACGCTGCACTTCCTCGGCGAGCGCTTCTCGCTCGACACCGACTTCCAGAAGGGCGACGTCCAGTACGTCAACAACCTCGCGCTGTTCCACGCCCGCGACGGCTTCGCGGATACCCCCGAGACGCAGTAAGTTAAAACCCCTTCTCCCCCCCAGAGAGAGATAGACAGACGGAAAGAGAGAGAGAGAGGTTTTTTTGCTAATGAAACGCGCGTTTGTTGTCAAATCGCCCACAGGCGTCATCTCCTGCGCCTCTGGCTGCGCGACCCCGAGAATGCGTGGGAGACGCCCGAGGTTCTGCGTTGGCGCTGGGCCGAGCTCTACGAGGGCCTGACGCCGGAGAGCCAAGTCCTCCCGCTCGAGCCGTTTGTTCGGAGCGCCAGTAACAAGCAGGCCAACACTGCTGCTTAGCCCCCTAGGTCAGGGGACTTCGAGTTTGTGAAGGCATGCACCCCTTCGCTCGGAATCCGTTGACATGGAACGCACTTCCGTGCCCCGCCGTTGTTGGCTCGGTCCCCCAGGGCCGATTCTTGAGTACGGCATGAACTTTTTGGATTGCGTATATATGGGCTGTAGCACTCTCGTCTTGGTTTGTAAGCTCTACGATGTTCCCATGTACATACATGACGTATATGTCAAAAAAAAGAAAAGACGGGTACAACTGGATAAAGCAAGTTACATGAAAAGCTGAAATCTACATTGCTGTATCGGAATTTGTTTCCAATGCCTCTATGGGAAGTCTATGTACCTGAAAAAGGGGGTGTGTGTAGTTATTGGGAGATCAGTGCCAAATGCCTCACTTAGTAGAAAAAATGCTACCAAGTTCTCAAAACATCCGAAAACGCCACCAAACCGCTATGTATGATGTATGTATGTATGTATGCATGTATGTAAGCTGTGCTCTCTAGTCAAGCAGAATTTCGTAGTTATTCGTAGCCACCCGCACAGGCTCGTTGCCACCGCCGTATTTCCTCCGTACCAGCTCGAAGATGATCAGCCCGGCGCTCGTGCCCGGCACTTGGCGGATCGTGTTCAGCCAGAACCCTCGGTACAACCACCGAGCAATGCCCCTGCCCTCTGATGCCGCTTCCGCGGTACACTGAGCCCAGGTTTCCTGATACGCGCGGTAGTAGGCACGAAGCATCCGCCACTTGCGCACGGGCTCGTTTGGATTCGTGGTTGTAGTAGCGCTCCGCATCTTAGCTGCTTTGGCGTCGAGATCTTCGAGGTGGTCCCAGTGCTTCACTTGGATATGGGTCAAGGGGTGGAGGATAAGCTGCTGAGCGAACGAGGCGCTGATACCAGCCAGCAGCAGGAACATCGGCTCGATGGCGTAGTGTGGTCGGATAATAACAGGCGTGTCCTTGTCCTCGGCGGCCGCGACGTTGAGTTTCGGCGGAGAGGGCCGCTTGCGAGCAAGGATGTCGACGGTGTCCTGGTTCAAGTCGCCGTAGTACCAAGTGATGAACTTGTAATAGCTCTGCGCCTTGACGTACTCGAACGTGCTAAAGAAGACGGCGCTGCCGAAACTGTCCTTCAGGAACGACAGTCCCCAGCCGGCGAAGACGCCTCGCACGCCGATTTCTCTCAGTTTCTCGGCGGAGAAAGACCACATGCTTCTCGGTTTCCCGTCGCCATTTCCGGACATGAGATCACGGTGGTCGTATCTCGCCTGGATGGCGTCAAGCGGGGCAGCCATGACGCTCTGCATGCTTCCAGCCAGGAACCCGGCGGTGAAGGTGTGCGCAGGTTCCGGGGGTGGAAATACCCTCCTCACTGACCTGGAGCTCTCCTCGTGCAGCAGGCCCAGTATCTGGAGATAGCTGGTGTACAGGACAGCACCCACTCCGATATTCGCAATCAACGGGGGCAGGATCTGCTGGGGCACTATACCCCACCCGTGCTGCTGGACGACGGACGTGAGGAGCCCCGGGGTGGTACCCCTCGCCCACATCCAGGCCCGCTTGGCGGTGATGCTTAGCCGGGACGCCGTCTGGTCGTTCAGAGAAGCCCGGGCCAGGATTTCTGCCTGCGCCTGATGCACGCTCCTGGCATAGGCAAGGTAATCAACGCGGGTGCGAAAGAAGGCCTTGACGGGAGCTCTGAAGTAGAAGGCTATGGCCTGCGCGCTTAATGCTCGCACACCGGCCGCCGAGGCGGCGGTGGCGGCGTTATTCCCATATTGCTTGTCGAGGACCGCATCGGGGGGTATAACGGGAAGGACGCCTCGGTAGAGGTCCTGGGGTATTTGGTTGATGTCATCGCAACCTGGTGGCATGGTCACCGCGGGCACATTTTGATGTTGTTTATTAGGGAAATAAATCCCGTCGAACATTTTTGGAGGACGGAATTTCGGGGGGGTTTTCATCCACCTAGGTTAGGTACCTAAGTACCTACCTACCTAACCCACCCACCGCGAAAGCACGTGCCCCTATGTCATATTTATACACCATAACCGGTACTATATGTACTGTAGGTACATTCTAGAATCTAGTACCTACCTAACCTTAACCTTATTCATCAAGTTTATGGAAAACTAACCGTGACTCTTAGAGAGTTCTATACACAGCTATGTATAACATTGAAACTTCAACTGCCTTCTCAGTCTCAAGCTAAACCAAGAACCCTTTAAGGCGTGTCGCACCCATCTTCCTTTGTTTTGATGCCTCTTCCCGCACCACCGGTCCTCCCCTATCCTGCGACTTCCAGGTCTAGGTACCTACTACAGTTATGTGGTGTGATATGTCTCGGACTAATAAATAAATAACTCGCGGATCGACTGGGACTTTCTCTCGTTACGATATTCTTATTCCAATATGATCTGCATCGGCGTACATCGCATATATGTATGTATATCATTTACAGACTAGAGTGGCCGCAAGGAATAATAAACATGGGTGTCAAAAGCAAGTATCGCCGTCCATCTTTATTGATATCTACCTACCTAGGTACTTACCTATTTAAGACACTGGATAGTGCACGATACCAAATAGCATGATGGTGATGTAAGTCCAAATCATAACTCATGAGAGCAAACGAACTAGTAACCTAACGCTAGTTAAATCCTCCACTGTATGTGTTAGACACGTAGAATGGCCCCTTCGTTGTTCTTAGAGGTATATTGATATCTGTATGAGCGTCATGTCCCAGGGTTCTGCGGTGTTGCCTTCACCGCGCTGACATGCACCCTGAGTGTGAGACCGCACCTCCGTTCCAAAGGTACTGGTGTGATCGACTTCTACTAACATTGGGCCTGATCCGCGCTGAGAATGCCATACCCTTCTAGTGCCCCTCCCCTGAGGATAGAGATCTCAACTTTCCCAAGGCCGAGACAATCTTAGAGAAATCTAAGTCAGGCTGAATTTGCAAATGAAGATCAAGGGGTAGGCGCGGACTCCCTTCCGGAGCTTCGTGCCTGAGACCTAGGATACATACAAATATCTGAAGCGACCCTTCTTCTCGGCATTCGTCTTTCTCCCTTTAAGCCATCCGCATCCAGCCCAGTCAGTCAGTTGTTCAAGCAGCCAGTCACTCGTTCCTCATTCCTTTCATCCATCCACTCATTCCCTGTCCCTCTTTTTTTTATATACCCACTCAACCGCCAAAATGCACTCCGTCATGGTCTCCCTCGTCACGCTGCTCGCAGCCGCCTCCATCGCCGCCCCCGTCTCTATGCAGCAGCAGCGCCGCGGGCTCCCCGGCGTCGGCAGCCTCACCTCGCCCGTCAGCAGCATCCTCCAAGAGGTCGGCAAGCAGACGCCCGACGCGGTCAGCAAGGCCACCGACACCGTCGGCGGCGGCACGAAGAAGGCCCCCGCGCCCGTGCCCGCGCCCAAGAACAGCACCGCGAAGGCGACCCCCACCAAGGACAAGGCCGCTGCCTCTAATCCCCTCTCCGGTCTTGTCGGCGGCCTCACCGGCGGACTTGGCGGACTTGGCGGCGGCCTTCTATAAGCGCGAGGCGTGTCTCCAGGGTAGGGTTTCCAGCATCACGTTTCTATAAAGATGCTAACGTGAGATGCGTAGCGAACATCTTCAACTGTGGTGGCCCATGACCGACGCCATTGGACCTCCCCGGCTGCAATTCGGATAACGACGTTCGGCGGCTGTGTAAAATCCTGGAGGGTTAATAGGAGATCAGGCGTTCATATATTTTTTTCTTCTCTTCTCGGAAATCAAGTGTATCATTGCAGTTATATGTACGGAAACTGTGGTTCTACGCAGCGATGATCATGCGTCAATAAACAGGTTACCTCCACGTCCTAGACCTCCTCGGCAAGCCGTGGCTTGCCATGTCTGCGATCATGTTCTTAAACTGTGACCCTAGCGCGTCGACCACGACGGACACGTCTGGCGGTTTCCGCTTAGCACAGTCCTCTTGTTGAATAGTCACCGGCTCCAATGTGTCTGTAGCAGTAACCACCCCCGTCTTCCCCGGCGCTTTCAGCCCCTTGACGTCCTCGCCACGCCTGGGTGGCCCATACGGCGTACCTGCTGTGATGATCGTGTCGTCAAGCAGTTGCTGCCACCGCGATGCATACATGCCGGGCCCCATCATAACCCTGCCGCGAGACCCCGCACTCACGCCTATGCTGTCTACTATACGCTGTATGCGCCCTTTCGTGATGTCCTCGAGCGTCGAAAGATAGACGCTATGAGCTTCGGTTGTATCTCGGACACTCAGTTTTATATCTTCTGGCAATTGGTCGAACATGTTCTGTAGCGCCGCACTAACGCCTCTAACACCAGGAGCTTCCTTGCTGTTCTCCGTGCATTCCTGTGTATGTCCATTGGTCGCTGGCTTCTGCTGGAAGACTTTGATGGCGTTCTTCATCCAGTCGCGCCAGGTATCCCGTAGCTCTGGGCAGCCCTCTGCGAAGTCGTGCAGATAGGCGTAAAGCAGATGTCGGTTCCGCTGTAACAACTCCACGTAATCCTCAACCGATGGTGGAGCGCCCCTCTTCTCCTTTGAGCTGTTTTCTACCTTTATCGATTTACTTGTTCCTATGTGATCATCTAGGAAACTCTGGAAAGCTCCAAAATGCTTCTTCAGGTCCACCTTCTTATGGATAGTCCGAATCATGGGCTCGAACACAGATACGCCATCCCGGACGATCGAGGTGACCAAATCAGGGGTCTGGCGGCATAGAACATCAACGATTTTATCCCTGTCTCGAATAGCTAGCAATGCTGAGTAATAGTCCAGGCACTGTGCATGTTGGGCATCTGTAATGCCCTTGGCCAAATTGGGATCCTTGGATTCGAGAATGGCGGTGACGATAGACTTTTTCTCTCCGACACTCTTCTGGCGTATGGTATCATGCTGCTCCCGAGGCGCTTCTATATGTTCATCAATCGCTACCAGGCGCTCACTTAGAGATTTTTCGCTCCCCTTCCTGATGTTGTCGGTCACCTTACGGAAGTCACCGGCATCCCAGCCCAGAACTAACGAGATGATCCTAAAGCAAGTTAGCTGTAATGAAATGTAATGCGTATGAGGAAAGAAGCACCTTTGTAGCAGGTTCATTCCGTCGGACGCGCCTTGAGTTAGCCCTATCCAGTTCGAAAATGCGCCGACACTGACTTTAGCTAAGAAGAGCCTGACGAACCCAGCAATCATGGTCCCTGCGTTTCCTATTCGCAGTGTCTGACCCATGACCGTGTACGGTATCAACGTATGGACATTACTGAGCAGCTTCAGTAGATAAGGTCCTTCGGGAGAGAGAACGAAGACATGATGGAGAAATGTGGCCAAATAGATGATAGCATATTCCACGGCCGCCTTGACGGCTGGCGAATGAGCCTCGATGTCTCCCGAGTTTGTGAACTGCTCAAACAACTCATCGATTAGGTTCCCGTAAACTAGCTGGTGCACAGAGTCGTCCCACGCCCTAACAAGATCCTCTGCGTTCTTGGCATCGTATTGACCACGGAGGTTCGGGAGACGGTCAATAGGTACACCGTTGAGAAGGCCCCGAGTGACCGACTCGTGAATCACGGATGCAGCGGAAGCAAGTCTTTTCCTCAGCCCCAGCGTGCCCTTGTCGTAGCTCTCGGACAGCTCAGCATCGCCAAAGCGTCTCATGATGCCTTTGAACTTCTCATTCCAAAATTCAGGCGGTAGATCTCTGACTCCAGGTACGGGAAGCACAACCCTGGTAAGGAGGAGCTGCAGCATGGGCGAGGCTGACTTTTCTTCACCAGCGCAGGCCTTTTTATGTGTCTTGGCATCGATGAATGGATACCCATAGCGGTCGATGGCCTCGGGGTCCCTGAAACTCAGGACCTCTGAGTAGGTTTCATGGTGGACGAGGATATCAAGCAAGGCCTCCAGCTGCGGGGGAGATAGAGTCGTAGAAGACATCACAGAGGGCCATGCATCAGATCGGTCGGCGAAGAAGTTGATGTACGATAGGTATTAAGTTGCACGGGTCCGAAGGTAAGTTGCTGTATGTATACCTATGTGTGGGTGTGTATATTGATGTATGCGGTAAGTCCAGTCGCTGTTTCAAGTTGTGTTGTTGTTCTAGAAGACATAAAGAATAACATTGAAATAAGTAAATTTGGCTCTGGACAGGGTTGAAACGATGACACCCTGAAGAAAAGCCCACTCATGTGGCTGCCCTGAAAGCTAAGACTACTAGGATAGGTTGGGCGTATTTAACTAGGGGTTAGTAAAATAAGGTGTTGCATCACCTCAGGTACAATATAATGGAGAATCGGGGACGGGAACGGGATTTGGGGGTTTTGATTATCGGAACAGACGCCAAATGCGCGTGTCATTGTATTCGAGGTCCGTCCAGTCCGTCCAGTCCGTCTTATGGCCTGAGTGTAGGTACCTATCTACACTACTACTAAACCTACCTAATGTCCAGGTTGTACATAATGCAGCTCAAGATTCCTATTACGTCATTTGGGAGTATGTATATTTAGGTTAGGTAGTACCTACACTACATATTATGCATGGCTTAAGCTTATGAAGTACTTTCCAATTTTAGTAGGTACTAAAGGTACTTACCTACTTACCCTACTAGTATTACCTCTTTATTGCTTTTATTCATCATTCCTCATCACTTTGGCAAGTGATTCAACATCTTACACTAACCCAGGTACTTGCCTGGGTACATCATCTCCACTTATCATCTACACTAGTGTACTTATTCCATCCCTTTTCCCCCTTTTCTCACGGTGGATATGATTTACATGTGATAGGAGCAAAACCAATCTCAATATTCAATCCTCATTATTCTAGCCTAGCACCTTTCTTGTCTTATTCACTTCCTATGCAATTTAATAATATCATATTCACCGTCTATGTGTGAATATACGCTCTACATATGATCGAGTCAAGCAAAGCCACCGGAGGGGTAATAGATGTTGATACTGAGCTTGAAGCCGGCTTGGCATTGTATTGCATTGTACATACCTATTTTCCTGAAGCTAACAATGCTTCGTCCAACCTAGCGACACATATCCTAGGGTACCTCGCAGATATGACTGACCCCTTGCTGCATCTAATCGAGATCTTCCGGCTTTAATGAGTTTTTACTCTCATACCCCGATGGTCTCCTCGCCTCTTGACACAACCCCAACCGTTATAACCCAGGATACGTCCGATTCGACTTCGCATGTCGCCATATTGACTACCTACCTAGGTAGCCTTCGCGACAGTGACCGGAGAGGGGCTCATGTTTGTTGAAAGATACTTGGAAATGTCGAAGATGTCGTGGTGACTATTCTCGTTGCTGCTACTGCTGCTAGGTATTCCTAGAGTCACCGGAAAGATCGGACTTGAAGGGGTATTAGAAGAGAGACATGTTTCCGGCTTTCGTCTTACTGACCTTTATGAAGAGGGGGTGTTGAAACAGATCCCTCGTGATTAGATTCAAGCTGACAACCACGTTGGCTTAGCTACTATCGGCGACTGCACCAATATATCCACATTATCCACATGCCAAAGACAGAACAGTACGGTGCGCATACGAATATTGCTATCCAGAAGGCATCATTCTCCTTGGTTGGCGGCCAAGTTATCTCCATGGGGAAATCCCGTGTAGGTAACAATCTTGTCTTACGGAGACGGCGAGTGCCTCTTCGGGAGCCGGACAGATAGCGAGGGCAAAATCAAGTAGCTTCTCTTACAACAAAAGCTCCACGACAGGGACGGTAAGACAGGCAGCAGCAAGATCAGGCGGCCTTAGATGTAAAAGCACAAGCGAGTCTATATATAGAACGTACTTTTATTTGAATGTTTTCCCTCTGCTCAAAGAACTGTACAAGTCAGACTAGATAGAAAAAGGGTCTTCCCCGCTTAGACGTTTTGTAACTGGGAATTATATAGGCGGGGAGACTCTGGCAGTCGTTGACATGACAGCCACGTTGGGCAGCTTCGAGGACAAAGAAACCACAAGATGGTCTCATCTCCTTGTTCGTGTCAAACAACGTTGGCCATGGCTCCATCGCATCACGTAAGAATAAAGAGATCAGATGTCGGCCATAGCGCGAACCAACCAACACATTGTTGCCTCGCTCTCGTTCGTGTCAAGCGCCGGCCAGAGCAATGTTCTCCTGCAGGCCAAAGTCGGCTGGCCACTCGAATTACATACACCGTACCGGCCAAGATAAAGGCCAGCGCGTTTGGCCCCTCGGATGCCGTGCTATTATCAATCGGTTGGCTAGCTAACTGCGAAGTGACGAACAAGAGAAATGGACCGCGTCTGTGCTTTCTCGAGTCTCGAGGAATTGCGTGCTCATGATTCGACCGTAGAACATTGTATGTCGGCGAGACGGGTGACTGACAGGCTATGGGCACTTAATACTGGAACCGGAAATCCAGTCGCTTGTTTCCATCAATCTCCCGTGCCTCGCTGTCATTTTGATACGCCAGCTTCTCCTCGGCAGACATCCCACTCCATATTTTCTCCTTCTTCTTATTCAAATACACCAGGTACTGCCTCTGAGCGACGAAGGTGACTAAGCTCAACGCAACGATGGAAATGCACACCTTATTCCCAGTCTTGTAATAGGGAGAATCCCACGATCGGTATAGCTGGCTGCCGATAAGAGAACCGATCTGGACAATCACATTATACGTAGCCGCTGTGATAGCGCGCTTCTTGACGTCGAACGTATTCTCGGATATCCAGGACGACACGAGAGGATGAAAATAGGGATATCCGGACACGAGGGTAATCAAGGCAAAGCGGCCCCAATCGTTACCACCGTCGGGAATGGTCAACAGCGCAGTAAAGAGAGGGAGAAGCCAAAACTCGCCGAAGAAACAGTGCCAAGTACGCTCGTTGAAATATTCACTGCTGTAAGCAAGGATAAGCATCGTGACGATCTGCAACCCGGCAGATGGAGCGGTGAGCATGTTGCTGGTGAAAGTCGAAAACCCGATCCGTTTCAGTGTTAGTGACAAGTAGGCCTGAACTGGAGTGGCTGGAATGTATGCCTATAAGTAAGGTAAATCAGTAGGTAGTCTTTGCTAGATGTGGTTCCTCCATGATGAGAAGAGTGATCAGTCTGGAGTATTGCTTACCACGAGCCCTACGAAATAAAGTCCCCACATCGAAGAATCAGACCAGGCATTGGTGATATCACTCCATCTGTAACATGATATCAGTTGAAACCCTCTGAATTGCGCTATAAGGACTGGGGTCGTACTTAAGGGGGTCTTTTAGGGCTGTTAAACCCTTTGCGGGGTCATCGCGAAGGATACGGTTGACCATGATCACTTCTTCTCTTTCTGTATACCACGGCCTAGGGGATAGGACCGATGTAGTAGCGGTTGGCGACCCAGGGAGGTAGAGAAGAGACACGATGCCAATAAGCAATGTAAGAAGACCTTCCAAGAGGAACAGCCAGAACCACCCTGGTTTCCCTTCGGTACCTCTCATCTCCAGAATTCCCGCAGCTAGTAGTGCAGATATCACTCCTATAGATATGATCAGCAATAGCGTCATAGGGAGGACAGTGTGATGACGTACTCGCAATATTTAAGGTCGACCAAAACGCTGCTAGGCGTACAGATAACTCCTTGCTAGTATACTATCCATCAACGAATATTAGTAAGTCAACATCATGTATCTCTCACGGCGCCCTCACATATAGTGCTGCATGTTATTGGCACTTACATAATACGTGGTCATCAATATTGCTCCCGGTATAAACCCGCCTTCGAATAGCCCAATGAGGGCACGGGTAGCGTAGAAAGAAGCCCGGCCGGTCATGAACGCCTGAGCCCATGCTATCCACAGTTCAGTACGATGAACTCAGAGCGTATTCCTCTCCATGAGACTTACAGACGGTACTCCAACATATCATCAGCAATGGAAGCACCCGTTTGAAACCGTATCGCTTTGTGGCCATTTGGACAGGAAACTCGGCAGCCAGAAAGCAAAGGAGTTGTATCGTCGTCCCCTTTATCAGTTCGTTAGTAATCACATATGAAGAAGTATGCAGACGGATCAATGACCACTCACGTTGTTGTAATCGTCGCTAGTGAGACCAAGGTCGGTAAGAAAGTTGTCGGCGAGTGCGTTCGAGAGGTTCCCGCGATCAAGTTGCAACCCGAAAAACTACCAGATCAGTTGAATGTATTACTGAGGCACAGGAAGATATAACATACCATAACACATATCCATATTAGTAGGTAAAGATCTGTTTTGAGAACGACTTTTCTTTCCTCCTCTACTGTCCAGGTAGCTTCTGGATCCCATCGATGGCCACCTTCATACGACTCGTGTGGTGAAACTGCGTGATGCTGTCCGTGGAGTCAATATATATGCTACCTTCCAAGTTATAAAGACGAGATAGGTAGTAGAGTGCTGGTACTCACGAGATTTTCGCGTCCGACAGCTACCAGCTTGCCGTCATCAAGCTGTTCTCCACGAGGGGGGGACTCGGATATGCCTATATTCTCCATAACTAAGGAGTCTTCCGAATCCAACTTGGATTATCCCAGGATCCTCCACAATACCACGAAGAAAATGGGAATGTCACGCAGCTCAGATTTCGGTGGGAAAGAGATGGGAAGTTCATAGTATATTTGGTATTTAAAGTCTAGGCATGCATGGTCCTTGTCCATATCTGCTCGAACCGGACTACTGGTGCAATGGCTGATATGTAAATGTTACTCCTCATCACATGTTACTAGACTATTGGTGATAAACATAAGTCAGCTTGCCTAGATAGAGGTAAAGCTGATAGAGTGAATGCCTAGTAGCTAGTCCGACCATGCTATGCTACCACATCTGGACTGATCTCCGTAATGCCTTGTAAGTTGCGGGGTATAACGATGTTGGAAGACAAGTAATAAGGAAGACGTAACTGAATAGACCCGGAGTTTTTATCCAAGGCATCATTATGATCCCCGATTACGCCTTCACGCCATTTCTTTTAAATAGGTCCCATAGAACCCAAGCTCCCACATCTGGCCGCTTTGGGATTATAGGTACGGAAGTCTAGTGTTGATATCGTTGGAAGCTTAGCCCGAAGCAGAGCTCCACCGAATCTTGGGTGTACTTATATACCGCTTGCGCAATACCTTCATCACATTTCGTGATCGGACCCTATCAACTTGCCTCTTTTCTAATTAACCCGACACCATGCCTTCAATCACGGATGATTCCGTAGTCGACTCCAACATCGTTGGCGGCCATCCAGATTCACGGCCTACCATTACCAGGCCGTTGGTGTATTCCGGTGCTCTTGATAGTTTCGAACAGAATGACCTCACGCCTGCGATCGGGAGAGAATATTATGGCCTTCAGATAAGAGACTTACTAAAATGGGACGACCAAGCTGTCAAGGACCTAGCGGCAACAAGTGAGCTTAACGAACAACACTGCAGAAGCATAGCTATTCAGTTTCTCTAAGACAACTGACACAATTCAAGTCTCCCAGAGGGGCGTTGTCTTCCTCCGCGATCAAGATGTGACGCCAATCGAGATGAAAGACTTCATGATACGCTTGTCAACCCTTGCTGGATGCCCGACGTCGTCGGGACTGCATGTGCATCCCTTGACGGAGGAAGGCAGTGAGCTTGGTGACCAAATCAGTGTTATATCGAGTGAGAAGCAAAAGAAGGGCGGCGGGTTGACTCACCAACTTTCGGATGTCAGTCGCTTTGCTAGTACTGGTAAGCAAGCCTTTACCATCATCTGAAGTCATGATAACCATGTCTCCGTTTATATAATACATGATAGATTTCACAATTGGTTTTGGAACACGAAATGTAGGACACAACCCTTGCTGATTCTTCATTACTACTAGGTTGGCATAGTGATATTACCTTCGAAAAGGTGCCGTCTGATTATGCCATGCTCAAGATCCACACGCTACCTAAAACTGGAGGTGATACTGTAAGAGAGGCATCGCGACTCAGAGAGTAATGAGTAATACATGTGAAGCTAATATCAATAGCTTTGGACATCTGGGTATGAGATCTATGACCGACTTTCGCCCGCGATGCAAAAATTCCTAGAAGGTCTCACGGCCACCCACGACGCCAACTTCTTCCATGACGAGGCCGAACGCCTCGGGAACCCCCTGAGAAAGGGAATCCGCGGCTCGCCGCTGAACCAAGGAGCGGATCTCATGGCGGTCCATCCAGTGATCCGTACCAACCCGGTGACCGGCTGGAAGTCTGTGTTCGTCAACAAAGGGTTCACTAAGAGGATCAACGGCGTGACCAGGGACGAGTCCGATGTCCTGCTCAACTACCTATTCAACCTCGTCACTCAGAACCACGACGCGCAGGTCCGCTTCAAGTGGAATATGAACGACTGTGCTATCTGGGATAACAGGTCCACTCTCCACTGCGCGACTTACGACTATACAGCAGCTAGAGCTGGTGACCGCGTGGCAAGCCTCGGGGAGGCGCCGTACTTTGACCCGGAGAGCAAGGGTAGAAGAGCTGCACTAGGCCTCTAAGCCAGTCAGTACTTCTAGATTTTTGTCTTACACGATATGATTCACGACTCCGGTAGTTTTTGATTGCCAATACATACATTTTTACTGTTCTTATAGTCTCCACAATGCTCATTGATCTAGAGATTCTAGGAGACTTTGTGACTATGCTAGACTCTCCCAAGCTATCAAAACCTGTGTTTCATAACTGACGCCATTTGCTTAATGGATGATAACATCATGTCGAGGCTGGAGGCTATACTAGAAGGGCAGGGATATGTTCATCTGTGTGGTCATTTAAGATGCCCAGTGATAAACAACTTTTCCTAACAGCATCTTTTTATCCGGATTAGCAAATTGAGACTCAATCTGATAACATTTGCTCCAACGAGTATCGGATTTAGTGTCAGGACATAGCATCTACCAAGAAAGGTGAATACGTGGACGGCTAAACAATACTACTAGTAAATTGACTCTCAGCAAGTACCAAGTTAAGTGACTTAGTATAGTTGACCGAGTCTAGCAGGATGATGCGATCGTGTTGCCGGATGATACAATCCACTACGGACTCACTACACTAGCGCGTCTAGAATCGACCACCCTTGGCAATCTAAGGTCGTATTGATATCATTTAGCCAGGAGACATCGGCGGGGTAGGAGAGGGGAGGAGCTCAAGAGGGTATTACCTTGGATTATGACAGCAATTCTTTCTACCTAAACATAACCAAGAGCACGAAAGATCTTGGTCAACATCGCGACAATGGCGT
Source organism: Biscogniauxia mediterranea (assembly GCA_018398605.1). Lineage (NCBI taxonomy): Eukaryota > Fungi > Ascomycota > Sordariomycetes > Xylariales > Xylariaceae > Biscogniauxia > Biscogniauxia mediterranea. The sequence goes on from JAGXTR010000003.1 coordinate 4,551,701, forward strand.
GGGAAGAACCCCGAAAGACCGGTATGGTCTACCGGAGACTGGGAAACTCGGGCCTGCATATTTCAGCAATCGGGCTTGGTGGATGGTTAACGTAAGTTCATGTCAACTTGTAAATATATGACGTGAAGCTAACATAAATAGATTTGGTGGTCATGTTGAGGACGGTAGGCTTTAGCAATTACAATTGCAATCGGACCTGAGCTGAATGAAGTTTCAGAAAAGACGTTCACATGCATGAAGCAAGCCTATGATCTCGGAGTCAACTTCTTCGACACCGCTGAAAAGTAAGTGCGCCGAAGCTCTGGAAGTGGTTATATCAAGTGCTAAGTAGAACAAGTTACACGGCTGGCAAGTCCGAGATTATTATGGGCAAGGCCATCAAGAAATTTGGCTGGAAACGCAGTGATCTTGTCATAAGCACCAAGGTATGTTTGCAGGCCCCTTGACTCTTCTCATCGAACTCAACCAGGGCTCTGATACATCATGGCAGATAAATTGGGGCGCTGTGAATGGGGAGATCCTGGTAAATAACCATGGCCTCTCGCGGAAACACATCATCGAAGGACTCGAAGCTTCACTGCGGAGGCTGGATCTGAAATATGTTGATATTGTGTACGCCCACCGGCCTGATCGTCTGACGCCAATGGAGGAGACTGTCCGTGCCTTCAACTACGTTATAGACAATGGGATGGCACTGTACTGGGGGACGTCAGAGTGGAGCGCCGACGAGATCGCCGAAGCCGTCGGCATCGCCAAGGACCTGCGCATGATCGGGCCCATTGTAGAGCAGCCCTTCTACAACATCCTGACCCGGAAAAAGGTCGAGGGCGAATTCCAGCGCATCTACCCGAGATTCGGGATAGGTCTGACCACGTTCAGTCCCCAGCTCTTCGGCATCCTCAGCGGCAAGTACAACGACGCGCTGGACGGGCCGCCGGAGGACTCCCGCTTCTCCGTGAGCAAAGACGGCTTCGTGCAGAAGATGCGCGAGCAGTGGGGCGACGACTCGTGGAAGGGCCACATCGTCAAGAGCAGGCAGCTCAAGGCCATCGCCGACAAGCTCGGCATCACGCAGAGCCAGCTCGCGGTGGCGTGGTGCTTGAAGAACCCGAACGTCACGAGCGTCATCACAGGGGCCAGCCGCCCAGAGCAGATCGTCGAGAATGTGGGGGCGCTCAAAGTCTTGGACAAGCTCACGCCTGAGATCTTGGAGGAGATCGACGCGATTACCCAAAATAAAGTGGAATTGGACCCCGCGAGACAGGGCTGAAGAGAAGGAGTTGAAAAGGGGGGTGGAGGAGGAGGAACGCCGGTAAAGGAATATTCGAAAATCTAGGGAATACCTACATATCATGAAAATAAATGGATTACATTATATGGGAGAAAGCGTACATTTGGATAGGTATACTCGATACTACGGGGACATGTAAGTGCGAGATGCTAAAGATCTACTCGGAGATGTGACTACAAGAGCGGAAAGAAAACACTACTATTAACTACTACTTTATACATACTATCTATCACGTACCAGTCATTGCGACCATCCAAACCACGCCAGTACGCCATCTAAGCAACTATCATCCGCCAGTCTGGCCTCTTAGCCAAGTTTCCCCCCCTACACTTCCAGCGTCCCCGCGAGCCTGATATCCCGGCTGCTCGCTCCGACGCGGACCTCGTAGCTCCCTTCCTGGACGACCCACTCCTGCGCGACGACGTCCCACACGCTGAAGTCGCGCCGCGTGAGGGCGAAGCGGACGGTCGCCGACTCGCCCGGGCCGAGGAACGGCTTCTCGAAGCCGCGCAGCTGCTGCGGGGGGCTGTTCGGGATGCCGAGGTACAGCTGCGCGACCTCGGCGCCGGCCACCGGCCCGGCGTTGGTGATCCGGGCTTCGACAGTCGCTACCACGTCCCACAGGCTGGCGCCGGCCGGGGAGTCGGCGGCTGATAGCTCGGATAGGCGGATGGAGAGCGCGGAGTAGTCGAAGGCCGTGTAGCTCAGCCCGTAGCCGAACTCGTAGCGGGGCGTGATGTTCTGCGCGTCGAAGTGGCGGTAGTCGACGTAGACGCCCTCGGCGAAGTCGCATTGCGGGTCGGTGCTGTCCGGTCCTCGGCCGCATGGGGCGTAGACGGAATAGTCGCTCTCGTTCTTGGCTAGGGTGTAAGGGAGTTTCCCGGAGAAGCCCGCCTCGCCGTAAAGGAGCTGGACGAGAGCCTCTCCGCTCTCTTGTCCTGGCAGGTGGGCTAGGATGGTCGCGGTGACGTTGGGGTGCTCGACCCACTGGTCTACGAGGCGAATCCCCGCGGCGTGGACAACGACAATCGTATTGGCACATTTAGATGCGACGTTTAATACGAGAGCGTCGCTGAAGTCGTCGTGGAGGCCGTCGCGATCCCAGCCCTCTGTCGCTATGGCATTGATAAACACCAAACAAGCATCAGAAGCAGCATTGACATCTGGGTTGGATGAGATAAGGTCCCAGTTGACCCAAGTCCCGTCCCTACGGGCTCTTTGTTGGATCGCACTTAGAGGCTTGGTTGCTGTCAGCAAGTCTGCAGTTGCTTTTTGATTCGATTACTTACATCAGATATATATGAAGGGCTATTTGCTGCAGCTCTCCCACCTGATACAATGGTGCCGCCTTTCGCAGCTTGGTCAAAGTGCTGGTCAGTACCCAGCACAGCTTGCCCCATTTCAGGGGAGGATGTATATCCCAATTGGAATAGGACATCAGTGTTCTTGGTCTTTGGGACCGTCGCGTCGTAGCCAAAGACAGATAGCATCACTGGGTTCTGCTTGAAAGGGAGTGTTCCCGAGTTCTTGACCAGAACATGCCCAGCAATTGCCCCCTCCAGTATCACTGATACTGATTCCGGGATCCGGGCATCCACTTGTTCATGGGGTTGGGTAAGATTCTTCATCCCGATACCAGGCACGGGGAAATTGGTGCCATTCTGGCCTAGAAGATACCATGCTGCGACAATTCTAAGTTGACGAATTAGTAATGGCTATATTTCCATTTTCCTGACTGAGATGTTATTTACCTAGTAGCCATGTCCGTGACTCTCGCTTCGCTGACGCTGCCATTGTGCACCGCCTCGGTCAGGTTGTCGCCCCAGGACCCCCCTGACGGCATTACCATATCGAGCCCGGCGTTCGCGCTGTTGAGGCTGTGCTGCGCATTCCAATCAAGCAGCACAAATCCATCAAATGACAACTCTGTTTTGAGAATGCCATTCATGAGTTTACTATTCATACACCCGTACGTACTGTTAATTCGGTTATACGAGCACATAACCGAAGCGACGCCAGCCTTCACCCCATCCATAAAGGGCCAGAGGTAATACTCGTGGAGCGTCTTGTCGTCTATGTTAGACGACACGGCCTCTACGCCGAAATAAGGTCGTCTAAAGGTTTCCTGCTCGTTGCCAATAAAATGCTAAAGGGCCACATTAATTCGTGGGCAACGCATCTGCTTTTTGTTTATGCGCACCTTGATATTCGCTATAACACCCGCATCTTGGTGGCCAACGATGGTTTCGGCATTGAGCTGGCCCGAAAGATAGGGGTCGACTGAAAACCCCTCCCAATTACGCCCACCGAGAGGAATTCGTCCCAGGGGACCAGCGTTAGGTCCAAGGATCACATTGACTTTGAGACTGGATGAGTGAAATGGCCTCTAAATAGTTATAAGACAGGTTTCATACCTCCTTTGGTCTTGAACTCCTTTCCCATGTAGAACCCCCTTTCGTATGTCAGGTTTCTATCCCAAGCAGCGCCGACATGCAGCGCGGAGGGATACGAGTTCACCAGATCAGTGGCCCTCACACCATTGCCGGCATCATGGAGACACATGCCTGGCCAACCAAGTCTTGGAACAGTTCCAGTGTTACCAGCGCAGACATTGTCGACCCCGGAGACGCCTCGTGTGATGTTTACCTTCTCCTCTAAGCTCATCCTGCCCACCAACTCCCCAGCACTGACATAGGCGTCGGCCCAGATGTCCCTCCCCTTGCCGGGGGCTTTTACACTCATAAATCAGTACTTTATCATTCATCTTCTTAGACTCTAGCAGACAAGACTCACGTGACGGGTAAACTGGTGGAGACTGCGCATATTCCGCCAGAGCAGACGCGACGAAAGGGGACACGAAGGCATGCAAGCCGACCAACGCAAATAGCGACCGCATGGTGACGAGGACAGACTAGAGAGCGAGGATTGACAGTTGAGTGCGGCAGCACAGGCCAGATTCGAAGGCCTCAAGTCTTGCCAGATCCAAGTCCACTCGGTATATCTGTAGTATCCGGGCACACGTAGATCTCGGTGAAAGAGCCGTCAAAGTGGATTGAGGATTTGCTTGCGTAAACGCAATTGCCAGCGAATTTTGGGGCGGGCCCGGATCGCTGGTTCTGGGCAAACTGGGGGTTGTAGAACGGGCCTCTATACGGCCACAGCTTTAAAAATCGACAAGCCAGGAGAGGTCGGATACCTAATCGTTCCGATGCTTGGTGATCTCACAAGCAGTTGGGTGGTTTAGTCTCCTAACTACCTACCTAGTTCTAAAAGTAAAGAGAGGATTGTCGTTTTCAGTCCGGGATTTTCTTTCTCGTCTTTTTGGCATGAATAGCTAATGCTGTGGAATTATATAGAACGTTGAACCGTCTGGTTGTGCAATAAAGGCTAGGCACATCAAATTGACTGTCAACTTGCTCAATTATGGTGTTATGTTGTTACTGAGGTCAATACTATCAATCAGTCATTGATAGGTAGGTAGTTGACGTCAACTAACTACGACTAGACCCGACCTAATCTCAAGCTATACCTTACATACTATAACCAGGGTAATATCTCTTCATAAGACGTCAGATAGCATGATGCTGGCTTGATATATTGAACGTTATGTACCTAGGTAGTTAGGTTAGCAGTTTCAATATTCGCAAAGTTCCAATTGATGTAACTACCAACATTGAAATTCAACATCAATCAATCTCAAGGTTAAAATGTTACGACTTACACAAATATTGATTGAAACTCACGAATATGGGGTCAACTACCTAGGTAGGTATGTAGCTTGTGCTAAACTGTCCCACTTCGTGGGCATCGCGGGTAACGGCATCGGCCCGCAAGCACCGTTTAAACTAACTAAACTTCATCAGGGGGAGCTTGAGGTAACCTCTGCTTTCAATGGTGCATGTAGGCATGCATACCACGCAATAACATACTGCTCTCAAGAGCTGTGCCGTAAACTCAGCCCCTAGAGTGACTAGGAATAGGGTCTGGATGCGACAGTGACATATCACTGCGCCACGTCAAACCGACATTCAGCTTGGGGTCCTCGCCGCAGGGAACCGAGTCCTATACTACTACTATCACCGATATCATGCATGTCTCAATGGGCTGGCCCCTATTATCAAATCGTTGCTCCTTATATAGTTCTGTATATAGCATATATAACAGCTGTTGCTTACCTATTTTTTATTATTATTTTTTCTGTTCACTTCCTCTCGACTCTTGGTTCTCCCTTCTCAGTATTAACATGGACCCTTTGTCAATTATCGCCAGCACCATCGGCCTTGTTGGGTTTACAGCCAAGACAACCCAAGAAGTAATCAAGATCATAAGCGACATACGAGATGCGCCATCCGACCTTCTTGACGTGCGCGCCGATCTAGAGAATCTGGATTTAGTTCTTCGTTCCACCGAATGCGTGTTCACGAACGAGACCTTCAAGCCGCGCGACGCCGTATTGTTCGAAACCCTGAGCCAGTGCACGAACAACTGCAAGACACCTGTCAGCGCCTTACACTCGATCCTACAGCAGCTTACTATACCCGACGAAGCAAGTACGAGAAGTAAATTAGTATGGTACGGGCGCTGGATGCTGTTAAAAAACGATGTGCGATCCCAACGGGCAAGACTGCGGGAAGCAAAAGCAAGCTTGAATCTCATTGTTTCAGTATCAAACGGGTAGGAATACTCTTCATTGTTTTCCCCGTATTGTAATACATCATGCGATTTGTATTGACTTAGCTCGGTGTGTTGTAGATACCTGACGGGAAAGTGTCACGACGACATCCAACAAGATATCGAGGTTCTCTATGAACGTATAGCAAACGATTTTTTAAGTCAAAAGAAAGCGAAGGTATTTCGCGAGAAGCTTGAGGAGGACCTCCGTACTGTAACCGGTGGAAGTCGGAGTCCTAGTATAACCGCCCAAACTGACAGCGGGTATGCTATGGACCTGTTTCTTGATAATCTGGACGATGCAGAAATAGAGCCTTTGCAAGCAGATGCTTTGTATGTGTTATCCTTCTATGCCTAAATCTTGGGTTCTAACACTTCGAGTCTCTAGTCCTGCCGAACAAACAACTCTTCTTGATGCTGTGGCCGCAGGCAACTCGAAAAGGGTGCAAAGCCTCCTATCAGCCGGTGAATCACTGACAGATCGCTACGATAATGGAATGACGATACTGCACCATTGCGCGTTATACGACGAACGGGAAATTGCCACAATATTTTTGGACCACGGCGGGAATATAAATGCCAAGGATGGCCAGGACCATATCACTCCCTTTCAACTTGCCATACGTGAGCAATCATGGGGAGTTGCTGAGCTTTTGGTGAGTCGAGGTTGCGCCCTAGGTGGTATGGACAGCAAAGGTCTCTTGTGTCTTTTACGAGAACATGCCCGAGATATATCTTCTATCAAACCTTTCCTCGGAACTCTGAAGGACCGAATGAAAATAGGCCAGTATGGCCACGACGTTGTTAGCGAAGCAACAGATATAAACGATTTTCAATCTCTTGGACATCTCCTGGAAGCCGGATTTGACCCGAATACACCAGAGAAGCTCACAAGTAAGATATTCACAATCGCGAAAAATAACTTGACTTGCATCTATTGGCTAACCGATTTGCAGATATTTTGCCAATACATAGAGCAGTCTTATTTCGGAACATAGCATGCCTAAGGCTTCTCCTAAAGCATGGCGCAGATCCGAATGCTTACCTGTCACCCACTGTGCTCGAGTTCTTACAACGAGACGATAAATGCCATAATAAGCTGAGGGAATTCAAGCATCCCAGAGGAATCACACCAGTCACTTTATGCACGAATACCAATGAAGAAATCGACCTCTCCATGATGGAACTCCTTCTCAAGAACGGCGCAGACCCCAACTTCGTATACGAGCCTACTCGTGAGTTTATAATACACCACAACACCATATCAGCACCATATGCACTCAAGAGTCCAGCGCTAATACGAAGCTAGAATCCATACTCCTACATTCTCTATGTGCCAAATTCTGGTTCGATCACGCGAAGCTGATGATAGAACACGGCGCAAACGTCAACTACTTCAGATCCACCGATAGTACAACTCCGCTCCACTGGGCCATCGTATGTGAGAACTTGGCACTTGCGGAACTGCTGCTAGATCAAGGAGCGGACCCGAACCTCCCTTGCCCCACGCCGCCGTTGCACCAAGCCATCGACGACGGACAAGCCGGTATCGCGATCCTTCTCGTCACTCGCGGTGCAAGACTAGATGTTCGTAATGAGCATGGGCAGACTCCGCTCGAGAGTGCGCAGAGGAGTGGCCAGCACGCAATCGTGGATGTAATACGGCAAGCTGGTGGCTGAGAAGAACTGCGTATATCCGACTCTGAAGTGTAATATGCAGAAACCCTTGAGCTGCCTATGGAGAGTGTCGATACGATGGTAGGAGTATCGCTATGAGTGTACTCCTGGGGTTCCCCTTCGAAAGCACAAGTTAGCGTTGCAATTGGTTCGCCCGTATGCAATCCTGAAGCTTCACTGTTGAGGAGGGCGTGGGCTATGAAAACAGGTTTTGCGTTGGGTAACAGGAAGCTAGGTTAGGGACCTGGTTTTATCCATTCAAGAACACTTCTCGCGCGGCTTTTGTCCAGGTCCATTGTACATGGAATCACTGCCAAGCTACATACAACATGCAGTGCTCGCTCGAATTTTCCACCAGTCATATGGATGGATCGCCCTCATCTCGCCCGGGGGGGACCATTTCATATGTAGATATAAGCTTTCCGGCCCATCGTGGCGAGCTTCATTGGTCCTATTGTCACATTCTCGCCAAATTCCACCATGTCTCTCGCTGAGCACGCCCAAGCCCTCTCCGGCTCGCTGGCGAAGGCGAACCTCGTCCCCGGCTCCGCCACCGGCCTGATCCCGGACGACTTCGTCCCCACCACGAAGCTCAACGTCGCCTTCGGAGCCAAGGCGGTAGAGTTGGGCAACTTTTTCCGGGCCGGCGAATGCAAACAGGCGCCGGCTATCACGTTTGCTCCCGAAACCGGGGCGCCTCCCGGCACTTCGTACAGCGTCATCCTGACAGACCCGGACGCACCGACACCGGACGACCCGAAGTTTGCGTTTTGGAGACACTGGGTTCTTTCTGGACTGAGCCCGCAGGCTGACGGGGTGGTGGACGCGGCTTCGAAGCCGGCGTTAACTGACTACCTGGGTCCGGGGCCGAAAGACGAGTAAGAGGGAGCTGATGATATATCGAGAGTTTGGTCTATTGCGTGCTGACGACCCTACCTAGCTCGCGGCCTCATAGATATCTCTTTCTCCTCTACCGAGAGCCACAGGGGCTAGTGTTATCAAAGGAGGATGTCGGTGGCGAAGAATTCATACAGAGACGCTCATTTAAGCCTGCTGAGTATGCACAGAAGCATGGGCTGCAGCTAGTAGGTGTGAATTGGATGACGTGTGCTGGAGATGGCTGGAAAGAATAAAAAGGGAGCAATTTATTGGTACAAGGAGGAATAGAGATTGGTGCACAGTGAGTAATAATTCTCGATGGGATATCTGGAACACATCACTCAGACAGAACTCTAGAACTTTAAAAGTGAACATATATAGGGAGGTAGTCGTCATATATCATTCGACCCAGACTCTATCGTACATGCTCATGAATCCCCTGACCTAGAACCCTTGCTTCTGCACTTGGGCCTCGGCATCCGCGATTGTTTGTTGAGCGTTGGGGTCAACGAAGCCACATCCTAGCTTGCCGTTCTGGTTTGATGCAGCCTCAGCTGAGCATACACCAAGACCTGTTCCTTGGACCTCTGCACAGCATGCTGACGAACAGTCCTGTATTGAGCATGTTAGTATTGAGGTTGGCAATATCAGAACTGTAGTCCACAAGTCCAAAAGACAGTCACGATTCATGACCACGTACCGCGTCTGACACACAACCTCCCGTAATGAACTGCTGGCCGTTGCCCTGACCAACGTTCTTGGCACCCGCGTTGTTCGGGGTCAGCGCTGCAAAGGCCGTGAAGGCGACTAGTGACAGGTTAGTTGATGTTCATAACCTAGCCTCTATCTCAAGGAAAAGGGATGCTACGTACAAGCTAGGACTGCTGCGGCGGTGATGCGAACCATTTTGAAATAAATAACTGTTTTCGTAAGGTGAAAAGAATTAAAGGATGTTTAAGGACACCGGGTCAATGATAATGTTAATAATATACAAGAAATAGAACTATTGTCTTGGATGATGATATTCAGATCACCATTGCGTGATACCGCTGTCCCTTATATATGCGTCGGTGGAGCAAGTCTTCGGCGGTTTACCTACCGTCTGATGCAGTGATGATCATGTCTTCTTGGGATCTGCCGCTCACGCTGCCACAGCTTGTTCGCACAGGCTGTTCGTCTCGTATCAAGAGAAGTGGTCGTACGAACGAACGGGAGACGAGCTGGAAACTCGGGTCGAGCCTCGTTCGATCTAGGTCTAGAGCATACTCGGATTACGTCGCAGAAGGCTATATGCATATCAGACCATGGGTAGCAGGTGTGAGATCGACGTTTCTTAATCCGTTGGAGCAGACTTCGGCAAACCCTTCTTGAGCCGCGTACGTATCAAAGATCTCCGACAGCGATTAAACGACTCGACCGGCTCAGGGGTGTATCCGCTGTCCAGGTTTCAGACTCAATAAGACAACATTTATTAACCAAATCGCTTAACCTAGAGAATTCAGTTTAGTTCATCTCAATAAATACTATTTCTTAACTTTTTTTACGTTGAGATGTTGAGCGGACAGGCTGGTTCTTGGATACAGTTTATGTACCTAGTTTTAATTGATGTCTTTAATAATAAAAGTCGAACGAACAATTCCGGACTTGGCGTTTGTTTCACGCAAGATTTTAGGTAGTAACATTGAAGAGTTATTCTAGTCCCTCTCGGTTTCGTGTATTTATATTTCAGCAAGGTATTGATTAAGAAAGAAGTGGTAGGGTCTATTTTGGAGGTTGTAAGAATGATGCAGAGCTAAGTCTCTAGTACAGTAAACGCTACCAATTTATAGGTGTGCCCACATTACACCTAACCAGTATCTCAACTTAGGTAGTGCTACTTAACCAAGTTTATTCATGTTAGGTCCTATGTAACGCCCACTGGTAAGATTAATAGACTAGTTCAATTGGAACAAGGGTAACAGTGACCGAGGAGCTATTTTTATATACATTTGTCCAGTTGTGGGGAATTGACTTGAATAGGGGTAGGCATGAGTACAAGTGCTGCTGATGGAGTTTTAAGAAGTAGTCTCCCCCAGACAGGCCTTAACGTAGGATGGCTGATTGATATAATCCGGCGTTATTTTTGCTCCCCATTACACGATCAACTTCCTGTTGCGCCTCAGCGTATGCCTTTAGGTTCACGATTTGATGAGCCAAGGCAAAGGATAGTTAACTGAGATGTTATGTCATGACTTACAACCTGTTGCTCTCTAGTGCATATACCCATAATGCCCCAATACGTCTTCACCCGCAAACAGGAAAGTGATCATATTATCTATCGTAGCGTTGTGGGAGAGTTGGTTCCCGGTCACAGAGTCTCTTCACTTGAGAAACGTGTTAAAATGACATTATTGTCTGTTGGACTCGCCCTCCGCTCCTTGACAAGATCGTTACAGGATGTACGGATGAAGTGAATGTTCTCGTCATGAAACCTGTTTGTCTGCCACATCATTTAAGTGTACATCTCTGACCGGTTTGGCCTTTGACGCAGTTCTTCGCGGTAAAACGAGTTGAATTGTGTGCCAATGACGCAGCTATGCGTAGGGAGGTTAGCCATACATAAAACGAATAATTCGATCAGGAGAACCATACATACAGCGCGATGGTTTCCATGCTCAAGCGCGTAAACCCAGCCTGGGCATCGAATCCGCTCTCAGGACCAAAACATGCTCATTTCAGGACAAGTTATGAGGCAATATCCAGCATCTCTGTAAGTCAGTACACATGGTACCGACCGGGGAACATGTGTTTGACCGAGGCTTTTGTAAACCCGGGGTTCAAAGCCCTTCCAGTGACACCCCAGCTTCCTTGTCCATGCTTCGTCGTGGGGATTCCATCGAGCATGGCTTTATCAAGTTGCTCGATAGTTTCAATGATCTTCTTAACAAAGTCTATGTGTGAACACAGTTTGGTCGCTAATTCATAGTGATGAAAATGCGCTCAGGACCACCCAGATAAAGTCTAAGTATAGGACCATATGTCCCAGCAAGGATCATGAAGCTCTAGATGGTGTTGTTAAGGTCGATGTATTTTTGATTGTCTATAAGGGGAAGGCTGGGGGTCCGGGAAATTGGGACAGACTCGGCCATGACACAATAAACCGAGTGTCTCGAGTGAAGAAAGACCCGGGGAGAATTGATGGATGGATGGATATACAAGCGATATATATTGAAAAGACTGGTTTAGAATAAAAGGAAACGAAAGAAAAGAAACCCAATCAAAAGACCAGATGTTTTAAACTATATTAAAGAGGTCTCACGATGTATATCCTATGACCTAGAGTTAGAGATACCCGCTGACGCGGGACATAAGTTGAGATGAGACGAATATAAGGGAATAAAATGAGGTTTATTAATCCAGCAGAGAGTCTAGTAGGTGGGCGGAAGCCCAGATATATATGTATATGATAGACAGTATAGACCCTGATAGTCGCGTGGTAACCTCATATTCCAACACATCAATACAAATGTGTTCCTTGTTACCGTTAGCTTCTTACTTCCAGATCCAAGCTCTTTGTTTTCTGATTTCAATCTCCGAAATATCCCACGGAGGGGAAGATTATATCAATTCATTTTGATTTTGATTTCGAGAACATACTAACAATCGGCTATTCTATCATATCCATTGATTTGATTACTATTATCTTCAAAAATCTTCATACGTACCTATCGTTGTGGAGGCTAAGGTAACGGGGGACTAAGTATGCCTTAAGGTCAGTTGCTCGAATTCCCGAGGCAAGTAATCTGTATATAGTCTCTTCTCGCCGACTTTTGGTTAGAAAGAGAACTTAGTCTCATAGCCATCCGAAATCCATTGCAGACTCTTGTAGTCTATTTTATGTAGTTATTTCCTCATTATTTGGTTGGTTAGGTAGGTGTCCTTTTCGGGTAAAACACCACCAGTTCCCCCTTTCTCTCCCACCACTAATGTGACAGTACATAAATAAAGAGCGTTAGATACCTACTACTAACGGGCAAACCTCAAACCTCTTACATCTATACAGTTTAGCACGGACATTCTTGCCCTCGTATGAGAGCCCTAGGCTATCTGTGGAATCCTGCTCCAAAGACGATCTTTCGTCGTCTCAATCACGAATAGCAGCTACTTAACGATGCTTGTATGCCTTTCTTGCGCCAACACCCTGCGCAACCGGCACCCTTGGTGGTAAGGCTGTACAATGAGAACCCATGAAAATTCGTGACAACCAAAAATCTCATGCACCTCCTGACATAGAAGTTTTCCCTTCATGGGAAGGAAACCGTACATCCTTAATTGGTAGTCCGTCTCATCGTTGATGTCAGCCGGCGGACCCTGGGCTATGCCGCAGGCGGTAAAATTACGGCGCTGAAAAGCTAGACCGATTTCGAATATGGGAGACCATGTCTGGATGGTGACTGATTGGGTTCCTGGTGGATCTGTTGTCGCTGTGATAGAAAGAATTATAATGAAAAATTCACCATCTCAAAACGTTAGTTAGTGTACTAGGAAACATGGGGTTGGATATGTAGGTAAGATCAAGTTAAATCAAAGGGACTTAAAGACCTAAAAAAGAAAGGGACATTATACGAAGCAGTATACTAAGATAGATCATTTAAGACTCGAGCATAAAAGTCTTATAGTATTACCTACATATGCACGTCATGATTATAAGTGAGTCGTCATTTAATCCAGATCCCGAGGACCCGCAGAGTCAATTCCGGATGGTCAGCGGTATACTGGCGAGCATTTTCGAAAGACTATTGGAAATCGGACGCAGGATAGACCTGTAGTAGACCCTCCAGCACGTGAGAGAGTAAGTGAGGAAGATAGCATTTATCGCCCTACTATATATGCATGGTCCAGATCAGGAAAAAAAAAAAAAGGGGGGGGGATGAAGTCGCCCCTAATAACCGCGACACCTAGTCCCGGTAGGTCAGCAAGGGCTCTGTGGGAAATCCTAAGCCTAAGTTGGTGAATTATGGCGATCATCAGGCTGGCAACAGTGCTGACTCCAATTCGGAGGCCAAGTTCGCCAAGGCTGCTGCCATGAGGAGGTAACGAGCACTACCTATTATGACCCGATGTATACGAATGATGCATCAGACTTTTTCAAGCTGATAGGGTGATCGCGGCGAGATCATTCGGAAAGGTCGTAATGCAACATTGGCATCAGCAAAAAGCGGCAGAATGGTACGATGTTGAACATGGCAGATGTAGAATCGTCGATCGAGAGTTGCGGCTAGTTGGAGAACTGGACTCGACCTTAGCCACACTCCTGAGATTCCAGCAATGGAAACGGAATAATAACATGATGACATTATGTCGAAATGGATCAATAACTAGAGCAAGACCAAAATATGTTACCCCCGGGTCTATATATCCCAGTGGCTGTTTTAAACCATAAGCATCATATTTCCCCTGGGGGAGGGCAGAACAAAATCTCCTGTATGTATCCTTCAGGATCTTTCCAGGTTTGCACCAGCTTCGTAGGAAGAGCGGCGCATACCTATTGAAGTATACTCATCGGCTGTGCTGCCTACCTATGTTACATGTTTGCCGCCGGGGGAGATTTGTCTGGAGAGGCGTTGACAGAGAGTGACTGCGCCGCATTTGTACTTAGTCGCTTGGGTGTGACGCACAGGTATGAAGAATAGGTTGCATATCAGGCAAACGGGTCGCCTGTCTGCCTAGCTGTGGTGTTTATTAGCTGTGAAACATACATACATACACATAGGATCCTATATAAACAATATCTACCTAACTGAGAATCAAAAACTCCTTCCCCTCTTCTTGGCTCTTCGATCTCACCGTTATTTTATCTATAAGAAATCAATAATCAACATACTCTGAGCATCCATAGCTCTTCGTCATCCGCAAAAATCGGGTGAACATATACTTATAATATCTTGGACCTTGGCTACATAGTCACATACCATACATCATGTTAAAGATCGTCACCCTCGCCTTACGGGGCTTCTTGGTACGTCTATCATACGTGATAGCCACCCCGATGAGCAATATACTAACATACTGAAGCTAGTATTCGGTGCGGTTGTCCTAGGTCTCTCAGTTACTCTTGCCAAGCATCAAACAATCGGCAGTCCTCCGTCGGAAACCTCATTCAGCAGCTTCTGTGGTGCGTTCGGCATCATCGTCACGGCGCTCGGAATTCTAGCCTTTTTCTTCGACAAGATTCCTTTCATTATTGTGCTAGGGGCGGACGCACTAGCATCGGTATTCTACCTAGCGGGCGCGATTGCAAGCATACGAATCCTGAGCTGGGAGCTATTGCTTTCTCTACCTATATAATCTATGGCATAAAGCTAATAGCACGACTACACAGGCCTTGACCGTCGCCCTTAAGCCTGTATCAAGCTGCACATCAAGCGACGTCACTCAACGGTTACTTCGATATAACAACAAGTTGTTGAACGGCGGCTGCTGGCACAACGACGGACTCGTCTGTCCAAATGCGGGTTCTGGTAGTGGTAATTCCTACGATTCATATACGTCGGGCCGCTGCCAAATGACCCAGGCCGACTACGTGTTCGAATACTTAGGATTCCTCTTCGGCGCTGCGATTATTGTTGTCGGTTTCATGTATCATCGACGCAACGGCGGCGGATCTAAGGTCTTTGTTTGAGCAGTATATAATGCCCGGGCGAATCTAATGTGGGAAACGCGATCGGGTGGGGTTTTTTTTCTCGTTTGGGCAAAACGGCAGCTTATGATAACTTGGAGAGTTGTCGGATTGGAATGAACACAGCCCATTACGACACTCGGGATTTTGAGAATAGGTACCTAGGTATGGTGGACTTCCAATTTTTGGGTTTCTATCTTTCAGTTTCTCGCTAGGCTTGAGAGACGGCTGGGTATCTTTTCAATGAACGATACCAAGCATGTTGGTGACGAGGTTACAGGTTGGAAATATTCGAGTGTTTGGAGCATGAAGGAATAATGACTGACCGGGCTGTGAGAGCCTTTTTTATAAGCAGGCATTCTACAATAATAACATGTGTTTTAACCAATTGATGATAGGAACCTTGCCAGGAAGATCATAGAGAGATTCAATGAGCTAGTTTCAGTCAACTTTACCACCTTGTATAGGCTAACGAGAACTATCAAGATTGATCAACCCTATCAATCCTAGGGCTAGAGAAAATGGCCGCCAAGGGCGGGGCTAAGTATAGGGTTACATCAATAGAGCGAACTGAATTGTCGAAAGGGTGTCTAGAGGTTGAACTAAGTCCTGAATTGCTGTATGAGGCTCTATCTTATGAAGGTTCTACCTTGACATATCCGACCGAGGACGCGATCAAGAACCCTACAAGAACTACCTAGGTCTCCCCTTTCAACCTTGATGAATGAGGATCAAGCTTGGCAATGCAAGCAAGGAGCTTCCCCGCTCAGGCACGAGCATCTAATTCATCATCTCATTGGTTCATCTAAGACAACATGCACTTAGAGATCACCGCGTACACCCTGATGTTCTACACTATGAAGCAGCGTTAACTAGCAGCGCGGAAACTATTGTGTTTCCCACTTGCTCTGTTTAAGTTCCCATCCCCAAGATCCCGAAGACTACAAGGGCTTAAACACTATAAATATTGCCAACTAACCCCTACACAATGTTCTCGCTGTCACTGCGGGTGTGTTGCATCTGTGCTTCAATTACTCTAGTGACGCCGATCATAGTGCGGCACCTCCTCGATCCAAACATGGTAAGCACTTTATCTCCCCTGATCCTCATCCGGAAGTCAGTATTAACATGACTACCCACCCAAGGTCGCCGTTCCAGGCCGAGGCACCTTTAGTGCGGCTACCCTATGCTGTAAGCGATGTCCTCGACGACTTTTTGCTTTACGGACTTGCTAACTAATACACGAGGCAGATCTCGTTGGCACCTCGAGCTGCAGCTATACTAAGAATGGTCTGAGGTGGACAGATGCGGTTCGGATGAACCAGATCCAGGTCATCGGCACTCATAACAGCTATCACCAAGAGTCTCCCATCGAGGCGAGGGTGGAGCAGGCCAAGCTGCTTGACGATGTTATCAATTACTATTACTCGCACCCGGCCCTGGATATCCAAGCGTCGCACCAATCCGTACGCAACCTGGAGCTAGACATCTTTGCCGATCCCGAGGGAGGCAGATACGCCAAGCCCTTGGTGATCGAAAGATCCGGCACCGCGCTCCCCCCACAAGATGTCATGAACAAGCCCGGCGTCAAGGTCCTCCACGTCGCAGATGCCGACGTCTGGCCGTCCTGCTACACCCTGGTCGACTGCTTGAGCATAGTCAAGAAATGGTCCGACGCACACCCGCTGCACGTGCCCTTCCCATTCATGATCGAGTTCAAGACGGCGGAAACCGGCATGGGGGGCGGCGTCGCCCCGATCCCCTGGGACAACGCCACCCTCCTCGACGACCTCGACGCGGAGATCCGGTCCGTGTTCCCGCCGTCTCAGCTGATCACGGCCGACGACCTGCGGCGCGACGACGACGACCTCACGCTCGAGGAGTCGGTGCTGCGGCACGGGTGGCCGGACCTGGACTCGGCGCGGGGGCGGTTCCTGTTCCTGATGGACAACGAGCCGGGGGCGATCCGGAGCGCGTACACGGCGGGCGGGCGGGCGAGCCTCGAGGGCCGCGTCATCTTCACCAACTCGCAGCCGGGCCGCGCCGACTGCGCGTTCCAGAAGCTCAACGACCCGCGCAACGCGACCAACCTGGCGCGCATCCGGCGGCAGGTGCGCGCCGGGTACTGGGTGCGCACGCGCGCCGACGAGCCCCTGACCACCGTCCTCGGCAACGACACGGCCTCCATGCGCGACGCGGCCCTCGCCAGCGGCGCCCACGTCGTCAGCACCGACTTCCCGAGCTACGGCCCCTCGAGCCGGTGGCGCGTCGACTACGCCGTGCGGTTCGCCGGCGGCAAGGTCGCCGTGTGCAATCCCGTGAACAGCGGGCCGAACTGCGCGGGCAAGGTGTTGGAGCCGGAAGAGTACGTTCGCAACTGAGGCGCGTGGGTGGGTGTCGCGTATAACAATAATAGGCTTGCTTCGTTGCCTCCTGGATGCAAGGGACAAGGAGGGGGGGATACAGGGCCTCTACTAGTTATCCTTTGCACTAGGTTGGTTACTGATGTATGAATGAAAATATAATATAATATATACCTAATCATCGAAGATCTTGCGGCTTATTTTACTTTTTGATTTAAATTGGTAGGTAGGTATCTAGCAACAGCTTCAGTGACCAAAGGTATAATAGTGCAAATCGTAAGCTACTACCATCTCTCTTTATATCTCAGATAGAAGGCCACTTAGTCAAGCACAGGTCCTTCGTGGGCACACCTAGGCTCATCTGTATTAAGTCGCGAGATACTACATTAGATACATGTTCTCCCGTGGCATCCTATTCATCAAACGGCCTGATAACAACCTTCTCCCCGGAGACGCCATTTTTGTTCTTTGCTAGAGCGGTTTCGATGGCAGCGAGACCTCCCGGGATAACCAGCGGCTTATTCGGCTTGAACAGCCCCTTGGCGATGTATCCGTCCTCGCCTCCCAAATTCGCCATCAGCGGCTCGGTCAGGTAGCGGAGCTCCGCCTTGCTTCCCAGACCCAGGATCGGCCTGAAGGACGTCTGGGGCTCCTGCTTGCACAGCTCCTCGAGCTCCTTGCTAGTCGTGGCTTGGACCCCGTAGACGTGGGTGTTCTCCGTCTTGGTCAGCTGCACAATCTTCACGCCGAGCACCTGCGTGGACGCGATGGAAATCGCGTCGAAGACGAACACCAGGGGCAGGTCGCCGACGGCGGACGCGAAGTCCTCCGGTCCCGACTTCGACCTATCGAGGACGGCGTGGGCACCTAGACTCCTGAGATGCTCGGTGTGGGCGGCGCTCGAGTTGGTGATGATCTTGGTGAAGCCAGACAGTCGGGCTAGCTGGATGGCGTACTGTCCGACAGAAGAGCTGCCCCCGATGATGACGATTGCCTTGTCCTTGCCGACCTGGTCGCCGCCCTTGTCCCAGGGCGGGGTAAGGCCGTGGCCGGTTTTGTCGTAGAACGCAGTGACCACGGCTACCGTCGCAAGGCTGATGCCGGCGGCCTCGTCGTCGCTGATGTTGCTTGGGGTCTTGCCGACCAGCTTGGCGGGCATCTTGCAGTACTGCTGGAAGGTCGATGCATCGAAGTTGTCGATGATGCCTTGAAAGAAGACCCTGTCCCCCACGGCAAAACCAGAGACCTCGGGCCCGACTTCGGCGATCTCGCCGGCTGCGTCCGAACCAAGCACGGCTGGGTACTTGCTGATGAATACTTTGTAGTCGCGCATTTTCCAGTCGACCGGGTTGATTGCGGTTGCGGTGATCTTGATGGCCACCTCGCCCTTCTCCAAGGGCGCCAGGGAACGGGGGCTGGTGACATGTTGTGCGCCCGGCTCCGGCACTAGGGCTGCTTTGAAAGTTTGAGGGACAGTCATTTCGATATCTTTTGTCCTCAAGCAGACGGTATTAGTGTAATACTTATGTAGTGGTTTCGTTTCAGTTTTGTTTGGTTGTGATATTCACCAAGAGGGGAATTTAGGGGATGAACTACGTATTATATACCTAGCGTTCAGCTATCAGACCTACCTAACCTAAGTATGTAACTAGGGACTTAGCTTGGCGATATTCTCCAACTTTTAATGTGTATGTATTATTAATGCACATTAAACACCAGTGACTATGGCGCCGAGATAAATCACTCGATCACGACATGTCGGTAGCCAAAATGGGGCTGTTATTAGGTACCTACCTAAGTAAGTAGGTTACATAGGTCAGGTATGTAGGTAGTATCCGAGACATTGATGCAGACTTTCGCCCCCTTGACGCCACCTATATTCATCATTATGTAATATTTGATGTGAGTATAACATCACCAACCTCGGGCTATACTAGTTGCCCCATATTTCATTCTTATAGTGGTTGATTTCTTTCTTTCCTAGTATTCCAATTCATTCTATTGTTATCTTTGGTACCCCTATCTGTTTCCAATTCGTACATACCCACCGAACAGTAGTAAGTTGTGTCGTGTACGTACGATCACGGGAGAAACAGGGGCGTCTGGCTCTAGTTAAAAGCGGCTTTCTGTGTGAGAAAACCACATTCTTGTCTCTTAATTCCTCTTCTGTGTGGTCATCGCCCTTGTACCACATTACTTGAAAGACCGAAGCGCTATCCGCTGCGCCGATTCCGAGCTGTAAGCTCTCTGATTCTTGTCGGACAAGAATGCAGCGGGAAATAGGGGGCCTTGATAATGTCCGCCTTTCCTAGGACGACGTCTGAATTTGGCACGGGTAACTGGGAAAGTGCGTTTCCCTCCTTGAAACTGTCCATGGGCTCTCCATAGTTCCCCTGCAGGAGGATGGTCTTTCGCTCTCGTCAATGGCGCAGAGATTGATGAGGAGATTAAAGTCCCGCGCTTCCATTATAACCTCGAGTTCCAAGTAAGGAGAGCCCAAATGTTCGAACGAATCTGAAAGTATGTGCCAAGAGAGAGTCCCATATAAGTACATCACCTCTTTTACTGATGCCAAGGTGTTAGATAATTGTATATCGCGTGGTAGAGTATTTTGCCCAGGTCACGCCGCCGTCATACTTTTTTGAGTATTACATGTTTTAGATATAAGAAAACACTACCAATTCCCGGAGATAAAGGGATACGTAGCTGTCGTAAGGCGAAGGCGAGAAAGGGGGCATGAATACTCTGACTAATGAATCCCCATCCCCCAGATGCCCTCTTTACATCGATTCGTCGAGGATCTGGCGATATAGGGGATATATAATACTCTCGGCGTCATCTTCTAGCTCTTAACCCCGAGACGGGACGTCGAAGTGAGGAGTACCTACTGCCACACACTAGGTTAGAGGTATGTAAGCGGACGTTCCCTAAGGGGGGCACCCGGACTTTGCGGCATTTTGGGAAGAGACCATGGACAGCAATTTGTCAGCACCATCCGGTTAACACAAGCCGGATATAAAGTTCACCAAGTCTAAGCACAGTGGTATAAAGTGTACTAAGTGCTGTCGCTGACCGAGTAGCTACCGGTAATTATCTCTCTCTATCTCTCTTTCTCTGTCTTTCTTCTTCCATGACGACTTTGAATTATAAAAACTAGCAAAAACTCCTTCGCATTACGACTCTCGGGGACGACAATAAACTCGTTTATACACTCTACATCTCATAATAGAAGCATAGAGAACAAGCTACTACCGGCTATCCGAGGTCATCTGCATAGTTCGCTTAGCTAATACCACCAACTCTTCCTCATCATGGCAACCGAGGGACTCTTCCGGGTAGACGGGATGGTGGCCGTGGTGACCGGCGGGGGAACCGGTAACGAACCCCCCCCTCCCCCTCCCCCCCCCCTTCCACTCTTCCCTGTTTATTTACAGACTACCTACCTATATCTCCATAGTGCTGACAAACAGGGAAACTAAGGTATCGGCCTGACCATTACCAAAGCGCTGGTGGGGGCCGGCGCGAGTAAGGTGTACATCCTCGGGCGGCGGCGGGAAGTGCTCGAGGCGGCGGCGTCCTCGAACCCGGCGGCCATCGTGCCGGTGGTGTGCGACGTGGGGTCGAAGGCGTCGCTGCAGTCGGCGGCGGACGCGGTCGCGCGGGACACGGGGTACGTCAACCTGGTGGTGGCGAACTCGGGGCTGGGCGGGGTGATGGCGCGCTGGCACCCCGAGTCGAGCGTGGCGGAGGTGCGGCGGCGCCTGTTCGACGGCGTGGCGATGGAGGACTTCACGCAGACCTTCCACGTCAACGTCACGGGGGCGTACTTCACCATGCTGGCCTTCCTCGAGCTGCTCGACGCCGGCAACCGCAACGCGCTGAAGGGCGGCTTCGGCGCGCCCCTCAGGCCGGGCGGCGACGTGCCGTCCATCCAGAGCCAGGTCCTCTTCACGAGCAGCATCTCGGCCTACAGCCGCATGTGGATATCCAACCCGTCGTACTCGGGGAGCAAGGCGGCGATCGCGCATCTCACCAAGCACGCGAGCACGAACATGGTTCGCTACGGCATTCGAGCCAATGCACTGGCTCCGGGCAGTACGTTTAAACCGTTTGAGACATTTCCCTCTGTTTGTTGAATAATCTAACAAAAAGCTTCCACAAAGTCTTCCCTTCCGAGCTGGCTACTGCGCTGATCGGTGAACGAGACCCCGGGAAGGAGACGCCTGATGATGATATGTACATCCCCGCTCGGCGGTTCGGCGGCGACGAAGAGATGGCGGGAACGATTTTGTATGTTGCGAGCCGAGCCGGGGCTTTCTGTAACGGCCTCATTCTCGTGACCGATGGAGGAAAGCTGTCAACTATGCCGTCTGACTACTAAGGCCTTATGATTCTAGCCTTGGACGAGTTTGATGGCAAATATGAATCATTCCCCATAACCTGGTTATCGCAATATACTGCCATCGGCTTGCTCAGTTGCCTACCTACCTATGCACAGGTATGACATAGCAAAAGTCGGTATAGCAGTTTCGGTTAGGAGTATTTATAGACCAATACGTTCACTTCAATTCATGGTCCAATTCAAATTGATGCAATCATCATCAATCGCATTATTTCTCAAAGGGAGAAATACTTAGTGCTCTCTATAGTTAACCCAAATCACGCGACTACTACTGCTGCAACCTAGAGAGATCGATCATGTTGTGAATATTTCCCATTCAAGAAGCCCCAGAACCCGTCGGGAGCAAGTACGTGGGAAGCGTAAGGGGGGTTTTTTTTTCACCCCATTCTCGAGGTTGTGATATCTTGCACAACGCGTTGGACACGGTAAAGATCCCCTAGTCCAGTGGACGCGCGGCAGGTTTTGTGTGCATGTATGTGTGTATGTATGCTGGACCCCTATTTTTCTAAGCAGATCCTGTACGTGACCGATGCTACCTCCTCCCTCCTCCCTCCTCCCCAAACCCAGGTACGTACGTAGGTGTCTCTGGCCTAAGTCTTGTTGGGAACACAGATTCCCCCGCCAATTTCCAATCTGTCACAGTCGAGACCCTGATTCTCGTGCAACAGGGCATCGAGGGACAGGGACTTGTCCTCGGCAATGCCCCAGCAGGTGTCGCCCGGCCTGATGGTGTATAGGCTGCTCTGGTCCCCGCATGTGACGTCCAGGTCGTGACCGCCGCCGCGGCCGCGGCGGCTGATGAACCAGAACACCAGGAGCAGGAACAGCCCCACGAGGAGGAACCAGTTCAGCAGCGGCATCATCTCTTGTCGCCACGAGGCGTGCGGCCGTGCGTCGGCGGGGACTGGCGGAAAGGGCGGCTCGGTGGAATCCTCGTCGTCGCCGTAGGGCGCGCTCGAGACCCGGTGCAGGCGGCCATAACGGTTGCCGGGGGCGCTCTCCCAGATGCTTCCATCGGCATCGCGAAAGGTGTAGGTTTGACTGTCTGCATCGTAGCCAATGCGTTGCATGCCCTCGGGCAAGCGTTCCTCGTCCGTGTCGTATTGCGACCAGCGACCCATGGTTCCGTTGGGAGGTGCTAGGTAGATAGGTAAGAGATTCGGGAATGGGTTGTTTAGATGGTGGGTTGTGAGTGAGACTGCGTGGGTGGGTGGTGACTTATAGTACTAGGTAAGTAGTATGGTGGGACATTTGATGCTCGTGTTATGTAGTATAATGCAAGAAAAGGAGAACTTGAAACACCTGAACACGCCACAAAGACGGGGATACATGGGGAAGAGTGAGTTGTCGGACCAGCTGACGTCAGCTATGGTACTGCAAGTGCATAACAAGAGTTCAGCCACCTCTCGTATCGAAAACTGGCACCTGTAGGTAGGTACCTAGGTACGGTTAAAGATGCATTCCATCTGTGGCTGATTGATGCACCAAGCCTCCCCCGGTCCCCACTGTTGCTGAACTGGCATCTTATTAACCTAAATACCTACTATACATAGTATTTACTTACTTACCTACATTGTACCTAGCACAGGTACCCATAGGCCTTATCACCTTGCACTCACCATGCCAGTGAACATTAATGTACTCGTATCAAATGGACCTACCAGACATAAATACAGTACCCCGTATAGTGTAACCTAATAGGAGAGAAGTCCATAAGCAACAGAGCGCCATCACTAAAGGAGAATAATTGATGTAAATACCTAACCCAAGGAATTACCTACATATTCCAGAGTACTTACTTATATTCCAGCTTTTTCACGTAACCAACAACTTATGACGCTTCGCATGCAATCTCATGTTCCTCTCTATGCATTTCTAACCTACCTAGAAAGGCGTTTGTCTGCATCTAGCTGCTTTTAATGCCCATAGCCTCCTGAAAACCACTTACAATGATGAAGATATCCTAACCTTAGCTAGCTTCCGTTAAATATCGCATCTCAAGCCCAGCGTTGTAACAACTCGATTTGTATGTACAGGTTGTTTTGCACTATGTACCTATGTGTGTGTGTATGTCTAATAAAATCACAATTAAATACTTCTAAACCCGTAGCTCGATTCGCAGGAATATAGGGGTATGTCAAGAGAGAGAGAGAAAGGGGGGGGGGGGGGGGGGGGGGGAGGCTCTACAGACGTTAGGGCAGTTCATTGTTCGCCTTCCCTAGAACCCCGACTTCGACTTCGACACCCGGACAGACCCCGAGTGGCTCAAAGGGAACACTGGACTCAAGCGAGAAGAAAAACAGCCAAAAACGGCACAGACAAAATCCATCACCATAGGGCATCATATAGTTATAAGTAGGCATATGTATATATAGGTATATATTCCGCATCCATCACTCAGACAGGACTCGGTGGGTCGTGATGGCCGTGGGTATTCCCGGATGATGGGTGTTATACAAAGGTAATAAGGATTAAAAAAAAGATTCTCGTCTCTTCTCGTCTCGTGTCTGTCCTCTTTTTGTATCACTTCATCCCCCCCCCCCTCTTCTTTGTCCAAACCATTTACTCTTTCTCGGCATTATAGAGAGAAAAAAAAAGTTAAAAAATGCGTGTATCTGATGCGAAACGGACGGGTGGGAATATGCTATCCTACTAATATACAAGAGGAAGATTATCGATCGGATGATGATTTGACTCGATCCGAGTTCCTTCGAAAATGCAAAAATAAAAGATAATATTAAAAAAAACCGCTGGTATGCAAATGCAACACAACGCCAACTCCTCTGTTCGATGCTTTTTCTTTCATGCCTACCGAATTGTATTACACGTTTTCAATGGGGGGGGGGTTTTCTTTTTTTTTTTCCCACCTGGGGCAGAGATAGTGAACTTGAATCGCTTTATGGTCAAGTTCATCGTGAGCCATTTGCGTCGTTGAACCGGATATACGAAGTAGTGAATGGTGCGCTGGTAAATTCAAGACGCTAGCATTCAACAGCTCTCTGGCTCAGGTGTCTTCTTTGGAAACTGCGCTTCGTGTTGCTATCCCCGTCTTCATCACCATGTCCAGTCTGAGGGCTGCTTGCAGGTACAGTGTTCTTTTTGGGCCGACCTCTAGGTCTTTTAGCAGGCATCTCGCCCGCCGTCTGGACCTTGACCTCAACCTTGGTCTCGACCTTGGCTTCGACTGTAGCAACAGCGATGGTATCGGAAGTGGACTTGGCGGCGCTGGAAGGGAGCCTACGTCCGCGTATCTTGGCCTCGTCGTCTGCGGTGAGAAACCGATGGACTGTGCGGTGGTCGAGGATACGCTCCTCCTTGTCGTTCTTGCCTTCCTTCTCGGTCTTAGGCCATTGGTAACCATAAAGCTTCGAGTGACGCTCGCATCGTGGGCACGAGCTTCGGGTGTAGTAAGCATTTTGTTGCACAAAAGGATCACCACAGTTAGTACAGTGAATCCAAGCAGTGTTCGGCTCGGACAGCAGCACTGGAGTGAGGGTGTAGTCGCCCGGAGTGCGCTTGCTAGTGGGACCGGTTGGCTCCTCGTCACAAGCCTCCACCGAGCGCTCTCCACCCTTTCGCGGCTTGCCTCTCGCACGACTCCGTCCACGGCTAGCTCCCTCTTCCGCAGAAGAACCAGTTCCAAGGGAGCTCTGAGAATCCTGAGTGACTTCACTAGATATAAGAGTAGCCGGGGGCGGTAGAGCAATAGGTTCAATGGGGCCTAGGACTTCGATGGTATCACTAACGGGATCGAGCGTCGCTGGTTCGGCATCGGACTGGGTCATTGTCTCGATAGTAGGCAATGGTACCTCCGAGCTGGGTTCTTGGGTGACGGGCAAAGAAGGCGTGATCCCGACCTCTGATAGAGATGGGGTATCTGTGCTCTCTTGTTTCACTTCCATCGTCTGTTGCTTCGTCGGAGTCAAAACTGGTGATTGCAAGATTGACTCCTTAGGATCTTCTTCGGGGGTTGAGACATCAGTCAAGATGAGGTCTACACTCCCAGAATCAGACAGAGAGTTTCCGCTGAGTGATGTATCGTCACTGCTCCGCCTACTCAAGGTCGTCGGGACCGATACTGGCTGGACTTCATACTGAAGAGTCTTCAGCTTCTTCGCCGGGGTCACGGGAGGTGTCTGCAGCGCGTCAAACTCTCGTTTCCTCTTCTGGCGGAGAATGCCCTGAGGCTCCGGCGAGCCAGTCAATAACGCCGCCTCAGAATCCACCTTTGCGGTCTTCGATTTCGTCTTCCGAATTCGGGGCCTGATGTCAGGGGTAACCGACGGCGTTCGAGATGCCGATGCACAGCTGTCGTCCCGTCGCCTCCGACGCAGTGAATATCCTTCCGACATCGATTCCTCAATGCTCTTCTTCAGCGCGACACCACCTTCACCTTGCGACCATCCATTGACGCCCTTGTCCTCGCATGTCTTGCAGAGGCACTCGCAATTGTCCTCTCCAAAGTAGTTCTCTGCATATGACACGGTGATCTCTTCTCCGACTTCGATATTCTGGGTTGCGACAATCTCAATACCAGACTGGCCAGTAATCATGAGGCGCGCATTAGCTGCGCAGTCGTGGTTGGCAAATCGCGCGGGGCCCATGAAGAGGGCTGCGCACTTGTTCCTCGAGCTGACTACGATACTGAAGTCCTTCTTGCGCTTTGAGAGCTCATTGTCCTCCTTCTCCGTGATAGTCACTCGGATGCCAGAGAGGTATTTAATGGGCTGGCCTTTTTTGAGAAACTTGCGAGCGGTCACAGCGGCTTCGTGGGAGACAATCGTATATCGGTTGGTCGACGAGACTTCGAACGGGCAATCGGGAAGATATATTTGCATATAGCGACGCAAATGAGCACGGAAGTCTTCCTTCTCCTTGTCGGTCTTCAGCGCATTGTAGAACTTGCGCAATCCGTCTGTCGCAAGCAGCTTCGATTCGGCAACTTGGAGATCCGGGTTGACAATGATGTCAGACTGGACGATCTTGGTGATCTCCTCTTCTCGGATGCCTCTCGAGGGGTGGTAGGAAGGACGGTTTTTGGGGATCGTAGTCCAGTAGAAAGCCTGGGCGAGGGTTAGCTATCTCTTGTTGCGTAGACTGGCGCAAGCACGGGGGGCCCTGTTAACATACATGGTCGACAAGCGCATCGGTTAAGATATCATCATAGGACGACAATTGGGCCAGAGTAAGGGGCTGCTTCTTGAGAGAGGCAGGAATCGGAGCCATTGTCTACAACAATCGTGCGCAACAAGCGTAGATGGCTAGCCAGAGACAGGGCAGAGCGGTGGAACTTGGAGAGTGAAGATGGTGAGGGAGGAATGGGGAGATTCCGGGCACAATGACAAGGCTGCAGAAAGCCGCCTGTTTTGTTGGCGTAGTACTGAGTAGTAGTAGTAGTGGTTGTTATTGTTATTGTTATTGTTGGTCGGTTCGGTGGTTGGTTGGTCGCAAGTGTGCCGAAGGAGGTTCTGTTCAAAGGAGTGTGCGAGGATGTTGTTCACAGGCCACCCCGTAGGCCCCCTGAAGATTCCTGAGCGTTTCTGAGGGTGGAGTGGCTTCTATTCCGGAGCAGTGATGCCAGGGTAAATACCTCTTCGGCCAGGGAAAGGTAAACGTGAAGCGTGGCCAAAAAGGTAGACTCGATCTATAATGCAGCCACTCATCCACCCAATCCGGCAATATTACGCTCAGCTTCACTGTTCGCAAGCCAATCTCTAAAGGAAAGTAGACGGTGCGAAGGTTATCGTCGAAGGGCTGGGGGAAAATGAGAGAGGAATGGCAGGAGAGGGAGCGGCAGAGAGAAAGTGAGAGAGGAGAGGAAAGGGATAGGAAGCGCAAGGGAAGCCGAAGTCTCCTGCATCCACAACAACAATAACAACCCTCACTCAAGATTAATGGATCCCAGTAGTAGGATTGTCGATGGTAGACATGGGAATTGGATGGACAGATTTAAAAAAAACCCCAAAATCCGATGATTTTCGAAAACAAAAAAAGAAAAAAGAGAAGAGGAAAAAGAGAAAAAGCTGTCCAAATTCTAATTTTTTTTATTTTCTGTCTAAGCAGGTGAGTAAGAGTGAGTGAGCATGGAGGTAGTGTAGGAAAAGAGACGGGAAGAAGCAAGTGAAGGAGATGCAACTCTACTCCAGACGGCCAACCCAGTTGGTGGTGGGTGGGTTTGGAGTGAGAGCCAGCGCAAAATTGCGGAAAAAGAGGGTGGCAGGTCAACCAGATTGCGACCAATTCAATTTAGCACTACACTACTACCTAGGTTAGGTTGGACTGGGGGGAGGTGGTGAGAGCCGATGACGATGCTGTTGCAGCAACGCTAATAATAAATAGGCCCATGCAACCTCTCAATTCAGGTGGCTTAGGTAAGAGGACATCTGCGGGACGGGACCTGGCTTGCCTGGGTCATCCATGATTCCCCATCCTGTTTTACCTAGTTCCCCCCAATTAAAGCCCAAGCCACACGAGGCTGCAGTTGACCAGGAGAGGAAGGATTGGAATGGAAGACCTAAATAGAAGCTATGATCACCTGTCATCGACCACTAAAATCAAAGCATCCCCTGCGGCGAGAACTCAGCCAGGGGGCGTGGGTAGGGGGCTAGACTCGACCTTCAAACTCTGGACTACCTAGGTACCTACCTAGGTAATCGATCCAGGCGGTGTCTTATCGATTTCGACTTGTCTCCATCTTTTCAGCTTCGGGCCCCCTCCCCTCCCCCCCCAAAGCCAGTAACCAAGTACCTAGGTAGTACCTAGTAGTACACTAGTAGTGTTTTTTTTTCTCTCCAGAGGGCAGAGCCTCGCAAGTTCGAACATCAGCTTCCATCCATAACCATAACCTACACCTCCATTCTTCATATCGCATAGCGAATTGGATTGGACCCTGTTTCGGGGTACACACCACCGCCCAGCATGATCCAACTAAAGGTATAGGAATAGATCTACATTGCTAGATTTTTGGTTTTTTTCCCCCCTTCTAGTTTCTTTTCTTTCTTTCTTCTTTCTTCCGCCTTGTCCTGGTTGCTGCTATAGTCTGAGCTATCTGCTGACTTGACTGGGTTTTGTTAACCCAACCTACCCTACCTAGACTATGCTCAACTGCATCGACAACTCGGGCGCCGCCATTGTCGAGTGCGCGCTCGTCATCGGCCAGAAGCGCCACGCAACGATAGGTACGAAACGGAACCCTATAAACAAACAAATAAAATAAAAAAAACCTTCAGTAACTTATTCTGGCGACCTCTTTTTTCCCTTTCTTATTCTCTCGTCACAGGGGACCGCATCGTAGCCATTGTGCAGAAACAGCGCGGAGCCACCGACGCCGGCATGGGCGCCGCCGCGGCCGCGAACAAGGTGAAGCGCGGAGACATCCGCCACGCCATCATCGTGCGGACGAAGAAGAAGGTGCAGCGGCCCGACGGCAGCGTGGTGCGCTTCGACGACAATGCCTGCGTCCTCGTCAACAAGGCCGGCGATCCTATCGGCACCCGCGTCAACGGCGTCGTCGGCGCCGAGTTGCGGAGACGGAAGTGGAGCAAGATCCTGAGTATGGCGCCTACGCATGCTTAAACCAACCGAGTCTGTCTCTGTCGGGAGGAGGGAGAGAGGGAGAGAGGGGTTATATATCCAAGAGTAGAAAGAGAACTACTACTTCAAAAGCATGTGTTACACATCACGGACAGTCTGGACCCGTATCGCCCAGTATCCTTTCGTGAAAATCGGGCAAGATCACAGGGCATATGTCAGTAATCTTATCATATTGTATTATACTGTATGCATCTAGCAGGCGTTGGGTCGCAGGCACTTCAGCGTTGCAGAATTTAGCCCCTGTCCGCGATCTCCATAGACCCGAGAACGTCATCGAGATCGAATATACAATCACTCCAAGTACCATCTTCTCCCATCAGGTCGTAATCCCCGTCTCCTATGTCCATACCTTTATACCAACGGTCATTCTCGGCGTCACAGCATTCACAAAGGGTGCACCAAAGCTCGGACATGTACAACGACGTGACATTAGATGTAGTGTAAAATGTCATTTCCCATTTGTCAAGATGAACAGCCGAATCCCGGGCGTAAATGGTATGGACACCGCGGAACCACGCCAGACTCCGGTTCCTATGCGTAGCCCCCAGTCAAATGGTGGCATCAAAAGTCCCTGCATATCCCTAGGTAATCCAGGGTCCAGAACCTCAAACCGTGGTTTGTGATCATTGAAAGATATGACCACATTCGCAGCACACGTAGAAAAGTTTCTACCAATGACCATCAGATACTCGATCGTCTCAATGCACAAGCAAGACAGGCGGATACTCACCATGCCAGTTTCGGCGCTTCGTTGTTGAGATTGGAAGAATACGGCTTCCTCATGCTTGCATGCCGGGCAGGTCTTGTTCGACCGAGGGAGCTAGATGACAAGACACATGTCAGCACCAGGTTCAGCAACAGAGAGTTCACACGAAATGCATGCTCCCCAAAGCTGGGTGCCCTGTTGCTAAGGGAGGAAGCCAAAGAACGACACTCTGCCTGAACAGCCCGGCTATCTGTTTGCTCGAATGGGTATCGAAATTTGATTATTATTTTTTCGTATTGGGTTTTTGTTTTATTCCCGGGGGGTTTTTTTACGCAGGACGCGTAATCGCATAGGATGACCCAGGATTCGGTGCGCATTATAGTTATAACGATGCCCATTTCTCGCTACTGGTTGCATGCGTCCTGCTATACGGGAGGTATGCGTGTAAAAGGGATCCGATAGCTCCTGAGGAGGTAGTTATGTTGGGGCTTGGTACCGCATCGAGGTCACCCAAGGGGGACCCCCCCAAAATCGTAGTTACCAAGCGCATATAGTGGACGACAAGGATTGGGTGCAAGAGTAGAACAGAATATTGACCGTTGCACTCATGCTAGGATGTCGGGGGTATCATAGTAGTCGTCGACATCCAACTCTAGCGCCTCTGGGGGGTCGGCATTGGGGTTTAGGGCAATTTCGAAGGGTAAATACTGGGTTATGCCATCTTGAGAGAGATGGGATAGATTCAAGCCTCCACATGAAGCGAAGCGGTCGTCCCAAGCAGCCTTCCCTTCGGCATCCAGCGCGTTCCAATGGCTAGTTAACCGGATATAGTCCAGAGATCTGGTGACAACAAAGTCTGGGTGGTTGATCACGTAGTGATTGTACTCTTCGACCGACGCAGGGTCCTTACACCGATCACAATGGAGCAGGGTCACGCCACATCGAAGACAGAGGGCCAGGCTGTTATCGGCAGAGGCTAGGGCAACAGGGTCAGAAGAAGAAGAAGGGACAGGATTACGAACCGTGGGGTCCGATCCGACATCCTGGGTGACACCGGCAGTCTCGCCCGCCGCGCTGTTCATAACATGGCGGAAGACGCAGCTGGAGGTGGCCTCCTCGGTGTACTGGCAGGTACGACAAGTGAACTGAAGCTTGTGAGCGTCCTCGTCCTCTTTGGGGTACAACATGTTGGAGCACTCGGAGCAGAAGCGAAAGGTGATCTGCTCGAGGTTGTTTTTGGGGGCATCGCCGTCAGTCGTCGAGTTTGGAGTCGCCATCGTGGTTGTGGTTGTGGTTGGTAGTGTTGTTTCTCCTCAATCGAGACAACAGCAATGCTTATTGGTATGAGCTGACTGGTTCAACAAGCTAAGGGGGATATAGTTGATGCAGTGTCAGGACCCTTACTATCGTTGATTTGGCGAAGTAAGGGGCAAGACAAGAAAAGGAAGAAGGTTGCAGGGGACAAACTTGGTGTTAGTGATGACGATGATGATGGTGATGGTGGTGATTATGGTTGTGGTTGTGGTTGTGGTGCAAGTGGTGGTAATGGTGGCCGGTAGTAGTAGTAGCTGTAGTGGTGATAATCTTCTTTTTCTTTTCTTGGGTGGCAGATCAATTAAATGGAATGCGGTGAGTGAGAATGAAAGATGAAGATGAAAATATGCTAGTAGTGACGGATGAAGGCGACAGCACTAGATAGGTAGGTAGGTAGATAGACGGTAGTGGTGGTGGTACTAAGCGGTAGTGGTAGCGGTGGTGATTTGGTAGGATGCAAGTTGGTGTTGGGGGAAAGATGCAGGTGGTGTCGACGACGCTAGCAAGTAACGCAGCTAGGTTAGACTACAAATACTAGTGTAGATGTAGTACCTATGGTATGTAGGTAGTGTTGCTCTAAGTTGATAGGAGCTCCCAATTCCAGGTTTAGAGAAAAGAAATTAAATGGTGGAAGCTTTAGATAGAAAAAAAAAGTTAAAAAAAGACAGAGATATTTAGAAAAAACCACGCTAGAGGTACGAAGTACCTGTAATGCAGTAAGGCGTGGTTCATTGTCCAAGACCTCAAGCATGTACCTCAGGTACCGATTACTACTAGAACATCCTTAGAATCGATCCATTCACTGATCTCAGCGCCCTTTTGCCTCTCCACCTCGTTCGGGATTTCGGAGAAAGCATTTTACCTTTACCTTTGCCAATCAAATAGGCAGCGCACGCGCCATTATGTCCACTCTTCGTAGCACCTGATGTACCGACATGCCCCACTGAGAAGTGCTTTCAAGGTAGCAAGAGAGTGGTTTTTTGTGATTTTTCCATGCTTCCACCACCGGCATGGTGCCTAAGACGTACGCCAAGGGTACCTCCCCTTAACACAAACATGTACACTACAACTCACCCCGCGTTTTGTTTCGCCTAGCCGTTGCTGTGCCAAGCATTAACCTAACCTTAGCCCATTCAGACCTTCTCCTTGCCCCGCTCAACTCTGCATCATCGGTGACCTCGTGATTCTCTTCCCGCTCAAGCTTCCAGAGCAAATCCAACCAAGACTCATTCTTATTTCTCTGACGTCGTAAGTTGGAGAATCATCTCCCAACGCTCACTCCTCACTCTCACTCGGCAAGGCCATCTCTCAAGTCAGCTCTCTGACTTCTTGGTTTTGCAAAAGAGCATCGATCCTGTTGTGCTCTCAAATCCATCTTGGGACGCAGAAAGGCAGAGGGGAAGGGAAAGAAACACGAGAAGAAAAAAGACGGGAGACAGCAAATTAGATCGAGACAGACCGATTTCTTAACCCCTCAAGCACATCCTTGCTAGCCTCCATGCTCCATACGTTGTCGTAAACAGCCTTAGTTGAACTCATCGTCACTTGGGGGGTTTTGCATCCATTTCTATTTGCTACCGGCATTCTTCTCATCCCTTCAACCCTGTATTGAACTTGATCTCAAGCTTTCTGTCGTTGTGTTTCCTTTCCGAATCTTTACCTACCTACCTAACTACTTATTCAGCTTGCTCTATAACATCATGGTGAGCTTACTCTAGCCCTCATCCTTACCTTCCCATCCTTATAGTTCTGGTGTGGAATAACCCTCGCTCTTCATCCGAAGCTCCAGTTATTCATATTCAGAATACGCCATCTATGGGAGTTACCTCGCCTACTAACTACTAGTTCAGGATGACAGCGGTCTTCCACAGGGCTGGGAGGTGCGCCACAGCAACTCCAAGAACCTCCCGTACTACTTCAACGCACTTGAGAAGATATCACGATGGGAACCTCCTTCGGGAACCGACACCGAGAAGCTGAAGAAGTACATGGCAACCCACCACTCCTCCTCCCAGTCTACCTCATCATCCCGGCCCGAAGGCAAGATTCGCGCTGCACACCTGCTAGTCAAGCACCGGGACAGCCGACGACCCGCCAGCTGGCGCGAGAGTCAGATTACACGAAGCAAGGAAGAGGCTATGACCATCATTAAGGACCATGAGCAGAAGATCAAGAGCGGCTCTGTATCTCTAGGAGAGCTGGCCATGAGCGAAAGCGACTGCAGCTCCGCGAGAAAGCGTGGTGACCTGGGGTACTTCGGAAAAGGAGACATGCAGAGAGAGTTTGAGGAGGCTGCATTTGCATTGCAACCCGGTCAGATGAGCGGTGTCATTGAGACGGCGAGTGGTCTTCACCTGATTGAGAGGCTTGAATAGGACCCTGCCGTATCAGGAGATGTCACCATTCCTCGATCTCCCGGTAGCCTCCAGATATGAGGCTCTGTGTTGTACGGAAATAGGTTATTCGCAGAATTTTCGAGGCGTTTTCTCCAGCTATGAACCACGGTAGTATATTACTGGCATTATAGATGGTCCTTGCTATGATATAGCTCGATGCTTACGAGTATACCGAAAAAGAAAAAAAACCGTTCGTCAAGTCATTAGGTGCCTTTTCATGATCCTGCTTCCCTGGGAGCTTCTGCATATCATTACCCTTATGTTGCGATTCTTTTCATCAAATATACCTGGGCAGGCAAGAAAGCTCTCCTGCATGTTCTTCATTATCACCATACTTATTTCATCAGATCCTTGTATCGCTACATATAGCTCTAACTTCTACAGTCCATAGATCTCGTTCTTCTAGCAGCAGTTTACCCACAAATGAAGCTAACCACTAGTTTATCACATGTAACATTCAAGTGAAGGAATGAAGTCATTTGTATAACGCACGCGGGACTTACTTGGGGCGAGTTACTCCTCATATATTTTTAACGAGAAAACCACCGAATGGATGCCCCTTTTCCTTCTTCTAGTCCTAGCCTACGGTCTACGGCAAGGTGACTAGTCTTGCCACATATGAGAGCAGATGATGTATCTGTGCTATCCATCAAGAGGCAAACAGAAAGTTAGAAGAAGATAAAGACACGTTCAACGCACACGTCCACATCCTACCCTCCAAACGTATGACGCTATGCGCGACGGGATCGAACGCGATCGAAAATTTGCGACGTTAGTATGCGGCGAACCACCCACTGCCATTCCCCTGGGAGAGGGTTTCCCCCCAATTTTGGTTTCCTTTCTTTTCTCAACCCTTCTAGTTCGACTCTGGTTTGCCTCTTCAATATCGCCATCTTGTTTTATCCTGGATCGAACGGATCACAGAATAAGAATTCATCAGATGCCACACAGACACGGCAACGGTAGATATTTTTTCTCTTGTCAGGGGATGACAATGTTGTCTATGGTCGTAGGACCGTATAACCCGACGAGAAAACAACATACTCTCAAGTTTTGGCGGGAAGTATAACCGTACCACCGTCCCGATAGGAGAGCTTCAATGACACGTACGGCAGTGGGTTGTACGCATGGACATAACAACTGCTACCAACATGTGATGATTGATAGTGAAGGAAACGTATTTGATCAAGCAGAAGGTCTGAGAGCTAATGACCAGAATCTACTAACCTAATAAATACAGACAAATATCAGCTACTCCCAACGATTATCGTACGAGTATGTGTGAGTGTTCATGGGTGTAATATTATCTACTCGATATGGCTCAGGGGCTCTCCCCTTTCTTAGTTCTCTTCTCAAATGCAGCCTAAATAAATCGATCGATCTCATACCATACAGTACCGATCAACGCATATGCACACCAAATCCATTATGTATCTTTTTTTTCTTATCTTCCCCCGAATCTCATCATGATCCCTTCAAAAGATGGTCCTCCCCCATCGACTTTCCATCGTCCCATAAACCCCATCATAAGATCTCGATCCATCCTACCCGGGCCGAACGCAAAAAAAATAAAAAAACACAACCCCAACCCACCCCCTAAACCCGCTGTATACCTCTCCTGTCATGTCGATGTCAGGTTTACCATAGCCTCCCTAGCGCCCGGTAAGGCCGCCAGTGCCACCGTCATAGCCCCGAACACCGTCATCGCCAGCGCGGAGTACGCGGTGGCCCTCGAGTCTCGCTCTATCAGGAATGCGGTACCCATAGCCGCGGCGTTGATACCCACCGTCACACCGGCGGCTACTACCATAGCCTCCTGGTTCTCGCTCTCGCCGTCGTTGTTGCCCAGACTATCACATCCGACCGCGCCACTCTCTTTCGTAGCCTTCTCGCGCACGCCGAACACCATCGCATCAACAGCCGCGGTCGCACCGTTCTCACTGAGAACTAGCGATGGCAGCCGTACCGGTGCCAAAGCCGAGCGCGGGTGGTTATGGTGGTGTTCATGATGTTCGTGGTGATGGTGGTGGCACCTGCGATCGCGGACGCGCAGCACGGCAAAGAGCCAGTCGCCCGTCATCTGGAACAGGATGCCGCTGAAGATGGCGACGGCGCTCATGAGGGTGGTGCTGCCGCCGAGGTTCTCGATGGCGGGCACGCCGAGGGCCATGGTGACGGAGCGGCCGGCGAAGGCGACGGCCTCGTCGCGCGACAGCCCCACGGCCGCGCCCACGGCCGCGTTGACGAACACGTTGACGGCCGCGAGCGCCGTGCACGTCGCCACCACGGCGCCGCAGCTCGACCACAGCTCCGCCCGGTACTCGTACAGCTTGAACCCCAGGCACACGATGCCCGCGTCGAGGATCGGCCCCGCGAGGTCCCCCGCGCCCACGTGCGCGCCCAGGTCTCCCAAGCGGCCTCCCGAGCGCAGCGCCGCGGCCACGCTCTCCGCGAGCGTGTTGTGCCGCCGGAAGTTGCTCACCACCGCGCCGATCGGCTGCCCCGTGCAGGCCGCCTTGGCCCACAGGTAGCCCGACCCCAGGGCCCAGGTCAGGAGCACCGGGTTCGCGAGGATGACGAGCGCGGAGCGGACGCGCGGGCGGCGCAGCAGGGCGGAGCAGGCCCGCAGGTGCCGCTGGAACTGCACGCAGAGGATCCAGAGCAGGGTGAAGGATAACGCCTCGAACGGCATCTCGTAGCGCGTAGCTAGGTAGGTGGGCAGGCCCACGGTGGCGAGGAGGAATAGACATAGCCAGTAGGGAGCGGTGCGGACCATGAAGTCGACGAATTGAAGCTGTGACGTCGTCCTCGGCATCGGCTCGATCGATGTGAGAGATCCGCTTTTCCCGAAGGCTGTGCTGAGTACTGATAGTTGGGATACTCGCTTGGAGGGCTGTTTCTCGGGGGTGGCCGGCCAGGCTGTAGAGGGACTGGGGCTGGGCCATGATTTATTGCTGCTGCTTTCTAGGTCATTGACCTTCTTCTGTCGTAGACCTCGGATTCGCTGTTCCATCTTAAAACCCCCTAGAGCAAAAACAAACGCTGCTATGTAGCTCATGATCGTGGTTATAACTATATGATATAGTTAGTATAAGTGTTACCATAATATAGCCTGCTTGTCTGTATGTTGTTTGGAGCCGCCACTTACCAAAAGCTGCAGCAATCTTGGGTATATCAGAGCTGTCTGTGATATGGTCCCGGTTAAGCATAAGGAAGAACGCCACGAACCCAAAAGACATGTGGCGGCCGAGGAAATCGCTTGGTCCCTGGAGGTGCTTCTTGTAGAACGGTGCAACTGCTTCACTGATAGAGCCGGCAATGATCACCACAATAGCCAAGAGTAGCATCACAAGGATCGACGCTGGCAGAGTGACAGAGTGAAGATCGAGGACAATTTGAGTAGGGATGATCAAGAGCTGGTTGAGCACAACGAACAAGAGGCCAATACCAGCATCCCTATATCGTTTTGCCGTTGCTGGTGCTCGAATACTCTTACAGAACTGCTGGACGAGGGACATGTTCATCTTGTTACTTATGTGTTGTAGTATTGTATCACAGAGACATAACGGACTGGAGAGACACGCAGGACGATAGAATAGGGGATATGGGCTGTCTTGGGGAGGAGAAAGGAGCAACGAGACAACGGAAAGCTGGGAACTGTAGAGATATAACACTAGCTATAGCCCGTTTGCTGAGGAGAAGAGCCGGCATGAAGTGACCGAGCCAAATCCGGCAGTCTCTCCCTAGATCCAAATCTGGGCCCATCTGAGCTCCCACGGACGAACAAATGGCAGCCCCGTGATCACACAGACCCCCAGGAGAGTCTCCCCGGTGTCCTGGGTGAATCAAGACCGACTGCACAGCATCTCAGAGCGGCATAGGAGAACTACATCCATGAAGTCACACATAGATATTCGGCCAGGGAGGTAAGTAACCGGAAGAGGACTAATAATGTACAACGACCACGAGTTAGGGTAACTGGGACCAGGGG
Organism: Biscogniauxia mediterranea; assembly: GCA_018398605.1. Taxonomy (NCBI): domain Eukaryota; kingdom Fungi; phylum Ascomycota; class Sordariomycetes; order Xylariales; family Xylariaceae; genus Biscogniauxia; species Biscogniauxia mediterranea. The sequence continues at coordinate 4,589,642 of JAGXTR010000003.1, forward strand.
GGACAAGCTTAAGAGATAAAAAAGACCAAAGAAGAAAAAAATCGTTCGGAACACAAGAGCGTCGTCCAATCTTGCTCCCTGCGCCTGTGACCACGACAAATTGTGTGTGGAAGGGCAAAGCAGGTACTTTCAGGTCCTGTCACTTTTGACATTTGCAACGGTGGAGGCATCGCGCAACGGGTTGATACAGACACATGGGTAAGTAATGCAAACGCATGGCTGATGTCCAGTGGCTCCCTCATTGGGAGAGGCCTGCTGCAGATGGCAGATGGGCCAACGACATGCAAGATCAGGAGGAAAGAGGGAGAAAAAAATATCTCTATAACATAAGCGGTGATGACAAGCAGCCTATGCTGGGGAGGCGTCAAAAAAAAAGATCGTTTGAACTTGACAGAACTTGACAGAAAAGAAGCGGTGGCTCCAGCCGGGAACATACCTACGATTTTCCTGCAACAAGGCATCAGAACCGAATAGCGGTCTTGTCTGGCTCTGAACTTTCAGAATATGCTACGCCTTTCTCCCCTCCCCCCCTTCATCCACCCAAATGCAATAAAGAAAAAGAGAAAAAAGAGAAAACCCCATAGAAAAGGGAAGAAAAAAGGAGGAGGAATATGTCAAGAGCTTGTGTACCATCTCAAAGCAATGATGATTGACCGCTGAAGTGTGTCGGTTGCACGGTTCTGGAAACGGACCACTCAGCACTGATCGTTTCGAGACACAACATATAAGACAGCGCTGCCACACAGGACATGTGCTATGCGGACATTATGTAATGTCGTTAAGAGATGTCGTGATGTCTTGTCATTTTTAGTAGGTAGGTACCTAGGTACAAAATTCTTAGCCATTGTTGAACCCTTTTGTTTCTGGATGACAGCAAAGAACTAAAAAAAAGGGGGGGAGGAGAAGAAGGGTGGGTGGGGAGATAGAGAAGATGGTGATAATGATAATGGAGGATAATGTTCCAGAGATATGCGTGAGTGGTAAGGACTTTGCTATCAAAGGGCTTAAGTACTGACCTGTCTGGCTTCATTCTAAAAATAACCAAGACAGGTAGATGTAATCACTAACTTTGAATGCCGGTGACAACCTCTGGAATGAGGCTCTTTATCCTGGTTGAGTTAGTAGTGGTAGTGGTAGTAGCAATAGATAGGTAGGTGGTAGTCGTAGATAGACTGACATGCACATCTCATCTTTTACCCAATATCTTATACCTAGGTACCTAGACTTTAATAAGGGTGATGATGGTGTAATATCCAAACCCCAAGTTGATGATATAGCAAGACGGGGTTTGCTGCTGTTTGTCATCTATCTCTTTTTCTCTTTCTCTCTCTCTTCTTCCCTTACCTATAGGTACCATACTTACTATTCAAAGCGGGTTTTATTAGGACGAATATTCTTACATACATACATGTATGTGGCTTGTTATTTTGACATATCATGTAAAGAGAAAAAGTAAGTAGGAAGTAGAAAAGTTATGCAACGGCTGGTTGCGCCTCGTTACGAAGAGGACGCTTGACTATTGACCAATGTACGTTGGGGCTCTTTTCCTTGTTTGGTCATTCCTTGTTTGGTCAAATGTTGATTGTCAGAACAGGAGTGGTTAGGCGAGTGACTTCCAGCTGCTCAATGCTCCGTTAATCAAATAGACCTCCCTATGGCCTGACCTTAGCGTTGTATTAGGGTAAATATACTTAAGCGAGGGCTTATATACGCTAACCCTCTGTTAGTATAGCGCACATCCATATATCCAAATGACTTGCCATGTACGTACCTATGTACATATGTAGGTACATTTAAGTAGTACCACATGTATATCTGCACGGACCAATAGATCTTTCCATTCTGTTTACTTTAGGTACGAAATACATCCATCCACTCCACACCCTGTTCACCACCTTGTTCACCACCACTACCACCACCATCACCTCGAAGGCCATAACCTGCACTCATCTCTTCCTACATCCAGGAAGCCTTCTGGTTTATTTTTTCTTTCATACATTGCAAAACCCCTTAAACACTTCTGTTGCACATCCTACCTGATTTCTCGTATGAGAAAATCATTCCAACCAGTCTTCGTATTTCGCATGAGGCTAATGTGCACCAGCACCTCCTAGGTATTCTACATTCCACACCTCCAGATCTTCAACCTCCCAGCGGTCAGACATCGCAAGGTCACCACTTCACAGTCTGCCCCTCAGCACACATAAATCTCTCCCAAATCACATTTCTGCTTACGCCTAGTATCCATCCCAAGGTTGGACCACGACGTATTCAATTCTGGGTAAGTTGTTCCTTTTTCTTTTTTTGTGTAATTCGCCTTTTTGCTCTGCCTCCTCTTGCAGCCATCCTCATGCACATCCATCACCGCCGACAAGGGTAAGTGCGGATGGTAACATAAATTTCCTGCTTGTGAGAACTACTCGCATTCTTCAGCCCAAGGCTAGTTCACAATTCTCATCACTTTTTTTCTTTTCTTTTCAACATTCCCATTGTCTTTTTTGGGGAGGTCGCTGGCAGAGGCTATCATGGTGTCTCCTAGAGCGATTGGATCTGAATCTGATCTAGTAAATCACGCCTACTAATATTTTCAACAGTACCTACCTTCAAAAGGAATACTCAGCACCTCTCAATTTACACCCCAACTACCTAGTCAAGCCAAGACCAGACTCAAGGCCACACGTCTTGCCAATCCAGTTTTAGGCATACTCCCTTCTTATTTTGTAAGATTGGTTATCGCATCAGTAAGCCATCCCTTTATTTCATTTTCCCCTCTCACATAGGATATAGGTACACCGCACGGTGAATTCTGCACCAGTATAGTCATAGAACTGTCAGAAGAAAGACTTGAAATCATCCGCCGCTAATCACTTCTATAGCATCCTAGACGCCATTTTAGGATTTTCTTAGCACGCGTGGTCACGCGTACAGTTGCCACCATGGAGAATCCCCAAATCTACCAGCCAAATGCTGTCTTCGACCTTCTTTGCGATGCTGTTGGGGCCAATTCCGAGGCCTACAAAGCAATCCTTAAGCAACTCATCGAACGCTCTGGCCCTTTGTATTCCCAATGGTCTAGAGTTGAGATGATGGCTACTGAGAGCCCTCTGCGAGCCTTGTCCCGGGATGAGTTTCTCTTGTAAGTTGAAAGTCTTTGCTACAATACTTTTGTGAAAACTTCTAACGCCATATACAGTGCTGCCAAGCTTAGAATTGAGAAGGGCTCCAATGCCCATATGTATGATGACTTGGCAAGAATTGCCGCCAAAGTTCCTAGCCCCAACCAGTTCTACGATGCTATCCATGAGTTGGACGCCTATACCGATGTTGTCCAGGAAATCTCTAGCAAGTTCCGACAGCATATCAGCCGCTGTATCGCCGCCCTGAGAGAGCTTCCTTCGCCTTCGGCCGATTATTCTCCAATTAGAGAGAAGATCACTGCGCTCCGCATGAGGAAGCAGTTTCTGGAAGAAGAGGTTTGTATTTTTTTTTGTCCTCTACTTTGAGCTGGAAACCATAGCATCTAATATCAGATCAATAGGTCCGCAACCTCAAAGGCAAAGCCAATGATCAGCTCCGCCGAGTAGAGGGTCTTGTCCGTACTGAGGCACACATTATGGAGACCGAGGCAGAATTCTATGACGACTACTACAACTTTGACAAAGTTCACCGACTGTTCAAGGTTAACACCACCTCTTATGATCACATTCTGAGCAAGCTTCAAGCCCTCGGATGGGAATTAAACTACGATGATAGCGTCCGAGATGCTATCCTCTACAACGCGCGACGTGGTGCAAGCCAGTGAGTTACCTCCCCAATAATTTATAATCTCGACTAATAGAAGGACAGGATCATCCTTAATCTAGCCCACAATTGCCATACGCAACTAAACATTGTGTTCCAGGAGGCTGCTGCCACCTATGCTATCAATGCCCCGAACGTTGCTGAATATGGTCGTGTTGTCAATCAGGAGCGTGAAGCGATCGCCAGCGAGATCCAGTCACTGTGGGATGAGGTTGTCCCAGTGGCCCATATGGCCGTTGAAAGACAGTATCTGAAGCCTATTCTGGACAGCGTCGAGATGGCTAATGAGACACGCGAAGTGCGCAATGCAGCGATCTGCGCCTATGTAAGTCCCTTGTTTCGCACATACTGTCTACTTCTTACTAATTCTAATCTAACTAGGCATCTGCTGTTCTGCGATACATGAACAAGCGCTTGATGGTTTTGGCTGAACGGATTCAGACGCTTGTCTATCACCACCAAGCTCTGTTCAATGCCTTCTACTACTTAGAGGCTCGAGCTCAAGGCGAAGATCCCAAAGCCTATCCTAGAACCCAATCTCACACGGTGAAGATTGCTACTCCTGATGGCGAGGACAATGCTAATCTGGTGGACCTTGTTCGACACTACATGCATGTCTACGGATCTATCCCTATTGAAGTTGACTATGATCCTCTTGAATCACCAATCAAAACTCTCTCGAAGATCGATGAATACGTGCAGAGTCGAGCAGAGAAGGGTCTCCAGATTGCCCAGGACATGCACAAATTCTTCGAGACTGCAGTCAAGGCCGGCTTAGTTGACACAGAGCTTGGAGGACAGATCATTCTTGATTGCATGTTGATGGATAGCGCGACGGGCTTATACGACGATTCAATCTTCACCGACCAACAGTTGGAGGAGTCTGTAGCAGCAACCAGAGCGCAGGTTCATCTCATTCGCAAGATCTTTAACGACCTGCAGTTGACCGAAGCCGAGACGGCCCCTGATTTTGCCTTAGACGCATATAGGAAGATTGCGGAGTGCCTGGCTGCTAAGAACGGCCATGGCTGTTTCAAGCCAGACTCCAGAGCTGCAGTCACTTGCCCGAAGTGCATTCGATGCCTACACTTCCAGAACTTCATCCGTCGATGGGGAGAACATTCCCATCAACCACTTCACATTATGTGAAGGGATCCCCAATCACTTCTCTACTATTCTCATTGGACAGGAAGCATAGTAGCTGGTTTACCAGTTACGGCTTTCTAGGCTAATATTTTCTCTCGAGATTATATATGCTACCATGACCCCAAAATGTTTGGGGGTTGGTTGGAAGACTAGTGTCTACCACTAAAAACGACAAGAAAAAAAAAGATGAAGACATAAAACGGTGGAAGAAACATGGAAGTCTGAGCAGTGCTGTGCGGGTAGAGAGACTTTTCTACAGGGGCAGATTCCCATACTGCTCAGAAGGGATTGCGCATTTTCATTTGGAGTGTGGTTTTGCAAATAAAAAATACAGGTGTGGATGGATTTGATGATGCTGGCGTAACGCCATTTTGTTGCGATACCTCCCTACTACCTTTGTACCTTAGGCCTATGATCTTTGCATTTGTTCGCATAGCATGGTATGGCATATTGGTTGGTTTGGTTGGTTGGTGTCAATTTTGCCGAGATACCCCGATAGACTACTACTATTACATAGGGTCTGCTGCTATAATAAACTTGCTTGCTGGTCTTAGAGACCATTTTACATGAATATTTAAAGCCTTGTTGTTTTATGGCCAGGATTAATCAGGACTTTGGTCACGAATTCTGTATTAAAAGGTCTAGTAGGTCTGGTATGCCGTGTCCGATGAAGCTGGACTAGAAGTCGTGGCAGCTAATACTAGTAGATGGTACCTAACTGCAAATATGACATAATTGAACATGAATGTTACCCCAAAGGACCTGGACCAGGGCCCTCTCTCCTGGGTATCTAGCTATTATTCTCTGCACTTTCCTTTTTAGATCTCTATTATGTACGTAGGGGCATCACACCAGAAACAACGTTACCTATCTACCTATGTACTAACTATTCGTTTCTTAACGAGGTTGTATTTGAATGTTTAAGGAAGGGACATAGGTACTAATCTACCTAGGCTACCTACCCCGGAAGTGAAAAGAAGGCAAGAGAAACATTATAGGTTAGGTAGTGGTAAGGGTCATGTGTACTGGGAATAGGGGCTCTCACGAGGAATCAAGTACCCTTAAGCAGTTATGGATTTGTTGTTTCTGGAGAAATGAGAAATATAGTTACGTGAAATGCTGTACTGAAAATGTTCTGTAATGCCTTTTTATTACGTAGAGGTTACGTACAGCCTTGTACCTCTTGATCCATCACAATGCAAGTCCTCTGTTACAATAGGTGTTAGGCAACCCATTATACCAAGCAAAAGGTTTTGCACAATGACCGACTGGTGATTGTACCCCAATTCTATATTATATGTTAACCCCCCCCCCCTCTCCTTTAGCTGGGTCGTAACATCCTCCTCATAGGCGTTAAGGAGGTGGTTGCTGTGAGAAATTAGATGCGGTTCCCTCTTGGTCACTTGCCTAGGTTAGTACACCCGGAAAGAATCGCTCCTTCTAGTTAATTATCTTTGGGTGATTTTGAGGAATTAGAGCCTATGACAGTGGACCTTGTTGTGTGATACCTTGGTACCCTTGAGCTTTCGCCGTTCCCTCTTCTCATTATTTACCAAGGTTGCCTACTGGACATCTCGATGTTGGCCCCTGAGCCCCTGATATTGAAAAGGGATTTCTAGAGTGTGACAATGTACTCCTGTGAGGCACAGATACATAGAGTCTTTATATGTATTGTGTTTGCTTTTGATAGGTATCTATTGGGAAAGGCACTTCTTAGTAGGTGGTCCTCAAGGCCTTCTTTTACATACCCAGTAAACCTTTTCACGGAGGCATCTAGGTTAGAGCATAGCTGAATGTTTGGCTGAAACCGGATACTAAAATCTATTATAGTGTATTGTTAGGCGACATGAATCTCAAATGAGCCCCTTTGTCTCATATCTACTACATTCCAATTTGGTTCCAGAACGGGAACGTCAATACACAATGTTCTTTGTCAACGCCATTGAAGGCTTTCAATTGATTATGCCGTATCGTCGTATTATACCAGGGTATTGCTAATGTTATTACCCCCTTGTACTGACCGGTATCTATCGCAACATCTAAGCAACCGTACCTGTTAACGTGGACTCCTTCGCGGATCTGACATCCCAGGTCCTGACGAAAAAGCAACGTCCACCATGGTGTCTAAAGAGCTTGAAAATGGCATAGTAACCCAGGCAAAGGCCATCGAGGCGCAACTTGTCACCGTGGTAGAAACGGCGCTCGAATTTGCGGTGGAGGTGAAAGAGTCGGTAAGCTTACCTACCTATTTACCTCTCTAGGCATGCTACATATTCAAATAGGAGGACAGGTCTAATCCCACTTCTAGGTTGACTCGATCAAGGACAACACGAAGAAACTCTTTTTCTGGACCTCAACGCTGGTGGTCATTTGTCTAGGCCTGTTCATCCTAGACCAGCTGGTCAAGCTCCGCCGGCAGCTCGCAACCCTCAACGAGTACCAGAGCGCGTTCTACGGAATGTGGCAGGAAGACAAGCAGGAGGAGCGCTTGGCGAAGAAATACGACAGGCGGGAAAGACTTCTCGAAGACCTGCGCAAAACGCACGAGATGGCAGGAGGTATGCGATGCGAACCCCCCCCCCGGTATTTTGAGAAGTGCGTGCTGACCAGTCGAACAGGAGTAGGTCCGTTTCCACTTAGTCTACCCCAGGTCAACTCGGTACTCGACTCGGCGCCACCACCGGGCACTGCAGAATGGGACGAGTTCATCGAAGAGGTATACCGAAGGGCCATGCCGCAGCAAGAGGAACAATGGCAATGATCAACACAAGAGCAGCTAGTTAGTTAACTCGTCGCCGTTTATTACAGAGACGCATACTGCTGTCAGCTCGTATATGAGGGTGCAGGCTAGACTTTTGTACATATCTCGATAGCGATAGCGCGCGTCCTTGGCCAGAGAATTGCGAGAGGAATCAAATTTTGATCGGAAACCTTGAAACGATGAATCTCAAATAGGCGGGCAATTCAATGTTGAAAGAATTAGGTTAAAATACCAAGACGTACTATATGTAGTAAACTGACCAAGACAACATCAGACGGTTTATATACGAGCGGGTTGGGTGTGTTTGACGTGGTCTAGAGCCTGCGCGGCTCGACATGACATGTGACGGAACCGCATCTCGTAACATCCTGCGAATCAACCCCGGATCGTAGCATAGTACCTACCATACACTGATTTGTCGTATTTTCCGATGTCTACTACATGTCCTATTTATAGCTCGTGCTTATGTGCGTCTGTGCATTCCAGCAGAAGCTGGCCAAGCTGGCCCTATCTAGGATGACTTGGGGATGTTTTTTTTTGCTCTTGCTACACATAGTCGCCCTGACATACGACAAGAGAGGGGCCCCTATGTATTGGCGTGGCGTCGACTTTCTCCCCAGTATAAATTTCACTAGATTAAGCTTGTGTTGGGCGGGATGTTCGGAAGTTAGGTGGCTCATATTAAGATCGGCATGGGGTGTAAGACTGACTGCAGCCCCCTTTGGATCAGCCGTCGACATCATCGCCTCCATCGTGGGGGATATGCCGTCCACTAACCATGGTCGTCGTGGAGAAGCACAAGCATTTGGTGGTAGGGAGATCCCTTCGAGGAAAATGACATGTCGTGGAACCATCACCATCTTCGTCGGATTCCATATGTAAAGACAGGCTTCAACGCCCTCTGGTCCAACTACCAGCGAGCTTTTGAGCCTGCTAGAGTTCTAATGCTGCGCCGTGAAACGCGACAAGGTCTGCCCATTAACATCAATCTCAGCTTAGTCTAATCTATGGGTGCCAAGCTGTAGATCTAATGTTATTGTCTTTGACTAGGTACCTAGCAAGTAAGTCTATAAACACACGATGTCTTAACTCGAGCCTTTCCCTCTACGTAATGTTGATATTGATTCTCCTTCTAGTCGCTCGTTCAGTTAGGCAATCCTTGCCTTCAGTCAACGTCACTCTTTTCATCATGAAGCTGCCGGGTTTAGTTCCACTCGTTGCCTTCACTTCGGCGACTGCCATTCCACGGGCTGTCGACATATCAGCATCCCTCTCTCTAACACCTTCATCATACCCCACCAATGGGTCATTTTCCTCACCTTCAGAATGTGCATATTGGCTGGAGGACGTGGAAAGACAAGGCATAGCTGCCTTCAACCCGCACCCCGACCGGTATCAAGTTTTCCGCAACGTGAAGGAGTTCGGCGCCAAGGGGGATGGAAAGACGGACGACACCAGGGCGATTCAGAACGCGATTAGCAGTGGTGGAAGATGTGCCCCGGGTTCTGACTGCGCTTCGACGACTGTCACTCCCGCAATCGTGTACTTCCCAAGTGGCACATACTTGGTAACGGACACGCTTGTCGACTATTATTACACCATGACAGTCGGAAACCCGAATTGCATGCCCATCATCAAAACTAGCAAGAACTTCACGTCTGGCTCCGTATATGACGCCAACCACTCGCCTCCCGAGGGCGGCAGCGGTTGGGGTGCTACCAATGTTTTCTTCCGGCAGATGAAGAACCTCATTATTGACACTACCGACGTTTCTCCCTCAGTCGAGCTTTCTGGAATCCATTGGACCGTTTCCCAGGCGACTTCGCTCCAGAACATTGTGTTCCAAATGTCTACTAAGCCGGATAATAAGCAGTCGGGTATCTTCATCGCAGAGGGCTCTGGAGGCTTCTTCTCCGATCTGGCCTTCCATGGTGGTAATTACGGGCTGAATGTCGGCAACCAGTGGGTTTTATCCAAGTTGACAGCGGAAGCTATAGTTAATGCGAGTATGCAGGCAGTTCACGAGTCGAAACTTGTCCTTCCATAACGTTAATACGGCGATAAATCAGTTGTGGGATTGGAGTTGGACCTACCAAGGAATCAGCATCAACAACTGCAAAGTCGGTCTTAACATGACCTCAACAGATGAGACAGGTGCGCAGACCGTGGGGGCGGTGGTATTCATCGACAGCGAGATTAAGAACACGCCAATCGGGGTTGCTACTGCGAGAAACGGCTCATCTTCACCTGACTCCGGAGGCAGTCTGATACTTGAGAATGTTGCGCTAGAAAATGTGCAAATCGCCGTCCTCGGAGGGAAAAACACGACCCTGCTACGTGGAGCGACTGAGCCGAGAACTATCGCAGCTTGGGGCCAGGGGCACAGCTACTTCACCGAAGAACACGAGAAGACAGTGTTCCAGGGGAGCATGACGCCGAATCGTCGACCGGAATCCCTCACGGTAGATTCTAAGTTCTATCAAAGCTCGAAGCCAAAATACGAGGACCTGCCAGCCTCCCAATTTATCAGCATTCGATCTGCCGGCGCTAAAGGAGATGGCAAGACCGACGATACCGAGGCTATCAACAGAGCACTCCTCCTAGCAGCCGCTTCCGGTCGGGTGGTTTTCTTCGATTCGGGATACTACAAAGTGACTAGCACAGTATACATTCCGCCCGGCTCTAGAATCGTCGGCGAAGCCCTCCCGGTTATCATGTCGAGCGGCAACTACTTTGCCAGCGTGGACTCCCCGAAGCCAGTCGTGCAAGTCGGGCTTCCTGGCCAGACAGGGCGCATCGAATGGTCGGATATGATCATCAGCACCCGGGGAGCTCAAGCGGGTGCTGTTCTTATCGAGTATAACCTCGCATCCGCGCCTGGGCTGCCACCCAGCGGCATATGGGAAGTCCATACACGTATCGGCGGATTCGCAGGCTCCCAGCTGACGGTCGCCGAGTGCAAGAAGACGCCAGAGACCGAGATCCGGGAGCAGAACGTCGACGAGCGATGCGTAGGCGCCTTCATGAGCATGCACGTCACGCCGTCGGCCGCGGGCGTGTACGCAGAGAACTGCTGGCTCTGGGTCGCGGACCACGACATCGACGACCCAGACCTGACGCAGATCACGATCTACGCCGGGCGCGGCCTGCTCGTCGAGAGCGCGGCTGGCGGCATCTGGCTGTACGGCACGGGCGTGGAGCACCACGCGCTGTACGGATACCGGCTCGTCGGCACGAGGGACGTCGTCATGGGGCAGGTCCAAACTGAAACGGCCTACTACCAGCCCAACCCCGACGCGACGACCCCGTTCCCCCCCGTGGCTGTGCTGCACGACCCGGTCTTCTCCCCAGGGGACCGTGGCCTGGGCCTGAGCGTGGTCGACAGCGAGGGCGTCCTCGTGTACGGGGCGGGGCTGTATAGCTTCTTCGACAACTACGACGTCCTGTGCTCGCAGACTAACAGCACCGAGGACTGCCAGACCTCGATCTTTAGCGTGCGGGACAGCGAGGTGTCCGTGTATAGCCTGGGCACCATCGGGACGACGTACATGGCCACCGCCGGTGGAGTGAATTACGCAGAGGCTGCGGATAACGTTAATGGGTTCGTTGACACCATCGCGGTGCTTAGGAATGATATCTAGTGGATGGGACATTGCTTCTTACTGCACACTGTTTCTAATTTGATAATATATTTATTTATTTACTTGTACACTGAGGTACTACTGTTGGCCCCTATCGTGAGGTTTTCCATGTGGTTGGAAGATTTTTTTTTTTACTTCTTTCTGCCCATAACGCGATCATACGCGCCATAAGTTTTGTTGTATCGTGTCAAGGCCAAAAGCGAACGCTAATTGCCTTTAGGGCAATTAGCTCATATATATAGCATCCCGCAACATATTGTGAAGGATCTCTTCGACGCCGACCTCGCTTCTCCAGGAGTTTCACCACTGCCAGATGCTGCACAGCATAGCTGTAGCCGTTGACGCCATGTTACCTATTGAGTACCTTTTCTAGAAGCTCTTGCGATTGGCTTGGTGAAATTCACCTCCTGTATCATACCTAAAACGTACAGCCTACCCGGCCACCTCTGGACAAGCCAGCCACGATTTCTCGGTACTATTTCCCGAGAGGAACTTAGTGTTTGCAGCACCGTCGTAGATCTTCAAACGCCTTGACAAAGGGTGGGTCGTATATAGTAGTGTAGTCCGTAGAGGATTGGCGTGAAATGGGTATGTATTCCACACGGACAATTCCAGCGGGAGATCGGGATCCTAGTTAGAAGATCATCCGGGTCACCTCCCCCACGATCTTCTGGTTGTCGATCTTCAGGTTTATGATCGCCATAGCCTCAATATATCGCATCGCGGAGAGCCAAAACAAAAAGGGTCAATCAACTAGGTACGGAATCGAGAACTACCGGCACGAGAGACAAAGCTTTAGTGCCTGACTGCAGCAGCTTAGTCTGGCCTGAGAAAGATAATTCCTGTGAATGGGCGCGTAGAAATGAAAGCGATTAGGCCTGTGTCTACCGAACAACTCGTTTCAGCTACAAGATCCCGGCGCTCGTGAGGAACGTCAGGGGTCTGTTTGAACCCCTGTCTCGCAGCCTGTGTTGCTGCTGCTGCTGCGCCTCGAGAGCCTCAGCGCCATATCCGCCCTTCCGCATATGGCAGTTGAAATCTATCGCCATGGGGGCAGATCATGGCTGCATGGGTTTAACGGTGCTCCAAACGACTTCGATGTTTATCTTCGCCCTAGTTCCGAGGCAGAGGGCATGATGATTTCAGCCCGGAGACTTCCCAGGAGGGAGCGGCTCGTTCGAAAATGCGATTGGCTGCGCATATGTCTCTTGTTGTTTTGTCGCCCGTCTCGGAAACATCAGACGAAGCTCAAAAGACCGGATTTGACGGTGCCAAGACGGCCTCATTCTCACATTCGCTAAGCTTTTGAGTCTGACTCTAAGCTTCTGTCTCTACGTAGGTAGGCAGGTAGGTAAGGCAAAAGTATGTGGTTGTTTTTACGAAAGCAGGCGAGCTAGCTAAGTATATAAGACCCGGCGAGGGCAACATGAATCTCATTACTTTTCCATCCCGCTTCCATTACCAACACTACCAAGTCTAATTCAGATATTCGGTATCTTTGCCAGGAGTCAAGACCTTCCGATCTAATTCATATTATCTTTCTTGTCCTGAGGACCGCCCTGGTGGCATTAGCGTGTATTAAATTCTTTACCTAATTACCATTTGCCATACATCTCAGCCGATAATATCCCACGAAAATGCGTTACTCTCTCCTCATCTCCGCCTCCCTCCTCGCTAGTGTTCAGGGCCATGGCCTTGTCACTTCCATCCAGGGAGCTAACGGCGTCACGATGCCTGGTCTCAGTGGTAAGTCTATTCTATATGTCATACATGACTACCTACCCTCCTGTCTAAGAACATCGACACTGACCCTGCACTCCCAGTCGCCGATGGAACTCCCCGTGACTGCTCCACCAACAAGTGTGGCTCGCAAGCAGACACAGCTATTATCCGCGACCGTGAGCTCGGAACCGAAAAGGCCAGCGCACTGGGCCGAACTCAAGGAAACGGCCCCATCGATGCTGCTACTATGATCCAGAACTTCATGGGCGCTGCCTCAGCTCCTACCAACAATGGTTCCGCCGCATCAGCCGGCGTCGAGGACAACCTCAGCGGTCTTAATAAGGCCCAAGGGAAGCGCAGCTCATTCGCCTCCCGGGGACTCGGCGACCTCTTCTCCGGCCTCATCGGCGGCGGCAAAGGCGCCGGCACCAAGACCGAGACCGCGGCCGAGACCAACGTAGCCGCCAGCGCCGGGACGGGGGCCAGTTCCGGCCTGCCCACCTGCGCCGACGACGGCTCCATCACCATGACCTTCCGGCAGATCAACCAGGACGGCGCAGGCCCGCTGACGGCCGCCGTCGACGGCACGTCGGGCGGCACCGACGCGAGCGCGTTCAAGGACGCCGAGGTCACGCAGGACGTGCCCGGCCTGGGCTTCCAGGGCCTGTCGCTCGCAACCAACACCGACTTCCCCGTCACCGTGCAGATGCCCGCCGGCATGACCTGCGACGCCACCGTCGCCGGCGTAGACAACGTCTGCGTCGTGCGCGTGCGCAACGGCGCCGCCGCCAGCCCCTTCGAGCGGCTCCGCCGCCTTCACCATGTCGGCCACCGCGCAGAAGCGCGCGCTCGCGTACCGCATGAAGATGAAGCGCGGGGAGCAGCAGGCCGCGAAGCAGCACCACCGCCGCTTCAGATAGATAATAGAATAGAGGCGCTCTTCTCTGTTTTTCCCGGATAGGATGGGCTAGCTAGGAGGAGGAAAGAGGGAATATTTGAGACTTGGAAAATAGGAAATGAGAAGAAAATGGTATACTTTTTTCTTGGTGTATGTAGTTTTGATGTGGCGGCCATGCTATTGCTAGACTCTGGATTCTGGTGATCCCCGCGGACCCTAGCTTGGTTCGTGTCTGCGTGTATGAATGACGCTCTTTGCTTTGGGGGGTGGAATTGGAAGCTTGGTGTTAGATAATATGCCTTTTCTGAAGATAGGAAACAGGTTTCTTTTAATTAAATTCTACGTACCTAAGTACGCATAGGGGATTTATACACATACTGCTGATATACTACCTCAAAGTAATTGAACAATATCACCAATACTAGTGAATCCCTAGGAGCCAAGACATCGCCGAGCGTTATAGTATCTAGGTATATACCTGTGAATGCCGTCGGGATCAGAGACCTTAGTATTGGTGTTATTGCCATAGTTGACAAGGGAATTTCGAAAGGCATCTACACACGGCCATTCTTATAAGACAGTGGAAAGGCATGGAAAGGCAGAGAACCAAGATGATATCTTGCGTCCATTTGTTTGCTGCGAAATATAAAACGCGATCGTTGGTCTAGAAATTCGATCTCAGGGGTACGTAATGTGGCAACGCGCTGGTACACTAGTGATCCGTGATTCTCGAGATCCCGGATCGTAACATGTGCGGTCAACAACAAAAGCGCGTCGAGCCCGCTTACTTGGTGAGCACCGAGTTGTGACCTGACCTAGGTAAAGCTAATCATCCTTAATTACATATTATCTCTTCGCTAGCTATACAGGTTCCTGATCTCTGGTCAAAATGTCTGACGTTTGTAACCCGGTAATGCAGACCCCATCATGCCCTAAAAAAGTAACTGCTGTTCTAATTATGTCGAGCAGACTGAGCGAGGTGCACTGCAAGATGTCAGCACGCGCGCAAATCAAGTGCCTGTTGCCCCAGGTCAAGGAGCGAAGACGACTATCGTCCCCTATTCCATAAACGAGGTCTCGAGGGCTCCAGACCTGGCAGGGCAAACTGTGCGCGCCGCCGCCAACGAGACGGGCGCTGGTTCACTTCGGTCTCGTCCCACAGCAACTAAGAGCGCCGCCCGCGTCCCGGGAACATCAAGCAGGAAACGCAAATCTGGATCATCTCTGGAGGATGATGCTGCTGGAGGTCCTACCGCTTCCTCCAAGCCAGCCAAAAGGGCAGCGAAATCCGGCCCTGCTACCACCGACATCAGCGGGATCCATCTGCCTGGGGAGGAGACAGACTCAGTCCCCGTGTACGACACGTGCGACGAGGTCCGCCGGAAAATCGAAGCGCACCTGGAGACCCCGGGCTTGACCCAAGCCCAGTTCTGCCGTGATCTCTATGCGCAGCTGCACCGGCCGTCGTGCAAGTCGTTCCAGTCGAAGGTGCTGAACGACTTCCGCCGCAAGGAGGGCCCCCGGGATGGGTGCACGAGTTCCATCTTCTATGCGGCCTACGTCTACTTCGAGAAGAAGCGGATCGCGGAGGGCAAGCCGAAGAGCCAGGATCGCCTCGAGATGGAGAGGAGATGGGCTAAGTATGGTGGTTTCGACCGTGAACATGACGGAAGAACCTGGTAAGCTGCATTGTTCATTCTTGTCCAACTACGTTGTTGGGCGTGTAGTCGTTTTGTTTCGGTGACTCGGTGCTAACTTATAATAGGTATACGGTCCGTTTTGATGAGGTCATTCATGAGAATAAATATGGCGAAATTGAATTCATACGAGATAATGTGCTACTATTTAATGGGCGTTAGAAACAATGGTGAAGATGGCTTATGAGGCCCGATCCTAGATTATTTTGGGTTGTGTAGTAATACTGAGTGCTCTCAACGATACAGGGGCTGATGGGATATCATATTGGTCATAGTCAACAGACACACCTGTTCCGAATGTACACTGTTAATCTGTATTGTTGATTACTGGTAATCCCTGGAACTCTTTGCTGTGGTACTTGTACACTGAGGTTAGAAAAATAGCTCTAGCCCATCAGAAAGACTCAATACATAACCTACCTACTTATGAGAATACCGATCGCATAGTATATACCTCAACCATATTTCCAGGTCTCGAAAACAATAATATTTGTGACTGCCAGCATCTAGCACCGTAATAACTAGGCCAATTTCCTCGCCAGGACATAGCACGTTCCCACAAGGAGGATATAAAATCAATCTGAATTAGACCTCAATATGCTTGGGAGCATATCGATAGAGGCAATATACATATTGCGAGCTTTCTTCCTATATATTCAAGTGATAACGTACGTTGTTATATAATAAGGAGCCAAGAATGGGAAATCCGTGCGGCTTCCCGAGATAATGTAACTTGTATTACATCCATGCTCACAGCTTCAGTGTTTCATGTAACGATCACCATCCTTTTATGTGCCTAATCATACTGAGAGTTCAAGGTAAAACCTCCTGAGGATTTCTACCTTGACATCACACACATGCATCCGATATATATATATTTGGAAAGTTTTGACAGAGCAATACGTAATAATATTTACTTGGGTATAGTCCCCTTTTCATCTAAGCTCTCTTATATATTTCGTGTTCTTCAAGAGCATCTTGATTGATGACTTCCGCCATCAAGTAAGTGTTACAGAACAAACATATGATTCGATAGCAAATATCGTCCCACACTGGTAGATTGATATGGATATTATAATAATATGCCTCGCTGGTGAATTAGTATAAAGCCGTCCATTGAAGAAGACGGACCTTGAGATACGAAACTGGTGTGTTGAAAATACTCGACGAGCGTTCTTGGCAGTGGCTTCAAAGGACTAGGGGGCACGTATATCCTGAGACTTGCCGCGTGGCATACTAAAAGGAATTTGCTTATTTCCGTCGCACATCCGATATTGGGGTACGTTTATATAATTTATCTCTTACATGTACTTCAGGAGCTGATATCTATTATCATCCCATACCATCTACACTTATGTACAACGTCAATAATGTAGCATGTGGGAGACTCCAGATGTTAGAGCAGATACCAGCAATGAGGCGGCAAAACATGGCTATGATTAGGCATATATTATTTGGACCATATCGAGTTTCCGAAAGCAGCTCCCATACTGTACATCATATATACTAGTTGAGGCCATTGGTGGATTCTCGTGTATGAATGTGTTAACTATAGCCTCCAATACCCGGAGAAACTTTCACGAGTTTTATCTTAGAAGTTTGTCGAAGGACAACACAGCACGTGGGGGTTCCTTTAACGGAGAAGAAATGTAATTAGAGTTGCCTATTTTAACAAGACTTGATGTAACTATGAACATTCAACTCGAGGAACCATTCTCAGTTATTAAGAAAGGGGACAACTTTACTGTTGCTATGTGTAGGTATCAAATGAAAATGGCAAAAGATGAATAGGAAAACTGGCTCGTCTGAGAGACAGTACGATGCCTGTGAGTATAGACTATTCTACACAACTCTATCCCAATACAATCCAGCCCTACCATATATTGGACTCAATATCTTCTATCTATATAGGATCTCATAGAAACACAAGGGATCTATAAGATCGATCTCTACCCCAAACGTACGAGCCCTAGACAAATTGTATGATACAGAAACTCTTGGCACCTACCACGGACGTCGACAACCGCCATACCGCTAGCCATATTCGGGGGGTCATCCCCGGACAATTGAACGTCCTAGACACAGGAGAGTTTCTCCACCGGTGAGCTTCTGCTCAAGTGCCAATCCTTTCCCCCCTGAGGAATGACTCTATCTTGGGGTATAACGCACCCAATCTGCCCTGCATCGTGGCTTGGGTCGAGGCCAAAATGGAGTCTGGCAATCAGACGCCTCGGGGATTACTAGGACTTGGAGTACACGCTGTACGTGGTGAAGGGCTGCATGTCGATCCCGTACAACCAGGTCCTACGATCGGGTTAGTCCTGACATAGATCGGGCACAGATGTGGTATAGTAGTTTAGCTCCTTGCCGCCTCCTCACCATGATCCTAGCGCAGGTTGTTTCCGTGAAACAAAATACTGGGGAATGACTCCACGAGACTCGTCTACCCTCACCAGTTCGTACCTGAGGAGTGACATCGTCCGTGATATCCCATGCTTGGATCGCAGAATAATCGACTCAACGAGGCGCTGTGACGTAGGATAGAGTGGATATGCCATTCTTGGCAAACTCCTTGGTGATAGTAACGAAGGTCGTCGATTATATATATACACACCAGGATGGGATCCTTCTTGAGCAGAAGTTTCCATCTTCATCCCCATCAGCCTTTATCTCTATAGGTCCTTAGCACTCTCACAACTCGTTGCTCAAAATGAAGTACGCTCTCGTTCTCAGCTCAAGCCTGGTTCTCGGTGTCATGGCCACACCCAAACCCATGATCACCCCGGCCCCCAAGAAGCTAGCTGCCCGCGCTGATCTCCCGGCCTCGTCCGGCAGCTCTGCTCTCGCCGACGTCTACACCATCGCGGCGGGCGAGTCCTTCGACGGCGGCTACGTCATGTACGACCGCGGTGTCGACTGTACCGGCCAGGAAGAAGGCGGCGACTCGGACGCTGTCTTCCAGATCGAGGAAGGCGGCTCGCTCTCCAACGTCATCATCGGGCCCAACCAGATCGAGGGCGTCCACTGCCGGGGGGCCTGCACCCTCGAGAACGTCTGGTGGAGCGCCGTCTGCGAGGACGCCTTCACCGTCAAGGTGCAGTCCGACGGCGACACGACCTACATCAGGGCGGCAGCGCCTACGGCGCCGAGGACAAGGTGATCCAGCACAACGGCGGCGGCACGATCAGCATCAGCGGCTTCACCGTGGAGGACTTCGGCAAGCTGTACCGAAGCTGCGGGAACTGCGACGACATGTACGAGCGCCACGTCATCGTCGACAGCGTTACCGCCACGAGCGGTAGCGCTCTAGTTGGTAAGCCCACACGCTTAGCGCACTGCCTTCTTACAGAACATGAAAGCTGACTTTGTGCGTAAAGGTATCAACTCCAACTACGGCGATACCGCCACCCTGACTAACATCGTCGCCAACGATGTCGACGACATCTGTGTCGAGTACGAGGGCAATGACACGGGTGATGAGCCAGAGAAGGTTAGCTCGGGCCCCTCGGACTACTGCATCTACAGCGACAGCGATATCAGCACTTCTTAGGCTTCCCATCTCTGGGGGAAAAACATCTAGTATAGGATGATATGCTCGGGGTGGTGACGCCGAGATATGGCTGTGACGGTGCTGTTGTTTCTTGAACATTTTTTACGCTTGGTCGTATATACTTACATTGATATATCAATTAAATGGACGCTTTCCCTACCTTGGGAGCTCGAGCTCGCACTCTGATTGACTCGCTGACGATGTTCCAAAACGCCCATCGTGTTGACTTGGAGTGCGGGTTATAGTAAGCTCCGTTGGTACCTTGTGTCTTATACTGTAGAGATGAACCTGTAAGAATATCGCTATGTTAGGTAGTTAATAGTATGTATACGAAGTTAAACCAAGACGGTACCCATTTCCTAGTCGTCCTCTATTCGACGCGTAACAACTACTTCGTCTATGTAGACATGTGATTTTGAAAAAAAAAGATACTAGAAAAGTTAACCATTCACATACATGCAATCAATAGGCGTGATAAGTTCTCCAAGAATGATAATATGTATGATTTAAAAGGGTAGTCCGAATGTGTATATTCGTCCTGGGTAT
Organism: Biscogniauxia mediterranea; assembly: GCA_018398605.1. Taxonomy (NCBI): domain Eukaryota; kingdom Fungi; phylum Ascomycota; class Sordariomycetes; order Xylariales; family Xylariaceae; genus Biscogniauxia; species Biscogniauxia mediterranea. Next base: position 4,609,404 of record JAGXTR010000003.1, read on the forward strand.
CATTGATCCCACAGTCACTAAGTAGGTATCTATGGTACTACTATCTCTAGTTATGTGCATGCTATATTATAGTCTATAGCAAGTAGCGCCAAGGTATGTAATTTTTGAATGTTGGATATCTTATCTTGCAAGGGAAAACAGCAAGCTGTGCGGCAAACCGCCGAGCTTGGAGAGACGAGGGTGAAATTGGTTCGCCCCTTATCGGCATGTGTGCCATGGCTAGGTTAGGTAGGTAGTTGAGAGAGATTACTCAACGTTCTCTTCCCTGTTGCTCGTGGCCTCGCCACTCTTCTCGCTCATCGCCTTCTCCACTTCCACGTCACGGTGGCGGCCAGAAGCGTTGATGGCACCACGCGCGGCAGTCTCGATGAGTCCGTACTTGAGGGCCTCCTGCTCGACTTCTTCGTCGGAGAGCAGAGGCAGTTCCTTCGCAGCGCGAACGTAAGTCTTGTTCTCCACGAAGCCCTTCGCGAAGATGATATCGATCTCCTCTAGAGACCGGCGGGCGGTCTCGGGGTAGAAGAAATAGATGATCGGCAAGAAGCAGGCGTTGACCACAGCGAAGAACAGGTATGTGCCCCAGCCGATATTGGCAATCATGATCGGCGTCACCATGACGATCAGGAAGTTGAACAGCCAGTTGGTACAAGTAGACACAGCGTTAGCCTTGGCTCGGGTCTTGATAGGGTTGATCTCAGCCGGGTAGCTATCGCAATCAATATTAGTAACCTTCCAAAGAACATGGTTCTCTAACTTGATTAGGGATTTACTAAGGACATAAACTTACAGCCATGGAAGCGGTAGCCAAGTGGCTCCAAACGAGGCGATGTAGGTGAAAAGGCCGACAGCAGCACCCTTAGCCGCAGTCGAGCTGCCGGGGATAAGGCAAGAAAAGGTAATGACCATGGACAATCCCTGACCGATGCTGCCATAAAGGAACAGCTTGCGCCGACCAACACGCTCGATAATGAACCAGGAAGTGGTGGCAAATATGGAGTAGACTATCATGTTGATACCACCCATGAGCAGAGCCAAATGATGATCTCCCGGCGAGATCGAAGTCTCGAACAAGATGGGGAAATAGTAGATACACGCGTTGCATCCACCGACTTGCTGCATCAACTGGCTGCTGGCGCCCAGGACCATGCGGCGGAAGTGCTGAGTCTTGCCTCCAGTGAAAAGAGCCTTCATCGGGGTACTCTTGCCACTGTGACCAGAGGCGCGGATCGAGTCGAGAATCACATCACGCTCCATCTGGGTTTCATGGCTTTCGACCTCGTATCCTCGTAGGCCAGCAATAACCTTGTTAGCATCTTCGTAGCGCTCTTGGGTAAGCAGCCAACGGGGAGACTCGGGCAGGAAAATCATGCAGATGCAGACAACGAAGCCGAAGATGATCTGGAACGCGATGGGAAATCTCCAGGCCAGGTCCTCATTGCCGTACGAGGCACCGTAGTCAATCCAGTATGCGATCAAGGTCCCGAAAGCAATGATGCCACCTTCAATGCAAATGAGGAGACCTCGATTGGATGTTTTACTGCACTCGGCTGTAAAGGACTGCATTAGTTAACCTGCCTTAGATGTCGTCGAGAAGGCGAAAAGTGTCTGCTTTGCTTACCTTGGTATGTGGGAATGGTGGAGGTGTTCACACCATTTCCTACACCAGTGACCACACGTCCAATGATGAACTGGGCCAGCGGCTGGTGACCTTTGAACGAGGTGACTTGGATCAAGGCGCCACAGATCATAATTACACCGCCGAGTATCATGGCTTTCCGTCTGCCAAGAATGTCACCAACACCGAGAATGAACATGGCACCTATCAAGCAGCCGATTTCGTATATGGCGGTGACTAAGCCTTGCATAGTGGCATCGTCTCTCGTTTCCTCAAAGATGTTGGCAAAGGGCTCCGAGGTGATAATTCCACTCATAACACCTTGGTCGTAGCCGAAGAGCAGGAAACCCGTTGTTGCAACCGCCGAGACGGCAAGGGAGAGCGGGCGACCGCTCAGCCCCATGTAGGATGGAGGCGCCATCTTGATAAGAGAGGCTGCCGAGGTGTTGCTGGTTAGATCAAAACGCGGAGGAAAGGAACAGTAGCATCGGTCTGACACAGCACACAGCCAACACAACTATGAGGGGGAAAGTTGATAAGTCTACCTAAGCAAGCCAAAGGAAGAAACCAAAGTGGATCAAATTTCACAAGAGAAGATCAGAAACCGAACTGCGAGGTGGGAAATAGCGCTGTTTAAGTAATGTCCTTTGTCTTTGGCTTTGGCTTTGGCTTTGGCTTTGGCTTTGGCAGCTTGTGGGACGCCACTCGACAACGCTGATCGGCATTGCTTTGCTCCTCACGCCTAGTTAGTGTACTTTCGACATGAAAATTTGTCCCGAAGACTGGAAGCTGGGATTGTAGTGTACGCATATGGGGAAAAAGATGCGTGTACACTACGCTATATGCAGTGTACCCGTATCACGACAGCACGAGTCATTGCGAAGTCGGGGTCTGGGGCAGGGAATCTGGAGATAGGCGACCCCCCTCGCTGGCCCAAGAAGAACGGGTCGCGGGGAAGATCTTAGCCGTCTTCTACCTCGCTGCCGACGACCATGGATGAGGAATGGAGTCAGATGAGGTCATTCGCACGAGCCCCCGGCGGGATGCCCATGCAAGCAGCATACGAATCGAGACGGCGGCCCCGCCTGAATCAGCCACCGTTAGTGAATAAAGGGATCGTATAGGTTGCCGTGTGCAGTAGCGCAGCGGAAATGGCTTACCCAGGCTGGCTCGGCTACTGCAACAAGATAACGTTGGTGGGGAATTATCAGGTACTTGTTAATGTCCGGCTCTTCACGGTATATACTACAGTAACCTAGTACAATACAAGCTCAAGTAGTTGATGATCATTAGACCGAATAAGTAAAAGAGCCTAGTCTATAACATTGTGCTATGACTGGCATGTGAATTTAGTACCGGACAAAGGCAATGTGTATAGCTGACATTATGACATACTGGAAACTAACTAACTTAGTAACCTAGTGTAACTATCTCCTCGTTACTTGACCTGTCATTTGCTTCAATGAGGTTGAAAGAAGTGTCAATAGAACGAGTGTCACAGGTAGGTCAATATAACTTGAAAGTTCTAGACCCGTTGTATCTATCAAATGTAACTTCATGCAGTACTGAGTTGTAACAGCAGACGTCAACTGCTACCTCAAGTAGTATCAATGTCCAATACGATTTCTTAGGTTTTTCAACCCGTACCACATTAAGCTTATTTTAGACGACTCTTGGTATGTGAGTCTGATTGGTCGCAAGCAAGTCTCGGGTAGGCGTATATGTAGGTTAGGAGATATACTTTACACTATGTCTAGCTTGAGCTTGAGTGTACTTGGCGCCTCCATGCTTCAATGTTGCTTCTGATGAGCTGTAAAAGGGGATGGTCCGTAATCAGTGATAATAGAGTCGCATTCCAATATGTAGTCAGCTAGGATAGAAATGTAATGGAAAGCAACTAAAGTATGTAATAGGGGCTGCGCCCCAGCCAAATGTGGCTGTGCCACATTCTACGCCACCACTTCCAACAATTGAGGAGAACTATACAAACTAAGATCTCTTAGGAACCAGGGGTTTTAAACTGTAAGTTCTGTATTGAAAACCACCATCCCCCAGGTGCTTTAACTTGTACGAAATTTGCAACATGTAGTGTACTTTTTTTTTCCCTCTTTCTTTTCTTTTCTGTTTTGTAGTTGGCTGATTACGATGGACAAACGGATAGCGCTTAACAGTCAATTTCCACTCTGTAGGGAATTAGACCTGACGATTGGCCGAGAGCGGAATGCTAGTTCTCACCGTGTAGGACTCTTGCGGGTCCTTTTTGCGGGGAGCCTATAACTTTATAGTGGGTAAGGCCTGGGGTTTGTTCCGCTGGAAATCTTGTTTGTTGTTGGACCGCATTGTCAAACCCTCTTTGCCCCTCATTTTCCAGTCCCTTGAGTCCCTTATTTTTCTTCTCTCCCCAAATTCCCCAAACTCCACCGCAAGTCATCTCCACCTCGGTTCTCCCTCGGTGGCATTACTCCGCATCACACACCACTTTTTAGAGACAGGACCGACAAAAAATTATGTGGACGTCCCCATACACTTAAGTAGACAACACCTCTCCCATAGTCATAAGTATGTAGATATGTATTACATGTGATTCAAGCATGTTTTCTCTTTCTCTCTCACTTTTAAAAAAAAGAAATCATGGTACAGTTCATTCTTTCCCGCCCACTAACGCCTACAAAAATATGCAATTTATATATATTATTGAGATGGTTTGATTTGTATCGTCATGTTGGTTGACGGGGTGCAGGGATCTCACATCCGTGACGCAGGCATTGGCAGCTTTACGTCGCCGTTACTAATCTAAACGTAGGGATTGTTCCAGGGTCCTAGCAGTAGGGCAGCTGGGAGGATCCTTCATAAAAAAGTTTTTCTTTCAGAATCCCGGGAATGGCCCGGTCCAACGGACAAGCTCGGCTGATGGTTATGAGAAGTTACCTACCTACGGACGGCTCGCTTGGACACAGACATGTCCCGCGTGCCGGTAGCCGGTGCAGACTCAATATATCCTCATATATACTCACCAAGGCTGTAGTCTATAGGCCCTCCCTTCTTCTGAAGGACAGAAGGGGGGGAAAAAAACCATAAGAGCGTAAAGGCGAAGACATATACGCAGTACACACAGCTTTGACAATATTCAGTCATCGCCGTCATCACCGAAAAACACATGTACGGCGGATCGTTCCGACGGCAATCGTAAATACCAAGAATCGGCAAATAACACGGCGTAGGAACAGGATCTACGGTAATCGCTGCAAGCTCGTGACAAGCATCGGAGCAGGATATGGTTGCATGCCAAGGCATACTAATCAACCAACTCCGGCGGCTCTCTTGCTACCTAACCCGCTACATACTCAGCCGCGGATTGTGAAGCACCTCATGATAAAATTTGCGCCATCGGTGAAAAGACTCTGTCTGCGTTATTTTTTTTCTTGCTTGGGGTAATATGTATCAGTCTCAGACCCTAGGAATAGTAAAGATGAACTGAGGAAGTAGCAATTAAACTGAGAGAAAAAAGAGACGAAGGAAGCTAACTCGTCAGATAAGAGAATTCCAACACGAAGATTGGTCGGAGAGATCATCCGTCTGATCACAAGTGCTTGCGTATAATCCCTACATTACGAGACGTAAGATGTATTATGGTGATAGACGGGCGATGGCAACGCCTGTTTGGGTAGTTGGTAGATGTATAGTGACGTTAGATCCGAAAAGAGCCAAATTGGCGCATATCAAAGGAGTCTCTCCTTTCCCGCAACCTAATTTTTAGCCTCGAATACCCTCCATCACACGGGAGCTTTCTAATATCAGGTGTTCCAACCGAGTGATTGAGCGGCGCGGCTTGATATGAGGCAGATGCTTGGAAAGGATCCGAGTAAGAGGAGGAAAAAAAGAAGAAGAAATGATCTCGACGGAATAAAGGACTAGGTTAGGTTGTCCTACCAAGAACAGGTTTTCATATTCATAGTCGTTCTGTAACTTTCTGAGGCGTAGGTTTAAATAAACCCCGTACTGTTGAGGCCAACTTCACTGCTCTTTCAAGTTTCCTAGGAAGTAAAAAGGCATTATGAAGCTTAAACCAAAGCCATGTGGCACATGCGGCATATTTGATAGCAACTGCGCGTTTACTTGGCAAGACCAGAGCAACAGATGTATTACTCCATTTATATCTGACATTTTCCACTTACAGTGAGGTGAAATAAGTATCGACCAATTTTCTTTTCTCTCTGCACCTATTAAAACACTCTTACTTTTATAAATTATAAAAATTTAATAACAATTATTTTTATTTTTATAAAAATTATTATAATATAATTTAATAAATAAAGTTTTAAATATTATAAAGTTTATAATTTTATTAATTTTATTTTACGGGTTATATTAATATAAAAATAAAACAAATAAAAAGAAAATTTTAACTATAGTGGCTATAGCGGGGTATATGTCGAAAAAAATAAACTTTATTTCTTTTTATTATTTTACAGCAAAATAAATAAATAAAAAATTAATTTTAATTACTTTATATTATTTAACTATTAATTAATATAAATTAAATTTTTTAATTTTTAAAATATAGTGTTAGCTGTTATAAATGCTGTTAAAGTTAAAGGGTAGTAAATTTTAAAATTGGTCGATACTTATTTCACCCCACTGTACCTACCTATATATAGTGATACGTCTAATTTCCGTACGCGAGGTCCAGGTCCACTCAACCGTCAGGTGGAGTGTACTCAGGCTGGGCTAGATAGATACAATGCTAGTTAGGAGTTTGATCCTCCTCCATCTGGATTGAAATATCGTAAATTTGTATCTGATCTGACGTCGTTAAACTGCAATGAACTCTTTCCTAACTAAGCCCTCTGCCAAAAGAGAGAAGAAAAAAAACTAAGAAAAAGAAATAACAGGAGCTTGGGAATATAATAGATCCAAAAACGTGTGCTTATCAAGGAGTGTAGCGTCCGACATCACCACCGGTACCGGGCCAGGATCCGGTGAAGCCGTCCACCGTCACGATCTTAGTGTCGTCCGCCAGGCGCAGAGTCGCGTAGGTGTCCTTGGAGCAGAGACCGAAGGCCTGCAGGTTCGTCGGCGTCTGGGCGATCCAGTGCATATAGTCTATTTTTTAAGAGAAGGGACATGCGAGAGTTAGCAAATCCAGTATTTCGCCTAAAACGAAGAAGGAAAATAAAACAGAGAGAGGGGGGAGAAAAAAAGAAAAAAAAAAGAATAGAGTCATATATAATCATGTCGAGCTCACCTTGACACTCGTAATTCCCACAGCTCTGATACCCCGGCCCGCTGAAGAACGCCCACGACGCCGAGGCGTACGTGTAGATGTCGGAGCCGCCCTGTATGAAGTTGGCGAGGCCCATGCGGCAGCGCGTGTCGCCGCCGCCGCACCACGAGAAGTCGGGGTCGCCCCAGCCGGCCAGGTCGGCGGTCCAGGGCGCGGGCGGGGTCTGCTCGACGTGGTCGCCCTGGTCGTAGTTGGTCTCGGACTGCAGCAGGGAGACGAGCACGTTCTGCGCGCGCCACAGGTTGAGCTGGTACAGCCACCAGTGCTCGCTGCCGAGGGCGTGCAGCCAGGTGCCGCGCGTCGACTGCACGAGCGCGCCGCCCTTGGCCGCGATGTTGCACCCGCCCGCGAAGTCCTCCGTCGTGTGGTCCGCCACCCAGTTCCACACGTTCTCCACGTACGCCGACGACGCCTCCGCGAAGTGCAGCCCCAGGAACGCCGCCTGGCACTCCGCGCTCGCCGACCCGCACGCGCCCGCCAGCGCGTCGGCCCCCGCGTGCCGCCCACCGTCACCAGCGAGTTCCACAGCGCCACGTCGCCCGGCGACGACCCCGCCATGTTGAACTGCACCACGATGGCGCCGGGCAGCACGTCCGACACGGTGAACCGCATGTCCTGGATCTGGGCGGTGCCGACGTCGCCCGCGTCGCCGACCTGGACGACGGGCCGGGGATTGCTCGAGTCCTTAAAGTTGTTCCCGTTGCCCGTGATAGTGGCCCACGCCTCGCCGACGATCCGCGATCCCTTGGGGATGTGTAGAGTGTCGTCGACGCGGTACTTGCCGAACGGAAAGTAGGCGATCTTGTTACTATCGGCTGCGAGCTGCAGAATTTCATTGAGCGCGCCGGACTCGTCGACGGTGTGGTCACCGAGGACGGTACGGCCGCCGTTCTGGTTCGGGTCTTTGACGTTGATGAAGTCGCTTGCTGGATTGGATGCGTAGTTGGGGGCTGGTATCACTGGAAACTTGCCTCCCGGTGCCAGAGCAGCCGGGCGAGCTTTCGAGGAAGTAGTTGGTCCGTAGATGGGGTCACGTCCGACGGTGTTTCCGTAGGTGTAAGTGTCTACATGGGACATGGGACCAAGGGCAGTTTCGCCGCGGACTTGAGCGACGTCTGAATTTGTGTCTTTGCTGAGGTTGTCGATTAGGAACGAGGGATACACGCTGGTGATAAATGTCACGCCAGAGTTGATAGACACGGCATCAATCAGCCCGATCCATGGTGCCCCTCCGGTATTTTGAACCCCAGTTCCGCACGTATCGAACGTGGGGGCTATAATGCTGATGGTATTGCCTCCAGAAATTAACATACCAACGGTGTTCTGATAGAAATAGATCGACTTGTACAACGCTTGCTGGTGACCATCGTGCCAAATCCCGTTCTACAATTATCATTATCAATAAATGTATCATATCTTGAACAGGGTACGGATAGAGGAGCTGACCTGTCCACGTTCGATCCGCACATCAGAGAGGCCTAGCGTAGATCCCCTCTGCAGGTGAATACCAGTGTGACCGTTGCCGTTGCTCGAATATGCCATGGTTATCTTGACATTCTGCAACTGGGCAGCTTGGGCAACGCTCCAGTCTAGAGCCGTGAATGCACTGCCTTATTCAGGTTAGTATTGTATTTACTTAGGTTAGGTACCTATCCAAGATAATTATATAAAGCTTACCCCCTGATATGTTCGTTGTATCCAGTATCATGTTTTTTAAACCAACAGCAAACGACAACTCCCCCTTCCCATCTGTACCTGGATCTTGCCCTATAGAAGGGGGTTAACAAGAGTTCTCAACAATAATGTTGTATGATATGCTGCTACTAACCGGTGATCAGAATCTGGTCGCCAGAGAAGCCAGAGGCTGCCTTGATCGTTGGGGGCTAGACAATCACGCATTGTAAGCACAAATAGTAAAAACTTGAACATTCCACTTACATTTGTTGCATCCCCCATGAGGATAGTATCGGTGTTCATCCGAATGGTCTGGCTGACTTCATAGGTACCCGGTGGTAGATAGACAACCTGTATATCGAGTTAACAGTCGCTCCGTCTATAGTGTTAAGACAGGGACATACTCTGGGCTGAGAGGCTAACCACTGCGAGTGCCTACTAGCGCCGTTTCCAGCATCATTGATGGCGTTTTGGATGCTGGCGCCATCTCCTGCGTTCACCGCCATGAACACTGGGTACGTGTAGTCACCATCAAGATCCGGGGCGTAACCTCGCGGACTTCCAGTGTGATCCATATTGGCATACCAGAAGCTGGTTGCTCGTTTTTCTGGGGAATTAGAAATTACATGGGCATTGGATGCTGGCGAGGCATGAGCCCCAGTCAGCAAGACTGTCAACACCGTTAGGAACCGGCCCATTGTGAAGCTGCGAGTGAATAATATCGGACGAAACTCGAGTCCCCGGGAGTCTTCTTGTCGAGTAGTAGCCTAGGTTCGCTGGAGGAAGTTATATAGTTCCAAAGCTCATCGATGTATCCATTTCCTTGGCATCATGAAGTCTTACGAAGCATGGTGATTCGCCAGCTCAGCCGTTCGATTCCACAAGCTACGTTACTTAGGACATGGAAGTATGTGGCTACCCTAAGTGTGATCTGACTGTGTTTAGCGCAGTGAATAGCGAATCTCAACTCCACCTTACCTAGAAATAAAGCAGTCTTAGTCAAGGATATGCCTTTGCAGTTGACCATTCAAGGCTGGGTAAGGTAAACATGGGAAGGGCCTAGAAGCTAGGATGTTGCCGTATGCGGAAGGAGGCCAGCTTTTACTATATGGGCTACTCCTGGATTTCCATTAACCGAGCCCCTGAAGGCCAGGTGCTAGCAGTCTACCTAGTTGAACTTCTGGGAAGCTCGACAGAAGCTAATCGTTCCTGCGAAATCAATGCGCCAATTAAGGTTACCTTAATCCCATGTAAGCTCGTTCTATAAATATCAAGTAAACTTCATGTGGTTAACATGGAGAATTACACAGCTAGATGCACCAGAAAGTTCATCGATACTGTCTCCGGTCTGCGTGATACCACACCATTTAGCAGCTAGCTAGGTGGCTTACATACTATTGGATCTCACCTTCACCTTTCGTAAGAAAGTCTATAATCATTTTATATCCGTGACGATTCATGTGAAAGTCTGCTGATACAATTCGATGACCTAGGCAAGACGAAGGGACATAGCTTATTTTCTTGGTCATTTTTGCCCCCCCCCCCCCACACACACACACACACACACACCCCTTGAAGTGCGCTTCTTGAAGTTGTGGAGTACACATATCACTAGTCTGATATACCTAGGTAAGTAGTTGGGAAATAAAAGAAAAGAAAATAGCTGAAAAGAGCACCGATACTAGTCTTACACTTACAGTTACCCTATCTCATTCTTGATGCAACGCTGAGCTAGACTTTACCGGGAATATAAATGGTTTAGTTGGACAGGTATGTAATTTATTGCTTTTTATTATTTCCAATGCTTATTCAGGGCCGTCAGTATAACTACTCCAGCACCTCGCATACCTATTCACCCGTCTCCGAATGTCCAACGACGCTCAATGGTCAATTTGTGGTTTGCCGTCTCTGTTTTCCCCGCCCTTACCCTCCACTACAGTTGGACTTATGTTAAACAAAAGAACCAAGTTGTAGACTAAGAATATGAATAGGATATTATCGAGAGAGAGACGGCAGGGGAGAATTGTGCGTGGGCTGCTAGGGCCAGCTAAATACAGTGCCCAAGCCGGCCAAATGATAATCCCGTTAGTCCATTGCTGACCCCCTTTTCCATTGTGCACCCCCCATCTGGGGCACCCCCACGCGACAGATGTCGAGTCCAGAACCTTTGAAGTTGCATTGGGTCTAGCATCGTAAAACGTCGTCAAATAGGAATCTTGAGACGGAACTGTTAGCCTGGACAGGATACCGGCGGGGTGTAATATCTTCACTCAGCTGTAAGCCGAAAAGAGCTCGTCTTACACCACCGTACTCAAAGCTCCGCAAGGACTTTTGAGAAACACAAAAAAGGAAACCCCGAAAATTCACTTACAAACGAGATCGATAGACCTGCCATGCCTAGAAATCAATAGACACCGGGCAATATCCTCCACTTTACAATTTTCTTGTACTTCTCCCAGTCCTCGCCGTACTTCTCCGAGCACATCGCATCGTCTCTCCGCTCGCGGTGAATCAACAGGACGGCAAAATAAAGAGCATAAAAGTACGTGAAGGGGATGCCCCAACCCTTGGCTTCGTCCTGAACCACTATCCGGCCATCAAGCATCTGCACAGCATGAGACGCAGCAGCTATACTCCCAGCCGGAAGAATAGTGTAGCCGGATAATCCAGTGGGCAGACTGAAAGGGGACGCCTGGAGCCAGTCGCCAAAGTAATTGATATGACGCGCCATGCCCCACCATCCGGCAGTGAGTAGCTTGGTCCCACGTTTGGTCTGGATGTAAGTCAGGCCTTTATTCCTCGGGTCGTCCGGCTTGGTACGGAAGACGTTCTTTTGCGTATTTGCGGCTCTGAAGATATACAGGCCCAAGGCAAACACAGCAGTGACGGAGGCTATACCAACCCATCCAAGATGCACGGGGTATACCGATAGGTACCGACATTGTGTTGAGTAGAGAAAGGGGACCCAGGCGATATCGCCGAAGGAAAGCATAAAACCAAAGCCGTCAGTTGTAATATCTATCATAGTTAAAATGCCGGATTCTAGGTATTGGCCGTCGAGAACGTAAAAGGCCTGGACGGCGCTAGTAAAAACGATGCTGTCGGAGACATAGCCGTAAGTACGGTATTGCTTCGCGATGAATGCTAGATCAATTAATATCCATCCGGTCAGGCCAGGCCGCATCTCAAACCAAGTTTTGATGTCAATCTCGCCGAAAAATGGCAGAGTAACTCTCGGGTTCAGCTCGCGGCCAATATAAAAATCGTATATAAAGTTGCCGGTGTGGCCGCCGGCGGCTAGCTCCCGGAGGTCACTATTCGGATACTTGGTGTCCACGCTGAAACTGTGTATGTAAACGAATATAGCGAGGAGAAAAGCGATGAGTATGTTGGCTGTCAGGATTTGCACAAAGTTGTCGGTAATAAAGGTCCATGCAATGAAGTCAGCACCCTGCACATAGGTGCCAATTGCGCAAGCAGATAGCTGGATAACCGTGGCCGAAAAGGCTTGGGGGGAAGGTCGGTCAGTCTCGGTAGGTTAACTAGAGTATGATCATCAAAAAACTCACCGTTGAAGCGATATTTCAGTGGACGGCCATGCTGCGGTAGCTTGGTCCCATAAACCTCATGGGCAGGGAGTATTCTCCACAGAACCAAGCTCACAAGGTAATATAGCAACACCACGCCGGTTACCTTCCAGCTACCTAGATCTCGGAGGCCACCCTCCGGCCACCCGGTCTCGAGTTTCAACTTCTCCCAAGTTAGGGAACTTGGTTCCAGCAGAGAGGGCACCGGACAACCAGATACATCGTTGCAAGCGAATGCGAAGAAATACAGAAGTATCGGTAAGCCCACAACGATAGCGGTAGCGCCAAAGCTGGAGAGTTTTGTCAGCAATGCTATTTTTGGAGAGCTGTTACTGATGATGGATAATCAAGGGTAATGTGATGTGATGTGATGTGCTTACGGTCCGCCGAACTCATATTTGGTTTCAGCCATAGTCAATGGTTATGGTTTGCACCCTCTGTACACTAGAACAACCGTATATATAGATTTGGTGTTGTTGGTTGCCTTTAAAAAAAAAGCCATGAAATTCTTGAAAAACAACCTCAGGTAAATAAAAGGGGGCGGCGTCGATGACGATGGGAGATGGTACGAGACGGATGCTGGAGATCCCGATGGATAACTAATTCAAGTAAGTTAGAGCCAATCATGATCACTTGGCTGGAACTTGTTAATACATATCCGTAATTTCATTAATACCTACCTATCTACTCAATATCTGCATATACCCCATCCTCGGTACCTAATAAGTAGGTATACACATTAGTAGGTTAAGAGAATACACCACCCCGTTATAGTACAACCATCTATTTCAATATCCTGATCAACTCCAAATAATGAGAAATATGAGTGTCAAATAATTACCTAATTGGCATTTGTAAGTGTCGGTGCGGATGAGCGCATCGCGTTTGTGAAATAAACTCGAGACTAAAGGAGGCGAATCCCATCTGCAAGAATCGCGACATGATTCCCTTTTCGGCCACTTACACCTTTGAACATTACTAACAAACACCACCGCAACTTGATTCAACCATCAGTATAGCTGGTGTGAATGGGTATAAAATAATTGAACTGGAAGCCATGGCAAACACAGATGAAATGAATACACTCGATACATACTTACCGAACACATCATTCCCTATCCATTCGTGGTCTGGTCCTAGAGTCTTGTCACAATGGCTGAACAAATGCACGATGCGCTCGTCACGGTAGCACCGCGACAGCCGTATGAGATCCGCAGATTCCCAACCGTTACTCCCAAAGACGATGAGATCACCGTCCATGTCAAGTGGACGGCTTCTACTCCGCTTGACCTGCACCAAGCCGATGGTGGCCTCTTAGTCGAACACCCGATGAGAACCGGGGCCACCAGCGCCGGTGTCGTCGTCGCAGTTGGGCCGAACGTCAAGAAACTCAAGGTGGGAGACCGAGTCTTCGGTTTTGCCCACCAGAAGCCCGAGTGGAAGGCTCACCAGGAATTCGCAACAGCCCCTGAGTGGGTCTTTGGCAAGGTGCGTCGAAGGCCAATACAGGTTGGATGAAGAGGAGGAACACCTTGTGCCTCGTGACCATGATGATTAGGTTAACCGTTTTGCTAGGTCCCCGATGGCTTCACACTGGAGGATGCCGTCACCTTGCCAGAGAACGCCGTCACAGCTTTTAACACCCTGTGGGCGGACCTGAACCTGCCTACCCCCTGGCCCAAGCCCTCGGATTACCAACCACCACGAGCCAATGACCGGATTCTTGTCTGGGGTGCAGCATCGTCCGTCGGGCAGCTAGTCATACAGGTTCTCAATTTCTACGGATACCTCAACATCGTGGCGACGGCATCGCCGAAGCACCACGCGCATCTGATAGACCTGGGAGCGGCCAAGTGCTTCGACTACCGGAGCCCCTCCATCGTCGACGAGCTGCTGAAAATCCAGCCCGGTGGGCCAATTCCAACGTACCCCATGATCGTAGACTGCATCGGTTCGCAGGCGGGATCGCTTGCGCCCATATCTCGGATCGCCCAACATGGCACCACCGTCGCTGTCATGCTGCCGGTCATCCTGAAGCACGCTTCGGATGCGGAGGCGCCCGAGTATTCGATGGATGCCAGCACCAGCGCCTCGTGGGGTGCCGGCGTGAACGTGCGCGGCGTGCGAACGCACTTTTACTGGAAGGTATGATTTCCCTGTCGTTTGCCCCCCCCCCCCCCCCCTTGCACCATAAAGTCGAGAGCAGTAACTTACACACACGCATTAGAATGAGATGTTCCGCGAGAAGCTACAGCTCGAGATCGTGCCCACATTGCTGACCCAAGGCGTGGTGAAACCAATCCGGTACCGCATCATCGAAGGGGAAACACTACTCGAAAGGGCCACAAAGGCACTGGACGAGATGCACAGGGGCGTTAGCGGCGAGAAACTCATCTGGCGGGTTTCCAATAACTAGGTAGTTTAAGATCTATCTGTTTCGTGGTATACTGATGTATCAGACTAAGCTTGACTCTATTTTTTCCTTCTCAGAAGACAGTACTTGAAAACTATGATTCCTTGCATTTGCTAGGCCGAACGATGTCTCTAAGAACAATCGCCAACGAAAAGAGGTTCAGAATACTTTTTTGCATGCTAGTATAGAAGATGCAGCCATGCTGATGCATCATCAATATTCTTAACCTAAGCAACTTCCCAACGTTAGTGAAGTGTTTGATATTGGAGACGGCGTTGTTTTTGAGGACAACCTAAACGTTATGAACGATACTGCTGGCTCTTGCGTAAAGAGATTCACAGAGGATCTTTAGCATGAAGCGATGGGTTATCGTCGGCTTCACCCTTTACATGGGGTCACCATACCCGTCTTTGAAGTGCAATCGATCTTCAGGACATTTCGCAAGTATCAACCTTGAGCGTTTCCCGTCACAATACACTGAACTACCAAAATGTGATATTCTTGTTCGATAACAAAAGGCCAGGTCCATGATTTGGTCTATATCACAGTGACATATACTCCTTCGGTCTTCATTGCAGTGTCCCAGCTGGAACCCAACATAATACCTAGATGAGAAAGCTTTGTTACTGGGACACCGGTGTTTGCTTACTACATAGGTAGGCGTAGACATAAACAATCCCATGCTGAGAAACATATAGAGCTAGCTGGTGTTAGAGGTTTTATCGGTTATATGACACGCCGCCCTATATCTCCTCTACTATTGAGCTCACTCTCCGCCTTTCCCGGTCCAAAGTTCAGCTCTTCTCAGCCCCGAATATACTTCACAACGTCGCTGACGAATACCAGCTCTATTTACTACTAGCTTTCTCACTATCAGCTAGTACACCGCATTTGAAGTCTGATCTGATCTACCTATACCGTCGAAGTCCCCTGCATTGGAAACAGTGGCGCCTGGCCATGATGTTATCTAGAAATCCTTCCGGACCTCTCGGGAAAGCTCCTTCTGGCGCCAAGGGGGACGAATTACTACGGGCACCATCTACATAACTAACAGCGCAAGTGCTTATGCCCGATGGCCTGGGTCTGAATGCCTCGATTCGCGAGGTAATTAGGCGGGCCTAGAGGGAGAGAAGTCGGATTTGAAAAACATAAAAGATAAAAATGGATCTCCCAAGCCCCTAAATCCGGAACGATCCAGGTCCCACTAGGTAGCTCCGGAAAGAGAAGGCCCCAAAGCGGCTGATGAGAAGAATAGAAATCTGACCGAATAGGGGCACAAAAACCATTGCTGCTGGAATAGTAAGCCATGACAAGATAATGTACTGTGTAATCCACCCACCTAACCCGGTTTATTTTCAGTATGAAATACTATGCATATGTATAAGATGAAGACAGAAAAAAAGGAGAAGAGAAAAACAGAGAAAGTAAAGATGAGCAAGTTCCCTACATACCCGCCCGCTCGCCACGTGCGTACGTGATGCGAGGTACTTGGAGATTATCTTACCCGCCTAGGGTTCTATATGTAGAATTATCTGGAGTCAAATGGCTGACGTTTTTTCCGTTCTGTTTAGGATTCTATTTTTAACAAAAATAGTCTTTCCACTTTGCCTGCTTCCCCGGTAATATATAGTGGCCAATGCCCGTCTCCTGGGTGCTGTATCTGGACCTGATCTACGCCGCCGTAAGCATGAACTCGACCCAATAAGAGGATTTATGAGATGGAAATGTGTAAATAAATCATTCTGGATCTTGTGGTAAAAAAAAAAAGTTCCCCTAATTGGGGGGGACGGCGTTTTCATCAACAACTTCTAGTTTGGCGCATAATCTAAACTGAAGAATTTTTGTTTGCCGTTAGATTGGAACAGGTGCATATAGATACCCATAAGTGTAGGGAGACGAAGGAGGTCGGCCGGTATTTATAAACGGTATCTCGGCCCACAGCCGGATCCTGGGAGTCATGTCGTTACCGTCGGTTCTCGGGCCCGTTTCAATATGTATACTTGGGACTTGCAACTCTACCTAGGTAGAAATAATAGCGTGGGCGTTGTTTCTTTAGATGAAATGCCTAACCTACCTATCCAGCACCACATCTAGACGCTTAGCCCATATCGCCCAGCCATCGTCAGGGGCCGTCTATAATTCTACACGGCTCCCTAAGGTTGGAAAGGACATGGACGCGTGCAAGTCAATGAAAGGATCCGCTCGCGCCCCGAGTTTGGGCGAATCGGAAACTTGGTATGTAGTCTTCCTACAAATAGATCTCGGGGGGGTTTTACAGTCCGTAAAGGCGGCCCGAGACGATACGCTACTCCTCCACGCCCCTTTCAACAACGTCGGCTAATATGGAGACGACGATAGCCCGAGGCTACGAGAACCAAACTGGGCGGGAACTGCTGCTTTGGGCCCGTTCCTAATTCTCCAGGATACCGACACCTACGCTTCTGGCCGCGCCGGTGGACAAAAACGCACACGGACGAACAAAAGGTCCGCGTCATCTTGGTCTCTTCGTTCGCGGCAGAGATGTAGGTGCCACAAGACGCGTGTCGGCGCCGACACGGACAATCTGGACTACGCGCGGGCCCGAGCCAACCGTGCGCTGCTACGGCCTCAGCGAGGTGAGCGCGTGGGCCTGCGGCGTGGAGTTCTCGGGCTGGTTCAAGGACAACGGGATACTGGGAGTGCCCGCCAGCGCGGGGGACCCGCGCTCTGATCTCTTTGTCCGGCAGAGCTGATTATGTGTTGCGTTTTGGACTCCATTCTACTTGGAACTTGCGTCCAGGCTGCACGCTTAAGAAGGTGGTTGTTAACTTGATGCGGAAGCTCTGGGAGTTGAGCGAGGAGCAGGTTAAGTAGGGGGTTCGTTGGATAGCGAGGAAGGGCCTGGATGTATGTGGCGAAGCTTCAAGTTGATTCCTGAGGTGACAGTAGACATAGGTAAGTTGTGCTCACCAACAAACCACCATGTACAGCAAGTCAGCCCGACGAACGAGCAAAGGCCTCGATTGTATAGCCTCGCCATGTCATTAGCATTTCAAGTTAGTCCCGTCCCGGGGCTTGGAGATTGTCTCATGAGGCTCCCTCTATCTCATGTTTCTGTAACTGTTCAGGCGCACAAATCCTTCTTGTGCGTCTAGTCCGCCGCGGTTCCTCTCCTCAAGCCCTGTAAGCCCTTGCGGCAACCGCGCACCTTAGCAGTCCATCCGACTTTGAGGTCTCATTATAGGACTATCCAATTCCTGAGTTGGCTATTATTGGCGTCTTTAATCTCTCCAGTGAGTATTCGAACCTATTCGGCCTAACTATCATCAGGTGTAAACGTAGCGTAATCGTCATCTTAGCAGACATCTAGGCCGCCAC
The DNA here is from genome assembly GCA_018398605.1 of Biscogniauxia mediterranea. Lineage (NCBI taxonomy): Eukaryota > Fungi > Ascomycota > Sordariomycetes > Xylariales > Xylariaceae > Biscogniauxia > Biscogniauxia mediterranea. The sequence continues at coordinate 4,627,334 of JAGXTR010000003.1, forward strand.
TGGCAGGTTCGCGATCTCGGCCCAGTTGGTTAATGCCGACTCTTCGGGCCCTTGTATTATGTTATTAGAGACGCTTCTAGGTCAGCCTTACACGAGTCAATCCAACAGGTAAATGGTGCTATGAGTATAGACTAGAAGCAAGATACATTCAGCTCGTACAATAAGAACGCCCAGTGCAGGAGCCAAGACCTGGTCATTATCAAGCTCCCTTGATCTCAACGGAAAAGAAAACTACATGTCAACCTTCAGTCGTGAATACCGCTCCCCAAGATCATTTTGACTTTTGTTCGAAGTATCTCCGCTTAAAGATCCGAGGCATGATTTGAAATACATTTACTGGTGTGGTGTACTCGGTCATAAGATACGCCACCAGCAATTAGTACATATAAGGCTGTTATATATGTGTACCCCCTTATCATATGAGCATTCCTACTACGATAATAGGCCCCTTTTGATGTTGTTCGCCCATTCAGAACGACCGACGACGAACCTAGACTGGGCCAAAAGCCTCACTTATATATCTGACTGAGCAGTATCGGCGCTAGGCCCGATTGGACGGGAGAAATGCAGGCATCGTGGAAAACGACCAATCTGAGGCGACAGATTCCTCATCAACAACGAATCGATGCAAGTACTAAATATAGAACCGGCCTTTAATTGGTTGGGTGATGAAAATTGGGACTTCAATCTGTTGAATGACGAAAAGGGGGAGGGACACCAGACACAAAGGAAGAAGGAAGCTCGGAATGCCGTTTCGGCCCCCGGAGAGTTTTCCCTTTTTAGGTCGCGATCCCCCGGGGCCTCACGATTGTCCGGATCGGACTCCGATTTCTCACCTGGCGGGGCCTTGGTGAGCGGATACTACCGAGTAGATGGATACCATACGTAAGGTAGGTAGGTAAGGTTGCTTGCTTTTCTGGGGGGTTTTCTTTTCCTACCTTGCATTCTCCACGTTTTCGGGTTGGAATGCCCCCTCCCTGCCCCCTTATGAAACGGGTAGTAGGTACGGTATTCCAAATTCACCAGATATTCTAGGTAACTATTCTGTACTTACCTAGGTAGGTCGGCTGGCTGTATAGTACGGTACGACCCTGTAATGAAGTAGATGTATGATAATCATGATACAATCACGCCGAGATCTCCCATGTCCTGTTTACGCCTCTCCATCTTCCCCCGGACAACGACCTCGTACATTCCAGAGGCTGTATCGCTCTCACTCAACACCCCAGGCTCCTCTCACATTTTTGTTCCACGACGTCCCGCTTAGGCAGCGTCTTATTATAGAACGCCGGCAGCGTATATCGCGGTCGTAGGTCCTACGCATTCTGTGGGCAGAGGAATTCTGGGACCTGAACCAAGCCCTTTCTTTTCCCTCCATCCTCTGGTTCTCTGTTATCCCTTCCTTGAAACCAACTGAGAGTCTCTACCACAATCCACCCCCCCCCATTTCCCCCTCTATAGCCCATCGGGAATCAGGTGAACGAATATATGGATACCCGAACATAGGCGATACCAGTATGGGCCGTATGTATGCATGTACGCAATGGAGACCAAGCTCAGAGCTTGAGGAAGATCCGCGCACTTGATTTACACCCGCATACACACATTCACACACACCACGGTGTTCGGACCGAACTCTTCTGAAACACACCTACATCCATTTCCTTCCTCCCTTACTACCTGTTTTCCCCACACTTCCGCTATCTTCTCTGTCTCTCTCTCTCACCTCTATGTCTCGCGTAGGGAAGTCTAGAAGAGTGTGTGGGGAAGATGTGGGCGAGACGAAAATGAAGAGCAGGTTTTATTGTTTGATGGAGGGGATGGAGGGGAAGGGGGGGGGAAGGGGGAGGGAGCAGAAGTGCAGGTTCTTAAAAGAAGATTTTCTGAACCGATGACTCGAACGGCATGCATGTTCTAAACACCCATACGCAACACTGACATATACGTACATATACATACATACTTACATAGCACGTTATTGCCTAACCCTCATAGGATAGGGAAAAGAGAGAAAGAAAGCGAGTGGGAATGGAGAGAAACCACCCCCACAACTCCGCATGTGCCACGGCAATGAGAGGGTATGTTATCCGGGGAGCACATGGCCATATCCATGACATGGTGTCCAAGAGACAGTTAGGTAACCAGCGGCGCGGAGTACCGAGTGAGACAGAGCGAACGACACTCTTCGCTCCGAAATATGTATTAGACGAATGGAGTCCAGCTAGATAAAATCTCCACTCCCCCCTCCTCTACAAGGCTACAGTAGACCACGCAGGCGCGCTCGCTCTGGCTTAGCTATGGGAGCTGTCTAGACTAGCAGGAAAAGAAGGACGCCGGATGGCGGGGCCGGTGGGATCAGTTGACACGGCCGGCGTAAAGTGGGTTGTAAGTTTGTGTGTGTGTGTGTGGGTGTGCGGGAGGGTTTAGCGTAGGGAAGATCAGTCTGTATGTAGGGTCGGGGACGGCACAGTAAAAGAAAACTACGTAGGTAGGCATCCAATTCTACTTACTCCACGGTGAAGAACAACCCTGGGGAACGAAAGGAGAACCACCGGGGGGAGGGGGGGGAGGTAAGACAGCCTCGGAGCGATGATGACAAGGGGGACGGAGTAAAGGGCAAAAGGAGGGGGAGGGGGAGGGGGAGAAGAAAGGTCGAGGTATGCGCGCGAGCGCAGTTGGTTCGGTCGAGAGAGTATGCGTCATTCGTCAAATCCGAGGTCGGCAGAAGAAGAAGAGCAGCGCAGGGTAACCATGGATACCATTACCTGCTCGCCCGCCCATCTGCATGTCTCACTTCCGACCATGCGGCCCTCACATGCCACTATAACGCAACGTACACACACACACATACACACCACAACCTACAAACATGCCTGCACACCGCGCGCGACTATTGGTCGCTGCGCATACACACCATACACGCGCAAAGCTGAAATTTCTTTAAAAACCCCGTATTTTTTTGAACGGAGAGCTTCAAGCTTGCGCCGTTGCGAGAAAAGGGGACTATAACTGAACTAGCTACGAGTCAGATAGTCACGGGATCTCGTGTTGGGTGCAGCCTTGGAAGATGACAGAGAGAGAGAAAGACTGTGTGTATATGTGGCTGCTGCAGGTTCCGAGTAGCCCGGGAATCTTTTTTTTACCATTCTTGTGTAGGGTTGAAGCCGCGTACGGGGCAAGAGAGGTGTGTGTGTGTGTGTGGGCAGAAAGGATAAGGTGGGGAGAGAGAGACAGAGAGAGAGAAAGAGGCAGATAGGAGGTCCGTCTACTTAGACTTGCGGCAAGAATAGGAACTGAACTCTACCTACCTAACCCCCCGATAGAAGTCCATGTTGTTTCCTTGGAACCGGGATAATGTTTTGTAGGAATGAGTCCGCGATAAAGAGGGGGGAGGGTTTGCCGTAGCCGGTAGGTAGCCTGTAGCCTGGGCCCTCATACTCAGGGCTCTGGGTTATCGTTATACTTTGTAACCAGGGCCCATCCCATCCCTTACTTTGTTTGAACGGCCTCAAGTACACCAATTTGTGTTGATGGTACCGTAACTGATACCTGCCTACCTACCGACGCCGCTCTCCCGGTGTAGAGATAAGAGCTTAGTTGGAGAAGTAGGTATGTAGGGAGAGGTAGCTTTGTAGCTAACCTAGGTAGCTGCGGGAGGATCCATGTCCAGCTGGATGGGATGGGATGGATTGGATGGATGGATGGATAGAAGAGAATCGAAGCAGGCACCCGCACCGCTTTGCAAGCAGCGATCCTTCTTCTAAGAAATTCGCCATCTCTCGAGGTTGTCATGCCACCCCGACGAGACGGAATGCCATTCGGGGCGGCTTCTGGGCAAGTTGCCCTCGCAACCGCAAACCTGCTGCGACACTCCCCCTCCCCGGCACTTGTGTCCTTCTTTCTTTTCTTCCCTCCTCCATCGCCACCTGGTTGCCCGATCTGGTTCAAAGCGGGGTTACGTATGCAATCCAGACGCCCATCGGCGCACGTCTGCGCACATATGGGTGTGTCTGTGTGTAGACGAGTGTGGTGGTATGATATGGAGAAAAGTAAAGGTATGTTACGTCGAGAATATGGATGATAGGCATGTCTTGCACGGGCAAAAAGTGTGTTTCATGAACTGAGAGGGTATCTTACACAGTATTCCATGTACAGTAGCATAGCTAAGTAGTGTAAGAGAAATGGTTATGGGCTAGCTACATACGTAGGCGACTTTTGACGATGGGAATGCGATGAGGGGCAAGGGGAAGAAGGGAGGGGGAAACGGCATAACAACAGCATGGTTACCCAGACATGCGTGGGTTAGGTGAATACTCTGACACCTTTCTCCCTTTCTGGTCTCTTTTCTTGCTTTCTCCCTTCCTATGAGCTCACTCGGTAGCCATAAAGGGACCCGTCGGCCGCCATACCCCAGTTTCAGCGCCCACTCAGCCCGATCTGGTACACCTTGACAACTGCGGCCTAACCGTGTGGTCCCCGTAAAAGGAAATGAAGTCTTAGCCTTCGTGGTGTGACCGTAGCACGACGGTGGCATCACCAACAGCAACCGGAACAGATGTCAGTTGGTAGGGAAACAAAGAGAAGAAGCGTAGCTAGAAATTGTTATGTATGAACTGTATCACAGCATCTCTGCCATGTGAAAATGTCCCTATGAGTAGGTAGGTAGGTCGGGAGATCTTAACCATGGACGAGAGTGAGTCACAAATCGCTTATACGGATTCTAGTAGGTTGTGTGCTTCTTCTTCTGGCCTCCCTTACCCCCTATCGGAACAAATCGCGCCCAGGGGCCATGGAATACTACCGGCAGCTGGTTTTAATAGAGAGAGAAAAAAAAGACCGAGTCTTCTGTTGCAGCAGTCCAAACCAGTAGTAGCTAAGCTCCGCATGTGCGAAAACCCGTTCGCAGGACGCAGGCTAGACGTAGCAGGTACATTGCCTTAGTTACATACGTAGTCTGGAGACTACTGCTGTATGGTACATCCGCTGCGATCAAGGCAGCGAGTGGTTATGGCCCGGGGGGCCGTCGGTAGAAGCATACGAAGGCAACGACCAATCCGACGACGCGCCAGATACGGGAACGCAGCACGCAACTCTAACCTGTCAAATGGGAAGGGCAAGGGGGGGAGAACAAAGGGGGGGGGGAGGGGGAGGGGGAGGGGTGGGATCTTTCGGAGATCAACAGAAAGCGAGACGGTTGGGCAATGGGTGGGAAAATTGTTCGCGAGAAGGAGAAAAAAAAGACAAAGACGAGCAGAGGAAAAGAAAAATTTTGTTTTCTGACAGGGACCCAAGAAACGTCGATCTGGCGGGGTCTATGGATTGCGCAATTACTGGCTGACGAGCCATGGGTCGTCACAGAATCAGGGCAGCCATGGTGTCCTTGGGGGTGTCAGAAAGGAAATGGAAGGGAAGGGAAGCCAGGGAGGCGGGAGGAGGGAAAGAGGAAAACGAAAGAGAAGGAAAGAAAAAAAAGAAAGAAAAGTGGAAAAAAGGGGAAAAGGGGGGAGAAATCTATCTTGGGTGCATAAAGTACCTAACTAGTTAGTGTAGTAGCTTACAGGAGTAGCTGTACATATGTAATATGTAGTGTACCTAGTAGACGGAAATAGAGGGGCAACTGGAGATGGGGGGAAGATGGGATGGGTATGAGCATGGGCATGGGCACGAAGGGAAAGAGGCAAAAAAGACGGGAACGGGATATGGGGCAGGAGATTCCAAATTGACGACATCGAGCATGAAAGGGAAAAAGAAGAAAAGAAAAAAAATATCGAGAAGGAATTGTGGATTTGGTTGGGCCGAAACGCCAATTGGGATGGGGACAAGGTCGATTGGCTGGGCATTCATTGCGGGATTTCGAGACGCGCGCGCACTTACACCCACACGCAACTCTCTCTTACACGCAACTTACCTCACCTAAACCCCCCCGGCCCATCCCGTCCCTGGCATCATGTTATGTTATGTAGACTTACTCTAGTGCAGAAAGAGAAATAGATTAGGAACCTAGGTGTGTAGTAGTGTAGCTATTTAAATATTAAAAAAGGGACCGGGAAGAAAGGGCGTGGCCGTATTGTAATGTAGTGTAATACAATATAATATAGTACCTTACTATCTTAGAATCAGCTACCCAAGTAGGTAAGTAAGCGTGTGATAGGAAATGGATATTGGGCTCTGGTTGGCCAGGGATCACCGTTGCTTTTTTTTTCTTACTCTTTTCCCCTTTCTCTCTTACTTTTTCCTGTTTTCATGGGGTTGCGACAAATATCAATTCCACGGATATTATGTTATAGTGTGTAAGTTGGGCAGCGAGTCGGACCTGAGCTGACAAGGGGGTTTTGGACCTTGGATGTGTGATTGAGTCTCGGGGATCGGGAGTTTTCGTTGCGAATTTTTTCTTCAACGTTCTTTTCTTGCTTTGTCTTCCTCTATTCCATTTTGTATTTTTTTCGGACTACGGACTGACCAATCCGATGCTATGGTAGTGTGCTCCGACACTCCCCTTTTAGAAAGAGGAAGGGAAAAAAAAAAGGAAAACTAGTACCTAGGTAAAACTGACAAAGCCCACGCAAGCACAAAGGCGCAATACCAAAAATACCTAAGACTTGACTTGCATACATCCCAATAATTCCCATTCATTCATATCCGAGTATCCCGTCCTTTACAATTCGTACATTTCCGTATCATATCCTTACATCTAATCCAATAATTCCCAAATGGTATAACAGGAGGTTCCATCTAAGTACATGATATCATGATAATAGGGGCTTGGTTCCACCAACGCCTCTATAGAATAACAAAAAGAAATCCCTTTTCCGCAAACAAAACATTTGATAATGTGTTGAAAACCCGTGCCGTGATAAAACGTAAGAATAGAAACAGTTGCCGTTGGGGGCCACCCTAAGAATAAGAGAAGAAAAGAATCAAAGAAAAGCGGTCCCTCCTTTTTCATCTTCCCCCCTCCCCCCTTTAAAGCTTACTACTACTGGCTTACTCGAAGCGGTAGAGCCCGTCTTCGTATTGGACCTTGTGGCGCCTCTGCGCCGCGCCAACGGTCGCGCGACGCTTAGGCTCCGCGGTCCTGGGCGCCATGCGCTCCATTAGTCGGCGCTTCTGCGCCTCCTCCTCGTCGCGCTCGGCCTGCTTCTCGGCCTGCTTGAGCATCTCGCGTCGGCGATCGTACTGCACGTCGAGCTGTAGGTTGTTCATCTTGCTCACGAGCGGGTCGACCACGACCGAGCCGCGCCGGTAGCGCGCGCTCGACGTAGTCGACGATGGCGGCGGCACCGAGACAGGCACCGGCGCAGGTAGACGCGCGGGCTTGATCACCGGGCCAGAGGCAGCAGGTGTTGGTGCGGAAATAGGCGCGGGCTTGGATGTAGGCGCGGGCTTGGATGCGGTGGCGGGTTTGTTCGTAGGCGAAGTCTTAGTCGCAGGCGCCGGCTTAGATGCGGGCGCGGGCGCGGGCGCGGGAGCGGGAGCGTTTGTAGGTGGTGGAGGAACAGGGCGGTTGGCGATCGCAGCGTTGGCGCGCGCGATCTCCGACTCGAGCTGCAGCTTGCGCTGCAGCTCCTGATCGGTCTCGACGAAGGCTACGGATTGTCGGCGGCGGCGGCGCTCGCTGCCATCGTCGCTGCTGTCGCGCGAGCTGGCCTTGGAGGCTCGGGAAGAAGAAGTGTCGCTGCGACGGTGAGTCTTCTGAGGGCGGTCGCCGCCAGCGATCTCGATTTTAATGGTGGTCGGGCGGTCGCGCTCAGAGACGTTGGACTCGCGCCGTCGCGACTCGTGGCTATGGTAGGATGCGCGGTCGGGGCTGGAGTGTGCGCTGCCGGGTAGCGGTAACTGGCGAGGCGGAGTGCGCGACATGGGAGTCTTGTCAATGTAGGTGCGGTCCTCCTTCTCACGGCGCGACGAGCGCTTCGAGTTGTTAATTTCCAGCACCTTCTGGTCGAGGGTGTAAGAGCCAGATCGTCTCTTGGTTGAGCGCTCCGAGTCGGAGGTCGATGCCGAGTGTGATGACAAGGGCGGTGTTGGCGGGAATTGCATGCGACCATACGACGAGCTCAACTGGTCTGGATGATAGGGTTCTGCCGGATGTTGGAGAACCTGAGTGTAATCGCATAGCTTGTTGTGGCGCGATTTGTGACAGAGGTCGTTCTCTGCCCATCTGTCGATGCGTCCGTCCGGAAGGACCTGCTCGTATCGGTGGCTGATGCACATTGTGGAAGTTGGTAGCGTATCGATGCGTCTACTGCGCGGAGGGTTGGGTTGGATAACCCGAGGTCGTTGGAGAGACCTTGGGGAGGTGTAGCTAGGTGGCAATTCAACCGAGTGGTATGCTGGAGGTTGCGCCGTCACAGTCGAAGTGAAAGTCGAGGATAATTCACGCGAGTTGCTGTTGTTGTAGATAGTGTTGTTGATAACTATTCTGGGATGAGAGTCCACCGCGACGTTGTCAATCGGCTGTATCAGAGATGGAGTAATCTTTTGGGTGTACAGTTTCTGGCTTCAGAGACATGAGGACATTGGCGACAGAATTCCTCAGGGGTGGCTCGGGGGGGATCGAAGGGTTTATATATGCTTCCGGATATTACTACTGACTAGCATCTGGTAACGGGGAGGAGGAATGTGGAGTGTCTACCAAGTCAACGGATAATATATAGATATAGGATATAGGTAGATATAGATAGACAGGTAAGTATGTAAGGTAAGGTGGTTTGGTTGAGGTAAGCAAGAGTTGATTGGGAGGGGGGTGAGTGATGGGTGGTTGTAAGAAGTCCGAAGCCTTATATACCGAGACAAGTCTTCAGGAACTTTTTTGTGTGGTAGTTCTGGAAATTTTGTTCTTCACACACCAGACAAGGGTTCCGACATTCCCTTCCCCCCTACACCCATGCAACCCACTCGTTGATGCCTGCCAGGGGGGGGGGGGTGTGTCTGAGGCCGATGAATCATTTTCTTCCGACGGAGCCTGCCAGGAAGGGAAAGGCGTAGAGAAACATGGCCAATAGGCCCTCACAGCCTCAGGGCGAAGCTGCCACCCCCTCTAGGCTCAACTAGGTAGAACGGGTGACAGCGCTGTGGGAGGTGTGGTTTACTGTAGGGTGGGTGAGTGTAGGTATGTAGTGGTATGGATGTGTTATTAGTGTGGTATGTGTGGTGGCTTACATCCCGTACATACAGGTCAAGGTCAACGATCTGGTCTGTCAGACAAGAAGGAGTACCCTTTGAGAGGTAGCCCAGCTGAATGATGGCAAGGGCAAATGATGATGACGATGGTTGGTTGTCAAGCACTTACTTGTTCACTTTACTCGAGCATCCCAAGCCCAAGCTGGAGGGATTCGAAACGAGGAGGGAGAGGATGCACCACCCATCAGATGGACTTATTACGCCAACCCCAAAATCCCTCAGAGTAATAATAACCATAATAACTAAGCATTGGGACCTGACAGAGAAAAGAGAGAGAGAGAGAGAAGGGAAAAAAGAGAAAAAAAAGAAGAAAAAAAAAGAAAGAAAGAAAACAGGAAACAGGTACCTGTCTGACGGTACGGTGTACTTAGCACGATATATAATACCTCTACCTACATGTATTTGGTACTAGGTGTCCAGTACGGGCAATAGGGCTGACAGGTACTGTACCTCAAACACTGCATGTTCGTAATGTCGATCGGAAGAATCTCCTGTCTCATACCAGACGACACGGCCCAACTTAAAGGGTGGACAAGGTGGACATGGTGGACCATGGATGATGGATGGCAAGCACAGAACAGGAGACAGAGAGCATTGAGGAACGTAGAAGAATGAGATAGGTGAGATGGGCGATAGTATGGCGCAAATACCTGAGCCAACTTACAGCATTTGAGACAGATCGCTCGTTTTGTTCTCCTTTGACTCATTGATGTGTCTGCATTTCTCGGACCACCATGTACCAGACACTATGTATGTACTTTATTGAATATAGCGACAACCCATACCAGCAGCTGTAAGCATAGACTACATTGATGTAACTTGATGAACCTATACTATTGATACAACTTACACCAAAGTTGACCTACCTAGGTACCTACCTATCTCAACCTAGTGCATAGTCAAAAAAGCATTGACATACTTTTTATTTCTTTTTATTGTCTTTTCGCATTCAGTATAGATTGCCTAGGTTAACTATGTTATTTGTATTGTGGATGTCAATAGGCTTTCATCATTCAATTCAATCGACTCGTGCCTTATTAGGTACTCAACACGTGTTGCAGATGCAACAAGTTCGTTCGCCCGCCCGTGCGGCAACTCCCTTGTTGTTGCAGACAATAAAATAATTAGGTTAAGCATTTCTGCTGCCCTGTGCTACTATAGTCGTATGTACGCATCAATATAGGGACTAGGTAGAGATTTCATGCGTGACATGCAGTGGTCTGGAGATTCGCTGCGACTTTCCATTGATTCATCAATTGAACGTAGCCAACGGACCAGTGATCTAGCACGGAAAAGATCGGGCTTGTGTGTATGGTATGTATGGTATGTATGTGTGTGTGAGTATGTGTGTGTGTGGAGGGCATAGCCCTTTTTTTCTTTCTTTTTTTCTCTTCTTATTACTCTCTTCTTCTTCGTTCAGCTTTGCAGCGGTAATGCAAGGGGTTCGACTCTTTCGAGTATAGTTCGGAATTCCCAGCTTCCCAATGTCAATTAAATTGTCAATTGTGCAGTAGTATTTGGTGTAAGTCCAGGTTTACACTACATACACTAATAACATTGAAGTGTCAACTACACCACAACTACGTAGTTTGTACCTTGACATACAATAGTATCAGGCACACGCCTCCCTCCTCCGCACACCCCCCTCCTTCAGAAGCCCAGAAAATTACTGTGTAAGAGAGCAAAACGCCGCCCAAAGTGGTATCGCGGCAAGGACAAGATCTAGAACCCTCAAGCTACCTATCTTTTCTTCTGTTTCCGTTTGTCTTTTTTTGTTTCTTTTCTTTTCTTCACCGCGTAACCTTGCCTACGTATCATTCTGTGTATTCTCTTGCGTTCTGCAAAGTGATAGACGTACGCAACACGTGCACTCAGCAATGACGCGTTTATCAGGTTCTGATTAATTGATTGATTGATGTATTGTCCTGGCGCACCGACGGGGGTGGGCTTTGTCCTATGTCCTATTATTAATCCAGTATTGACTTACATGTCTAGTCTATACGTACGCCAGTATTAATTTCAATACATCAAATGCAATCCCTAATTCAATGCTATCAGCATAGGTTAGGTACATTTGATAGTTGACCTACTTAATCTACCTAGCACGAGGCGCCTTTGAAATTACTAATTTGGGTTTAAGACTGGCTGACTGAACATTCAGGTATAGTCAATCAACACGATTGATATGCCTATGTATTATGTAGGTCAACTAGTAGAAAGTCTCGTGTCGCTTCATGGTTATACATAGTGTGTTTGGTGTAAGTGCAGCGCAGTATGTAACGTAAGGTACGTACCCTCTGCACTTATACCGTAGGACTTCTACTTGATGTATTGAAACAGGCTAAGGGAAGGCAGCCGTTTGAGTAGCATCACATGCATGCAGTTATTCTATCCAATCGAACTAACAATAGGCAGCTGGAAATTGACCAACAGCAAAATGAGGAAGCTGTAGTGTTAGACACCGGTGACTCGATTCTTTCTTTCATCGAGACCAGGTTAGGTTAGTGTGGACCACCGGCTAACCTCACACCTGATCGTTCTCAAATACAAGCCGCGCGCGCGAAGGATTCCGACCTAGCCCGTGGGTTGCCTGTCTTTGGATGCACCCATTCATGTATCGCCGAAAGAGTTTTGCGCAATGGCGACGAAACACCTCCTAACTTCCAACAGCCTCCAACACCTCAACTTTCTAAAGTTAGTTACATAACTCCAGTCTTGCCCAACGATGCATCTCATTCCTAAGTGACAAACAACAACAACTACCTAACTCGCTTCACTATAAGGAAACCCCCGAAGCCCGAAATAATCAACCACGTGGTTTTCGAGTTATCTTTCCACCATATCAATATTGATGTATTGAAATCAATTAATTGGTTGGCTTCATATTGATGTATTGACCAGCTCAATACCTCAAGCTGTGCTATAGGTTATGTAATATATTGATTGAGTGCTGACTTGGTATAACATTATCAAGAGCTTAAACTAGGTAACCCGACCCCACAATTGATATTGATCTGTCAAGTGCAACTAAATCAAGTTCTATCAACTCAGTGTAAAACCAGACCAGACACCATTGAACCCAGTATGTAATTTAGTCCGCACTTTTGCATTGCCTTTGGGTGGGAAAGCTAAGGACCACAAGTCATCCTGTACAACATTTTGTGTTTGTAACGGCACGACACAGATGATGCCTGTTATGTTAGATCTTCAAAGTGGAATATGGATATCATGTATTGAAAGTTGGCTCCGAGTCCACTTTTATCCATCCACGTGGACTAAACCCGGAAGTTGTCCTTCTCAATGCCCGTGAAGTCCTACAACGACTTATTCGCCTCTTCCATGGGAGAGATGAGCCCTTCCCCATCAAACAATTCCACCTGACCGTCCGTTCGTAACTCCCAGCTAATGAGCTCCCGAGCACGGTTTCGTTTCCCCCTCGTCCCCTTCCATGCGCCCCCTCCCGACGAAGATCATATTTCGCCATCATCGTCGTTGCCGTCGTCGCGAACACAAACCTAGCCCGCGATGACGTCTTGACTGATCTACATTACAGAACTTAGCCCCAGCATGGTTCCTCGCGCGCGGGGTGGAAATATGGGAACCACCTAACTTGGACGATAGGCGAAAGAGGGAGGGGTTATGTTGAACCAAGGACAACTTTCCATCCGGACTCTTACAACCGAGGAGATTTCAGGAGACTGGGGCATGCGGACAAGACATACCAAAGGCCACCAGGGAAATTCCGTATAGTCGTCACGAGTTCATTGTAGAACACAGGTTTTGTGTTTCTTGGACCCACTATCATCTACCCAAGTTGGGTGTTTTAATTGTTTGTCTCTGGCCAGACCTCTAGGTAGATGTTGTATATGAGCTGCCTATTACCTTAAGTGAGAGAGCACATACATACAGCACCGAGATTTGACGAATGTGAAATGCAGGCCTTTTTTTCTTCGTAAGTTCCATATTACACATAAGATGTACTTTTTTTATCAGTACCGTCTTTTTTTTTTGCCTAGTATCGAAAGCTATCAATGCGAAGGCGGGTGTGGTAATAACACTGGGCTGGTGATACCATCATGAGCCTCTCTGTCCTATCAAGGGGCTGGATGAATCAGTTCGGCCCCCAAAGCGCAAAATCTTGGCAGCTTAACCACGCCGCTCGCGTGCAGGTCGCAAACCATATCCAGGTACTAGGCATCACCGGGAGGCAGCCCGTGGCATGGCGTAGTACGATCTTGCACTATCTTGCCCTTTGAACGATGCAAATAGACATCAGTCTAGATCCCGACCTATGTATTGCCTACGCTATATCATTCCTATGCCCCATTCCTAGGACTCAAATCAGGGGTCATCGGAGGGGTTAACGCGTTGCTTCTCCATTCAAAAGGACTTTCCGTATAAGAGTTGAAAGGGGACGCATGATATTGTTCAGGTTCAGCCCTACGCTAGGCAGACTTTATGGTAGGTAGGTAGTCGGTCTTATCAAAACATCTCGTTGCTGATGGCAAATAGCTACCTACCTAGTTCGAAACATGACAGGCAGTTTTCCCGGGACCGATGAGAACATCATTTTTGGTGGGCTCCGATATATTGCGGCTGAGCCAAGGAATGGCCGGTTGTGGACCCTGCTGAATCTTGCTTAATCGCCTAGGTTAGGTACATGGGCTCCTCTCATTCATCGGTTCTACCTGCGTCGACTAGGGTAAGAACAGTTACCTATGCCATTCTCAGGCAAGTCCTCTGTGGCTGTGGTGAGTTGGCCACTCCCGATAGGCCTCACCTGCCTCTCACCAACAACAGTTTCGCATGTGGTCATACTGCAGCAACCCTCTGAGGCTGAGAGGCGGATGGCGCCGCTCTGGTAGATTACCAGTATGGGGTAGAGGTAAGCACCGCATTCGATAATCATCGGGTGGCTGTAAACGCTGCAAGATTTCCGCTCCACCCCGTCAGTTTCAGGGCTGTCGTTTCGCTGGCCAATACCAGCGTTCCATCTCTCCTGCTCAGCCGTCAAGCACGAGAGGGTTATTAAGCCCTCCATTGTGATCCACTTCGCGATGTCATCATGGTAGCCCTCCCCGTCGTTCTCTGCCATATCTGGCCATTTCTCGCCAAATATTGGAATATTTTCAATATTGTACATGAACACCCCTGGGTGGCTACGGAGACCCTGAGGGTAGAGTATGATGGCTCGGTGGAATGCGACCTGTTAGCAAACTTTCACATCGTCCGGCATTTGTTCCCGGTTACTGTTGGCAATGTTGAGATGGCGGGCGATACGCGGACCCAGACTCGTACGCAGCCTTGTTCCGGCTCTGAAACTATCTTACGACGCTTGATGCGGCGGTTAGCTACCGTTACCATCGAGCTCGGCTCCCGTCCAACGTCTTTCGACACTACCTCATGCAGTTTATTTTCCACAGCTAGTTCTGTGGCGTGAGATGTTCATTGTTAGACAGGACCACGATGGGGGTATCTGTCTTCCAGCCCGAAATCACAAACCGGAACCGTTCGAGAAGCCTCTGCGGCAGCTCGAACGGCTACTAGAGGAACAATACCTGCAGCACATCTGTCGTGCTCAAGGAATGCAGCAAGGAACAAACGGACAACGGTTCCGCGGTTCTTCTTGCTTATGCCGCGCCGGTTAAGTTCGCAAATACGAGGTATGCTGTGTTGAATAGTCATCTCACAGAGTACATACATACCCCGCAGAGCCTTGCTCACACATGCCGAACTTGACCATTTCTCCCAAGATTTGTCTATGAGTTCAATGCCAACTCATTCATGAGACGGAAAACCAAGAAAAAAAGGGCCCGTTCAACAATCTACGTGTCCTGCATATCGAATATCTGCGCCTCGCAGTCGGGACACCATACTCGTTGACTGGCACGATAGACCCGGGTCGCGGTGTCCGGGCCCAAGAGTGTCATATGATGTCAGGCCCGGATATGGGGAGTCTAGTTATTATTTCAACGAGCTGTATCACGTTGAACTGTCGGGGCTTTTATGAAGCCACTGGCGTCAAACGGTGGTGGTGTGGATATCATTCGCCCGGCGAGATAGCACCGCATAGCGACTTGCTCTTAGGGGCCTTCGTCGATTTGAGCCACCTCACTCTCACCTGCATGATACAAGATGACGGACGGATGGAGGATCAATGGGAATCCAAGCAGGTGCTAGTCCAATCTATAGATCGGGGTTTGATATTTCACGTGGGATCTGCTGTAAAACAGGATATGTCATTGACATTTGAGATTTGCCGAATATAGACACATATCGACGATCGTATACCCTAAATGAGATGGTTCCCTTTCTCAAACCGTACGTTGGCATGGAAGAACAGACGTCAAAGGGTGTGCGAGGAATCGTGCTGTTTCGAGACACCTGTCAATCTCATATGTAGAAACCCGTCTGGGTATACATGCATTGTGTAACATATAGAAACATCCATGTCTTCTCTCCCCTGGTTATAGGTAGGTACATATAGACTATCTACACAGTATCCTATGCATATAGGGATTTTAAATAAAAACCACCCAGCCTGTGTGACTACGTCTGCGCGCGTTGTATCCAGATACGAAATGAATATTGACGAGTATCTAAGGGGTTTAGCAGGTCTAAGACGGGATAGCTGGGCAAGATATAGACAGGAAATGAATACTACGTGAATATTGATGCACTGCATGTGCTTTGGCATTAAAGTATGCCAA
Organism: Biscogniauxia mediterranea; assembly: GCA_018398605.1. Taxonomy (NCBI): domain Eukaryota; kingdom Fungi; phylum Ascomycota; class Sordariomycetes; order Xylariales; family Xylariaceae; genus Biscogniauxia; species Biscogniauxia mediterranea. The sequence goes on from JAGXTR010000003.1 coordinate 4,643,227, forward strand.
CTTATCAGCCTGTTGCTTTAATCATTCTAATCATGTTATATATTTGTGTATATGCAGCAGTAATGTATGAATCACATCCGCGTTCTGCAATTTGAGGGTAGTAATCAAGCAAACGGATATCATAGAAAAAGGAAGTCAGGGCTTGACTAAAAGGGGGTTACAAACCGAAATCACTTCTAAGTTCCTAATTACGGGCTATGCCAGTTGCGATATCTGCTTATAAAATAATCTTTTATAAGCGAGACAGCATATCCCAGATATTTTATATCTCGTGTAGAGTTTCAAACAAGTGCTCCATTTACCTTGAACCATCATACCAGTCTCCCCGGTGCTTAGTACCTATCTTCCTCATTGTATAATAAGCTACAAGTGGTGAAATAGAGAATCTTCTCAGTTTCGCTTGCTAATCGTTGGACGTGAATGAAGGAATCTATAGAATTAGCAAATAGTTACTTAGAGTATGTCTATATATATCTGATGGAGAGTAGGTGGGCTATATCGCTATGTGCTATTGATCTTGAGCATGGCAAAACAGAAGCGCAGTCCCCGGGTCCGCAGAGTAGCAACCCTATCTCTCCTATTTATCCCTTCATTCGTTACATGGCCAGAGATACGTTACTAGAGAGACGTCACTTTAATTTATTTATCACTTGTGCCAATAGTTCACGCGTCGGTGCTTGGCTTCGCAAGAATGACAGCCTGGATATATTATTTCTAAAATACCCGAAACACCCCTGAGAAGTGCACATCGGGCAGAAGCACATATATTTCTTGGAGTCCATTCTATATCATCAGGTTTCCGCATCGGGTGAATCATCGACAAATAGGTGAATGTTACGCCGGCGCTGCAAACTACGTAGATAGCATTGCCAGAAGGGCTCTATTACATTCTGATTTGTACTTTCACAGCTGTTTCGAGGTGTCTATCTCTCTTACCTTTGCCATCACTGCCATACGTCGTTCGTTCTTCCTCTATGCACCTTAGCTTTTTACTCAACCTCGGGTTGACTTTCCAAGCCAGCGTACAACAATTTTGTTAGAAGCAGAAATGAAAATATTTAAAAGAATATAAGGGGAAAAAGACGAGAAAGCGGATAGAGTGACTAGGATATAAAACGTTTACCAATATGGACAAGTCAATATCAGTATCAAATATCTAGATCTAAAGGCTTTCAGATCGAGTAATAAAACAAGCCCTGGAAAAGAGCCAGTGATTAAAGAGGTGGTGGGTCGTGTAGTGCGAATAGAGCAATCAAAAAAAGCATACTCGATATTGACAAGGGAATTTTTTTAACCAATTGTGTTGGGGAAAACATATTAGGGCAAGGCTAAAAAGAAAAATGTCTGGACTCGCGGGGAATTGAACCCCGGACCTCTTCCAAGTTCACGATGAGGAGTTAGACCTCAACAGTGCTAAGGAAGAATCATACCACTAGACCACAAGCCCGTATTAACTTGTCTTAGCCAGTCGAGATGAAAGAGTCTCGACGGACCAGATGACGATAATGCCCTTAAGCATGACTTTATTGAAAGGCCATTATATTATTACATTGCTTTCCCTTTCCGCGATATGTGTATCTTGTGTCCTATCTATATATATAAAAAGAGAGAGAGCGTACTATTCTTTTTTCAGCTCAAGAAAACAAGAAAATTGCATTTAATGCTGTTCAGCCAAAATGGATTGTCTTTATCTACCTATGAAAATCAAAAATCGAAATAGTCTAGTCACTCGTGAAAGCATGGTTTCTTAACAACAATATGGAACTGATTCCAGCCTTGATGAGTATTTTCACTACAAGTTGACATAGGAATGAAGCTACTCACATGTGAGAAAGCATAAAACTAGATAATTTTGAGATAGCATTGAAGAAAATGTCAGTAGTAGAAGCGGATCTAGCAAAAGCCCACTGACTAGCACAGAGGAAACATTGAATGCGCATGTAAAAGTTCAATAGAACCTATAATATTAAGAAACTTTAACTAATAATGTGGAAACTCGCAATACATTGTCAACATCAATGCCTGGATGAGACAAAAATAGTACAAAACGGCGTAGATGGTAACTTGAGATGATGACAAACTCAAGCAAATTTTTTTTTTCCCCATGCTGTGTCTATTCGGAAACGGTGATGAAATGAGGTACAAAAAGTAGTTGGACTCGCGGGGAATCGAACCCCGGACCCCTCCCAAACTGCCGAAAGATGCGAAGGGAGTATTATCTAATAGTTGGATTAGCTACGGCTCGGCTTACGATAGACTGAAAATTTATGAAGTGTGAAACTTACACCACTAAACCACAAGCCCGTGAGTAAACGCTGCGGGTTTTAAATGAGGCTATACCTAGGTGGTTAACCACCAGCCCAGGCATTGTAAAAGTACCTACCTAGTCTGTAGTAGTGTAGACTCTGACAAGAGAAAAGGTAGGTAGTCAGCTTAGTAAGTATGGAAAGGAGCATGAGAATTTGTTAGTCTTGGCGATATAATTACGAGGTCTTGAGTGGTGCTCATGCCCACACAGAAAAATTATGAAATGTAGACAGATAGATAGCTTTCACCGGTGCATAGTATAATGCGATATCGTGTGATAGGCAGGGTAGCAGAGTTCGGATCTGGGAATTCCAACTAGACAAGAATAATGCGCGCAACTTGGATGATCACCTTAATCGTCAACCACTGACTTGCACCTTCAATCTTTGGTATTCATAACCAAGCCAACGGAATGGCTAAAGAGTTGACATACAGAATTGTAATAAAACATGTGTTTGTATAGTAGAGAGAAGCTTAACCGTATATATTATATCAATGCCCGATGCGCTAGATAACTCTACGACACCTCACTTGTAACGAGGCATTCCGGAACCATTTGATAGGTAACTTAGCAAGTTGGATACGGGATGATATAGTGCGTAAGCTTATACAATGTATGAGTTTCGGAAACAGCCGGTAACGCTAAGCTGGAGGGGTTTCCAACGGTTCCTGCAGCGCATAGTATCGGCTTTTTGGTGGGACAATTCTTCCCACTTCTTGCCTCAGAGCCTTACTTTGCCCGGTTACCTACTAACATAACCAACTTAGGTAAGTACCTAAAGTACCTAACCTTAAGGTGGGCACCGAATAAACATCAGACGGTCGAAAGGTTTTCTAGAGCTTCTTTTCCTTCTTTTATTCCTTCTCCCCTTTCTTCACCTTTACACTACTTCCACTACCTACTACCTCTTGCTGTACACCGCAACGCAACAACGCTCGGTGGTTGTACTTAGGAACATTGTCACCATACCGTCTCTTTGTACACACTCTGCTCTGCCTACCTACGCTACGAAATTCGCATCGTGCACCGCCTCGATCTGACAATGGCATCCGCGAACGGCACCGATGGTGCCTCTGGTCTCCCCCATTCACCCCCTCATGCTGCCACCGTTCTCTCGGCAACCGAATTGATTGGGAATACCCCTCTCGTCCGCCTAAACAAGATTCCCCAGTCTCTTGGCATAGAATGCGAAGTCTACGGGAAAGCAGAGCTCTTCAATGCCGGTGGCTCCGTCAAGGACCGCATTGCTTTGCGCATGGTTGAGGAGGCCGAGAAGAGCGGCCGCATCAAGCCCGGCGACACCCTGATCGAACCCACGAGCGGCAACACGGGCATTGGCCTAGCCCTGGTCGGTGCTATCAAGGGCTATAAGACCATCATCACATTGCCCGAGAAGATGTCGGCTGAGAAGGTCTCGGTGCTCAAAGCATTAGGCGCCACTATCATCCGTACCCCCACTCAAGCTGCCTGGGACAGCCCCGAAAGTCACATCGGCGTGGCTAGGCGTCTGGTGAAGGAGATCCCGAATGCCCACATCCTCGACCAGTACTCGAACGAGAACAACCCGCTTGCGCACGAATTCGGCACGGCTGAGGAGATCTGGGAGCAGACTGGTGGCAAGATCACTTGTATCGTAGCTGGTGCAGGGACCGGTGGCACCATCACCGGTTTGGCCAAGGGACTAAGGAAGTACAAGGAGGACATCAAGGTTGTGGCCGCTGATCCCCAGGGCAGCATTTTGGCCGTGCCCGAATCCTTGAACGACGAACATCGCGACGAGCCGTATAAGGTGGAAGGCATTGGTTATGACTTCATACCGGAGGTTTTGGATCGTGAGCTGGTCGACAAATGGTACAAGACTGATGACCAGGAGTCTTTCAAGCTGGCGCGAAGACTTATTGCGGAGGAAGGCTTACTAGTTGGTGGCAGCTCCGGCAGTGCCCTGAGCGCTGCGTTCAGGGCAATTAAAGACCTGGGCCTTGGCAAGGGAGATGTCGTAGTTGCCATCCTACCTGATAGCATCCGAAGCTATCTCACCAAATTCGTCGACGACGACTGGCTGGCCGCCAATGATCTCCTGGCACCAGACCAAGCCTCCCAGGAAATTTCCCTCAACGGAAATGCGGGCCAAAAGCCCGAGGACCCCTACGCAGGCGCTACTATCCGTTCTCTGCGGCTGAAGCCGGTCACCTCGGTCATATCGACGAGCCTCTGCTCCGAGGCCATCGAGACGATGCGCGACAAGGGTTTCGACCAGCTGCCCGTGCTCTCGGGGCCGGGCGGCAAGCTCGTCGGCGTCGTCACCCTCGGCAACCTGCTCAGCTACATCTCGCGCGGCCGCGCGAGCGCGCAGAGCCCCGTCAAGGATGTCATGTTCGACTTCCGCAAGATGGACGAGGTGGTCACGGACCCGCGGCAGGGCAAGACAGGCGACAGGCGCCGCAAGTTCGTCGAGATCACCCTGGACACGCCGCTGAGCGAGCTGAGTCACTTCTTCGAGTGGAACAGCGCCGCCGTGGTCACGGAGCCCAGCGAGGGCGAGGGCAAGGGCAGCACGGCTCTCAACAAGCCCGTCGCTGTCGTCACCAAGGTCGACCTACTGACGTGGATGGTGAAGCGGGGTTAAGGCCTAGATTCTCGTGTCTCTCCCCCTTTTAGGCTCCTTGTAGTGATCTCTTTTTTTTGGTTTTTGTTCTTATATCATTTTGGTACGAGTTTTTGACGCAAGGCGTTTTTTTACCGGGTTGGTCTGCATAGTTGGGGGTGTGGCAGGGCATGTGTCTGTCCCCAAGGACAAGAACAAGGATACTATAGAAAACACGATTTGGGAATACTACTACTACTTACTCTTTAACTACATAGAAAAGGATCAACTCTCGCGTATATCTTGGTAAACCTAGGTAGTACACTAGAATCGGGAGCTTGGCAAATAATGGGCATGCATGCTTTTTTTTTTTTACGACAAGACTCAACGTCTTCTTTCTTTCTTACGCGGGGGCCTATAGAAGTGGTGTGTAGGTGGGAATAGAAATAAATTGTTAAGAGATGAATAGCCCTAATGGATGTTTGAAGATTTGACCAACGATAGATTTTTTTTTTCTTCTCCCTTTTCTGGATGTGAGGGTCGAAAGTAATAGTGTAGTAGTTGTATGAGTCTTCAATACGGGGGGGGGGTATATGGCATAAGATTATTATTATTATTACGTGCAATATCATGTGGTAGTACTAAGTGATGAATGGAAGACATGTGACATCAGATGCTCATTAATGGTATTATTGTGAATTACGTTGATATGAGTAGGTAAATAGGTAGGCATCGTAGCTGACTACTTCCCCCCTAACCTAGGTGTACCTGACCTGACCTGATCTTGACCACTTTTCCCCAGAAAGCAAAAATTAGATTTTAGATGTGCTCGGCGATCCAGTCCCACCACTTGTCGACCTTGCCCTCGAGCACGCTGCCGCCGAGGACCTGGACGTCGATGTCGAACTCGCGCATCTGGGCGAAGGAGAACTTGTCGGAGCCGTACTCGCCGAGCCAGCCGTCCTGCTCCTCGGACCCGACGCCGTCGTCGTCGTCGACGCCCACGCCCGAGTCCAGCAGGCCCTTGCTGCGCGACCGGCGTATGCGGCCGAGCTCGGCCTCGAGGCTGCTCTTGACGAGGGCCGCCGGCAGCGCCGTGAACAGGTCGTTCTTGTTGGCGGCGATCAGCAGGGGGGACGGCGTCGGGCCGGCGCGCCGACCTGCCCGCCGCGCCCGCGCGCCGCTGCAGCGCCAGCAGCACGTCGTAGAGGTACGCGGCCGCGTCGGACAGGGCGTCGTCGTCGAGCGCGGCCGCGTCCACGACGAAGACCACGCCCTTGAGCAGCGCCCGGCTCTCCTCGCCGCCGGCGCCGCGGCCCCTAGCCGCCCGAGCGCGTGCCCGCGCAGCTTGCCGTGGCCCGGCGTGTCGACCAGCAGGAACTTGCGGTGCTCACCGGGGGCGTCGTCGCGCGCGGCCTCGCGGAAGGTGGGCGCGCCGCCGTCGGCCGACACGGTCAGCTCGACGGCGTGGGCGGCCTGCGAGGTGTGCGTGGGGGCGGCGGCGTCGCCGCGCTCGAGCAGCGTCAGGAGCGAGGTCTTGCCGCCGCCCGGGGGCCCGGCGAGCACGACGGAGGAGAGCGCCGTGTAGGGCGTCGTGTGCGTGATGAAGAAGTGGATGAGCAGGGGCACGAGGAGCACGATGAGCCCCCCGACGACGAAGACGGGCGTCGAGGGCGTCATGATGTACTCGACTATTCTCTTGAACTCGTCCATGATGGCGGTGGTGTGGTGTCTATCTTGTCTATCTGTCTGTCCGCCCGCCTGCCTTTCTTCTGTCTGTCTGGTTTCGTGAGGGTTGAGGATTATGGATGGGGGGGAGGGGCGCAGACGGGTATTTAAATAACAAGAAAGAGAAGAAGAAAAGGAAACGAAAATAAAAATAAAAATAAAGGTTGAGAGAACAAGTCAAAGTCGGTATGGTAGGTGCGGTGTTGGTATAGGTAGGAAAGTCGTTCTAGCTAACATGGCCTTATCGAAGTGGCCTTAGTAGTAACTAGAAAATATTATGGAGAGAAAATGGAGATGGAACTCGGGCCCACCTGGGCAGAGACCCGGAGATTTTTTACCTATCAATGTCAGTCACATTTACCAATCAGATTAGATTAGCTAAGCTAACCTAGATCTGTAGGGTCTTGCACTTGCACTTAAAACCTGTGGCTGTGCTGGACCATAGCTACCATGTACCTAGGTACCTAGTCACACACATATGTACACGCACGCACGCACTTTCGGCTTGTGCTTGGCCTGGCTTGGCTGACGGTGCCTCATTTTCTTTTTTACTTCTTTCAATTTTCTAATGTACTACCTAACCTAGCCTACCTACCACCACTACTACACCACTACTACTACCTACTACCACCACCACCACCACCACCTGCTGCTGCTGCTGCTACACTGCATTTACTCTAAACTTTGCATGCTTACCTAGTACTTCCAATACCTACCTCCAACTTTAATGTAGTCGGGTTTTCTTCCCACTACATCTTCTAGAACGTCGCATTGTTCATCTCCCCATCGTTGGCTATATCGTCCGTCCACTCGAATCCCCTTTTTTTCTTCTTCTTTTTTTTTTACCGTCGTCTTCTTCTTGTGCTTGTCGTGTCGCTTTACGACTTGTACACACTCTCCATTTCCGAACTGGCGATAGCGAGTATTTCATCTCTTATTGAATAGATCAACCAACCAACCATTCAATCATCCATCCTTCTACCCTCATTCCTGTTATCTGGTGCTCGCTCTTTCTTGATCTGTCTTTCTCTCTCCCCTCCACGCTCTTTTCTCTCTGCCACATTCTCTGGCCCCGGTACCTATAACTACTACGAGAAGAAGAAAAGGAAAAAGAAAGAAAGAAAATAAAATAAAAGAAAGAAAAAACAGCAAGGGGACAGACAGTGTTGAACTCGACATGTCATTTGGCTACGACCCGTAAAATCGATTACCAGCTACTTCGAAACATCTCACTACGGCCGCTTATAACTGTTCCTGTTCCTTTACTCCCGAGATAGACGTACTCGACAAGCGAAATCCATTGTTCAAACCCACGTCGGCCAACACCCAATGTCACAAAGCGCATTGCCCAATGGCGCCTCTAACGGTGCCCCCATACAACCCTCCTCCAAGGGAAATGCTGCTACTCCCAAGCTGAACTCGCAGGACATGGAGATGGGCCATCTTCCCGGGAGCGACGCTTCTCCCGCCGAACCCGACATCATGCAGATAGCCCGCCTGGGGGATATACCGGCGATGGAGAAGCTCTTTGAGTCGTCGGATTTCGATGCGACCTACACCGACGGCGAAGGCATTACTCCCTTACACGTATGTAGTTCCCTGAGCTTCGAAGCGGTTGGTGCTAACCAGGCTGCTGCTGTTCTAGTGGTCCGCCATCAACAACCAGTACGGCATGTGCAAGTTCCTCATCGAAAAGGGCGCCGACATCAACAAGAAGGGCGGCGAGTCTGTCGCGACACCTCTTCAATGGGCTGCGCAACGATCCAACTACTATACCGTAAACCTGCTTCTCCAACACGGGGCCGACCCTCTCATCACCGATGCCCAAGGCTACAATACCCTACACATCTCAACCTTCAGTGGCAATGCGCTATTGGTCGTCTTGTTGCTGCACCAGGGCATTCCCGTCGACGTGGCCGATGCTTACGGCCACACCAGTCTCATGTGGGCCGCCTACAAAGGCTTTCCGCAATGCGTCGACCTGTTCCTACGATGGGGTGCCAGCGTGCATGCGACGGATGAGCAGGGTTTCACGGCCCTGCATTGGGCCCTCGTCAAGGGATCGCCGCAGTGCATTCTCAAGCTCATCGAATACGGCGCTGACCGGTTTGCCAAGACGGACACGGGCAAGACCCCGGCCATCACGGCTAAGGATCTCAACACCACTGGCCCGTGGCATCGGGCTTTGCGGGAATGTGGCTATGACGAGGATGGCCATGCCGCCATACCGTGGTGGCCGGGCTCGTCATTCTTCCTCAAGGACAAGAGGGGGTTCATGAACAAGTTCCTCTTCTTACTGCCCACTGCCCTCTTGTGGACCGAGTTGATGATTGCCTCTCACTTCCCCATCTTCATATCTGTCTTTCTCGCTCTCTTGGTCGGCTTTGGATTCCAGTGGATTACCAATCAGATCCTCGAGTATGCGCCGCCAGACATGAGACATCTGCATAGGACGGTACGTCTCCAACATGTAGTATTGACATGCCACATCGAGTACTGACAGCATTTAGCCGTGGCTAGCGGGCATCTTCGCCGCCTCGTTATTTTTGGTTGGTGTCCAGTGGCTCTTGGTGGTCCTACCAGGTAATGAATGAACATTCCCAGGCGCATCCCGCACTAATCAAGGGGGGAACGTACTTGCTAACGAATAACCTACCCAGCAACTTATCCGACTCACCCTCTGCTGAATCTCCTATTTGTGATTTGGTACGGGCTTACGGCCTACTTCTACGCAGTATGCATGGTCTTCGACCCCGGATTTGTTCCCAAACTCAACGGCATCGCCGAGCAGAAGGCTGTCATTGATGAGCTGTTGAGCCTATGGAAATTCGACGAGTCCAACTTCTGCGTCACTTGCATGATCCGTACGCCTCTGAGAAGCAAGCACTGCCGGCGATGCCAACGCTGTGTTGCGAAGCATGACCAGTAAGGCCTATCCCATGTCCTTTTGTCGACCTGAGAGCTATACTGACCGAGAGCAGCCACTGTCCCTGGGTGAACAACTGCGTTGGTGTCAATAACCATCGCCAATTCTTCCTCTATCTGATCAATTTGATCTTTGGCGTGCTCTCGTTTGACTGGCTGTTGTACTGCTACTTTTCAGAAATGCCGCAAACTGCATCGACCGAATGTCTCGTCTTGTCTGAAGCGCTCTGTCGGGTCCTCAATGCTGACCCATATTCGCTATTGGTTGGCATCTGGGCTGGGCTGCAGCTCACCTGGGTCAGCATGCTTATCTTTGTGCAATTCGTGCAGGTTGCCCGTGCGATGACCACCTACGAGAACATGTATGGCATCCAGGATGGATCTGCATCCTCGCTGATCTCCGCATTCACTAGTACTGGGGCTCCGCTCAATCCTAATCATCCTGATGCGGGAGCTCCCCCTTCAGCGGCGGACGACCCGCTCGGGACGGGACGAGGTGGCCATGCGCACAAGCACCGAGGATGCCTTCAGCAATGGGGCCGCCTTCTTGGCGTTGATACGTTCATCGAGACAGCAACAGGCCGCAGCGCCGCCACTGCGAAGAAGATGCGCAAGAAGAAGAACCCGTACAGCAAAGGATATATCCAGAACTGTCGCGACTTCTGGTGCGATCCGGCGCCTGTTTTTGGTCGCCGCGAGACGGGCGATGCCATGCTCGGAGGTCAACGTATCAACTACACAGAGATATACGAGAGCCCCGCGGCCATGAATATGGGCTTGGGCCGCAGGAGAGGTGGGTATGAGACGGTTGCTGGTGAAGAGGTATAACTTCTCCGGGGAAGGTAGAAGCTTGTCCCTGCCGAGAGTCAAATCACGGTTGGAGAGTTTGTACCGTTTTGTTTCGAAGCGACGATGCCATGCCATGAAGGACTTGATGGTGCGCATGATGACGGCGTCTGGTAGTATTAACCGCTAATTGAACCTTGGGCGGTGTGCTTGTTTATTTTCTTTCTTCCCACGCAATAGCTGGATGGTGTTTTTGTTCTCTCTCGGATAGGAGGGATGGGTTGGTGTGATGATGATAGATTGGGTTCTGTGCGATGGCGGCCCAGCATCGTACATGATTATGAATGTAAATGAGGTTACATACAAGACTTGTTATGAAGCCATGGTTTCATGTGACAAGGACTTGAATTTATTACCAGCGTATATCGTGTACAACAGAACATACCTACCTGCTAGGTATAATGGAGTTGGGTACGCACCATCCGCACGAATCCTACATCTATGAATAACGATGCATGATAGTTATATCAGTTGTCCTCTACCCATGTTCCACTTCTCTAATATGTGTAAGTACTCCAGTCATATACTTACGTCTACCTGGTCATTATGAATTATAATTTACTATGTCATGGTTAAGTACTAGACAAATCTGTGTGCTTCTAGGGTTAACTGTTCTTAGCCATCGGGGCTTATGTAGGTAGTTTGTTGAAATGTCCTATTTATCAAACGTTTCCTGACTGATATTATGTGACAAAAGCGAACGCTAATGCCTTGCTGGCTATTAGCTCTTATATGGTACGTATCGCATACGCGACATATTAATACAATTATAAAAAGAAAGGGGAAAGTAATCCGGGGGTAGTGCTGGTTAATTACGATTTTTGGGAGACCACATCATGGAGGACAACCAGCCTAAGGTAGTCATCAATTATTCCCTTGTAGGAGAGCCCCTGAATTGGGAGCCCGAGATATTGCCATCTCTGCTGCTTTCCATCAACTCACAAGCTACCCAGCCACGCAACTTCACGGATCTTTTCGGTGCAACATCCAGAGATTTCCAAGATATGACTTTTTATACAAGTGTACGTACATGATGTAAATTTAGTTCCCTGAGGCTATGGGTCTGCTGCTTGTTTTTCTGGCTTCTCTATGTTCCCGGTATCCCTACAAGAGTCTTTGTACGTGAAATCTTTCTTCCTATTCCAAGACAATCATCAGGGTTCTTTGAGTTTACTAAATGCGGCCATGCGCGTTTCTTTTCCATTGTTATGGTACTTTTTTTTTCTTCTATTCTTTACAAAACTTCCTCCCGGCGGTCGGTAGAAGGTGAACTTGGTTGAGGAAAAAAGCCAATTGCTACCGGGAAACGTTCTGCCAGCTCCCTCTCCCCCCCTTACCTTACGCGTTTCGCTATGGATATCGAACCAGAAGAAGACGGAATAGGCCCTGGCCCTGAACCACCAGTCCACGCCGACGACGAGAGCAGCCCCGAAGACGACATCGACCACGGAGAGTTTTGGCACAGGCTCTTTAGGTTTATCGTGCACCGCGACGAACTAGTGCTGGATGCAGAGGTCGGCGCGTATGACGAGTCCCTATGGACTGACCTGATCAAGCACGCGCCATTCCCATTCAACCTCGACTCGACCTGGTATTGCGGCCTCCTCATCGTCGCCGTTCTGGCGGTACACTTGGAACTGGACGCGCAGTGGCTGCTCCGCAGCGGATATCTGCACTACGCCTTGCGCGTGCTCTCCAAGGCCACCTCGGCGCTCGTCCTCGCCCTGCTGAGCACACTGGCATACGAATGCATCGGAAGCACGATCGATGTCTTCAGGGCGGACTACCTCGGCCACTGCAGGCAGAAACTCCTGCGCTATCTGATCCTGCGGCACGGCTGGGGAGAGGTCAACGCGAACGGAGAGCCCGCCCTAGACAACGACGGGAACTTCTTGTGGATCAGGGACCCGACGCACCTGCGCGAGCCTGTCCGTCAGGCTCTGGTGGAAATCTTGCTCTTGCTCATCAACTACTGCCTCTCCTTCACCAGCGAGGTGTTTTGCTGGTTCTTCCGGCTCGTGCTGAGCTGGGTGCTCGTCCCGCTGCTCCAAGCCCTGTCTCCCGCCGCCGCCGCTGTCATATCAAAGCTGTCTGCCATGCTTATCCTGCCGACGCCCGATCCGGACATCCTGGTCGATTCGGGCACTTTGTTCTGGGAGTACGGCGTCCCGGCCGTTATCCAGCTCTGGATGACCGTGTTCCTGTGGCTCCTGGTGTTCCTGTTCATGGCCAAGTCGGAATGGATGGCCATGACCGGGAGAGGGCGCTTCGATCCGAAGTACATGCTGTATTTCCACCTCATACGCGCGTCGGCCATGCATCTGCTCGCGTACACGGCGTACCAGATCGTCTGCGCTTGCGTGGTCGGAATAAACTATTTCAGCTATGCCCCCTTTCGCCACATTGGCTCGTCGATCAACAGGCTGGTGACCCCCGGCACGAGTCAATACCACGGTAGCATCGGCGCCGCGATACTACTTCTCCTTATGCACTACGTATTGCGGCGCTCGTGCTCGCTGGGGGTGCGACTGGTTGCACGTTTCTGGACCCCCTTTGTCGTCTGGCGCAGTGAGAAGACGGAACTCGGCACCGACATAACGTGGCCCGTGTGGGTGACATTCATGGAAAACGATTTCCAGATTCTTAATCCGGATACGAAAGTGCTCCCTCGGGTGGTTATGACAGCCTTGTTTGGTCTCAAGAGCTCGTGGCCCGCCAGGTTTAGATTAAGTACTGCCGTAGATGAGGTCAACCTCCAGATACTATAGGGTGCTGTTAGTCTCGAGGTTTGGCGATTTAATTCAAGTTTACCTGCCTACCTACATTTCACAATCTGCGCTTGCATTCACAATTTGGCTGTCATGGGAAATGGTTAAACGAATATGACATGTATTCAATTGATAGCAATGCCGACTCCTTGTCAAGGGGGCGGCCCTTGGCAGAAGACGAGAACTATCGAGAACTATTACGACTACTCAGATATCATCGGGGTCTTGTAAGGTGAATCCGGTCTTACCGTTTACCGTGGATATACGAACGAATACGTTTATGTTGCCATCCAAGCCATGTCTTGGCAATGGGAGGCCGAATATGTGCTTGTAAAAGGCAATAGTGTACACTGCCCCATGTGCCCGGGCCATTATACCGATTTCACCATCTGCTGGAATCCGAGCAAGTTCTTTAGGATTAGACGGGCGGGAGACGATCCTGTACTTGGATCGGAACTCGGCTTGTTGCTCCTCAAGGGCCCGCTGCGAAAGGCCTCCTATATTATTGACAGCACATCGACATAGATCGGTGTTGTGGACCACCCATGTCGCACCGTTTGGCTGCGATGGGGCTTTGGTACCCAGAATGATTAGAACGCACTTCGTTTCGGGATGCGTCAGGCATAGGTTTTGAGCACCATCGTCAGTGACGTGCGAAAGGAGACGAGTCGGCATGTTGGCTGATGTATGTATTGTTGATTATTGGTTTCTTAGAATTTCGTGTGTGTGTGTGTTAATAGGTTATGCTACTCAGACAGTTATGGCCATATTTCTTGCAGCTTTATATATTCGGGGGTGCTTAATGTATAATTATGGTTGTCTGGTTGGATTTATTGTTTTCACCTTCTATCAAAATACAACCCAACGTTATTTTCATAGTAGGAAAACAATCGCATTGTGTCTTCTAGGGGTTAGCATGGTTCCTGGTCTTTCGTGGACTTTGTCTAAAGCTGTTTCATTAAACTAGTTTCGTTAGCTGCCCTGTTTTTTCATTAATGGTCATCAAGTGACAAAAGAGGAGCTGCAGTCTGTAGTATTAAGGAGTACAAAGTGTCAGGCACTTCTCAAAAAACATTGTTACTATCTATAATACGAGGTATCATCACCATCGATTGTAGTTACTATTCTCAGGGAATCAAGTAAAATCATTTCCTGAGTCTGTACTTGGTGACTAGCGAACTAAAGAAGCATAACATGATCTAATATCGATACCATTTGATCCACTCTTCTAATCTAGCAATATATTCAACTTTAACTGCCTGGATGTGTATTTATATTTCACAGCCAAGCTTCATGGAATGAGGTTTATACCTAAGATTTTCAGACCAGCATGAATCCCACGTCTCTACTAATTATGCACCTGGCTTTCTCAGCTTACATGCCTGCAACCATACCACCTGGCAGAGTTTCAGTCCCTTAAGTGACTGTCAGCTGTGTTTCATTGTGAAGATATAATATGAAATACTCACATGTGTCGATCTCTTCGTTAACAACTCTGCTCTTGCTGCACGCGTTCATCGCTTGCGTATTCTGAGTCTTCAAAGTGGGACAGTTAATGTAACATGGCGAGTCCAGAGCACGCTGAAGAGCGTCTCCTTGCCACCCAAAGACGTAGTCGGCGTGGTTGGCATAACCAGTTCTACGATAGGATGTTAGATCGTGTCACTGACAAGACAGGGGTACTCTTACGAGTCTCCAAAACTCCATACAAACGGCTGTGAGCCGTCCTCGGGCCAGTCTTCTTTGTTGTTGAACTGTGTTGTGTCCCAAACAACTTCGTAGAACAGTTGTCCCATTCTAACCGGATGGGTAGCCGGGCAAGGGCCGCCTATCTCGAAGGTTCCGCTCTCGGGATAAGCCATATGTGCCATATGATCAGGGGAGTCGAGATTCTTGCCATCCCAGCATCTATGGTTCGAGCCTGGTTAGCAGAAATTCCGTCAAGGGCCTTGTGGAACTCACGTAGGGAACCGCAGAGCAGTCATTATCCCTGCCGGGCAAGGCTCATTGGGGAAGTCCATTATCTGTGGGTCGCGAGTGTTGATGTCTTGAAGACATGTATATGTAAGCTGTCGGAATCGCTCAACTTCCTCCCGGGTCCTGGCGTTCACATCTCCTATAAACATGCGGAAGCCCTAAACAACTATTAGAAATGAGCAATACTCACAGAACCTAGTTAGACAACACCTACAGGCTTAAACGCTGTCACCTTGGAGGTCTGTTGAAAATTATATAGACCATCCTGCATGTAGTAAATCGTCATTCCGGAATTAACACCATCGAATCCAGAGTTCGGTTTTTGAGGGACCCGTTTGTATGTTCCATTCCGTGCTTTGAAGTATCTACTCTATTCATTAGTAATATATCTCAATACTCAAAGAGGGAGTCGTACAGAACAGCGGTCCAATAATTTGAAAAGTCTTCACTAAATTGACATGTGGTGCAGGTTGACTCTCCGGGCATGTCTTTTTCGGGATCCATCGACGCATTGAACGAGTTCTGTCGGGATGCTAGTTAGTCTCCAGCTTCTATGGGGGTAATTGTTAAGATGCTACTTACCCCTCCAACTATCTGGTGTAGGTGTGGTGATGGGATCAAACCAGGAGTAACCAACGGGTCCAGTCGGTCTACGACTAGCTGTGAACAAGGGAAGCGGAGAAGGGCTAGGCCGGGCGCGAAAAGCGCCGCAATGGTAAGAGAAGGCCACTTCATCTTGATTAGTCACGCTTATGTTGTAGGAAAGACGATCACGATGGTAACAGAACGCTTTCCCCCGGAAACTTGAGACGGCGACGAGGATCTTGTATGAAAATCAGCAAGGCTCAACTCTGTATGGCATAGAACTGCCGAGAGGCTACCTTACAAATTCAGCACCTAATGAACGAATGAATTAAGATTGGAGGGCACTCGTTTGCCGATTACTTACGGTGGCAAACTGACAAGCGTGTAGGGAAGGTGAAGTTAGACAATAATGCCTCTTGCATACGACAATGCCTAATCCAGGTTTTCAATATAAATGCTGATCGGAGAGAAACCCGGGCTGGCCGTACGATCATATTATGACAGGAACCCGGTACTGCGGGCGTAACAGATTATGAAACAACTATACAGTACAACTGGTTATCTAACAAGTAGTACGGCTATTCATAATAGATCTTACTCCTAATTGTACCAGTATTTAGTATAGAGAGATTAGATTAGCCGGATAATCAACACCATATAGGCCTAATATCAAGGTTGTGGCAAAACTCCCGGTTATTTGTCTAAGCAAATCATAGACTCGGTAGCATATATCTTGGTATGATGGACCTTGATCTAGGTCCTATAGCTGGAGTAGTATTGACATAAATGGATAACCGGACATGTATTTTAGATTAAGCTTGAGTCTGACGATGTTCCTATCAACAACCTAGTCTTCCATATCAGCTTTGCTGGTGTTTTAGGTCCTTAGATATAATATATCACAGTCTGGAGTAGTCCTACCCCCCACCACCTCAAATTTTCGGATCTTGCCAGATTGCAAGTTTTTCACGATATAGTCCATATTTGATGATTAATAAGAGTGTAAGCCCGACTTAGCTCAGTGAAGTCAGTGCCCTCTCTTCTTGTAGCAGAATATCCGGTAGACACGCATACTTCTATAACGATTGACGCACACCTACATACACAATCATGAGGTGCTCGGCGTTGTCTCTATTGGCTACAAGTTTATTTATCGGTACTGCTTTTGCAGCATTCGATCAAAATCGCGCAGGGGCTGTCCTTAAAGCCCCGGATAACAGTTCTTTCACCTCCGTGACCGGCACTTTCACTGTCCCGTCCTTAACTGGAAGCCAGAAGCTATCGATATGGGTGGCTATTGGCGATACATTACAGCAAGATGTCGTGCTGAAAGGCGGCATAACATACTCTGGTGCTTTAACGTCTTTCATGGAGTGGTATCCTAGCAACACAACAGATATCACCACCGATGTACCCATCAGTGCTGGAGATTCGATTACAGTTACTGTTTCAGTTCCCAGCTCAGATAAATCAACCGGTAGAGTCGTTGTGGAAAACAATACCCAAAGCAAGAAAGCGACACAGGAGATTCCGATCCCCTCCAAGGCAGATCCCGCCACTCTGCCATCACTAGCAGCTGACTGGTTTGTCCAAGCTTACCAGCTTGCTGGCGAACTAGTTCAGGTACCACGATTCGGGTCAATATCATTCACGCAGTGTAGTGCCACACTAGTAAATGGGACGTCTTTAGGACCACAAGGGGCAGGCGTATTTGAGATACAGGGAACGAGCGGTCAGATTTACTCAACGACAACGACAACAGACACATCAGTTACCGTTGTTGCCAATTGACCTGAGCTAAGAGTGAGCCAACGGCATAGCTCCAGGAGCCTTGTTTTTGGCCACCCTGACTGAAGTTGTCATTTACCAAGAATGAGGACAAGCGCACAGGGGTTTGGGGGTTCCTTTTTCTGGACTCATATACTACAGAGGTATATGATCCCCAATCTAGGTATTAGGAGAAACTGGAACAATTGAAAAGCAGTTATTTCTTCGGCGAAGCTTCGACGTTAATAAACTGTTGAGCGTGTTGAGCCGCACCAAGCTACAGCAAGCTACATCTGCGAAACCACCTCACCTAAATATACGCTTGACTGGATGCCCTGACTTAGGATATCTTTATTATTAATATAGTACTTCTTACCACCTTATTACGAATCGTTTCGGGAAAACTATCTATGTATAGTGCTTCATGTTATGTCAAAAAGTCTTTTTGAATATTAATTTACTAGGTTAGAGCAGTTGATCACTTAGTCGACCGGTTGGTAGCAATATACTATGTAACCCCTTATTAGTAGCGCAGCCCAAATTGAAGAAAACAGGGATAGAACCCCTGAGTTTGTAAAACCAGAGTCACTAGGGAGCTAGTTTTTTTTTAATGCAATGTAATCTCTGAATTTGATTCATTCACCACGTTATAGATGATGCCAATGAGGCCACACATATTAGATTCACCACTAAGTTTGTCAAGATCATTTATGATGGGCGAATATGTGCCATTGATAGAATCGAATTATTTACAAGAATGTTGTTTCCCCACTAGGGAGTCAGTCCTATGGACGAATAAGTGCGTTGAGAACCCCTGCGTAAAGCCGCATCCCTCGTTTGGTAACATGCATAGGTCGATGATTGTATTGGGAGTCCATCACCCTACCGGCCTAGGCAGAGACACACTGGAAGTACCACTCGTTCCACTGCTTGCAGGTGCCCGTGGAGCAGGTGGTAGGGCCAGTGAAGCCACGGCCTCCACACTGCTGATACAGAGCAGCAGCTCCGGTGGATCCAGCAGAGCTAGTCTGGGCGGCAGCGGCGGTGGTGCTTGTCACAGCAGATGTCGAGGACGCTGCCTTGGTAGAGGTAACTAGAGTGGTCGGGGCTGAGGTAGCAGCCTTGGTGGTAGAAGAGACCGCAGAAGTTGCAACAGACGCAGCGGAGGTAGCAACGGAGGTGGCGGCAGACGTAGCGACAGAGGTGGGTGTAGAGGCGGCTGCAGAAGATGCCTTAGCCGTAGCGGTTGCGCTGGCCGAGCTCGATCCGCTTCCAGACCCAGTCCAAACCTCCTATAAGAAACTCATGTTAGAAGCCGTTCCTTCAAGACTAAAGAGGCGATATAAAAGGAGACAAGTATACTCGAAGCTGAGCCCGAAGGTTCTTGCTTCTGAAGCATACTATTAAGGGAGTATAGAGGTTTCAAGTCACTTACAGGGCCAGGAATTGTGTAGGTAGTAGATCCAGCATAGAGGTTGTACACAATACCGGGGTCGGAGTAAGTGTATCCAGTGTTGAAGTCAAAGTTCTCGTCGGGGGTGGCCGTTCCAGATCCCGTCACTTCTAGCTGGGCGCAACTCGGGTAGAACTGGGCACCACGGGCGGAGTTCACATTGTACGCAACGTCGGCTTCGTGAAGAGCAATGATCTCGGTGCGGATGAGGTACTTGCCAGCGGCCAGGCTAGAAGGAAGCGTAACGTCTTTCTTGCCCTCGTTCGAAATCAAGTTGTCAACGGCCCAGGTGGAGCCAGAAAGACCTTCCTCGTCGATCTTTGTCCAGATGGCTGAGGCGCCGTTGGTCTCGGTGTAGGGCGCAATGTACGTAATGATAGGTCCCTTATGGCTGGAATCGATGATGTCGTCGCCTCGGGTGTTGTGGTACCACTCAAAGGTGAGAGTGTCACCTGCTGCTGCAGTCACAAACGCGCTACCAGGGGTGCCACCATTGACATTGCAGACGAGGTCTGCACTGCTAAGATCCTTGACAGGATCGTTTGTAGGCGGTGACCGGATATATGTTGATCTTCCATCACCTTGATCTACTCCGTTGACCCAAATGCTATACACACGAGTGTGTGCTGAGACGGTGGCAGCCAGAGTAGCGGCTACAGCTAGTGTGTTGAAATGCATGTTGACTAGTGTTCAGGTGTCTTCGGATACTCTATGAAAATAGTGTTGTCGAATGAAGGAAAGGGCGAAGTTGGGGATTATTCAAGAGAAAGTCAAGAAGAATAATGAATGGCACTGCCAATATGAACGAAGGTGGGAGCGAAAGAAAGCAGACTAGACTACGCCAAGATGCAAAAGTAGTTGAAGACAAGTGAAGCAGCACAAACTGACAGACGTACCTACATATTATATATTCGAAATATCAGACGAAACTTCCCATATCTTTCCATCTCGGTCTCACTAACACTAAGATAGGACCGGCCCGAGCCCGGGGCGCTTTGCCTGATTCCAAAAGTTCATGATACATGGTGGTCAAGAGTAGATGAGCGCCAAGGCACTTACACAAGCAAGATTCCATGCGGCTGGATTTCGAGGCTCTTCTAGCCAGTATCGATATCGATCAGGAGAGTTGTAATACCAGGGCGCTGGGTTCGTAAGTGGAGCTATCATGTTAATCAGAAACATAGAAACATATTCTGGTCGATTGCCATTGGTGGAGTGTGATCTCCGGCCGGGGTGCGGGCGTAGCCGAAACAGATCAGGCACGTCAGGGGCCAAGCGGACCCCACGATAGGGGGATCGATTATAGAATTCCGAGGAGATTGGTCCAATTTCGGGTAGGGAACTTCTCCAGGATTGGTAACAGGGCCGCCTTTCGTACCTAAAGCGGCTACTATGCGCCGGTATTGAAGTGGCCCATCGAAAAAACACCTGAAAAACATCAGACTGCTCACGGCGCTTGTTATCGTGAGAGTCATTCAGGGTCGGTCTAACAAATACGATGAATTCAGTTAGCTTATTGCTTAAGAACGCCCCTTGTTTTACAAAATTCATCAAGGATTCCGCCCACTGACGTCTAGACTGGATCGTCCGGCACGATCGAATCGATCTATCGGAATAGGCTCCGACAATATATCTTTCATGTCAATCAAGTACACTATGAAAAGGCTAGGCTAAGTAATCAGATGGTACAAGCTTCGGTTGAAGAGGCTGATGGATATCCATAACTTGGAGGTGTTTGGCTCGCTCGCCTATTTTCACCCTCGTTGTATAGAACGGAGTTTGGAATAGTCATTATACACCTAACCCACTGCGTATAACGAGTATTACGAAACGGGATGGCGCGTGCTTATTCCTTCAATTTTCCCTACGTACCAAATAACACGGCCAGTTATAACAAAAGTGCATATGACTGTTATCGAAAGCTCCCAGTAAGGAACATGCTGAGCATAGGAAATACCACAGTTTTATTCAAGCTAGACAGAGATCATTTTGACAATGAGAACCTCAGGCAGCAGAGGTCTAAGAAAGAAAAGCAAACTGTAAGTTCTACCGATCTATAATCAGGTGATACGTAGCATTCATCAAAGTATACGCGTATGCTGGTCGTAAATCCACTCTATTATTCACATACGGCACAACTTGTATTTGACATATCAGGGGCCCCAGGGCTACGTAGCGTGTTGATAGCTGCCAAGAATTGCCCTTTTAGAACGCCCACGCACACAACAACAAGGAGAACAGGGAAAAAAAAGAGGGAGGTATAGCCGATATGATCAAATAGCAATGAGTGCCCGTCCAGGTTTCAGCACCACAACTAAGTACCTATAACAAGGTTCTACCCATCGTAGGATTGAGGCGTAGAACTTTCTCTCGTTGTTCGAGGCAACTGTAAGCGCAGTTCCCAGTCAGATTGATGAATATCCACATGAGCTCAAGATGCGGCTCTGAGGGGCAAGGAATGAAGCAGGACGCATTGATTTCACTCAACAAATATTGGGTATTAGCATATTGTTGTGGTGATTATGAGAACACGGGACTGAGTGCTTTAGTTGCCCGGATACCTGAGGCAACTAACCTGTATATAGTCTTTTTCTTGCCGACTTTCGTCGACAAGAGAACTTAGTCTTTCAGCCATCAATTCAGTCCATTTATCCATTGCAGACTCTGGTAGTCTATTCCATTCATTACAGTATAAGTTAGTTAGTTGGTTGGTTTAGGTGTTATCTCCGACCCTAGAACAATATGCAAAGCAAAGCAAGTCTTGAGCCACGCAATGAACACGAAGTTGTCAAAATTGGGATCAGGCTATTTACAACCCACTGATGGAAAATGTACAAGATCTAGACCGGACGGGTCCGTAAATTTATATACTCGCAAAATGAACCTTGAGCCCAAATATCTATCTCTTTTTCTTTTGGTCCCCATGCCAATTGAAACGCTCGGTCATGTCATGCTTTCAGAGTAATCAGAAAAAGACGTCCATCCCTTTAGCGCAGAATGGTGAAGCTCTTGCCCCCCTCCTGACTCTACTTAATGTCATGTACATAGCATCACTTAGTGGTCCAGTGAGCGCTTCAGCTTGCGCTTGGCAGCCGAGTCGACGCCAATGGTGATGTAGCCGATAATGCCGTTCTCAACGTTCTCGCCGTCCATAGGCACTACCATGATCGTAGGGTCCCAGCCGTTCGATGTCTCGTCTTTGTAGATGGAGTCGATGCTGTTCGTGGTCCGGTTGATCTGGGTATGGCTGACGTAGGGCTCGAGAGCCATCAGCTGGGCGCTCAATGCCTCGTCAAGGAAGATCTGGCCGGTAGAAATAGTGTTGGAACTCGCGATGGTGCCGTTGCCGCGGATCACGTAGTTCTCGTGAACCTGGACGTGGATGTGGATGGTGCGTTCAATATAGAACCCGGGGACAATACCGGTGAACTCAGTAATACCATTATCATTCGTCGGCCACTGTCACAGAGGATGTTAGTTCAGTGACCTCGAGGCTAGATCGCAACAAGGGGGGCTTACCAGTCCGCGCAAGAAGGTGGTGTCATCGGTGTGAAGATCAAGATCAGGACCAATCGTCTTGTTCAATTCCTTCAAAAGCTCCTCGAATGGGGTATTGGGGCTCCGTCCGGTGAACGAACTGTACGATCCGGTAGCATTGCAGTACCAGATATCCACGAGCACGTCCGGCAACGGCTCGCAAGTCTCCAGATCCATGACACCAATATCAAGAATCATCGGAATACCCGGCTGGCCCTCGGTAATATCTTGACGCAGCGTCTGGCTCCGGGGCCAAACATAGGGTCCCGCCGTCACCTCCTCCGTCAAAATACAGGTGTTGTTTTGGAAAGAATCGTAGTACGGCGCTTCTGTGGTGATGCTCCAAGTCGTGTTGCCGGCACTGGCACGCTTCTGGTTGCGCTCGGCCCAGCGGCGTCGGCTCATGGCGCCGGCGGACGAGGCACAACGCTTAGAGAGTCCGGCTCGGCGAGATAGCTCCGCCGTGGACATTCCATCATGGTGAGGGTGGGCAACAACGCCCGAGAGGAGGGCAGCGCCCACAGCAAGCAAGGAGATATGCATTTTGCTTCGACGAGTTTCGTTTCGCCTATTGGTTCCGAATGAGAGACGGGTCTATGAAAGAGCGAAATAAGTCACACCAATGAATGTCGGGCTCCTGAGGGCTGCGTAGAAGTTGAGCCTCTCCACCATCTCCTCGAGGATCCGCGTTCGTTTATATATCGACATCGCGTTTCTCGATATCCATATAAACAACAAGACGTATTCAGCATCTATCGGTCAGTGTTTCCATGTTTCAACCTCGCCCCACGCTGACGACTCGCCCGCAAACCAGGGCTCTCCGGTAATTTAAAGCGAGAATCCTTTTTTCCTTTTGAGAATAGCCAATGGCGATAGAGGCGTTTCTAAATCACCTTCCCATTGCATCAAGTTTACCTAAATCAGCAAGGCTCGCATCCATGGCCGGCATGTGGGGGGTAGGTTGTACCGAGATTACGCACGCCGGCGCTACCTCTACGTAAGCACGTCTATCACTTCACTTCATGATCGACCGCTATACTGTGTTGTATGGGACCGGACTTTGTGCCAGATAAGAGAAAGTTAGTGTAGAAACTGACGAAAATTCTTTAAAGACTTTGAACAAAAGACAGCAATACAATTGTTATGCCAAGTGCGATATCTCGTGTTTCCACAGGCCAAGTTACTGGGTGGATTCTATTCAAACTGCATCTAGAAGGTCCGCAAGGGTTAAAGTAATTCAACGTCTCCATCAAAGGACAGGAATAGAACGAAGCGATAGATCAGTTGTGTCTATAATCGAAGATGGTATTCAAAGCGATGTAGAAGCAATACCCTGGTATAATCGCGATATAGCCTCTCTAAGTGTGTCGCGTTTATTGATCTAAACAAAAGTTTATTGGATGAACGATTCCCAGTCAGGCAATGTCTAGTTAGTTCCACTAATTTAAAGTTTATGTGACCAACTCTGGGGGTTCATGTTATACATTAGCCTTACTTAGGCAACATGGAATACGTCTGGTAGTATACAATAATGAATCCGCCAGATGTGATGCCATAAAGGCCGATCCTAGTAACCTTTGGAAGGTCAATGATAGTTTTCATAGTAACCGAAGTCCAACTATATCATCTATACATATACATTTGGCGGGTGAGTTGTAGAGAGGTAAGCATAGATGTAGTTGTGAGATGGACTGAGCCTCAACGGCAGTTAAACCAGCCACGCTTCCATGGAAATACCACCTGCGGCGGGGCGACCTCCCCAAAGAATACTCCGGCCCGCAGCCCCAAGCTTCCGAAGCTGCCGGTGACATATTTGGAGTCAATGCCGTGATTTATACATGAGGACCCCACCAAGTCAAGAGATCCCCGACGAACTACCGGTAGCTCCCTGGAGATTTATTAGCAAAAAGTCGCCCACACCGCCTCGTAGTTGGTATCTATGTCATACTTGAAAGGATTGCCTTGCCTCTTGTTCGTAAACCCAGTTGCCAAGACCGCCCTCAAACACCACAATGTCGCGCCTTAAGTACTATCATTACGAAGGCCGGGGTGTCGGGAAGAGAGATAAGTTCTGGTATAACTACCTAGGCTGTCCGAGTTGGTGACCGAATCGAGTGTGCAGGGCAGGGTAAGTGAACCAGAATAGAAGATTTCTAAGGAACTCTATCTTATTACGTGCCTATCAGCATATGAATCATTTACATCTAACCTACATGCTATAGTTAGAAAATTCAAGTAGCACATGCCAGACCATCAACTTACATTGACGTTTTTCTGAGTATCGAACCTCAGTGAAATTGATATGTGCGTTAAAGTTGAAGTAATGAATGGTACACGATCAAGAAGAGGTCGTGCTACTACTGAGAGAAAGAAATAATAGCCGATCAATCCAGATCTCGCATAATCTTCCGGAAGATGATATCCGGCCAAGTTTACGCGTTGGATTCGCAGCTACCGGGACGATCCGATAAGGAAGCTGGAAGAATGTAAAGTACTTTTTAACTACAACGTGGAAAGGCTTCTAACTTGAGTCTCCTCTATGGACCCTGGATATGCGGACATCATGAGCCTCGGTAGGTAGTGCTCTTCCAATTCTGAATACCCCTTTCATTAAGTCTTGATTCGCAATCGGTGCCAAGCCATTCCTCCATTCGGTGATAGTAGCGGTCAGGTAGAGACCTGAGGATATACAGATTCATGGACCAGTATATACTAGGATCAAGGACATTGATTCGGTATGTTTTCAATACTTACACCAAATATCACAACGAATCCATAGCGTCATTT
Source organism: Biscogniauxia mediterranea (assembly GCA_018398605.1). Classification (NCBI taxonomy): domain Eukaryota; kingdom Fungi; phylum Ascomycota; class Sordariomycetes; order Xylariales; family Xylariaceae; genus Biscogniauxia; species Biscogniauxia mediterranea. Next base: position 4,668,492 of record JAGXTR010000003.1, read on the forward strand.
TTTTTTTCTGCGCTTTTAATATTCATATATAGATATATCCATACAAACATTCGATCACCATTTGGGCGTACCTCTTTTCCAAGAGAATATGGATTTAGCAGTTGAAGTTGTGATAGACACTCAGGGGAATAGGGGCTTTTTGAGAAGCAGGCAACGGACTTGGCCTTTATGGGGCTGACATAACAGCTTCCGAATGCATCATACAGTATCCATGCTCTAACTTTTCCAGCAACCTATCGTGTCCCTCGTATTTCAACTTACTACCGCTAGTAGTGTAGTGTACAAAGACTAACAGAAAGTGGGTATTCGGGATGTGGGAGTCCTTGATTTTTGGTGGTTTTAGTGTGCGCTTTTAGCTAGGGATTGTTTCTTGGCGCCCACTTATATAATAGGGTTGTTCTGCTGGTTTGGTCGCCGGCAACGATGAGTTTGCGAGATGCGTACGAAGTACATACGTAGAGAAAGCCCTTTTCTCAAACATAAACAAGGCATGCATGCATGCATTTTTAATTTATACAGACTATAAATACGTCATTTTACCAGGTACACTATGGGGATCTATGCTACTTGTGTATGTCTGTTTATGCAAGTTTGTCATCGGAGAGCCTACCTCTTAACATAGGAGGACACATTTTAACTTACAAAAGGTCGGATTAATCATAGTCCAAATTTCGCTGAAATATTCTGCTAGCTAAAGGTAGGTTAATGTCCCTATATGTTTCGATGGACACTTTCACCGGCTCGCAGGTTTGTAGGATTGTGGCTTGACATGGCTAATCCATCTCTTTACGCTCATGTTGCCTCGGTTTTAATTGTGATATATGAGAGAACCACAGCTCTGCCCAATACTCATATTATACTCCATATCCACCCAAAGGATACAGTATTAGTTGTGACTTTATATATCTTTATAAGCAAAAAGTGAGACCTGTTTAATGTCTCTAACAGTCTGAAGGCCAAAAGCCCTTACTACTGCTAAAAGGGGGCTAGTCGACTTGCTTGTGGTATTCTCACGATGTGAGGTTGTGGACCGAGACAAACCCGATATCTTCAATATTATACGTACCTGCTGGGGTAGCGATAGAGGTCTGTTGTGATCGGCCTGGAACCCCGCAAATGGTCGCCCCCGGCCCCGATAGCCAAGCCCGGGACAAGCCGGTAGCCATAGCTCAGGCGCCGGCCGGCGGGGTTGGCGATCTTGGCGCCAAAGGAGTCCCGCCTCAGCTTGCTATGCCATATACGTGCCAGACCTGTGTGAGCTGTAAGGTAAAATGCGACATGGAAACTCCGATAGGTTCCAGTTGCCGCAAGAGCAAACTCAAGTGCACTTATCAGGCACCTCCGCAGCGACGGCGGAGACGAAAGTTAGCCGGCGACGTCCTCGGGAGGCTTGCCCCCGAAGGAAAGGCCACCGCACAGGAGCCAATATCTCTCAACTGGAACGAGCCTGAAACATCGAGAGCAGGCAAACTGCTGGCGGGTCAGGGCAGATCGAGATACATAGACAGCAGTCCGTGGCATACTATCGGAGATGATGATATGCAGCGCGTGTCAGATGTCGAAGACGACGAGGAGGTGGCGGAAGACCAGGATTTAGTATTATTTGATATGTATGGTGAATCTACTCCCGATCCTCTGACAGGGGCTTTTTCATAGGTTCCCGACGGGGCCTCCTCCGGTATCACCCAACTCATGAGAAGGCTATGGCCCTGTGGGAGACGCATATCGGAAACGTGGAACCACTATGCAAAATCCTGCACATTCCATCGACCGCTAAGATGGTCGAGACAGCTCCGCGGCAGCCCGAGATGGCGTCGAAAGCCGAAGAGTGCCTGCTGTTTGCCATATACCACTTCACAGTCTTTTCTATGATAGATGAGGAATGTGCTGCGAAACTAGGACAGCCGCGCACGATGCTGACGCAACAACACCATCTCGCGACACGGCAGGCTCTCGTCAATGCGTCTTTCCTCAGGACCACCGAAATATTGGTACTACAGGCCCTAGGTCTATCCGGTACGTCTACGACTCGCACACATTTTGGATCCTGACTGGGGTTGCGGTCCGTATAGGGCAGCGTATGGGGCTTCACGAGGACGGAGAGAAACTGGGATTGCCGCCTTTCGATGTGTAGAGGAGACGGCGACTATTCTACCAACTTCTGCCGCTCGATGGCAACGCCGGGCAGCTCATCAACGAGGCGGAGAATGAAGTCGAGGAGAAATACATCCGCTACTGCGACATCGTCGATCCGCTACATTTCCTGACCATCGGCCTGGCTAGGTCGGGCATCACAGCCATGCAGCTCCGGGTCCGGCTCCCCAAGGCCAGAAGCCCTAATGCCACCGACGCAGAGCAGACGGAGCTGTTCCAGCTTGCCCAGAAGATCATAGACACCGACACGGCGGCCTATGCCCATTCGGGCCTCAAGAAGTACCGGTGGTACGTGAAGCCATTCTTCTTGTGGGGTACGTGGGACGCATTGATCTTCATCCTGACCACGCTGTGGAAGATATCCGACCTGCTTTCGCCCGCAGAGACAGATAATACATGGTATAAGATAGAGCAGGTATGCTGTAACCACGAGGAGACGCTGGAATCGAAGCGGGCGCTATATGTAGCGTTTGGGCGTCTCACGCTGAAGGCCTGGGATGCGCGCCCCCGGAGCAGCAGCGGAAAACCGGAGCCAACCTTCATTGCCATCTTACGCTCTTCACGGAGGGCAGTCCCTAAGTGCCGAACGGGGGAACAGGACCCCAACGTCAATGATATTGGCACGGAAGAAAGTGTGGAATTGCAGGCCGGCCAATCACTTTCAAATAATGATAGTGCATCAAACATCGTGCCCTCCTACGACGTGGGACTTGGCATGGGCAACAATTTCGACCTGGATGATGTAGACTGGATGTTTTGAGATCAGTTAATCCAAGATAACCAGACACGAGGCGGTTTCTCATCGTGATCGCCGATTTGGCAGAGTAGTGGGTGGCAGATAGGACGGTTTGCGCTCGACTGTAAGCTCGATCCAAGTGATGGCATTTGATGAGTCCGACATCCTTTTCTGAACCTTTCCGTTCCTTACCTTGGTAATCTTACATGAACTCTCTCTTACATGATGGTGCAATTATAGAGTTACTCTAAACCTGTTAACCCTGTGAAATTTGTTATACAAGTTATGTACTCTCCTTCCACCCAGGACATGGCTACCTTGGAATATTTTATCTGACAACTCCACTTTCAATCCACAGTTGCATAAACGATTCTTCAGAGTGACGGGATGAAGCTATCCGCGAACTATCGTTAACGAGTAGAGTTATGTCAGTTGTGCATGTTTAGTCGGGATAATTTCTGGACTTATGTAGTGGTGTTGCTCGTGATTGGTCAAAATCTCGGGTCCTGAGCGGCCGAACAGTCGGTTTTGAGGATCCGGCACCCTGTCTGAGACGGTTCTACACTAGGATATGCCATATACAACGCTCTCTGGCCGACAAATTACAGGTCATTTGCTGATTGGCGGCACGACTACGGGGACGGCGGCGCCCTGAAAGTGGGAATATTTCTGCCTAGCCCCTATCTATATAATCCGGCTTGTTTCTTTCTCTCTGAGCTCGACTCCATCCTAGTAAAATAGTTTTTCATGCTGATATAGACTATACATTTATCATGTCTAAGCTAAGGGTTCTCGTTGTGGGCGCATCTGTCGCTGGCCCAACTGCCGCTTACTGGCTCGCCAGGGCTGGAGCAAGCGTCACTGTCATCGAACGCTTCCCTCAACTACGCACCAATGGGCAGAACGTTGATATCCGCACTGCTGGTGTCACGGTAATGCGCAAAATGGAAGGCATGGAAGCGGCTGTGAGAGCTAAGACGACGCCGATGGATGGCATCAGTGTTGTCAATTCTGACGGCCGTCCGTATGGGACCGTCAGGGCTACCGGAAACCCTGATGAACAGTCGCTCGTCTCCGAGTACGAGATCTTCCGCGGCGACTTGTCCCAGATTCTCTTCGACCTGACCAAGGACCATAAGAACATCAACTATGTCTTCGGCGAGCAGGTCGCCTCGATACAGCAACACGAGAAGGACGACAGGCCTGTTACCGTCGAATTCGCCAACGGCCTCCCCACTTCGGAATTCGACCTAGTCGTCGCCTGCGATGGGGCGACCTCCCGGACTCGGGCGATAGGTCTGGGCTGCGGTGTCCGAGACCACATAGTGCCGATGAACTGCTGGGCGGCTTACTTTACCATGCTACCAGATCTACTCGAAGGAAGCAAGACCGGACGGCTATACAGCGCCGTAGGTGGCCGTTTCGTAGCTATAGGACCTGATCCCACAGGCGTGAGTCGCGTCGTGCTGATGGGCATTTATCCGCGCGACGGCCGCGACGCTACGCAGCCGCTCCGCGAAGCGATGAAGCAAGGAGACGATGCTCTCAAGCATTTCGTGGCTCAGCACTTCAGGGGAGCGGGCTGGAAGGTCGATGAGATCATCAAGGGCATGATGGGGGCCAAGGACTTCTACGCCAGCGAGATCGTGCAGGTCAAAGCCCCCAGTCTGCACAGAGGACGCTTTGTGATGGTTGGCGACGCGGGCTACGCGACCGGTGTCACCGGCGCGGGCACGAGCCTCGCCATGGCCGGGGCCTATGTGCTAGCGGGCGAGGTGGCCCGGCACAAGGGCGACCTCGCCGCCGGGCTCCGAGGGTACGAGGAGACGATGCGGCCGATCGTCGACGATCTGCAGAAGATCCCGGCGCTCGTGCCGACTGTCTTTGCGCCGCAGACGGCGTGGGGCTTGTGGCTGCGGAACACTATCTTCGCGTTCATCACGCGGACCAGGCTGCTACAGCTTTTTCAGAGATTCTTCTCCGGCGCGTTTGCTAATGCTGACAAGTACAAGCTCCCGGATTATAAGTGGGTAGAATGAAGACAGGAAGTCGTCGTGCTTCTGTACTATCTTATTAATAAGGCTCGGATTCGAACACTACTCTTCTCTTAAGAAGGGTTACCTAATATCAATCCAGGCTTCGATACTTGGAATGGAAATATATAATTCAGGATACCAGAAGATAGAAAATGTAAGAGTAGGATTGGCCAGCGTTCTTTTCATAAGTTGAAGGTATACGGGTGAAGATTGTTCAACGCACCTGGCTTAGAGACCGGGCTCACATATAGCTAATATCTCCTACAGTAGAGTCTCATTTCCCTAGAACTATATCTACCTACATGTAAGATACCTTGCCTTATACATGATAACGACCACTAGGTAAACGATATCATTTTTGCAGTCAATGATTTTCAACGCCGGGTCACTACCCTGTCTCTAACCCTGTCGGACTTCTTTTTCGATAGTTTAACGTCTCGAAGATCAGCTGTAAGCCTTTGGGTACAGATAGGCTCATTCAATTTCTGACTGCATTCTGCTTCAATTTGTAAATGTATAAGCCAGGGAGGTAATGATGGCTGACCCCCAAACGTCGATCTTACCTACCTAGCCATGCGAAGGAGGCGATGGAAATTAACCCAATTGAGTGGTTGGAAGTTGACAGGGTATTTATTCTCTCTGTGCTGAATCGTATAAAACGCCATCCCCTTCATCTGCCGGTCGATATTTACCCTAGCTCGAAGATTGCGATCCTTGCCTACGTCTAATCTTGTTACTGCTGCTAATCATGACTGTTGCCGCCACCGTCCCCACGGGCTCCGTGGGCAATTTGACCACTGAGCAGGAAACCCAACTGCGCCAGCTCTGGGCACTCGTCCTCCAAACCCTCGACACCACCACCACCACCACCACTGCTAACAACAACAACACCTCGCGGCACGCCGACCTGGGAGATGAAGACGAAAACGAAAGCTCACCGCCCACCCAGCAGACGCCCCTGAGCGCCACCGAGCTCCGCGACAGCTGGCTGCACATGGCGAAGCAGGAGAGCCCCGACGCGCTGCTCCTGCGGTTCCTGCGGGCGCGCGGCTGGGACGCGGAGCGGGCATACGGCATGCTCGCCGACGCGCTCGCGTGGCGAGCCCGCGAGCAGCGCGTCGACGAGGACATGGTCCCCAAGGGCGAGCCGTGGTGCGCGGCGCAGCTGAGCCGCGACGGCGACGACAACAGGGGGCGCGCGAGTTCCTCGACCAGGTCCGCTGCGGGAAGGCGTACCTGCGCGGGCGCGACCGCAGGGGCAGGCCCGTCGGGTACGTCCACCTGGCGCTGCACCAGCCCGGCGCGCAGGGCGGGGCGACGGTCGAGAAGCTCGTCGTCAACACGATTGAGACGGCGCGGTGCCTGTTCGAGCCGCCGGCCGAGGCGCTCTGCCTCGTGTTTGACCTGACGGGGTTTGCCCTGTCCAATATGGTACGTATGTGTGGTCGTGGGCTGGTGGTGGTGGTGGTTGGACGTCTGGGTGCTTGGGGCTGAGGCACTAGGTACATACGTTGTAATAACTAACACTTCTCTAGGAATGGAATGCTGTCCGGTTCATCATTTGGAACTTCCAGGCGAACTATCCCGAGTGCCTAGGTACCATGATATTCCACAATGCGCCTTGGGTATTTTCCGGTGAGTTCTCCCAATCCTGGGGGGGGGGGGGGGGGCTTGCTGCGAGTGGACTTGTCCATCGTGTTATTGTCTGGTAACGTGGTTTTCTGATACGTATCGTGAACTAGGAGTCTGGAGGGTCACGCGCGGCCTCCTCGGTCCCGGAGTTGCCTCCAAAGTCCACTTCACCAAAGACGTCGAAGAGCTAGAGCAGTGGATTCCGAGGGAGAATATAGTAAAACGAATCGGCGGCGCAGATGATTGGAGCTACGAGTTCAAAGAGCCGGCCGAAGACGAAGACGCATGCATAGCGCACTCCGACGTCCGCGAGAAGATCATGGCCGAACGGCGCGAGATAGCAGATGATCTATTCCGCGCAACTCGGGCATGGCTCGAGCACGCGGATGCCAACGAGCTGGAGCAGATAGCCGCGCAGCAGACGATACGAAAGGAGGTTATCGAAAAGCTTCGCATCAATTATTGGAAACTCGACCCCTATGTCCGTTCACGAACCCTGTTGGACCGCACGGGTGTCATCGAACCAGGGGGAGTCATAAACCATTACCCAGATCGCAAGATGATAAAAACAGAAATTTCTCATCGCGAGTTGGCGGCGATGGATCGCGAAAGCTTGGGGTTGAGAAGCAGAGAAGAAGTCAGTGTCTCAAGTTGAAATTAGTAACTGACCTAAAGTTAACTTAGTGTCTGGTATGTTGTAATGTTCAAGTATCAATTGATAGCGAGTTAATTATTGAGCTGTTGCACTAATATATCAATTGAAGTATCAACGTCTCTTAAACGTAACTTAAGCTTTTCATTCACTGAGCTAATAGTTGACCTACGTTATCTTTGTGTCATAACCGTAACATGTAACAATTGGAAGTTACCTATGTAGTTAGTAGTTATCGAGTACAAAAGGTTCTCAATTGCAATTTGGCGCAGCTCAGTTTTCTAGCGTTGTAATACTCGGATGAATCTAACCTACTACACTAAAATTTGCCAATGCTACTAAGTCTATTACTATATAGTCCAGTTTATTAACGAAATGTGAACCAAGATCCACTGGATAATTGGCATCCAGCCCAATCATCCCATATAGTGTAACGGCTAACATACCGCGTTTTCACCGCGGAGCTCGGGGTTCGATTCCCCGTATGGGAGATATTCATTTCATTTTTTGACTTCTCGAATAACCATCCATCTGGTGGGAATTTCCTTCTTTTTTTTCTTTATTTCAAAATTTGTTTCTTCTAGAAGGAATGGAGATTTTGTGTCGAGCTTGGTACATCTTAGCCATTATAACTTAGCCCCAGACATCTCTGTTTCAACTCTCGTCCCGTGGTATTGACCAGGTACTTAAGGTAAGTTGTTCTGATTTGTATACTAGGTAATACTAATTTCCATACGCTCACTACTTAATAATTAGTATTAGTTACGCTCCCCTGTTCTACGACTTCACAAATTCCCCCCATATATACCGCATGCCCTCCCATATCTCCACACCACTCGGCAGGATCTGCTCGGGAGGCAGCACGAAGCCGTACTGCGTGTCCCTGAGCTCGATGCCCCAGCCGTACTCCGCCCCGGCGGCGTCGGTCATGTAGTCGCGCCCGTTGCCGCTCGACTGGTAGAGCACGAGGCAGCCGGGCCCGTAGTCGAACGTGGTGTTGTACGGCGCCGCGATGGCCGCCGCCGCGCCCGCCGCCAGCGCCAGCTGCGCCTCCAGGTTGCCCGGGAACGCCTCGCACGTGTACCCGTACGACAGCAGGATCACCTGCGCGTAGCTGTGCCAGTCCACGTACAGCTTGATCCCGCGCCCGCCCGCCAGCCTCTGCGCCAGCGCCATGAGCCCCGCCGTCTCGGGCGCGTCCCCCGGCGCGTACCCGCTGAACGTCCCCGACGCCGGGTCCGCCGACGACCCCCGCCCCCGAACCCCACCGACCAGTTGCGGTTGATGTCGGTGCCCACCGCCGTCGTGTTCGCGCGCGTCTGCCGGTTCTTGCGCCAGAGGCGGTCCGTGGTCTGCGAGTATACGAAGCCTGTTTGTTTTTTTGTGCGGCAGTGTTTTTATTTAGCCCTGGAAGAAGTCGGTCGACTGAGATAGGGGGGGGAATCGGGAGGCGCAAGGTGGGATGGATGGATGGGACTTACCGTCCGGGTTCACGACTGGCAGGATGTAGAAGTCATAGTTGTCTAGGACACTCTGTACGAGGGTGTCGTTCTCGTACCCGACGATAAGCTGGTAGGTGATATACTCTACCACCTAACCGGAGAGTACCGCGTTAGCTAATAAGTTATCATCCATAGTCATCGGGCCGGAGCAGCTCACTTTTGAGGTAATCCATTCCCGTGCATGCACATTGCCGTGAAAAAAGATGGCCGGCTTGGAGTCCTTTCCCCCGCTTCCCCAGAGATGAATGCCCTGGAGAGGTCGACCCTCAAAAGAGGTTCCGGCCTCAATCAGCTCCGAGTTATCCGGGAATGAGGCCTGCAGGTCCGCCCAGTACTGAATATGATCCTCGTAGGCGTGATAAGAGTCAAACCACGCCAAGCTGGGAAGATCTTGAGAACTCGCTCTCAACGCTTCGCCACAGTTAGTGATTTGGAGACATGCTATTTATTATTATCTAGCAAATGCTCGGGAAAAAACGTACTTGCGTAATCCCCAAAGCTGCCCTCGGCAGCGATGTCAGCCCCTAAATCATCACTCAGAATATCGGCATTTAGATTGAGTGCATCAAACGCAGCTACACTTTCGGGTGGTACTGCGATATTGAAGGTTGTCCCCTTAGTAGACCCAGCATAGCTGTGGTGGTTGAGATCAATGACGGAGAGAGCGTCCAACTCTGTGATGAACCCCGTATCATCGCCATCTGTAGCTACTTTATAGACTTTGTAACCATCGTAGCTAATCTTGCCGTCGCGCTGGGTAGTCGGGATGGCAATGACCGACGTGATAAGAAAATAGATAATGCCAAGGACATTCATGATTTCTTGTGGACTCTAAGAGAATGACCATTTTTATTTCGACTGGCATAGACTAGGACTTTATGTGTGCACGATATGGCTACTTTTTGTCATCGTCTGCCCCTCTTCTTGGTTTCCCATGGCATGCGGGCATATTTGTCTCGCCAGGGAGCTTGGGGAAAATGGCAATGCAACACACCGCGGGGAATAACCAAAAGATATAACAAACCTCCTTCCCAAAACTGTCATATATATGTCTTGGCTATGATGAGGCGAATATGTTGCAAGATATCGACATTTTACATTCTTCGTCGACATAGTAATACGGAATGGTTGCTATACTTGGGGAGATGGGTGAAAAGAAAAACTTATTTCTTCATGTTTATCTTAAGCTGTATGTTTACACACATGGATGTTAGTTACTACCTAGTTTTATATCTCATCCATCATTCATACCTCGTGAGCTCACCAATAAATAGCCCAAGTATTACATACAACCCAACCGACAATGACACTCCTACTATTTATTATGCCCGAATGAAGTTGGATAGGTGCCTAATGTGTTTAAATATGTAGTTATATCAATACTCATTCATATGAATAGAGTAGAAAAGGGTATATTTATTTGGCTTCTTCTGCCTTGCCGCATGTGGTGTGTAACTGGTAGTCTTTCTCGACAGCTCTTTGGGAATTCAATGTAAATGTTAGTGGTTTGTTACCCTCACACAGCCCACCCAACACAAGTTCTATCGACTTGATTGGTCAAATCGAGAAAGAAGGCTCCTTACACTACGACACAGACCTCTTCACGAAAATTCAAAACGTAAGTGGCCGGCCCAGGCAAGTAAAAAAATTGTGAAGGTAAAGTTCCCAATCGAAAATTACACAGCTCGCAATGGAGACTAAAAAGAAAGCGACTGTCCTCGGTGAGGCTCGAACTCACGACCTTTGGATATCCCAATCTGAAATTGAGTCATTTACATATGAGACCAACGCTCTAACCAACTGAGCCACGAAGACTTTCTTGCGCTTATGTAACGGCAACATCTTACAATTCATCAAATAGGCTAAAACAAGCGGCCCCGCCAGTGTGCCACTAGTCGCAGAGACTAATGAGATTGACGAAATAACTACTAGGATGGAGCAAACAAGAAGCTTTTATACATGGTATGTACCATTTATTGTATTTGGTTAAAATGGATGATTATTTAACCAAGGGCACAAATATACCACGATGCTAGGGTTAATTCGCCTGTGGCCGAGTGAGCAAAGAGCTTCTACCAGAAAAAGTAGTTTATGCATAGATTCTATACGTATTCTACTGCTCCATCTAGAATGACATACAACCTATGCAATTTGAATTTTGGTGCAATTAATTACCGGTAGAAGCGTAATAAATCTTCTCATATAAAATATCTTGTTCAAAAACTATATACTTGAACTTCTTTGGCGGGAAAGACCTCTGAAGGTACCACTGATGTGGCTATAGAATTCAAATGTGTAGTCACAACAAAATTTACAGTCACCATGGCCATGCGGACATCTCATCATGAAGTTAAGATGTAAGGGATCGCGTATATTTAATCCCTAAATCCGGATATGCTGCGTTATTTTGCGAAGACCGTCCTGCCAGAAAGTAACACCGGAGTCGGATTGTCGAATATCGGCAGGCTTATACACAAAGGAGGAAATCCATATTCTCTACAGGGTTGACTGCGCCCTTCCTATCCAACAACCAACACGCTTCCTCAACCTACCACTTCCTCTCGGCTATAAATGCACTGGGTAGCCTGCGTATCTTCTTCTTCTCACTCTCCTGAACCATCCTCAGCAATACAGCTACCAAGAATCAGCAGACATCCTTCGTGTGCGTACCCAGTATCTATCACAACAATATCCTATTCTTTTCCCCAAACAACCACATACACTCCTATCACTTCAAACAAGCAGTTAAATAACCATGAAGTTCTTCTCGGTTGTTGTTTACAGTATCTTCTCCGGCATAGCTACGTCTCTTGCTGTTCCCGAGGCACGCGCCATAGATCATGCTTTGACGGTACGATGCTCATCGTGGGCGAACCATGACTCGTGTTACTAACGTCGTCGCATCTTAGAAGCGCCAGAGCCAATGTACCCGGCCGGGAGGTGTGTGCTATAGCTCATCGGCTGTCTGCTGTGAGGGTACGTGTATTGGATGGCGAACGGGACCCGGCCATTGTCAATGATGGGGCGACGAGCCACTTGCAAATGGATAAAATAGGGCTTGCCTGGACGACTGCTTGTGTTTATCTGAGGCCGTAAGAAGGAGATATATTTAGTGATTATTACTAGGTTAGTTACTATGATGCTGGCTCAAGATTCAAGATCTTGCACTCAACCAGATGCGTATGTCCGTCACCGTTTCTTTCCTAAGCCTTGCCGGTGACTTACTTAAAAATACGTCGTCTAGGACTAAACATATATAGAAAGGCAGATCTTACATACAAGCTACTAGTTCTGTTCCTCCAATAACCCAATATTGATGTACCTAGGTATAGTTACTTTTGTTCCCCGCTGTATTGGTAAGAGCAGTCCAAACATATAAAATATACAATTTGAATGGCTGCTTGACACATTTCCTTTCTGGCAGGAAAAAAAGAGTATATGCAAATAACAGATAGAGACTGAACAAAAAAATGAAAGAAATGACAAGAGTGGGATTTGAACCCACGCCTCTCTCGAGATTCGAGTTATATTATGCCTGTATTGAGGGATACAGGAAGACTAACGTCTTGAATCGAACACCTTAGACCGCTCGGTCATCTTGCCAATTTGCATTAAACGGGGGTTTTCTTAATTTACTTTATAGCTTGCTAAACTTTCTAGACGGCCCGTTCATGATTAACCTAACCTAGCTGATATGCTAGTGTGGGAAGTCAACTGCCCACGATGAGTTTATGGATAGGTTGCGATGTAGAGCACGTGCAACTTGTATACTTCGTGAGTAAATGAATGGTTTCTGATATAGCATATGTTGGGATGCTTAGATGATAAATCAAAATCCTCTGTGTATATAAAAGCGGCTAATGCTGCATGGCAGATAGATTGAAATATTTTATCAGACCAATTCAGGATGCAACCGACGCTTTCCTGAACCAAGATTCGAGGTATAACAACACATTTTTGTGTTTGTGGTCTCAACGGAGTAAGGAGTATACCCCTGAGTGCATTTGATTACCATGCTTACGAATACCAGCTAAAATCTCACGTCTATTCACTCTGACGAACAAGAGCAAGGTCTAGAAACCAAAGTAGGGCAAGCAAGGGATCTTGAGAGATTTATACTCGGAGTCCCGGTCTTCGGTTTATCGGGGTATAGAATGCGAAGATGGGATTTAATATAATATATTTACTTGTAACCTGAACCATTCAATATGCGCACGTATCTGTTTCTTATATATCTGAACTTACATTCATCTCGTCACTAGTGGAAGTTGGAGTTTTCACAATTTCTCGTAGCATTATATGCGGATCACCTACAGCTGATGCTTTAAGCCTTAGCATTATATAGTATGAAGTGACAGCCCTGCTCATAAGTATCAACACCTACATCTAACCTAGCGACCTCCAGAACACAAGGTGTCCCTTACGTAAAGCACCCGGCCTAAAGCGGCCATCCAAACATGCCTCGCTATATCGATCAAGTGTCGACTCCGGACACAGTCCGCGGCGTTCAGACGGTGGTATTAAGCCAGAGAGAGCAGGTATGACTTACGTCTGGTATACTGAAGAATCTCAAAAGCCATGGTCTAATCACCGGCCGCGGCGACATCTCTTAGATCAGGTATCCTTGGCATCTACAATGCCTGCAACCCATGCCTTGGAAGCGTTCAAGCAAGGGGTGTACCACACGAAAATGCTCACGAGGCCTTAGACGCAGGCCTCCACCGTCGGGGGAAGCCATTCACGCGAGCCGAGTTCGACAAGTGGTTTGCGGACTATGACGTGCGTCGGAGTCCCCCTTCCCCCTTTTTTTTCTATGTTCCGTATTAATAACCATGGGAAAGTCTTGCCGCGGTTAAGAAGCTGGTCCCAGCAGAGAAACTGCCACGTTGTTCAGCTGGAGAACGGACTGGACTGGGAACAGCTTTGCCCCGTATTAGGGGAAGACATGCCGGATCTGAAATGGCCAAGCAGGCACAGTCCTTACGAGTTCAAAAATCATAATGGGGGCTCCGCTGGTCACTGGAGTGCGAGCAGCTCTGGTGAAGCTGACAGCACTATCGGCGGTTCTCCTAGGGCTTGTGGCCTACCCGATGATACGATATATGTAGACCTTGATCATGATACCCAAGAGGAGGGAAAGGACTTTCAGGGCTATGTAGATAGAATTAGTATGTAGTAGGTGTATGCAGGAGGTAACCTAGAGATTTAACGATCTGGATTTTTGTTAAGCAGGGTTCACGAGGCTAGCGCACGGTACCTGAGCACTGATGTAGGTAGGATGTAATATGGTAGTATGGTAGTATTTAAGTACTTAGCCACGATGGATCAGCGACCATAGGGGAAGTGGGTAGGGAGAGGGAATCCGGGGAAATTTCTCCGACTTCTAATTGGTTGTACATCTTTTCCATTCTGCATTCACTCACAACCTGTAGGGCCATCCCCGGCCGCCCCCCCTCCCCACATTGAGTACAAGGACCCACTTCATTCAATGGGGGAATCGGCATCTCTCCAAACCTAGAATCTATTTCCTTTCCCCATACACAACTCTCTCTCTTTCTCTCATCCAACTTTTAACATTCTCTTCCTTGACACTGCACTGCAAATAATCACGATATACTCCCAAACGCCTCCACAACTTTTCTAACTACGCGAGCAATCCAATCGATTAGTTACTACCTACATCTTATTTTCGCGAACTTCAACCATTCAGGTGTCAATTTAGACATCTTCCGCTCGTGTCGTCATCGCGCAAGCTTCCTCATCAAGGACAACCAACTTGCCAGCACCAGGAAAACCCGGCAATTCAGCAAACATGGTGCCCGTCCAGCGTATAGATCAGACCGCTCTCGAGCGTACGTCTCCCCACTTCTCCCTCCCAATCCGTCAATCTCCCGCTAACCTCCTCCCAGAGCAGCTCAAAGACACGATCCAGTCCCTCCACAACATCATGGTCCAGGTCTCCGCCTACGACTCGTCGAGCACGCCCCTCGGCACCCCGAACTCGATCTCCTCCCCCGCAGGCGGCGGCAGCTCGCGCTCCACCTCGAAGGACGTGGTGGCGACGGAGCTCGGCCACCTCGACAACTACCTGCAGCGCGTGCACAAGACGGCCACGACGCCCTCGCCCGAGCAGTCGCTGCCGCACATCCCGCCCGAGCTGATCCAGTACGTCGACAACGGCCGCAACCCCGACATCTACACGCGCGAGTTCGTCGAGCTCGTGCGCCGCGGCAACCAGCTCATGCGCGGCAAGCAGAACGCCTTCGCCAGCTTCCGCGACGTGCTCGCCGGCGAGATGGAGAAGGCCATGCCCGAGCTGCGCGACGATATCGCCCGCACCGTGCGCGCTACCGGGGGCGCGCCCCGCCAGTAAAAAAGGGTTTTCTGCGCCCAGTCAGTTTCCCTTTTCTCAAGTTTTGAGGCACTCCCATTAGCTAGTAGGGTTCGACAAGGCTAGGTACAATATGAGTACGTAGTACTGGTTGCCCGGATTGTTGCTTCGAAGGGGAAAGAAAAAATCGAGCAAGACTTTTCCACTACGGAGGGGAGAAGCAAATATCGGGAAAGTACCTAGTCGTCGGGCGCGAACAATCTTTCTCGCCACTCCCGAGGCTGGACGGCTCCCTAATCTACCTGCAACACCAAAGATGGACAGGAATAGGTGCGGAGGGCGATAAGGATGTACCAGGCTATTAAAAAAAGGGACAAGAAAAAAAAGGAGCTACACTTTGACCTGTTTAGAGGATTACTCGTTTATGCACGGGATGTTGGAGATGTCGTTGGGTTGGATTCTGATTTTTGTCTCTTCCTGGCGAAGGACAAAGCCGCTATGCATTTACATAGTTCTGGCGTTTTGGACGGTAAATGACACAGAGGGGGGGAGTTCCGGGGCGGGTGGCTTATTATTCCTTTTTGAAGCAAGCATTCAGTGGAGGAAGAGTGAATCGGTTGGGTCGAAATCTATACGCAGGTACCTACCTACGGTACAGGCATTAAGCACTCGGGTCTGCAATATATCTATGAATAGACCGGGACGCGACTGATTCATTGATTGCAGAGTGATGCAAAACGCGATGGTTCCTCAATCTATCCCTTTAACCCCTCCTTCTCCTCTCCTTTTTTTTTTTGCTATGCCTGTCCTCCATCGATGCCAGAGTACCTAGGTTACCTAGATAAGGAGGTAGGCTAAAGCAATTCGTATAGAAGGGCAATCTGCGTTCCCATCAACAGCATCTTTAGCCGACTGGCGAACGGAAGCTTGCTCTCTCGAGGTCTTTAGTGTTTGTTAGTGGGTATATCAATATCAAGAAGATCGATAATTACTTGTATTGTATTGCCTCAATTCTGCCACGCAAGTGGACTCTCCCTACATAGGTACATACCTACCTAGTTAAGCAAATGCACAACGGACTGCCAGCTTCCTCCTCCCCCCTCGCTCCTTTTCTTATTCTACTAGTAGTCTTTCCGTTCTTCTCACCAAGTATCTCGTAACCTAGGCTAGATGGATCCAATCACTATGATATCTACCAGACCTAATGCTCATTAATGCCCCTTTCCACGCCGGCATATCCAGCCAGCTCTGCTGAACACACCACCTAGGTTAGGTATGTACCTCACTACTATCTTTATCCCCCCCCCTCTATCCTATTCCCCTCTCTTCCTTGTTGGTTGAGATGTTTTTACTTATTTATCATAATGCATTTCGTATTTCCCCTTGTAGTATCTCGAATAATGGATCTTTAATTCCTTTTTTTTAATATCTCTTTTCGACTAATACCAAATCCTGGCGCCCCCCCGCGCCTTTCCTTTGTTTAAATGCACCCTGATTGATTTATCACGTTTTTTCCTCCTCCTAGACCTTGATAATAACCGACCGACCCACTCACTGACCGAAACCTAGTTCTTCAGCAGCTTGACCAGCTCAGCGACGACGGCGTCGCCGACAGCCTAGGTGCCGGCGTCGCCGCCGAGGTCCTTGGTGCGGACGCCGGCGTCGAGCACGTTGCGCACGGCGGCCTCGATGGCGTCGGCCTCCTTGGGCAGGCGCAGCGAGTAGCGGCACATCATGGCGACGGACAGGATGGTACCGATGGGGTTGACGATGCCCTTGCCCGAGATGTCGGGCGCCGAGCCTGTGGTACGAGTGATTAGTGTCGTGGCGTGGAAGGGAGAGAGGTGGGGGAGCGGGCAGAGGAAGATATCAAATTCCCACACGTGTTTTCATTACATGGATCGCGCGTGACGATTTGGAAAAGAGAAACAAACATAAAAAAGAGATGGGGGAGCTAGCTAGCTAGCAAAACGTACCGTGGATGGGCTCATAGATACCATTACACCTGCCCTTGCCGTCGGGGATGCCGCTCAGGCTCGCGCTGGGGCTCAGGCCGATGCTTCCGGGGATGACGCTCGCCTCGTCGCTGATGATGTCGCCGAACAGGTTGCTCGTGACGACGACGCCGTTGAGGCCGCGCGGGTTCTTGACCATGACCATGGCGGCGCTGTCGATGAGCTGGTGGTGGAGCTCGAGCTGGGGGAACTCGTTCGCGAACACGTCCGAGACGACCTTGCGCCACAGCCGGCTCGTGGCCAGCACGTTGGCCTTGTCGAGGGACCAGACGGGGGCGGGGGGCTGCGGGCGAGCGCCAGGTGGGCGGCCAGGCGCGCGATGCGCTCCACCTCGGGGCGCGAGTAGGGCTCCGTGTCCTGCGCGAACCCGTCGCCCTCGTCCTCCCTGCGCTCGCCGAAGTAGATGCCGCCCGTCAGCTCGCGCACGACGGTGAAGTCGGTGCCGCGGCACACGTCGGCCTTGAGCGGCGAGTACTCGACCAGCGCGTCCGAGGGGAAGAAGCATGGCCGCAGGTTGCCGTACGCCTGCATCTCCTTGCGTAGGCGCAGGAGGCCCTGCTCGGGGCGCACGGCACCCGTGCCCCATTCGGGACCGCCGATGGCACCGAGGAGGACGGCGTCGGCGGACTGGGCGGCGGCGAGGGCGGCGTCCGTGAGGGGCGTGCCGTGGGCGTTGATGGAGCACTGGTGAGAGGGGAGGGTGGGAGAGATTAGTCAGTCGGAACCAATTGATATACTTAACAAGGAAAGAAAGAGAGAAAGAGGGGGGATGTTGTGGAGGAGCGGGCATGGACTTACACCACCGAGCAGATGTTCCTGGAGGTTAAACGTGACAGCCGAGGAGCCGTTGGACTCGATCGCCTTTAGGACCTATTGTTCTCCATCGTCAATGCCGGCATGTTCTCAGAGGTGGCTGTTTTGTCTCTCATTAAGTGAATCGGACAGATTCGAGAATCGGGTAAACGGGCTTTATATATATACCTTGATCGCCTCGGCTACGACCTACAAAAAACAGCCATCTTGTTAGCCCATTGAGTTTCTTCCGAGCTGGGAGCTGGAATGAAATAACAACAGCAAAGGAGCGAGGGGGGGAAATTGCCTACCTCGGGACCACAATGGTCGCCAGCAAAGACCACGATGTTATGCGACGTCATCTTTTGTGGTTTTTTCTTTTCTTTCTTTTATTCTTCTACTCTTTCCCTTTTCCTCTGCCTCTTCTCTAAGGTATACGGTTAGAGGTATATGGTAGAGAGCCAGTCAAAGTAACCAATTGAGCTCCTTTTAAATTTTCTGAAGGTAATGATATAGGTCCTTAGGTCCTTAGGTAGATAGGAGGAGGGTAGGGTAAGGTTAAGGTATGCAGGTATTTGAAGGAATAAAAAAAGGTAAAGGTTCAAGTTGTTGTTCTAGTTCCCTCCCCTCCCGATTACCGGTAGTGGCAGCTTTATTCGGAGCTATCGAAAGGTTGTGCGGGTGCTGGTGGCTTTCCAAGCCCCGCGCCGCCGTGGCCGGTGCGAGAGGTCCTTACTGCCTACCTAAGCTAACCTAGGTACATACCCACTAAGGTTAGGTAGGTAGGTCCACTATAGCAGTACTAGTACTATTTTCGAGGTCCATTAGCTAGGGAATTTTCCAACCCCACCATTCCGAGATCGGCGAGCTCCAGTTCCGGGCCCCGATCTCGACCTGATAGGCCCTTGAATAAGTATATGGAGTACTGCATGTATCTCTTATATGGATACATCCTATGTCAGTGAGGTGAAATAAGTATCGACCAATTTTTTTTCTCTCTTTACCTAATAAAACACTTTTACTTTAACATATTATAAAAACTTAACAACAATTATTTATATTTATATAAAATTATTATAATATTATTTAATAAATAAACTTTTAAATAATATAAAGTTTATAATTTTATAAATTTTATTTTATAGTTTATATTAATATAAATATATATAAAAAAAAGAAAAATTTAACTATAGTAGCTATAGTGGGGTATATATCGAAAAAAAAACTAAAGTTTTATTTTATTTAATTATTTTATTTATTTTATTTATTTTATTTATTAATTAATATAAACTAATTTTATTTTATTTTTTAAATGCAGTATTGGTTGTTATAAAAGCTGTTAAAGTTGAAAGGTAGTAAATTTTAAAATTGGTCGATACTTATTTCACCCCACTGTAGGTTACATACCTATATAAGACTTCATACCTAGAATTTCTCTTTTATATAGAATAGGTAGGTAGGTAGGTAGGTAGGTATATATATCTAGGTTATCCCTTTTTCTCTTTCACTAAAGGCTTTCAGTCGCCTTACTTAACTGGATTTGCAAGGTGTAAAAGGATTATTATGTGTATTAAGTAATGTAATAATTTAAAGAAAAAGAATTAAATTATAAATATTAAGGCTTGTTTAAATAAGTGTGTATTATATACTTTTAATAAATGGGTTATTTTATATTGCTTTTATAATAATAATAACTTATATATAGCCGTAATTATTAGCAGTTAACATGCTTTTTTAATTATAATTAAAGCCGTTATAATTTTTTTAATTTTAATAATTAATAAAATTTTTAATATTTTATACGATTTAATAGTTTAATTAGTTTATTAGCTAGGTTTTTTTTATTTTTTACGTATTTTATTGTAATATGCTTAGTTTTTATTTTTTACTTTATATAATAATAAGTTATTTTTATATGTTTTTTATTTATTTATTGTAAATAAAGTTAATTATAAAATTACTTTTATATTATTTTTTAAAAAAGTAATAAAATTAAAAAATATTTTATTTAATTTTATAAAAAAGCTTTTTAATTACGTGGTATTATTAGCAGTTTTATTTAATATAATATATTTAAATTTTATTAAATATTTTATTATTATAAATTATAATTTAAAATATTATAATATAAAAGTTTTTATAAAAAAAAACACGTAATTAGTTATTAATTTAACGCTTTTTTAATTATAAATAAAAATAATATTTATAACTTTATATAATTTTAATTTATTATATTTTTAATAAAAATAATCGTTATTTAATTTTTTATATTAAATATATTTAATAATTATATTTTTAAAATAACAGCATATTTTTTTTATTTTAAAACTTTAATTTAAAAATAAATTTTATATAAATTTAACTTATATTAATATAATATAATTAAAATTAAATTTTATTATTATAATTATAAAATTTAATTTTTTAAAAGTTAAAGTGTACTTTAAGGTTTTTTATAATATAATTTTTTAATTATAAGTTTTTATATATTTTAATATATTTAATTTTATAAAAATAATTATAAATTTAAATTTATTTATTTTAATAATTTTAAAAAAAATTTTAATATATTATTATTAATTTAATTTAACGCTATTATTTAATAAGTTTTTAAAAATTTTTATATTAAAATATTAATTAATATTGTTTAAATTATTAAATATAAAACTTTTTTATATAGCTTTTATTAAATTTTTTAAATATTAAAAGTTAAAATTTATAAAAATAAAATCGTTAATGTAGTTTATAATAATATTTTTTATTTTTATATTTTAATAAATAATATTGTTTAAATTTAAAATAAAATAATTATATTTTTTTATTTTTATTTATATAATTTATTATTATATGTTATTTATTTGTTTAAAGCTATATAAAAAGTTTATAAGCTTATTAATTTTTTTTTATTAAAATTATACGTTTTTTTTTAAAAGTATTTATTAAAATATTTTTTTAATAGTAAAAATAACTGCATAAAAATATGCTTTTTAAATTTTTTATTAAAATAAACTGTAATAAAATCGATTTAAATATAATATTATTTTTTTATAGTGTTAAAAGCTATAAAAGTTTTTTAAAAAATAGTTTTTATAATTATAGTTATTATTTTATTATAATCGATATTTTTTTATTAAAAAAAGTTTTTAATAATAATTTTATTTTTAAATTTTTTTAAAGCTTTTATTAAAATATATTTTTTTTTTAAAATTTATTTAAAGTTAATAATATAATTTAAAGTAATTTTTTTAAGTTTATAAAATTAAAATGTACTTTTTTTTAAGTTTTTTTATATTTTTTTTAAAATAACTTTAATTTTTTTTTTAATTTAATAAGTGCTTTTTTTAATATTAGTTTATTTAAAAAGTTAATAACTACGGTTATAATTTAAAAAAGCTATTTTAATAGTTTTTATATATTAAAGTATTTATATGCTTTTTAATAGAAAATCTCGTTAAAAATGTTATAAAATTTATTATTATTAACGCTTTTTTAAATAAAAGCATTTTTAAAAAAATTATTATTAATTAAAACTTTAATAAAATATAATTTTAAATTAATTTTTTTAAGCTTTTTATAATAAAGTTTAATTTTATTAATATTATTATTTATAATATTATTATTTATAATATTATTGTTTTTTAATTATATTTAATTTTTAAAAATAATTTAATAATATAACTGCTTTTAAACGTATTATAAAAAAAATTTTATAATATTTTATAAATTAAATTTAGCGTTAATAAAAGCAGTGTTTTTATAAAAAAATTATATAAAAAGTTTATAAAAACTGGTTTTTTTTAAAAAGCTATATAATATAATTATAATTTTTTTTATAATTTAAAAAAAATTTAAAAGTTTTTTTAACTTTTATTTTTTTAACTATATTTTAAACTTTTTATTAACGTATATAACGTATTATAAGCTTATAATTTAAATATTAAATAAATTAAGCTTATAAAATTAATTTAATTTAAAAAAACTTTAAAATTTTTTATATAAAGTTATGTTTTTTATTATAAATTAGCTTATATAGTTTATAATATAAATAATAATTTTTATAACGTAGTTTTAAAAATAAAATAAAATTTTTATTTAAATTATTATAGTTTTTATTAAATTTTAAATAATGCGTATATTTTTTTTAAGCATATTATTTTAATATTAATTTTTTAATATTAAAATAATTAATTATATGCTTATTTTAATATAATATGCTTTTATAAAGCTTATTTTAAATTTTTAACTGCTATTAAACTATAAAGTTTTTAATTAAAATATAACGCTTTTTTTATTTAATAATAAAGTTATTAAATATGTTTTTATTATTATAAAGTATTTTTTTACGGCTTTTTATATTTTATTTTTATTTTTATAAAGCGTAAATTTTTTATTTTTATTATAATTATTAACAATAAAAATAAAATAGCAGTGTTTTTTAATTAATATTAAGTTAATTTTTTTTAAATTATACTATATTAATTTATTAAAATATTTAATATAGTTTTAAAAATTTATTAAAAATATTTTAATTAATTTAACGTAATTATATGCTTTATATAATAAAGCTTTAATATTTTTTTTTTTAAATTTATATTTATAATTTATTAAATCGTTTATAATAATTTTTTTATATTAAAGTAATAAAAGCGTTAATATTATAAAATAAGCTTTTTTATTATATAATTATTTATATATATAACGTTATTAATAATAACTTTTTTAAAATAAATACGCATTTTATTAACATTATTATTATTTATTTTTAACGTAAATTTTTATTAAATTTTAATATATTATTAAATATTTAATTTTAATTTACTATATAACTATAATAAAAATCCTCGTTTAAAAAAGTTTATTATACTTAATATACTTTTATTTAAGTTTATAAAAAAGTTTTTTTATAAATAATTTTTATTAAAATAATATAACTTTTTTAAAAAAAATTTTAACGAAAAAAAAGTATATATAGTATATTTTTAATTTAAATTATATTATAATTTTTATTAAAGTTTTTAATATAAAATATAACTTTATTTAATTTATTAACTTTAATTAAACTTATTTTAATATTTACGCTAATTTTAATATTATTTATTATATATAAAATAAAGTTATTTAAATTGTTAATAATTTATATATTAACATTTATATTAAAAAATAATTTATTTTTTACGTTTTAAATAATTAAAAAAGCTTGTTTTATTAATTTAATAATAAAACCGTTATTTTTATAACGACTTTTTTTAAACATTATATTAATATTATATAAAATAAACATTTTATTACTTATTTTATTTATTTTAATAATATATAACACGTTTTTTAATTTATTATTTAATTAGTTATTATTTTTTATAATAGTTTAAGTTAAATTTTAATTATTTTAAATATTTTAATTTTTTTAACTTTTTTAACTTTTTTAACTTTTTTAATTTTTTTAATTTTTTTAATTGTTAAATTTAAAGCAGTTTTTTTACGTATAATTATACTTTTAATAATTAAAGTAAAAAAAACTTTTTTTTTATTTTAAATTAATTTATTTTTTTTTATATTACGGTTATTATTACTTTTATTTTTATTGTTATAAATAATAATATAAATATTACTTTTAAAAAATTTAAATTTATTTTTAACTTTTTTTTAATCTGTTTATAATACTTAATATTAAAGTTTTTAATAAAAGTTTAAAAATCGATTTTTTTATTAAATTTTAACAATTTAATAATAATTTTATATTAATTAATAATTTTTTTTTTAATATTTTAAAAAAATATTATAATAAGCTATTTATAATTTAAAAACATATTTATATTTTTATATTATTAAAATAAATAATAAAACTTTATAATATATTTAATAAAATTACTTTTATTATATTTAAAATTATTTAAGTTTTTTTATAAAGTATAAAAATAAATTTTTTTTATATTAATATAAGTTTTTTTAAAAGTTTTAATTATTTTAATTTTATAATTTATATTAAAAACTATATTTAATAAATTACGTTTATAAATGTAAGTAATAATTTTAATTAGTTTTAACTTATTTTTAATATTTAATTTTATATTATTTTTAAATTTAATTGCTTTTAATAAAAAAAAAAGCTTTATAGTACACTTTTTAATTAAAAATACCTTTTAAATAGTTTTTTTTATTTAAAAAAAAATTAAATTTTTTTTATTTTAAAACTGTTAATAATTTTAACTTTTTTTTTTTTTTTTAATAAACTTTTATTTTTTTTCTGCTTTTTTTAATAATATTAAAAAAAAAAGTTTTATTTTTTAATAAATATAATTTTTTATTATTATAATTAAAAAAATTATAAAAGTTAAAAAAGTTTTTTTTATTATTTAAATTTAATAAATTTAAAATAACTTATTATTATTTTTTTTAACGTTTAAAATATTTAATTTTTTATATATTTTATAATATATAATTTAATGTTAAAATAAACGTTATATTTAATATGTTATAATAATTAAAAACAGTATTAAACAATATAATTAATTTTATTATTACTAGCGTTTTAATTAAATATTATTTAAATTATATTAATATTTTTAAAAATATTAATTATATATATAACGTTATATATAATATTAAAAAAAATATATTTATTTAAATATATAATATATAAAGCAATAATATTAATTAATAAAAGTTTTACTGTTTATAAAAATAAAATAAAAATTTTAATTATTTTTTAACTTTTAATTTATTAATTTTATTAAATAAATATAGTAAAAGTTATAAAAATGCTATAAAATAAAATATTGTAAATATATAATGCAGTTTTTTTTTTTTAACTTTTTAAATTAATAGTTTATAATTATTAAAATTATAAAAAAAATGCTTTATATATAATTAAATATTATAAAAACGCTAATAATATTATAATATATTTTTATTATATATATATTTTTATTAATATAACTATTAATATTTTAATAAAAAAAAAAACTTTTTATAAAAATGTATATATTAAAAAAAGCATTTTATATTTATAAAAATAAAAGTGCTTTTATATTTTTTATTAAATTTTATTATTATTAAAAATTATTTTTAATAAAAAAAGTTTATTATTGTATATTTTAATATTAAATTTATTATTAAAGCTTTTTTATATTTTTTTAAAGTTATATATTTTTTTAATTAAAAAATTAACTTAAAAAAAGTTTAAAAAAAAAATTTTAAATTTAAGCGTTATTAAATTATTAAATTTAATTTTATTATTTTTTTATATAATAAATTTTAACTTTATAATAATTAATAGCTTTATAATAGTTTTTTTTTATTATTGTTATTTTTTATTAAAGTTTTTTATTTTTTATTTTTATTATATTAACTTTAAGCTATTATTTAACGTTTATATTTTTATAAATATTTTTATATATTTAATTAATTATTTTAATAATAAAATAAATAGTTAATATTTTTATTTAAAATTATAGATTTTAAATAGCGTTATAAAAGTGTTAATTTAATTTTTTTAACTGTTAATTTTTTATTAATAAGTAATTAAATAATGTTTTAATTAATATTATATTTTTAATATTTTTTATTATAAAAACTGTTTTTTTTAATAAGTTATAAAATTTTAAAAATTTTTTAATAATATAATAATATTTTAAAATGTTAAAAATTAATTATAAAATGTAAATTTTTAATGTTTATTATAAAAAAATATTATTATAAAAGCTTTTAATTATTTTATTTAATTAAATTTATAAAGTATAAA
The DNA here is from genome assembly GCA_018398605.1 of Biscogniauxia mediterranea. NCBI lineage: Eukaryota > Fungi > Ascomycota > Sordariomycetes > Xylariales > Xylariaceae > Biscogniauxia > Biscogniauxia mediterranea. The sequence continues at coordinate 4,694,083 of JAGXTR010000003.1, forward strand.
AAAATTATTATATATATTAAGTAATATAATAATTTAAAAAAAAAAATTAAATTATAAACATTAAGGTTTGCTTAAATAAGTGTGCATTATATGCTTTTAATAAGTGGGTTGCTTTATATTGCTTTTACAGTAATAATGACCTATATGTGGCCGCAACTACCAGCAGCCAACACTCACTAATTTATTGCGAAAGTACTGTTTTCTAAGCATCAATATTCATAACACCTTAAAGTCATCATTTACTTTTATGTACCTAGACCTGTTTTATTTCATAAAACCCATTTACATGGCTCACGGTTCTTCACTGTAACCATTCACTACCACGATCATGTATGTCTGGTAGATCAATACTAGGTATGTACCTACAACGCTGAGCAGCACGGACGTAGGTATGTTTCATCTGATCATTGCATCATCCCACCGTCCATTCATCCATCCATCCATACCTACTAGGTACTACCTAGCTACCTACCTACATGCAGACAAACAGTCTCCCCTTTTTCCTCCCCCAGTAACGACAACACCACACCACTTCCATCCTATATATCACCCAGAGGAAACGCACCTCCCCTTTACCAGAAAAAAAAACCCCCCGAACAACCTAACCCACCTACAATGTAATCCATATATACCAGTTTCATTCATCTTCGGTACGTACCTACCTAACCGTGTAAGTATGGGCCATACATATAAAATAACCATAAGTAGGTACCAACCTACCGACCTACCGAATCCCAAACCGCCCTTCAATGTGTAGACCATTATATACCCATGTAGCCAGTAAAAACATAAATAGTTCCAGAGAAGAAGGGGGCAAAAAAAAAGAACGACTCTTCCAGCCACCTTATCTACCTATATTTCTTCCTAGTAGTTTCCAGTCCCATTCATTCCACTCCTGTTCATCAGTGAAGGAGAGAAGGGGCGCTTTCAACTTTTCATGTACTTCTCCATCTCTACCTATATACATATCATATCGGACTTATTGTTCATTACCTATAAACACTAGACTAGGAGGGGAAAAAAAGAGGGGGGGGGATATCATACTGTGTGTATGTGTGTATAATGTAAGTGTGTGTGCGTGCGCATATAAGATATTCTTCGGATACTATAATCCCATCGAATCTAGTTATCTTTTTGCTTGCTTGCTTGCTTCTTTCCTCTCTCTCTCCCCTTCCCATCTTGTCTAAATATCCCAAACCAGTATTCTATATCCCCCCCCCCTCTTCCGCTAAAAGTCCCCAACCCCTTTCCCAAAATTCCCCTTTGTGTGTAATCATTCGTGGTTTATGATGGAACAGCAATACACCGATGAACATGCTCCCCCCCCCCCCCCCTTTTTTTTTTCTCTCCTATCCATTTCGTTATAGTATGATATCCTCCTTGTCTTATTATCCCCCCAACCCCCCCTTGGATAGATAGTACATCACCTGAACGATTTGAACGACGACTTGTGCGCCAGCGGTGACGTGGCCGAGATGCGCGGGTTCGACCCTCCCTGGGTTCTCCGTATCTCGCGGCCGCGCATGCCGTGGGCATTGGGCGTGTTCGCGCAGAAGGCACATATATATACTCGCGGGAGCGTCTGTCGTGTAATGTTAATGCATTTGCCATGGAGCCACATTTCACATGATTCGCTATGGGCGTGTGTCAGTTATCACAATTCAGGATCTGAAGGTATGCAAGGGAAAAGGGGGGAAGAGGGGGGGGAGGTAGGAAAATTGGTTGGTATGTACCTACCATTGGACCATATAGCCATCCCCGTTGATATGGCTATCGGTTGTATTGCAAACACATCGGATTTGGTTACCTCCATCAGACGAAGGGGTGGGAAGACTAGCTTCTGTGATGCTTGTCGAAGACATGGTCGGGTTAGCGCTGTACGGCTGCTGCCCCGACAGGAAACGTTGGTTTGTGTTTAAGGCTATTCTCTTCTGGCGATCTTCAACCACTTTTCGTAATTCACTGACGGCGTCGCCACGACTACTTTTACCAGGTACGTTCATCACCGTCTCTGCGTCACTGCCATCATCATTATGGGGGGATCCGAGATCGTAGTAGATGCCAAGGCTGCTAGCACTGTGGTCACTTGGATACTTCTGGGGTGAGCGACTATGACGTGGAACGGTTGGATTCTGCGGCGCTGGCACGGCAAAAGAATTGTTTCTGCTAGGAATGATAATAGGTTCATCATCTGTAGATGATTCATCGTCATCCGACGAGTGCCAATTCCTGCTCCGGCTACGCGGCTGCCTTTGAGGTCCCATAGAAGATGCTCTTTGTTCTGTGTCATCGTCAACAATTACCGTGGTTTCAGCTCGGGCTCGTCCCCGAGAATCGATGGTGAATTTAACTGAGGTTCGGGTCCGTGGCGCAAGGGTTTCGGGGATCGACGACAAGCTAGATAGGCGGCTATGGTCATTCTTCAGGGGAGACGTCCGTCCATTCGCCCGCGCCACTTGGGATGCTAATCTAACATTACTCGACGGAGGCCCTGGGCGAATAGCTGGGGCTAAGTTAGGTAGATTTGCTGCTTTACTGCCAGGCTTCCGTCCACGTGTCTCGCTAACACTTCGCGGCATGTTGGGACGACCAGTCGACTTCACCGGGGAGCTTGCAGATGCACGGTCTATTTTTTTCCCGGCGCCCTTTTCTTTGGTGCTCGCTGATCTACGAACCTGCCCACGTTTCGACTCCTTTACTGGTTTTGCGGGGATTGGCAGTGGCTCTGGTGGAGGGAAAGTCTGCATTAGCGACGATTGCCCCATAATATCGAAGGGAGCTGGCTCCATGCCCGAAGATGGTGGCCGGGTGAAGAGCAGCCCGGGGTCGACACCGCCGCCACCACCATGGTTCATCATGGAGAAGTGGTCATCGACTGGGGCCGAGAAAGGCGGACCAAACATAGATGCGTCCACCATGCTGGTGTCGATGCTTGATATGGGGGGCTTAGGTGCTAAAACCCGCTCCTTCTTAGCCGGGGGGTTATTCTCTTGGTTGGGGGGCGGTGCCGGTCTGGATTCCTGGAACATCTCATTAGACTTTGCCCAGTCCAAGGAGTTCATAGGCCGGTGGTTGGAAGTCTGGAACATGGCGCCACCAGAGAAGTCGAGATCCATCCCACCCATATCCGTATCCCAGAAGGAACGGGTGTCGCCAAACCCCGGGGCGGCAGCCGGCGCCGACAAAGGAACTCCGTACATGTCAATTGGGGCCGAGGCAAAAGTAGCCATATGTTGCTGCTGCGGCGTACCGCCTACGACAAAGTCCTGTTCGAACTCGTCATTTTGCATGGTGGCTGTCTGGAGCTTCGGAGCAAGCCGCCGTTCCCCCTTGCGAGCAGACGGCGGGGGCGTGGCCGTTTGAGTCTCGATCTCTAGCCTGATGGTCGATTGTGATTTCCTGGCTGACCTCTGGTGGGCAACGCTCTGAAAGTCAGGTTCTGGCGAGTTAAACCCGGTAACGGCTAACGGGACGGGCGACGACTGAAGCCGCCGGGAGGGATCGACAGGCGGCAATGGTAGATTGGAGTTGGAAGAGAAGTGATTAACATGGGTTGCTATCTCGACAGCAATGTTCTCGGCAGATATGGGCAATTTGGGTTCGGAGGGTTCGTAGGGCGTGGAGACGGTGTAATCGAGAAACGGACCCTGGGAGCCACGTAGGTTCCCCGGAGTGGAGTTGAAAACGGAATATTCCTCGGCAAAGCGAGGTGTCCAACCAGACGAGTCCTCAAACAAGCCTCGATTATTCTTCGGTGTCTCAAGAACAGGGCTCGGGAAAGCGGCGGACGTTGGGGTTTGTTTCGGGGTGGGAGGCTGAGCGTTTGGGTCACCAAAGCTACAAACAAATACGTTAGCAACAAGAACAGGACAAACGGAAAGCAGTGCTGGGGGGAGGGAGAGCAGACTGACCTGGACGATGGCCGGCCTTCACTCATAGCAAATATTTGAATATATCCCAAGAGATGTGCGATATCATAGCCAATTGCCTATCCCAAAGACACTGCGAGTTGATGGCAATGTGCAGCTCCAGGCAGTTGTGTGAATTCGACGAGAAGCGGTGGCCAGGGAGGGCGGGTCAGACGGCTGGGGTATCAATCCTTCAGGGTAAATTGTTTTTATGGAAAGGAGGTCTATTATCAAGTATTAGATCTATAAACAGGACATGTTCACAGCAAGCTTCATATCTAGGCAGGGAGGGCACACCTATATCACGAGCTTCTCGTTAGCGCACTGCGTTTGCACCAGAGTTGCCGTTTGGTTTTCTCCCCCGGCTGTGAAGGGCAGACTATGTTCCCACAACCCGGATGGTGTTTAAAAACTTACAATGAACAGGCTCGTCAGAACATCATAACTCATGAAGCTCCAGGTTGAAAACGGTCTCAAAGGGAGCGAAGGAATAATATACAACTAATGCGGGCAGAGAGAAGGAGAGGTGAATGGACGTCGAACGGTTGTAAGAAACTAAAGTAGAGAAAAACAGGCTAGGGTCCGGTAAATTTTAATAGATGGACGGTCTGTGCTGCTTGTTGCTAAAGTTGGATTCCAATTGTAGGCTGATCGGCACAAATTGGAGGGGCCTTTTCCAGATCGGGCCTCGGGATGTCTAGATGAGGACGGTAATTGAGATTGGGATTTGGATTCGAAAGAGCGGAAGAAGGAATTAGGCAGGTTAGTTGAGCCTCTTGGTCCTTTTGACAGCAGGCTCAGCTCCCGTTCTGGAGCAGAGCGAGGGAGGACAAGTCAAGTCAAGTCAACTTCGCCGGAAGGGAGTGAATTTCGATAATTATTGGCTGGGGAACTTGACCAAACACACAAGACAGACCAGAAGTGAAGCGAATATGAGCGCCTACAGAATAAAATCTATGCAGGGGAGGAAAAAGTCACACACATAGCACAAGAGAGGGAATAAAAAAAGCTTCGGCAAAAAAAAAAGGTAGTGTAGTAAGAATGAGAACCGTCCGGGCTGCGTTTGAAGCTGGACCTCTGGATTCAAGCCGGGATTATCCCCGCATGTTACCTGGTTTATATCTGGGAAATCAAGGACTTTTGGCAATAAGATATATATAGGGAGTTTGATAACCCCCTCCCCAAGTCCCCCAAGTCGACAAACTCCGATCTGTCCGCTCTACTAGGCTGTTAAGTACTATCTCAACCTAGGGCTATAGCAGCAAGCAGATAAGCAATCTTGTCCAGGGATGCGTCTATAAGAACAGGAGGTTCCGGATGATAGCGGATGGCGTTACTGTGTAGCAGAACTGCCAGATATCCGTTAGCGCTGGCGTAGGGCCGTCAAGCCTACCCAACCAGAGTCACGAGAGTCGAGGCCTCTGCCGTCTCTGCCTGCTCTGCCTGCTCTGCCTAGCAGACCTTGCAGTTTGGAGACTCTGGACCTGCAGCAGAGCACATGCTTCCCTCACATAAGTTCCCAGTTTATTAGCGTGCCTGTGCTCGCTGCACAGATTGTATGATAGTAATCGGGACAAGATCGAGTCCGGCGACATGGTCCGCAAAGGACGGGGTAATGAGTTGTCAATTCGCATGCACGTGTGAAATGAGATGGCCGAATAGCTAAGCTCATTCTTCTCCTGTGGCATAGGACCATGAATAATACTCATCCAGTCAGTGAACAGCGCTTAACCTAGAGACTACCTGCTTGCTACCTAGGCTGCAGTTGAAGAGGTAGAGGGGAGAAACGAGGTGGTTCACGGGATTCCGAGGATTGGGTTGGGACGGTGAACCTGCATGAATATGGAGCACTTGTGAGTCAACCCAAGTGGTGCTATGTAGGTAGTATATGTATGTATGTAGTGTACAATACGTGCAAAGCCCCACGAAGAACTAAATGTCTTCCAATTGTTGGGCGAGCCATTACGAGGGAATATCGGCGCGGGGTTTAGTCAGGAACATGTCGAAAGTCGTCTTCTGTTTGTGTAAGTCCGTATACTCGCTGGACGGATGTGAGAGAACTTAGTGAAGTCATATCAGTCGCTGCGTTACGTTGGTGTCGTCAGTGTGCAACAACACCCCCTGAAGACACGAGAACTGAAATTCCTGTTTCTTTTTCTCTCTCTTTTTTTTTCCAACGTAGCAACTCCGTTGACAGGCCACTGATAGGACGAATAATCGCTCCATCATATCATCCGAGGGCTGCATCTGGCGTCAAGATCAACCCCCCGATAAGCTACTAATTCGCAGCATGGGGTGTCATCGCGCCAAACCGTACCACATGCCGACTTCGAGAAGCGCTAGGGTCAAACATTGCTTCGTGAGAATAGAGCACAGAGGAAGAACGGTTAGGAAGGTTTGAAACAAGCATGAACCGCCCGATGGCGATAGTGTGCCCTGCCCGCTCCCTAGACTAAAGACCGAGAATCCAGAAACTAATGTCTCGTGTTATTGCACAAGAAACAAAAGACTAGACTCGACTAGCCAAACGGCCGGCATGCTAGAGTACCAATGGTCAGGGCCGTGGCTAAAGCACTATTTCCTGAGTTGGAAGGCCAGTGACGTCGGATCTGCATGCCTCAGCTGCCTCACAGCAACTCATTTAAATCCATGTTCGAGGCCGATCATTAGCGAAACGGAGAAACCATGGCCTTCTACTCTTTTTTTTATTTTTATTTTTATTTCTTAGAGGGATGTCAAATACGAATTATTTAACAATATCCATCTGGAAAAGAAACGAGTACCTACAGTTTATGAGGTTGCAGAATCGATCGGTAGGTAGGTATGTATGTAAGCCAGGCAGACCGGTGAGTAGTGTAGTGTAGCATAATCTTACTGGCTTGGGTATAGCTTCATGTTGTTGGGGATCAATGGATGGGGGGGTTAGAACATAAGAGTGAAGTGGTGGCTGGAGTTCTAGGTGCCTTGAAGTTTTGCTAGGGTTGAAGATAGCAATGTCTGATTGGCCCAGAGCCTTTTTTTTTTACTAGTGTAGTTCTCCAAAAAGTGTCAATTAAACCTCCACATTCCCCATCCCGAAGGCTAATAAACTAAACTAACTCTTTTCTCAGTGCTCAAGCTGTTAGTGATGACTGGAACATTCAATGTTGAACCTCTCAAAGTTCATGTAAAAAACAAATCATTTTAGCCTTTCTTTAAATCCAAGGTTGAAGCCTGGCACCGCCATCCGCCGGTATCCTCACCGCCTCAGAATTCTCAGCCTTCAATCGTATACCTATTACATAATCATCCCGCTCCAACAACCAGTTGAAGTTGCACTCAGTTAGGCCTAGTCCATGAATACGTAGCACACCAACCTCCTCTTAAGGATGGGGGGGCGCTCGCATTTTTCAGTGTTCATACTCTTTGCGTTAGTCACGGCTTATAAGACATTGATCGATAGCTATAGTGCCACAGCCATCAATAGCAACAACAATACATGCAATACTAAAAACAACGACAACAACAAGCAGATAAGTTGACTTAGTCGGATTATGATTGGCGCCTAAAACGGAAAATTACAAGTTTTCCTATGTTTTCGATAATACCTAGAATAGTAACCGCTTATACCTGATTCATAACCATCAGATATAGAGATAACGATTATTGACATTGATGTACTAGATATCTACTACTGCTCAGGTCAACCTCCTAACCTGAGACCCGAGTCAAAGTCCTAACACCCTAGGGGAGGCCTAAGCAAGTCTCCCTAACCACCAACTTCATCTTCAAATATTCCCCCGACTCCGGCCTTACTTTTTATGACTACGACGTTGCTAAGCCATGGGCCACACAATCGATATATTGTCTTACTTCACTCACATGCTGTGTGATCTGGTAAGGGGTTAAGGAACTTCGGAGTTGTATAATTTTAGTTATGCCACACAGCGCGCGATCGACACCCCATATGTCTCATTCCACCGAAGACACATATTATAGATCAGTCTAAGCGCCTATCCTCTAACTGGTGAAGAATATGAATATGCCGTGGATATGCCGTGCAACCCCCGGCCTCGTCCTACAAGTCAATTCATCCCCGGAGCAGCGCCAACCTATGCCCCGGTGATGGTTGCATAACAAGGCACGGATAATTTGTTATTCACAAGAAAAGGAAGTCTTGGCTTAATAAATATAAATAGCCTGCAATTTTTTTTATAGTTTAAATAAATTTTTTTTTTTTAAACTAAAATATAATTATTATTTACTTGCACTTATTTTTTTTTTATTATTTTTTTTTAAATGTATACTTTATTACTTTTAAAATAAAGTAATATTAACATTAATTAATATTATTATATATACGGTAATATAAATTAATAAAGTTAAAAATAATAACGTTTTAAATATTTTTTTTTATAACTTAATAAAATATTTATTATTATTTTAATTTAATAAAAAAAATTAAAACTATTTTTTTATAGCTTAATAAAAATATTTTTTAACTTTTTTTTAATAAAACGCTATTTAATAATTAATAAAAGCTTTTTTTATAGCTTAATAATTTTTTTATTATAAATTAAAAAACCTTTTTTTATTAATTAATATAAACTTATATTAATATAATTTTTATTAATATAGCATTTTTATTTTTATAATTTATATTAATATTTAAAAAAAGCATTATTAGTTTAAACTTTATATTAATATATATTTTTTACATTTAACCTTTACTTTAATATTTTTACTAATATAATACTGCTATTAATATTATTAAAAGTATATATTAATATAATAATTATACTTATATATATTTTTATAACTATATATTATATTAATATATTAACTTTTTTATATTTTATTATATTAAAATAAAATAAAATATTTACGTAAAAAGCAGTTTAAAACTTTTTATTTAATTATAAAAACTTAATTAATTTTAAAAACTTTTAAATATAAAAAAACTTTAATAAACTTTAAATATTAATAAAAAAAATTTTTAAACTTATATAAAATTTTATTATTTATTTTAATTTAAACGCAATTAAATAAAAAAAAATTAACTTTAAATAAATAATTAATTAATAAAAAGCAATATAAATATTAATAATTTTAATAAAATTTAAAGCAATTAATATATAATTTAATATTATTTAAATAATTAAAAAAACGCTAAAAAAATATTAACAACGTTTTAAAAAATTTACAATAAATAACTTTAAATATTTATTATATTTATTACGTTTTACGTTAAAAAAAGTATTAATATAATAAAAATTATACGTTAATTATTATAATATAAATTATTTTATTATATTAATAAATTTAATTATAATAAAAAAACTTTTAAAATAAAACGCTGTTAAATTAAAAATAATTAAACGTTAATAATTTAATATATTAATATAAAAAGCTTTTATATATAAAATAAAATATAGTTTAATATATTTAAACTTTAATTTATTTTAATATATTAATTTACTTTAATTTAATTAATTTATTATATAACTTTTTTAATTTTTTATATAACCGTTTTAACTTTTTATATAATTTTTTTAATTTATTATTTAATTTTTTTAAATATTAATTAATAAAATAATTTATATAAAATAAACTTTATAACTAGTAATTATTTTTTAATATTTATTTATAAAAATAAAATTAATTCTTTATTTTTTTACTATAATAAAAAATACGCAAGTATTTTTAATTACATTGTAAAAAACAAGGCTACTTTACTTGGTTAAACTAACGTAATAATTATTTTTTACTTAATTTAATTTAATTATTTTTAATTTTTTAACTATTTTAATAATTTTAACCTCGTTTATTTATAAGTTTTTAAAAAGCTATATTGCGCTTTTTTTAAATAGTTTTATATAAATACTTAATAGTTTATTTTAATAATAAGCATATAATCAGGCTATATTTAACTTATAAAAAACAACTTAACTAGCGTTTTTTTAACGCTTTTTACTGCAGCTATTATAACAGCCGTTACTATAATAAGCATAACCACCTTTATTACAGCAAAAATAACCACTTCTTTCACAATAAATACAACTACTCCCGCCGCAGCCAGCACAACCTCTTTTACCTTAATAATAAATACAGCTTTTATATTCCCTTGCTTAAAACCTAATATAGCCATTAAATATACTTAATTTTTATTTAAGTTATTTTTAACTTAAATATTTAATAAAATATAATTTAATTTATTAATAATTTATTTTATTATTAAACTTATATTTTATTATAAAAATAAATAATTAAGTTAAAAAATAAATAATACTTTTAAAAAAGCTTATAAGTTTATATAATATATTAACTTTTTTTTTAAATAAAAAATAAAAACCTGTTTAATTTTTAAGCGCTTTTAATTTTTTTTATTTAATAAATTAATTAATTACTTTAATAAATAATTTTATAAATTATAAACTATTATTAATATTTATAAAAAACTTTAAAAGTTAATTATATTATAACATTTTATTATTATAAGTTTTAAATAAATTATATTTAAACACGTTAATTAAATAATTTAAAAAAGTATAAAATAATAAAAATAATTATATAAAAAAAGTATATAATATATTAAAAAATAAACTATAATTTTTTTTTAACGTATATTATATATTAAAAATTAAATAAATATAATTTTATATAATGTTTTTAATTATACTTTTTAAAAAAACAACGTTATATTTTATTTATAATATATTTTAATATTTATATTTTATAAACATATATTAATATATAAAATAACATTTTAATATTAAATAAAATAAAATATAATATTATTATAATTAAATTATTATTTTATTTTTTAAAATAAAAGCTAAAAAAAAAAATAAAAATAAATTAAACTTAAAAGTATTAAAAATTATATTTAATAAATTTACGCTATATTAAAAAACATTAAAACTTAACTATTAAAAAAAACATTAATTAGTTATTATTATTTATTAAGCATATAAAAATATTTTTTAACTACAATATGCTTTTTTTATACTATTAATAAAATTTAAAAAGCTTGCAAATAAATTACATGCTTTAATTAATATTTATAAAAATATTAAAAAAAATAATATATTATAAAAAATAATAACGATAATAAAATATAATAATATTACGTTAATAAAAAATATTATTGCAATAATAAAAGTAAAAAGTATAATTTTTAAATAAAAAAAGCCTTAATATATAAATATTAAATATAAAAAAAAATGCTAGTTTATTAAATACATTAAAAAAAAATAAAAGCAAATTAAAACTTAGTAAAAAAATAAAAATAATAATTAAAAAACTAATTATAAAACTTTTTTAACTAATTATAAAAAACTTAAAAAAATAGCTTTTAAATTTAAATTAAAATAAAAAAATAATAAATAAAAAAAATAAGCTAATAATAATTAATACCTTACGTTTACGCAATTATTTAACTTTATATTTTAATATTATATTATAGCTTTTTATTTAATTAATAATAAATTAATAATAAATATAACTTTTATATTTAATAAATATATTAAAAATATATTTTAAAAAATTATACTTAATATAAAAGCTATAAAAATATTTATAATTAAAAAAAATTAATGCTTTATATTAATTAAAAAATAATTTAATAATTAGTTAAAAATAAATAATAATAAAATAAAAAAAACAAACATATAATTTAAAAACAAGTTATCGATTAAATTTTTAAAAATAATTATAATAAATATATTATTTAAATAAATAAACTTTTATATAATAAAAATAAATACTTTATTTTTTTTATTAATTAAAAATATAAACTATATAAACGTTTATTTTAATAATGTAATTAATTAATTAATTAATAAAAATAATATAACAGTTTTAATTATATAAAAATAAAAACATTTATAATTTTATTTTAATAATATAGTTTACTTTATAAAAATTAAATTATAATAACTATATATATAATTTAATTACTTATTTATAAGCAAATTATATAACTTATTAAATAAATTAAAGCATAATATAAACATTAAAAACATTAAAAAAATTAATAAATTTTACTATTATTATTAAATTAAAAAAAAAACATTATAAAAGTTTAAATTTATATTAAAAAACTTAAATATAAACTTTAACTATAAAGTAATTATAAATATTATATACTTAAATAAAAAACTTGTATTATATATAATTAATATTATAATAAAGTTTTAAACAGCACGCTTTATATATATTATATTAATAAAAAAATATAAAAAGCATTTAAAAAGTATTAAATTAATATATATTTAAGCTTTTTTAACGTAATTATTTATAACGCTAGCATTAATTTTAATAATATTAAATTTAAAAATAAAACACGTATAATAAAGGTTATATATAAATAAATATTAATTAAAATATATTAATTAATTAATAAAATAAAAAAATATTATAAGTTTATTTAATAAATATATAAAATTATTTTTAAAAAAATATAAAATATAAGATTATTATAATTATAAATAATAATTAAAGCTGTTAATAACACTATTAATTTAAATAAATTAATATTTATATTATTAATTTTTAGCGCTTATTTTAAAATTAACATAAACTTATTATTTATAATATTTTAAATATAGTAAATATAAGCTTTTTAAAAAATAATAATTAAAGTTAAAAAAATTAAAATATAAAAAACTATATAAAATGCTTTTAATACTTAAAATAACTTTAATATAAAATAAACTTTTTTAATATCGCTACTTTTAAATAATAAAATATTAATATACTGTAAAAAAAGTAAATAAAAAAGTTTATATAAAATAATTATAATAATAAATAAAAACGTAATTATTTTATTTAATGCTGTAAATAAAATATTAATATTTAAAAGCTTATATATTAAATTTTATATGCAGTTTAAAAAAAAATAATCTTATTAAAAAAAATTAAAAATTAAATTATTAAAACTTTAATTTAATTTATTAAAATATAAGTTTATTTTTATAAAAAACCTTAACGTAATATACGTTAATATTAAAAAAAAACAAGATTAAAAACTGGCATTAAAGCTTTAAGTAAAAAAAAAATTATTATTTTTAATTAATTATATAAAGTATTAAATATAATTAAGTTAAATATTTTATTTAAAAATAATATTTTTTAATTAATTATATATAATAAAAGCATAAAAAATATAACTTTATTTTAATTATATATAATATAAAAAATTAAAGTTAAAAATATATTAACTTTATATAAAAAATCTTGTTTAATTGTTTAAAAATATAAAAACTTAAATAAAAGTTTAATTATAATATATATATTAATAATTTAAAAAGTTAATTAAAAGTTAATTTTAATTTTAACTTTTATATTATAAGTTTAAAAAATAAAGGTTATAATATAAAATATTATAATAATATATATATAATTTAAAATATTAATAAAAAAAACAGTTTATATATATTTATTATTAAAGTTAAAAAAAAAATATTTTAAAAAAATAATATTATATATTATAAAATTACTATATAAGCTAATAAAATTAAGTATATATTAGTTTAAAATATATTTAAAGCATTATTAAAAAAAATTAAACATAAAACTTTTATTTTTTAATTTATGCTTATTAATAATTTAAATTAATTAACTGTTTAAATTAATAAGTTTATAAATAAATAATACTTTAAATATTAATACTTTTAAATTTATAATTAAAAAAAACAAAACTTTAATTAAAGTTAATATTAAAGCACGGTTTTAAAAAATTTTAAAAAAAAAGCAATAAAAAATTTTAATAAATTATAAATATTAATTTATAAAAAAAAATATAAACTTTTTATAATTTAAAAAAAGCAAGTAAAAAAATTAAAACTATTAAACTTTAAAGTATTAAATATAATTAAATAATATATAAAATAATAAGTTAAAAAAGCATATATTTTATTTATTTATTAATTTAAAGTAGCTTTTAATTACTTTATAACTATATAATATATTAAGCTTAAATTTAAAAAAAATAAAACATTTAATAATAAAATTAAATAATAAATAAACAATAAAAAATAAAAAATAAAATATATTTAATTAAACTTTTAAAACTTATAAGTATATATTTTTATTAACGGTTTATTTACTAATAATAAAAATATAAGTTTATAAATAAATTATTTTATTATATTTAAAAATAAAAAACTTATTTTTTAAAATAATAAACTTTAAGTTAAAAAAAATATCGTATATTAATTTTTTATTAAATGCAAACAAATAATATAAAATGTTTTAATAAGTAAAATTTATAAAATAGTTTAAAAATTTAACGTTAATTATATAATTTATTATATTATTAATATTATTTTAAAATAAATAGTATTATTACGCGCTTTATTTATTTTATATATTAATTTTTTTTTTATATTAATATTTTATATAAATAAATAATATTTATAAAAAACAATTAATAATTAATTTAATAATATTATATTAATTATATAAAAATAAAAAAATTAATAACATTTAATAAATTTACAGTAATTATAACCTAGTTAACGCTATAATAAAAACAGCATTAAATAAAATAATAAAATTACTTATAAAAAAAAACAAAATAATTATTAAATTAAAAAAATAAGTAAAAAAAAAATAAATAATTTATTTGCAATAATTATTATAAAAAAAAATAAAATAAGTAATAATTATATAATAAAGCATAAACAATTTATTATTTATAAAAAAAAAAAGTTTTAACTTAATAAACATAAATAGCTTGCAATTTTCTTTATAGTTTAAATAAAATTTTTTTTTTTAAACTAAAATACAACTATTATTTACTTGCACTTGCTTTTCCCTTTTTATTATTTTTTTTTAAGTGTACACTTTACTACCTTTAAAGTAGAGCGATACCAACACCCAGCCCCCCTTTTTATTTATTTATTCTTCCTGTTGCTGGAGATGATGTTGTCAAGTCCCCGCGCGCCAAATATCTATTCTTAACAGTTGCCACAAAAAATGTCGGCGTCACCAGCGTAACGGCGGAAAGCGCTTGTAGAAAAGAACGACATAGGACCAGCCGTCTATCTGATTTGGCAGCAATGCATATTTTCCCATCCACGTTTCATATCAGCCGCGACGGGAGGGCCTGGGCAACTTCTATATCCGGCCCTTCCAGGTGCCACATCACACAACCGTGGCTGGGCGCCAGCGACGAAGGAGAATCTTGTAGGTGCCTTAGGTTAGGATTTTCCGTTCTCTGAAAAACGGTTATTTGCAAATTGCCACACTTCTTGGGGTAAGCGCCAATTCGGGGTTGGCTCTATAATGGGAAAAGTATATGTTGCTAGCATCTGTCCTTTATGCCTCAAATATGAATATAAAGTCCGCAGAGAGTGTATTTCACACGACGGCACTGGATTGGCAACACGGGAGCCTTTGACTAGACTATGTACCTCCTAAATTCCCACCGTCATGTTCAACAGCTTCCCA
Organism: Biscogniauxia mediterranea; assembly: GCA_018398605.1. Taxonomy (NCBI): domain Eukaryota; kingdom Fungi; phylum Ascomycota; class Sordariomycetes; order Xylariales; family Xylariaceae; genus Biscogniauxia; species Biscogniauxia mediterranea. The sequence continues at coordinate 4,709,424 of JAGXTR010000003.1, forward strand.
CTTTGTCTACGCTCCTACTCCTCAAAACCTGTCCTATACTACAGAACATTCCCTAGCTTCAAATCATAGGGTATTACAACGCCACCAGCGACTATTGAAACTATCATTTGGGAACGATTGGGCAATACACCCCTTCATATACTACCAGTGTCCATACAGGAGCTATCCTATAGCTGTAATACGAGGTGCAAAACTGGGAATGAGAATGGTGATATTAATTAACTATCCACTCCCCTCTTCTCTTAATGCCACTCAATTTGAACACTTGGGTTGACAAGTAACAGTTATGCCTTATGTTACTCTATCTCATACACACATTAGGTGGTACCCGTTTTCGATCTGACATAGAAACGACGGCATCCCAATATCATGTTAATAAACCATGAGATGATGACAGCGCTATCTTTGATATCGGGATGACTTTTTTTAGGTAGTTCCAGATGCACCAGCATGGAGAGAAGTACAGGCATACTAGATACGCATATATAGTCTCGTATATGATATTAGCCCTAACCCCTTACCCGGGCACCGAAATCCAATCCCGGTATATCAAAAGTATAGACACTTACAACACGCTGCGCTCATATCATAAACGCTCATCCAGTACTATAAAAGGATAAAAATAAACTACGGCATGATAGCAACGTCTGTTGGAAAAGCCGCCCTCCTCACGTAATCCCTAGTACCCCACAGGAACAAGCCAAGCTCGACAGTCCATCCCCTTCCCCCCGCCCCCGATCTCTTTCCCTCCACTCTCCCCCCTTTTATCCCTAGACTAGCGTCTCAATACTCCAGGTATCCCGTAGTCCTATAGCAGACGCCCCACTTGAACTCGACCACGCACCCAACCCACGCCCACAGCAACGACGCGGTAGAGCATATCCGCCCACAGGAAAGAACACCCGAGTCGACGCCGTCCCCCGGGCGCGCCAGCACCATCCCCAACCACACCACGGCCACCAGCAGCAGCCCGAAGACGATGAGTACGCCGCCAGCGTGTACGTAACAGCGCCGACCATCAGCGCGCGGTGGCGGTACTCCTCCCTACCATCACCACTGCCGTCGCCGCCAAGGCTCTGGTTGAACACGGTGACGGTTTCGAAGACGCCCGCGGCGAACGACGTGAGCGCGAGGGTCTACGTGTACCACGTCACGCTTGCGTGCTCGCTGCTGAGCGAAGGCGATGACCTGCAGGTAGGCCGTGGCGAGCGCCGCGTCGCCGACGCAGGACGCCATCACGTTCCTGGCATCGGGGACGCTGCGTTTCGTCATTTTATTTCGGTATGGGGGTGCTGAGATAGGTAGGTAGGTTGGATATGTATGTATGTAGGTAGATAGGTAAATATGAGGGATCTCTGCGTGGAAGGGTAAGCTTGGGAGATGGTGTTCGTTGTAATACTGGAGAGAGATTCGCCATATACAATTACCTATCACCGGGACAGAGTTGACGATTTATGACAACTGGGAACGCTCCACGAGAGCGGTAATTCAAAGTGAATGTTGACACGACTAGTTGACCCATTACTTGAAATAAGTTTAAGTAGAGTTCCGTTTGGAACCCCCTTTTTACCCAGAAAGGCCCTCCTTTGTCGTGATGCTTCTATATATGAGCTAATCGCCTTTTGGCGATTAGCGCACGCTTTTGCCTGCAACATCTTTCCACTTACATATTCTGTCACGTATGCCATACGTACTATATAAGAGCTAATAACCAGTACGGCAGGTGGCGTTCGCGAGCGTTCACTTTTGCCTTATATTCTTCATTTGTATTGCGCAGGCAACCATGTACGTTTAGATTAGCTGCGGCTACCCGAGGAATAAGTCATCACTTCATGAGTGATCTTGTAGGTTATGTCCGGAAAATATTTCTGCTCCAGTTGTCACGTACCTATCTATCTTGCTGGCCGAAGTTCTCACCATACAGAGAACTATTTTACCTGGACCCTACACGTGTCTGGGATTAGTACGTCTTTCTGTTAGCATGCAGTGTAAGGGGTTTTACAGGTGCCAGTTTTGGGGAACTCTGGAGATGTCTTCACTTGGTATGATATTAGGTATGGCATATTCACAGGAACATCATAGTTCTAAGCATCTTTCCCAATGGAAAATATGAAGAATATATTTATTTTCAATATGCCATACATGTCAACCCTGGCCGATAGCTCAACCGGCCTGCAATTTCTCATCACATCTCATGATCCGGGTTCCCGCACCATGAAGAGAATTTCTGGTTTCCTTCGTCCACTAAATTCTTCTCCAACATCAAAAGTCATCTCCTCGATTTGTGGAAGGAGGCCGCATTTCTCATAGAGTCGTCGTGCTACTGGAGTACCTTCAACGACAGCCTAGACCATGAAATTGTTAATCATACTCCAAGCCACGAAAACCTAGAAAGATTAAGAATAGATTACCTTTACGCTGTGTTTATCTGCTTCGTGAGTACCCCACTGAACGAGACTGGTACCAGCACCTAAACGTTGATATTCTGGATGGACGCCTAATAATTCGAGAACTATTCCAGGTGTGAGTAAACCATATGTGCCTTTTATCCACCCATTCGAGCTTACCATAGACTCCTTTGCCATTTGCATCATTTACAACCCTAGTCCGCGGTATCACATAGCTTCTCCATAGGCTAGTCATAAATTCGCGATCCGCTTCGTCTGGCCAGACCTCCTGAATATTCTCTGCCTTGACGAGCTCTGTGGGCGGAGCCTCCTTCATAAATGTCCAGACCGCGAAGCCAATGATGTGTTCTTGCCCCCCTTCCCTATCGTGCATAACTGCTTTCAAGAATGTGGAATTGTCGGAAGATTGTTTCCATGCTATCAGGCGTTGGGAGCCTTGTGCGTGTCCCCCTGGTGTATCGTGATGCGGGAAGTACATATCGAAAAACGGTGCATCATGGCCAAAACTCCTCGAGAGGATCTGGAAGCATGTGGGTATGTCTTCGTAAGAAACCTGGCAAACGACTATATCGTTTTTTGCCGTCATGTTTTCAGTCAACTGTTGAGTAAGGTGTATTATGTGTAAATACCCCCGAGGAAGTGGTTGTGTAAGAGAGCGTGTGCAAGAGCCTTGGTACTTTATATACCTAGTTATCATGGAAGCGGGGCGAAGCAGCCGGTGATAATATCAGACTGTCAGAGCCTTGTAAGCCTTGGAAATGTCATCTAACTTTGTGATACATATACGTAGCATAATCACGCCACGAGATATACATGCTTTTTCCTTGCCTACTTTACATCTTTGGGGTGCCTTGAGATAAAATCCTAGGCTCACCTCTCCAAGGTCTAGCGTCTGCCGCCCTGCAATCACAGGAGAGGCTTACTCTCCCTGTCTTCCAAGCTTATTAAAACGCCACGCCGAGATCTGATCTTTGCAGTGCCTCGAATTTCGTTATTCACTCCACCTTAGCCATTGCCAAGACCATGTTATATGCAAGGGAATATTTGGTAGTGAGCCGCTCAAGGACTGATCAAGTCCCGACAGCTCGATTTGCTAAGGAACTTGCCTCAAATTTAGACGATTCTAGCAATGGTTCTCAACACGGTGCCGACCACGAAGCTACAGAATCTGATTGCTTAGTGATTTTCTGTGACTGTGAAAAGCCGCTTTGGATTGCTCGGACCAAGCAGTTCAACAATCAACAGACATCTTGCTCTTTCCATCCTGTCCGCAAATTTCAGTGTACTCCTTGCGTCTAGATGGGGTTCAACATGTCGATTCAACTAACGGCGACATCACCCATCTGGTGATAAAAGAGCCTAATGCTGTGAGCACGTCAATATCTGTTTATTGTTGAGTTAAGATGTCAGTCAACTGCAGACCCGACTATGATAGTTCGCTAATGGGGTTCTTAGAGATGCGCTTCTCACAATGCGGCCAAAATCTCCACTGCTTCCTAGTTATGATGTCTTACAGTGAATATATTGGGTCTGTTTGCCAAACCATCTTGTCTGTGTACCTCCCATTCGAGGAGCCAAGCAAAGACAGCTTGCTAGAGTCATGTGCCGAGATCCAGACGCTTAACCTACAAATTTAGATTGTCAACTAGCAAACTTCGAGCACCATATCTCCTCTCTCATTGGGACGTCGATATGCTCTATATATGCCTTCATCTGCTATCTTGCAACCCTAAGGTGGTAAGATTTCATCTGAAGGGCGGCCGCGAACTTGAGAAGGAGATGCATATTCAAACCCTTGCTAGTCCAGCCTTCTTCCCCAACTTGACACCAAGTCACAGTTTGAGAATACTATATCTCTCCTGAAAAGCTTGAAAAAAGCACATCTTCGTATTAGTAGTCGTCATTTTTGGCCAGACGGACCAAGGGGGTCGTAATAGCTATCCACCTACGCTTCTGGAATGAAGAGCGAGATGGTGAAGAACCAAGGTTAGTGGAAGAGAACAGAATGGATGTGCAGCTTCGCAGGAACCTCATTGATGTAGATCGTATATTCAACGTTGTCGAACGATTGGACTAGGAAGGCATATTTATTCCCCATGTGACTTAGAGGGTATTGGAAAAGGGGGGGTTCTTTAGGTCCATAATAAGGGTCGAGCTGGTGCACATAGACCACCCTTAACTTCATGATTAAGGCGCTGGTCATGCATTTCAACAACGTGTGGTTAAAACTTCACAAACCGCTTATTTAACAAAGCGTTCACAGATTTTAGCAGCTAAAACCTACAAGGTTTTTTAATAAAAATGCTGTTAAATCCTCGCTTTTATTTATCTAATTAGCATACGTAAAACGGTTAAATATAACCCTTAACACTTTTAACTACTAAATTTTAGTTTATTAATGCTTTTTCTTTTTTTTAAGCCACGTTACAGTGCATATAAAGTCACTTAACCTTTTAACTGCCTTATAACTAGCCCCCTAACTGCCTTATAACTAACCACCTAACTACCCTCATTAACCACTTAATTGCCCTATAGTTAAGTGGCTTTATATGCAGTGCAACGTTAGCAAAAAAAGTCAGCAAACAATTCAATATCGTACTAAAAGCAAGGTAAATAATTAAGTAAGCTATTTAAGTTAGTGGCATTGCCCTTACAAACCATAGTTAAGTGAATTTATTTTTTTGCAAAGTGCACACGGACTTTAACTTTAACCTGTTGAATGTTTTTAACCACGCCCTAACAAATAATACTATTTCGTTATAAATATATTAAGTATAACCTCGTCATTTTTAGTATTAACACTTATGCGACCTTTATTAATTAGATATGTGTGCTCATCTCGGGATAGCTACTCTAGCACTCAAGTGAGAATCACGGCTCGAGGACAGGATTACGCTGAGCACTCTGAGTCGGAAATATATGACCTATAAATCCGGTTTAAAAGTGTTAAGGCCAAAAGCGAACGCTAATTGCCTTTAAGGCAATTAGCTCATATATAGCATCCCGCAACACTCTTCCTCAAGTTGTGCCGACAAGGCTAAATCTTGTCATATAGCGTAAATGTCCTCAGGCCTCGGCCGTATTAGACTCTATATCACGAGCCTTTACTATCTTTATAATAAGGCCTGATAATGTTTGTAAAAATAGCACTGGCTTCTAGCACTGGCCGTGTCTATGCATTTTAGCTGCATATGTCTGCGAGGTAAAAACCTCTTGCTTCTGCTGGAAATCGAACCCAGTGTGTGTAAGGGGGTCTCTATATGTTCGATCTAAATAACTACCATATAAGCTAACATCTGGATTATATAAAAGCTTAAGGCTTATAACCTGTTAAGGCTAAAAGCGAACGCTAATTGCCTTTAAGGCAATTAGCTCATATATAGCATCCCGCAACAGAAAGCATCGCGCACGTCCCATAGGCCGCGAGGGAGATCTCTAGGTTACCAATTGTTCTTGCAGTCTAACAGCAACCATTTGCTCCCATCTTTCTCAATCCGTTCCGAGCCTGCTTGCTCGATTGAAAGTAGGGCTTGTATAGGATGGTAAAACTTGTATTAATATTCCACTCCATTGTATTTCAAAAACCAGCAGCTAACAAGATGTCTCAAGGAATGCTAGATTGGTAGTGGTCAGGATACGCAGCAAATGCAAATCGAATTTATGAATGCTCTTTATATATGCCACATAGTCCATCTTTTCGTAAGCAGCTTTTATATATAAACAAAAACACCTAGGTTAACCAAGTTCTCTCTAGGTTCCCAATATCTACAACCTAGCGCTCAAAAAGACGCTACTTAGCACCGTCTCCAACATCTTCGAGCACGCGGGAATGAACTCCATCCAGAGCTCGGCTCTACGCGAGCCACTTGTCCGCAAGCTCCTTGTGGCTGCCGGCCTGCTCGACGGGCACCCTGTTGGTGGCCGAGGACAGCACGACGGCAAGGACTCTGACCCACTCGTTGGTGCGGTTGGAGAGACTAAGAAGGGATCCTCGTTAGCCTTGGGATTTTTCAGGACGGATGATACGATCGCATGCCGCGCTCTTGATTTCGCAAAGCGGCGCAGGCAAGGGGGCCATTGGAACTTACCTGTGCATCATGCCGCGCTGGGCGACGACGTCGCCGGGGTGGCAGACGGTCTCGACGAGCTCGCCGCAGGTGGGCTTGCCGTCCTTGATCTGGTACGGCTCTGCCTTGGGAGTCAGGAGGCTGAGCTTGCCGGAGATGACGACGACGTAGTCGGTTGAGGTCGTGCGGTGCTGGTAGTCAAGGCCCCGTCAGTTCTCTGCATCTGGGGTTGCGCGGATAAACAGTTTGTCGGGAAACAGCAAAACTTACTAGAGTACCCTCGCTGTTGGGGGCGATGTCGAGGTAGTACATGTTCAGACCACCGGGGAGGACAATGCCGAGGCCCGGGATGTCGTCGAGAGGGATGTTACCGCTGAAAGGGATGTGTGAGTAACGATTTTCTGAAAGAATTGAGCCTGGGCAGGTCTTGACTTACTGTCCATCGTTGCTGGGGGGCATCTGCTTGCTGGTGGCAACGACAGCGCGCACTAGACTGCCATCGAACAATGGCTGGCACTCCAGAGCTTCGTCCTTGACCTCAACACCAGGCTCGGCATGCTCATCGTTGGCGTGGTGGGAGGGGAGAGGCAAGTTGGAGGCAGTGATTCTGCGGGGAGCGGGGAGGTTGTATGAGGACATCGTTTTGAAGAAAGTAGGGTTGTGAAAGTTGTGATTGTTGTGGCGGTGGTGGTGGTAGTTTAGCAATAGCTTGCGAAGTCGAGAGAGAGAGTTGCTGAGTGTTTAGTGTAAAGCTTGATGTGTTTGAAGTCTTTGTTGTGAGTGTGTGCTCTCTTTCAAGATGTTGGTATTGAAGTAGCGCTTGGCTCAACTTATATAGAAAGGTTGAAGCAAGGGAGTGATAGTTGATTGATTATAAATGAACCTGATTAATAATGATCTCAGCTTACATATGTCTGGTGGAATTGACCCGTGTAACAGTTTGATTTTGACCTGAGGGAGCGGTGGAAGGACAGCAGCCTTCAATGTAGTCAGCTTCCTTCTAGATGCAGCTTGGATGCAGAGGTCTCAGTAGATCCATGTTGCGCCGCAAAAAATGCCTAACTAGCTTTGAAAGAACATTGAAGTTTTCGTCTCCGCATATAGATTTTTCAATGGCCCTCCATTTGCTGCTTTGCCTTGTCGTTCCAGAAGCAATCCTTCAAGACCGAGGCTGATTATGAATCACAGCTGATTATAAATCACACGACAAGTTGAAAGCGCACGATTACTTCAATACAGCAACTTGTTGTTGAACCTATTCAAATAGAGACTTAAACCACTTCAAAGTTGCTACTTCTTCTACAGGAAGACAAACCAATTCAGTTGGAATGTTAACACTATAATTGCTATTACCTAATTGTGCCGCTACCTATATCAGCACCTATGTAATTGTGAGAAAGGATGTGGTCAGTCTAAGTCAGCGGTATTCAATCTGACTGGTATCCTGTCAGATATTGGGGTCCAGGTACTATATGTAGGGAGGCATATGCATTCAGTCAGACATTATTATAGTCCACTTTGCATACCTGGGGATTCAATGGAGAATTGATAGGCACTTGGCTTGACCGCCTACATACTAAAACCCGTCAGCTTACCCTCAAGCCTTTGGACGGGTAATATTCTATTTCGCTGTAGACTTAACGATCCTCCAAAAGAGTTGTTCTAGAATTACCCTTCTCGGCGAGGCCTCGAGTTTCCATTGGTCAATTGATAAAGGGGCGGGATCGCCAAACCCCAAACCTTGGCCTCCGCTATGCTGGATCAGAGGACAGGCTGTGCTTACATCTGTCTAACATAGCGCATTAAGCGCCTAAATACAATACCTATTTGCCTACCTGGCTACCTGGTTACCTACTGTAGGTCGTCAGTCAAATGCCGCTGGATCTCCAAGTGCATCGATCTCATTCACAAGCATTTAAGTGTTATCAAACTAACACATAGCACCCAGATAAATCCGTTATGAATCTTTCGCCCCCCTTTACCAATCCACAATCATAGCCTTGGCGTATGAATTTTATGTTCCAAGTTACAGTGCTGACAGGGGTAACTAGATTACTACTCTACGTCAATTGCTTATTCGAGATGTTGTAGCCCCAGACATGCTCATTGTGTTATGTTGATTCAATAAGCGCAGAATGTACACCAGACCAACATGAAAGAGTTGGTTGCATACTATATAGACTGAAGAGACGCGGATTATATATACACTCTAGATAAAACACAATAATAACAACAGCGCAACTATATACATATACTGGTAGAAGGAAACATGGAGAAGTACCAAATTATTTACTGGTTGTAGTAATTGGCCAGGTCGGGACCAGCGAGGTCAAACTCGACCTTGGTGATGCCCCCGATGCCCACCAACCACAGAGTCTTCAAGTCGTCCCCAGACCACTGGATGTTCTCCACCGCATGGCTCGTCTGAATTCGGGCAATCTGGTTGCCCAGTTCATCCGTGATGTCGACACCCGCAGCCAGTCCGCCCGCGATGACCAAGTAGCCGTTAGCAGCGATCTTCAGACCGTCCGGGGCGCCCTCAAGAGACTGGAAGACGACGCGCTTGCCGGTGATGACGGGGTGCAGTCCGTCCGCGCCCTTGCGCGCCACGTCCCAGGCGAACACGTTGCGCGCGCCCGTGCTGTTGAACTGGATATTGATGGGGTAGTTGTAGAAGTCGCCGGCGCCGCGAGTCGGCACGGGGCTGTAGCTCTCGAGACCCGAGTCGGCGACGTACAGCGTCTTGCCGTCGCGCGAGAACTGGATGCCGTTCGGGTATGCTAGGCTGGTGTCCATGACTTGCACTTGGCCCGTCGACGGGCGGTAGCGCCATGTCGCGAGCTGCAGCTGCTTGGGCGACTCGGACACGCCAATAACGTAGGCGTAATCGGTGTCGGTGAACCAGATGTCTCCCACAGAGTCGATGGTCAGATCGTTGGGCCCCGCGAAGTTGAAGCCGTAGTAGTTGTTCACTAGCCACTCGGCCTTGAGTGTCTTGGGATCGAATCGCGCAATTCCAGCATGCTGCTTTTGTCCGTTCGGCAGCGAACCGTTGTTCCCGTGTACAGCGAGGTAAACCATGCCGTCCTTGGGATTGTAGAGACCGCCAGTGGGCTGGTAAATGGGCGGATCGGTCTCTATGAGCGACACAGCAGGTGGGTCGGTGTTGAGGTCAAGTTGCATAATAGACATGTTGCCAGGGGGGCCGTCCTGGGCCACGAAGAGCTTATTGATCTCGGGAACAAAGACAGGTGCCTCGTGTATAACGTTGAGAACGGGGATGATTCCACGCGAAATCTTAGGTGCTGATCCAAGAATCTCTAGGCCGCGCTTTTCGTCGAACAAGACGAAATCCGCATTTTGCACCAACGACCACGACGAGTCGTCTGGGACTTCAGTACCAGTGTACCCAACGGATGGATCGGGGTCGCGAGAAAAGGATGGAGGTAGGAGAGAGCCGTAGCGGCTCACGCAGGTAACGTTGGCAGTATTCGGGCCGCACACGCGTGCCATGGGACTCGACGACGACGATGAATTACTCGGTGTGGATGAATTGGTAACAGCTCTCATAGCAAGGCTGCCTGGCATGGCATGCACCATCTGTGATGCCGACGATGCGGCAGCCACGAAGAAGGCAGCGAGTAATGAAGCTGGAGGAGACATGACCAATGATGCACCAGCAAGAAAGAGGAAGTATGCAGATGAAAGCGTGCGTGTGCCAGCATCCTCATTCTCGAAGAATGAGAAGATACCGTCCCTTTTCTATCAATCTCAGTAGCGTCGTGCTACACAATCCGTACTTTTTACGACTATTATTGGGCAGCTTACTGTATGTCTTGGTCGAAATATATTGTGGCTGAATGAATCCATTTCGGCTACTCCATATTATAACTGTGTGTGCGACTACTCTGGATAGATCTTTGAGATCTAAGTGGTCTTGTTCTGCTGCCCCTGAGATGCACGTGTGGTTGCAATAGTACGTCCCACGTAATATGGAGGGCGGTGGGCGATCCGTAGCTGAAGTAAGATCTACTCAGCAACACGAGAAAAGCTTCCCCCAATTTATGTAGTCTCAGGTGCACGTAGCATTTATTATGATAAATCAGCCTACACACAAGAGGATGTACTGTAAGGGGTTCTAGTTAGGACTTTGTAGTCCTAGTGTACATGGAAAGGAAGCAAGAGATACGATATGGAATATCGGTGTGCGGAACAACATGATCATCCAGAGGAACACTACAGCCTATAACATCCTAGCCTTAGAAATTATTATCCGGTCTCTGGTATTAATGGGGGCCAAAGATTAGTTGATATACCCAGGAGCGCCTTCAAAAAATAGTTCCTATACACCTCGCCTCCTTTGAAAGGATCATTCTCTTCGTAGTATCAGGCCAGCCACAGCCATCTCATCCATTACTATAAAGATTTCGGTTCATAAGCATCAATAGTCACTACAGCTAAAGCGATGGGAACGTTTACCTGCGCGTTTAGTTCTGTAGATAGCTTTGGAGAAGCTGACTACTGCCCATACACAATCATATTGAGGAGGAGAGTGTACAATGAGCACAACATGTGGAGAGAACCACCTAACCTAGTTCACTAGAGTTTGGTCATAAATGGTAAGTATGACATTTTATAGAAAGTTATCGAAAGAGTGATCAGAAGAGCTTGAATAGATACGCTAGCGATTCATAACCTAAAAAAATGCATCTATATACTGATATTTCTACAGCCATGTGATGATATCCAGCGCATCAAGCATAGTTCGCCATCATGAAGAACATCCTACACGTTAAAATCAATCAACCGTTAATAATCCAACTCCGCCAACCATTTTTGATTTTTAATTTACAGGTATGTATACCATATAGTCCAATCTAGTACAGAGAAAAGGAAATGCTTTTGTGAGCCCCTTTCGATCTGAGGCTGATCAACTTGGGGTAAAGGCCATAGGAGTGTGCCAGTACCGAAGGCCCTTGTCTGGAAGTTTGAACATTCTATCGTCCCCGGATTTGGAAAAATCGGGAAATACCGAAGAAGACGAATCCAATGATGACTGAAACGCCGCCATACACCTGCATGTACTTGTAGCTGCCATTGCCAAGCTCGATCAGCTCCCCAGCAAGTGGTGGGCCAGTTAGACACGCCAGACTACCGACACTAAATACCATACCGACACGCTGACCCATCTTGCTCGGGTCTTTCACCAGGCTTGACAGGGTTGAGGGGAATAATGTCTGTACTGCATTTGCGCTTATGCCGTAGAGTGAGACAAAGGCGTAAAAGCCCGCTGTGCTCTCGACGCGCATCCACACAAACAGCAAAATGCTCGAGGCAGCTACAAAAGGCAGCATGGTATTGAAAGGACCGAAGAAACGGTCGGCAAGAAGGGCTGGAATCAAGCGCCCAGGCACGCCTACAGCGTTGAGCACGATGAGAAGCGTCAACGAGTCCGACTGGGAGATCCCAATGACGGTTCGCCCATACGTTGAGGTCTACTCTAATCAGCCACAATTGATCAGGAGAAATAGGGGTTCAGCAAAAAGATAAGGCTTACGTAAAAGTAGGCAATGTAGAGGCCCCAGAGTGTGAAGAAAACTCCGATGGCGAAAAACAGGTAAACAGGTTCTTTGAATGCCGAAGGCTCAACCAGAGAGCGCTTTTGCGCCTTGAACTTCCGCGGCCGGCCTAGGGCTAATATGAGGACGGTGTTGAACACCATAATAAACCCCATGATCCTAATTGTCCAGGGGTAACCGATGTTACCCGAGAGTTGACGAGAGATCTACCAGTTGCGAGTTAGAAATGAGCGCAATTGCTTCGAGAAGGGGGTGGGATCTTCTTACAATGGGGAAGACAATTCCGCCAACGGGGGCTCCACAAGCAGCCAGACTCAGTGCGAAAGCTCTGTTCTTAGTGAAGTACACGGAAACCAGAGCGACGCATGGAGTGAACAGCAGGCCGTTTCCTATACCCTGGACCAGGCCCTGGGCCAGGATCAGTTGCCAGTATCGGTACACAGCCGAGGTCGAGAAAGCTCCAAGTATCTGAAACGAGCAACCGACGATGACTATGGAGCGGAAATGACCCATATCCATGAGCAGTCCCGAAAAGGTGCCCAAGAAAAAGAGCAAGAAAAGTGACAGTGAACCGACCCAGGCAATGTCTGAGGCTTCTGCATTCAGGACCTCAGTCCAATGCGACTGAAACAGGCCAAAAGATGAAAAGTAACCAAACCCGTTAAAGACGAGCAGGAAACTGACAAACACTTGCGACCAGGCGATAAACCCGCCATTGAGTCGCACATCATCCTCTCTCGAGTGCTCTTGTTGCTGAACGAGTGGAAGATCGTTCAGCGAGAGCTGTGATTTTTCGGGGATCGTGCTGGGCACGGTGCTCCCCGATGAGTTTGGCGGGTGCATATGTACCGGAGAATCATACGGGCTTTGCAAATTCATGGCCATTATGATGAGAACTTGAAATATAGTACAGAAAACTGTTGAAAAGGAGAGAAAAGTATAGATGTGAAAGGGTTCCTTGAGCGAGGGAACAGAAAAGTAGGTGAAATTCGAACTTGATAACCCCTTTAGTTATCAAAGGAAAATGAGAGAGAACGGAGGCAGGAAGATCATTGATAAAAGTTTCAAGAGATTCGTAGATGATAGGTGCTACTAATCTTCTGAGGAAAGGAATATGGAAAGACGAGGAGAAAATTGAACAAAGTAAAGATGATTTCCAAGAACTGGATACTGACACGCAGGATCTTACCTCGAGCAGGTTTAGATGTTAAAGAAGATCTGCTTGGTTACTCTTGAGCTATGAAAATGTTCGAGCAAGAGTACCCAAATGAAAGAGCCACTCATTAATACATTGGATTCGGCGAAGTAACGCGATGGTCTAGGCTAAAACACAGCATCTCATCCACCGGTTGACCCGAGTCAACATGGATTTCAAAGCATTCCAAAATAACCCCCCCTCCCCCCCAGCAACATCTCGGGGAATCTTAATCATCAGGAACGCTTAGTAGTCGACAGAGTCGTACTAAATCACGGGAACTCCTTCACTCTTTCAGCTAAGGGCTCGAGCGAGATCCTCTGTTAGGTAATTGTATGTCCTGAGACGAAAGGGGGCCTAAGACAATATCTGAGCCTCGATGGCATCTCAGCCATAATCTGTGTGACAATATACCCTAGTGTCCAATCATATTACGCCTGTATGCTGGCGGCATTTGAGAAGACACCGACTTTTGTATATCACATTATATTATTCTACTACTGTATCTCACGGATCCCTTATGTCGGTTTCAAACCGCCGTGGCTTGCCGATTCGGCGTAGCTTTGAGGACGGGGAGGCCGCAGGATGGAGAATATAGAGATCGTTCCTGAAGATCTTGCAGATTGTTTTAGGGTCTTGTGTATACGGGGGAATCCTGAAACATACCTCGACTACAAAATCTCACGTGTATGCTATTTTACAATCCCGATACCTGATTACCATGTTATGGTACTTGTGCCTCACGGCGGCGTCCATCCCGAATACTCGGGAACGAGGGCCGTCCCAGTAGGTAGATATAAGCACAGTAAGCGGCTAAGAAATTTTACGTACAAACTACGAAATAAACGACACAATTAGCAAAAACAAAGTCTTCAGTTTCTCTTTTTTTTTCTTCTGATAAGTGAATTTCAAACGAAAGAAATTGAATATTTTGACTTTTAAAAATGATTGGGATGGTTCCACGCTGTAGAAAGAAAATAAGTGAATTCGATACATACGGATTCTATGTTTTAGGCCCATATCACTATGGGTGACTTCGAAGAGATTGAGGCTCAATTACAGTATAGTCCGTGTATCTCATCTCCGCAAGAGGGTAACCAGGATGCTATTTCGCAGGGGCCGAAATCATGCATACCTGAAAGCAGCCACGTGCTGAGATGGCTAATACAGAGGCTATACTGCTGACATTATCTCTAGAAATAGTTATCAGGATATGATCTAGATGCTGTTGCAATAGGATCTAACCTAGACGAATATACACAAAATTTCTGAGTATCTTTGTCCGTAATTGGAACCATCATGCTACATGGAGATGTTTACTTTACTCATGTCTCTATGATCTTGACTAGAAATACGACTCGAACTTCCCTCATTGAAGGTCTGTCTTTCTCTTATCCATCATCAAACCACCCAAGTACATCTCCTTACAACTGCCTCATCTACTTCATAAATTTCAAAGAAGTTTCTTCAGTCTCTCTTCAAATCATTCACTTATACCGCCAACACTATACTATAACCCGCCACAATCACAATGGAACACCAGCGCCAGCAATTTGCTCAGGAGCAGAGTGCCCCGGCACTGTTCCTTAACAGATATACCTATATCACTCCTTCAACTGTTTGGGATACCAACAAGGTCCTCAGAAACTGGGACAGCAATGTTCTTGATGTTGAGAAGTCTTTCTCCAGTCTTGAGCTAGAGAAGGATGAAAAGGCAGAACTTCGTGAAGAGATCCGCGAAGTTGAGCTCACACCTCCTACTTTGACTCCTCGCACAGCTACTCCTGTCCAGGACTTCGAGCAGCTTGCCAGCGATATCCTAGATGTTATTCAACGCTACGGCCAGCATCTACCTCCAAAGGATGGCGAGGGTCACTCAGGGGAGTGGCTTGGCAAGCCCCTTTTCATGGGCAAGGTCAAGGAACAGCTAGAGAAGAACCAGCCCATTCGCCTAATCCTGCCTGCATTCCCCTGGAAGAGCGTCAACAAAGTGGACAAGGTTACTGGAACCCTGCCCGACTTTGGTGAGGAGCTTGCGCTCTACCGTCTGAACCAGATGTGCGAGGATATCAAGACCATCTACCCCCTTGGTGGCCAGGTCTTCATCGCCACTGATGGTCTTGTCTTTGACGATGTCGTGGGAATCCCCGACGAAGACACCTGGGCATACGGAGAGGGTCTTTTGGACATGGCTCGCGAGCATGGCCTCAAGAACGTCAAGCTTCTCCGGGTCATGGACATCCTTGGCTACACCGAGGGCAAGTCTCTCGACAAGGAACTCTACCTCTCCCTCTCCAAGAAGTGCCGCGAGGAGATCCTCGCCAGCTACGGGCGCACCGAAACTGAGGTTCGCCAGATGATGAAAGACGACCCCGACACTCTCCTCACCTACTGCGGCTTCATCCGCTTCCTCGAGGGCGACCTGAAGTTCAGCCCCATCACGGCGAGCTCCAAGGCCATCAGCGGCAACGCCTACCGCAAGATGGTCAAGAAGGTGGCCATCCAGATGATGATCCGCGCCGAGTCCTTCACCAAGCTCCTGCAGGCCCGCTGCCCCGAATACGTGCGCCTGTCGATCCACCCTTCCACGGGATCCGTCAAGCTCTCGTTCCCGCTCATCATCCAGCAGTCGGGCGACTTCCCGCGGTCGCCGTGGCACTCGAGCCTGGCCGTCGGCGTCGACGGCGCCTACACCACCGTGCACTCGAAGGACGTGCGCGAGACGCACGACCTCATCACCAGGGGCGGCCGCGGCTACTACTTCCGCGAGAAGTCGGCCCTGTGGGACCTGGGCGAGGACATGGCCCTCGAGCCCCGCTACCCCAACCAGCTGATCGTGAAGCCCTCCAGGGCAGAGCTCTTCGGCGCCCGCGCGCTGTCCGCGAAGCAGCTCGAGAAGATAGCAGCTCTCAGGGCGGCGCACACGGCAGGGCCCGTCGTCATCGAGGGGTTCGCCGAGTTGATCCACGCGCGCTTGTAGTGGAGAGAACATGGGTCTTGAAAACGCGGGGCAAAAGGATTGAAGACTTTCCCACTGTATAAACTTATTACCCCCCTCCCCCACAGATTAGACTGTACATAAGGATTTCCGCTGGAAGGATTTTTTTTCTTTTCTTTTCTTTTGTTTATCCTTTCGGTTTTCAGTTTCTCGTTATTTCTAGATTTGGCAAAATGGAGGCACAGCATTCAAATAAAAATTCAGGTTTAGATAAAAGTGTTGGCTTAACTAGGAAGACAACTTATATGTTAATTAAATAAAAGCTTGTCACTATTATTCTGTCCTTTTTGAATTTCTTATGTTACTATAAAATTACAGTATGCGCGGGTCTATACATGGTCGCTCTCTTCTCTCAAGTAATTAAGCAGACTCACAACGATGTTCTTTAATACATGCCAGACTTGCGTTACTATAGTGCAGGGCATGTTCTAAATTAAGTTGGCATTTTTCATAATTCCATTATCCATACATTTTTCAATGAGTACCTAGGTAGAGATTGGTGGAGGACTGCATGTATAGTTCGTTTACAGTATTGCCATTTCACTAAAAAGTTGTCCAGTCCTGCTCTTCTCTTCCTCATAAATACTCAGATATCTAATACTATAATAAAGTTCTTATACGTTCCTAGTTTACTTTGAAACCACTGAAGGTGAAGTCTTTATGCAATAAACGCAGTAAGTACCTATTTGATGTAGGTAATTAGTTCACATTGCATCAATATGATGGAGTAGTGTAGTATTGATCAAATACCTATCATACATGTCCCCCGATCTAAGGCCACATACTACTACTGTATTTCTATGGGATATTGAAAATTGCATGTTATAGTCACATTCATAGTCTCTATTATACGAACACTGGGGATTGAAGTTCATCCGTACACTTGGTGGATCCAAATATGTCCATAGGAGTGAGCTTGAGCGATCGGCTGCCACATGGTATGTAAGATGTTACGTTTAAGTTTATTTTTCCTTCTATTCCTAGACGTGTTCATGTTTCAGACCCTAGTAGTGGTCGAGTATTACGTTGAATATTAGTCCAGGCTTGGGCCGGCCAGACCGGTTGTGCCCCATATATGGGTAGGTATGTAATATCATCTTATAACCCCCATGTATTTAAACCCCTGTCTTGTTTTCTTAAGCCAATAGGATACTTGAGGCTGAGAAGATTAGGGACCTTTGAGCTCCTTCACTACAATAGTTATTACTGTCCAAGAGATATAGAATCCTTTTCGCAGCACACCATGTGTTCTGACAGGCTTGGAACAATTGACAAGCCTGTAGCTGAAAAGGAAGCGTGCGTTTTGTATGGACAGCACACAAGGCTACCTGAGCTTGCTGATATCTATGAAAGGCATCTCAGCTGTACAGCCACATCAATAGATCTAGAATACAATCCTTAGGAGTTTCTTCTAGTAAGTTGTTATTTTAACTTTGAAGCCTATTTTTCGTTCACGCAAGCCTCTTTCCATGTATATGATCTTGCCAGGACTTTCCATAAGATGGCATGTTCAAAGTCCTATTATTGGGCACTTCAAGGGACAATGATTCGAGTTGTTGTTTTCCTCGTGCGGCACGTGGCCAAGAGCTTACTGGTTTCTAACGCCTAGTTACAATTGTGGCATCCTTTGAAGGAGGCGTGCAATAGACAATACAGTCATCGGGACTTATGGCGATGTTGCCCTTTGACGATGTGTATATCGTGAATCTTTAGAGGGAGCTTTTGAGGTTGGAGGGAAGATGCATGAAAATAGATATATAGGAGAGAATCTTCCCTCTGCTATAAAATTATAATACTAGATTAACATCCAGCATCAATAGAGCTTCTAATACAATTATCATTTACATATCTTATCAATCCTTCTTTTAAAACCTGCATATTATTATAAAATTGCTTCTGTTTACCGTTCTTTCCCTTCCCCCCTTTCCTATGTCTGCCAGGAGGTACACGGCTGCTCTCGCAGCCTGTCTAATCAATATGATTGGCAGTGTGCACAGCACGATGTTGGCAGCTCGCATGCCTCAAAACACGACCAATGGGTATGTTCCTACAAATGTTGACTATTATTTTCACTTGTAAGACCCCGAACTTACTAGACCATAGCAAATCGACATGGGGTACCATCGATGCTGCCACCTATCCTGATTTCCTCACAGACAATGTAAGACAGGCCAAACCAAAACTCTAGAAAGTCATATCTAACGATCTGAAGCCATTACCGAATGGCAAACCGTGGGGTTATAGAGATGGTCATGACAATAACCCATACGTCAATGTTCCAGTTACTGGAGTCACCCGCTACTACGACTTTGACGTTCGCCGGGCGATACTCGCCCCTGACGGATTCGAAAAGAGCGGCATCTTTGTTAATGGCCAGTTCCCCGGTCCGGCCATTGAGGCCAACTGGGGTGACTGGATTGAAGTTCGTGTTCATAATAACATTGAGGATGTCTACGGCGAGAAGGAAGAGGGAACCGCTATGCATTTCCATGGCATTACTCAAAAGGGAACACAGTGGTTTGATGGTGTCCCAGGGGTTACCCAATGTCCCATCGCTCCTGGGTCGTCTTTCACGTATAGATTCCGCGCCGATGTATATGGCACCTCTTGGTGGCACTCACACTTCTCAGCCCAATACACTGCAGGTGTCTGGGGACCGATGGTCATCTACGGACCAAAGCACGTTAGCTATGATGTCGATCTCGGGCCTGTCATGCTGGGCGATTACTACCATAGCGAGTACCACGATGTCGTCACAGCGGCCGCCAGCAACTCGACAGATTTCAACGTTTACGTTCCTTGGTCTGACAACAATTTGATTAACGGCAAAAATAACTACAACTGCTCCATGGCCCCAGAAAACTCAACTTGTTTTTCGCACGCCGGTCTCTCCCAGTTTCGCTTTCAACCCGGAAAGACTCACCGTCTTCGTCTCATGAACACTGGTGCTGCTGCTCTAGTTCACTTCAGTATTGACGGACACAAGATGCAAGTCATTGCAAATGACTTTGAGCCCATTGTTCCTTACGAGGCCGATTACATCACTCTCGGTGCTGCTCAGCGGACTGATATCTTGGTCACTGCTG
Organism: Biscogniauxia mediterranea; assembly: GCA_018398605.1. Classification (NCBI taxonomy): domain Eukaryota; kingdom Fungi; phylum Ascomycota; class Sordariomycetes; order Xylariales; family Xylariaceae; genus Biscogniauxia; species Biscogniauxia mediterranea. Next base: position 4,728,757 of record JAGXTR010000003.1, read on the forward strand.
ACGCTAACCCTGACGCGACCTACTGGATGCGCTCGACCATTTCACTCAACTGCTCTGTTAGTCACAATACTGAAGCAAAAGCCATCGTTGCCTACGAGGGCAACTCCAACATCCACCTCCCCAACAGCACGATCAGCGCCGCCGCCGCTGAAGCAGACGACAGGGCCTTCCTGTGCAAGAACGACGATCTTGAAAAGACGGTTCCATACTTCCCTCAGGCAGTCGATCCCAACCCGGACACAGTTGAAACTATCGAAGTAGACCTCTTCACCAACGCGACCGGCCACCACGTCTGGATCATGAACAACGCCACGCAGTACACCGACTACAACCACCCGGTGATGCTCGAGGCGTCCAGGGGCAACTTCAGCTTCCCGGACCCGCGGGCCAACGTGTACGACTTCGGCTCCAACCGGACGGTGCGCATCGTGCTCAACACCGTCTACCAGAGCGCGCACCCCATGCACCTCCACGGCCACAACTTCCAGGTGCTGGCCGAGGGGCCCGGCGCCTGGGACGGCACGACCATCGTCAACCCCGAGAACCCGCTGCGGCGCGACACGCACATGCAGCGCCGCTACGGCCACCTGGTCATCCAGTTCACGGCGGACAACCCGGGCGTGTGGTCGTACCACTGCCACATCGCCTGGCACGCGTCCATGGGGTACAACATCGTCATCCTCGAGAGGCCCGCCGAGCTGGCCAAGACGCAGATCCCGTTCGTCATGGACCAGACTTGCGACGACTGGAACATATGGACTAGCAATAATATCGTGGACCAAATCGACTCCGGGATATAACGTGTGTATTATAAGTTACGACTCGTGGGTTTTGCTTGCATTTCTGTATATATAGAGTTTGGGTGTCGGGCTATTCCCTGTATCTATTTGTTTCTTTTGGTTTACTGTTATTATATGTACGTTAGGTGGGCGTGTTGATACTGTTCAAGTTAAAAAGGGGGGGGAGGACTCTATAGTTGTTTAACCTCCCCCTGTGTATATATAGGGGCTACGCCCGCCTAATTACCAGACGAAATTCTGTTTCACTTCACTATATCATGATCTCTCATGATTATTATTAATTATCTTGAGTCGGCAATTGAATTCTGTCAATACTTTACCTTTTTGCGGTAGCTCAGTACGATGTCGAATATCACATGTGTTTCGAGAATAAGGGGAGGAAGCCTAAATTTATTTTAAACCCCTGAGGGCCTCTGCACAATGCGACCAATGGGGGATGAAAGGGTCCCATCTCCTGAATTATCGCATCAGCCGAAAAAGCGGTCGTGAGCCTCTGCTGACAAGCAAAGCTAGGCCTATAGCGAAGCAACATTATTAGGGGCGGTGTGCCTCGTAGAAATTTAACTCACTTTGCATAATGATCTTCATGATTTCGGTGGTGATCCCTTTGCAGTGAAGGATGGGGAAAGTTTGGGGTTCGTAATACCATAGTCTAACTGCATATGCCGTACTAGCATAAGCCGACGATTCTATATTGACACAGACAACACGACCTTTGCGTAACATACATAGTTTTAAAATGGTTTCCGTGATTAGTAGCACTATGTCCATGTAGTATTTGGTTTTAAATTCTAGAGATCAAGTAAATAAGTGCGAAAACTGGAGTAAAATGCCGTGGTTTGGGTTCCTAAGCCGAACCCCTTTTTCCGGGCCACGGGTTAACTGTCTACGATAAGGGCGAGGAAGCACCATGTTCACTAAGTCTCGGCTCATTATTAATACAATTCTATTAACTATAGATCAAACACTTCCTAGTAGTCTATCAGACTTGAAGGAGTATCTTTTTTTTACCCGGGACGGCGTAGTAACCTTTCCATCCCATGTCAGCTTACTCGCTATTATCAGGAGAATTCTCATCCCGCCTGGAAATATCGAGCCTCCTCTCCATGGCTGATTTGTAACACTCAAATTGATCCAGCTCTAAAACCTATTCATCAAGGTTATTCTGTCGAGAACCTTTGCGGCGGGCTGTTAATCCCAGTGATGTGTGTATTGCTGCGTAACACATCTCTGCAGTCAGCTTATCAAATCCTCAGCCTGCTTTCGGCAGGATGCAGTAGGACAGATGTCACGGCATTGGATGCGGCCTTGCCGCGTACATACTCAATTTAGAACTCACTATAGTGACTATCTTCTCGGCCTCGGGCTCTTATATAATGTTGGTCTTCAGCAATTCTCTTGTCATGATGCCAAGTGAAAGCACAGCGCAAAAGCTCATATCTCGATTACTCCTCCAGTCCCTCTTCCTTCCAAGTATTATATACACTGTTTCTTTCATAATAACATATTCAAGCCACACTAGCCTTCCAAAATCATGGCAAAAGTTATGCGAGCTGTATGTAACCCCTATATTCCTCGTCTTTGGTCGAATTGTCACTAACTTAAAGCCTTATAGGTCGATATCAAGAATGGAGCTGGGCCATCGTCGGCTCTCTTCATCAATGAATCCACTCCAGTACCAGAGGTGAAGGCTGGGGAATGTCTCGTCAAAGTGAAGGCCTTCGGTATAAACCGCGGTGATATCTTGCAACGTGATGGCAAGTATCCCGGGATTTCCCATCTGACAAAGACCATGGGTCTAGAGTTTAGCGGCGTGATAGCGCAGCTAGGCGAGGATGACACGGGTGATGAATGGAAGGTCGGTGATGAGGTGTTTGGGCTGCTGTATGGGGGCGGGTATGCGGAATATGTTAATGTCAACCGGAGGATGCTCATCAGGAAGCCCAAGGGGCTCTCTTTCGAACAGACAGGTGGACTCTGCGAGGTACGCTTATCGGATCATCACCCATGAACTTGCCCCTGGAAAACTTTGCTAACAAACTTTCGTTTGACATAGACATGGTTCACTGCGATGCAAGCCCTCCACTTTGTTGGCCAGTACAGCGCCGAGACCACACGCTCGATTGTATGGCACGCGGGTGCATCAGCTGTGTCTGTTGCCGGCATTCAGCTCTCCAAGTACGCCCATCTTGTCCACTCCCCAGATTCACCCGCGCCCAAAGTCTTTGCCACAGCTCGCAAGCAAGACAAGTGCGACTTCATCGTGGAAGAGCTCGGTGCCACGGGTGCGGTGAACATGTCACAGCACCCCGATAAGAAGAGCTGGACGAGCGAGATCAAGACCATGAATGATGGCCAGGGCGTCGACCTCGTCATCGACTTCTTGGGCGGTCCGTACCTCGAGTCGAATCTCGATGTGCTCGCCATCGACGGCAGTATCGTACAGCTTGGCTGGCTGGATGGCCCTATCACACAGGCCAACGTCAACATTGCAGCAATCCTGACCAAGCGTGCCCGTGTCCAAGGGAGTCAGCTCAGGTCTCGCAGCATAGACTACCAGATTCGTCTTCGTGACTTTTTCGAGGCAAATGTGTTGCCTGGGCTGGTGGACGGGCGTTTCAACCACGTTATTGAGCGCGTTGTGCCCTGGGAGCGTGTGAATGAGGCACACGAGCTCCTGGAGAACAACCAGACAAAGGGTAAGGTTGTTTGTGTCATTAGTTGATAAAGTGCATCCGTTTGGGGGGAAAGAATTTATGCATAGGTTTACATCTTTCACACGTATTTGCGCAATATAGAATCAGCTACTTATATCATACTGGTTAAGTAATTAAGTTATAAGCTACGGGAAAGCAGAAAATGGGTTTGTCCAAAGGTTGACATTTGACAAATGAAACATACCTAACCTTAGGTATGCTATAAACAATTGACAAAGTTATTGATATATTTGAAATACCCCCTTTTCCCTTGAGTGTGATTTTTCAGTCCATCAGTCGGCACGGATTTCATGCAAGTCATCATATATCAATGTCTCAAATTTGAACTACTCGTAAGCCCTTCCTAGGTACTAGAAGCAGATACCCGTATAGACAGACGTAGGTGAATACGACTTAATAAGCTATGACTGCAGGTAAGCTTAGTTCGTTTAGACCTCCATAGCTATTAATACTTCTGATAACTGCCCATACTGAGAATCTAGTACTAGATGCTTATTACGATCCTCTCTTGTTTATGAGACCAATATACAACGATATCGACCTTGGGTAAACCTCACCTCCTAGATATCTTACCTGAGAGGATTTCGTACTTTCTAGGTACGGACTTCGATATAGTCGAGCTAGATGCCAATGGGACGACAACAACGCATGAAAATATTGATATAGTAAGTCCCAAAACAGTGGGAAAAGAACTCTTAACTTCAATACAATGTCTAATATTAAAATGCTGGATATACCTCGTTCTATTAAACCAGCCGTGTGTAAGAGGTACGTCAAGTCCATACCCATCATTGGTGTTGGTCTGGTCAAGTGTTACTATTACTGTACACTAGAGCTGCAGTGCGTTTGAAAGAACAACTTAAAAATGTAAGTTGGGAACCAAATTTGGCTATGGTGATTGGCTCGTAGGGTTCGATCTAATCTCCCGACCCGTCGCGTCAGGCCGCGTCAGGCACTGCGAACCTTAAACGAGCACCTAACCTACCTACCTAGTGCACATAAGGTTGCTTGCTATAAAAAATCTTCAACAAGCTAGAGCGCATTGACGCACAGAGCCAATCCACCATAAAGTTAAAAAGAGAAAAAAAAAGAAAAAGGAAAAAAAAAGAAAAAAAGAGAGAACTCTCTCTTATCGCTGTTATCGCTGGTAATCGTCCATCCCACCTTGCAAAGGAGCTCGCATAGAAGAAATTCTTTCGCACCCCCAATTGAATTCGTCCCTCATCAACACCAAAAAACTCCAATCACCAACCAATTCTCATTCTCCAACCCCCGATAACAACACCACCATCACCACCACCACCACCGCTCCCATCGCCCACCACAGACAGACAACATGTCTGCCTCGCTATTCTCCCGTCGCCTCGCCGCCGCCCCGGCCATGCGCACCTCGGTGTCCCGCGCATTCAGCGCCTCGGCCCGCCGCGACATCGCCAGGATCACTCTGGTCGGCAATCTCGCCGGTCCCCCCGAGATCAGAGCCACCAGCACTGGCCGCGACGTCATCGAGTACTCCGTCGCGAGCAACCACGGGTCCAAGGAAAACCGCCAAACCAGCTGGTTCCGTGTGGCTACCTTCACCGAGGAGGGCCCGCGCCGTGACTACATGGCTAGCTTGACTAAGGGGTACGCCTGCTTCTCTCACCAAGACGAATGAATCAATTGAGTAGCTATGTTGTTGGGCTAACCCGTTTTCTCTTTTCGCAATCCAGCACTACCGTCTACGTCGAGGGCGACGCCGTCATGAAGACTTACACCGATGGCGAGGGCAAGACGAGGTCGGCGCTGAACATCTACCAGAGTAAGATATATACTGTTTCGCCCGATCAAGAAATGGAACCTGAAATGTGATGGACCGTCCACTAACGAAGCGCCCAATCCCATAGGATACATGGAGGTTCTCCGCCGCCCGACACCCCCTAGCGAGTAAACAGGATACCGCAGACGCGGCAGCGTGTGTATTATAGGATGAAAAGGGATATATAGCAGGGTGGAAGGGAGACTCGGAAACAAGAAGAAAAAGACCCAGCGGCGACAAAAGCTAGTTAGCTACTACCTACCTGTCTACCTACCCACCGCCTATTAGCTGCCGGGTCTACGATACCAAAATATAAAAACTAGGAACCAAACTTGGCAACCGTCCTGACTTTCGTTTTCTCCTCCCCTGAACCGTCATCCCAACCCATAGCACCCAAGCTAGCTAACTACAACGGCGCGTGGTGGATGGGAGCCTCTCCACTCTTCCCTACGAGCCCTCGACATGTAATCTTCTTAATTTTGCCTGTCTGCTTTCTCGCAGAGGATAGAATTCCTTTTCCCGCCGCCCCCCCCTTTCCCCCTTATTCCCTTATATGTGTATGGTGCAAGGGAAAAGAGGTATGGCTGTACGATATCATGGATCGACACGCGTCGAGTGGGAACGTCAAATCTCGGAGCTTGTATTGAATGTAGACATTTTTTTGTCTGGGTCTGTACCTTGATGTCTCTTGTTTTACAGATGTCACGTTAGTTCCGATGTTCTTAGCCAAAGAAAATATGACCGGCAGCCGTTTGGTAATCCCTTATTCTAAGTTAAGACTATTCTTGCTAAAGTGGTATCAGGTCGGACTGCGGAGATCAGGTAACGATAGAAACGAGGTGAGTGTATTTCCTTGTCCCCTTCATATCTTTGCCGCCAACATCATAAGACCCAGATAGCAAGAGAGGGAAAGTAATAAAAGAGTAAAAATAAAAATAAAAATAAAAAATAACGATCTAGCTCAACCGATTTGCAGGAGTATATACATCGAGTTCGTTTATGCCCACTTAGGTTGTCAGGACCCTGAGCTCCATCTACCTGAATCTCTATATCGTCCACGCCCTAGCCTCTGACCTCTCTACCAGATGAACGGTTCCGGTGACCATACGCCCCAGCCTATCTCTAAAATAGGAGGCATCGTGGTATCCAGGTCTAACATGTCCCTACCCTACGGGCTCTTCCTCTCTGGCAGAAGAGCCAGGATCTCGACCGAGAGGTCGCAACAAGCGACGCTAATCAACGCGAAAGAATGCGCCCCCTTAACGTCACAATAAATGCGCGGTATTCAATTCTGCGGATATCAATCCAGGCCTAGAACGCACTGAACAAACACGAACCGTCATCGTCATCTCCATAGATCAACCACCATAAGATCTCCAGAACTAAACCATGCCGGCAAACCCGAAACCTCCCTCCTTTTTCCCCATAGAATCCCAACCCCCTACCGACAACAACACTCCTCCCTCCCTCCCTCCCTCCTTTGCGTCACTCTCCCGAAACCTTTCTTCTTTTCCCCTGGCCCCCGATCTCCATAACCCCTTCCTCTCCCTCTCCCTCTCCCTCCTCCATCTCTCCCACGCGGCGGCGCTTTCTTCCAGTGCTACTACCCCCGCTGCCGAGAGCGCTCGTCTTCCCCGCCCACGCCCCGAAAACTCGACCTCCGCGCGCTCCAGCGGCTCCACAAACACGCTCCTGAAGAGGCCTGCCCTCCCCCCCGTACTCTCGGACGCGCTCCTCCGCTTCGCCGGGGATTCTTTACTGTTGCGCTCGGGTGGTGGGGGGGCGGCACCGAGATTCTCGTCCGCAGAGCCGGGTGCGTGTCGCCGTTGATCGGCGTCCAGGCCCTGCTACTAATACTGATGCCGGTACTACTCTCGGCAGAATGGGAAGCGCCGTGGCGCTGCTTCTGCTGTTGTTGGGGCGCTGCGGGGTTTGCGCGGGCCACGGGAGCCCGGAACCAGCCCTTGGGGGGAGTGCGGAGCGGAAGAGGCGCGGGGCCGAGGTTGGGCTTGGCGCGGGTAACGGCAACAGCAGCAGTAGTACTAGACCGGGACCCGTTGCGCCGGTCCGTCGGGGGCGGCGTGCTGCTGCTGCTGGAGTACGGGGCCCGCTTCGGGCGGGAGGGGGGAGGGAGGACCTCTTCGCTGTCGGAGATGGTGGCTTGGCTGTCGGGGGTGCTGGGGCGGGGCGGAGAGGCGCGGGATGGAGATGCGGCGCGTATGCTACGGGAAGAAGGAGCCCGGGGCTGCTCGTTCAGCAGGAGCTTGATGATGTCCATGGGACGGACGTAGGTGGTGGTGCGATAATGGACTCGGGGGCGGGGCGGGGCGGGCTACGACGAGTCTGGTTGTGGGTGGTGGTGAGGAAAGGTAGGTATCTGGTTTGTTTCCTAGACCTGGTTAAAATAATAATAAAAATTCAATATGGTCTGGTAGGCCGAAGAGATACGACGGTGTGAATGGGGACGGCGGAAGAAGAAGAGAGAGAAAAAAAGAGATGTAGGGCCCCAAGTACGTTGGTTTGCTTCGTGGCCGGCGGCGTGTTCAATTCACTCGTTAGTAAAGGGGTGGATGAGCTGCTTTTCCACGAGGTAGAAAGTGTGAGGACAGGAGCGAGGGGAATGGGTTTGCGACTTCCAAGTTGCCAGGAATGCACGTCCTTAGCAGGTGGCTCGAGGTTTGAAAATCGATGAAGCAAGTCCTCTAACTTAGATGGATAGATAAGACTTTGCTTTGCTAGGTCACCGGGAAAGAAAGATGTGAATCACTCTTGGGGGGGCAGAGGCAGAGAGACTTTGTGGTGCTGGGTTTCGCACTAAGATTTCGACGGAGAGGAGTGAGTCGAGATATACATGTTTTTTTTTCTTCCTAGGTGATGTACTCAAGTTAGCAGTGAAGTAAATAAAAGATAGGACCTCATCATAGGTTGCTGGGTGCTGGTTCCTGGTTGCTGGGAAGCCGAGCAAAGCACTGACATAATTATCACCAGATGGGCTGGAGAAGGCGTGAACAAAGTATGTAGTAGGATAAGCTACGTATTTGCCCTTGTAGTTTTCGCGCAGCAGCGTTGTCGTAGCAATATCCAGGTGTATTGTTAATTTAAGAGGTGATGGGATTTGACGAAACGAAACGAAACGGGCTTAAATACGATGGTGCAATATCGAGGTGTATACAAACATAGAAATTCATCCTGAGGATACAGCCAAAAGATTGCAAGAGTAATTTTCATTCGTTATATACGTGCCTATCGTAGTGTTCTCCTATACAGATGTATTTAGATGGCTAAACACCACATCGAATGCTCCTTCCTAGTCATGACCTCTGGGGATCTAGACTAAAGTACAGCTATCCATACATCCATATCCCGCCGCCACGCCGCCCTCTTCACTCTGGTCTCCCTTCGTGCGGAGAAGATACCCGGCTTGCTCGTTGTGCGATATCTTCTTGGTATTCTGGTCCCAGATACATGTGCCATAGATCCCGAGCTCACAGATCACCCCTCCGTGTTCCAGCTTTCCGGTCCTGAGGATAGTGTTCCTGATTGGGGGTGGGGTGATCAGCTCCATGAGAATATAGGAAGGCCAGTGAGATTCCGGTATCGTCTTTAAAAACTGAGGTATCGCGGACCGATAGATGTTGTTCCCACCCCCTTCTCTTTGAGGCTTGAGGACATAAGCCTTGCAAGTCTCGGGATCAGTAGCAAGTTTCCGCGCCTTCAGGCCACTCTCTGTCTCGTCTAAGGGATATATATTGGTAAAGGTACTCAACAGGTCGGATACGGATGCCGTGCCGTTGGAAATATAACGCCCAAGCACGGAAGGGTTCGATGGGGTTTCTGGCGTCGCTAGAACTTGCTGGACCTTCTTTGTGCCAGCAACCTGAGTCAAGACTGTCGGGCACTTGATAGCTGCTGAGCGTTCCAGATGATAGCGAGCCTCCCAGGCCGACTTGTCGGGATAATCATCAGGGCCATACCCACATCGCATATAAATCACAGAAACCTCAAAGGTGTGGGTGGGTAGTTGCGGGGGTCGATATAGTAACTGACGTCCAGACCCCTCGGCTATGCTGGTGTGCTCCAACGTCTGCGCAAACGGAAGTCGGAAAACGGGAATTGACGGTTCCCGAGACTGCTGGAGTTCGTATTCAATGTGCCGCTGGTCGAACACATTTCTCTCACCACCTTGGACGAGAAAAATAACACACTTTTGGTAACCGGTAATAGAAGGCCCATAGTCAATAAAGGCTTGGCGAATTCCCGAGGCTAATCCAGAGGCGCTGCTGTTGGGGGGTAGCTTCAAAGAACCTTGCTTGATGGATTTCTCTAGCAACGGGTACTCGGTAGATGCGAGATAGTTATGGAGCAAGGATGTCTGCGACGAAAGTCCACCAAAAGAGGCAGCGATGGTGTTGAACTCTACTTGCTTGATCTGCGGAGCCGAGTCTGCATGTTCCTGATGGACCATATAGTCGGAACGGAAAAGCCCCAGGGATATAGGCTATGAATAAGTTAGTCGTGACGTGAGAGAAGAAGGACAGACAACGCAGCCCAAGATACGACAAACCTGAACATAGCCCTCGGCTTTAACGCGAAGATGAACTTTCCACAATTCTGTTATGAAGGTGTCGCTGTCTCCTATTCTGCGGCCTATTAGCGCCTCAGCAAAATGAGACCTACGACCTTGCTGATGGCCTTACTCCTTCACAATATGGGCCAGGAAGTCTTCATCTTGACTAATAGAGGCGTAGAGCTCGTTATAAGTCCGTTGGACGGCAATTCCCTGATCGAAGCAGACCTTGGGGAACGGGCTGGGAAATAAAGTGACCGGAACAGCAGTAGAGAGGATGCCAGCAGGATCCGCCTCGGCAGAGATGACGGCGGGGGGCGGCCGGACGGTAAGTCCATGAGCCAAGGCCCAGTCTTTGGCGACCTCGGTTAACCTGTCCCCTTCGGCGGGCGTCACCTCGGGAGGGTAGCTAGCAGCCATGGTCGACTCTGATATCTAGGACCCCCACAAGCGGATTTTAGATGTAGCTGACCCTGGATATACCTAGATATCAGTCAATCGAGATCGTCTGAGGGTAGGTAATTATGGGGATGAGGTGGATTTGCATGGCCTACCTAAGAGTTTTGGCAGCAGGATCAATCAAGGGAATATATACGAGTGAGATAGCTAGATGTTAGTATATCATATCGGAGATGGTTCAAGTTGATGTAGGGAAATGGGTGTGAAGGAGGTATTTGATAAGTCGCTACCAGGTAGGTACTAAGGTTAGGATTATTAATAGTACCTGTTAAGGTAAGATCTGGAATTAGTAGTTACATTCTACACGGTATTGCTTATGAAATCATGTTCACTTGGTAAGTACGCTATTAATGAGGTACATATTAGTACATAATAGACGGGAGCACTTACCTTATTAAATACTAACGCATTACCTACTTATGTCCAAGCATGTAACCCCTCCAACTCACGTGACATTCAATAACTCCGTACCCCTCCTTGAGGTCTCTGTGTACTAAATTACCTAATACACCACCAGGCTTGCGACTGGACTCCGCCAGCCCGCGTCGCGCAACAAGGCTCCTACCTAATCCACCTTGTGTAAACGCGTGCGCCTCAAATTTACATTTAGGTAATCTACATACCTACTACCTACCTACCTATCCACCTAGGTTACCTATTTACCTACTAACCTAGGTAAGCTGAGTAGCACGTCTCACTTTTTGCATCGCATGTCCGTTACGAGATGCATTAGACCGATACTCATTCAACAGTCAATACCTAGGTGTCTAACGCTTCTTCACCCACACACCCCTCCTTCTGCACCCTATTTCCTACATCCATCAAGTAGGGGGGTTACTAGGCCTGAGATCCGTTCAAGACCAACCCACCTACCTACATATCTAGGTATCTAGGTTAGGTACGAATCTGCGGATCATCTCTGGGCTCCTTTATTACTTAGGTAATACTTACGAAGCTGACAACGTAAATCATCCAGAATCCAGGTAACCAGGCCAGTACCTCGCTTCACAAGCCTATCAATGTGCCTCTGATCAAGTGAGCTGGGCTTCTACGGGTGTCATGGATGACCCGTTGGATTGGGACGTTGAGAGGGTGGTACGGGAGCTGTGCTCCCCTAACCGGACATGGACGCCGTCCTCCTCCCTTCTGAAATTCCCACCCCTTGATCAGCTGGAGGCGCATCTTCGCACTCATGAGGTGGATGGCGAGGTTCTCCTTACATATGACCATGCAGACCTCTGTGCCGAGCTGGGTCTGAAAATCTTGAAGCATAAGTCTTCATTAAAGAATGCCGTTCAAGATATTCGTCTGCTCAGTCCAAAATACCGTCTTCGTCTGAAGCGACAAGCTTCTGATTTTGAACAAGACTCCCAACCTGCAGAAAACACGGACACCCTAGCAAGTGGACCGAGTAAGCATGCTACTCCTGTCATGGAACAAGAGGGAGAAGGCTCATTGACTCGCCCGGCGTCACATGCATCGCATGAAGCTTCTCATTTTGGTACGGGCGCACCTACGCCTGTTCCTAAAACCGACGACTCTTCTCTAGTCGCAGAACAGCCACCGCTCAAGAAACGACGTATTGCCCCGATGGTGCTTTCAACCGACGTCGACCCGAACATACTACGCAACATACCTACCGAGGCTGATGTGATTTCCTCGCAAAACGGACCGGCTCTAGTCCCGGACGATTCAACGACCCTCGACTCAGCTAATCAATACCTTGGGAAAGATGCTATTACTAGGGTCGAAATTCTAGACGATACCAGTTACGCGGACATGAATCTATTTCAGGAACCTGTTTTGCCTCGTGGGCGGTTCTTGCAGTTGCATCGACTTATGAAGCGCCACCTGTTGCGAGGTAAGAATTATCAAAGTGGTCTCCTAGTCAAATCGGACGTGGTCCCTGGCGCGGATAACCCAGACCATAATGAAGTTCTGCCACTATATGGTGACTCCGATGAAGATTGTGATTCCGACACTTGGAAGGAAGTGGAGGCCGAAGAACGAGAAAGACTAGCGCATCCTATTCGACCGCAAGGCCTCACCGCTGAAGAAGTCAACACTATAGTTGACGAGACAATAGAGCGTATCACCTCAGATTGGAAAGAGTATAAGCTTCCCAAAGTTATGCGTACGGCTAATCGGATTTGGAATGAAGCTCGGAGATTTGGACTTAAAAGAAATATCGAAAAAGTCCAGAATGATCTGAAACACTTCGAGGCTCGAATTGCGAAATATCGTGAAGGATTTCAAGAACCTGGGCAGAAGTGGCGCAATGCAGCCGAATTAAAGCACACTGCGGCTATCTTGGAACAAACCCTTATGGACAGGGAGTACTCTTCGTGGCTCCTCAATGTTCTCACCTTGCCGAATGAGCCTCCAAGGGTGGCGCCTCCGCTCCAAAAATCCGCTAGAAAACCCCGAGCGCCGCGTCCTGCCGTGGAGGACGACGAGGAACTCTTGACGACTGATTCCGAAAACGGGCTTGACGATTTTGTCGTTGAGGATGACGATGAGGATGAACGTGGATCACCCATGGACATTGTAGAAGATGCTTTACCAGTCCGAGATAATTTCGTCGACGAGGGAGATCAAAGCCCAGTGCCTGTGGACCTCACTCAGGCCAGTGGTCCTGGCACGCCTTCCAAATCTCACGACTTTGATGTTGTCGACTTGACCACTCCTTCGAAGCGAACTTTTACACCTAGCGCCCAATCCAGCTCTAAAGGAAAGAGACCTGCCAACAGACTTTTCTCCCGAAGTTCTACTGGTCAAACCTCATTTTCCAGGCATCAAGGCGGACAATCCAATTTAATCATGTCTATCAATGATCTTGACTCTGCGGGAAAAAAGGTCGCTCTTACGCTGTCGGACTTGGACCCCATATATATATCCCTTATATTCTCGATGGCCACTAACCTTCCAGCAAATGAAATCTGGTTGGATTTTATGCTTCCAGTGTTAGACCGCGGGGAATTCCCCCGAGCCCCTTACAACACCATGGAGAGGAAAGATGCCTTTGTCACATATAACCTGGTCCGTTTATTCGAAATGTACAAGGACGATGCTGTCTACCGATTCAGCCGCTATAAGAAACTGGACGAATCAGGAAAACAAAGGATTCGGGACCTTCAATCCAGTGATAATGCACAAAAGTTTGAGACTTTTATTAGTTTTCTCGTCCGACTTTCTGACCGGTTTGACTGGTATCCGTCCGAAGATCGTATGGATGCCCGGACACCGACTGTTCCAGTGATAAAGGAACAGAAAGATCAAGATACCAGATCTACGGAGTCAAGTGACTCCGATGCCGGAAGCGATATGAGTACTAATGATGATGATAATGAGCCGTCCTCCTCGAAAAAGCGCAAACGTAAGAAGTTAGTTCGCAATCAAGAAGCTGCCAACCTCCGAGAGACCGACCAAGTGCGAATAGCAGAGCAAGCACGCCGACGACAGATCCTGCGTGAAAAACTTAGTCGACTCCAGGCATCAGGTGAAATGGGTCCTGGCAGTCAGACAGCTATGATTATCAACGAAAGCAAGAGAGATGATCAAGGGTTCATCTACGTGCATACAGAAATTGCAGAGCGTATCAAGGAGCACCAAGTATCCGGAGTAAGATTTATGTGGAATCAGATCGTGGATGCTGAGACAAGGCAAGGCTGTCTGCTGGCCCATACTATGGGCCTCGGAAAGACCATGCAGATCATCACTCTCTTAGTGACCATTGCACAAGCGTCACACTCCTCGGATGCAACAATCTCCTCACAAATCCCGGAGGAACTGCGAGTATCACGGACATTGATACTCTGCCCTTCTACTCTGGTCAACAATTGGATGGACGAGCTGCTCTTTTGGTCCCCCGAAGGGCACCACCTTGGCCCATTCTACAAATTAGATTCAACAAATAGTATCGACGAACGGCAACACACTATTCAAACTTGGGGTGGTCGTGGCGGCATTCTTATCATTGGCTACCCCCTCTTCAAGAGATGTATGAAGCATCAGCATTTCGCGAAGATCTTACATGAGAACCCAAATATCGTGGTCGCCGATGAGGCACACATGCTGAAAAATCCGAGATCCCAATTGCACGAGACAACAGCCAACTTCAGGACCAAAGTCAGAATAGCCTTGACGGGCTCCCCCTTGGCAAATAATGTCGAGGAGTATTATTCTATGATTAATTGGGTTGCCCACAATTACCTCGGTGATCCTCGCGAATTCCGCGCACGATATAGTGAACCCATCAAAGTCGGTCTCTCCATCGATAGTACAAGTCATCAGCGCAGAAAGGCTCTGAGGATGCTACACGTTTTGAAGTCAGAAGCCGCACCAAAGGTCAGCCGTATCACGATTTCGGTCTTGAAGAATGATATACCTACCAAAAAAGAGTTTGTGCTCATGGTGCCCCTTACTCCCCTACAGAGGAGCGCATATGAAATGTACATTACTCATCGGGGACAAGAGAAAACCAGTACTGGAACTTTCGCCGCCACAGATACACTAGGTCTTATCTGTTCCCATCCATTCGTTTTCCTGGCCAAGTTGAAAGAGCTGAGACGAATCCAGAAGAACGGGAGCATTAACAACAATTCCCAGAATGGTGATGGATCTGTAAACATCACCTTACCCCAGAAACTCATTAGCGATGAAATGGCTCTTCTACGTAACGCCGAACAGAATAAAGATGTGGATGAATTGACACTATCTCGGAAGATCCCCCTACTTTTTGCCATTCTTGAGGAGTGCAAGAAGGCACGCGACTCGGTTCTTTTGTTCTCTCATCAGATTGGGACTCTTAACTATCTGGAGCGGGCGCTTCGGAAAAAGAAGTACTCCTTTCTGCGGCTAGATGGAAAGACCCCAATGAATGAACGTCAGACCCTAGTCAAGGACTTCAACAAAGGCGGCGTTGACATATTTCTCATTTCCACATCAGCCGGTGGTCTAGGACTCAACATCGTAGGAGCCAACAGAGTAATCATATTTGATGTCAAGTTCAATCCCCAAGAAGAACAACAGGCAGTTGGACGAGCATACCGAATCGGGCAGAAAAAGCCGGTGTTTGTCTATCGCTTTGTCTGCGGGGGTACTTTCGAGGAGAAGTTATTGAACCAAGCCATCTGGAAGATGCAATTAGCTTCTCGAGTAGTTGATAAAAAGCACCCCATCCCGAAAGCTCAGCCGTTCAACGAGGGCTTCGATATGCCCAAGGAGCCTGAACAGAAAGACCTAAGCGAACACCGTAACAAAGATGCTGTTCTAGATAAAGTTCTAGACAACTACGAAACAAGTATCAGATCTATTACCATGATGGACACCTTTGAAGAGGAAGCACTTGAAGATGCGGAGTTGACGCCCGAGGATCGCCTTTTGGCTAATGAGATCATTCGTGAAAATGAAGCCCGGAGACTAGGAAAACCTATTCCTCATCATCACGGCTTATCGAGCGGATATGAGAATGGGTTGCAGGGAAGTCAAGTTCGATCTGCTATATATGCCGACACATTTGTCCCAGGTACGGGATGGGAGAGGCACCAAAATGCCAACAGCCCTCAAGCTTCTAACGGCGACCCAAAGGTATGATTGTCTAATCGCCAAGTTGATGTTAAATATACCTCCCTACTGACGTGTCCCAGCATCTCGAGCAGGTTCTCCACAGATTGTCGTCGGACCCTGGGAAGTCTCACCGGGTAGACGACCGAAGGGCTGTAGAAGCTGTTATGGAGCGTAGGAAAGCCCAACAACAATCTTCGCAACCTGCTAAACCCGGCCTCCCCAGTTGGGCCAAAGATGCTGTGAATAGGGCTACGATAACCCCTAAGCAGGGACACATCGCCCCGCCTTCCTCCTCGACACCGTCTCAGCCTACCCCGATCCCACGTCCGTCCGCCAAGGACCCTTTTAAGTGTTGACGTACGACTCCCGAGTGCCGGAAATCTTGTACATGGCACAGTTTCTCTCTCACACTATCTCATTTCTGACTCTTGCCCCCTTTTTCTCACACCCTCGTCCCTCCATCTATCTATCTGTGCATCTTCGCAGCTCTGGTTGGTGGTATAGATGGCATCTCGGCATTTATTGCTTTTGGCGTTCTGTGGGGACGTGATTTTCTTTTCCTTTCCTCTTTTCGCTCTCGCACATTTACTTGCATTCCCCCAAGATACCCGCGAGGTTTACGAGAACAGATGGACGTTATTTTCTTCTTTCTTTTCTTTTTTGTACTTGCTTTTGCTAGGGTACCTGCTGTGGTTATGTAAATGCATTTCTTCTCCCCCTCTCCCCCCTCTCTCTCTCTCAGCATGTGTGATAGAGGGGAAGGAGGAGGAATAGAGGCTAGGGAAAAGAAGGGTGGAATAAAATGCGGAAGGGAGGCTGGCTGCATCAGGGGTCTGATTTGAGGAGAGATCTTTGAGAAGGGGGGGGGAAACCTGGCGGGGTGGTTCGTATCATCATCGACGAGGTAAGAGATGAGGGGGTGAGAAATTAGAGTTAAGAGGGTTTGGTCTCTCTCATAGAACGAATATGTTTTACCTCCGGGTAGATTGTATGGTCCCTGCGGCAGGCCGATTCGTACTACTCTCGCATTCGGGGGGGGGGGGGGGGGGGGGGGGTGAATCTCGAGTAGGTAGATACGGGGCAAAATCAGATCAGTTAAACTCCTCCATGATGGCACAAAACTTGCGTCCCGGTAAATAATTTTCTTTAAATTTTTTAATGTCTTTTTTAGTCTCGCTTCCCGTTTTTGGTGATGGGATGTTTTATATCCCAATCGTGGTGTGTCGCACCTTACTTTAATAACTACCTACCTACTTAGTACCTATTGATGTAAACATTTACGGGAAACCAGACCTGTATTTTGCCACGTAAGTCCTTCAAAATACCTAAAAAGGTTATGTTATGTTATGTTATGCGTGACATTAATGGTAGTAATAGTTGGGATTTTTTTTTTTCTCTCTGCTCTTGTAAGTAGGTAGGTAGGTATTCTGGATGTGCTGGGGGAGCGTAAAAAAAAAATTTTTTTATGTTTTCTAGAAATATTAATCTGGAGAGAGGGAGGGAGGGAGGCATGGGATCTAGTGCCATCTAGGCTGGCGGCTTCTGTGTGGTTGTGAGAGGTTTACCTATACGACGCCATTTTTTCCTTTTTTTCTTTTCTTTCTTTCTTTCCTTCTTTCTTTCTTTCTTTCGTATAGGCTAGGCACGTAGGTAGGTAGGTTCATAAGTCGCAATACGGCAGTACACTGTCACATACGACCACAGGACTCAGAATATTCGGCATCCCGTCCGCTCTGCCCTAGACAAGCTGGGTACCGCCAGATTAGTAGTTGGGTCGGTGACGACCAGCGAATCCCTGGTGTTGTATGTTTTTTTTTCTGCCCTTTCTCTTTTCTTTTTCTTTTTTCGACTTCTTTAGTCCGGGGTAACTTTTTCGTGGGCTTGGTTTCGGTTTGAATACATGGAACTTACGTAGGTAAATATGTCAATATCAAATACCTCGTGCAATCCCAAATTGTAATATAGTGAACTCCACATAGAAACGTTGATAACTTTGTTTCTATTCATTTTCTATCAATCTCTCTGTCTGCCTTTTAAACCAATAGCTCTATTGATCAAGTCAATATACACCATATTCACGTTGACCAACGGTGAGAGAGTATCTTGTGCTATTCTGTGTTCAGCACTTGACTCTTCCTTCTTTCTAGTTTATCATTTCTTGCTCGTGACCTCCTACCATTACTACTACTACCTACCTACTACCCATACACAAGACAGGGCGTTAAAATCCAAAAACAAAAAAAAAATCAAGGCCTAATGCTAGGATTAAATACAAACGATGAATTCGATTTATACATCAGGCCCCTACCTATTGATGTAGGTTAAATCTTTTAAAATGCGGCGGGTTTCCGACTTATGCTTAACAATGGGAACTTAAGGATGAAGAATACCAGGCATTAGCCGCTGTTCTATAGGTAATTGTTGTTTTCATGATGAATTGAAACGCCCAAGACAATACAATAAACAGTTATTCGATAAAATTAACCAATGAATTTCTTATAAAACACAATCCACATTAAAACAGATATAGCAGAGTACCTATATAAAGCGTTTTTGCTAGCAAAAGCAACAATGACTAGTATTCATCAGTTTTGCGATGAGGTGGATTACCTAGGTACGTAAATATTTCCTTCTATTTTTCTTCTCACAAGAGACTCGAAAGTAAGTCCACGCTACAAGCGAGCAGACCAACGTGATCACATTAATATATCTTTCATTTCATTGTTTCGTTCTTTTCTTTTTCTACTACATCCCCATTCTCAGCCCCACTCCCTCCTCCCTTTTCTTCCTTCACCCCTCCCCTTTTCTCTTTTGCCCCTCTCCCCTATTTCTTCCCAATCCATGAATAAACACCTCACCTACCCTCAATATCCCTATGCCTTCCCTCTAGCAAAATGTTTATTATCTTAAGACAGGCGGAACACTATGCAACCCGCCCAGCTAGCGAAGAAAAAGAGGGGGGTGGGCAGGGGAAAAATACAATCCCTTTCCCCAAATCGAGTTGAAAACAAAAACCAGATCCATCATTACCAAGCCCATAGCACCTTATGATGCAGCACCCTCGCACCTAGCCTCTCAAACTCAAAGGGGGTAATCCAGCTATCATTAGCGGGCAGCTTGGCGAAGACACTGGCGCCCTTCCACGTGACGACCTGCTCGTCCATGTCGCGGGCGCTGCGCGACACGAGGATGCGCTCTGAGAGGTCGGGGCGGCGCGCGCGCAGCTTCTCCTCAAGCGTCTGCGTGAACATGGGCGTCTTGGAACCACCCCCCACCACCATGATGCTACCGAGGTAGTCGCGCAGCTTCTTGTCGTCGCCTTTGGCCGCGTTCTGGATGCTCGTCAGGATCGCGATATCGAGCGGCGCCACCGGCAGCACCGCGTCACGCTCCGCCGCCAGCGACTTGGCGCTGCGCGCAGCCGAGTCCACGAACATGCCCGGAGGCGGCGCCGGCGACATGCCGTTGCGCACATTGGAGCCATTGGGGCCGCTGGGAGCAGGACTGCCGGTGCCGGTGACGGTGCCGTTCGCGCCAAAGTGGAAGGTTGGTGGTACAGGGGTCGATGTTCCCTCAGGGGCAGGTGAAGCTGCAGCCGACCCGCCGGGCGTGCCGTTGAGTTCTCCGCGCGAGAGGAAGTTAAACGGCTGGGCCTTCTCCCTACTAGGGGTTGCGAGGTTGGGGTCGGATGGCCCAGGGTTAAAGCTATTAGCGCTGGAGACCACAGAGGGCTTGATCAAGGCGAGGATGGCAAGTTGAGCGGCAGATGCGGGATCATCGGGTATATCGACGTCGTAGGCGTTGTATGAACGGTCGATGAGCTTACGTCGACTGCGGAGTTTGACTGAATTGTCAAAGATGGCAGGGTCATAGAACCCCATTGGGGCAAGGATGACTTCGTCATACGTCTTGAATTGATACTTGTAGGTGGGTTGGTTGGGAGCGCGGAGATGGAATTGATATAGCTGTACCGAGATGTCGGCTTGTGACATTGTGCAGTGCTTGATCTTAAGTTCCTCGGCTAGTAGGAAGTCGTACCGTCTTCGAAGGTTGATGTCTTGGTAGGGGAAGTTATCGTATAGCATCATCTTGATAAACGTTTCGGTCACATCGTACCCGCCGTATTTCAAGTTGATGCGCGAATCCTCTATGCACAGCCCATCTTCAACACATGCGATCGACGTCTTTTGGGCCCCAACATCAACGACACAAGCTTGCGTATAGCCTGCCCCGAAGGTCGCGGCCATGCTCTCCTGTATGAAACATATCCTACTGAATTCAAACCATGTCATGCAGGACTTCAAGACCAACTCGACATATCGTTTGTCGTACAGGTCCGGGATGACGAACACACAACTGTAGTTCTTCCAGGTGCTGCTCTTTGTCAATCCAAGCTCCTGTCTTATAGCCTTGTCTAGCAGGGTCTCGAAGTCATCGTATAGATGCTCGGCCGTCGCGTAATCATCCTCGTTCAGCCAACCATGCTGTATGGGCCACCAGAGCTTGAATTTTGGATTCGAGTCGTCGGGGACACGCTGGGCAGCGTTGCCAATGAAACACGATGCTACGGAATCGGGGTCCTCCAAGGTTTTTATGTCGGTCCAATCAATCTGTAGGGGATCGTTGTGCAATGGTATCTCTTCCGACTCAGTCCGTCTGTTATAGTTGACCACCAGCTCCTTCGAGTTGGGCAGAACCTTGCGCTTGCCGGCGCGCATTTCCACCTTCAGATCATTAGACATCTTCTGGTATTTCTTGGACCACTCCTCTCCATACTGCTGCTCCGTGGTTTTGGCCTCGAACTGGCGGCGGGGCAATGCTTCGTACATCTCGGACTCGGTCTGGGGAAATCTGGTGGCGACGGCCATGGGTATTGTCTTGGGTAAAGCATCACTGGCAAAACCTATACGCAGGTTCTGGCTTCCTGGGTGTATGACGATGACCTTGGAGGGATCGGTGCCATCGTTAGGGGTCGCAGAGACCTCCTCGGGCTGGAGGTCAGCAACAGGTAGGGGAACTTCAGCGTGGCCATTTCTTGCGAGGGCTCTATCGCGGTCCTTAGCTGTCTGAACGAGTCTGTCGCGCGTGGCTTCGGCTTGCAGTCGTAATGCGAGGACCTGGTCATCCCGTTTCATGTAATCACTGCGAAGTTCAATAAATGGTCAGCCTGGCCACCGCCATCATCACCACCACCACTACCACTACCACCCTCGCGATCCTCCCCTCGCGCCAGGCAAGCACAAACATACGTGTAATAATTCTTCTGGTTGATGGGGGTGACATCTGGCCAGCTCGTCTGCTTCATGCCATTGTCGGTTCGCTCGAGTCCTGTTTTTGCGGCAAGAGAGACACCAATTATTAGTTGCTGTTCATTCAGATGGCGATGGTTATGGTTATGGATATGGATATGGATATTGTGATGATGATGATAATAATAATAATAATGGTTTCGCACCTTCACGCAGGAGAACGCGCTCGCTCACTTTACCGACCATGGTGATTACGTCTCGCAGCACTCACGATGATGCGATGGTGTTCTCCTAGTAACATTGGGGGGTTGGGTGGTGGAGGATGAGGAAAAGGATTTGGTGTTGGTTTTGGGGATTTAAATCACAATGGCCGAGTTTATTATTGCATGTTGTTCACCACAAGGAATTTGGTTCTAAGTTGCCGCTTTTGCTTTTGCGGTCTATCGATTGAATGATTGATTGAATGATTGAGTTTGGCTTCAGAGCTCGCGCCTTCCCGTCTCTTGCCAGTGCCTGCCAAAGTCCTTACAAGTTACAGGCGCGTCCAGTTGGGTTCCCCCAAAGATCGCTAAGTTCAGTAGGTTAGGTAAGTTAGTACTAGCACTACCTACCTAACTAGACTCGTTATAGCCTAGCATCTCGGTAGCCGCTAGAATATTTTATCCTATCAGTGATCTGATAAGACTTGTACTACACTAAATTGGAAGAACTTCAAGTTGCGGGAAGTTCTAGAGCTTGGGACCTAGAATGACCTATGCACAATTAGGTAAACCCTAACGGGCTGCTGCTACCTAGGTACATAGGCAGGTATGTATGTACGTAGTAGTACCGACTCAGCCTAACTACAGTTAGGTAGTAGTAGGCTGTCACTTGAAACCGAAACCAGGTCATCTAATGTGCACGGGTGGGGTTTTCTCGGTAGACACCTGCAATTGCTACCTACTACACCCACTAGGTACCTATAGGTATGGAGTATAGGTACGGTAACATAGGCCACCAGTTGGCATCGGACTTACGTACCCTGTACCCCCTCGATTAAAAAGTTAAATTCCATACCGTAACCTCATCTCGCGCCTTGCCAACCTAATCAGACCTTCAACATTTTCCATTACAAAACTCATTTCTTCAAACATTCCAATTTTGTTTTCCCTATTTTCCCAATTCTCCTCCTGTCGACCAGGTACCTAGTCTCTACTCCTCAGCACTAACCTACAGGTGGCTCGGTACAATTAAAGAGAGTAGCAGTTTCATTTATTAGTCTGATGACTAGACAAAGACTGCTGAAAACATCAGCATCTTGATGGCGTTTGCATGAAAGACGACCTATTTGACAATTTCCCATCAGTCTCTTGACTGCTACCGCTATGACGAGCCTCTAAATTACCTTCTCACTACCTAAGTTGCTGGCTGTCAGATCAAAACGCCGACGGATACCTAGCCGGAGTCATATGACTTGGTGGTTTTCAAAAGTACATCAGGTAACCTGCCTATCTACATACCTATCTAGGTACTTATTCATCTACCTAGTGTAGGTGTGTACTACCTACTAGGTAGGCAATCGGGGTGCTTGTTGCGGGTATATCCCGCCGCTATAGATGACGTAGCTTGTCCCCTTACCTGCTTACGTCTACTCCGTACACTCCTCCTAACTACTATTACCTTACCTACATACTCACTACCACCACCAAGTGATACAGCCACGACACCACTTACCACTTTCCTACACTACCTACACTAAATAAGTAACTGGAACCTAACTACTTACCTACCAGCTTTACCCACCTTAGATTAACACAAGCTCCATCACCATATGGAATAATCATACTCTAGAATTTACTGCCCCTCATCTCTCTTCTGTAAATTAGCATCACATCCTCAACGCACTTCCTCTACACTCAGACCTTGGAGTAATCTCACGCCATGGCTCCCATTCCTGTTTATACCGACAGCCCTATCTCGGCTGCTAAACCTTCTGGGGTCACACCCAAGACGGACGCACCCGCGGAGCAACCACCATCAACAGCTCCCAGACCTACAGCGGCGTCATCTACAATACCCATACAGGCTTCTTATCCCCAAGCCCGACCCGGTGCCGCACCATCACTCCCCACACCAACTCCTACCTATACAGCCACTGCTGGTCCCGCACCCCCTCAGCCAGGACCTGTTCCTGTCAGCGTCCCACCACCGCCGAGGGCTGGCGAAAAGTACCAGCATCCTCAGCCCACCCCGGCACCGCAGATGCCATACCCTCACCAGATGTCCATACCTTCCCCTGCTGTCTCTTATCCTTCTCAGCAGCACGGCACATCCACAGCAACAGCAACAGCACCAATGTCTCTCTACGGTAAGCAGCCCTCTGCCGGACTAGGTGTAGGTGTAGGTGTAGGTGGCGGTCAAGACACGCAAGGCTTTCAGCACCCTCCCGGCTATCAACAGAATGCCAATGCTTCGGAGCTCGATAGGTATCAGAGATCCGCTACTCGCCAAAATGAGCTCGACGCTCACACAGCGGATGGTTCCGAGGGCATATGGGGTGCAGCTAAGAAACTAGCCCAACAGACGGGCGAGAAACTTGTGGCTGCTGAGAATGAGGTGTGGAAGAAAATCAACAAGGAATAATAATAGGACTCTGAGATGCTATCGAGCCACTTTCGGGATCACCTGCGATGTGTTCCGAGCTCGACACTTCTTCGGATCAGCTAGCGAATTAGTCACCCACCTAGTCGGCGTGAGATTCCCGTATTGGGAGATGCTATAGGCAGTCTTCTGTTCTATTTACGTTATCCCCGAATTCTTTACCACTATATCCAAGGTCCCGCGACCTTCTCTTGCGGTCTTGCGCACAGGACGCGGCATGGCAGCTGCCCTTTATGGGGTGCCTTTGGGGGCGATATTGAAACATCAAACATGTCGATAGCAGATAACACAAGCCATATTATACACAGAAATACTATCCCGTTGCAGGCGTGACCCTATTTTTCCTATCTGGGGAGACAGTCCGATCCCCGACGCTGTCTAACAGTGGTGTGTACGCGGCACTTGCCCATCAGTCTTGGCCCAGACTGGTTCTTTTCATATCGTTGGCTGCACTGCCCGCGATGCGAGTCAACGCCAGATCTCCCAGCCATGCGTCTTTCTGGGGAAGTGATCTTGTCATCATTCGCCCGAGATCTTCATAAGAGTGGTCATATAATCAGGATTATAGACCCGTGGGTGAAGGTGAACAAGGCAAGCATTGAATAATTTCCCAAAAGGTTGCCAATGTTAATGCGACTAACCGGGCCTACCCTGGCGACCTCGTCCGTTCGCGGGGTGTCCGGAGGGCCCACAGAACAACTCATCGAACGTATGGAAGCCCGCCAGGCCCGTTGGTGCCCACCTCCCAGCCTACCCGTCTGCAAGAAACAAGATCGCACAGGATTAAGAGGTCTCAGATATGCCATGGTTAGGACAAACAAGTGGGCTGTCGGTCAGCCACAAGGGCAAGACGCGAGAACATTCAAGGACAAGCGCGCCCGCACTTCTCTTCCACGTCGCCTGTTCATTCGGCAGACGAGAGAGTAAAGTGCTGGTTGCTGGTACCCCCTCCTCATACCCTCCTCTCTCCTCCCCCCCCCCCTCCTCTTCACTTGAAAACCCGGACAGAGCGGGACAGGTCGCGGTACAACAGCCGAATAGGAAGCCTTCGCGTCGTAAGCCGGGACCCGCGAACTAGCACACGCTGTTGAAAGACTTATTAATACATTACCTGATAGCTCGAGGACCGTACACCACAGCAGTCGTGACGCAGCCACACTACTACACACACTCTATGTAAACAGTAAAGGCTACCCGCCACCCGCCAGGCACGCACCTTATGTATGCGACCTGGAAAGTGCTTGCTTTAGCGCAACGGCAGTGATATAGCTAAACCGGAGTTCACTTGCAAACAAAGCAGCCTAAAATTACTACCATATCCCAAACGGGGTATGGCAAATCGAAGGCAAATTCCAACCCAAATCCATAGGGTCCTCGGAAAATTTCGGTACAAGTGTCCACGAAAACCCATGACAATAATGATGAGCATATGGAGAGCTGGGCGAGAACGAACATACCCGGTACTTAGCGTAGACCACGAGCAAGGGGGGGTTTGGCGGTCACAAATATTGTCCCTGTGTACTTTTTTTTTCCTGTAGCCCGTAGTTGTTCTTCATTCCTCCTGCCAAATAATGGAGCCCATATGTTGGTGTATACGAACAAACGGACGAACGAAGGAACGAAGGCACGTGACGGTGCAAAAGGCGGGATTACTACTTAGTAGCAGTCGTATTTTGGTCACGGACGCTCTGCGATAAGGTTAGAGCCGTTGGACCTGCGCCTCGCCTCCATCGGCCTCCATCTCAATGGAACGGTAGCAAATACTAACGAGAAGCAGAAAGCTTAAAAAAGAGTTAAACGAGAGTTCGTGCGCCAAAAAAAGAATATCGATGGTACTGTCAACATTGAACTACGTACCAGACGTATTTTGATGTTTTACTTGTTCGTCAGCCCAAAGTCCGCCGTTGCAGGCTCCGACAAGTCAAAACACCAATGAAGTAAACCAAACACGGGTACTTAGTCGAACGTTTCTTCCAGACCTAACACTCTTATCGAGGTGGAGACGGGAAGCGGTCGAGATTTACATTTCCCGTTCTAGTGTAACTAACCTACACTAGGTACTAAGTACTTACATTATATTATGTACTTACTTGGCTACCTCTCGGCTCTTCTTCTCTTTATTTTAGTGGGCGAGAATGAGTTAACCTAGGTTAGCAGAGTGTGTATGTAAGTCAAGGTACATACATAGGTTCAATGTTGTTAGGTAAACTCTTAGTAACCTAACTTAATAGTTTACTCCGTACCCAGCTCGAGATCTCCATGAGAGTGGGCTCTCAGGAAATGCCGTCCCTAGGTTGTTCGTTATGCCAATGTGATCTTATGAATCCAAAAAAAAGGTCCGTATTCATTATTCATGTCGGCTCTTCTTTCTTCAGCTCATCTGGTGCAACCATTAATTTTTAGTTGGGATTTTTATTTTCATTTTATTTCTTATTGCTAGGTAGGTACTTACGTAGTAGGTATTATTTTCATTTTTTATTATTATTAACTACTACCTACCTACCTACCTAACTTTACAGTATTCCGAGACCTCAATGGAGGGGAACTGTTTGAGCTTATCGATACCCTGGATAGGTAAGCACTTAGGTTAGGTAGTAGGTACATAGTAAGTATAAGTCGGTGTAGTGTACATATAATGGAGTAATGACTTAGGTTAGGTAAAAATGTACCTATAGTACTTAGTAGTAGTTCCCACAGTGAGTTAACTTATCGGCTTTTGCTCCTCCTCACTTTTTTTTTTTTTTTTTTTTGCCATGGGCCCCAACCCAGAAAAAAAAAATTGTCAAGTCAGCGAGCTCGAATGGCATCAGCTAGAGACAGAAAAGGCCCAATCACGGATGGCTAACGGTAAGTGGATCGGACGGTTGGAGATCTTGGCTCCCCTGGCGGACTAGTGGGGGCGAACGAGGTTCCTAGTCAGGGACTCAGTCTGTAACAGGTTCTGAGACAGATTTCTGCAGGGGGATGCCCTGCATCAGCCCAATGGGATTGGCAGAAGAGGGTCTTCTCCACCCCCCTAAATTCAACATCAAACACGCACCGCCGAGAGAACGAGACGACAAGTCGTTCAAGGTTGGGGGGTTTAATTTTTATTTTCTTTTGTTCCCTATTCTCTCCCTTCTCTCTATTTTTGTTTTCTCCATCCACGAGGTACCTCAACTGCCCCAAGGTAAGGTCTACACTACACTACACCACACTACACTACACTATTATGTTGGCGGCTCTCGCTCATCTACACCATCTACCCTACCTATGCCCTACCCGAGTCTAGGTCTATGTAGTGCAGTGTAGGTAGACGGGAGTAGAGCGAATACCATGTCCAAGTACCGGAAATCCCATCACCGCGCAATCCCATCCATCCCATCTGGACATGACCGCTTCCGCAAACACCTGCCCGCTCCACGTATGACACTGCCCTCTCGAATATACCCTCCTCTTCTGGGCGCCGTTTCATCTGGAAGCCTAGCCTAGACCATCTCATGATCCCAGAGGTCTGACTACCACGTTCCTACCGCACCAACTATCTAGCCTAACCATCTAACCTTAGTCTTCTCCCTCTCCCTCTCCCTCATCCTCCTGGTTCCCTCTTCCCCATCTTGCACCTCCTCCTGCCCATTGGTTGTTGACAAGTTCCGAGGCCACCCATCTCGCTAGCTTGCTCACTCACCATCCATCTCATCGTCCCACTGCTTCAGCCTCCCGCATCGAGCAGCAGCAGCGGCGCCTCCAATGGCACCATACACTGACGGCTAAGCTCGAGGGCACAGCTCTTGTCGTCTCTGATATAGAGATCTGGAGTTGTCTGCTCGATCTCATGCATATATCCTGTCATCTGGGTCAATCTTATCTGCATCGCGCTTCTTCATCGACCTGATTGGCGATGACTCGCCGCGCAAAGCTGTTGGCTTCTTCTAGTGGGCCATCTGATCCTCGCGACCTGTCCGTCCGACGGTGTCTCTTCGAAGAAAACTTCGACCGGCCAAGTGAATACATACTGTGAGTAGGGTATCTGTTGCTGGTGCCGAGTGGTAGAGCCACCGTGTCAGACATTTATTTTTCAAACAAAAAATCCATGATCACCGTGCTTCCTACGTGGAGCAAAAGAGCGAGGCTCTAAGCCCACCAGTTCTTCTCTCATCTTGGGTTCTGCCCTATACGATCCTAGGATGTGTTTCCAACCAGCCCCTCGTAAGCAACATACTGTTACGCTCTTCAGAAACTCGTTCTCTAGCGATCGACACATCCGGATAACAGAGTGTCGTGGTTTGTGTCATACAAGCCTATAGCCTTGGAAATTCTTGTCGGAACATCCAACTTCGTACATCCTCCAGCTTCACGTCGGACAGCTCCTGGGGCCATGATCTTTACAGATTTACACTCCTGCTTTCCTTTTAGCTGTCTGATAAAGTTAGAGGGGGTGCGACAATTTTTCAATTATTTTATTTTTTATTCATATTATGGTGAGAGCGAGTAATCGAAAACATGCATTTTACGATCGAGCCACTTAAGTTGGGCAAGGATGGTTCGAAATAAGCCACCCCCCTCGGGGGTATAGTTCCATTTTTCTTTCACCTCAACAGAATTAGCCATGGCCATGTATCTCATCTGTGCGTTTACTCTTTCTGTCGTTGTTCTCTCTCTCTAGTGTAAACGGTTGGGTTCCCTTGATGTCGCCGAGTTCCCTTTTCTATTTGATATCAAATTGGGTCCCGTCCTGTTATGTACCATCCCTGCTTGACTATTCCAAAAGAGTCGTCTACCCATGGGTCTTTTTCTAACTGGGGCAGTCCCTGGTAATCAGTTGGTTTCTAACTGCTTCTCACATACAGACCAGGTACCCGAACTCCATCTACCTACCTAGCCCTCCGTTACTCCCCCATACCTTCATATTCATCGCCCTGCTCCGAAGGCTTGATGACCCTTCTTCCCACGCAACACATCATCGACGAATAGATGTAACCTTGTAAACCCCTGTACTGTAAATCCTGACAGGCCGGCTAGCCCTCGTCTGCCTCTTTTCAGTAATGCCAAGCAGTACCTTGCACACCAGTATCTCCTCGAGGCTCGCAGACATGGCTAGGTTTGTATCAGGGACTCCGGCTTAGTCCCTACCGCTGTTCCGAACTTGACCCAGCCTGACCGTGCTGAACTAATTGACAAGTCCATGGATGATGCTTATACCCACCGAGTACTTCTTTTATACATACCTCTAGGGTCTGCACCGCCCCTCCTCTCGCCTGCTCTTTTACTCTCTCTCTCGACTTGTAGACCGAGAAGGTATTTTCACAACTAGTCGCTCCTTTTCTTCCAGTCTTAAGCCGAGTCTATTATTACCCCTCCGGTTTATAATACTGGGAGCTGGCTCTCTTTCCCACCTGGACGCGCCAGCCTATCTGTTCAAAACCTAGCAACCTTAACGAGTTGTCCATCTAGACAACTCCTCACGTTCCTTACGCACGCACGCACACCCAACTCCCAATATAGCTCGACCAAATCGGTTTTATACACTCTCTACTACGTTTGGCCACCTGACAACCTATTGCGTCGATCCTTAATAGAGATCTAAACCTACGCGTTCTTTTTACCATCACGACGCCTCGCTAACCTTGCCGGAGTTTAATGACTTGTACTTAAGTCGCCATAGCACCTATTATTACTGTCCAGTAAGTCATGATAATAAGTCCTCTCGGCCTATTTTATTACCACCGTTGATACGTGGACCGTGTGGAGCCACCTCCCCCATCTTATCAACTCAGACGTTCAGACCCTTTGCTATCACGTTCATCTTGCTGATTATACTGTCCTCCCACTTAGCATCCGGCGTATAATAAACTCGCCCACGCTCATTCCATTACTTGAGCTCCATAGCCATGGACTCTCACCAGGCACAGATGTATGCTTAACCTAGACAGACCTGAATATCGCATGAAGCTCACACACATATATAGACCGCCACACTTACAGACTCCGTCTTACACCTACAACCCTAACAACAAGTTCCGGAACGACGTTCCATTATCTCACCAACCTCTTGCTACGATGAGTGGCAATGATATGTCAATCAAGGCCGAGGCGCCGGTAGCTCCCAACGGAGTATGGACAACGCCCACATCCCAGGGTGTGCGACAGAGACCAGCTACTATCCATGAAGGCTTCTCTTTCTGCACCGGAGAAGACTTTGGTACAGTGCCATCATGGGATTCGTCGTCAGTCCTAAACATGCAGACACCGAGTGATACCATGTCTCGACCTGTCTCCATGCATCAGGATTTCTATCCCGTAGCTACTATGGATCAGAGTAAGTTCTCCCGCATGCACCGTGGTTGAGAGCACGACTAACAAACAATCCAGACTCGTGGGCGACAAAGCCATGTGAAGAGACTATGGAGTTCCCACACCTCGAGACTGAAGTGCACATTGGGCAAGCCTATACGACGGATGAGGCTATCCCAATCTTGGATCTTCGGTACGCAGGGCACCAGATGGGGAACGAGCCTATGGGCATGGAGTCTAGCTTGAACCAGCGCCGCATGTCGGGCTCGTCTTTCACCATGTCGACCTCTGGCAACCTTTCCGATATGCCCCCTTACGAAGATTTCTCAGCTACCCTATCAGAGGCACCCTCTCTGACTTCGGACTACCCCCCACCATCGAACCGCAACTCACTCATGTCCTCAACCCAGTTGTCGCCTGTCGCCTCTCCTCGCATGACTCCGCAGGGTCGTTCAGAGCTCGTCCGTACGCAAAGCCGCGGCCGCGGTGCCTCTCCATCACCCCGACCAGGCATGAGATCTGCTCCATACAGTGTTGACAGCAGCGCGAGGAATAAGAGATGGTCAACAGGTTCTTACGGCACAACACCCAACCGACGACCATCTCCGTTTGTGTATCATCACAACCACGACGCATTCGCACATCGCATGTCATCGCGCCACTCATCGCCTACGATGCCGAATAACCCCCTTCCCCTCAACTTCGGCAACCTCCAGGCTGTTCAGCAGCATCCGTTCCTTGTATCGCATCCTCCGGCTTTCCGCAACAGCATGCTGCTACCCACGCAGCTCCCATCCCAGCTGCCCTCTCAAGGATTCCACCCGGAGACCCATCATCACTTCGAAACACCTCCACCGCTACTTTCCCATGGTTTGTTCAGAATGTTACAGAGCAATGCCGACCCACACTCGCTTCATGGCCATTACACGGATCTATCCGACCCGCCTGACTTATATGCTTCCCTCCAAGAAGAGCAGGTCGCCCCACCCCCGGAAGACATGAACCCTGAGGATCCGGATATGGTGCCTCATGAGCAGGAGCTGCGATTCGAAGGTGATTTGTACACCCCGAAGTGGGTTCGTGGACACGGCAACAAGCGTGAAGGCTGGTGTGGTATCTGCAAACCTGGTCGTTGGCTCGTGCTGAAGAATTCGGCTTTCTGGTACGACAAGAGTTTCACACACGGTATCAGTGCAGCGACGGGCAATCCGTTCCAAGAGCCACAAGAAACAAGACGGATGGATGGCAATCCCGATGTGTGGGAGGGCCTGTGTGGCAGCTGTAATGATTGGATTGCCCTGGTTAGCAGCAAGAAGAAGGGTACGACATGGTTCCGGCACGCATACAAGGTAAGTGGCGGGTGAATTAACTTGATATACATCTAAGTACATTAGATACGAGCGTCAAATACTAACAAGTCCACAGTGTCATACACACCCCAAGATCAAGGACGCCCCCAAGAGACGGCGCGAAAGCAGCCATTCAAGAGCCCTTGCAGCCTCACAGATCGCCAAGCCTAAGATCGAGCCTCAAGTGCCCTCAACTCCGCAGTCAACATCCGCAGCTGCTTCGCTGGCCACGACCCCAACGCCAGTCTCGGTCATGCAACACGCCCAAGAGCAGCAAAAGACATTCCCATCCTTTGATGGCATGTCCAATATGATCTAAGAAAAAAAAATCTTTTCAAATTCTCAGACGAATCTAATCGATTCACTTGACCATTATCTTTTCCTACAAACATCTAGACAGTACATTCGGACGCGTTACGATCCCTTTATATCTTTGGATATCCCCCATTCATGGAACAGGAATGATATAGACTTGGCATGAGGAACATCAATGACTCGCCAGTTGGCAGGGATCATCGGCGGCATTCTTCACTTCTCAAATGATTC
The DNA here is from genome assembly GCA_018398605.1 of Biscogniauxia mediterranea. Lineage (NCBI taxonomy): Eukaryota > Fungi > Ascomycota > Sordariomycetes > Xylariales > Xylariaceae > Biscogniauxia > Biscogniauxia mediterranea. Next base: position 4,760,723 of record JAGXTR010000003.1, read on the forward strand.
CCCGGGCTTACAAGCAACCCACATTCTTTATATACCATTATTTTTACCTCCTTTTTGGAACGGGAAAAAAGAAGATTCCCCGACCAGAAATTTCAGAATTCATTCATATACCACATCTTTTTTTTACGCCTCTCACACGGACACCATTTTCCTTACCATTTACATGCAACAAAACCACACACATATTCCCCCCCGGACATGCTTATGACGAAGTCGAAAACTGCGGGTTGGTATACGACGGACGAAGAAGAAAGAAAAGGAGAAAAAAAATCGGGGAAAGAAAGGAAGTTAGTTGGCAATACGGCAGACTTTCTAACAACGACAATAACCCGAAAGGGGAGAAAAAAAAAGACGACGGATTCGATTCTCTGTGCGCCAATTCATACTTTTCGATCCTTCAGGGAGGATCGGTTTTTTGCTCTACTCTCTCATTCGCTGTCCATATGCACCGTACACAAGGAGCTTTTATTCCCCACTTCCCCAACTGACGAACCTGATCACAGAATTTGGTTTTTCATCTTCCCTTTTCTTATTTTTATACTTGCTCGTCTTCTCTTTTTTTGCGAAGTATATAGTTGACAAATCTCTCCTAATAGTAGATAGATAGTTTTATTTTAACCCCCTTTTCAAGTTTTTGTCTTTTTTAACGGGTTTTGCTCTGAAAAGAAAAATCGATGATACCCCTGGGGTTGGAATCAAAGGGGTTTTGTTTTGTTTTGATGGGGCTCGGCTGAAACTCAAAAAACCATCTTTGATTTTATTTTCTTATATTTTTTTTCTTTTCTTTTTGGCCTTGGTTTGGAGGGAGCTAGGAAGGGGGAATAGGGAATGAGAGTTCTTTCTACGTTTCTTGTTATTTTTTCACATCTGGGATATTTATTCGTCTTTGGAGAGACTTGGGAATTATGAGATTTTCAAAGGAGAGAGTTTTGGGGGGTTTTTTATTATTTTACTGTTGGATACCGAAAGGGGAGGAAGAGAAGGAAAAGAAAAAACACCCCGGGGGGAAATGGACGCTGGCTTGTTGATTTGTTATTTTGATCGATCTTCGTTACCTTTTGCAATTTTTTATTTTATACAACTTCTCGATGAAGGATTAAGCATATTATTTTTTTCTGAATTGAACACGGTTTACCCTTTTTCTTTTTCAGAGAAAAAAAGAAAAACAAAAATGAGGCAAAGAATGACATAGTGGTTTAACTTAGTGTCTTTATTATGAGAGCTTCTCTGCTGGACAGCAGCCAGGAGGGAATACAATGGATAATTCAATATTTGATCTACTCCTTATTCTACATCTTTGAATTGTTACGTAGCGTGAAAAGCGGCATCGCAAGATGGTTAGTTGAGAATTCACCAGGTTCATAATGTCATATTTCAAATTGTCTATGTGTTGCTTAGATATACGCCTGTACGATGAATCGTGAAAATACCTGCAAGGTAGGTAGTGTATAATAGACCTCTTAGGATGAACAGCGGAAAGGGGGATCATCGCCATAGGACATAACCCAGACTCGCCTCCTCCTTTCCCTTCTTCCTTCCCTCCCTCCTCACCTACGTAGATCAAAACAACAGGGACCCTTTTCGTCCGACCCTTGCGTTCTCGACTAAGCAAGCAACTAAGCTACACACACATACGCACGCACGCACATACGGCATGTACGTACCTACTTTGTTCCCTGATCGTACCTAGGTAGTCGTCGTAGTCGTACAAAGCTTCTCTCTCTCTCCCCCGACCGATAGACCGATAGGACCCATGACTATTCTCGGTTCTTGGATGCCTTGTCAGCAGATCGACAGGGGCAAAGGGGAGGGGGAGGGGGGGGGAGGAAGAGGGTTGAGGGAGAAAAAAAAAGAGACAGGCAGGCAAGAAAGCAGGGCAAGAAAAAAAATGCATCGATCATCACCTGGACCTGCGCATTGCGTTTTCGCAAGATACCGAGATTCGATCCCCCCAGGAGCTTGGTCTGTACCTACCTAACCTATGTGCGTGTATGTACATACGTATGTATGTATGTAAGGGTTCCCGGGGGACATGGGGGGGAGGGGGGAGGTGGGGTGGGGAAGGGAAGGGAGGGAAAGAGAGGATCTGGATTTCTTTTTCCTTTTCTTTTTTTTTTACCTAGCCTAGCTAGCCTCGAGAGCACGCGATTCTCGGGACCCTTTGCATAGGAACACAGCCGCTTTTTCGCCAGGGGACAGGGGAAGGGACTCCTCGGGAGGGACTCTTACGAGATGGCGAGAGGGGGGGGGGGGGGGGGGGGGGGGGGGGTAAGGCTGTGTAAGTAAGATAGCTATGTATGTATGTAAGGGCACATGGGGATGGGGTATGGATGCGTAGAGGCGAGGCGACGCATCGCATTGAGCGCACGTACTATAACGTGCCTTTCTGATGTGTAAGTTAATTGTCGATATTACAGATATACCTACATACTTGCCAGCAAGTCAGTCAGCTGTCACCTTTAGCTAATTATCACCTGCCCCCTCAGGGAAGAAAGGGAAAATAATTCAGTGGGCTTGTTTGATATTATTATTAGTATTATTGAACAGGAGCGATAACATGACTCGACGGAAATGCTGAGCACAGATACATACCATACATACATATCACCACCAACGAGGGAACGTATGTAGGTAAAAAAAAAAACGCACTGACGGGCTGGGGCGGTTATGTATCTTTTGTCTCGCGCGCGCGGAAGCGCCATCAACTACCTACCTACTTACTTATCACTTACATACACACACACTCTCTCTCTCTCAAGCCACATTATTATCTCTCACGGACGACCACCATTACGTTAGACAAGAAAAACCATGACCAAAAAAAGAAAAGGACAAATTTATTTGATGAATAAGTGATAACTAATGTGAACTAACCTAGGGAAGCTGACCAATCCGGCAAAACTTACCTAGACATTCACACACACACACACACACACACACACACACTAGAGAGAAAAAACAACTCTGTTCCTTTTCCTGTTCTTGTTGTTGCGGGCTTGCTTACCAGAGGACACGGACGGACACCCGAAAATGAGCGTGTGTGTGTGCGTCTAGTGTAGGTTCAAGGTTGTTAACCTCGAACGTGCGATTTTCGTCTTCGTCGTCGTCGTCGTCGTCGTTGCTATACTATACCTTAGTTATTATACTAATACTTCTATTAACAGGAGTTGTATACACCCAGGTTGATAACAGAAGTCTCCAAAAAAGCCCTCACGTTATACGATAGTATCCCATTTTGGTCTTAGGTATATACTAAAGTTAGTTTCTTCACTTCCTTTTTTTTCGTGTTCGTGGCGCAACAGTAAAAAAAAACCCACTTACGTAGATTACTACCCCCCTCCCCCCATCCCCGGATCAGCAGCGCACCGCCGCATTACATACTAGGTACGATCGTACCTATGGATGGATGGCGCGAGCGAGCGCAAGCGCATCGGGGGCATCCGCAATCGGATTGCGCTTAGCCGGGTATAAGATATATTGAGTGTTTGGACGAATGCGGTAAACCAAAAAAAAAAAAGTATCCTTACGTACGTACCGTATACCTAGTCATGGGAGTTGGTTGAACCAGCCTGGTTACCTAAGTCCCTACCTTGTTATTATTATTATTATTATTATTATCTGATGTAATACCTACCTACCTAGTAGTAGTAGGTAGTTAGTTAGGTACTAGATAGATTTTCTCCACCAAGGATTGAGAAAAAAAGAAAAAGAAAAGAAAAGAAAAGGGCATCTTCTATCCTGGGTTAAGCGAGCAAAGGCGCGCTAAACGATGAGAAGAAGAAAAGGAAAGACTAGCAGCAAGGTAGGTAATAACCACCCAGTTCTTATTAGCGGGGGAAGAAAGAGAAGCAAAATAAGAGAAAAGGACGATAATCTTTACTATACTACCTACGCAACAACGCACCTTTTTTCTTTTCTTTTTGGGATCCTTGCGACAGCACATTATGTAGGTACATTGATACACACATACATTTTACATAGAGTGTAAGCGGGATTACCTAGGCAAGGGACTCACTAGCGTCTGGTAGAAGGTTGTCAGCTAGTAGGCCGCCAAAGCTTCATCATCATCACCATCGTCGATATCTACGCTACATACATCATCGTCATCTACATTACATCTCGCCCGGATCTCGGGTCTCGGTCTGAATATCCTATACAAGCAGGTACTCTAAGAAGGGAGGGTGGGAAAAAAAAGTCACGCCTCATAGTATTAAAGGCGATCCGAGGCCTCCCTTTTCCCTTCTATTCGCCCGTATACCACCCCCCCTCTTCTTCCTTTAATCCTCTCCAACCGTTATACTCGATTCTTTGTATGAAACGAACGCTCTGTTTTTGTCCCTGTCCCCGCCGTCGGCTGATTCCGTAAAGGTGCATACTACATACCTATCTGCATCAGGGTGGGAAAGAGAGAGAGAGAGAGAGTATAGTAGCATATGTATGTAGTGTAGTGTAGGTACTACCTACGCGCACACCTCCTACACCACCTGGCTGAACCTACCTGAAGAGGAGGGATGGAAGGGGGGGGGGGTGGTGTTGATTAACCACGGACAGACGTCGGAGGACGCACGGATGGGTGATCTGGCGATTTCGACAAGCACCCCCGCCCCTGGCAATTTGCCCGCGGTGCAAGGGGGGAGAGGAGGAGGGGGGGGGAGGGATGTGGTGTGTGCGCGTGTGTGGCCAGAATAAATCGAGACATAGGGCTGCTTACAACCAGGTAGCTACATATATGTATGTATGTTGCGGGTTTGATCCCTGTTTCCCGACGGTTTCGATTTGTATTTTTGTATTACCCAGGGATGTGTATGGGGTGAGAAGGGGGGAGGGGGGAGACGGAAGAAAAAGAAAAAGAAGAAAAAAAAACCTCTGGATTGATTCGACGAAACGGATACAATCGAATAATATATATAAAATATTGAAAAAAAAATGTTGAACCCAAAAAACGGTGGCTGCTCTTCGAGTTGTATCTAGACGGGGCCATAGAGATATTGGAAGTAAGTCCAAATCGATCAGCTGTTTTAACTGCAGTAATGGTATCTTCTTCATTCTAGTGACTGCTAATACATAGCGTGCAATACTACTAGAACTTGAAACTTCTCTGGATGGACTAATCCTGCCAAGACCTTTTTTCTTCTTCTCTCCACCACTAGTCAGGAACCAAACCGTCTACCTACACCAACAAGACTATTATCTACCAACTTTTGTCTTTTTCGTCTCTCTTCCTTCCTTTCCCCATTGGGCTTTGTCTTTTCCCTTCCCACCATTCTCTCTCTCTCTCTCCCCTCCCCCACGTGCCGTTAGCCGTGACAGATATAGACAAGCCCCGGTTTCCAGACCGGGACCCGAGAGTCCGGCCAAATGGAACGGCACCACGGGACTTGAACCCTCCAAGACCTGCAGTGGCGGGGTTGCCCCTGCTTCTCCCATCTCCCACCTCCTCCCCCCCTGGACGTTTTCATAGCCCTGCTGCTACATGCAGAATGCTTGCAGGAGGATAAAAATAGTAGTAGCTAGTATTCATCTTTACTATGTATTCCTTTTTTCCTCTCCTCCCACACCCCCCTCCCCCTTGCCCCCCCTCATCGGAGGGGTCCACGGGTGTCGATCCCCGTTCGTGCATAAACTTTGACACTTTGGCGTGTGTTTATCAGTATCGTATTTCTCTCGTCCTTTGAGTAATAATTCCGAGACTTTATAGCGAAGCCCTCTTTTTTTTTCGGCTTCGAAGCTGGCGTCAAAGAAAAAAAAAAAAAAGAAACAGGTAAAAAATATTTTCCAAAAATAAAAATAAAAAATTCTCTCTTTACATACTACCTATCTTCGCTAAGAAGATCATGAATAAAACTCCAAAAAAACAGGGCAATTTGGTAAAGGTCGACGTCAGCTTAGCTACGTGGTAGGTAGGTAGGTAGTAGGGGGACTGATCCTACATACATACACACCTGACCTAGAAAATTTCCAGAAAGCTGTGCGCGGCTCTTCGGGTCGGTCGAAGTACGGGCAGATATTCCACCGGGGTGATGTCTGTTTATTGCGATACCTCCAAGGGAAAACCTGATGTCAGCGTGGAGATCGCAAACTTGGGGGCCGGAGATGGACTACGACGATTCCATGTTCTGCACATGACGAAGTTTTTTGCTAAAAAGTAGGTAGCTCGGTAACCGTCGCAGCTTGGGTTGAAATCACCAAGTTGGTTCCGTGAATTTGAACCATAGCACCAATTGGGTATTTGGGGGTTGCTCTCTTGAATTCGTGGGCGACTTCAGGTCTTCCTGGTTACTTTATTACATCATGTGATGCTATTTTGTGACCACAATCGACGTCTGGTAACAAAATATTGGTAGATTTGGACCGAGCCAGCAACCTGCTCTGCCCATGCATCTAGTGATAGAGAATTGAATGCAACTGGTCATGATAGGCTATCTACAATCTATGTAGGCTCACTTCTGCGCAGGTGAGACAAACCGGATAAACTTGACTTAGATCAATGCCACAAACGATGGTATTTTTATTTTATATCCTTCGCTCAGTGTTGGTACTATTAGAGGTTAAAGATTTCCTACGCCGGATCTTCGCGGAAACATAACCATCTAGGTTAGGTAGTTTCTCTTAATATTCGCAAGGGGCATTGGACTGCTTCAGCATCAGAGCTTACGATAGTAAAATAGTTATACTTAGCTAGTTAAGTCTATCACATATATCCGTGATAATGTACCCTTTGCTTCTAGCAACCAGAGTCTACTAACTTCCATTTGTTTTGCAGCCTGTAATACACACTGCTCTTCTTTGCATGGGGGATATAGCTATCGGAGATGCCTGTAACCTTTGCAAGGGAATAGATACGGCTGTTACCCTATTTAACTAGCTACAAAGCATGGCAACGGTATTCTAAGGTTGCAAGGCTAGATCTAAGATCGGGAAAAAGGTGCCATCCAAGCAAGGCTCCCAACACGTAGCATCTTGCCATCGACGATGTCACGTACCTACATAAGCTGATCTTATCAGATTCCAGAACTTCGAATCTACAAGCTCGGGGAAAATGTAGGTTGCGTGGAATAAACCTGATTGAAATCACTCAGTTCGCGAGATTGGCCTTTGCTTCGCTAGTCAAAACGGAGAGAGACCTGTTACCACTATGCGCTCCCTAGATGGGGGGTAAAACGTAGTTGCCATTGTTGCGCATAGAACGATAACTACAAATACACACCGCGAAACATATATACAAATAGACTCATTGTTTACCGATGACCTCTAGACTTCCAGGACCAAGTTTTTGCATATTTCTCAAACCTATCCTTCTCGTATGATTCGTAGAATAATGAGCACATCCTGTTTTAGAGGTAGGAGGACCTCATCGGGCACAAGTGTTGTCAAGGAGGCCCCAGCTAGAACTCAGGTAATATTGACATTGTTATGCGGGAGGCCGGAACTACATCTGCCTGCGATACAGGTACTTATACCTACAACACTTCCTTTGTTCTCCTGGGAGGTAGTGGACGTTCCTCAACGTACCACGTGATCCGGCACACTGCTCCTGACAGTTATCTACCATTTAGAGAGAAGTATTCAGGGTTAAAGCGAAATAATTCTGTTGTAACCAGTCAGACTGGAACATTGGTAATATGAATGGATTAGTAGACCGGTCATCGAACCACAAGAGTTTTCAGTTGATCGTGGCCGTGTACGAAGGAACGGCGAACTGGAGAGAGAACATGAAAAGTATCTCCCTCTAGTATACAAGCAGCTGTTTCGGCATGAAATACCTCTTTATTTAATGATGATTCAAGGTATTCTGGTTATATGAAAGACATTTATCGAAAGGGGGGATTGGGAATCTGGAACAGGATGTTGATATAATCTTACTCTATTATGTCATAGCAATTCCTATACATATTTCGAAGTTGCGGAACCTCGGAAGAGGATATGATAATCTGTAGTCCCTGCTGTCTATCGCTTATCCTAAAGGGAATACTTGTTTACGAAGGCTTGTCATCTTGGTCTAGCAATTAGATTATGTGTCCGACTACCATGATGGTGCGTTGTGTTTGGAAAAAAAAAAAAAAAAAAAAAAAGAAGGACCTTCATGATGATCCTTCTTAACCGCTACCCGGCGCGCTTGTGCCGTTCACATAGTTATCCTCAAACTGAATGATCTCGTGGCCGTTCACTATATGGCCAACAGACTGATTACACAACTTCTGCGCATGCTCCTCCAGCTCCGTCCACTTAAGTTCTTCCATCATCCCTTTCATATCCTCATGGCTACAGAGGTAGCACGTGTGGACGATGCCATATTCTGGGACTGTCCACGTGGGCCGGTGCATATCCTTCAGCTGCTGGCGGAAGGGCTCTCGGAAGTGCGGAGGGATCACAGTCTACGTGCGGATAGGTGTCGAAACATTAGCTACAAAATTGTCCCTAGACTGGCGAAAACGCTGGACTATATGCGCGTAGCTTATCTGTACCCAGTTTACCACGCCGTGCTTCTTCATGAAGGGGACAGCTTGTGGGAGGTAGACTTTCGTGGCCCATTCGATGAAGTCCTCATACGAGACATCGTCCTTCCTGTATAAACAGACGTCGCATTTGATCAACTCAGACTGCGTGGCCATTGAGACTTGAATCAAGGACTGTAGTATAGTTAGTGAGGTATGTGCTAGGAACGCAAATCGTTGGGCCGACAATATATCAGAAATTATAGTGTGCATGTTAATCGTTTTTAAGAGACCGTCCTCTTCTTTACTCATGCAAATAGACAGGGCCGTACGTATCCAAACCAAAAAGTACTAAAATATCACGTTAGATTTCGATTCTATTTAGGAGAAGTAGATATGAAATCTATCATATTATACTTCTCAAGCGAACGGAAGGAAGAGTTATCCGCTCAGCCTAGTCACGGCACAGCATAGTCTGTATATCTAGGCCCTAACAGCGCCGCACCAGCTAGGCGATCTGGTGATGGTCTTCCACGAGCTTTAAGGGCAAAACGGAGTGATAAAGAGGATCGAAAGATAATAGACTCCTCGAATACATATATAAGGTGCCACCATCATGAAGTTTATAATCTCCCCCCCTTTCCTCGACAGGACTGGCTTGACAGTGCCCGCATCTTGGACTTGGGCTTTGGAATAGGTATCTGCTATTAACTAACGGATTCAACCTCCCATCTTGAATACTAGATTGTATCCTCACTTGTGCTTCTCTATGGTATATCAATATTGTTGCGTTGGGGGTGCCCCCAGATGGGGGGGGGGGGGGGGGTGCCCAATGGAAAAGGGGGTCAGCAATGGATCCCCTGGATTATCATTATTCCGCCTGAGCTACTGTATTTAGCTGGCCCGAGCGGCACACATACAACTTTCCTTTGTTTTTTATGAATTGAAGCCCATTTCCGCGATAAATATGCAGTTAGGTTCTCATCAGCACTGCATAGCCCCGCGCAGGTCTAAACTGGGTAGTGAACATAGCGTAGATAACCACATGCCCATCGCCTCGGATTGTTTGATTGTTATACCGCTATAGAAGATCTCATGATAATATGAAGTTAACTTCTATTACCTAGTTGTGAGATCTATATAAGCCTGAAGTGGACTACAAGTTGAAATCCTCGCTCTCGACTCGACGTCTTCACTGGAGGTCGCAATTCACGTGGAGAACGCAGATCCACACTCGGGGGCTAGACGGGAATAATGGGAATTGCATGTTTACTACACTATTCTTACTCCGTTGAATTGTCGCGATGATTGAGCGCGCATACTTACCTACCGAGAACATTTAATGTTAAACTACCTAACCTATGGCAATGCTGTGTGCAAAAGAACCATCTTATTCGTGCAAACGTAAAAAAGAAAAAAAAAAGGGGGAGACTCATGCGTATTTTTATAGGATTTCTGAGGTTGGACCTATTGTGTTAAAGGTTGACCTATTTTCGATGTGCTGATAATTGGCGCTCCAAATGAATTCTGAGCGGATCAAATTCAATGTGCCGGCGTTGTATGTACTTATGGTCTCCTCCTAGTGTCTGGCTAGCGAGACTGGTATATAGTATAATATTAAAGGGTAGACTGTCACAAATGGAACTAGCTGATCAATCAGCACTAATAGCACCAAGGCACGATGACGGAGTGGTTAACGTGCCAGGCTGCTAACCTGGTTCCTTCGGGAGCGCAAGTTCGAATCTTGCTCGTGTCGCTCAATTTTTTCTTTTTCTTTTTTTCCCCTCCCTCTATTTCTGTCCCCCACATTTCTACACTACACTCACATGACATCTTGGCGCTCACTGTCAAGTCCAGTCCTACCTTTTTGATTGGCTTAGCAAATACCTAGGTACATCCTATATACATCGCCGCCTTGCCGCCCCTTGATGAGGGTTGGAGAGGGTTACTGCAAGCATGTTACTAGCTAACGATATGTTTCAATAAATAAGAGACTATTTTATTTCTATCTTATGAAAATCTAAATATCTATTTCAAGCGTGATTGCCTATAGTATAAGTCCGCTTTAGGTACACTATAACACAACCCATAGGTAACCTCTATTCCATAAGAACATTACGTACCCAGGTATGTGTATGACCATCTTAAAAAGCTATTATATCTTGTGCCTTGCTACTTTGGCGACTGCTTATTTAAAATATATAAGACGCCCTTCTGTTACATTCAAACGTACAGAGAAAAGCCTACCAGTTTCTTCTCCACAGCGAAATCTGCACATTTTTGAACCAACCCAGGCTGCCCAGTATGATACAGACACTTTCGCTAATTACATCATATCTAAGTCGCCCCGTAGGCTGGGCAACTTTAGTCTCGAGCCATCCAAGTCATGGTTTCCGAGGCCCGAGTTCAAGACCATGCTGGGCATGAACGAAAGTGCATCCGATAATCCACTCTACAACGAGAACCGCCGGATTTTGTTTGGAATGCACCCCCGAATCATCGTGATAACAATAAAATAAAAGGGAACACGATATGGCCTCCTTACGACTGATATCAACATTCTCTAAGAGTAACTACCTCTACCCAAATATACGGAGTAGTAAAGGAACACATTCTTCTAACTGGGGCGTCGGTTACTTATCAGTGACTATACATTCTAGAGTAGATGGAAACCTACTATCTTAGGGCCAATAGTGAGAATCTAGTCATACATCAAGTCATGTATGCACGATGTATCAAAATAATACATGTTTATTACACTATATGGGTATCGTTCGCGCTGCTACCATGATTACACTTCAGCCATGTGCAAGTGCCTGCGTCCATTGATGTGGCTCCATGATGCCAACACACATTTCCAACCGCGGGGGTTGGCGTGTGAGCTTTTCAAGGGAAGCAGGGACTGCAGAAGCAAAAGATAACGATGATCCTAACCATCCCTTGATATGGATGCTAATGAATGGCCGTCGTTGCTCAACCCTACCCCCTATTCCTTACGCACTCAGCATGATATTGATTCGGTGAACGAACCATTTTATTTCATGTATCGTTTCTGTGGACATCAGATGCTCGTATCGAATGCACCTCCCAATCAGTTGTCACGCTGATATGGCCTGTCCCGTCGCTGGCATTGTGTCTATTATACGATGCTAATCCATAATCCATTAGTACCTAAGAATGCTTAATCTGAAGACAATAGAGAAAGTGGAAGTGATGGGAAGGGGAAAAGCCAAATATCCTGCATTCCACAGTCGAAGTGCTCTTTCGCCTACTGAAGTTTCACTAACCATTCATATTGACAAGGGGCAGCTCTGGTTCGTTCAACCTCTGGAATTTATTGCTGCTGCTTCCTGTATTGTCCGACTTCTTCAGGGTGCTTGATAATAAGGAAGAGTGGAAGATTCTCTTGAAAGCTGGGGCTAGAACAGGTAGGTTTGCGTTAATGATGCCTAGAAGCGGCACAAGGGAGGAAAGGAGGGCGATTTCCGAGAAGGTGAAAGTGATGTCGAGAGGGTCGAGGTTGGAAAAGAACCTTATGCGGACAGATGTAATAGCAATGATTCTGGATATACATCAATGATTTTTTCAGCAGATATCACCGGAAAGGGGGTCAGATGGGTTAGAGAGGAGGACGTACATAAAACCTAGCCCGAAAACAAATGTCAGGGCGACCTTCTTGGGAGTGGGGAGCTGGAGGCCCCAGAGAACTGGCATGGGAAGCAATATGATGATGATATCAATAGTGAGATCTGTGGATGCTAACGCGATGTAGATCGTGCTGCTGTCGCCGCAGTGGCCCGGTGTGTCTGGAAGCCAGGTTTTCTCAGGAGGGATGCAGAAAAACGCATCGCTGAAGAACGCAGCGATCCAGAAGGCGATCGCGAGGCCCAAGACAGCGTATACCACGCGCACGAAAGCTGTCTGGCGGAATATGACGAGGTAAAAGTGTAAGATCGAGGTCTTTATCAAGGTGACGAGGGTAAGCCACATGAGATCTATTGCGTAGACAAGCTACGATTCCCCAGGACGGCCGGTCAGCATGTTCCAATAACCCTGTGACGGGGAATCCAAGGAGCCTAATACCCAACCTTTCGAAAGAGAATGACCATGTCCGGGCCTCCGATTTCCGTCACTTCGTCAACGTGGAGCCCCAGCCCACATTTCAGCACCAGAGATACTTCGATGGCATAACGCGCAGTTAAGATCGCCTATCACATCTCATGGCAATTAGCTTACAATGCTGCGGCGGGTTCTCGAGAAGCGCGAGATACGTTAAGACGTACCAGAGCCACAATAATGAGCACATCATTTATTTGGAGCCGCGTCCTTTGCAGGTGCCTTGACCACAGCCTCAGGGCCACCGTGACGAAATCTAGGGCGAGGAAGACGGTCTCAACTATGATGTCGGTTTTCCCAGCGGCGTTTCGCGGGAGAGCGCTTATAAGCGTACCTACCGGTGCGGCGGACATGGCGAGGGGAGTCGTAATGGTGATGATGGTTGTTATTATTATTATTACGGCAGTTCAGTTAGTCAGTCAGCCAGTCAGTCAGTCCGCAGAACCTGGACTATTATTTCGCGAGGACGACGACATGTTTTCCGTGACTTAGCTGTTCGGTGACCGGGATATACAATAAAAGGGGTAGAGTTTGCGAAAAAGAATGAATGAAACAAGATCAGGTTCAATGGGAACCATTGCTGCTTCGACTGTAACCCCAGGGTTATTAATGACCATGGGCCATGTAGAAGAGGCCGCACCCAAGACATATATCATATTACCTGCCTACCTACCTACATACAATACATACATCACAGAAACACAATATGTATTATTCGTCACGAAATGGCGTCTGAATGTGCAGAAAGAAGGTCTCAGATTGGGGTGGTAGACATCATGCAAAAGAATCCTACCGGGCTTCTGGAGGGGGGGGGAGATGAAGTCAGAACAGAAGTGCGCGTTCTGCCGGGACCAGAGTCGGTCCACGTCGTCGACTCGCTGCGAATATGCGACCTTCGAATGTAATGCAACTTCCCGCTACCCAATGACAGGATGGGGGTCATATAACGCTGACATGGCGACACGGTGCCGAGAGTTATTTTCCAGCGTAGGTGTGCCACACCTCCCGTCTTCCCCCGCTTTCATCATACTGCGGGCTTTATGGAAGTCTTGGGAACCCCTATAATTCACGATATATTATAATAATAATGTTTCTACATCTTCGTTCCTTTCTTGTTTATGACTGCCCTTCTTTTTCAGCAATGGCGGCGACAGATATATGGAATGACTGTAACAGACACTGGTAAGCAGAGAAGACGATTGTGGGATGCTCTGCATGCTGCCGAAGAGCGTTTTTTATGACTGTCAATGGGCTAACGGTGTGGACGGGATACCAATATGTAGCTCAGTGTATGGAAGGCCCCTTTTAAATCAGTGTAAGCCAGCTTCTTGAAGACAGCCTGTAAGGACTGCATATGTATTTATGAACTAATACGATTAAAACAGGTGCAGCATGTAGAGATGCGGCACTTGGCAGACAAACCCAAGAGATGCCCCCCCCAAAGGAGCCGATTCGATTATGCAGGTCAATCCTAAGATCAAAAAGTAAGCGATTCTACGAGAGGAAGGTATGGAAACCATTGGCTTAGTTTTTTATAGATATCTTGAATTAATGCCGTGAGCCCATTGACCACGGAACTGTTTCAGGACATAACACCAAGAAGAGCCTCAATAACGAAATATGTGCTTTGAAAGTTTCGTAAGGAGACATCGCAGATTTAAGTTACTTTTAACTGCTCTTAAAACTAAGTAGCTCGTGATGCTGTTGTGTTTAAACAGAATGAAATGCATCATCAATGATGTAGAGTTACCATATATAGGTAGGTACCGTAGGTACTTAAAGTCAGCACATATCATATTACATACCAGAAGTCATATTGGTGTAAGTGTGGAAAAACGCTAAAGGTTATATAGACAGTACGGACCGTTCGGATTCATAACTTCCATCGCTTCTAATTATCTCCGAAAACAATTATAAACAGTTATGAGAGCGTATGAGGGGGTTTAAATACATAATTACAGGTTATGTTAAAGACTTACTTATTACGTATATCTTTCTGTCCAATACCATCCAGCTCTGCACGCCACTTTCAGCCATGCTACATGTCATTTACCGGTCGACGTATGTAACCCCCTATTATATCGAGTATTACATCGAGCCCAGCCACGATGCCGCATTAAAATCCCGATGAGGAAATCTTATCCGCTGTTGATACTTATGCATCCTCGACCTCGTCGCTTTGGTCGGATTCCTTCGTACTTACTCCGGCCTAAATCACTGCAAAGGCCGTGCCGTTTGGATGAGACTCTTGCTGGTTTAGGTGTCCGAATACATTGACATAGGTATCCCTTGCTTACTTACATTATGTGCGGTACTATGCGGTGAACTGACAGGGCCAATGACGATGTAGAGTCTAATCTGGAAATATTACCAACTGACCAACCAACCAACCAACCAACCAACCAAGTAACATTTGATGTTGCCTTAAAAGGCCCTCTGAGCAATCTGCAGGCTGTGTGTGCTCTCTCCTCCATTCGTCAACAGCAATGTTCGTAAGGCTGTGAGTGGACGATCTTACTTTGGGTGACACAATTGAGCTGCGACTGTAGCAGCTGGATGTCTCAAACGTTATAGGATCAGCAACCGTTTTTTTCTTTTTTAATACAGGTGGTGTCTCCCCCCCCCTTGGCATCCTCCTCATGTTCGAATACTCTGTCCAACCTACCTGGCGGCTCAAAATGGAGATAATCACAGCCGTGACAGCGTGGGCGCTATCCTCTGCCTGCAAAAGCATCCCCGCAGGCCATTGGCTCGCGTCCGTCTGTCCCAGAGGAGGGAATCTGACAGAACTCTCTGGAAGGCTGTCTTCGGACGCCCACGTGTATTACCCCGGGTCCGATGTCTTTATTGAAGCGACGAACCGGTGGTCTTCGTTCCATGCGCCTGGAGTAAACGTCGTCGTGGTTCCTGGAGTCGACGATGACATTGTCCAAACTGTAAGTGGGTTCTGCTTTTTTCAATGCTTTTATTCCTGCTGAAAAATGAAGAGAAAAGAGTGTGGGGGGGTTGAAGTAGAAAGAAAGCTGTTTTAACTGTACGGTAAACAATTTTTAGGTCAAATATGCAAATGAAAATGATATGCCATACCTGGCTGTTACGGGCGGCCATGGGGCAATAATAACGACTGGGCGCATGCAGAATGGAATCGAGATCTGGATGGATCAGTTGAGTGGCGTCGAAGTCGCCGAAGATGGGACATCTGCCAAGATCAAAGGAGGAACTCTATCCAAGACTGTTACTGAAACTCTTTGGGCCGCAGGAAAGCAGACGGGTTAGTTTGGCACATCCGTATTTCCTCTCTTTACGTATCAAAGACTAACCCTTGATAATGCAGTGACTGGAGGTTGCGAGTGTACCAGTCTGCTTGGGCCCGGGCTGGGAGGTGGCCATGGATTTCTACAGGGCCGTCACGGGCTCATTTCAGACCAATTCCTGTCAATGGACATTGTTCTGGCTAACGGGAGCCTGGTAACAATTGACGAGAAGTCCGATCTCTGGTGGGCTATGCAGGGCGCTGGCCACAACTTCGGAATTGTCACGTCGGTTACCTCGAAAATATACGACATTGAGCACCGCGACTGGGCGTATGAGTCGTTCGTTTTTACGAGCGATAAGGTGGAGGGACTCTACGGGAACATTAATGCCTATCTCCTGAACAACGGCTCGCCTCCCGTGGACATCATCAACTACGGGTTCTTCCTGAACAATCCTGCCATTGACTCTAAGGTATGAAGACCCCCTTTACTTTGCCCCTTTTTGAGCGAACTTTAACCACCTTCCCAGCCCGTTACATACTTTTATATACTCCAAGAGGGCGCCACCGCAGTCGATTCGACGTACACCAAACCGTTCCACGACCTCGGACCCGCCGAAGCCGGCGCGGGAAGCGGATCCTACCTCGACCTCCCGGCATGGACGGGCCTCAACAACGAGGCCGCGCCCTGCCAGCACACCGGGCTCGCCAACACGCGCTTCCCCCTCGACATCCAGGTCTACGACGTCCCGGCCATGCGGCAGGTGTACGACGAGTTCGCGGCCGCGACGCAGGCGACCCCCGCGCTGAACGGCTCCTTCTTCCTCATCGAGGGGTACTCGCTGCAGGGGGTGCGGGCGGTGGCCAGCGAGGCGGCCGCGTTCCCGTTCCGCGGCGACCCCCTGCTCGTCGCGCCGGTCATCAGCTGGGCGCCCGCCGGCCCCGAGCTCGCGCGGCAGGCCGCCGCCCTGGGCACCCGGCTCCGCCGCATCCTGCACGAGGCCTCCGGCCGCGCCGAGATGCACACCTACGTGAACTACGCGTTCGGGGACGAGACGCCCGAGAACTGGTACGGGTACGAGCCGTGGAGGCAGGAGCGCCTGCGGCAGCTGAAGGACAAGTACGACCCCGAGCGCAAGTTTAGCTTCTATGCGCCGATCGCGTAGGACGGTTTGTCGGGAGTGCATTTATACAGGTTTAGGTTTTTACCCTCTCTAGTTAGATAGGTATCTGGGTGAAAAAGTTGAAACCTGTCATTTGGCTTAGATTCGGATCGTACGTAGGATCGGATAGTGAGAAGGAGGTGTAATTGTTTTCATGATGGAACAGGTCATTACCTACCTGCGCACCTGGATAGTTTATATTCATCTGTTAATATGGCATTGAAATGACGATAAAATAAAAAGGGGCTTAAAGCAGTGAGTAGTGTAACGGTGTGATGTGAAAACATTATATAATTAACCGTCCAGAGCAGTATTACTAGGTACTTATCATGTGTTGCATTCGCCACCATATCAAATCTGAGACATTCCTAACGGCGTGTATCTCGTAAGCGGTAGAATATAATACTACAATCGATAAATAAGGACCAAATATTTCTTTTTATGATTATGCCTCCCCCCTTTCCCCCCCTTTAAATCTCCGCCTCCCCAAACTATCACGACTGCACGACGAAGCGCTCAGTGTGGGATTTGTAAAGCGTCGAAGTATCCAGGATCTCGCCGGTGGCGGAGCGTATGAACTGCACCTGGAGGTTATTCGCGTCGAGGAAGGACAGGCGGGCGTAGCTGAAGTCGTCGGCGTAGGCGAACGCGTTGAACGAGACGTTGGCGCCGACGGCGCTGAGGCCCTCGATGTTGCCGGCGCCGCCGGCGACGATGTACATGGGGGCCGTGGGGTCGCGCAGCCCCGCCGCGTCGGCCGTGCCGTTGTACGCGGGCTGGAAGCGCTGCGAGTTGTGCACGTGGCCGAAGACGGCCAGGTCGACGCCGTACCGGTACAGCAGCGGCTCGAACGCCGCCTGGCACGCCGTGCACCCGCCCCCGCCCGTCGTGTACCACGGCCGGTGGCCCCCGACCAGGACCCACGGCGTCACGGACCGGTCCACCGACGCGAGGTCCGCGGCCAGGAACTCGAGCTGCTGCCCCGCGTACCCGAAGGGCCCGCCGTTGAGGCCCGCCGACCCGCCGGGCGCGTCGGGCGCGCCGTCGAAGTCGGTCTCCGTGTTGATCATGACGAAGTGCACCATGCCGTACTCGAACGAGTACCAGAACGGCGGGTTCGCCAGCACCTGCGCCCTGTTCGCGCTCACCTTGGCCGTGTCGTTGGACGACGTCGACGGGAAGGCCGTGGGCATCGTGCGCCCGAAGCGGTTCATGAAGTCGGTGAAGTTCTTCTGGCCGTCGGGGCACAGGCCCGAGGTGTACGGGATCTCCTGGCAGTCGGCCTCGTGGTTTCCCGGGCTCGCCATGTACGGCTTGCGCGCGGCGATGGGGGCAAGCTGGTCGTAAAACTGCTCGAGGATGGCCTCGAAGGCGTTTTCCCCGTCCAGGAGGTCCTTCGGCTTCTCGATCCAGTCGTCTGCATACGCAAAGTCGCCCGGGTGGACGACGAGCTCGTAATCATCTACGGTAGTGGCAAGGCGGCCGATGGTGGTGTGATTGAGAGAGGGGTCAATAGACGGGATGGTGTCCCTCTTGGTCTGGTCCATCTGAATTGTATAGCCATCGGCTCCGTACACTCCCATATCAATAACCGCATTCATGGAGAACGCCCCCTTATCGCCGGGAAGCCGGGGACTGAAGAAATGCTCCACGCTTGAGTTAGTCGATACTATTTTATAATAGTAGGTAGTAGCCGGCGTCAGGCCATTCAGCACCACCGCATTGGAGTAAGTCCGTGACGTAGGATATGTGACCGAAGAAGTCGAGCAGGTTTGCAGCGAGAGGTCATCGCTGGAGGTGCCATATTGTACGCAAGGTTGATCTAGTTTCTCGTACGTGTTCCAGCCTATAGATATTGCTGTATGATAGTTTCAGCATGACACGGTTCGATGCAGGTACCAGATACTCTGAACCACTCACAGTTTGGTCCGTTTATGGCGATGCGCTGCTGGACGGGAGTTGTCAGGTCAGAGGGCTTAGGCGGGTAACTAGCCGCAGCTATAGCACCAGTGGCCAAGACTGTCAGCCGTTTGACGGCACTGAAGGCTGAATTCATGATGTATAGCTTGTACTCGAGCGCCAAGGAGGAATGTCATACTCGAGGAACAAGTCGTTAAGGCTGGTCGGCCGATTAGTCTTATTTACTTTATGTCCGAGGGAATCCTGAGCTGCTACCCCACGTGCTCGGATGGTACCTATCTTACGTAGCCTCTAATCTCCATCCAAAATTATCGTCACATCCGGCCTGCTGAGATACCCCCCAGAAGTCCGATGATCAGCTCGTGGGCTGGCTGATTGGCTGAGGCGAGGCCAAAGATCAAAGCTACGGCCGACCCTCGCAAAGGCAGCCGAAGATGATGGGTAAAAAAAACGTTCTATGACTATAGTGTAAGTAACCCCGGTCTCGAGGAACCTTCCGTATAGAGCTAGGTAATAAAACAAGCATTTTGAGACCCCGCCGCTATACTTTGCCTTGTTGGTGGCTTCGAATATTACTAAAGGGATTCGAAGAACTCATAGCATGATACGCGGTTGCGAGTTCCAGCCGGGAATTTTGATGGAATGGGTCTTAATCACTATCGATTTACAATGGTGTCATAAATAACATTATGGTGCCCAAAAGTTCAACATATATCCGAGCTTGGCTGGACAAGGTATATAATATCATAGAGTTGATAGCTGTCAACTTCCCTTTCTTCAGTTGCCATCGATGATAACAACGTCAAAGACCAACATTGAAGCCAAGCAACCAGATCGGAACGAACGGGTTCCAGCGGATGAGCTATGCGAATTACAGAAACCATGTTAACCTAGACCTTGCAGATCTAGAGCGAATGATGCCTGGTGAATTACGAATCTATCCTGTACTAAGTGGGCTGGCCAGCCACCCTTTCCAGGATCAACGGCTCTTGCCGGCGCCTTAAAGTGCTTGAGTGTGGTTGAGAACCACCGGCAGTAGTATGATTGATATAAATCCATATACCTAGTGGATCCGACTCACATCAGCTGGCATCCCCTCCACTCCATTCACTACCTAGGACCACAACGAAGCAGCTCACCTGATTGTATCGCTTTACGTCCGTATATTGTTGAGCAGAGTTGTGTACCATGTGCGTCATGCAGTATGGAGGGAAGCTATCTCGATCTAGAATATCGCCCGTACCTAGGGATATATAGATAACCCTCGACCCTTGGATCGATCAAGAAAGTGAATACAAGAGTCCGCAAATAAGGGGGAAAAGAACGTGCACGTGCTCCTGAACTCCAGTTTAACCTTGGGCACGGAAGGTTTCTTGTGATAGGTGGTAGTTTTACTTGGCAACGATTGAAATGTCTAAGTTGCAACAACGTGACCATGTATAGAAGTAAAGCTTCATATAATACCTGATAACATCACATAATGAATGGATCTGGTTTTCTTTTTATTTACTCCGTCTTTCAATATCGGGGTTTTCCCAGCTTTCTTTTCTGTTCCAATGGACTCGATTAGTACTAACTACCACCATACGGTTCTCAATATGCATGCAATAATCACATGTCAATCTTCAGTTTCTTTACCATATGCCAGTTCCTTGGAGATAGGGCGTAGTTAAAACCTGCAAGTTCCTACCCGCCTAACTAGCCGGTATCACGTACTCTACATGCTGCCCAGTACACCAATTGGATCAAAAATGCCCACCGACCTCGTCTTACTGCACTACATAGGTAGGTAGTGGTGTCTGGTAGTACCTAGGTTGCCCCGAATAACTACTACTGCAACCACAGACTATTAACATAGGGTGCATCCAGATAGCCGGAGAGACCCAGACTTCCCTGTTGATTACACCGAGTTGTATCTAGGTATTAGCTGCGACCCGAGATCACCCCACACGCACCACCTACGTAACAAGCCGAACATGTTACTAACTACACTATGCGCTGATGCTATTTGTATTGTAATTTGTCTGAAGTCTGAGAATATCCGCTTTCTCAGAAGCATCGTCAAGCCTAACCAGAGACTAACCTAGCCTAGCCAGGTATTTATTCCTCAACGTCAGAACGCTAGAGTGTGTCGATCATCATTAAAAAAAAGGCTACATATCTACACTACACTAGATAAACAACACTACCTACCGAGGCCTTCTCAACTTCAAAATTCAAGCCGAGCGATATCGCCGGTGATCGGCTGCGTTTCGCGTACAACTTGCTGGTAGTTAGATAGTGCGCCAAGCTAACCGACTGTCGAAGACCGAATGTCGAAATATGATGCTTCTGTCGACTTTCGCCGGACTTAGGACAATACACCGACAATTTCGTCAGCTCTCCTTGGGTACCGTTATCATATACTTCGAAGAAATACTGTTCATTGAGCTGCACGCTATTAAAATAAGGGTTCTAGCATAACGGCGCTGCATTGATTGTAAAAAAAGTCTCAGCTGCATATGCATTCCAGCGCATTGATATAAGTACACTACTGGTCTTACACTAAAAGTGTGGCCCTAGTTCCCTCTACCCATAGAGGGTAGCAAGATGTCAACTAGGGTAGTAAAGAAAAAAAAAAGTAATAAAAATTTAGACGCCTTGTTTTCAAGGTTGAGATGAAATTCAAATTTTCTCTCGAGCCAGAGTCGAACTAGCGACCTTTCGGTGACAACGTAACAATTACAGCCGAACGCTCTAAACCAACTGAGCTATCGAGAGCGAATTGGAGGTAAGCCTCCAACGATAGGCGGGTCTGTGATGAATATCGATCTCTTATGTGCAACTATAGAAGAGCAAGGTGCATTTTCGGCCAGCATAGGTACAATCTGAACAGCAATATCGGCTTCTTTCGATAACTTAACAAGGTATCGTCTTCGCAGGCAGATTTGATGCACGGAAGATGTAGGGCCACACTGGCGGGTGAAGAGGATTACGGCTCCAGAGATTGTAATCCGATCCGTCTGGTAAAGAAAATACAGCACTACAGTCATCGCGAGAATGCACCCCATGTTCTAAACGACCCTACACGAATGGCAGTCTCTTTTTTACAGGTTCATGGCCTGAAAATCGTGCAATGCACGGAGGGTCAGAGGGAATAATAAAAAAACACCCCGAAGTATTGCCTCCTCATTTTCATATCAAAATTTTTTTTCGTAAATCTAAGTGTAGATAGTCCTCAAATTGAAAACGAGACAAAGATCATGTGTATAATTGCATGCACCTTCATACAGTCCCCAGCAGGTTCTACTCAGTATTCGGTTAAGAATGAACGAACCTTGGGGAGGGGATAGTATTATATAATAGACATACTGAAGCTGGCCTAGGTGATGCACAAGATTATGAAGAACATATCTAGCCATGGAGAATCATTGTAGGGGGTTTTCCAGTCCTTCGTTATAAAGGGTAAGCTGTAAAATATCTTGCAATCACCCTCCCCCGGCGTAAGGAAATACCAATCTATGCACTTATATTTAATGTATTATGTTGCTAGTGTTAACAAGTAGTTTTGATGATAATTCTTCACCTGTTTAGTCTGGGGTCCAGTCTATTGGGTGAAACCAAATTGTCTGACAAAGAACTCGAAAGCCGTGATAGCACTGGCGTGTCGACCATCTATTTTTCTTTCCCTTTCCTCCTTTTTTATTATTACACGACAAGGCGGAAGCCTTTTTGACAAGGTGTTGTTTCAATTAGTTTTAGAAGCAGCAACGTTTTAGTACTTTCACCACGAGCATGGGAAAACAGAACATGCTCCGGATTAAAGAAGTCATACTGACAAAAGCCCAGCTCAGAGTTATAGTTGAGTCAAGCTCACACATAAATATCACTTAAGAGTTCACAAGATGGTTAGCATAGTTCAAATCATTGGATAAGACATCAGGAAACTCATGGGACACTATCCGATACAAACTATATCAACTTGAGAACCAAATTTCCTATATCATGAAGTCATAGGTTCAACTACTAATGCAGTACGATAGGTCTTGCTCTTCTAAACATGCCCCCGCTGCCATTGTATGTTGTGATAAGTGCTCCCACACAAGGTTTAACCGGAGATAACTGGAGTTGGATAGTGATATAGGATATGTGCTCCTCTGCATGAAAAATAGGTCATTGAAGTTTGGCTTTCCCTCATAAAATATGGACTTATAAAACTGTTTTGTTTATCTCAGATTCATATTCTCCAGTCCTAATTTGTAGGGTTATAAACCTACCTTTTTTCTAGCTAATCTATGGTTGGTTAAGTGGGCTCTTCATGAGCAAAAAGTGTAATGGCAGCAAATTGATTTTAGTGGATTGATATTTGCAATGAGGGAAAAAAAAAACAAATGTTCGTAGCATCTCTCCGTTTCGATCGGAGGTCCTCCGGGTTATGAGCCCGGCGCGCTTCCACTGCGCCAAGATGCTTGAGCTGATTGGATGATTTCTTTTTACACTATTGCAGATTGTATTCACTACCATGTGCGAGAATTTGACGAAAATATCGCAGTGTTTCTATTCCTTCGATAATTCAAGATTGCTTTGAGTGTGAAAAAAAGTGTATGACATGGTAAAGAGAAATCCGACAAGTCATCTTGTTACTTTTTAATGAGGGGAAGAGTACATAAGGACCTTTTGTTTCACAGGTTGCGCATTGCTAAGAGGAGACTTTCTTTACAATGTATTAAAACATCACCAGCTAGACTGATGATGCTGCAGGTAAGTGGTGCCCACCAGCTGCGAATCTTTCAAATGATGGGAAATAAAAAATCGATATGTTCTATAAGGTAGGTGAGTTAGCTAAACGGGAGTGATGGCAAGGTCAATGACAGATACCAAGAAGTTGGTTGGTTATTGTTATTTTCCCCAAATCAGCTCCTTATTCAATATTTCTCAGCCGCTTTTCAACCAATACTTCTTTTATCAATGTTACCCGTTACATTTAATCAGTGTATACCTAGGTAGCCTGATATACATTTGATAGAGGCAGATTAGCTAGGTATATATACTGGCTTATTATGTCAGCGACTATATCATAACCGACCTGTATTTAGTTATTTCTCCTGACAGCTCCCTTTGGGGGTCATTTTGTCCTTATTACACCAACACCCACACATAGCTCGAGCTGTATACTAGAAATAAGCCCACTCTCTTCTATTACAATTCGTGTGTCTTGCGTATCGTGTGTGGGAGGACTCTAGTTCTCCATAGACATACACAGCAAATAACTAACTAACCCCCAACCCTCAATGCCGAAGACTGTCCTCATCACCGGCTGCGGCCCCTCTAGCATTGGCACCGCCCTCGCGACCGAGTTCCACCTGCGCGGCCACCGCGTCTTCGCGACCGGCCTCTCGGAACCGCTGCTCGCGCACTTCGGCGACCTGCGCATTGAAACGCTGGTCCTAGATGTCACGTCTAGCACCTCGGTCGAGGCCGCTGCAGCCCACGTCGCGCGGGCGACGGGCGGCAGGCTCGACATTTTAGTCAACAACGCAGGGCTCATGCATGTCATGCCGTTCGCGGACACGGACGTCGAGGCCGCGCGCCGGGTGCTCGAGGTCAACGTGCTGGGCGTGTTTGCCGTCACAAAGGCGTTCCTGCCGCTGCTGCTCGCGGCGGCGGCGGCGGCGGCGGACAATCGCGGTGGTGGCTTTGAGGGTCTGACTGGGGCTGGCGGCCCTCTCGTCGTCAACATCGGCAGTGTGAATGAGGTCTTCCGGCCGACGTTCTTCGGCATCTACAATGCGTCTAAGGCGGCGGTTGAGGCGCTAGGCGGGACGATTCGGACGGAACTCGCACCGCTGGGGATTCGGGTCGTGACGGTCAAGACGGGGAGCGTGAGAACCGGCCTGTTCGATAACGCGCCTCGCACAGTGCTGCCGGAAAATAGCTTGTACCAGCCGGTTAAGGACTGGGTTGAGAAGCGGCGGATGCTAGACGGTAGGCATTTCATGGACGCGGAAGACTACGCTAAAAAGGTTGTCAGCGAGCTCTTGCGACCTTCGGTCAAACTTGTTATCTGGCAAGGCGGTTTAACCACATCCGCATGGCTTCTGAGCTGGTTGGGGTGGGAGGGCATTCTTGTGAGTAACGATCACGTTTCAACAAACTACGAGAGGCTGGATAGTATCAGGAAGACTGACGGCATTGTGGCCATTATAGGACAGCACATATATCAAACGTAACCAACTAGACAGGATTCGAAAGTAGTTTTTCAACTTCTATTAACATATTTAACCCATGGGCTATGAATATCATCCTCTCGGATATGCTACTCATTATTGCGAGTGCGCAATAAACTTGGCCCTTCCCTTCCCCTGCACATGCCACCAGGCTATAGTAAAAAAAAAGCAATGAATCATATTTAGTGCTGTGACCGGATGGTGGGCCATTAGTGCCACATCCGCCAAACGTCTGCAATGTGACATAAGCAATGCGACATAAGCAATGCGACATAAGCAATGCGACATAAGCAATGCAACATAAGCAAAATATTATCGTACGAAAATAATTACCCTGCTTTTTTTTTTTTTTAATAATAATAATATTTTTAATCGCTATTATTTACCGTACGTTATGCTTTATTATTTTAATATTAATAATTTTTATTTTTAATATTTTTAATTAAATTAATTAAAATAATAGCAATTATATTTATTATATAATAAAACGCTATATTTAAATTTAAAACTTAATAAGCTATTAAACTTAGTTTTAATTTAATAAAATTATTTTTAAAATTTAATTTTTTTATATAAAGTTAAAAAAATAAATTTATTTAATATAATTTAATTAAAATTAAGCATTTTATAACTTATTATATAATTTAACGTATATAATATAAATATAATATAAAATAATAATATTAATTAAATTAAAAATAAAATAAAATTATATAATAAATAATAAAATAATTTAAATAATATTTTTAATAAAGTTTTATAATATAAAGTTTTTAAAAAAATTATTTTTATAAATTTATATAAATATAAATAAGCATTATTATAAATAAAAATTAATTTTATTAAACTTATAAAGTTTATTAATTAAAGTTTATATAATAATAAAATTAATTAATTATTTTTTAATATAAAAAATATATAATATTAAGTTAAAATTTTATATAATATTTTAATAATTATATAAAGCTATAAAAAATAAAAATTAAAGTTTATATAATAATTTTTTTATTATATAATAATTAATTTATTATTAAATTTATGCTTATATTAACGTATATTTATATATAATTATTTAAATTTATATTAAACTTTTTATTATTATAATAATAAATATATTAAAATAATTTTTTATACGATAAATATTATAAGCATATAATTATTATTTATTTAAGTAAATATAAGCGTTAAAACTGCTTTATTTATTAACGCTTAAGTTTTTTTAATTAAATTTAATAAAATAATTATATTATATAACGGTTTAAATAAAATATAATAAATTTATTAATAAAATAACCGTTTATTATTATATTATATATAAAATATAAATAAATAAAATTAAAAAATTAAAAATTAATAACTTTATTTTTTTTTAAATTATATAAGTTTATAAATTAATTTTATTAATAAATTAAATAATATAAAGCTTTTAAATTATTAAAATTATTAAAACTTTATTATAATATATATATTTTATAAATTTATACTTTATATAAAAATTATAAAATTTATATAATTATAAAATAATTATATAATTAAAAAATAAAAAAATTAACTTTATATTATTTTTAAAAAACCGTTTAAAATTTATAAAACATTATAAGTTAATTAAAAAAATTTATATTAAATAGTTTATTTATTTAAGCTTTTTTTTATATAATAATTAGCTTTTTAAAAATATTAAAATTAATG
Organism: Biscogniauxia mediterranea; assembly: GCA_018398605.1. Taxonomy (NCBI): domain Eukaryota; kingdom Fungi; phylum Ascomycota; class Sordariomycetes; order Xylariales; family Xylariaceae; genus Biscogniauxia; species Biscogniauxia mediterranea. The sequence continues at coordinate 4,787,505 of JAGXTR010000003.1, forward strand.
CTTTTTTTAAAATAAAAAATTAATATAATATTTAATTAAAAAACTTAAAATTTAATAATATTTTTTATATAAAAAAATTAAAAGCGTTTATATTTTTAAATATATTTTAATTTTTAACGTTTTATATAATAATATATAATTTTTAATTAAAAGCTTTAATTATTAATTATTATTTATTTACTTAATAATTATAATTAATATATACGTTAAATATATTAAATTTATTTTTAATTTAATAATTAATTTATTTAAATAAATATATTATAATAAAACTATTTAATTTTTAAATATAAATATAATTTAAATAAAAACTTAATTTTTAATATTTTTTATTAATATATAATATAATTATAAAAATAACTTTAATTAAATTTATATAATTATTTTTTTAATTTTATATTTTTACTTTTAATTAATGTTTTTAACTTATATAGCGCTTTTATAAAGGTTTTTATATAACTATTTTTTTTAACTAGCTTTTATTTTAATTTTTATTAAATAATAAAAGTTTTTATACGATTATTTTTTTAACTAGCTTTTATTTTAACTTTTATTAAATAGTAAATTTTTTATACGATTATTTTTTTTAACTAGCTTTTATTTTAATTTTTATTAAATAATAAAAGTTTTTATATAATTATTTTTTTTAATTAACTTTTATTTTAACTTTTATTAAATAGTAAATTTTTTTATATAATTATTTTTTTAACTAGCTTTTATTTTAACTTTTATTAAATAATAAAAGTTTTTATACGATTATTTTTTTTAATTAGCTTTTATTTTAATTTTTATTAAATAGTAAATCTTTTTATATAATTATTTTTTAACTAGTTTTTATTTTAACTTTTATTAAATAATAAATATTTTTATATAATTATTTTTTTAACTAGCTTTTATTTTAATTTTTATTAAATAATAAAAGTTTTTATATTATTTTTTTTAATTAGCTTTTATTTTAACTTTTATTAAATAATAAAAGTTTTTATATTATTTTGTTACGGGGTTGGGGTGCGCGGACCACGTATACCGGAAGGAAGGTTAAATTGACTATAAAGAGGGGAAAAATGAACGGTAGCACTTGGGGGCGCTGATTAGCCTATATATATGCAGACTCCTCACGTGACCGTGCGGAGTCGGTGATAGTCCCTTACGTACACCTGCTAACTGGTGTGAAACCAGCCACACCGTCGACCCTGGGCTAGACCTGTGACACATTTTTTTAATTAGCTTTTATTTTAACTTTTATTAAATAATAAAAGTTTTTATATAATTATTAAAGTTAAAATTAAAATATTATTTTTTATACGCTTTATATAAAAAAATAAAATAAAAAAATTAAACTTTATAATAGCATAAAAGTTTATAATTTAAATAGTTAAAAAATTTAATTTTTTTTAATTAAAATATTATTATATAATTTATTATTATAAAAAAAGTCGTTATTAAAATTAAATAAATTAAAGTTATTATTATATAAATTAAACTTATTTTTAAATTTTAATTTTAATAAAAAAATAAATAGTTAATTTTTTAAATAAATATAAAAATAATTATACGAGGATTTTTAATATTTGCAAAAAAAATATTTTTTTTATTTTTAAAAATTTTTTTTATTATACGATTAAAAATACTTAATTTATAAAATTTAAATAAGTAAATAATTTTATGTTAAGTTATTTTAATTATTACTTTTATATTATAAATAAAAATATTAAAGTAAATATTATATTTAAATTTAATTATTTTTTATATAAAAGTTTAAAATTAAGTTTTTTTATTTTAATTAAATATATATTATAAATAAATAAACTTTTTAAATTAATATTAACTTAAAAATAAGTTAATATATTTTTTTATATATAAAAAAATTAAATAATATATATTATTTTTAAGCTTTTTTAAATAATAATGTTAATTTTTAAATATTTATTTAAATTTTAATTATTAAATAAAGTTATTATATAATTTTTTTTTAAAATATTTTATAAGTTTTAAATTTTATTATAATTTTTTAATATTTTTATAAATATAATTAATATAATTATATATAGTTAATATTAAAATCGTATTATTTTTTAAGTTAATTTTATAACTATATAATTAGCTTAAATTTATAATTAAATAATTAAATAAAAAAAAGTGTTAAAATTTAAATTAAAAAAATAAATTAAAATAAAGCTTATAATTAAATAACTATATAGTAATTTTTAATTAAATTTTATTTATTATTATTTAAAATTTTAATTAATTAAAGTTAAGCAGTTAAATAATTAAAATAAATAAAAAATTTTAAAAAAAAGTTTTAATATTTTTATATATATAATAATTAATATTATTAAAATATATTATACTTATAAAAAAATAATATAATATATTTAATATAAATATAATCGTATAAAAAATAGTAAAAAATAATCGTATAAAAAAAGTAAAAAAAAATAAATTATATAAAAATTTTTTTATTATAAATTTTATTTGCAAAAAATTATTTAATATTTAATATAATATTTAAACTTATTAGATTCTAGTAAAACCCCCTTTATTGTTTGCAATCGTAAAAAAAAACAAAATAATTTGCATATTTAAAATCAGCGTACTTAACTCTTTAAAGTAGCGATAGCGCATTTAAAAAACGAGGCCGGCGTTAGCGTAAATATAATGCTAATAGTTATTAATAGTAAAAATTATAGGTTAAAATAGTTACGTTATTATATTAATATAAAACTTATAGCACTTAATATAAGCAATAATAATATAAAAGTAATAAACACATAAAATAATATAAAAGTAAACAAAATATTAAAACTATAAAATTAAATAATAAACTTAATGTTTTTAAATTAAATAAAAAAAGTTTATAAAATAGCGGTAAAAATAAACCGACTAAGTAAAAAATAAAACGTAATTAAACAATAACTTAATTAAATAAATAATTAATTTATAACGCTTAAAAATTTTAAATAATTTAAATAATTTATTAAAAAAATAATTAAACATAATATTTTTTTATTAAATATATATATAAGCGTAATAATTATTAGCGCATAGCGCATATATACGTTAATAACAGCGCTTAAATTTATTTTTAAATAATATATACGCAAGATTATAGTTTAAAACGAAAATTAAATAAATAATTATAAAAATAAAAACTTTATTTAAATAATTAACGCAGTTAATAAAAATAGTTTTAAATATAATATTATTATAATAAAAAAGCTATTAAATAATAACATAATAATTATTTTTAATAATATTAAAAATTAATATATAAAAAATACAAAATAATTAAAAGCTTTTAATAAATAAACGTAAATAATAAACAAAATATACGTAGTATTAATAAAAAGCATATTATAAAAAAAAGCATAATAAAATAAAAAAAAATAAAAGTTAAATTAAACAATTAAAATAAAAGTATATAGTTTATAAAAATTATATTAAAGTTATTAAAAAGCAATAACTTATTTACGTTAATAATACTACTGTTAAAAACAACAAATTAAAAGTAAATAAATAAAGTTTATAATTAAAAGTTAATTTAAAGCAGTTATATATATAATATAAAGTTATATTATAATAAACTATAGCTTATATAATATTATAAATGTTAAAAATACGGTTATAAATAAATTAAATATTTTAATAAGCTAGTATATAATAAATATAATATAAATAATTATAGTATAAGCAGGAAAATTAAAAAATAATGCTTAACTTATAATAAAAGCAAATTTTATTATATAGTATATAAAAGTACGCACGTAATATAAAACCGCCGCTACTTAATAGCGTAAACGCAGTAAAAGCGCTGTAAAAAAAAATATAAAACTAGGCCGCTTTGCTTTTAAATAGCAAGCAACATAAAAACTACACTAACGCAAAGCACTAATAACGTAAAAAAATTTTTTATAATTAAAAAAAAAAAAAAAAGCTAATTAATTAAAAGTAATAACTTTATATTATAAATATAAAACAACGTAAACATTATTTTTTTTTTATTATTATAAAAAAAACTTAAAAAATTTAAATTTAGCGTTAAAATAATTAATACGTAGTAAAAACGCAATAATGTAAAAAATTAATTTTTAAGCTTATTTTTTTATAATTATTAAAGTTTTATATTAAAATACGTAAAAAAAAAAAAAAATGCGTTAAACAAGCATTAAAAAAAAACGATAAATATAATATTATAATAATTTAAAAACCGTGAAAAAGTCGATTAAAAAAAACGTTATATTGTTTAAAAATAAAAAAATATTAATTAATAAATAAAAGCAATAAAACTATTATATATGTTAATAAACGTATTACTTTAACTACTTAAACGTATAAAATAAATAAAAATTAATATAGCGTTATTATTAAAAAAAACAATAAGGCTATTAAAATTTTTTTAATATACTTTTTTAACTTAATATTAAAAAATTAAAAAAACTTAATTTATAAGTTTGCAGTTATAAAGCTAAATAAAAGCAACGTTTTTATAAATAATTAAAATTTATATTATTTATTATAAAACATTTAAAGCCGTAAAATAAAAAATAATAACAATTTATTTAAAATAACGCAGCATTAAAGCTTTTTATTAATTACGCTTTATAATAAAATTATATAAATAAATAAAAGCTTAAAATTTAAAAAGTTATTTACTTTAAACTTATATTAAGCTATAAACATTTTAAAAGTTAAATTTAAAAAAACAATAAACTTAGTTAAATTAAATTATGCTATATAAATAGTTAATATTAAAAACATTATTAAAAAATTAAATAAAAGTAAATTAAAAAATTAAAATTAAGCGCTTATAAATTATAATATAATTAAAAGCTATTTAAAATAATTTAAACGCTATAAAGTTATAAATTTAATAAAAAAACTTAAAAAAATTATAAACAATTTTATAAAGCAGTTTATATGTATAATTAACGCTTTAACTTTAAAATAAAAAAAAACACATAATAAACAGGCTATATAATAAAATTATAAAGTTAAAAAAGCTATTAAACATTATAAGCGTTATAAAAAAAAATTTAAAATAATTAAAATAAAGCTTAATTTAAAAAACTTAAAAGCGGTAAAAGTTAAAGCAGTAAAAGTATAGTAAAAAGCTTAAAAGTAAAATTAACGTAAAAAATTAAAAACTGTATTTAATAATGTAAAAAAAGTATAAAAACTAGAAAAGTAAGCGCGTATAAAAAGTTACGTACTAATAAAACCTTTAAAAATACCGTAACTTAAAAACAGTAAAAACGGCAAAATAATAACGCGCATACATGTAAAAAAAGCCAAAGTTTTTACAGTAAAATTCTTTTTTAATCCGCCCGCTAACTTTTTTAATATAATAAACATTACATTTATAAAAAAAAAATGCAACCTACGCTTTACAGTAAACTAAAAATTTTTTTAAAAAAAACTACTAATATATATATATAATTTAAAAGCAATAAAAGCGTTAAAAAACAATAAAATTTTAAATAAACTTTTTAAAAAATATAAAAAACATTTACATTATAAAAAATAGTTTAAAAAAGCTTTTATAAACTTAATACAAATAAACTTAACATTAAAATATTATTTACTATGCTTTTATTATGTAAACGTTATAATTTTTTATAAACTAAATAAAATAATAATATAATATAAAACTATAAGCGCTTAAAAGCTAATTACTTTACTTAACGCCGTAAAAAAAGTGTTTAAAATAATTATATATAAACGCATTTTTTAAGCAATAAAAAAGTAATAGCTTTTATTAATCGGTTAAATAAGTAATAAAAAAAAAATTAATTAAATTAGCGGTATAAATAATTATAAAACTCGTTTATAAAGCTTAAAAACATAATATAATAACGTTATTATTGCAGTTAAATATTAAAAATGCATTTAATACAGTAAATTACGTTAAACTATTAAATATAATAAAAAGCATAAAGTTTTTAAAATAAATAATATAATAAGTTTGCAGTTTTTTTATAAATTAAACAGCGCGATTAATATTTAATAAAAAAACGACAAAATTAATATAAATTAAAGCTAGCACTTTTTAAAATTTTTTACTTTTAACTATATTATTTATAATTTATATAAAATTACTTTATTACGTATTAAAAATTAATAAACTGTTTATAATTATTAACTTTATTAATAATATAAACATATTAATATTTTATATAAACGTTAAAGTAAACTGCGCAATGCTTAAAAAAGCTTAAAAAATATATATATAATAAGCTGCTATAAAAAATATGCAGTTTAAATTAAATAAAAATAAATTAATGCACTTTATAAAAGCTTACGTAACTTTTACATAAAAAGTACGCTTAAGCAAAGTAATAATATAACTTATAAAAAAAAAAGCTATTAAATTTTTAAAAATTTAATTAAATAAAAAACTTTAATAAAAACTTTATATAAACATTATAAAAAAAAAACTTACTATATAAAAATATATACTTATTAAAATAACTGCTGCTATATAAAAATTAAGTATAAAGTATATAAAATTTATTTATATAGTAATAATAAAAAACTTAATAGCATATAAAGCATTAATATAATATATATTATTAAATAAAATTAAAACAGTTAACTTAATAAACTGCTTATTTATAGCGCAAACATAATGCTTAAAAATCGTATTAAAAGCGTTAAAAGCTATATTAACATAAATGCTTAAAATTAAAAACTTTATAAAACTATTAAACATATATTTAAATAAAATCGCTGCAAATTTTAAAAAGCACTATAAAACGCAAAATAACGCGAAAATAATTAATAAAGTATAAGCAGTTATAATGCAGCTATTAATAAATATAAGGCTAAAATTAAATAAAAAAGTTTAAAAACTTATTAATAAAAAAAAAATAAGTTAAATAAAAAAATAAACCGGTAATAATATTAAATTAAAAGCATTAAATTATTAAAAATAAAAATATAATTAAAAGTATTTAAAAAAGCGGTTTTAACGCGTATTATAAAAAGCAGCAAAATAAGCTAAATTTAATAAAAAAGTATTAATTAAATATAAAAAGTTAATAAAAACTAAAAACGCGCTGTTAACTTAACTATATATAAAATAAATTTTATTTAAAGCTTTTTTATTTAATAAAAATAACCTAGCAACTTACACGCTATTTTATTAATATAATTAAACTTTAAAAACAATATTATATTTAATTATTAAATGTTAAAAAAAATATATTATTTAAGCACGTAAACTAATAGCGTAAAAGTTATAAAAGCGCAAAGATTTATACGCGCAGTTTAAAAATTTTTAAAAATTAAAACTTTTTTTAATATAGTTTATAAAGTTATATAAAATAATTATATTTAAAAAAACAATATAATTAATAAAAAAAAAATTAAATAATTATTATATATAATTATAAAAAAATATAAATAAAAAACAAGCAATTAAAGCATAATGTTTATAAAAAATATAAGCATTAAAAAATATAATTTTTTATTTAATTAGCTTAAAAGCTTAAAATAAAATTAATTAAGCGCTAAAAGCGTACTAATAAAGCAGTAAAAAAGCAAAAAAAGCGCGGCAGTAAAGCTACTTAACCGCGTAAAAGCTAGCTTTTTTTTTTTTTTTTTTTTTTTTTTTACCTTTTATTTAACGTCGGCAAGGGCAAAAAAATTAACTTTATTAAGTTAATTTTAAGCAATTATATTAAAGCGTAAAAATAAATAAAAAGTAAAAAACTTATAGCAATTTGCTTAAAAGTAATTATTATTTTTTTTTAAAAAAAAAAAAAAGGTCACTTTTAAATTAAGCCGTAAAAGCTGTTAAAGCAGCAGCAAAACGCTGCGTTTTAATAGCGTTATAAAAAGCGCATAAAGCTTTAATAGCCGCAGTTTAATATAAGTTTTAAATTTTAAAAATTAGCTATAAAGTAACGCTAATAACGCGTAAAAAATATATATTAATGCAGGTAATTTTATCGACTTTATTTTTTTTTTAAAAGGCAGTAGCGGTAAAAAAGCGGCAAATAGCGTTATAAAATAATAAATAATTTAAAAACTGCGTGTAATTAATAAAAAAGTTATAAAAAAGCTATAAAATATTATTTATAAAAAAGCAGTTATAATTATAATTAAAATACTTTTAACAGCAAGTGCCGGTATTTAAAGTTATTATATTAATATATAAGTATATATAATAAAAAAGCAATATAAAAGCTATATATTAATAATATTATAACATATAATAAAAAAGTTTTTTATTAAACAATAAACGTAACGAACATAAAATAACTTTTAAATAGTATTATAACTGTTTAAAAGCTGCTTAACTTTAAAGTTAAAGTTAAAAGCAAAGCCTTAGCTTGCATAATTTTAGCTTTTTTTAACTTTAACTTTAATTTTTTTAACAGTAAAAGCAGGTTTATTATCGTTATTAATATCGTTATTAAGCTTACGCTTTTATATAGTAGCGTATAAGTAATAAAATAATAGCAATATAAAAAAAAAGCAATATTTATGCAAGCAGTATAGGTTTTAGCGGCGGCGGCGGCCTTTTTAGCTGGCTTTTTTTTCTTTTTTTTTTTTTTTTAAAAGTAAAGGTAAAAAAAGCGAGAGCGGCAGTTTAATAACAGGTTAGCGATTATAAAGCATTAAAATAAATTAAATTAAAAACTTATAATATTATTAACTTTTATAATTAAGTTTTTAACTTAAAAAATTTAAGTAAAGGTAAAGTTTTAATTAAATATTATTATAACGTTAAAATAACGCAAAAACTGCGTAAAAAAAGGGTATACTTACTAATAGCGGTAGTGGTAGTGGTAGTAGTGGTGGTAGTGAGAGTAGTAGTAGTAGTGGTAGTTGTTATTGTTATTATCGCTATTACTACACTACTACTGCTTTACTGCTGTTATTATTATTATTATTATTATTATTATTATTATTGCTATTATTATTACTGCTACTATTAAAAAAAAAAAAAAAAAAAAAGCAATAAAAAAAGATTATAGCTTTTATAAAAAACCGGCAAAAAAATTACTATTAAGCAGTAAAAAAATTAAAATAAATTAAAAAGGAAAAAAAGCGTAAAAAAAACCTATTAAATAGCAAAAAATAAAACTAGCTTTTAAAAATTACTTTAAAATAAAAAAAAAGCGGTTATAACGTTAAAAAAAAGCGCTTTTAATACTTTTAAATATAAAAACCTCGATTTATTAACCTGCATAATAAAAGCAAATTAATAAAAAAAGCTAACTATAATTAAAAAAAATAAGTTATAAAGCTGAAAACAGCACATAAAAAGTATAAAAATGCGCATTATAATAAGTTTAAAAATAAAAGTGTTTTAATTGCACTTAAACCATTAAAATAAACTTTTACAGTTATAAGCATAACATTAATTTATAAAATTAAAGTATAAAAAAATATATGCTTTTAAAGCACTATTTTAACTTATAAACTGCGCACTTAAATATAGCGTTTTAGCTTAAAATATTAAGTTTATTTACAAAAGTAACTTTTAATAAAAAAAAAACTTATAATTTACAAAAGCTTATTAACTGCGTAAAGGTTTTATAAGCATAGTTTATACGCGGTTTTTTTTTTATAAATGCATAAAAAAGAAGGTTTGCTTAATTAAATAGCTTTATGTACGTACGTATATAAGACGGTGTAAAATTAATAATAATAATATAATATTTAATATAATATATATAAAATTTATATTAAATGCTTATATAATATATAAATTATTATGTTTATTTTTTATATTATATTTTATATTTACTATATTTTATATAAAAACTTTTATTATATTTTATATAAAAGTTTTTATTTTATTTTTTTATTTAGATTTTTTTTAACTTATAATTATAATAATTATTATTATTATTATTATTATTATTATAATTAATAATTATAATATATGTTTTTTTTATTTTTTTTATATAATAATTATTAACTTTTTTATATAAATAGCGCTTTAATTTTAACTTTAATTTTAACTTTAACTTTTATTATTATTTTTTAATATAAAAGTTAATAATTTATTTTATATTATTATAATTAATTTTAAAAAAACGTGTTTAATTTTATTAATTAATTTATTATTATTATATAAAAATAAATTATTATAGCTTAAATTTAATTTTTTTAATTTAATTTTAAAAAGCTATTATTAATAACTTTTATAATAATAATTATTATTTTTAAAATATATTAATTAATAAGTTAATAAAACTATTTTTTATTTATATATAATTATTTAATTATTTTAATAATTATTATTAAAGTACTAGGTAATACCCGCAATTAAAGATTCCCTTTAAGTATTATTAAGCAGTTTATAAAAAAGCATAGTAAAAAGCCTTTAAGCATTGTTAAGTAATTTATAAAAAAGCATAATAAAATTATTTTAAATATTATTAAATAGTTTATAAAAATATATAATAAAACGTATAAAATATTAAAAATATAATAATAAAAAAAGTTAATTTTTTTTAATTTAATATAATATTAAAAACTGCAGTATTTATAATATAATATAAAAAAATTAACGTAATAAATTACCTTTTTAATAAAAAAACCGTTTATATTTTTATAAGCTTATTTATTTTTTATTTAATTTTTTTATTTTTTATTTAATTTTATATTTTTTATAATAATTTTATAAATAATATTAATTTTATTTTTTTACTTTTATTTTTAAATTTAAAAGTTTTTATATTATTAAATAAATAGCAGTTAATAAACTTGCATTTATTTTTTAAAAAAAATAAAATAATATAAAGTTTTAAAGCGTAAGTTTATTAAATAATAACGTTAATAATTATTATAATATAATTATTAATATTTTATAAAAATATGTTAATATATTATAAATATTAACATATATATTTAATAAAATTTTTTACGTGCTTATATTTTTTAATAACGTTAACGTTTATATTTTTTATTATATTAAATAATAACTTAAAATTAAAAAAAATGTAAAATATTATTATAATAATTACTAATAATTAATAAGTTTAAATAATATAATTATTAAAAAGCGTTAAAAATTATTACGTTTAAATATATTATAAAATATAAAAATTTTTATAAATTAACTTAAAAAATTAAATTATATTAAATAAGTTTAATTTTTAATAAATAAATATATTAAAGTTATTATTATAAGTTTTAATAATATCGCGCAGTTTAAATTATTATAAAAAAAATTATATTTAAAAAAACTTTTTAATAAGTTAATAATATTAATTATATTAATTAATTATAAAAACGCAATATATTATAAATTATTTAACTATTTATTATTATTAATTATTTATTTAAATAATTAAAATAATTAAAAATTAATAATAAATTAAAAACTTTATATTTTTTATTTTAATTATTATAAAAGTAATTATTAATTAATATTTAGCGCTAATAAAATAAGCTTATTTTTATTATTATTATTATTATTATTTTAAAATTAATAAGTTTTAAAAATAATTTATAAAAAATAACGTTATTTAATAATTAAAAAAAAATCTTTTTTAACTTTTTTTTTTATTTTATTAAAAGCGTTTAATAAAAAGCTAAAAATAAAGTAAATTAATAATTTTTTATTTAATTAAACTGTTAAAATAATTAATATTTTTATAAGCTACTTTATTTAAGTTTTTATATGCATTAATAAACCTGTTTTAATTAATTTATTATTATATACGTTTTTATTATATAGTAAGTTAAACGTTGTAAAAATTTAAGTAAGCGGTAAAAATAGCATTTTAAATATTTTTATTAATTTTTATTAAAATTAAATTATATATAATAAGTTAAAAAATTTTAAAAAAGTTTTTAGTTTATTTAAACGCAAGGTTATTAGTTATAATAATTAATTGTAAAAAAAATCGACTATAATGCATAATTTAAAAGTAAAAAAAAATAATACTTAAAAATAATATAATATAAAAAAAGACTTAAATAAGTATATATGTATATAAAAGAGAAATAAGCAAAAAAAAATTATATATAAAAAATTTAAAAAAAAAAAAAAATAAATAGTAAAAAACAAAGCTTTTATGCTAATTAAACTGCTTTTTTAAAATATATAAAAAAAAAACTATCGTTTTTTTTTTACTTATTTTATTTATTTTTTTAATTTATATTTAATTTAATATTAAACTTATAAAAAACTTTAAATAATTTATTATCGTTAATAAAAAATATTTTTTTAATGCTTAGTTAATTATTTTTTAAATAATAAATAAAATTTTTTTATTAATTAATTTTTAATATATTTACGCGTTTTTAAATATTAAATTATAATAAAAAATATTGCCGTTTTTTTAACGGCATAATTATAATTAATTAACTTTTTATTTTATTTTATTTAAATAAAAAAGCATTATTTATTATAAAAAAGCGCTTTTTAATTATATTTAATGTTTTAATTAAATTAATGCTTATAATTATTTATTATTTTTTTATTTTTTTATTTTATTTACTATTTTTTATAATTTTTTTTTAAATAGTTTATAATTAAATTGTTTTTAATAGTTATTAAAATTATAGCAGGGTTATTTGCGCTTTTTTTTAACTAGTAGCTTAATTTTTTAATTTTATTATTATAAGTCGGCGTTTTAATTAGCAGGTATAAAGCGTTATTTTTATTAATTTAAATTAAGCTTTATAAAAAGTATTTAAAAGTTTATAAAGTTTTATTAAAAACGTTTTTATTTTTTATTTTTAATTATATAATGTTATTTTTAATAAAAAAATATATTTTAAAAATATTGCTTATTTTTTTATTATATTTTTTTATTAAATTTAATGCAGTTTTTAATAATATGTTTTAAAAGTATTATTTATTATATATTATATTAAACTTTATTTATTTTATTAAGTATTATATTTTTTTACGCATTATTTTTTAATTTATTAGTTTTTTTACTTTAAAGTACTTATAAAAGTTTTTAAAAAGTAAATAATTTTTTTTAATTTAAATAATAAGTTAATTTTTATTTAATATTTTTTTTTTAAAAAAATTGCTTTTTAATGCGTTAATAAGTTTTAAATATATAATAAATAATATTAAATATATTTTTTATATTTTATTAAAATTTAATTAATATGTTAATAAGTTAATTTTTTTTATTATTTAAAAAAGTTTTATAAATTTTTAACTTATTTTTTAATTAAACGTATATATTAATTAATATTTTTTATATAATTATATTTTAACTTATTAATTTATTTTATATTTTTTATTTTATTTTTTAACGTTATATTATTTAATTATTACGTATATTATTAATATTTTAATAATATGCGCTGTTTTATAATATATTTTTTTAATAATAGGTTTTTTTTTATAAATTTTAAAAGTTTTTTTAAATAAATATTATATTTAATTAAATATTTATTTAAATTATATTTAAAACTTTTTATTATATAATTATTAAAAATAATAATAAATATTAATATTATTTTAATTTATAGCTTTTTTAAATATATATAGTTTTAATATTAAAAAACTGTTTAAATTATTTAATTTTTTTTTAAAAAATTTATTATTTTAAAAGTAATATATTATAATAAAATTTAATTATATATTAAGTTTTTTTTATATTTTATATTAAAATTTTTTAATAAAATATACGTTTTTATTACTAATTATTATTTTAAATATTTTTTATTTTATTAAAAATATATAAAATTTAATAATTTTTTTTTAATTTTTTTTATTATATAATTTTTTATTAAATATAACTTAATTAATTTATAACGTTTTATTAAATAAGTTTATAAAATAATTATAAACTTTATAATTAAAACGTATTTAATAAATATTTATTAATAATATAATTAATATTTTAATTATTATATTAATTATAATAATATAAAAAAATATTAATAAGTTTTTAATTAATATTAATTTATTATTAAAAGCATGTTTTAAAAATTATATATTTTTATATATTAAATAATATTTAATATATTTTTATATTTATTTTTAAATATAAAAAAAATAATAATATATAATAATTTTTTTTTATATTATTATAATTTTTTAATAAAAATAGTTATTATAATATTTTTTTAATATTAATTTTTTATAATTTTTAAAAATATATAACTGTTTTTTTTTTTTTACATGTAAATATAATAACTTATTTTTACTTAATTTAAAATTAAACGTTTTAAAAACTTATTTAATATTATGTTTTTTTTTAATTTAATTATAATTTATTTTTATTAAATATATTATAGTTTACTATATTTTTTTTATATTTTTTATTTAAAATTTTTTTTTATATTTAATATAAAAATAAAAAATACATTATTTAATATATTATTATTAAAACTTTTTTATATTAAAAAACTAAATAATTTTAATAAAGCGTTTAATATTATATTAATTTTTTTTAAAATATATTAAATTTTAAGTTAAAATTATTAAAAAAAAATAAAAACTGCTTATAATTAATAATTAACTTTAATTACGTTTTAAGTTTTTAAACTATATTATTTTATTATTTTTTTAATAATAATATAATCGGTTAAAATTATTATTAAAAATATTTTTATTAAATTTAAATATACTTTTAATTTTTTATAAGCTTATATTAAATATATTACTTTTAATTTAATAAATTAATATAATTTTTTAATATTAATAATATATTTATTTAAATATAAAATAAATTTAATTATTATAATTAATATATTTAATTTTTTATTTTATTTATATTTTATTTATAAGTAAAATAATATTACTTTAAAGCTTTTTTATAAAATATTTAATTATATAAATATTTTTTTTAACGTTAAAATAAATAAAAATAATTTTTTATAAAAGTTTATTTTATATATTTTTAAATAATTATAATTTTTTTTTAATTAAAGTTTAATTTAATATTTTTAATATATGCTTTATATTATTATTTATTTTAAGTTTTATTTAACTTTTTTTTAATTTTTAACAGTTATATTTTAAATTTTTTTAATAATTTAAATTTTTAAATAAAGCATAATATTAAATATTAAAATTAATTAATTAATTTTATTTATATTTTTAAATTATTAAAAGTTTTTAAAAGCTATAATAATTTAATAATTTTAAGTTTTTTTTTTACTATATTTAATTTTAAAATATTAATTTAAAATTTTAAAAATTAAATTAAAAAATATTTTATAAAAAACTTTTTAAATAATAAAAATAGCTTAATTTTATTAAAAGTTTTAAATATTATAAATAAATAAGCTGTATATTTTTTAATATTATTTAAAAATATTATAATATTATTAATATATATTATTATAAACTTTTAATAAAGTTAAAATATTTTATTAATTTATTTTTAAACGTAAAATAATAAGTTTTTAAAGTTTATAAAAGCTATATTTAATTATTTTAACTTTTTATAATTTATTATAATAAACTTATTTTAATATTTTTTTTATATTAAAAATTAATAAAAAAACTTTATAATATTTATTATAAATATATAATGTTTTTTTTACAGTTTTTAAATAATATTAACTTATTTAAATAAAAAATATAAATGTAAAATTATTATGCTATTAATGCTTTATAAGTTAATAATTATTTGTTTTTTTCGTTTTTTATACGTAATATACTATATTATAAAGTATAAAAAAATAAAAAAAACCGATTTTTTTATATAGTTTATTTTTTTAATTTAATAAAATACTTTAAAAATATCGTTAATTATTTAACGCTTTTATACTTTTTATAAATACGGTTTTAATATAATTTTTTATTAATATTAATTAAAAATTAATTTAATTATTAATTAGTTATTTTTTAATATATTTATAGTTTTTTAATTTTTTTATATTTTAAAGTATATTTTAACGACTTTTTAAAATATATTAGCGTGCTTTAAATTATGCTTTATTATATATATACTAGTTTTTATAATTTATTTTAATATATTTTTAAAACGCTTAATATTTAAGCATGTTATAATTAATAACTTTAGTTTTTTTTTATATTAAGTTTTTTTTATTAATTTTTAATACTAATATAATTAAGTTTAATTTACTAGTTAATATTTGCATAATTTTATTTAAGCTTTTTTTTTAATTACTTATATTACCGATATAATTTTTTAAAAAACTTTTAAGTTTTTAATTAAAGTTTTAAGCTTATTTAAATTTATTAATAATATTTAAATAAATAAAAACTTATTAAAAATATATTAATTTTTTTTAAAGTAATAATTTTTAATAATTTAACTTTTTACTTTATTATTTAAAATAACTTTAAATTTTTTAAATAATTTATTTTTTTATTTATATAATAAATAAAACGCGTGATTTTTATAGCTTTTATTTTAATTTTTAAGCTTATTTTTTATTTTTTATAAATAATAATTAAATATTAACTTATATTTTTAAATATTACTTTATAATTTTTTAAAATTATTTTTTTAATAATACTGTTTATAATAATAATAAAGTAATATTTTTTTTACCGGGTTTTTTATAAGCAATATTAAAAGCTTTATATTTTTTTTAAATATAGCGTTATTTATTATTAAGCTTTTATTTATAATATAACTTTACTTTTTTTTAAATAAAAATTAATATTAATTTTTATATTTTAATATTTTTTTAATTTTATTATTTTTTTAATAATTAAAATATTTATTTTATGCTTATAAATAAATTTTATTTTAAATAATATTTTAATAATAAATATAAATAATAATTATATTTTAAACTGCATTTTAATTATAATAAATTACTTTTTTAATATTATTAAATAATAAAAGCTTTTTTAATTAATTTTTTAACTTTAATATATATATTATTTATTTTTTTTAAAGTTTTTTATTATGCTTTATTAATGCTTATATTATTATAAAGTTTAAAAAAAATTTTATTAATTATTTTTAAACTTATTTTAATATTTAAGCAAGTTATAATAATAATATTTTTAAAGTTTTTATAATAAATAAAAATTTTAAAATATAAATACTTATTAAAATTTTATAATTTTTACTTTATTTAAAGCTTGCTTATATTTAATATTATATTATTAAAACTTTTTAATTTCGTTTTAACGTAATATATTATAATATTATTTTTAATTATTTAAAATAATTAATATAGCGCTTTTTTTTATAAAAAGTTAAAAACTTATTTATAATATTAATAATTTAAAACTAGGTTTTTTAAATGCAGGATTTTATTATTAAAGTTAAAATTATATTTTTTAATTTTATTTGCTTTAAAAAACTTAATTTTAAATTTTTTTTTTATTTATTATTAAAAATATTTTTTTTAATTAACGCTTAGCTTTTTTAAAGTTATTTTATTTATTATATGCTAATAGCCGGTATTTTTTATTAAATACTTTATTAGCGTTTTTTTTTTCTTACGTTTTAATTTTTTTTTTTATTAAAAATAACAAAAGTTTAAAAAGCATTTTTTATTTTTATATTAATTTTATTTACAGTTTTATTTATAAAAGCGTTTTTTAAGCTTTTTTTAATTAAGTTAGTTTAGCTTTTTTATATTTATAATATTAATAAGCTTTTATAAAAAATAATATTAAAATTAAATAAAAAAAAATAATATAATATTACACGTTAATTAACTAATATAACCGCGCAATAATTTTTTAATTATTAATTTTAACCGCTTTTTTTAATATTTTTAATTTTATTGCTTATATATAAAGTTTTTTTAATTTTATTACTTTTTTATCGTAATATATAAAATTAAATTTTTTATAAATAATATGCTTTATTATATTAAACTGCTTTTTTAAAACTGCTTTTAACGCTATTAACTCTAATTTTTTTTATAAAACTTAAGCTTTATTGCAAATAAATTTAATAAAAAACTATATAATAGCTTTTTTTTAAAAGCATTAATTAAAATTAACTTAAATCTCTGCTATATTTTCTTTAAATTAATCTGCTTTAAACTTAAATTAAATTAATTAAAAAAAATAATATTATTAAATAATAAATTTACTTTTAACTTTTTTAATAATAAATTAAATTTTTAAGTAATAATTTTTAAATTTTAAATATTTAAATTAATTTGCTTTAAATTTTTAAAATTATTATTTTTTAATATTAATTAAATTTTAACGTTTTATTAATATTTTTTAATTTTTACGTTAACTTTTAATAATAAATACTAACTGTTAGTTTAAATTATATATAAATATTAATAATTAACGTAATAAAGCGCTATTATTTATAAAGGTTTTTATATTTAATAACTTTAATATTTTTAATAAGGTTTAAAAGCGAAAATTTTTTTTTTATAAGGTTTATTACTTACTTTTTTTTAATGTTTTATTTTTTTTAAAAGTACTTAGCGTATAAGTTTTTTAATTTAAAAAAATCAAGTTTAATTAAAAAAAAATTTTAAATAAAAAAGTTTAAAAAAACCCTGCTTTTTTATTTTTAATATTTTTTAGCTTTTTTTTATTTTTATTTTTAAAGTTTAAAAAAATTTTTAATTTTTTTTATAGTTTTTTTTAAAGTTTTTTATTATAAAAGTTTAATTTTACGCTTTAATAATTATTTTAAATTTTTACTGCGTTTTAATTACTTTTATAAAAACTTTTTTAACTTTATTTTACGTAATTTTAATATATTATAATATAAATTAAATATTAAGTTTAAATTTATTAATATTAAACTTTTTTTTAATAAGTTAATAACTTTATTATATTTTATAAATAACGTTAAAAATTTTTTAAAAATTTTATTTAAAAACTTTAATAAATTATTTTTACTTTTTTAAGCAATTATTAAAGTTTTATAAAATATAATAAAAATCTTGTTTTTTAAAAACTTATATATTATTATTTTAAATATTAGCGTAAAAATCTTATAAAAGCTTTAAATTTTTTTTAAAAATATATGCTTTAATAAATAAATATATTTTAATATTATTAAGTAGTTAATAAATAATCGCTTTAAAGCAATAATTTAAAAAGCCGTTTTCGTTATTAAATATAAATATATTAATAACTTTAAGTATATATATTTAAAGTTTTTAATACTTTTAAATAAAACTTTAAATTTTAATAAAAATACTATTAATTTATTAAAGTATTAAGTAATACTTATAATTAAAATTTTTTTTTAAGCATTATTAAGCAGTTTATAAAAAAGCATAGTAAAAAACCTTTAAGCACTATTAAGCAATTTATAAAAAAGCACAATAAAATTACTTTAAATATTATTAAATAATTTATAAAAATATACAATAAAACGTATAAAGTATTAAAAATATAGTAATAAAAAAAGTTAATTTTTTTAATTTAATATAATGTTAAAAACTGCAGTATTTATAATACAATATAAGGAAAATCAACGCAATAATTATTATAATAATTATAAATAAAAAAATTATATAATTTAATGTTTTATATATAATTAATTTAATAATAATAATAATAATAATAATAATAATAATAATAATAATAATAATAATAATAATAATAATAATAATAATATATCATAGGCTTAGCCTAATTAAATAAGGCCTAGCTATTGCCAGGCAACCCAGTTTTAAGAAAAGCAGTGGCTAGGCAACGCACTTATAAGTGCAGGTATATAAAAGCTTAATATATATAAAAACTGCAGTTAAAAAAATTTTTTTTATATAACTTTAATATATATAACTTTATTTATAATAGCGCATAGTTTAACTTTATAATATAAAGTTATACTATATTTATATTAATAAATTTTAATAAAATAAAAAATTTTATAATATTAAAATAACTTAACGCTTTTTAAAGTAAATAATAAAATTAAATAGCATTAATTTTTTAAAATTAATATAATTTATTATAAAATTAATAATTTATTTAAAAATTAAAAAAACTTTTTAATTAATTTTTTATAAAATATTAACAATAATAATTATAATAATAATAATAAAAATTATAATAATAATAATAGTAATAAAAATTATAATAATAGCAATAATAATTAAAAACCGTACTTTTAAATATATATTTATAGCCGGCTATTTTAATAATAATAGCTTTTACGTAAATAAAAAAAAACTATTAAAATAACTAGCTTAAAATAAAAAATTAAAGTTTTTTTATTTTTATTTTAATAAAATATTATAAAAAGTTATAATTAATATTTTTATAAAATTATTAAAAAATAATAAAATTATATAATACTTTATATTAAAAACTATTTTTAAAAAAAATAATAAAAAATTAAAACTTTTTAAAAATTTAATAACTTAAATATAAACTTTTTATTAAAATAGTTTTTAAAATATTTTAAGCTTATATTTAATAACGTTTAAGTAAAAAAATAAGCATAAAATTAACTATAAAAATTAAAATAATATAAAAATAAAACTTTTAATAATTTTTTATTAAATTTTAAAAAAGTTTTTATAAAACATTACGGCGAGGATGGGGTTTGGTAACTATAGGTTAACTGTAAGTTAAAATACGGTTTTTTAATAGTTGAAAATTTAATTAAATTACGGGCTAAATGTTTTCAATATAAAGGTTTTTTTTTATTATTAGTTTATTATAATTAAGGTTAAAAAATTAAAAAAGTATTTTTATAATTAAGTTATGTATTTAATTTATTTATTATTATAATTAAGTTTATATTAAAACTTATTAAATTTAATAACGTATTTTACACTGTAATTGCTATTTAATTATAATATGTATTATTGTTAGCTTAAGTTTTATTTTAATTTTATTAAAATATAATTTTATTATATAATATTTTTAGTTAGTTTTTAATTTTATTATATAATAACTGTAATAGTAAAATAATTTTATTGTTAATAATTTTATATTTTTATAATTGTAGTTTTTTAAAATTACGGTTATTTTTATAGCTACGGTTATTTTTATAACTGTAGTTATAGTTATAATTAAGTTGTATATATTATTATAGTTATAATTATAACTGTAGTTATAGTTATAAGTATAGTTGTATATATTATTGTAGTTATAGTTATAATTATAATTATATGTATTATTATAGTTATAATTATAATTATAATTATATATATAATTATAATTATATATATTATTATAGTTATAGTTATAATTATAATTATATATATAATTATAGTTATATGCATTATTGTAATTATAGTTATAACTATAATTTTAACTATAATTATATTTATAATTATAATTATATTTATAATTAAAATTATACTTATAATTATATTTATATTTATAATTATAATTATATTATAATTATAATTATATTTATAGTTATATTTATAACTATAATTATATTTATAATTATAGTTATATTTAAAAATATAATTATATTTGTAACTATAATTATATTTATAATTGTAGTTATATTTATAAGTAAAATTATATTAGTAATTAATAGTTTTATTGTATTATAATGAAAATATAAATATAAAAAGTATTAAAAATATTACTTTTTAAATTTTATATAATTATTATAAATCTTATTAACATTATTAACGTTTAATATATTTAATTTTTTTAATATATTAATACCAGTATTTAATGTTATTATTATTTAATATAGTATATTAATAGTATTAGTTAATAAATAGTTTAAACGATTTAAAAAGCTAGATATTAATTAATTAAATGTTATTTTAATTAATATAACATTAAATATAAAATTTTATTAAATTAATAAGTTAATAAAATTAAATTAATTAATATTTAATATTATATGCAGTTAAGTAAAAAAACGTTAAAAAAATACTTAATATATTAAACTAATTAAGTTTTTTTATTATAGCAATTAAAGCATACTTTAATTATAGCGTAAAAGTAAAATATATAGTTAAATGTATTAATATAATAATATATATGTTACGTTATATTATATAAGCAGCTTATATAATTTATTAAGTATAATTTAAAATATATTAACTTTAATTAAAATATATTAAATTTATTTAAATAAATATTAATAATAATATTTAATAATATTAAGTTTTTTATAAATTAAAACGAGGTTTAAGTTAATTTTATTTAAAAAAAGCTTGTAAAGTAAACGTTAGTTTGTTTATATTAATAAAAGTCGTTGTAATTTAATATTTTGCGTTTTATTGTTAAATAACGTAAAATGTGTTAATGCTTATAAAAATATAGTTAACTTTATATAAAGTTTAATGTTATTAATATAATTAATATGTTATTTTATATTAATATAGTTAATATTGTTTAATAATATTTTAAAGATTTAATGTAAATATAAACTTGCTGGTTAATTATAGTAACTAAAAAAAATAAATATTAATGTAAAAAAATAAAAAGATTTATTAAATAATTATTATAAAAAAAGCTTGTTTTTTTTTAAGCTTTTTTATTGTAGTTTTTAAAATATTAGCTAAAAATATTTTTTTATTTATTAAAACTGTTAATAATAGGTTTTTTTTTATTATAAAGCTTTACTGGCTATTAAAATTAATAAATTTTTAAAAATTTGCAGTTTTAAAAGCGGTTATTTATTTTTATATTTTTTAACTGTTTTTAAGTTAAAGCGTTTTTATTATAATTATTGCAGCTTTTTAAAACTTAATAAATATAATAGTATTTTTTTAAAATTTATTAAAATATTAGTTAATATTTTAAATATTATTATAAATTAATATAAATAAACTATTAAAAATTAATAGTTTTAAATGTTTAAATAGCCGGGTTTTATGCAGGTTATATTAAACGTTATTAACTATATATTTAATTAACTTATAAAAAATAATAAATTAAGTTTAATGTAAATAAAATAAAAAAAAAGCATAATATATTAAAATTTTATAATATATTAATGTTTTAATGTTAATAATAACGTTTAATTATTATAATATAACGTTAAAGTAAATAATATAATAATATTAATAATAGTTAATAATATATTAAAATATTATACTTTATTTATAATAATATATTTAATAAATGTTAAATTAAATTAATATTAAGAATTAATATTATATTGGTTTAATATTAATTGTTAATAATTTTAAATTAATGTTTAAATTAAAAATTTAATTAATATTTAATTATTAATATTTAAAAATTAAGCAGTTAATTAAATTTAATATTAATATTAGCAATAAGTAAACTTGTTAAAATTTTAATTAAGCATAATTTAATATAATAACTTAAAAGTTAACAGTAAAAAGGGCATTAAATTAAAAAACTTTAATGTTTAATTTTTAATAGTTTTAATTAATTAAACTTTAATTAATATATTAAAACTTTTTATTAATTTAAAACAATTAATATTAATAATATTAATTAATTTATAACGCTATTTAGCATTAATTTTTAGTAGTATATTTAATATTAAAATTATGTTTTTAAATAAACGTAATAAATAATAAAAATGCAGTTTTATAGTTAAAATTTGTTATTATAAATTACATGCTTAAAATTTAATGTTTTTTTATTAAGCTTAATTTAGTTTATTAATTAAAATAAAGTTTTAATTTTTTATTAATTAATATATTAAGTGCTATTATTAATATTATAAAATATTATTTTAATTTATTTTAATTTATTTAATATTAATGCTACTAAACATTTACATAATATAAATATTATATATTAAATATTTTTTATAGTTTATTAAATATTAATATACTATTAACTAGTATTTTATATAATATTAAATATATATTAACATTAAAATATTAAAATTAATAGTTAAATAAGTTAATTTAAATTATATATAATATATTTAAATCGTTAAAAGTATTATACGGTTAAAATACTATATAAATACTTATTAAACTTGAATTATTTTATTATAATATATAATATTAAAAGCATTAAACTTATTAAATAAATTAATAAAGGTATTTTAAACTATTTTTAAAAGCTAAACATATTAATTTAAATTAATTAAACTTTATTTAATATATATAAGTATAATATGTTAAAAAAACAATATTTAAAATTATAGCTTTTTAAAGTTAACTATATTTAAACATTAAAGCATATTAATTATATAGTTTATAATATAATTAATAGCATAATAAACTGCCTGTTAATTTAATATTAACTTAAGTTAAAAAGCTTTTTTTTTATTGTTTTTTAAATTTAAAATTTTGTTTATTATATTAATATTAACAGGCTTATTTATTAATTTTTTATTAATGCTTATAAAAAATACATATTGTTAATTTAAAAAAAAAAGGCTTTAATTTATTATGTTTTAATGCTATATAGCTTTTTGTTTTTAAAAGTTAAATGTGCTGTAATTATTTTATATTAATTTAATAAAGTTATTATATTAATAAAATAAAATTAGTTTTTAATATTAAATTAATAAATTACTAGTTAGTTTTTATTATTAAGTTAATAAAAATATAAAGCAGTTTGCATATATAAGTTAGCGTAAATGTTTATATATAGTAAATTATATATATATTTTAATTTTATAAAAAATTTAACTTATTATAAGTAAAAATTTTTATTTTAATTTAATTTTATTTAATTAATATAATCGGTGTAATAAAATGTTAAATATTTTTTTAGCTTAAATAAAAGTAATTATAATAAAAAAATGCATATAGCACTTTTAAGTTTATAAAAGAATTAATTTAAAGTTTTAAGTTTTAAGCGGTTTTTTTTTATATAATTTTCGATATATAAATTTATATATTAATTTAAATATATTAAGCTATATATTTAATTAAGTTTATTATAAAATAATATATTTTAGCTTGTTTTTTTATATTTTTTTTTAATTTATTAAATTTTAAAATATATACGCTAAGTTAATTTTAATTTAGTTTTTTTTTAAGTTGTTTATTTAGCTATTATAGAAATTTTTAATTATAAGCTTTATTTATTATAAGCTTAACTTATATAGCAAATAACTGATTTTTATTAAATTTTTTAAAGTAGCAATTATAAAGCTATTATGTTTTTTTTATTAGCAAATTATACTAAAAAAAGTTATTTTATAAAATAACTTAATATGCTTAATGTGGTTTTAATATTAAAATTTATATGTTAATATATACTATTAGTTTATTATTAAAAACTTAACTTATATTAATTAAACTAGTAATATTATTATTTAAATTATAATCTAGGCTTTTATTATTTTTAATAAATAAATTGTTATTATTTAGCTTTTTTTAAATATTATTATAGTTTATTATATTATTATAGCTTATTATATTATTTTAGCTTAATATATTATTATAGCTTATTATAATGTTTAATTTAAATTTTTTAATAACAATAACGCTTATATTTTTAATTTAAAGCCTTTTTAATACTTTTTAACTTTATTTTTTTTTAATGTTATTATTAACGTTTTATTAATTTATAATATAGTAAATAACGGAAAATTATATAAAAATCGCTAGAAAAAAGATAATGTGCTTAGCTTGCTTTATATAGTAAAGGGGGGAGGGGAGGTTAGCTTAATTATTAAAATGCAGTTTATTATTAAAATTAAATAGTTAATATGTTAATATTATGTTAAATTAAAATAATATAATTAAAAAAACTTAAAATTAATTAAATAAAGCTAATTAAAATCGATTACGTAAGTATTATTATATTTTTACTACATTGTTAAATTATTATTATTAAATAATAATTTAAAAAATACTTAATAAAATTAATTAATTAATTAATTATAATAATTTAACGCGTTAAAAAAAAAGTTATAACAGAATATTAAATAATATTATTAAAACGATTAATATAACTATTAAAATAAAAAGTTATAATTAAGTTTAATGTTTAAAAATTATATTAATAAAATTTAAATTAAATAAATTTTAAATTTAATATTATATATTGTTATTAAACGGTTTAAACTAATTTAATTATTTATTAATTAATTTAATATTAATTTAATATATAAAATATTTTAATTATAGCGTAAATTTTTGTTAATAAATAGTTTTATATTTATAATAATATTAATAATTTAATTAAAGTGCAAAGGGTTAAACGATTTTTTAATTAATTAATTTAATGTTTTATTTAACTGGCTTAAATTAGTTAATTAATTTAATACTAGCACGATAATATTAAATTAAGTTAATTAAACTTAATTTTAAATTAAGTTAATATAAAGCTTTAATGTTTAATTTTAAAGTTAATATTAATTAATATGTTAGTTTATATAATATATAAATATAAAAATAACATAAATATCTACATTAATATAATTATAATAAAAACATTAATTAATAATATTTATATTAATAAATTAAGTTATATTAAAATTAAATATATAAAAATAAATGCTAAATAATAATTATATTAATTACTTAAAGTTTTTAAAATATAGTTTAAAGCACGATATAACGACTTAAATTTTTTTAAATATTAAATAGCACTTTAATAATACCAGCACGATTAAATTAATTAATTAATAGCAATTAAATTAAATTAATTAATATTTACTAATAAGTTTAATTAAGTTTAAATTTATTTATTAATTAATAAATTTTAAATAAATCGTTTAATTAATTTAATTAAAATAATTAATATTAAAATTTTTAAGTAAAATTAACTTAAATAATTAATATTAAATATACGCAATATTAATAATAATATAAAATATATAAATTAATAATTATTAAAAAAATATTGCGCTTTTATTATTTTATATTTATAAAAAAGTTATAAAAAGCCGACTTTAATAAATATTTAATAAAATTACATTTAAAATTAAATAAACTTAAGCTTATATAAAGTATTAAAACAAGTAAAAACCACGATAATACGCATATTAATAATTTTAAATAAATTAAACTAAAATTTAAAAATGCAAATAAATATTTTAATATTTTATTAAATAAAACTTTTAAAATTAATGCATTTAAAAAAAAAGTAAATAACGATATATTTATAAAAAATAATACTAAATTAAATGTTTTAATAAACGATATTTTTATTAAATTAATTAAAAAAAAAGCAAAAGTTTTATTAAAAATAATAAGTTAAATGCGCTATTTTAAAATATATTTACTTATAAAGACTTAATATTTAAAAGTTTTTTTATTAATTTAAATATATTTAAACCGTATATATATATATTAATTTTTAATAAGTTAAAGCTTATTTTTTATTATATAATAAGTTAACTTTTTAATAAATTTAAGTTTATTTTAACAGTATAAATTAAGTTTATTAAATTAAACCGTAAAAGTTATAATATATTATTACTAGTTTTTATAATAATAAATAATTTTTTAAAATTTAAATACTTTTTATAAACTTTAATTATTTTTTAATATTAATTTAAAAAAAGCTTTTTATTATTATTATTATAAGTTAAAAAAGTTAATATTAGTTTTTATTAAGTTTAAATATAAACGTTATTTAAATATACGTTTTTATTTTTTAATTTTATTAAGTTTATAAAAACGATATTTTAATTAAATGTTTTTTTTAATAAAATATATTTTAATTTAATATTGTTTGTAGATTAATTTAATAAGTTATAGCATTTTATAATATAAGCGCAGTTTATTTATATAATAAATAAAGTATTTATAAGGTATTTAAATAGCTTGCTTGTTTTATTTTTTAATTTTATATATTATTAATGCTATAAAAAATTATATAAATGTTAAGTTAATAATAAAAATGTATATATTAAATAAGTTAATATAGTTAGTTATAATAGGTTATTAAGCTTAAATTAATTAAAAAAGCTGATTATATAAATGTAATTAGTAAAAATAATAAAATAATTAAGTAAAAAGTAAAAAGCGCTTATTTTATAATTTTATAACTTATTTTTAAGGTAAAATAAGCTTTTTATTTATAAAAGTTAATTAAATATTATTAAACTAGAATTTATGTTTTTTTACAAGAAAGTTTTTATAAATTATATTTAAATTAAGAGTTTTAGTTTATTTTACGAGATTTTTAGATATTTAATGCGTTATATGGTTTATAATAATATAAGGTTATAAGCTATTAACTTGTTAGTTTTATATTTTAAAAAGCTTGAAATTAATTACTTTAAAAAAAAAAGCTTATTAAAAAGTTTAATAATTTTTTAATTTAATATATTTTAATAATTTTATTTATTAATAAAGTTAAAATTTATCGAAATTATTATTTTACGTTAATAGTTTTTTATTTATAATTTGTTAGATTTATTTAAAATAAAAAAATAAAAACTGTTAACGTTTTTATAATATATTATATATTAAATAAAAGTAATAATTTAAATATTATTTAAACGATTACTTTTTATATGTAAGTTATTAATAAAAAAATAAAAATATAAATTAATAAGGTTATAAAAACAGTTTATGCGTTAATATTAATATATATTAAGAATATGTTTTAATAAAATAGTAATTTAAAGTTAAAGTTTTAAAATGTTAAATATAGTTGTTAATTTTATTTAATAAGTAAAAAAAATTATAAAGACTTTAATTATAATATAATAAAAAAAAGTTAATATTATTATAAGCATATAGTAGTAAAAAATAAATCAAAAAAAGCTAGGTTAGCAAAACGAGTTAAAATTATTAAGAAATTGTTATTAGCGTTAAATAAGTTTTTTTTATAAAATATAACGCTGGTTTTAAATTTTTTAATGTTTTAACTTTTAAACGTGGTTTATTTAAAATTTGCTGGCATTTTAAAAATAATAATAAGCGTGTTATTAAATGCTATATTTATATTATAAGCTTAAACTGAATTTTTTATAATTTAACTTTATAAATTTATAATGTTTAAAAAATAAAGTTAAATTTTAAATTTAGTATTATATTTTATAATTATAATTATGTTTAATTTAATTTATTTTTTTATTATTATACTTTTAATTTTACGTTTATAGTTATATTTAATGCATATTAAGCCGTTATATATTATAGCGATTTATAATATTTATAAAAACTAGTTTAATTAAAAGGATATTTTGGTTATAAATATTATTGTGCGTTATTATAATAAATTTATTTATTTAAATATTTAAATTATGTTTTTAAGCTTAAATAAAATAGACTTTAAAGCGTTTAAAAATGTTATTTTAAAAAGCTAGCAAGTATTTTAAGATTTAATTTATATAATAAAAGATTTAATTAAAATAAAAAAGTTAATTAAATAAGTTTAAAAAGCAAGTAAAGCTTTATTAATAATGTTAATTATTAACGATATAAAGTTAAGTTTAAAGTTTAAAAAAAAAAAGCTAAATAATAAAAGCAAAGCTTTTAACGCTATTTTAAAAAAGTTAAAGTTTATTAAAAGTTTTTATAAGTTTATTATATTTATTAAAAAATTAAATGTTTATTAAAAATTATATTTTTTTAATATAATATATTAATATAGTTTTTTATTTTATATAAATGCGTTTATTAATAAGTTTAAATATTAGCTTATAAAAAGCTTAATTTAATAATTTAATAAAAAATAATTTATTTATTATTTTATATAAATTAAATAATTATATTAAACTTTATAATTTTTAAAGCTAGGTTTATTTAACTAGTTTTATTTTAATATTAGCTTATATTGTTATAAAATTAATAGTATAACGTTTATGTTTTTTAACTATATACTTTTTAAAGTAAAAAAAGATTTTAATATAAAAATAAAGTTATTTTTATAAGTAATAAAAAAAAATAATAAACATTTTAAACTTTTAATTTTATTAAAAATACTAGCATTTAAGCTATTAAAATTACTTTTTTTTTTAAAAAAAAGTAAATAGTTAAATTTACTTTTTTTAAACGTTTATAAACGTAAGTAAAGTTTAATGGTTTTAAAGTTTAAATATTTTAATTATTAATAATATAAAAAATTAAATTTTATAAATAAATATACTATTTAATTTTAATATTATATATATTTAACGTAGTTAATTATAAAAGTAGTTTAAATATAAAATAAATTATATATTGTTAAAAAGATTTTTTTTATAGTTATAATAAGTAGATTATTTATATAAATTAAATTTTTATATATTATTAAAGCTTATTAACCAAGTTTTTAAATTTTAAAGTAGTTTTTATTTTATTAAAAGTAAAGCAAAATAGCATTTTAAAGTTGCTTTTTATTAAGCTTAAAGCAAGAAATTATTTAATTATATTTAATTTAAATTAAATTTTATTAAAAGCTTTTTTTACTTTATTTATAAATCAAGATTTAATTAAAAAAATAAAGCAAGCTTAAAATTATTATTTAAAACTTTATATTAACATTTTTTAATATATTTTATTTTTATAAGTTAATTTAAAATAAAAAAAACAATTTAATGCTATAATTATTAATATTAATGCTAATATATTGCTTTTATATATTAATATAATTTAAAAACATATAAAAAAGCTTATATTATTAATTTAAATAATTTTTAAAGAAAATAAAAAAAAAGCTCTTTTATATAAATAAAAAAAGCTTTAAGTTTTATATTTAATGCTTTTTAAGTTATATAATTTACTTTAATATATGTAAATATTTTATAAAAATGCCTTTTTTTATAATACACTTTTTAATAGTAAAAAGTTCTTTTTAAACTACTATGCGCACGCAGTTTAAAGCTTATAAAGCTTTTTAATATATAATTAAATATAAAAAAAATAAAGTATAAAAAAATAAATTTAATTGTAATAATAACACTTTTATAATTATGTTTTTTTATGCTTTTTTAAAAGTTATTATTATATAAGTTGTCGGCAATAACACTTTTAAGCAACGTTTTAAGTAATTGCACTATTACTAACTAATTTGTTTTTTTATTTAAATAAATGCCTGCAATTTTTTTTATTTGTTTTTTTTTTTTTTTACGCACACATATATATACATACACGCATACGCATATATATATATATATATATATTTTATAAGCGCTTATTACATATTAAAAATATTATAAGTATAATTAACTATTTTTTTAAATTTTATTAAATAATTATTATTTTTTATTGTAAGTAAATATTTTACGCGCGCTTTACGCATTTTTTAAAAGCGCACGCGCGCTTATTTATACAAGCTTTTATATTAATAACCTATAAATTATTATTATTATTATAGCTTATTTAAAACTTTTAAAGCGCATTATGCTTATAACTGCTGCTGCTATAAGCGTAAATAAGCTTACTATATTATTAAATGCGCTGTTATTACTGTTATCATAACTTTTATTACTTTTATTGCGCTTGCTGCTATTATTGCTTTTATTACTTTTATTGCTTTTTAATAGTAAAATTCTGGTTTTTTTTTTAAAAACTTTTTATAAAATAATATTTTTATAATTATTTTTACGCTTATTATTTTATAGCGCTTTTTATTTGTTTTAATAATAGTTTATTAAATTTTTAATATAAAACGCGCGCAGGTTTTTGCAATTTTTATAAAAAAATTTAATTAAGTTTTATTAAGCAGCACTTTAAGCTTATTTATTTAAAAGCGCTTTAACGCTATAAAAATTTAACGCTATATACTTTATATTAACTGCTTTTATAACGCTTTTATTAAGCATTTAAATAATAAATATTTTAAAGTTTTTAAAAAAAAAACTTATTATTAGCGTTATATTAATAGTTATTTTTATATGTTTTAATAAATAATTATTATTTATTTTATTTTAATAATTTATTTTAATTATTTTACGTGCGCAATTAACCTTGCTTTTTTTATTATGTTTACTTTTTATTATTAAGTTAAAATTAATAAAGTTTTATTAAAAAAAAAAATAAAGTTAATAAGTTTTTATATTTTCGTGTTTTATATTTTATTAATTATTTATTATAAAATTAAAAGATTTTAAATGCTTATTTTTAATTGCTTTTTAATAAAAAGTAGGCTAAAAGTGAGGAAAAAAAGGATAAAAAAAAGTAAGAAAAAAAAAAAAAAGTAATTGTTATTAATAATAATAACGATAATAATAATAATAATAATAATAATAATAATAATAATAATAATAATTATAAATAAAGAGTATAAAGGGTAGGTTTAAGTGTGCTTTAAGTGTTGTTAAGGGGGGTTGTTTTTTAAAAAAAGTTTAGTGTTTTAATTTTTTTTTTTTTTAATTAATTAAGTGTTGTTATTAAAGCAGCGTTTTTTTTTAAATTAATTAGTTAAAAAGCTTATAAACATTGTTTTCGTGCGTTTTAAAGGTTTAAAAAAGCTTTAAAATATTTAAATTTTATACGTAAAAGGTTTTTTATAAGTTTATTAGTTAGTATTTAATTAGTAAGAAAATAAGTAATTTTAAAAGTGCTTTTTAAATGCTTTTTTTTAACTATATATTTTATATATTTATATAACGCAGTTTTATATTTATTTTCTTATTTTTTTTTATTATTAATTAAATAGCAGGTTAATTATTATTATATATACGTTAAAGTTTTTTTAAATTAAATTAAATGTTTTAAAATAACTTTTAAAAAATTATTATTTTTTTAATAGTATAATTTATAGCGCAAAATTCTGCTTTTATTATAAATGTTAATATAAACAATTATTTAATTACTTTTTAATTAATTAAACCGTTATAAAATATTATAATATAACTATAAATTAATTATTTAATATTAAAGTTATTTATAAAAACTGCGTTTTTTGCTATTAATAAAACTTAAGCTTTTTTATTATTATTATTATATTTTATATTTATATATATTATAATAAATAAATATTTAAAAACATAATAAGTAATATAAAAGTAATTAAGTTTAAAGTTATTAAAATATTAAAAGAATATTAAAGTTATAAAAGCTATATTTAACTATATTATTATAATAATATATAATATAAACTTAATGCGCTTTTAATAGCTTTTAATTTTTTTTAATAAAGTTTATTTATTATATTTATAAAGCTTTTAAAAAAAAAAAAAGTTATAAAAACTTATAAAAGATTTACCGCTTTAAATTTATTTACGATTTTTTTTATGTAAAAATCGTAAGTTAAGGTAATAATTTAAGCGCTTTTATTTTTAATTACTTTAATTTTTAAAAATTAGACTATATTATTTTTATTTTTAATTTTATAAGCGTTTTTAATTTAATTTACGATTTTAATTATTAATTTTTAATGCTTTTTATAATAAAGCGTTAAAATATTATTTACATAAAAAATTATAAATACTTTATAATTATTTATATAAAAAAAACAAGGTTTTTTTAATAATAATTTTATATTAATTTTTTATAAAGTTTAAGAAAATTTTTTATATTATAATAATAAAAAGTTTTTTAACTTATATAATGTTTTTTAAAGTTTTATGCACTTATTAATTTTTTTAAACTTATTTAAAAGCTTATAAACTATTAGTTTTTTTTTTTTTTTTAATTAATATTAAAAAACGCTTTTATTACATTAAACTGTTTAATTTTTAAATTAAACTTTATTACTATTACTATAAATATATAAAATAAGTAAATTATTAACATTATAGCATATATATTTTAAAAAGTATTATTTAATTAAAAATTTTTTTATATATAAATATGTAATTTATAAAGTTTAAAGTACTTGTTTTTATTAAATTTATATATAAATACTTATTTAAAAAAAAGCAGTTTATAAGCAATTTTAACGTGCTTTATTACTTTTTAAACCTTTTTAAAAATAAAGGTTTTAATTTTTTTATAAACATTTTTTATAAAGCAATTATTTAATAAATAATTTTTAAACTTATATTAACTTTTTAATAATAATATTAAATTATTTTAATATATTTTTAATTTATTAAAAGTTATTTTTAATTATATAATAACTTTTTAATTTATTATTGCTGTAATTATTAAATAAACTATTTTATACTTATAATTTTTATATTACATAATATTAATTTTATTTATAAAAAAAGTAAATATAAAAAAAAACCAGCTTATATTTATCGATATAATTATTTTTTACTTTTTATAAGCTATAATAATATAAATACTGTTTATATTACTTATACTGCTTTAATTATTAAAATTTTATTTTTATATATAGTAACTTTTTTTTATTAATAAACTATATTATTTTTTAATATATAATTTTTTAAAGCGCAGTTAAAAGCTTTTTAATTATTTTTTTAATTTATTTTTTACGTTTACTTAAAATAATAAACTTAATAAAACTAACTTTTATAAATTTAATAATTTATTTTTAAAATTTACTTTTTTTAAAATAATAAATTTCTTTATTAAGTTTAACTTTTATTTTTTAAACTTTTTACAATTTAAAATAATTATTTTCTTAAATTTATTAAAATTACTTTTATAATTTATTAAATTAATATAATTAAAACTTGCTTATAATTTTTTTAAAAGTTAATTTTTAAAAAGCGCTTTATTAAAATTATTCTTGCTTTTATTTTATAAACTAAACAGTTTAAAAGTTTTTTTTAAAATTAAAAGTTTTTTATATTAATTATTTATATTTTTATAATTTTTAAAGTTTAATTTAAATACGCTTTATAATTTTTATAGTATAAATGCTATTTTTACTTTTAATTTTTACTTTTTTAATTAATTACTTATTAAAGTTTAAACTTTAAATATAATAACATTTTTAATAATACTTTTAATTATATATTTAATATTTGCTTATAAAGTATTTAATATAGTAGGGATTTTTTTTATTATAAACCGGTTATTTTACTAGTTTAACTATTTAACAACATTTTTATTTACTTATAAAAGGAAAAAAAAAAAAATTTAAAAAAAAAACTTTTAAGTTTTTAATATAAAAATTGCATTTTTTTATTATTACTTTTTTTATAAAATTTAATTTTATTAAAAATAACGTTTTTAATAATAATAACTTTTTTAAACGCTAGCATTTAAATTTTATATATATTAAAAGCTTAATAGCTTATAAAGTATTTAATATACGCTTTTAATTATATTTTAAATATTTTTTTATTAAAATTAAAAGCACGTTTTTTATTAAAAAGGTATGCTTAATAACTATACATATAAATTTTAAATTAATTAAACCGGAAATTTATAGTAACTTTTTTTATAATTTTAAAGCTATATTATTAAAAATATTAATAAAATTAAAAATAAAGCACTTTATTAAATGCGCAGAGATTATATATATAATTAAAGTTTTTATTATATAATTAAACTGCTATTTAAATAATTTTAAGTTAAAAGTATTTAAATAAATTAACTTTAATGCGTATTTTAATTAATTTAATAATAATTTTTTACTTTATTTTTTTAATTATATTAATAAACTTTTTAATATATACTAATAGTATTTTTATAGTTATTTTTAAATTTTTTATTTAAATTTAAAAATTAAAATATTCGTTAATTATTATAATTATTATTTTATTATTTTATTAAATAATATAAATAATAAACTTAAAACGTATATATACTTAGTTTTTAAAGTATTTAAAAATAGTTTAAATTATATTATAAGTTTTATTTAATAATAAAAAAGCTTATAGTTTTTTATTAAATTTATTTTTTAATATTATTAGCTATTAAAAACTATTAAGCGCTTTTAAAAAATTAAAAAAATTTTAATTAACTTTTTAAAATAGCTTTAATAATTTATTAAAAAAAGTTTTATATAAAATTACTTTTTTAATATGTGCATAAGCGCAGTTTTTATATTTAACTTGCTTAATGCTAATAATTTATACGTTTTATGCATTATAAATAAATGCTTTAAGCATTTATAAGCTTAAATATTTTAATTATAAATGTTATAAAAACTTTAAGTTTTTTTAAAATTATAGCAGATTTATTAAAAGCTTTTATGCTTTTTTTAACTTATTATCGTTAATTATTAAAAGCAGTATAATACCCGTAAAACTTAATAAAATTATAAAAAAAAATAAATAAAAAAATATAGGTTTATATTTAAAAAAAACTAGGTTAAGCTAGCGTTAAAAAGTTTTAACGATAATATTTTTTTTAATTAATTTATAGCGCAATAAGCAGTTTAGTTTATAATATTAAATTTTTACGTTTTATAAATAAGCTTTTAAAATAATATTAAAATAAAAACTTTTAATTATAGTAATATTTTTTAAAATAAAATTTTTAATAAAAGCACTTTTAAGTTTATTAAATAATTAAGAAATTATATAAATGCTTTATTTTAAAATTGAAAATATTATAATACTTGCTTTTATTATATTTTTTTTAATAAAA
This sequence comes from Biscogniauxia mediterranea, assembly GCA_018398605.1. NCBI lineage: Eukaryota > Fungi > Ascomycota > Sordariomycetes > Xylariales > Xylariaceae > Biscogniauxia > Biscogniauxia mediterranea. The sequence goes on from JAGXTR010000003.1 coordinate 4,823,562, forward strand.
AAGTAAAAAAACCTTTTTATTAAAAAAAAGCGGTCGTTTATTAAATAAAGTGCTTTATAGTTATTTATTATAATAAAAGTTAAAAGTAAGTATTTATTAAGGTTTATAATAGCGTAAAAATTAAAGCTTGTTTTATTTTTTATAAAAAATAAATTAATTAAAACGGTTATAGTGTTATAAAAGTATTATAAAGCTGCTTTAATATTATTAAATTAATTTTTATTTTTTTTTATATTTTTTTTATTTAATAATATTTTATTTAATAAGTTTTATTTAAAGTTTTTTTTAGCGCTTATTATTAATATTATTTTTAATCGCTTATATTTACTATAAAGTAAACTGCTTAAGTTTTAAATTTTTTTTATTTAAAAACGTAATTTTAATTTTATTATATAGTTTTAAAAGCTAATAATAATGCTTTTTATAAAAGCAGCTGTAATTTAAAAAAGCGCTTTTATTAGCGCGTTAATTTTTTTTTTTTTTGCTTTTTTATAAAAAAAGATTTTTTAAGTATAATAATGTTAATTAATAAAAGCTTAAACTTGTTTTTAACTTTTATTTTATAAAAATAAGCGCTTAATTTATTATTATATAGCTTTATATTTTTAATTTTTTTTTAATGACTTTTTTTTTTAAAACGTAAATAAGCTTTATAGTAGTTTATTTTAAAATAATATGCTTTTATATAGCGTTAAAAAAATTTTTAATTATAAACGTTTTTTTTATTTTTATAAGTTTATTAGCTTTAGTTTAAATATAAGCGGTTTTTTATTTTTTTATTTAGTTTTTTAAATTTAATAAAAAATTATTTACTTTATTTAAAGTTGCTTAATAGTTTTTGTAAAAGTAGGTGATGTAAGTAAGCTTAAAAAAAGTAAAACGCTGTTTTAATTATTATATTAAAGCTTAAAGCGTAAGTTTTTTTTTTATTTTAAAATAAGCGTTTTTAAAAGTTTATAAATTAATAGTAGCTTTAATTTACGTAAAAATAAAGCGGTAATTAAGGATTTAGCGGTTTAATGAGGCTGTTAGCAAGTTTTTATATTTTTTTTTAATTTTAAAGTACGCGTTATTAATTTGCTAATTAATGAGAGTTAAGTTTTTTGTTAACTTTTTTATTATAAGGGATTTTTTAATTTTTTTTTTATTTAATGGTAAAATAAAGTTATTAATTATTAAGCAAGTGTTAATTTTATTAAAATTAAGTTTATTTTATATATAAAATATTTTAATAATAAGCTTATAATTTTAAAATTATAAATTTTAAATAAAGTTATTAATAAGCTTTTTATTAATAAGTAAAAGATTTTTAATAAAATTAAATAAAGTTATATTAATAAGCGTATAAATAAAAAATAAGTAATTAAGTAAAAAGTAATAAGTTAATATTTAATATATATAAAAAAATAACTATTTTACGCGTATATTTAATAAAATTATTAAGCGTTAAGTTTATAATTATTGCTTTTATATATTAATATAACTTAAAAATATATAAAAAAGCTTGTATTGTTAATTTAAATAATTTTTAAAAAAAATAGGAAAAAAAGCTTTTTTATATAAACAAAAGGAGCTTTAAGTTTTATATCCGGTGTTTTTTAGGTTACGTGATTTACTTTAGTGTATGTAAATGCTTTATGGGAATGCTTTTTTCTGCGACATAATATTTACTGCTTTATATTATTATTAATATAAATATTATATTTAATTTTTTAAATTAATATAAGGTATATAAAATATTAAAAGCTTTAATTTAAATTATTTTATATAAAAAGTGCCTGCTGTTTATGTTTTTTTTAATTTTTACTTTTTTAAAATATATTTTAATTTTTAACTTTATCGGTGTTATTTTTGCTTTTATTTTTATTTTTATTGCTAACTTTTATTTTACAATTATTTATTAAGCTTATTGCGCTTAACTTTATTACGATTAAAATTAATTATTAAAGCTTATGTAAGAGTTTATTTATTTTTAAATACTTTTTATTATAAATTTAAGTATATTTATAAGCTATTTTTGCTTTTATTTCTATTTTTACTGCTAATTCCTGTTTTATAACTATTTATTAAGCTTATTACGCCTAGTTTTATTATAATTAAAATTAATTATTAAAGCCTGCATAAAAGCTTATTTATTTTTAAATATTTTTTATTGTAAATTTAAGTATATTTACAAGTTATTTTTACGTTTATTTTTATTTTTACTATTAATTTTATTTTTATAACTATTTATTGAGCTTATTGCGCTTAGCTTTATTATAATTAAAATTAATTATTAAAGCTTGCGTGTAAGCTTATTTATTTTTAAATATATTTTATTATATTTAAATTTAAGTATATTTACAAGTTATTTATTTTAACTTTATTTTTCCGTTTTTTTACACGATTATTTAATAATTTAAATTAAATTTAATAAGCGTTATTAAACGTTGCGTGCGGTTTTATATTAGCACGATATATTATATTTAATATTTTATATTAATATGCTTTTAATTTATAAACTTTTTAATTATTTTATTTAAATTTTATTTACGTGTAAACTATTTAAAGTAGCTTATAATTTATTTAATATAATAACTTTTTTTTAATTAAGTTAATATGTTTAATAATAAAATTAATTTATTAAGTAAGCTATTATTAAATAATAATAATAAGTTAAATAGCTTATATAGTTTAAAAAAGCTTATAATTATTAATAACAATAATAATAATAAGTTAAATAGTTTATAAAGCAAAAAAAATATAGTTTTTAATAACGATAATAATAGTAAGTTAAATAGCTAATAAAGCGTAAAATAATTTATAGCTTTTAATAAAAATAATAAAATATAAGCTAATAAATATTATTTAATTATATTATTAAAGTACTTATTAGTTTATAAATAAAAGTAATTTAGTTATATTAATTTAAATTATATTTAGTTTAAAAAAAATTGTTTAAATTATAATAAAGCGAGAATTTAATAAATGTAGTTTAAATATAAACTTTTATTATAAATTATTTAAATTAAATAATATATTTAATATAAAAATAACCTAGGTTTATACGCTATAATTAGCTTATTTTTTATTTAAAAAAAACGCTATTTAAACTTAAAATATTATTAATAAAGTTTTTATTAATTAACTTTTTAATTAGACTTTAATTAAATAAAACTAATATAAATTGTTTAAATAAAAAAATAAGCGCATTATTATTTAATATACGTAGTTAAGTTTATAGTTTTTTATATTTTTTAATATAGCTTAAAGCGTATTTTAAAATATATATATTAAAAATATAAATAATAAAATTAACTGGTTTAAAAAGGCTTTTAAAATAGTTTAAAGTAGTAGTTTATATTAACTTTTTTATGTTATAAAAAATAAAAATTAATTATATTTTAGTTTAAAGTTTAATAGTTAAAGTTAAGCTAATGTTAACTTAAATATAATATATAATGCGTTAAACTTAAAAAGTAAAAATAAAAATATTTAAGTTTTTAAACGTTAAAATAAAATAATTAAAAAAAACTTTTTAAAAAAGTTAAAATTAGCTAATTAATATATTTAATAGTTTAAAACGAAAAATAAAAACTTTAAAAATACTTTAAATAAATATTCTGTTAACTTTAAATTATATTAAGTTTTTTTTTTTTTATTAAAAGTCGGTTTGACTATAGTGCCGGTGTCTTGCGGCTAGGATGCCGGTATCTTCACCACACTAAGCCTAAAACCGTTAGTTAGCCAAGGTACACAGTTACAAATATAAACGCCCCTTAAATAAATGTATTTTTTTTATTTCACAGTCGCAGACCTAATTGTAATTGCAATTAAATTTATAATTTTATTTTAATTGCAATTAGTGTTTAATTTATTTTAATTCTGCGAAAAATGCAATAAAAAATTAAAATCTCAGATCGCGCGCGGCCTTTACCGGAATAACTATTCTGGACGTTAAAATAGTTATTCTGGCCTTTTCTCCCCCTCCCCCCCCCTTTTTTAGTTAAAACCTTTTTTATAAAGAAGGGATTTCTTTTTTTTAATCCCTTTATAACCACTTTAATTATTAAGATTGTAAAATGTGCTTTAAGGTAATTTAACGTTTTAAAACCTATTTTAAAGGTATTTTTAACCTTGTAAGTAACTGTAAATAACCTTTTAGTTTTAAAAAGGCCCGTACACTAGCTAAAAACCCCGGTATACCGGTTAAAGATCATTATATATTAGTTAAAAACCTTTTTGGTTATAAAAACTTCCGTATACTGGCTAAAAACTATTATATATTAACTAGAAACATGCTTAAGTATAAAGACTTTTTTAAAAGGGTTTTATTTGCTTTAAAAACATTATAAATAGTGGTGTAAGTAGTGAAATTAGCTTATTTATTATATTATAACTTTATATAGTAATTAAAAGCTAGTTAAGAGCTATATGACGGCGTTGTTTAAGTAATTTATTATAAAAGAGGTCTTGTTTAATGCTTTTATTTTTTTTTTACTTTTTTTTTTTTACTGTAAATTAAACTGCATTAAAAGTATAATTATTTTTTTATTTTTTTTAAACGCGTTATTAAGTAACGGTTGCAGTTTATTTTTATTTTATTACTAGCGAATAAAGAGGATTTTAAAGTTTAATTTAAAGCGTTAGTTTAATTTATTATATAAAAGTAACTATATTATTAATATTAATATATAAACTTAATATAAATATAATAAAAATACTTTATTTTTTTAATAAAGTTATTAATATTAATTAACTTAGTTTAATTATAAAATGCTATTATTTTAAAAGAGGTTTTTTAATGTATAGTAGCAAAATAAGCCGTATTTACGCGTAAAAGTATTTTTACACTTATTTTGCTATTTTTTGCTATTTAAGGTCTTTTTTGCTAAGTTATACTGTTTTTTTATTTTTTTTAACGCATATTAACTAACGTGAAAATTAAGGTGTAATAGTTGTAAAATCTATGAAATCTCTTGTATTTATTATTTTTATTATTGTTAAAGTTTTTGTTTATAAGTATATAATATTTTTTTGTATGTTGTGTAAATAGCTTTGTATAGTTAAAAAAGTGTAGAAAACTTATTTTTTATTAATTTTTTTAAAAAAGCATGTAAACCCTTTGCTTTAGCCGTGAACTTAATTTTAAAATTTTAATATGTTTTTATAGCGTATTTAGTAAATTTATGTTTTTAAAAAAAATATGTAGTTTTAAAATAGTTAATAATAAGACTTTAGTTATTAAATTCACGCTATATAACCTTTTAAATCTCGTTAAAATCTTTTTTTATAAGTGCGTGTATAAAAGATTTTTAGGTAAAAAGAATTTTATTTGTGTTGTTGTGAAATTTTTTTTTAAATTTACTTTTTTTAGTAAGATTAATATTTTTAAAATTTATAGCATTTAAGAGATTTATAGTAACGTTATTAGTATTAAATTTTTTAATATTCTTGTTTTTAAGGTTTTTTTTATTTTTATTATTATTTTCGTTTTGTATATAGCTTTTTTTTTTACTTTTTAATTTATTAAAGCGTGTGCTTTTTAAAGATTTAATCTATTTTTTCCGTACGTTAAACACTACATTTTTTATAATGTGCTATATACACATTTAATGCTTAACGTTATTAAGAAATACTTTTTTTACTGCTAATTTAAACGCTTTATTAAAGTTATTAATAATAATATATAGTTTAAAAATAGTTATTTTTATAGCACACTTTTTTAATATTTTTAATACTTATTTAAAAAATGGTTTTTTTTTGCTGTTAAAAAAGCAATATGTAATAAAAAAGGTCGTATTAAAAAATGTAATGTTAATTACTTGATATAAAGGCATATTAAAGCAGTTAGTTTTATATATATTGTTTATAGCTTAAATTTTAAGGTTTTTTTTCTATATTTTAATATATTAAGGGTATATTTAAAAAATTATTTTAATTTTTTTATTAAAGTTGTTATTTTTACAGTAAATTTAATACTATAAGTTTTTATTATTTATAATATATAAAAGCTGTTAAGTAGCGGTATAGTTTTTATGTTATAATTTACGTGATTTTGTAAGTATATTAACCACGCTTTTTTTATTAATGTTAACGTTAAGAAATATACGTGTAATTTTGTTTATTATATTAAATGCTGTATTTTTTAGCTTTATAGCAGCGGTTTTTATTGCTTTTATTACTTTTAGTGTAAGGTAATATTGTTAATTACTAGAAATAAAAGCAGGCTGTAATAATATTTCGTGATAGTGTTAATTTTAACTTTTTATATACCGAAATTTTTAGCTAGTTTTTTAATGTTTTTTTTTATATAGTAAATTAAAGCAGTTTGTTAAGGATATTTTATTTAAATAGTTTTAATGGATTTGCGCTGTTTAATACTTTTAGGTTTGGTTTTTTTTTTTATATAACACTTATATATTTAACGTATATAACTTTTAAAGGTTTTAAAATAGTTTTTTGGCTGTAACGCAATTATAATAAAGTTAATAGTTTTAATAACATGTTATAAGGTATTTTTTACTTTTAAAAAGGTATTTTATATAATATTAAGTAAATAAGCAAAAAGATTGTTAATTATAGGTAAATTAAAGGTTTTAAGACCTTAAAACGGCTATAATAAGTAACTAGCAGTAGAATCGTTGTTTAAAAACACTTAATTTTTAAAAGTACGATTTATTTTGCAAACGAAAAAAGCGTTACGTTAAATACAGCTACGTGTAAGGTAACAGGTAAGTGGTTGTATGTAGTATGGTTTTTAGTGATTTTTTTAATTTTAAAAAATTTATAATTAATATGGCATATTAAGGCTAATAAGCGAGATTAGGGCTATAATTATAATTGCGATAAAATTATAATGAAATTATAATAAAATTATAATTGTAATAAAATCTTAATTATTATTGTAATTATAATAAAATTGCAATTTTATTGCAATTATAATAAAATTTTAATTGCTATTATAATTATAATAAAATTGTAATTATAATTAGGTTTACGACCGTAAAATAAAAAAGGTACATTTATTTAAGGGGCGTTTGTACTTGTAGTTGTGTACCTTGGCTAACTAACGGTTTTAGGCTTAGTGTGGTGGAGACACCGGCATTTTAGCCGCAAGACACCGGCATTATAGTTAAACCGTTAAAAGTTAATAAGTTAAGTTAATAAGTTTTTACTTTAAAAGTTTAATAAATAAAGTTATATAAAAAGTTAAATAATATAAAGCTAATTAATTTAATTGTTTTTTTAAACATTTAAATATAAACGCTTAAAAAACAGCTTAATATATAAATAAAAAAAATCTAACGTTATAAAAATAAGTTTAAAAAATATAACGCTATATATTAAAAACTTTAAAGTAACGGTAATAAAAATAATATTATTAACCGCTTAAGTTAAATAATTAAAAAAGAAAATAAGTTTAAATTAAAAGCAATAAAAAAAAATTTATTATTAAGCTTTTTAATTATATTAAAAAAAATAAAAAGCTTTAATTATAGCTTTATAATAATTAAATATAATTAAAAGATTTAATTAATATTAATAAAGCTTTAAATTAAAATATATTTAAGCTTTATTTTAAAAAAGAATTATTTAATAATAATTAAAATTTAATTTATTAATAAAATAAAACTTAATTATAAAAAAATAAAGCTGTAAATTTTAAAGTTTTAATTTAAAATAAGTTATTTAAGTTTAATAAGTTAGTTTTAAAGCTTATAGTTAAACTTTAAAGCTTAATTTATTATTATATAGTTTAAATATTATTTTTAAACGTAAAGCGCGAAAGTAAATAAAAAGCTTAAGCTGTTGTGGCAGCTGTTTATTAATTGTAAGTAAAGTTTAAATTATTTCTAGTTAAAAAGTTAATTATTTAAATGTTATATAAAGCTTTTAAAAAATAAAAAAAGGCTTTTTTTATTAAAAAAAAAAGCTTAAAGGTTAAAAAGCTTTTATATAAAACTTATGCGTAATAAAAAAAAAAGCTTAAATTAAAAAAGTAAAATATAGCAGCGAAAACAGCTTATAAAAGATTTAAAATAAAAAAAAAATAAAGGATATAAAAAAAAAGCTACAGTAAAAATATTTAAAAATTAATTAACATTATAACGATATAAAAAAAAAATTTAATAAAACTTTTAAAAACTAAAAGCGCTATTTAAATAATAAACATAATTTTTATATAAAAAAGCTATAATTTTAAAAAAAACAAGCAAAAAATAAACTTAAAATATTAAACGTTAAGTTTTAAGCAAATAAATAGCGAAAAAAAAAGCTTGTTTTTTAAATCTTTTAATTTAAATAAAAAGTTTAAAATGCTAAGGTTAATATTTATAAAATTTAGCTTAAATAAAAGGTAATTAATAAAAAATATAGCGCTATAATTTAAAAAAATGCTAAAAAAGCTTATAAGCTAAAAAACGATTTTTAAAAGGTTTTTAAAGATAAAAAGTTTTTAAAAAATAAAACTTTTTAATTTATAATTAAAAAAAAAGCTTTATTTTTTAAAGTGTTTATTTTTTAAAATATAAAAAAAAGCGTTAAGCTTTTTTAATAAAATTTAAAAGTAAAAAAAAAAATAAAGCTTACTTAATTAAATTAAAAAGTAAATAACTTTATTATTTAAATTAAGCGAAAAGTTTATAAAGCTTTAAAAAGAGATAAATAATATTAAAACGGCGATTTTATTAAAAAAGGAAAAAGAGTTAAAATAAAAAAAAAAAAACTTAAAAAAAAAAAACTATACTTTTATACTAGATTTAATATTAAAACAATAAAACTTTTAATTAAATAAAAACTTATTTATTAATTTATATTTTAATTATTATATATAATATTAATGTAAATTTAATATTTAATGTTATAATAAAACTTTAAAGTTAATAAAATTAATTAGCTTTATTTTAAATTATTAAACTAATTAAAATATTAATTAATATTAATATTTTTAAGCTTTAATAAAATTAGCTTATAACTTAATATTTTTTATTTTAATATTATATATATTAATATTTAATAATTTTTTTTTATAAAATATTTAACTATAAATTATATAAAATTATAAAAAATATATTTATTAATGTTAATATAACTAGTTTATTACTTTATTTAATGTATATAAAAAATATATATAATATAATAATTTATATTTTATACTATATATTTATTATAATAAAATAACTTGTTTTATAAGTTATATTATTATTTTATACTAATTTAATTACGTTAATTTAAAAAAAAATAAAATAAAAAAAAAGTTTTATTTTTAAATAAATTAATTACTTTATTAATACTATTTTATTAAACTATAACATTAAAGCCATTAAGTTATACTAGTTACTATATTTAATTTTAAACTTTAATATTAATATAAAGCTTTTAAAAAAAATAAAATTAAAAGCTAGCTTATAACTATTAACTACTTTTATTTATTAATTATTTACATTAAATTTAATATTATTAATTACTAGCTAGTATTTATAATTAAAAATTTAAGTTTATTACTTTATTATATTTATAAATTTATATGCTTAGCTTTTTATAATATTAATAATTAAAATATTTAACGATTATATTATATTATAATTAACATTAAAATTAATATTATTAATATTTATTACGTATTAAATAATAAAAAGTTTATTATATATTAACTTAATATAAATATATAGTTTATATATTATATATATATAATAAACAGTTAATTTTTTTATATTAAGCTTTATTTTAATATATTTTTATTAATAATTATAAAAATATATTAAGTATATATTTAATTAAAAAAAACTAGTTATTTATAATAATAACTTATAAATTAAAAATTAATTTAATATAACTTATATTATTTTTTAAGTAATTTTATTAAATATAAAGTATAAAAAAACTATATTATTATAATTAATTGCAAGCTTTAAGTTTTAATCGGACTTTATTATTTTTTAAATAGTTTTATTAAATATAAAATATAAAAAAACTATATTATTATAACTAGTTGCAAGTTTTAAGTTTTAATTAAACTTTATTACTTTTTAAATAATTTTAATAAGTTTAAAAAATAAAATAACTTTATTAACGCAATTATTAATAAACGCTAAATATTTAATAAACTTTATTAAATTTTAATAATTATTAAAAAATATAATAAATAAAAAGGTTATAATATTATAATTATTTTTAAATATTTAATTTAACATTAATTAATTGTTTTTTTTTATTTAATTTTAAAAAATATTTTTAAAAAGCAGCGATTAAAATTTAACTGTTAATTAATAAACTGTTATTAAAAACAAATATTTAACTGCAATATATTTTAAAAAATAGCTAAAATAATTATATAATAATTATTTTAAAAAAAGTATACAAAAAATAATGTTATAACTCCGTATTAAACGGTAATACTTTTTTAAGTGTTTATTAACATATAGCGGACCAGTCGTTGCCAGACCCCATCCTTGCCCTAATAAAGCTAAAAAAAGCAGTTAAAATAACGATAACAAGCTTATTTAACTGCAAAATTTATTATTAAAAGCATTAAAAAAATGTTGGTTTTACTATTATACACCTTTAAAACCATAAAGGTATTAAAAAAAAAAAAAAAAGACTTAAAAAAAAAGGCGGAAACTAATATTTAATTAATCTTTAAAGAGGGAACTATTTAGTTAAGGGGTTGCCAGGAGTTGGCAACCTAGTTATAGTCCCTTATACGCTGATTAAGCCTTAAAGCTTAGTTCCATACGCTGACTAGTCTGAATACAACCAACATTCACTCTGTTTTCTTTCGCAATAAAATTGCGAACTGTCTTGCCCGTAAGTGTCTCTCGCCAACCCATCCTTATCTCCTTATCTCCTTATCTCCTTATCCAATGCCTTCAGGTTTCTTTCGCTGACCTTAGGGTTCCCATCGCTGCCCTTGTGGTTTCTGTCGCTGACTTTAGTGTAAAGGAGGGGGTTGAAAGGGGGGTTGAAGGGGGGGTTGAAGGGGGTTGGCAATGTGGGGTTGATTGTTGGCGATGTGGATTGGTTGCCGACATTGCCGTCCTTCTTTGGCGTGAGGGGTAAGGTAAGGTCGGTTACCCCTCTTTGTCGGCAATGGGTTGCTAACATTTTCACTATTCTCTTGCCGACCAAGTAACCAGTTAACGATGAAATAGTAAATAGTAGTGCTGGTGTCGCTGCCCTTTGGGGTTAAAAGGGTTAAAAAGAGACCTTTTAGTTTATAATAGAAGTCTTACTGGGTTGCAGGAAGAGACTTTTATTAGTCCGCTAGTCGGCGTTTTCGCCGAAAGAAAGAGATAAGAGTTATTTTCATTGAGTTGTAAAAGGGGGATAACCTAGTTCTTTTTTCGTGAGGTTAAAATAACAACGAACTACCTTACTGGGTTGCAGGAGGAGGTAGTTCTGGAATTATTACTCTTAACCTTGTTAATCTGTGTTGCTAACTAGCAACACTAATCAGTGTTAGTCTCATTATTATACACCTTTAAAACCATGAAAGTGTTAAAAAGAAAAAGAAAAGACTTAAAAAAAAAGGCAGAGACCAGTATTTAATTAATCTTTAAGAAGGGAACTATTTAGTTAAGGGGTTGCCAGGAGTCGGCAACCTAGTTATAGTCCCTTATATGCTGATTAAGCCTTAAGGCTTAGTTCTATACGCTGACTAGTCTGAATACAACTAACAAAAAACCTTATTACCGTTATTATATTTAAAATTTATAGCGCTTATATTAATACTTTTTACTTTATTACTTAAAATTTTAAACAAATAAACAAGTTTAAAGCGCTTATTAAAAACATAAATAAAAGCGAAAATTATAAAAAAAACTTTTTTAAAAAAGTATTATTTTTTTTAATAAAAAAATTAATATTAATAAATATAAATAATAATATAATAATAATTATTATAAGCTTATATAAATAAACTTATATTAAAAACGCAGTTAATTTAATAATAAATATTTATTATTATATTAAATAAATTATAAATAAAAAATATAAAGCTTATAAATTAAATAAACTTTATTTTTATTATAATATTAATTAATATAAAGTTAAAAACTGCTTTTATACTTTAATAATTAATTTTAATAAAACAGTAAAAAAATTACAGGTTTTAATATAAATTACTTATATTATTGCACTTATATTTAAAAATTTAAAAAAAAAGTAATAAATTAAAAAAAAAATAACTTTAACGTAAAAATAAGCATTAAAGCTTTTTAAAAAAATAATAATAAAATAAAATTTATATAAAAATAAAATAAATTATAATTTATTATTATTATTAATTATTATTAATAAAAATATATTTTTAAAAATACTTATAAAAAAATATACTTATTATATAATTATAAGTAAAAAATTATTTAAATTTATAAAAATATTATTAATTTTTATTTTATTTTATATAATTAAAAACGTTTTTAAAACAATAAATAACGCTACTATATAAAAAATTACTTACTTTAAAATAAAAATTTAAAATTATATATAAATAATATACGCATATATAATTTTTTTATTAAAATTTTTAATTATATTAAAAAAACTTTAATTAATATATAATTAAACTATATTATATTTTTATAAAAAGCGCTTATAATATAAAAAAGCGCAAATATAAATAAATTATATAAATTAAAAAAAACTTAACTTTTTATAAATAAAAAAAATTAAAAAAGTTTAATATATATTAATAAATACGTTTATAAAACACGTATATAAACTTTATTGCGTTAAAAGCAAAAAAAAATAACTTTATAAAAATATTTACTGTTTTTTTAATAAATATAAAAAAAACTTTATAGCTTAAAAAAAAAACTAAAAAAAAATTAAAAATATTAATTTTTTAACGCTTTTATAAACTTTTTTTATTTTAAAAAAACAGAATATAAAGTGCTTTATTTTATATAAACTTAAAATTAATTATAAAATTAAACTTTAAAAAAAATTAAAAAAAAAACTTATATTACTTTAAAGCCCGTTTTATAAAATATTTAAAAAAAACTATTAATATTATATAAAATATTAAAAAATTTATTAAATAAAAATTATATTTAAATTAATAATTTAAAAATTAAAGCTTTAATTTTATTTATTTGCAAACTTAAAAATAAATTTTATTTTTATTATAATTATAAAACATTAAATATAATTATTTATAATAATTATTACTTTTTTTTATTAATTAAAAACACTTTATAAAATTTAATTAAAATAAAATAATTTATTAAAGTTAATATAATAATAACATTTTATAAAATTTACATTATTAAAAATAAAAAATTTAAAATAATATTTTTAATAAAATATAAACTATTTAAATAAATAATAAATTTTTTTAAATTAATTAAAGCGCTAATTACTTTTTAAAAATATATTAACAGCATTTTATAAAATTATTTAAATAATTACGCTAGCGTATATATAAATAATATTTTTATTTATATAAATAAAATTAAAAAAACTATTAAAAAAAATAAAAAAAATATTTTAGCATTTATATAATGTTAAGCTTTATTTAAACTTTAATAAATATAAGTTTATAATTAAAAAATTAAAATATTTAAAGTTTATAATATATATAAAAATAAAAATGTAAATAAATTTAAATAAAGTAAAAACTATATTAAAATAAAAAACTTTAACGTTAATAAAAAACATTTAAAAATTTTTAAGTTTTATAAATTATTATTGCATTTTTATACTTAAACTTTTTTAAATTATTGCACTTTTAACAGCATTTATTAAAAAAATTAAAAGTTTATATAAAAATAAAATTAAAAAAAAGCATTTTAACTGCTTAAAACTTTATTTACTTTAACGCTTATTTTTATTTAATAAAATTTAAAAAAAAACTTTTATAAAAGTAAACTATTTTAACTATGCGCTTAAAAAAATATTATTTTAAAAAATAAAAAAAATAAAAAAATAATAATATATTATTTATAAAAGCTAAATATTATAAAAATTAATTATTTTATATATAATAAAAAAATATTAATTATTATTAAATATTTAAAATAATAAAATATAAAACTTTATAACTATAAAAACTTTATAATACTTATAAATTATTAAAACTTAAAATATTTTATAACTTATTAACGCTTTTTTAAATAATAAGCGCGTTAAATTAAACTGCTTTTTAAATATAATTTTAACTTAATATATTACGTAAAAAAATATAATAATATTAAATACACTTTTTTATAAAAACCAAGATAAATTAAACGTAGTAAATAAAAAAACTTATTATTTATAAGTAATTTTTAAATTAACTTTAAAAAAATAAACTACTATTTTTATAATTATTATAATAAAAAAACTTTAAATATAAATTTTTAAAAACATAAAATTATAAGCTTTATAAAAACAAATAATTAAAAAAAACTAATTTTATTAAATAGCTTATACTATTATAAAAAATTAAAATAAAACATTTAAATTTATTTAAAAATTAAAAACTTAAATTTTTAAAGCACTTTTATTTATTAAAAACAATCCCGTTTTTATAAAAGCAGACTTATTAAATACTTTAAAAAAAAACTAATTTAACGCACTTATAACGCCTATATTATAAGCTATTTAAAAAAAAACATTATAACCGTTTTAATAAAAAAATTTTATTAACTTATAATATAATAATATATAAAAAAGTTTTTTTATAATTATAATATTTATAAGCGTTTAAAAGTTTAAAAAAAATATAAATAAAGTTTTTTAAAACTATTACTTATATTAAACCGCTTTTATAAAAAAATTTAAATAAATTTTATAATAATTTTTTTTAATAAAAACTAATACTTATAAGTTATTAAAAACTGCTTAAATAAAAAAGTATTATTAAAAACAATATTTATAATAAAAATAAAAACATATATAATTTGCTTTTTAATATGCTTTATATAATTTTATAATTAATTAAAATTAATTATAAATAATTAAAAATTTAATTAATTAAATTACTTTTAATAATATTTATATAAATTAATAAAAATATAATAACTATTAAATATAATATATTATTTTTAAACTAATAAAAGTTTTAAATAAATAAATTAAAAAATTTAAGCTTACTTTTATTATTATATTAATTAAAAATAAAGCAATTAAAAAAAATAATTATTATATGCTTAATTAATTATTAATTACTAAGTAAATAACTTTATTAAAATATTTTTTATTATTATTTATAAATATAAAGTAAACTTTATAATAATTAAGTTTATATTAATAAAAAAAATACTTATATTAAAAAAAGCAAGCTTTATATTTACGTTATTAAAATAAAAAACTTAATTATTTATTAAAAAAATAAACGTTATTTTTAACTTAATTTAAACTTTTATAATAATAATATTAAAATAATATTAACATTATATTAATAAAAAGTAAATATTAATTAAACATTATAAAATTAAAAATAAAATATAATTAAATTTAATTTATTATAAAATAAAATAATTTAAAAAAACTTAATTAATTATAAGTTAAATATATAATGTTTAAAATATTAAACTTATATATAATATAATTAAAAAGCATTTTTTTAATATTAAAAATAAATTTTACATAAATATATTACGTTAAACGCATATAAATAAATTATTAAGTTAAGTTTATAATAACTTTTAATTATTACTTATTTTAATAAAAAAAAGTTTAAAATAAAAAGCATTTATACGCTAAAAACAAGCTTATAAAAAAAAGTTTAAATAAAAAGTTTTAATAAAATAAAAAAAATATAAAAACTTATTTTAATATTTTTTAAAAAATTTTATTAAAATTACAGCTTTAAATATATATAAAAAAAATTTAACAACGCTATTTAAAATAATAAGCTTAAATATAAATATAAAACGTAAAATAACTTAACGTTTAAATTAACACGGAAAAAAGCAAAATAATATAATTAAAAGTAAATAAAAACTTTTTTTATTTTTTTATTTTTACTTTATTAAAAAAAAAACCAATAAAAAAAAACCCGTTAAAAAACGCTACATAAAACCTTGCACGCTTAAAAACAGTATTTTTTTATTTATTATTATTATTATTATTATTATTATTATTATTATTATTATTATTATTATTATTATTATTATTATTATTATTATTATTATTATTATTATTATTATTATTATTATTATTATTATTATTATTATTATTATTATTTTTTTATTTTTATTACTTTTATTTTTTTTTTAAGTTTTTTTTTTTTAATAAAATAATTAATAATTACTTTTTTTATTTTAATAAAGCAGCGCTTTTAATTTTACGTTTAAAAAAGTAAAAATAAACTGTTATTTTTTATAATAAAATAAAAATAAGTAAAAAAAGCAATAAGCGCAAGTGCAGTAGCGGCGGCGGCAGTAAAAGCTGGCATAAAAGCAGTAGCGGTAATAATAAAGTAAGCGGCAGTAAAAGTTAAGCTGGCGGCGGTAGCAATTAAAGCTTTATAAAAAACGCTATAATTTATATTAATAAAAAAAAGCTTAATATATATATTATAATAAATTTATATATAAAAAAAGCTAATTATAATAAAGCAGTTAATAGCGCTATTAAAAATAAAAGCGTTTTTAAAACGTTTATTTACTTTAATTAATAAGTTAATTAATTAAGTATAAATAATAAAATAAGCTATAAAAAACTTAAAATAAAAATAAATTAATATATAAAAAAAAAAAGCTTTTATAAAAATTAATAATTATAATTATTAATAACATATTTAATATAAATTAAACTATAAATTTTATTATAATAAACGCATAAAACGCTTATATAATAACGATAAAAAAACGCGCGCATGTTAATAAACAGCTTTAATTTTTTTTTTTTATAAATTAATAACGTTAATATTTTAATAAATATAAAATAAATTAATTATTTATTAAAAATAACGCGTTAAAAATAAACTTTATAAAAAAAAAGTTAAAAAAAGCTAATAAAAGCTTATAGTAATAAAAAGCTAATAAAATATAAATAACGTAAATAACGCAAATAACATAAATAACATAAATAATTTTATAATAAATAAAGCTTAACTTGCAGTTAATAAAAGCAAATATAAATATAAGCATAAACGTAAGCGCAAGCATAAAAGCAGCAAGTTTAACCGAAAAAAACGAAAAAAATAAAAAAAATAAAAAAAAATAAAATTTTTTTTTAAAAAAATAACAAAAAAAGTAAAAAATATTTATAAAACTAGCTTGTTAATATGCGCACATTATATAATTTTTATATTATAAAGTAAAAATTTTTAAAAGTAAAAAAGTTTATAATATTATTATTAATATTAATATTAATAATAATAAAAGCAATAATAAAAATAACGGTAATAATAATAATAATAAAGTTAAAAAAGTATAAAATGCAGTAAAAAAAAACTTTTTTTATAAAAAAAAATATAAAACTTAAATTGCCGCTTTTTACTGCTTATTTTATTTATTTTACTATAACTTACCGCGAAAAAAAAAACAAAGCGCAAAAAAAAGCTTAATATTATAAGCTTAACTTAATTAAATAAAGCTTAATTATTATTAAACAATTTAACTTTAAAAAAAGCAAAAGCTAAATAATGCACTTATAAATGCAGGTATATAAAAGCTTAATACATATAAAAACTACAATTAAAATTTTTTTTTTATATAACTTTAATATACATAACTTTATTTATAACAGCGCACAGCTTAACCTTATAACATAATAATAATAATAATAATAATAATAATAATAATAATAATAATAATAATAATAATAATAATAATAATAATAATAATAATAATAATAATAATAATAATAATAATAATAATAATAATAATAATAATAATAATAATAATAATAATAATAATAATAATAATAATAATAATAATAATAATAATAATAATAATAATAATAATAATAATAATAATAATAATAATAATAATAATAATAATAATAATAATAATAATATGCTGCTACTTTTTTTTATTAAAAAAAAGCTTTAATTAACGTTAAATTATTAGTTTATTTATATAATTAACAGTTTAACTAATAATTTTATTATTTTTTAAATATATATAATTTTTTTTATATAATAAATAAATAAATAAACGCTATTAATGTTAACATTTTATATGCTTAATAAAAGCTTTAAAATAATTATTAAACACTTTTTTATAATATTTTAAATAAATATTATTATTTATATAATAATAAAAAATTTAAACTTAATAATATATAAATATATAATTAATTAATTTATTTATATAATTATTTTCGTACGGTAATATTTTACTTATATTAAATTGCTTATGTCGAATTGTTTATGTTAAATTGTTTATATCGAATTGCTTATGTCGAATTGCAGACGTTTGGCGGATGTGGCACTAATGGCCCTCCAGGTGACCGGGTAGCTTGGTGGGAAAAATAAGACCACTGAGATAAATGTGACCCAAATTATAGCAATGATATTTATGGGCTTCTGCCAACGGCCCAGTCGGAATGGCCCTTTCTCGACTGGTAACTCTTTCTCATAATACAGCCTAGCTGCGATGATGGCAATATATGATAGATCAATAACCGGTGCTGTGACACCGTAGATACCGCTGATCGTTTGCACACTGCCAAGTGCGATGAAGTTTAAGAGACAGCAGAATCCTACCACGGACCACACACTGTATAGAGGAGTTTCTGTATATCTGTTCATCTTCCAGGGGGTTCTATTATTACTCAGTATAATTTCCTTTGCAAGTACGATACAGTGATAATGGTAACCCAGCACCGCATCTCTAGCTAGAGCGAAACACGTTCGCGTGTCTGAGAGCATTGCACTAATCCCAGTAAAGAACTGCACAAGGCAGACCCAGAACCACATGCTAAGTCCTCCGGCACTGCCTCCAGTGTTGTTGAAGACTTGTGCAGCTGGATTTCCTATTGGCGATGATATGAGGCTATCGATGTCGCGAGCGCCGAAGCCAAAGGCGATAATTAACAGCCAGCCGAAAAATCAAGATACTACGACCGCTTGAAAGATTGCCACGGGCCCGCTGACTGCAGCATTATGGAGCTCTTCTGATAAATGAGCTGTGGCATCATAGTCTGTCATTGTCTGGAAAAGGGGTTAGAGAATTATTATTTTATAGAGCGTTACTCAGAGTCTAGCTTATACCGTTGGTGAGAAGCAGAAGGGTGCCGGGATCCTGCTGCTTGACGAAGTAAGCTCCAGTGTAGACCAAGACACCGAAGGACAATGCAGCGTATCATTCTGGAAGAATTCGATGGGTGCGCAATCGTTATGGTCAGCCATCCGTTAGACATGGCCATGGAGTTTGACACCGGAGTTATGATGGACAAAGGCAATGTCGTCGAAGTCGGCCCACCAAAAGAGCTCGTTCAAAGAGGAGGAAGCCAGTTCAAGGACCTTTGGCGGATCAGGAATAAAGAGTGAAATCGAGGATAAGGCAACATCACTCCATATATGTCACCACCCAATAGGTTTCTTTCTTCTCTCATGCCCACTAAAAAACAATACGTTTATATGAAGACCTGCTGTATCCATTGTTATTCCATGGCTTCGAATAAAGCTAATGTTCAGAAACAATCTCACCATCGAAAGTACGAAGAAAGGAAGTCTGTTTCCCATCTCCAGAGCTGTTCGTGGACAACGTCTTATGCTTGAGCGAAGAGATCGTCAACCTCGAGGTGTATAAAGATGGACCATCTCCCCGTTCTAAATCCATCTTCCCTTCTCACTCATCATCACAACACACAGTCATACAACACACACATACCCTCTTCAAACCAGCACAACACCAGCAACAGGAAAAAGAAATCCAAAGACATTTAAAAAGAATATCAACCACCAGGAGCAAATCAGGCATTTGCTCGACTTCCGAATACAAATACCACCATCGCCAGTCCGTTGAAAAGGCCATCTTAGCCCATAGAATCAAGATGGCTAATACTTTTCAACCTCGAGACCACGCCCTCCGCGTTGTTAGCGCCGGCAACATCGACTATGGCCGCAACCGAGTCCCCAACGCTACTATGCGCCAAACTGTTATTCCTCGGATTGCGGGGACTGTCGCCGGCCTTGAAGCCGTTCAACTCTCTCGTGAGAACCCGGTGGACCCGCAGACCTTGGCCGGCGCGGTTTTCTTCGAGCATCGGACCCTTGAATTCCCCGGCATGGTTTCTACTCCATTCTTCGCCCACCTCGACATTCTCGCCGAGGACCCCGTTGAGCGCGCCGCCGCTTTGCAGCCCCTGAACCGTGTCTTCCCGGGAAACAGACGGGTCGTCCACCACCCGATTTTCGACGGGATTTCGGGCCGCGAGTTCTCCATCTTCAACCTTCGGATCGACGGTGGGTGGATTGTGGTGGTCATTCGGATCGAGGCCATCATCGGCCCGGAGTACTACTGGAACCCGGATGAGGGGACGTTCTTCGCATACGACCTGGTGGACATTGCCATCCTCGACCCACGGGGCGGGCCGGGCGCGGCGGCACGTCGCCTACGTGTCTTCCAAGTCATGGGCGATTTCCTACTGCATGGCAGCATCCGAATGGAAGCCGGCTTCAACCTGCACCTCCCCTCCATGCAGAGATGCGCCGACGATCCCGCCCCTACGGGCTACTGGGCCTACGGCATCACCCGTGAGTTTATCACCCGTCTGCGCCACCTCGCCTACCAGCGGGCTCGGGTCGGGCAGCCTATCGTCGGGCAGGAGAACATGCCTAACCTCCCTGACGGTTTCTGGGACAACATCCAGGAGCCCTGGAACGTCGACCTCCTGCGCCAGTGGATGGTCGGCGCCAACGCCCTGCGCGCCGTGCAGATGACCAACTACCAGGCCTACGTGGCCCTGGTGGTGCCCAGCGACGAGGCTCGTGAGCGCCTGGACAGCCTGCAACCTCCGCAGGACTATGATGTGATGCTCCCTGATGAGTACTTCCAGGGCTTCGACAACGAGGGCCCTCCCTTCGTCATCACTGTGCCTCCTCGTATGAACCTTC
This sequence comes from Biscogniauxia mediterranea, assembly GCA_018398605.1. Lineage (NCBI taxonomy): Eukaryota > Fungi > Ascomycota > Sordariomycetes > Xylariales > Xylariaceae > Biscogniauxia > Biscogniauxia mediterranea. Next base: position 4,844,539 of record JAGXTR010000003.1, read on the forward strand.
CCCCTTGGCCTCCCTCGCCTGCTGGCAGCAACCGTAGTAACGGTGGTAATGGTGGCAATGGTGGTAATAATGGTAATGATACGGATACTTCTTCTTCTTCCTCTTCTTCCTCTTCTTCCTCTTCCTCTTCTGGTGGTGGTAGCAACGGCGGTGGCGGTATTCCACCCGGACCCCCTCCACCCAATGTCGGTAACCCTGAACCTTGGGGTTTCCCTTTCCCTGTCGTCCCTGCTCCGCCTGCTGATGTTCCTGACGCTGGTGGTCCTGCTCCTCCTCCTGTCGATTCCCCTCGCTTTAATGGCGTTCCGGTTCCCGATGATTTCCCCCGTGCCGGTGGTATTCCTCCGCCTGAGGGCAACGCTGCTGTTATTGATATCAATGTTCTTAGGATTTCGGACGACGAGAGGCCTACGAGCAGCCGAAAGCGACTTCTCGGGGCTCTCCTTGAAGCTGAGTCTCATGTTGCGAGTGAACCTTCGGCCAAGCGCCGCCGTTCTAGCCGCTCTTCCCGTGGCTCTCGAAGATAAGTGCCCAGCTCCCCCCTTCGCTAACTACTTATATGCAGCATTTCCCTTCCCCCTTTTGCGGCCTTCGCGGTGGTGTCACAAGTCATAAATCAGTTCAAGACGCCACACAAAGAAAGGTAAGTGGACCACGGTGAGTCCACCCGCTCCCCTCCTCCCCGCTCCCCCTTTTTTTTCTCCATTCCCATCCTGTTTTTCTCTCTCATTTCCAGTTTTTCATATTTTATCCTTGTTTGGAAGAAAAAAAATACCATCTAAAGCAAATATTTGCATCTAAAATTTTTTCCTATCGTCATTGCAGCAACAACAAAAACAAGCTAGAGGAGTATTTAGCTACAGAAAATGAGGGCAGGAAACAACAACAAAAAATAGCACAAAATCAGCACAAAATCACACCAAAAAAATGAGAGATCAATTCAGCTGGGAGTAAGAAAAGGGAAAGTCTTTTTGGATAGCATATAGCGAGTTAGCGAGCAATTTACTTATGTCATTGTTTATTCACCAAACTAGTAACATTCTTCTTTGTGCCTTGCGTGTTAAACCATGCAGTGCCCTGTGACAAAATAGCTTTGGTGCCCCCGAAAATGTAGCCTATTTAAATGAACTTCACCCCCGAATTTAGTAAAGATACTTACATAGAAGACCGTCAGCGGAGCACAGCTGATTCACTGACTTGTCCATACCTACATGTACACATGTAAGAGAAGCTGTGACATGATACTGGTAATAACTGATCTATCATATACAAACTTTTTGTACAAAGACCATGTCTCAACACCACATCTAGGTCCCCCACCCCCTAATTGCTGTATAGTCAGTGTCTTTAATATTACATGCCTATTCAAGATTACCAGACACTCTGAGTAAGGCCTTCAAGACATCAGCTCCAAGTTACCTTTTTCCTCTTCCCCCACCTGCCCTCCCCCTTTTTCTTCTTCTTTTTTCTTGTTTGAAGCGATTTGTGCGTAATAATCTAGTGTTGTCTCACTACCAAAACATATTCACTTACACGACAAAGAAAGTTAGCAAATGCTAACAGGGGGGTCCCTTAGAACCTTCTTCTTGAGTTTGGTTCCAACTCTTTGTCTCGCTGCCGGGCTCATGCTTGTTTAACTCCCCCCACCTAGAGTGGAAGTTTCATTTGTTAGTTAAAACGCCCATCGAGAAGAGAAATGCCATAATTTCGGCCTCTCTCTGTTTTTCTTCAGCCCTGATTTTCTTGCAATATAAGATCTCTTTGCTCTATATCTAGGTAACTGCTGTATTGGCGTAAGGGGTAGTGTTGCTACGCCTTACGCTTCCTTCTGGTTTATCTTATGCCTAGCGTGGGCAGTGTATATTTGTTCACTATGGAAAAGAACGAAATATAGGTACAGGTATATGTTTTTACATGGATACCTAGGTATTTAAATATTGCCATTACACATTATTTTGTATTAAAAATCCCCCCCTTCAGCTCCAATATGATTATGTAAATTACTTAATTACACCAACTGATCTCCTAGATCTTTTATCCGTTAGCCGTTGTCATGTCAAAAATCGATAGGTCCCATATTTAATAACAACAGGCACGCATGTTGCTAACTACTAGTCCAAGCTGGGAAAATAGCTCCAGGACTACATAGCTACTAGTTAGGTAAGTCGGGAAGTAGTGTAAGTGGGTAGGTGTGGGACGTCTGCCCATCCCCTAGGTTAGATTGAAGACGGTAGGTAGATGGCTAGTCGTGCGCTAAGAGCTTGGCTGTACGTGGGCTGTCAGGATGGCACGGACCAAGTACCAAACCGGGGTCTAGTACTTTCATTTACCTATATACATAGTACAGCACTTTTACTACATTTTAGTTTTATAGTGGTTAATAGTTAGGGTTAGTGGTTAGGGTTAGTGGTTAGGTGGCTAAGGGTAGGGTTAAGGCTAGGGTTCGAGTTAGCACTGGTTTTTTTTTTTTTTTTTTTTTTTTAAAGGGGGGGGGGTTAGTAATGTAACTGCTACTTACACTACCTATATTATAGCAATATTTATAGTGGTGTGATGTTATGGCGACATAGTACTGCAATGTACCTTGCTTTAACCAGGTACCTGTCCGTATTAGGAAGTGTTTTGAAAATTCATTTTTATTGGCTTGAGTCGTCTCCACGTACAGCCAAGCCATTAGCGCACGACTAGCCATCTACATGCCCGATTGAAGATTGACCAGTATTTCTGGAAACGCGATCGTTCTTCGATCCGAGGCGCCGTGCGCGATTGCGCCAAAGGTGTGATGATATATATGCGGGCTTGATTCGGGATCTTGATTCAGCAATGTATCTCTGAGGCCCTCGACCATTACATAGTGCTTTGGAAGTTATAGTTCACTGTAATAGGTCGGTAGCTTACATACTGCCTATCTGCTACCTGCTGGTGATGCTGCTTTTATTTGAGAAAACCGCCGAGTTATCTGCGGCAGTCCGGTCCTGCCGGGGCCTCGCCGAGATGTGTGGAGACGACGCGATGTTCGCGAGCAAGATGTAAGGCTGGGCAAGCTAGTGGAGACGAAAGAAAGCAGACGGGGAAAAAAAAAGACTAATAAATGGTGATTGTAGAAATATGCGGGCACTTAACTACTTAAAGAGACTGCTATTTTGGGGTGACCGGGCAACGGAATGCACTTTACGTTCGCTATTCATCGTTCGTTCGAACAACGTTCATGCCGGCACGGATTACACCAGATCTAGGGACGAGTTTTGCCTCGTCTCCCTCGGTATTATTATTATTACCTAGGTTGGGTTCTGTCAAACTGCGGTGCCGTGCAACTCTCCCTACCTGTACAACGTGTACGGTAGCCCTTGGAAACACTTAGATGTCTGATGGGATGCTGTCAGGGTGGAGAGACGAGTGGTGAGTGATGTCACGACCTTCGACGGAATACCCGCATCTGCGTCCGCACCGGGCCCGCACCACGTCCGCACCTAGTGGGTTCCAATACTTTCATGCTCGCCAACGCGGCTCTTGCGTATAGGGGGTAAACCAGTTGAATAGGTACTTGTGTCTACTCGGACTTCTCCCAATCAACCCATTATTGCTGGACCCCGCGAGCATCGACTGGAGGTGGCATGATCACCCAAGACTATACCTATCCAATTACACCATGACCGAGGGGGGTTTCCAGGAGGCTAGTATTGGAGTTGGTGGGATCGATGCTGCTATAGCGCGTTCAGCTTAGACGATGTGACCACGCGCAAAAAGCTCCGACTTGTGTGCTTCCAATGATCTGCCGGTAAAATGCTCTGGCCTCTATATCCGTGGTCAGTTCTCATGGATCCTTTGGACTGATTCTGGTTGTTAGTCTGCCTGTATGTATGTGTATGTGAAAGAATGTCCTCCTCTCCACTAGGTCAGTAGGATGATGAGCAGGCGATGCGTGTACCCCTGCTCGATTTAGGTACATTGATGGACTAATATCAATTAGAGAGCTACCTGGTCTAGGTGCCAGTTCGTATATATGCATACCCCATGACTTACTTGCTTATAACGAGAATGAGATTTGTTAACATCAAGATAGGTTAGTGGTTGCTATTGACATATCAAAGCCTTCTTTTGCATGATGTGCGCTGTACCAGATTTGAAGCACTTGAACGTCAATTCTCCATTCCGAGTTTCCCAAGACCATAGTGATTTTCTGGATATGCCGACGCATCAGCAGATCGAGATCCAAATAGTGGGTGTTGTTTCTGGGGTTTGAAAGTGAGAACAGCCGCGGGTCAGACTTCGGATGTCAGAGAAAGAGTCCGAGTACGCATTACTAACAGGTATGCCGAGTATGGTAGATTGGTCAGTATAAACAGTTTTGTATGATTGGTAGGTCAACCTGCAATGTAATACACTTATGCAGCTCCCCCATATGGGGTACATGATGGCTTTTGTAAGTCAAGGTAGGTACCTAGGTATGTAACACAGTTTAGGTATAGGTATATAAGCTATAGACTTACATCAATTAATACACATTGCACTTGCATACAGAGCCATAGGTAGGTCAACTAGAGAGTATGATATATCTCTTCCCAGCCAAGTCGAAGGTGATGTAGTTTCGTAATATCAAATACCTCTAACATTAAAAACATCAATAACTAACTAACCTAAGTCAACTACCAGTATTCAAGTTACATCAATACTTCAAGCTTACCTTTTATAATTAACTAACGTAGGGCTAGGAAGAACATTGAAGTACCAAGTACACGTTATAGACGAACTTTCAATTACCCCTCGTCTGATTGGCTTCCCATTAGTAAAGAAGGCTTTTCCCCCGCTTTCTGCAACTACCAGGATCATGCTGCCATGGTACCTTAATGCATGCATATGTACCTCTAAGTTTTCCAAGTGGCACCCGGACTTCTCTTCCACTCTCACCACTCTCACTCTCACTCTCACTATCACTCTTCCCTCCTCTTCCCCCCACCCCGCTCTGCCGCACTCTTCTCTTTCTCTCGTGTAAAACCGCTGACTCCGATTATGGCTTGATCTCGTGCCCAGACGCGTATTGTCCTGTCCTACTTACCTCGAAGTGGTAAGTCGTAAGACCGGGGGTCTAACCTAGGATGTGTGTGCGCAATGGAGACATCGGGGAGAAGGTGAGTAAGAGAGCTAGCTATACCAGCATACCGATGCTCAAGAAGAGGGGAGGGATGGAGGGTGAGTAGGCGAGAGGAGAGATGAGGAGAGGTACAACCCCCCTCCTCCCTTGGTCATCCTATTTAATATGGCTTTAGCCTCCCACCTCTCCTCTAGTTCTGGTATCTTTCTCATTTATCCTCCCGTACCCTCCCATACCACATTGACATTGATACTGCCAATTTAGAAGGCTTGTCATATAAGAGACAGCATATCTATTCATCTTTCTTCATTTATCTGACACACAGCTATCTACTTTACATCTGATAGCTTGACCTGCCGAGATACCCATTTATTCATCATATATCAGTAACCACAACCGTCACCATGGTCGTCGACGACAAGCCCGCCTCTACCTTTAAGTATAATGAGAAGCCCGTCTATACCACCTCCAATGGCCACCCTGTCGAGCACCCCTCCAAGTGGCAGCGTGTTGGAACGCAGGGTCCTCTCCTGCTCCAGGACTTCCACCTTATCGACCTCCTCGCCCATTTCGACCGCGAGCGTATCCCCGAACGTGTTGTCCACGCCAAGGGAGCTGGTGCCTATGGAGAGTTCGAGCTCACCGATGACATTAGCGACATCTGCTCCATCGATATGTTGACTGGTGTTGGCAAGAAGACCCCTTGCGTCGTCCGTTTCTCCACTGTCGGTGGTGAGAAGGGCTCTGCCGACAGCGCCAGAGATCCGAGAGGTACGAGTTATACCAAATCGCCGGATTGCGTGTTAGTCGTTGCTAACGTAGATCATGTCTAGGATTTGCTATGAAGTTCTACACGCAGGAGGGTAACTGGGACTGGGTTTACAACAACACCCCGGTATTCTTCCTCCGCGACCCCACCAACTTCCCCCTTTTCATCCACACCCAGAAGCGCAACCCCCAGACCAACTTGAAGGATGCCACCATGTTCTGGGACTACCTAGCCACCCACCAAGAGTCCATCCACCAGGTGATGCACCTCTTCTCCGACAGAGGTACCCCCTACTCCTACAGATTCATGAACGGCTACTCTGGCCACACCCACAAGTTCGTGAAGCCTGATGGCTCGTTCGTATACGTCCAGATCCACCTGAAGACCGACCAAGGAAGCAAGACCTTCAATAATGAAGAAGCCACCAAGATGGCCGCGGAGAACCCTGACTTTTCTACTCAGGATCTCTTCGAAGCGATTCAGAGGGGCGAATACCCAAGCTGGACTGTCTACGTTCAGACTCTGACTCCTCAGCAGGCTGAGAAGTTCAAGTGGAACATCTTTGATTTGACCAAGGTGTGGCCGCAGAAGGAAGTACCGCTACGGCGGTTTGGCAAGATGACTCTCAACAGGAACGTCGAGAACTACTTTGCCGAAATTGAACAGGTTGCCTTCTCCCCTTCACATCTGGTCCCTGGTGTTGAGCCGTCGGCAGACCCCGTCCTGCAGTCGCGTCTCTTCTCCTACCCTGATACACACAGGCACAGGTTGGGTGTCAACTACCAGCAGATCCCTGTCAATGCTCCTCTGAGAGCATTCAACCCCTTCCAGCGTGATGGTAGCATGTCTGTAAACGGCAACTACGGAGCCAACCCGAACTACCCGAGCAGTTACCGCCAACTGACATATAAGCCCGTGAAGCCCACCAACCCTCACGAGAACTGGGCCGGCGTCGCAGTCAGCGACTTGTTCGATGAAGTCAAGCCTCACGACTATGAGCAGGCCAATGGCCTCTGGCAAGTCTTGGGACGAACTCCCGGCCAGCAGGACAACTTTATCAACAACGTCGCTGGTCACCTGAGTGCCGCCCACCAAGACACCCGGGCCCGCACCTACGACATGTTCTCCAAGGTCAACCCGGAACTGGGAGCTGCCATCAAGGCCGCGACCGAGAAGAACGCCTCCAAACTGTAACATAACAAATACCTTAATGAATATTAAAAACAAAAAAAATTAGTTGAAATATATGTGTGCGATTATGGAAAGGGAAAAGAGGATACGAATTTTACGTAGGTACGTATTAAAAAATTGGTTCATCCCGTGGCAAGGACAATGTAGTGTGTTTAGCTCCTCTTGGAGATATGTCTGATTCCAGGGTCTGACTTAGAGCCTTTGATAAATACATGACCTTGTTTTTTTTGCCATCTGTACTTTTTATAGACGCTTGTCTAGTGAAACCCAGGGGAAATAAAAACATAGGGAATTCGATATTGCTCGTCCAAATTTGGTCATTTATCCCAGAGTTGTCTTAGGATAAGGGGGGAAAGTAAATACCTATATCGTATACCTTAATGCCTACCTACCTACCATCATGAGCTGGTCCCCGGGCTATTAGGAGAAAGAAAGGCCGTAGATTTCGATATCATAAACCTAGGACAAAAAAAGCCTTCGGGCAACGTAAGGGGCATGTATACCAGACCAGACGTCAAGTAATAGTTAAAGTCAAGTCCAGAGATCTCAATAAATCTTTCGATGCCCGGTTATACGTACATGTTGAACCTCCAACGGCACCCTCACGTCAACGAGGGGGAAAAGGGAGAGAAAAGAGAAGAAATAAAAGGGGAGTTTTTTTCTTCTTATGATGGATGGCATTCCCTGAACTTATAGCAACATAGGAGCAGAAACGATCGATGTTCACACTATATCGTGTTTGAAACCCAAATTACATGCTTAAACTTATCTGCTAGTACATACATACCACAGTAACACACGCAGAGCATACTATGTTGTTTCTCTACTACCAGACATACCCTAAGTAACCTAGGTTAGTAGGTTAGTTAACACACGTATTATTCTGCAGCCTAAATCCCCCGGTTGCAATCAACCCGCTGTTGTTACACGTATCACCGAGTAAAATTGTAGTAAATCACTCGACTCACAGGTAGGCAGGTCCACTACATAAGTAAGTAAGCATATACAAATCAGGGGTACACTAGAACCCCCCCTTTTCTCTCCTCTCCTAGACAAAACAAAACACCCACCGCTACATATTGTATATCATAATCCTTATCCAGTTCCCGCCAACCCTCCCATACAGCAGCAGCCCCCCCCCCCCCCCCCCCAGTCCCCAACAAATCCAAATCCAAATCCAAATATCCAGTTCACGTCCGCCTTCCTATTAGGACCTCGACCCCCTCCCCCCCAAGCTCCAGACTCAACCAGCTGACTGGCCCATCCAATTGCCCATGATCTATCTAGAAGCACATATATCCCAAGTCCAACAACTCCAGCTTCTCTTCGTCCCGTCCCGTCCCTCGACGTCTCTCCTCATTCCATTCCACGCTCCGCTCCCATCTAACTAACCAACCTAAATAACCCAGCACAACACACACACACACACACACACACATTACACGTGGTGTAGATAGATCTCATAATATCTCCCCGTTCTCTATTCGCATTCGCAGCAGCATGATGGGACTTGCTAGAAACCTTATTCCATCTTCCCTACCAACCTACCTATCTACTTTAAGTCAAACACCTCCCCCTCCCCCCCTTTTCTATCTATTTTCCCCTTCCCTTCATATTTCACACTCGTGCCTTCTTCTTCTTCCCCTTCCCTTTCTTGATTTCACATATCATGCCTATACCTCCCGCCCCTCGCCCATTGCTACCTCTCCCTTGTTGCCACAAGCCCCCCACCCCAAAAAAGGGGGAGGAGGGAGAAGACAGTTTGAAGTAGGTAGTAGGTAGAGAAAGAAGGGGGGCGGTGGGGGGTATGTTATCTCGTTTTCACATTGATAGCTCCTTTTTTCTTTTCTTTTAACACCTTTTTTCTTCTTTCTTACTCTGGTTAGGTACTTACTTACTTCAACTCTGCCGGAGGGGGTAACGGTAGCAATAGCAGCAGTATAGTAACCTGCAATGTTCGTTTTCATTATATCCCAGATTTTTCAAATGGATTTTTGGGTCTTCTTTTCTTTTTCTTTTTTTTCTTAAAAAAGTTGAGTAGGGCAAAAAAAAAAAGAACGCCTTAATGCTCCTCTTTTCCCCCGATCTTTCCCTAGATGCCTTTCCTGGTTACTCCTTCCCCCCAAACCTGCTGAAAATGTGCAGTAGTAGTAGTAGCAGTAGCCCTGACTGACGGCTTTGCACCATTCCTTGTTCCTCAAATACTTGAGTGATTTTACCTCCCTCCCTCGCCATTGTCCCTTTCTCCCTTCCTCTATCCCCCCTTATGATCTTATCAAGTAACCGAGCCTTCCAGTCCCTGTCATGTCCCTAGTATTCGTTCTAGTCCTAAGTACTCGCCCTCTCTCCTACTACTACTTTAAATAGCGTGAGGAAGAGATCCATATGTTCTACCTGGCTGATTGTTGCCTTCGGCTGCTTGCTTGCGGGAAATGCAATATTCGTAAATGTGGGATGGGGAGATGACAACGGGACAAATCAAGCACGGTTTGATATGTTGTACATGAGTTCATGGTTTTTTTTTACGTGTGCGCATGGTAAGACATTTCTTCCATTTTTTGTTTGGTGCATTATTCTTGTGACACAGTTTGCTACGTAGGAGAATTAGTTAGGGATTCTCTCGCAAGTACTCGAGGTGGCTTTGTAAAACTTACCACCAGCCAGTCCATGCCCTCGCTGACACCGCTACCGTCGACAGCGGAGCATGCGACGATGCTCCAGTTGCGATCACGTAACTCGCCAAGGCGGAGAGCCTCGGATATCTCGCCGGCACCCTTGGCACCGGGCTGGTCCTGCTTGTTAGCGAATACGAGGAGGGCGGCGTCGCGCAGCTCTTCCTCGTTCAACATGGCCGCTAGCTCCTCGGCGGCCGTCTGCAAGCGCTCGATATCGGTGCTGTCGACCACGAAGATGACGGCAGCAGTGTTCGCATAGTAACACCGCCAGTAGGGACGGATGGAGGTCTGTCCGCCCAGGTCCCAGACGTTGAAGTTCAGGTTCTTATATGTCACGGATTCTACGTTGAAGCCGATGGTGGGGATTGTGGTTACTACTTCGCCTATCTGTCGCATGGGTCAGTTTTAAGTCGCGGGTGCAAGTATCGCAATTGTGCTCTGCTATATGGTATCGCCTGACCTTGAGTCTGTATAATAGTGTCGTCTTTCCAGCGTTATCCTGTGAACAAGTGAAAAGGTATTAGCTATGCTATGCTATTCGGTCGCGCTTTGGTACCTAAGCTCCAGCAGAGGCAGAGAGGGTGGGCGACCGAGGTGAGGTTCATCATACAAGACCTAGGATCAAAATTCTTATCTCCTTCTTTGCCCATAGCAGGCCAGACAACCATGACATGCCCTGACCCATTTTGTATGATGATGGTGGTGGTGGTGATTGTTTCTCGCTCGTGGGTTGGCTTGTGGTTCTCGAGGATGTGTAGTGTATTCAGTCGAACGGGGGAGGAGGGAAAGGGGAGGGTTGGATACAGAATGGTACGTGTCGTGGACGCGATGGGGATGGATAGGTTGTCTTTAGATGGCAGAGAGTGTAGGCGGCAGTGGTAATCTAGCTATGTAGTGTATGTAGGTATGTAGTGTAAGTATGTACACTACACTAGAAAACTGTCCACGTCGATTCGGATGTAAGCCGTGGCTCGAATGTGGGTCGAACAAATAAGGGGCGTTGGATGGATGGATGGATGGATGAATGGGTGAATGAATGTCTGTCTCTCTGTCTGTCCGTCTGGCTGGCTGGCTTTGAGTGTTGTAGCGTGTCTGTGTATAGAAAAAGACTGAGGCTGCGAAGGGAACAACAGACAGACAGCAATTGGTGATCGTAGCTGTTTTGGTACAAGTGTGGCTTTTCTTCTTTTTGGGCAGCTTTTCCTTTTTGTTCTTTGCTCTGATCTAGTTTTTTATGTTTCTATATTGTCGGTAACAAGAAACACTGAACTAAATAAACCATTGGAATTGTGTAGGTGATTTGTCAAGTAATAAAGGAGGCCGCCACCAGGACCGGGCCTGTCTCGTAGAGCCTTGAACTCGTCTTGGCGTCCGTTTCCATTGCATGAATTTATCATTTTAAAGTATCTTATTATATAAGCACTGGACCGGTATGTCTGCATCGGAGAGCCATAGCGGACCTAACCAAGGTTCAGGTTTGCCTTACACCATGTACTAAGTATTGACACTACCTTAGTACAGTAAACTCCCTCTATAACGATACCTCAAATCACGGAAAATCTATCGTTATAGCAAGAGTATCGTTATTGAAATTTCTTGGCAAAATGGATCCACATATTATTTTTTACGGAAAATGACAGAATGTATGTAAAAAAAAAAAAAAAAAAAAAAAAAAGGAGGTAAGGGTAAAAGGGAGGGGCCCCCGGGGGGGGGCTAGCCAGAAAAGAGAATGTTTTTTATACACCAAAATTACTCTTAATATAACGATATATATAGGCAAAGTCGGAAAAATCTAACGATATATAGGTCTATCGAGGATTATCGTTATAGCCATATAAATTTTGCAGTGTCCTGCGAAAAGTATCGTTATGCCAAGGTATCGTTATGTGATGTGATCGTTATAGAGGGAGTTTACTGTAGGTCGGTACTACCACCTTATCTTTTTATCTATTGTCTATCTCCAATTCTTAATCTTATCATGGGTTTACTATCTTACGCAATCACGTGGACAACTCATTCACCTTTCTACTTCCCCTGACGGTCCGTCAGCTTGCTGTGACACCTCCATGTCAGCCGTAGGTATAAGTGGGCTCCCACAATTTCGCTATTGGGGCTGCAAAACCCTCCCAGGCCTGCAAAATTTCCCAAGCCCGCATTTTGACTTGACCTCCTACAATACTCCACCTCCCCCCCATCTTCCATCAAGAAGACACCATCAACGAACACATCTCGACATTTCGATCAGCGCACGCAGTCAAAATGCCGGTACGTATTCTCGCATCTTCCACGGACTCTGTCATTCACCACCCACATTCATGCGACCGCTAGCTAGGTGGGCGCGTTGGTGATGTGATACTGGTGGTGGTGGTGCATAGGAATTGAGCGAGCCTCGAGGAATAGAGATGGATGCACATACACACATCGAACAGGACCAGAATCATGCTAACTTCTTTATTTCTTCTCTTTCCCACATTACAGAGCCACAAGTCTTTCCGAACGAAGCAGAAGCTCGCCAAGGCGCAGAAGCAGAACCGCCCGATCCCGCAATGGATCCGTCTCCGAACTGGTAACACCATCAGGTACGATCCATCTCTTTCCTCGAACGATATCTTAGCTACGGGATATATATATATATATAGACGGAAATATCACGACATGACCATAGCAGGAGACTGATACACGAGCAGATACAACGCCAAGAGAAGGCATTGGCGCAAGACTCGTCTCGGCATCTAGATGCCCTTCATCTCGTTGCACCTATACCGTCGGCCTACTTCTGTCCATATTGTGAACCCCACCGAATACCACCGCTCGTCAACCGTGGGCGTGAACTGCGACGACAACCCCTTTCTTTGCCGGAAATGGGAAACTTTTTTCTAGTACAACGTATGGGAAAATCCAATGCCTGATGATCTAGAAAGACACAAGATGACATCGACTTGGGTGGATACATGGACGGAACGAGAATAAATGAAATGAGCACAATAAATAGGCCGACGGACGATTTAGGGGAGTAAGGGAAAGGGGTGTTTTCTTGCTGGCCGCTGGCGAATCGGTTTGGCTTCAGGGACTCGGGTGTCCATTCTAGGTCAGCATGGTACCGGTCATAGGGAAATGAAAAACTTTGCAAAAACAAAGGCAAAACGCCAAGAAGCGGAATTCCATACTCGTGATATACCTACCGCAGTATGCCATATTTTGCCTTTTCCGTGTGCAGGACTTGTCAGGTCTGGCAGCTTCTGAAGATTAAAAAGAAAGGTTCCCCAGTATCCCAATACTTACCTACCCACTCCCCTGTAAAGACGTATAGGCATAGAACGAACCTATATTTTGCCCATGCGTGTAGTTCTTCCCGGCGATCTTTAAGTTGGATATTCTCGTCCACCACAACCCCCCCATACGAATGCTATCCCATACCTGATATCCATATCCGCATTACCAAATTCGGTAGAGGGACGGGTATCTACGTAATTATGTAACCTATTAATATATAGGTAATACCTACCTAGGTAACTTAACTGTTCGGCAAGTCCCCGTAACAGAACAGAGCCGTACCTAACCATGACGAGGATGCGCCCCGAACCTGTTACCTCGCGGGCTATACGTGTAAAACCCCAACTACTAAACCTACAGCTTTAAAATATGTATATGTATATGTAAATTCCAGCTAGGTTAAGCAGCACACTATTATGTCTCTATACCCACCAGACATACTTCTTCCTACATAGGTATGTATGTATGTAAACCCAGGTTTAGGTTAGGTTAGGTTATCTTCCTACTCGCATGTAAGGGGGGGGGGGGGGGGGGGGGGGGGCTTGGGAGGAGAAGGGCCATCGATTGATCGCTTCAAATGGGTTAGGTTAGGTTGTTGCTAACTACGTCATACTAATTACTATACTACACAACCTCTTCCTAGGTAACTAACCTAGGTACACTACATACCTACTAACCTAAGTAACCTATGTATGCTCAAGAACTGGGGGTGGACAGGAGGGTAATTAAATAGTGTAGCTACAGAGGTTAGGTAGGTCAGTACTTGTATGTTACATATGTATCAATGTAGGTAAACCTACCAGTTCTAGCCTTTCACTTACAACTTACCAAGAACATCATCAAAGCCCAAGAAGTGGTATGGAGCTATCATTCCAGTCCAGGCTAGCCATCCCATGACTACACCTCCTGGGAGGTATGCAAAAACTCCAGCTCATAATATAATACAACCTTACGCGGCGGCAGCAGCAGCTAGGAGAACGTCATGAGAAAAGCATATGTAGATAAGGGACTCTGCATACCGACTAAGTTATTCAAGTCCAACACGCAACAACATCACATGCAGAGCATTAAGAAGAAGAAAGAAGAAAAAATGCACACAGAGCGGTAGAATCTTAAATGACTACCTAATCGTAAAAGGCGTTGCCCCCCATGATCGCAATGGTGGGTTTTCCCTCTGTTAAAAAAACAAAAGAAAACAAGGCACCGATGCAAAGGAGGGCAGAAGTATCTAGATGCAGAATAGCTACTAACCGTGCAACTTGCGTGTATGTGGGTGTGTGTTGTAGGTTCTTTAGCAACAGCTAACAAAAGGGCTGCGATGAATCACATATCCTAAATATGGATCACCTAAAGAACAACCCCGGTGACAGGCAAAGAACCACCCACAAGAGATGTAGTGTAGTGTATGTGTAAGAACGCCAAAGATGCAAATCGCCAACAACGTGTGTATGTGTCCACACGCTGACAGCTCCTCCGCACTCTCTCCCATCATCATCATCATGACCACAGATACACCGCATCTCTTTTCGCAAGCATCAAGTCCACCCCAATGAACGCCAAAGGACTAAGGCATGATTGCACTAAGTTGAGCAAACAACTTAGCGGTCCTCGGCCCACTCGTTCTCACGGCGGATCTGCTCTTCCTCCTCGGGGGTGAAGTCGTTGGTGATGTTGAAGGTCTTGCGGATCTCCTCAGGCGACTTTCCCTTGATCATGTTGGCAACGGTCTTGCAGCCGACATCGAGGAGGGGCTTGATGTCAAGGTAGTTGGATGCCTGTAAGGGGGAGGGGAGGGAAGTACCATATTAGCTTTTTTTTCTTCACGGGTAATTGTAGAATGGGGTTGGGAAGTTGAAAAAGATATATAGGTATAGCACATACAAGAATGATCTCGAAGAGCATCTCCTGGTCGACTTGCATGAACTTCTGGTCCCACTCATCGATATCGGTAGTCTTCTTGCGGTTGTCCGACTCATCTTCGTTGGTCGAGGGGGGGTCGTTGCGGTGGCGCTCACACCATTCAATCACCTTGCGGAGGACAGGCTCGGTGACCTAGAGGTAGCATGTTAGCGATGTGGCTATTCAGATACAAATTTACAGGTGTCTAGAGACTTACGTTGGGAATGGGGATGGTCTGTCCGACAGCAGCTTCACCAAGATCCTCAAGCATGTTCTTGATGAGGAGCGAGCGCTCAGCAACCGGCTTCTCTGTAGCAACTGTCAGCGCATAGCTGCACAATAGGCATGACTCAATAGAATAGATGGTATTTGCTTACCGACATCGATCTGGTGACCGTCGTTGCTCTGCAACTTGATGATAGTCGGAGTGTCGGCCATGATTGCGACAGTAGGCTGATGCAGCGATAGCCTGGGTAGGTGTGTCAATCGTGGGAAATGCTTGTCCTGTCGTGGATGCTTGGGTGAGAATATATTCCCAAAAATACCTTGGCAGAGATGTGGTAAAGATGGAATGGGTGTGTGGTGTCTGTCGGAGATGGATGTTGTGGTGTTTGGTGGGTATGTATGTGTAGTGTAGTGTAGGTGGGCAAGAAGGGAAGATGGCGAAAGGTGCGGATGGGAGAATAAAGTAAGGCAGAATTAAATCACAAGGTTCATTCCATACCTGAGTAACTAGGTAGGTAAGTACTAGGTAGCCTGGCTGGGACTTCCAATAGTGAATGAATAAATGAACAATTAGGTAAATAGGTGGAAGTGATTGTAGTGGGAGAATTGCGGCGACGCAAACAGTTGGGTGCAGTGACGAGTGGGGAGGGTGGCGTCTTTTCTGGATGGAGGGGTAGAAGTAGTACCTAGGTAGTACTAGAGAGTGCAGCCAACATTAGTGTCGAAGTAACGGTGGAAGTGAAAGCACGGAAGGCAGCAACACCAGTACACTAGTAAGTACTATGAGTAAGTGAGATGAGGTGATTGAGCTTTTTATAGGTGGTTGGTACCTGCCTACCCTATTGTACATATCAATATAAGGTTAATGTACCTATTGTCACAGCCTTAAGTACGTACCTACCCAGCTGAAGCGAAGAAGTGACTCCACCTTTCAGCCTAGACCCCCCATTTGCTCCTCAGCTTTACACTAGGTTAGGTCTGTCTCTCCTATTCACCGATACATTGGATTTTATTCTATTCCATTCTGCCCAAAGGAACCCCTTTTTCTCTTACTTCCTTGTTTGCCATGCCATGAGGTAAATAATATCATTCAATAATTTGGTACTAGACTAGGTACGTACCTAGGTATCTAGTCCAACTCACCTTCTGACGCATCACACCGGCACTAGATGCAGCACCCCCGGAAGAAGCTGGAAGAGAGCACAAAAAGACGATAAGGTTAGTTGGTTGGTGTGCACACGTGGTTTGTATATCCAAGGCAGGCAGAGAGAACCTATGTGCTATAGGTAGGTATGTACCTATCTACACTACCTACACTGTCTGCACAGATGTCTTTCCTCTTTGTATCCTTTCCTTTTCATTTTTTTTTCTTTGTTCCTTTCCTTTCCTTTCCTTTCCCTTTCCCTTTTTTTTCTCTTTTCTTTCCCTGTGGTAACCCATATCCCTATCCAATCCTCATACCCGTCCATCAAACATTTCCATTACTGTCTAAGGTATAAAAAATAAATCTGCCCCTTATCCGCTTTGACTGGAGCCCTCTGACCTTATTCTTGTTATCCATTTTATGTATCCCCCAAGTATTCTTCCCCCTCCCCCTTTTTCACCCTTCCCTATTACCCAAGCCAATCCAGACTCATCAAAATCATTACAAAATTATTAAGAATAGAGGAGCTATTGCACTGCAAAAGTGGTTGTAGTGGCCGCCATGGACCCCTTCAGAGAATGTAGTCGAAATATGTAAGAGTCGGTGTCAATGACAACGGGTGTATACAGAGTATATCTGCCAAGCAGTTGTGTAGAAGAGATAGAGAGAGAGAGAGAGAGTGTGTGTGTATGTGTTTGTGTGATGTGTGATCTTGGCACCATCAAAAGATCAAAGGCAAGAAAGCCCGGCCGTATAGGAAGAAAAAAAAGGGGGGGTATCAAATCAGAAGAAAAGGAGAGAAGCAGAAAAAAGAACACATGTCACTGACAAATCAATCAAGAGGGAGGGGGAAAAGGGGAGGTTAAAGAAACGAAGGGCAGACGAGAAGGAACAGTAACGCAATCTTGAACGCACCGCATCATCACCTCTCCCTCACACTCCCCTGCATCCTCCTCATCGCATCCCGATGCGCACCCATCAGGTCGCCCCTCCGCATCCTCTCCTCGAACGCCCGCTCGGCCTGCTCCCGGCCCCGCCTCTCTGCCTCCCGTCGCTGCACCTCGTATTCCCGCTGCGAGAGCATCGCGCTGCGCTGCTGGTTCATCAGCAGCTCCTCCTCGCCGTTCATGGCCGTGATGGCATGGGGTGGCTGGGTTAGGAATTGGCCTGAGACTTGAGAGGGCAGAAACGAAGCTGACGGTGCTCGTAGCTCCGCTGCTACCGACTGCCGGAAGTTGGCCAGTCTGGCTTCGCGGTGTGCGCGCGGTGTCGCGGCCGAGTACCTCTGCGGCTGGTGTGAGTCGAACGGGAGCGCGTCTGCAGGCAATGGCGTCGGTCCCGAACTGAGGCGGGTCGGCTGAGGTATGAAACTTAGGGTGCTACTATTCGGTCGTTGCTGCTGTTGTTGTGGCAGAGGCAAACTGCTCTGCCGTAGGAACTCCTTGCGCTGGCTCAACGGGAGGTCATCTGCATGTTTGCCGTTTAGCAGATCGAGTTGGCTGGCGGCGTGCGCGTAGAGCGGCGTAGGTTCGAGACCCGAGGACGGCGTGAACAACGCCGGCTGCAATTTGTTCCTCAGGTACACCTCCCGTTGGCCGAGCAGCGTCTGCGGGCTCGAGTATGACACCACGCCGGGGATTGGGGGGCGCGTCGCCGCCGCCGCCGGTATCGACACGCTAGAATTGAAGCTGTTTCTACTAGTGCGGCGCGAGAGCGGCTGGTGGAGGTGGTCCGGGTTTGGGGTCTCTTCTTCCATGATCGGCTGGACGTAAGTGTCCGAGGATGACTGTCGCCGGTTCTTGGCTGTGGGAGGTTGCGGCGAGACGGCTTTAACGGGGCTTGTCTGGGCGCTGGCACTCAGTGATCCCTCTGTTGGGACTATGATGGCCAGCGGGACGTGTGTGCGCGACAAGCGCATGCTCGTTGAGGATTCGGATTGGCGGATCAGCGGCGGCGGGATGCCGGTCTCGGCTGTCTGTTGGAGTTCCTCGACGTTAACGGGGACGGCAACATCGCCGTCGCCGTCGACATTAGCGTCATGCTCGCGCGAGGGGTACTCGTTTAACTGCAGTGTATCTATCTCGGGTGCCTCGGCTAGGCTCAAGTGCTTAGCCCACTCGTTCGTGCGGTACGAGAGGGCGACACGCGGCAGTGCCGAGGGGAGTCGGTCCTTCGTTAGGCTTACGCTGCTGGCCGAAATAGAGGCGGAGCTGCCGGATTTGTTGGCGTTCGTGCCCGGTGCGTCTGTTGCCGTCGCTGTCTCTTCACTTCTCTCATTGCCATTGAACGTGCTTTCGCGCTTGGACTTGGTTTCCGCGGGGTCGCCCAGCGCGGACGCTTCCTGGACATCCGCTACTGCGACTGTGTCGGCTGTCGAAAAATGGCGGGGGTCAAAATTGTCCCCGGTCAGCCGGACCTCTAGATCCAACTCGCTGTGTGGCAACAGATCGGGCAGGTTCTCCTGAATATCCACCATCGTCCATCTCTTCTCACCATCCTTAGACAACCCAAGCGCCGTATTGGCACCAGCACTCATGCCGTCAATAGTAGCGGCGACGGATTCAGCATCATCTGTCCTTTGCTCGTGCGGGACTAGGACCTCGACACTCTCCCCGCCGTCTCGCGATGGTTGTTGTTCGAAATCTCCTGTCTTTCGTTTCGATTTGCGAGACCTCTGGGATAGGTTTCGGAGGAGGTTTCCCGAGTTAGCCGAGAGCCTGTTCATCAGAAAAGACCCCATCGAGGCACGCTTAGACCGGTCATCCTCATCCGCAAACGTAGCAACCGACGAACGATTGTCGCCGTTCTTTTCCTCCCCTTCCTCGCTTAAGTCGGGTATCTGAAACGGTAACGGCGTAACCTCGAGGGTCTGACGTCTTGAGAACTGGTAGGAGTGGCGCATCGTCGCTGTTGATCCTCGCCGAGACTCACCCTCAGTCCCTGACATCCATTCTTTCTCGTCCGGTTCAGGCATCGGGACTAGCTCGTCCTCGTTGTTTGACACCTCATCCTGCGCGACTCTGACTATTACCCTGCTCTCTTCGTCATTATCCGTGACCATCAATCCGTTGGTAGAGTTTCTTGGCTCTTTGTGCGCCTCGGGAGTCTCGAGGGCACCTGAGGCGGGGAGCTCTTCCATTTCGACTTCGTCTTTGTCCGATGATACGCACTTTATCGTGGTCTGCGTCTCGTCAAATTTGTCTGCCTTCTCCGGGTCTACGTAACCAACTCCCGAATCACCAGAGCCGCACGAGCTCGCCCGGACCCCGTCTCCATACACGTTTTCCCACTCCTGCCTTTCCCGCGCGGTTTCCTCCTCGACTTGCCGACCTACGTTCGCCTCTTCCTCTTCGCGGTGCCGCTGAGCTTCCGCTCGTGCCTCAGCGCGTTTCTTACGGTGCTGTTGGATAACCCTCCAGAGTTTCAATTGCGAGACGATGCCCAGGATGGTAATCACTACGATCAGGGCAACTTCGACTCTGATCCCCTTGGTCATTGGGTAAGTATCGGCGCCAAAGGGGAAAACCTTGTCGTTCAGATTCCAGATGTAAGCCCAGAACTCCTTCAATCCCGCCAGGCTGAAACAGTCGATACCTAGAACGGTGACGGTGGCACCGGCAAACGACATCATGCCAATAAGTGCGTACGGGCGAGTGAACCGGCTGAAGTAAAAGCCATAGCCGGCAATTGTAAACACAATTATGAAGATGATCTTGCTGCTTTCGGATTGCACCAGGCCACCGTCCCTCAGTGTTAGCAGCCACATACCAACGCAGAAACCACCGAGCAGGCACCCGAGACCCTCGGTCAGCTCCCGAAACAAGGTCGCAGCGCCGCCGATGATGAGACCCGTGCACACGATGGCCACGACGTAGGCGCCCTGGATCGCCACAGGAACAGGCGGTATCATGACGTAGGTGATGAGGACCGTGACGCTCAGACTCGCGAGGTACGCTGCCGAGAAGAATGTGTGCAGCCAGGCGTTCTTGATGCCGATGAGGCCATAGACGATGCCGGTGAGCATCAGGATCGCGCCGGCTACGCCCCATCCAGGTGTCAGGACAGGTTCCAGAGGTAATTCGCCCGGCGCAATGGTAGCTAGGTACGTTTTCGAGTCAGTGGGAACACACGTTCTTATGGACCGACTACGCATAATATATATAGAAAGAGGGGCTGGTAGAGCTTACTACTGGTATAGATGCTGTTGTTGCTGGGGTTGTTACCGTTTATGGCTGAGGGTATGGGCGTATTCGATGCAATGCTGCTCATGCTGGTCGTGCTGGTCGTTCTATCGACGGAGGAAGACCGCGTTGCTGAGCTCTCTGGCGAAGCTGTCAAACGATCATCTTGGTCCTCTATTGTTGTTGTGGTCGCCGGGGTCTCGGTCGTTATTGCTGCCGTAGGAGACGTAGTGGTATCTTGCCTCCGGTGATGGGGGGCTATCACACCCGCAACCGCTACGTGTAAGTACACTGCCGCGCAGAGCAATGTCCATATGCGCGTGTGCCTAGGAAGCATCATCGTGACCCCCACAGAACGTTTTTTCCCTCCTGAATATCCTCCGATTTATATAGGCCAATTGCCCCAGAATCTGTGCTGGCAGATCACAAAGAGAGTTGTTGATAGCTTCAGGAGCTCTCGAGGGACATCGTTGGTGGATTATCCTTGTTGGCCATCAACAACACCAAGCAACAACAAGACGACGGCACTAGCCACGGGGCAACAAGAAAATCCCAAAATAGACTTTCGTGGGCTTGCGAAGAATATTTTGTGACAGGAAACTCTGGCGGGAGGTCTAGGTTAGGGCGACAGCGGCAGTTCTGAACTCTAACAGCTAAGCTGAGCTGAGCTATACCTGAGCCAGGAGTCTCTGAGGGAGAAAAGAAGTTCTTGTGACGAGGACGATACGACGTGACAGAAAAGAAAGAAAAAAAGAAAAAAAGAGAGGGTGCAGTATGAATAGAGTGACAAGGACGTATGTAAATTTCGATAAATTGGTATAACGAGCGGACGGGGGGGGGGTCGAAGATTCACACACAGCCACCGGACTAGGGGTAGTTTGAGCTTTTTGCTGCTCTCGGTCAGAGAGAGAGAAAGAGAGAAGAGGCGCACGTCGATGAAACTATACTAATGGACGAAAAGGGACTTTCTTCGTTTATGCATCGGCCACCGGCATGAACTGCCAGATGGAGAGGAGAGAGAGATCCCGCGGCGAACGGTCGTCAATAGTTCGAGAGAGGTAAGTAGGTGGGTAGGTAGGTAGGTAAGTGGTATATAGGTGTAGGAAGCGAGGAAAGGCAATCAGATCAGAGGTAGAAAAAAAGATCAAAAGGAACACTGAAAGAGAGCTTCTTCTCTCAAGTATATTACGGGTTCTACCGGTGTGGTGTGTGGTGGTGGTGGTAGTGGTGGTGGTAAGATATCTCGTAACTAATAGTAGCAGCAGCAGTAGGGCTGGGCATTCTATCTCGATGTCTCTCTCTCTGTCTTGTCACCTAGGTTATGGCTTGACAGTTTCTAGCCGTTTTCATCGTTCCGTTTTCGCGCCCACAGGATCTTGGCAGCTTTCCAAGCTCCCCAGCGACACACAACGAGCGCCAACGTACCTAACCTAACCTAACCTCTCCATCGTCGAGTTTGGATCGTCTCTACATCGTCATTGATGAGATGAAAGAAATAAAGCTACCTTATTAGCTACTACTTACATGGCACTAGTAGTTTAGGAGGGACGGGCTGGCAGTTCTGAACTAAGTAAGTTACTACTTAACATACTACTGCACTAGCCTGGGCACTGGGATCTGGCCCGTCTGGGGTCTAGGTTCCTTACCCTAGCCTATGTACCCTTGCGGCGACTATGTACATGTCTCTCCCACCTTGAAGCGCGCCCGGATGACGACGATATCACCCGAATGGTGCATTACCATAGCGGCCTTGGGAGATTACCAGACAACGACGCGCAGTCAATTGGATGTGAGAGATCTAACCTACGACGTTCAACCACCACCACTACCACTACATACCACCACCACCCAGGTCTAGGTAGTACCTCTTGTCCGGGGCTCTAGGAGAGTAGGTAGTGTACCTGGGTAGACGGGGAAAAAAAAGGAAAAAAAAGATAGAGCTTACTAGCTTGGATAGGTACGTCGACAGGGTTCTCATAGTACACTAGGTAGGTACCTAACTACCTACTAACGTACCTGATGAGTTACATAACATCACTGCCGCCCACCCATCATCCATGCCACCATGATGTCCAAACCTAGCATATTTCCAAATCGGGGAAGGGCCACTTGGAGTGGGATGTGTGTGATTCCAGTGTTAGTACTCCGTAACCTATGTACCTACCTACACTAGGTACCGGCCGGGGTGTGTGTGTGTGTGTGTGTGTGTGTGTGTGTGCGCCAGATAATTCATTCGATCGATTTACCTGTACACTACTTCTTTTTTTTTCTTTACCCCTGGCGCCCCCCTTCTCTCTATGTAACTCTTTCCACCCCTGCTTCTGCCAGAGGGTCCCGCTTGTAGTGTACCGTCAGAGAAAGTTCAAACTTTTTATTTTATTCGTCTGTACTAAGTATTTTGTCAGGCTTGTAGCCAATAGTTTTTGCTTTCCTTTTTTCTTTTTCTTTTTCCCTTTTTTTGGATAGGATGTACGTAGTTGTGAAGATGGGAACGGGGGTGGGAAAGTACCTAGAGTTTTCTGATATGAGCGATGAGAGATGAGAGATGAGACACAGCGAGGGAGATGGAAATGGGGAGATACGTGACAGGGTCACATCTTCATCTTCATCTTCTTCTTCATCTTCATGTAGGTTTCAACTGCTGCTGAAGCATGCGGCAGAGACAGACCAGAAGACAGATCTATCTGACTTTGACTGAACTGAACCACCCCCTCCCTCATATGCGGGTTGCTGGCTTCCTTGATCTTCATACCTGGAGGGGGCTCGAATCTTGGAAGTTCTGAAAAAAGTGAAAATCCGCCGAGAAAGGAATAAGAAAACATTTCTTTTTTTTTCTTTTTTTTTTCTTCATTTGTGGCTTTTGCGTTCTATTTGGGAAAGAAGAAAAAGGGAAAAAACGTCGACATTTCTCTCTAATGCCGCATGGCTTGCTCCAGCTAGGTATTTGACGCAAGTGTAGGTATGTATGTAGTTTGACGATGCGCCACATAGGTACTTTTTTTTCGCTCTCACCTTTTTTAATTGTGCGCTTGTTGGTATGCGTAGGTGCCTATGCTGCTATGTTTCTGGGGCGGGGGAGAGGGCTTCTCTTGTGCGATCTACCACTATCAAAAACAGTAAGATGGTTTATTTATCTGGCATTGGTGGCTGATCTGACGCTGTACCGTATACCCCTAGTAGTGTAGGTTAGTGTATATGATGGATGGTTGATGTACGACTTGTTGCTCTGCGGGAAGTAGGTACTTCGTACATATCTCCCTCCCTAAACGCGGTCGCAACGCGATGATACGACGCTGGGCTGCATTTTGCATGCATGCATTCATGCACGCATGTGAATGAATGAGTGAGCGAGCGAGCGAGCGAGTGAGTAGGTGGCGTGGCAAGGTTCTACGTTTTTGCATACCTAGGTACCTACCTACACACGTTCTCGTTCTTTTTTCCCACTCGCTTGTCGATAGGATCTAGCACAGCAAACAGCAAGGGCACATGGCGCCGGCAGTAAAAGCCGAGATGAGATGAGACGCGATTAGATCCTTGGAGAGGTTCTAACTTCAATATTGAGAGACACTTCCCGAGATAGAAGGCGAGACAGAGGGAGGGAGAGAGCACAACACCAAGTCAGGGTCCTGTTTGTCTCTCCCACTTTCTTATTATCTTTACTCACAACCAGCCGCGTTTGTTTCGGGCTGGTCAATGAACTGTGTTCAGTTCAGCCCGTGGGGAGCTGGGCCAACAACGAGGATCGATGATGGACCAAGTCCCACCACCAACTCTCGAGTAACAGCACTGGGGAGAATAGTGTAGAACCAAACCAGACTTCGGTTTGTCATTGGTTACCAGTTCGTTTTCTGGTCTATTCGGTACGTTACTCGGTCCCGACACATGGGGGATGTTGGTTGGGCGAGAGAGGGAGAGAGTGGTGGTGATTGCACTTGCATGGCATTAATTGCTACACACACAGTACCGACGTACATACTACCAGTCGACAGACGACTGTGTCTGCCAATGTAAGTGAGGGAGAAAAGTACGGAGTACACTGACCTACATACATAGTATTGCAATATTTGACCGCGAGGGGGGGGACTATGTATGATGATCGGATCAGTGAACCAACCCAGTTACAACTACGTAATACCCCATGGATTTCAAATCCCAGAATGTACAGCACATCAAGCTATGCTGGGATCAATGTAACTCTGTCACGAGGATCACAAAGTTGAAGTAGATGTATCTAATAGTGTAGAAAAAGCAAAGAGTCGGATAGTTGTAAGTGTTTCTAACATAATAGACTATTCATAATAGACTATTCGCTATGTACTATGGAAATTAAAGGATCCCGTGCCACCACAACGCTCTCTCTCTTTCGACAACCAACTATTAACGCTAAGAAGTAGGAATTACTACTAGGTAAAAGCTGTCGGCATGAGCTGTTGCAGCAGTAGTTCGATCTGCTAGGTTAAGAAGTTTCCTTTTTTTTCCCAGTGCCGCACCCGTCCGTTCCGTACCCCCCTCTCCTAGGTCCGGACGCGTTCCTATCCCCATCCTGATCCATGGCTCTACCCGCTTCCCACCCCCCCTCTTCACGTCAAAAAGGAGGGTCACATTCAGAGAGCCACTTACCTCGTACATATCTTCTCGAAGTATAACCTACCCAGCTAACCACCTACCCAACATGTGAATAGGAAAAGTGATCACAAGAAATAAATAAAATGAACGAAAGTGATTCGCGTATTACCGTACCGATTAGCAAGTCACTTCAACACTAAACTACGTACCTATTTCTCCCACTTATCTTCGTGGCCTATACACTAACATGTACACACTATACAACTGCCGTTCGTATCAATGTACATTAGCTACACACTTTACTAGACTCAGCGTGTAAGTACCTAGGTAGTAGGCAAGTAGGTAAGCAATACACGCAGTGTGACGGCCAGCGGAACCGTGCATCGATAATTCATTTAACAACATAAGAAAAGAAAAGAAAAAAGAAGAAGAAGAAAAAAACAGGAAACCCGGGGTTTTTTTTCCTTGGCTTGTCACGGCAGACCGACTTGGCCTTACTTATATCCTGCTTGTGTCCTGTTGTGTCCTGCGATGCGCATATCACGAGATTCACGGCAGCAGCAGCAGCAGTAGCAGCCACGAAGAACACAGAGAGAGCATGAGAGAGAGGTGTGTGACCGAATTTGAGGGAAACAGGAGAGGTGCATGCATGCATGCATACATACATACCTAGTTACACACTTGTGTTTCTATTTCACGTTTGCCGTGACCGTACTCAGTGAGCTAGCTGTACAACTACATCCCAGATAAATTTCCCTGTCTGTGGAAGAAAAAGGGGGCGTCGAGCTGAAGTCGGGCTGGGCTGGACTGGGCTGGATTTTTTACCAAGGACTGGGCACAGCATTAGTACTAGTGTACGAAAAGAAAACGCCACACTTATCCTTGGCTTCCAAGTAAGTAGTATTCCCATATGGTTATATAAAGCTGACAAGCCTGGTGGTCAACTTTCGATCTGCAAAGTCGTACGCATTTCCGTGCCATGCCTACCTACCTGGCCTAAGGACCTATCTATCTCACATACATACGATTTGGTGTACGTAGAACCAAGAGAGATATAGTAGGTACCCACAGTGCAAGGCCGTGACGATCGATGAGGGCATTTATCTGACATTTCTCCTGTTACATGTACATACCTCCCATGGCCTACATTCGGCATGCATTAAGCAGGTCAGTACCTAGCTAAGGTAATACTCATATTCGTATTTTGGTCTCTCAGTCTTCTCAATCTAGAAAAAAAAAATTTTTCCTTAGAATAGAAAACAAAAAGGACAAACTATGGATATAATTTACCTCTCTTCTCGAAGAAAAAGAGAAACTATAAACAGAGAATAATAGAGAAGGATATATAAAAAAAAGTACCTGCATACGTAAAACGTTCCAACGCAAGAAGAGTCTCCAATTTGGGGGCTATGTCATTTATGCATTCATTCTATCCCAAACCCATAAGGAGTACCATACATCATCATCATCATCATCATCATCATTATATTTACAGCCCTACACTACACTACACTACACACCACACCGGTCTGAACCCTCTCCCATCTTTGGTCCTTTTACTCCGGATCTTCCTTTGTGCGCCCCTCCTTTTATTTTACCTATTCCCTGATCCTCTTACCCGCCCCTCCTTCTTTTATAGTAACCTAGCGTACACTACATACACTACATACATAACCTCGCGATGATTACCAGAAAAAGGGAAATACATTTAAAAAAAAAAAAAAGTATCCACAACACTTTCTTATTCGGTATTCGACCCCCCGTACGTGCAAGCAGCAAGTTCGGTAATGGCCACGCAATGGCCCCCCCTCAAACCTCTTAACTTCCTATAGGTAGGTACTAGAATCATCAGCAACATCTAAAGAAAGAAGATGGACCCCCCCCCCCCCCCCCACCCTTCCCCCCAAATCCCCATCCGCCCCATCTCAACTCATGCAAGGCACCAAAACCCACCCGCCCACTCTCAGCCCAGCCCAGTCCGTCCGTCAGCTCTAAACTACTACACTAAAATACCCACGCAACCATCGACAACTACACTAACTTATTTAGCGGTACGTAGTGGGCACTTCGACTTTATCCCCATGTGTTTATGATCTACCCTAGCCTAGTAGCATTAAGTGTACCTAGTCTAACCCTAGAGGAGGAGGGAGAAGAAATCAAAAATAGGGACACTAGTACCTAGGTAGGTTGCGTAGATTCATATTTTTCGATATTTTCAGCCGCCTGCTTTGACTTGGTTGTTTTTTGGGGGGGCATAGCGTGAGCGTATATTGAGAAGGAAAGGGGAAAATGTCCTATGTACGCACACATTGCACATGCAACTATTTTCTCTTTCTCTCTCTCCCTCTCTATCTTCCCCAGTACTAATCTCCAAGATTGCGATTTGTCAAAGCGCGCGGATCTCTGGGGATCGAGATTGATACAAATTGGCAAGGTTTGGTAGTTGTAGCTCGTTATACTATACTTATGCTGCCTACTACCTAGACCTACCAGACCTAACCTCTAGACTTATTATGTAGGGAGGTAGGTGCACACTACCGTGCTCGGATGGACCGGGAACCAGGAAAAAAAGAACGAACTATCGATACACTCAGATACACACACATAATTGGGTCCCTGACCAAGGCGAAGATGGGGGGCAGAGGGGTTTAATATGGTAGGGAAAGGCGCTTAGATTAGATACTAGTTACTAACATCATCGAAGCTATGTACGTACGTAGAAACTGCATGGTAAGGAAGCAGATACGCGAGGTCATCGTCATTGATATTCACATGCTATGTATGAGCTAATAACGGTGTATCAAATGTAAATTATGTTGCATCCTGTAGTTAGGTAAAAGCCAACACGTCGAAACCGTGATTTAAATTGATATAAACTTAGGTTTTAGACCCGTCAACCTTTCGATATCACAGGCAAATCCGCCTCCCCGGCGACCATGGCACGGACTGTGATATATTGATGTATACGTCAATGCTAGATCTAGAGCATCTACATAGATTATAGAGATCGTGTGTCCCTGCCACACATCAGGAAAAACAGAGTTCAACCTCCCAACCCCCACCTCCTCATCCAGGTGCTTAGCAATAAACAAAGCAAGCCAGGACATAGGTATCAACATAACATTGAGCCTTCTCATCTACACGAAATAGCAACAGCCCGTTCTACCAGACGTTTACATGTCTTCTATATCGCTGCTACATACCTCGCTTCAACCCTATCTATCAACCGTTATACTTGGTCTATTCTCTCGAGATCTTTGCATCAACAAAGAGGGCAAGGAGAAAATGGTGACATAGCATAACTTTGAGAAATATCATCCAGGAGAGAGACAGAGAGACAGAGAGGAAAGGAAACGGGTTAAATCTTACCTGCTTGCTTTAAACCGCCTTGATGAACACGCCACATATAGACTCACCCGCCTCTCAAGCTCTTTTCTCTTTACCTACCTACCTACCCTCCTCGTAAACACCGTACATATATCTATTTACATTCGACCCAACCTCGCTATCTGCCTATCTATGTAGGGGAAAACATCCAACCCCGATGGGCATGCCCAGCAAAAGCGTTCTTATGTCGGCAGTTATAGTGTATTCTCTTTACCTACCTACCTAGATAAAAAAACCACATCCCACTAAACACGTCACATCGCACGATTATCTAAAGACCGATCTCTATACATACACGTTTTCCCCCCCTCCCCCCTCCCCCCTCCCCGCCGAGTTAACCAGTTCTGCCGAAAGAAAAACACCGAAAGAAAGAAAGCAAGCAATCGAGTGAGCGAGTGAGCAACATACGATAAGTAACCTACCTACCTACCTATATCAGTTCCCCCGTCTCCTGTCTCCCCCCTCTCGCTCCCCCTCTCGCTCTTTCCGGGCGGGTCAACAGACAGACAGAACGAGACGTATGGTATGTTTCCACGCCATCGCCGAGGAAACTAATATCAAAACCATTCAGACTCGAACCCCCCCCCCCCCCAAAAAAAAAAAAAAAAAAAAACCCAAAGAGCAAGTTTCCTTTTTGATTTTTAGGGAAAAAGAATAGGAAAAGGAAGGGGGGGTTGTCTTTGTGTTTTACAATACATCCCTCTGTTTTTTTCCCCGTTTCTACTATTCTCAACCCGCCATTACTATGATAACAGAATATAAGCATGCCAAACAAGCAGAGAATACATACATATATATATACCTATATACCTATATATAAGGAGTCAGTCACGACAACAGCAGCAACAAGAAGACCAAAAACAGACAGACAACACGTCGTAGTGTCCACACCAGGACTATTCAAGTTTTTTAGTTTTTATTAACCTTAGGCAACTAATTTTTTATAATCTACCAACCAACCAGCTGTACCCCGAGAGCGCCCCCCCTTTTTTTTCCCCGGTGAGAGGAGTTATATATTTATCTAATACTTTGAGTATTTCCCGATACAATAGCGACAGCAGCAGCAATAGTAGTGCAAAGTCCCGTACCTCTTCTACTCTTAACCCCTTTCCTATTTTTTTTTCTTTTCTTTTTTTGCGTCTGTACGTAGTATTCCATTGGCCGTGACCATCACATCATCATACCTCATAATATCTCCTCCTTCCCCATACCGACATTGGCCTTCAAGACTGGGACTTGGGAGGGCCATATCAGTAGTAGGGGAAGCCATGGATCCACATCACGAACTCCCAGGGGGGGGCTAATTCACACAATCCGATCCCCACGCCTCAGGGGAACGGGTAAAGGGGGAAGAAAGAGAAGAAGAAGAAAAGAAAATCATAACACGTAATAAAGCGCCATTTATCACGAACCCAAGGTTCGAACCATCGTAACCTCATCGCCCGGCTTCATCTCTTCCCCCTAAAGTTGAAAACGAAAAGAAAAGGGGGTACTGACGGAAAGAGAGAAAAACAAAAACTCTGTTATCGTGGTATCTAGAAACACCTCCCTTACTCCCGCGCATGCAGGCTCTTTTTTTCTTTCTTTCTTTCCCATTATTGAATCGAGTGGCCTTTCCTTTGCCTCCCACATAAAAAGAGAAAGAAAAGAAGAAGCTTTCTATGCGTCCCGTTTTGAATTTTCGTTCCCGTATGAAGTCTCCGTAACCGGAATGTGAAAGAGAAGTAAGTAAGATAAAAAAAAACTTATTATAAAGGAAACGAAAACGAGTAGGTATAATAGTTCCGTGATGCACGCCTCGTCCCGCCGCGTCCGTGACTCCGTGCCAAAAAAGGAAAAAGAAAAAGAAAAGAAAAAGGAAAAAGCGCTGTGAACAAGCAAACTAAAACCCAACTCAAGCAAAAGGGGGTAGGAAGGGGACGGAGGGGTGATGATGATGCGGTAATGATTTACCGCCTACTCGACGTCCGCGGCGGTACGCGATCCCTCTCTCTCGCACCCGCCTTCAGACTCCTCTCCTTCTCCTTCCCCTTACCCCTCTCTCGCCCCTTATCCCTGCTTCCCCCGCTACCTCCTCTCCCCGGCCCACGAACAGCATCCCCGCCGTCCTGGACGGAAACGTGCACACCGCGATCGCGGCCCGTAGCGGCAGCGCGCAGACCGCAAGCGCGCAGTCTAGCAGCTGCGTTACCCCGGCAGCGAGCCACCCGCCGAAGAGGAAGCCGGAGTTGTTGTTCTTAGCGGCGACGGCGGCGAGCGCGATGGCGTCGTTGAGCCGGTAGTCAACGTACTCGATGCGGTTGTCGGTCTGGCTGGCGAGCAGGGTGAGCTTCTTCTCGTAGCGGCGCATGGCGCGGTTGAGGGCGTCGAGCTCGGGCTGGACGGTAGCACGGAGCTCACGGGTTACGGCTGCGTCGAGGGCGCGCTGGGGGACGGCCGGCGCCGGCGGCGCAGGCGCCGACGAGGAGGAAATATGTGCTGTTTCGAGGTCATCGAGGCGCCCGCAGAGGGCCTGGAACTGCTCCGCGCTGATGACGGGGTGATGTGGCTGCTGCTCCTCGTCGTGATAGGGGTTACGCGCAACGAGCTGCTGCACGTGTAGCGTGCGGTCCTGCAGCATGCGGATAAGGTGGGAGATGGGGCGGACCTCGGCGGCACAGAGGAAGATGGTGAGATTGTAGTCCGAGACGAGGCCCTCTGAGGGCCGGGTCAGTTGCCCGCGGATCGTGTGCAGTAGGTAGGCGCCCAGCAAGGGGGAGATGAAGCACCACACTAGCGCGAGCATCTCGTGGATGTACAGCTCCCGGATCGCGGCCGCCTGCCGTATTTCCCATTGCTTCCTCTTGTTGCTTGCCGTGCTCCTAGATGGTGGCTCTTCGGACTCTTTGTGGGTGGAGGTTTCGTTATCGGGGGCAGCGTTTTCCGGGGCGGTGGTTACGGACGGGGTCTGCTCGACATCGCTGTCAGATGAGGACTCGAAGACGGCCCCCGTCATGAGCTCGTCCTTAACGATGCGCACTTGCTGCGCTGACTGGTACCAATCCCACGGCTGAGTGACGGACCAGTGTAGGAAGACGGCGGCAAGGCTAAGCAGGATTAGGTCCGTGAAGAAGGCGCTCCCATTCTCGAAGAACATGCCGGCCAAGGCGGGCAGTAGGGCGAGCGTTAGCGGGACATAGGCGAAGGGCGACTTCTTGTCCACTTTCAAGTGCGATCTGCTCGGGTTGAAGAGCTCGTCGGCGCTCGTCTCAATGTCCCGCCTCGCATCGTTCAGGCTGTAGTCTGAGTATAGGGAACTGCGCCTCCGCGTGGTAGTTAAAGGGTCAGACTCGCCGGCCAAAGGCGGGGTGGTGTTGTTAATGTTGTTAGTGTTGTTGGTGTTGTTGTTCATGGCAGGGCGCCGGCGGAAATGAGCGGACTGGCCGACGGTGGCAGCCCGCCGCAAAGTGAAGCCGGGCGGGGCATTTCCGGAGTCTCGGCCGGTGACGGTGGGCATTGAGGTGGAAGCAAAGCTCTCATCGGCCATGGCTGAAGGTGGAATTGTTGCAAGAGATCATAGCCCTTGGCGATGGTCTAACGGTCTTGGTCCTGGTCCTAGTCCCGGTCCATGCAAGCGCGAAGCTGAGGAGGAGGAGAAGGATGATGACAACGAAGATGATGACGACGAAGATGGTTACATATGACGATGGGCATCGCTGGGCCTCGAAACGTTTAGGTGCCCAGGTAGGTAACTGGTGTGGATAAACAAAATACGGATGGTGAATGGTGGGAGGGGCTCAGGTACCACGGCTCCATCCACCTAATGTAGTACAACGCATCGGAATTAAACAGTGGAATGGCGGAACTGCTGTACACGTTGTTTTGATTATAGAAAGTTGGGGTAGAGGGAGGAAGAAGAGGTGGTAGAGGTGGTGGTGGAGGAGGAGGAGGAGGAGGAGAAAGACAGGGATAAGGTTAATTCTTAAGTGGGGGGGACCCCCTTCTTGTGTAGTACTACATACCTAACTAGGTATAGGTAGGTGCCTACATAGGTCTAGACAGGTCTTTGAGGTCTATCTCCCGATCTCTTGTGTCCCTCTCTTTCTTTCTTTTTTTCCATCTTGCCTACCCTCCCTCCTTCCCACACACACACTCACACACACTCGCTCTCTCTTATTTGGTAGTAGTAGTATGTCTGCCTACAGCAGATACGTAACTTACCTAACCTTACATATGATGTAGGTAATGACATCGGTATTTCAGATGAAGGGATCTGCAAAGTCTCTAACCTTAGTATCAATCTAGGCTAGTGTACGGATCCGTACCTACTACATTACATCATTAGAATATTATAATAGACAACTGATGCATGTGCATTCATCATACATACATACCTATCCCTTTAAACTACAAGTATGTTGCTTGTCGCAGATTGACATAACTTAGAGTAAATACAGTTTGTGACCCTTGGATTTACCACATCTGGAAAACCTCTGGTATGTATTTGATGTGTGTGTGTGTCCCTGTGTACACATACTTTGGAACCTCTTAACTTCCTACCTGGCATTGACCACGTCTCCGGCTGTTATCTGATCGCGTCCTCTTCTGTTTCTGCCACGGTTGTCACGTCACATTATCATTGTGTCTGGTGGTGGTGCTCTGATCGCGCAACACCGAACGACCGTCTACGGCTCCCCGAGCACCAAATCCCTCCCTCGTTAAACCGGAACAGTGAGACGATGTTTCAGGTGGTGTAAATCGACGATGCCTCGGTTGCCACCATTCCCGTGCACCGATTGGCTTGGTTTCTCTTTATTTCCTCTATTTTCTTACTCTTCCGTGGCAACAAGTACCTAGGTCTTCTGGGGATTCGAGAGGCCTCATCCCTCCCCGAGTGACGAGTACTCAATTCGGGCCATACGGCCGGTATAAGAGGTCAAGAGGTAGGGAATGAAAAATGAAAACTTGAAAGTCCAGACCCGGAGAGACTGTCGTATTAGTGTAGTCCCATTTGCTGAGTAAGTCGAGTCGTCAGCTGAAAAGGCGCACGGAGCTTAGAATGAGCTTGAAAATCATGCAGGCCACGGCCACAGCAGATGAAGGGAAATCTTTTTTTAAACAGCCCAATCTTCATGGGTGAGATCGATCCCGCCGCGTGCAGCCAAGATTCAAAACGCCATTAACAGTCTCATATTAATGCCGATTCCGAGATATTGCTGTAGTTTACAGGTACAGGCCAGATGACTCCGAGATGGAAGAGAGAAGGGGGTGGTGTTCGGTACGCTATCCCATACTAAGTTACTTACTATGTAGGTTAGGTCTTGTAGTGTAGAGTATGTAGTGTAGAGCAATGACATATGTACACTACCTTATGTAGGTACATGATGGTGTGTAGTGTACATGGATACTTGTAAGGAGATTTGCTTTGCCACTGTGATGCCTTTTTTTACTCCCTTCCTTCACATTCTTATTTTGATTTACTGATGGCAAAGCTGAACTAACGTGTAGTATTAATATGTACCGGACATCCCATAATAGTATGCCCTTCGTTGTTTGATACCGGCCAACAACTGGAATGCTACTAAGCCGTAGTGTAATGTTGTTTTCTTCGTGGTACGGACTATATATATATATACCTATATATACCTATATAGTAGTGCCATAATTGTAGTAGAGGCTGGGTTTAGCCAACATGAGGCTGTCTTTTTGGTGTCTGGTAGCCTGTCCCGTTCGTTCGGGTCCTCTAGGGATCACCAAAATGCCTGCAGGTTCTGAGGTGATCCTGGTCTGAGAGGTAGACTAGTCAGGGGTACGAGGAGGGTTATCCCTGATCAGCTCTAACGGTGGGTCCTCACACTGCGCTGTGCGTTGGTAGACCAAGGCAGGCAGGATGGAAGAGGAGGGAAAAAGAAATACATAGTTCCTCGAAAAAAAAGAAAAAAAAAGGAAAAATAAAACAAAATAAGGTCTTCGTAATCTTTCTTTTTCCCTTCGGGGTTGGTTGGCAGGTAGATCATGGTATTATTCATGGTAGGACGGTAATTCCGTGAGTGACGAAATATTTTTGGTTTATTTTTTCCCAGAACTTCTCTTAGCTTTTCTTTTTAAGCTTCTCTCCCCCCCCTTCTATCTATATCTCTTACACATCTCTGCATATATACACATCCACACGTACACATGAATGTATGTGGTTGTTTTGATGTCTTGTTTGTTCCGTCTATCTTTTACTATAAACTACCAATCTGCCTATCCATTTTATTTATTTTCTTATAATACAAACGAGCAATTGATGGATGTATGTATGTCTGGCACAGTATACATGTCCCTACCAGACGTATGCATACCGACTAAGCTACCCAACTTACATGCCTCCTCACCTACCCTAGACCTATCTATTTAACAACAACACCAGCCATCTCTTTCAAAAAGAATGGAATGATTCCTATCAGATAACCTCCTCGCTCTACTACCTCACCGACATTTTTCTTCTTCTCTCCCCTTTACATTTATTATTTTTATTCATCCCATCTTTTATCAACTATTAGTCACATTAGTCGTTCATTACGCAGAGGAGACAAACTGCAGCCAGACAGACAACAAAACACTACCGCGATCGTATTTTCCTAATCGAAGAAAATAAGACGGGAAAAAAGGGGGAGATACAGCACCTATTTAGCACGGGGTTGTTTTTCTTTTTTCTTCTTCATTTCGGCGGTCACATACGAATGGTAACAGAAGCCGAAAGCGAAGTCGAAGGGTTGGCAACTAACTAACCAAGATACTATAAGTAGGGGAATATGCCAAATCAAGTGCAGGCTTTGAAAAGTTGAAATTTCGATCACTGCATATTGACAGGCCCTTGGGCTGTTCGGTTATTTCCGCTCTCTATGCAAAGAACAGGACTGGTGCAGAGCTAAGAGCACTTAACCTAGGCGCACTACAGCAGTAGACGGCTTAGACAAAAGCCGTCTGTCGGTCCATTGGCTGGGTATTCCGTACCTTGCAGCTTCAAACTGGTGGCACTGGCAGGTGGCACCTGGCCTGATAATCTGGCTGACAGCCGCCATGGTATCTCTGGTCTCGGCAAATCTCGAAGCTCATCCCAACTTTCTCACTCCCCATCCCCCTCCCCTGAGCAACTTCTACCACTACAACTACCTGGACGAGTGCGAGTGCAGGGCCTGGCAGCCACTAAAGCTACCGCCAACGCCACTATTGGAACGTCCCGGTTATTACCAGCGCACCGCGACTTTTGACTGGCCGATTCCGTGCTGCGTTCCTACAGATTCTTCTCCAACCACTCACATCCACCGGACTCTCACGCATCACCCGCTCCATCATCACCACCACCATCATCCTTCTTCATCATCTCTTCTTTGTCATCAATCCCGACAACGCGAACACGAGGGGCACGCCCATCACCTCGCAATTAGCCGCCTTGTCCTGACTGGTCCAGTGCGCCCGGTCGCTGCCACCACCTTGGCCGTTCCGACGGCCCCTTCACCATCGTCGCTCCAACGGCTTCACACGCACGAAACGAGCCTTCGAACCTGTCACCAACCGCCCTAGATGCACCCGCCATCACGTACATCCCCTCGCCCTCTCAACAACCAGACTACCCTGCGCCTGGCAGCTCGCAGCCACAAGCACAACGAGCACAGCAAGCACCTGGCCCCGAACGAACCCTATTGACTGCGAGATCTCGAGCACTGCGCGGTCCCAACGACTATCTCCCCCCGCCTCCCTTCCGCAATCGCGCTACTGGGTCCAATCCCAACTCCAACTCCAACCCTCAGTACAGCCTTCCACGTCGCATTGGCACTGTAGGCCGTCTTTGGAATCCCACCAATTCCACCCCGAGGCCTCTGCCTGTCCAATCCACCCGTCAGCCCCGACAACCGCGAAGGCGTCGTCCCTCCACGCCTCCGCCGCCTCCCGTTCCCGTTCCCGTCGCCCATCCCACCATCGACATCTCCGAGCCCACTGATCCCACCGGTACTGGAGCCGGCGACTATCCCCTGCTTCGTCTTCCCGACCAGAGACAGGGGCGACACTCGCCGCATTCTGCATCCACTCGCGCCAGTCTACAGATCGAGGGACGAGCCAGCGGAGATAGGAGAATCAGCCTTCCCAGCTCGGTCCGCCATTCGTACGACGCCAAACGCACGTCGAACCCGCCGCTCGAGGAAGAGGCCGAGGCTGGTCCGTCTAAAGTCAAATTGAAGGAGAACCCCCCCTCGACTAGCGCTGGTCGGAAACGAGGCCAAAGCGTTGTCCAACGAGCCCGCGCCTTGAGTTTTGGTCTCGTCAATCTCGACAATTCGCCCAAGAGAAGCGAGAAGGGCAAAGGAAAAGCTGTCATGTCGCCGAGCACCCAAGACGATCCCTCGACGGGATTCTCCAAAGATCTCGAGAGGGGCGATGTTCTCGCCTCAGGCCATAATGCATCCAATTTATCTCTTCCGGGTGGTGGGCCCTCCATCATCTCTTCGAGCAATTCGTCTATTATGGGCGACCCTGATCAGCCGGATATGGGAGAGGAATGGGGTCCCCAGCATCCGTGCTTCCCCCATATGAATCCCCATGTGCCCATGAGCTCTCCCGAGTACAAGACGACACGCATCATACGTGTTCGGAGAGATTGGTTAATCGAAGGTGACGTGGCGCCTACGTTTTCGAACCTATACCCCGAAATCCTCGATCCAGCAGGCGTATCAGAGCAGGAGTTCCGTCGTATCATCGAGAAGCTCAATAGCGAACTCATACCCATTTTCGATCCGTACTACTGGCGAAACATTCTCGATGGCATCCTGGGCCTTTTGACTGGCTGGATCTGGGATGACCTAGGCTTTTCCAACGCTAAGAGCAGACTCCGAAACCTGGAAAACTGGATTGATCAGTGGAATGCCGAAAAGGAGAAGACAGTGGGTGCCGAGGACGGTAGCCTAGCTCCCAGGATCGTCTCGCTAAGACGGACGGGATACATGAACGTAAGTAGCATAGTTGGTGACTCGATCCGATCCCTGTGCGTGCCTTTACTGACAGCCGCAATAGCTCGATATTCAAATTCCGGATCCAGAAGTAAGGGTGGCAGCCAGCGAGCTAGGCTCGCGATCTGGGCCTTCGCTGCCCTTGGAGCCCGAACCTGTAGCATCAAACGACGCGCCCGACGGGTCATGATCGTGGTCGACCGCTTCTCTTCCCATGCATATTCAATTTTTCAAGACCTTTATGTCTACATTTCTTTATTTTAAATCACACGTTGACCAACAACTCTTGGGGCTGTACGATTTTACGAAGATACCCTGGCATTCCTCTTACAACCTAATTCTTGTAACTTACCACATACAAAATTTTCTTTTCATACTGGTATCACTTTTTCCTCCTTGGATACTTCTTTTTTTGCTTTCCCATTAATCCAGACGGCATTGCGAGGGCGTTTTCTGGCATCTCGATGAAACTATTGATCGATCTTTTGGTTGAGGCGGCCACATGCGACGCGTTTCAGAGAAGAGGACGGATTGTTGATTTTTTTCGAAGGAATCTCATGTTTTCACGACTAAGAAGGTTCAAAAAGGGGGAGAGCGAAAGGAGTCGGGAGATGGCAAGAAGAGGGAGACAGGACGGAGAGATTTACGGCCTGCGAGGGCAAAACCGCTACCCAGTTCGAAAAGAGAAACTGGGAGGGGAGAAATAAGTTCAAATAGAGGTGCTGTTTTTTTTCTCCTTCGCATTCTTGTGCATATTAAATTTTATTCCCTATGGGTACAGGAGGAACCCACTCCCTTGAACAACCTAGGGTTTTTTTTCCTCCTTTCCCCAGATGAGGGTTTCCCGTACAAATATAACAAAAAAAAAGTTCAGAGAGATCAATATTTTCTTTTTTTGCTGAAATCAAAAGAAGGATAGTGAAGAATTATATGTTATGTATAGAGGAAGGGGAAGAGAGGGGATGCGGGATCATTTTAACATATTATTGAGTAAGTATAGAGTAGGTATGGAGTACTAGGTACAGTAGTCTAACAAAACACTGACGAGCGAAAGAGAGCAAGGTTGATTGATTAAAGTAGGTTTAGATACCGTGCTACCTAGAACACCAGATCCGGATCCCTTTTGTCCTCCTCCCCCCCTTTTTTTTTATCCACCGCCCGGACGGAAACTCTGACAGATAGACAGACAGACAGGTTTGGGAATACCCGCACCGCACGCATACCCCACGAACGGCAAATAAAACCATTGAACGAAACACATAAAACCCCATCTCCTTTTTTTTCTGGTTTTTTTGTTCTTGTCTAGTCTAGTCTAGTCTCAACTCCCGGAGTACTAACTTAGGGGACGGGAAGAGTGAGGGCGGAGCAGCGGGCAGGTTCCCCCACCTCCCCCTTCGAGTCCCCAAGGTCCCGTGTCCCGAGTTTCGTGGATGTAGGTATAGGTAAGTAAGTAGTTGTGGGTTTTTTGTACGGGTACGGGGCTAACCTAGCTCTTTCTTTCGTTCTTTCTTTTACAGCTCTCTCAACATTACACTTTCTTGATTTTTCTTTTGCGCCCCCTTTTTCACCTCCCTTCTCCAATGGGAAGAAGAACGTGAGAACGTAAAAAAAGCATTGCATGTAACAATTCCCCCCCCCTTTTCCAACTCCCAACTCCCAACTCCCAACTCCCCGAACACCAAACAAACCAAACCAAACAAAACTCTAAACAACAAGCCCCATAATGAAAAATAAAATAAAATGAACTACGCGAACGAGGGGGAGTTTTCCCTTTTCCTTTTTTTTTCTTTTCTCTTCTCTCTCTTTTTTTTTTTTTTCAAGTCATAACCCTGAGGAGGTCCTCCTCTTGTCCTTGTCCTTCCCCTTCCCCCCTTCTTCCCCCACACCCCGTCTCCGGTGCTACCCGCGCTTGCGCTCCCGGCCACGGCGGCCAGCGACGAGGACAGCGACATCGACGCCGCCGCCGCCATCTGCTTCCTGTGCCTGTTCCTGTGCCTACGCCTGTCCTTGCCTCCCGTGATCGTGGTCGTCGTGTACGGCACCATGACGCCCGCCTCGCCCGCGCTACCGCCGCCGTCGCGGTAGGGGGTAGTGATAGGAGTGCGAGTGGCAGGCGTGCGTCGTAGACCACCCAGGATCTTGCGCTTATACTGCTTCGGCTTCGGCTTCGGCATGGTGATGGTGGTAGCGGCGGTATTGGTATTGGTATTGGTATTGGTTTTGATCCCGCGTGACGTGGTTATCGTGCTGGCTGTCGTGGCGGTGGTGAGGGAGTGGTGGCTGGTGCTGGTGCTGGGGCCCGCGCGCGGCGGTCGCACGATGGGGATGCGGATGCATCTCTGCGCGCTGCTGTTACCTTCATCTCCATTGCTGCTGCTGGGGTCTTCTAGGTTCGTGTTTGCGTCTGCCGGCACCGGAGTCAGCGCGTTGCGCCGTCCGCGCGGGCCGAACGGGTACGCCGGGTTCGGAGAGGGCAGGGCATCGGCGGTGGTCGTGGGGACGTTGAACGTCTGCAGCGGCAGCGCGGAGCCATGGCCGTCGCCCCCCTCCTCCTCCCACTCCTCCTGCACGCTCAGCCCGTAGTCGTCGTGGCCGCCGCCGACGCGCCGCGCCGCGCCCCAGTACGAGTACGACGACGAGAACGGGTACGAGAAGGAGCGCCCGAACGAGGAGCTGCTCGGGATGGTCCCCGCCGTGTACGTGATGGCCAGGTCCTCGCCCTGGCCCCGCTCTTCCCCGGCGGTAGTGGCTACTACTACTACCGCCTCTTCCCCCTTACCTGCTCGCGCGCCCGAAGCCGAAGGTGAAGGTCCCCAGACGGCTGGTGCTCCGCGACGCGAGGCTGGACAGCGACCCGGAGATGCTCTCGGGCAGCGCGGGGAGGCGCATGTTCGCCAGAGACAGGGACGGCAGCGTGGGCTTGCGGAAGGCGAAGCGCCACCGCAGGGAGGAGTCGCGCGGGGGAATCGCGGGCGGGCCGGTGTTGGCGGAGATAGGGGTCGGTGCGTCGGCGTGCGAGGGTGACGGCTCGACGGTGGGGAGGATGGCGCCGTGTTTGGGGCTGTAAAAAGAGGATGGGGGGGCCTTGGTTAGTTAAACGAAAAAAGAAAAGGGGGGAAAGAGGGGAGGGAAATGAATGATAATAGGGGTTATAAGGGGTTAGAGAGAGAGAGAGGGAAAACTTACACGATGAGGGAAGAAAGGGGTCTGTTGTCCCGAGGCGAGGGACTGCTGCTGTCGTTGGCCCCTCCGTTGTCCATAGAGTCTAGGAGTATCCGATTCCTTGAGCTGGTCTGTCCGCGGGCGAACCATCTCCGCCACCCCTTCTTCTCCTTTTTCTCCCCCTCGTGGCCATTCTTCTTCTTCCTCGTCATCATATTCCCATTACCACCACCACCAGTCCCACAACCCGGGAGCACGCATGACAGCCACCTGCCCAGGCCGCACACGCGCGCGCCGTACCAGCGATACGCGTCCCTGGCCTCGGCGCCGGTGCCGAAGAAGCCGACGATGGCGGCGCTCGTGGCGATGGGGATCCAGGGCTGGTTGAGCACGAGCGAGGGCACCAGCCACGAGGGCACGAACAGCACCGCGTCCCAGGGGTAAGGGGTCTGCGCGAAGTGCACGCGCCCGAAGTCGTACGTGCGCCGCGGGTGCAGCGTCGCCGCCACGTTGGCCGCCAGGTACACCCCCATCACGGGCACGTACGCCGCCAGGATCGAGAGGCACATGAGGTAGAGGCGCAGGTTCGCCCGCGTCGCGTCGCGCCGCGCCCGCCGGCTCGGCAGGTTCAGGCTGCCGCTGTGGCTCTGCCGGAGCGCCGCGCGCGTCTCTTTGCGGATGAGCCAGAAGCGGCGGGACGTGAGGACTAAGAGAGGGGGTGGGGGTGGGAAGGGGTAGGAATTTGTTAGTACGAAATGTCTGGACTTTCTCGGAAGGAAAGAAGGAAGAAGAAAGGGGGAAGAAAAGAGAGAAGGATAACGGGGAAAAAAAAAAGAAAGACATACTAGCATACGGCACCGCACCCAGCGCGAACAACACCGGCGGGATATCGTACACGATGTTCGTGGGCAGGCTGTTGTCGTAGACGGCAGAGCACCCGATGAGCGTGACCACGATGTAGCGCTGCGCGAGGTCGAAGTAGGTGAACAGCATCTGGAAGGCGGGGACGGGGAATATGATGGCGGCCTGCACCCACATGGCGCGCTTCCTACTGCTGCCGCTGCCGCCGGCGGCAGCGCCGCGCATCTGGCCGGCGAGCTGGCGCATCAGCGCGAACACGGCGGCGGCGTAGGCCGTGTCGAGCGGGGCGGCGAGGTAGACCTCGACGTCGCACAGGCCGGCGCCGTCCCACCAGCGCGACCAGTCGTCGGTCGGCCACAGCAGCGCGTTGACGCAGGTCAGCAGGTTCAGCACGGCCACGACGCCCGCCAGCGTCGCGGCCGCGAGGGACCCGTTGCGCAGCAGCAGCCGGAACGGCACCCAGCAGAGCAGCGCGCCGACGAGCGCGAACAGCACCCGCGCCACCAGGTTGGCGAGCAGCGCCGGGTTGCTGCTGCCGTCGTCGTCGGGCGGTGGTGGTTGTTGCCAGGAGGAGGAGGAGGGAGATGCGGAGAGCAGCATCATGGTGGTGGTGGTGGGCGTAAAGTCCAAGCTGATGAGTCTCGGCCCCATTGGCAATATGGTATTGGTATATTCAGCTGCTTATTTTTTTATTCTCTTTCGAGATACACGGCAGATAGAAACGAGAAGAGAGCGTGAAACATGTGTAGGTAGGTAGGCTAAAGCGAAGATGAGAGAGGGGTGATAGTCAGGTCAGGGTAGGTAGGTAGGTAAGGTGGGTGGGTAGGTTGCCAGAGACGACTACTCCCTCTGATGACCCCCCCAAAACAAGAAAATTAGTTACTTCAAAGGCGACGGAAATTGCGTTGCAATGAGGAGGAATTAACAACTGAATCTGCTGACTGACTGACTGACTGACTGACTGATTGACGGGTTGGTTGCACGATCTGATGAAGCTGTGGTTTCGCGGAAAAGCCAGGTCAGAGGGTGATTCATCAGTAAGGCACAATGTGTTGTTGTTATTGTTGTTGCTCGCGAATCAGCGTAGACGGGGTACCGGTAAACACGCAGCGAAGATACCAGTAGGTAAAAAAAAAAACCCCCCAAGTCGTCCATGCTTCGAAGTTGTTTGCGTAGGTGTTGTTGCTTGGGGGAAAAATCGATTAAATAAAAGAATCGTTCAGTACACACCACTTCGCATCGCATCGCATCACCCCAGTGACCGCCGACTAAGAAAGGGGGAGAGGGGAGAGGGGAGGGAGAAGTAGCCAACACGCGACCTGGTCAGGCACCTGCCTAGGT
The DNA here is from genome assembly GCA_018398605.1 of Biscogniauxia mediterranea. NCBI lineage: Eukaryota > Fungi > Ascomycota > Sordariomycetes > Xylariales > Xylariaceae > Biscogniauxia > Biscogniauxia mediterranea. The sequence continues at coordinate 4,887,274 of JAGXTR010000003.1, forward strand.
TAGGTACCTTTTGTTATTCCATAGCAGAAGTAGATAGATCATGGCATGAAATCTGTCTGGCATCGAAATCGAATAAGTCAAAGTTGAGTCGTAAAATAAACCGTGATATCTCTACCTATCTACTGCAGTTTACGATATAAACCAAGCCAACCTCTCCCATCACTACTACCCACCGGCCGGCCGCGTCGTCCCTACGTCTCATGTTTGTTGCTAGCATAGAAAAAAGAAGAAGAAGAAAAAAGAAACGTCTCTTTATAATATCATTTGCGTTCGTCAAAGCCCACTTAACCTAGGAAGGCGGGTAGTAAACGACCCTGTCCCCCTCCTCTGGTGACTAAATTAATAATCCATCGCATAGTCCAAATAAACTCCAAAGGAAAAACAACCTTTGAACTATTCAAAGTCGTTGTCCGTCCTGGAGTACGCTAAAATCGAACGCTTGGCAACAAATGCCTTTTTTTGCTTTCTACAGATGAGCTAATTTTGGTTCTCTATTATTCCGGGACATCGGCTAGATATTACGGCCTTGACCCTTGACCAGCTAGATTCATATGCATGATGGCGTCTCGTTTCCAATCATCTTCAGCGGGGATTTGGCCTTGACTTGGACGACGATCCCACATATCGTCCAGAGCCTCGCGACCATCACCACTAGGGAGACGGATCTGTGGGGGTCCTTGTTGACTTCCTGATTGGCCCCCCTCCCCAAAATGATCAAAGTCAGATATAGCATAGCCAGTTTGGCCTAGAGAGGTGTTGATGGCGGGCGACCCATGTCCTTCATGGTTCGTAGACATCTCCATGGCCGGAAGAGCTGACATCTTATTCATTTGATGATCAAGTTCTTCCTGCTCCAGGATCTGTGGTGCGTGTTCCATATTCCTCAGAGAGCTCACACCAGGCGTGTTGCTGCTTCTCATACTGCCAACGCTTGCACGATGGTCGGCACCGTCAACACCTTCCATACTAATCGTGTCTGTATCGCGTATCGCAAACTGGGCAACAGTTCGCATCTTTCGCGTGACCCAGCCAGCTAAAATCTTACCGCGTTGCTTCTCGCCAAGGCGACTTCGAGGGAAATCGCCCTTGTTCACAAAGGCAACGATATCTATCACAATTTGATGTTCGTTGAGAATAGCGTTAACGATAACCGGGACGATAGATGCTAGGTAAGCCTTGCGCGACACCTCAACCAGGACAACGACGAGACCGCCTGCCTGGAATACAGCACTATATTTTCGGTTAGTAACATTTCAACCCGGGGAGTGGGTAAGTACTTGCCAGCCACTCGGTACGATGTTGCGATGACATCTCTCCACGGATGCTTCAATATCCATAGGGAAGTGACTCAAACCATTGATCTCAAAAGTCTCGCCAATATTGCCAAGGACGAAGAGGACTTGCATATCGACCAGAGCGCCGCCGGGCCCAATAGGTCGACTGACGCTATGTAGAAATCCAAGATCGCCAGTTCGAACATAGCTGATGTTTGGATCACCGTCGATCGTACGTCCATCAAAGCGCTCAGCATCGAAAGGATCCTTAGACCCGTAGAAGGCTTTCACGCAAGCTTCAGAGTCAACCCAGATTTCACCATACTCTCCGTCGGTGCAGAGGAGACGGCTTTCTGGGTTGACGATGGCAATCTGAGTAGACACCGGCACCATACCAGAGTCTTGAACAAGCAGGGCTTTGGGGTCCGACTCGGGATCAACAGGAATAATGAGTCCCCTGCGCAGAGCCCTTTGATCAAGCCAAAGCTCAATAGGTTCAATACACATATATGAACGGGAAGCGATCATAGGGTTAAGTACGTGAGAGTAGACCGTGTTGATAGCCGTTCTATCAAGACCGGTAGCGGCAAAATGAAGCCGAACCTTTTGGAATACATCAACCCGAGGCCTGCTCTCAGCCGAGATCATCAAGTTCTTTAGTTCGTGCATCGTGAAGCCTTTGCCCGGCATTGAATTCATAGCATGGTCGAGCATCTGGGGAGTCGCATAGGTATCCTTGATTTTGTACCTGCTGAGGGTCAAGAAGAGGGATATGGGGTTTTGGGCAAATTCCACCGGAGAGAGAAGATATGTCGGTGTGCCTATATATATACCCATCAAGCAGGAATGAATGAAACCGAGACCTGTGGTGCTTCTAACGCAACCGAGTACAGGCCTTGAGCTAGTCATTTGACAAGTCTCCTTCTGCACTTTACACATTCCCAGTATGGTATCATGACCAAGCTGCACCGATATTCTACGTTGGTCTGGCGTCCAGTAGGCCCAGATGACGACAGGGTAACCTGGCTGGATCCAGGCAGGATCAATCGTGATACCAAGGTCCCGGAGACCGCTGTTCTGCTTGGGAGGCTTGGACGTGTTGTATGTGTTAGGGACACCGATTTTGAGGACCTGTGCAGACTGTTTAATGTGCTGAGATATGGTTTTCGTCCTTAGTAGATGGTCTACATCATTATTTACCAAGACCGCCTTGATACCGTAATCGTGAATGAGATGGAGGAACGCCGGGACGTCTTCGTTGAGACGCCGCTCATCCATGGGTGCAGCCGGGATGACTACGGCGCCGAGGTTGATACATGCATGGACAGCGAAGACAAAGTCTTCCGAGTGTGTATACATGAGCATGACATGATCGCGTGCCCGTATTTTAACCTTGTTACGAAGATATTGGGCTACCGCGGCGACTTTAGTATCGAATTTCCTCCATGTGATGCCCTTGCCTTCTTTGCCCCTGCCGTCGATGGTGCAGTAAGAAAGTTCTTCGGGTTGCCGTGCTACTCTCCACTGAATGAGATCACTTATACTTGAGAAATTATTTAGCGGTGTCGATGTTCGATCATCAATAACAACTTCGCGCCTATCGATGCCCGAATATTGTTTGTCGCTAGGCCCGAGGATATCGGCCCTCGAGTTCGACGCCATATCCGACCATATACCTCCCAGGGGGTCAACCCCAATGGGCAGATTGAGAACGGCGTGTTCTACGCCAAATTTGACATGCACACATGGCAGGTTGCCAAGGTCAAATTCCCTGCGACATAACATATTACCGATCTCTCGTCTTCCATTCTTGTTTACCCTGGGAAGCGAATTAGGGGCAGTAATCATAACGCAATATACCCTTAGATGATGTTCCTGCATAAGAACTTCCATGCACCTTTCTGAAAGTGAATCCAGCAACGCAGTGTCTAGCTGCCTAGGCGGTGCACCAGACGTTGCCGGAGCCGTAGATGCTGCCGATGACTCGAGCACCACGATTGGCAAATGTTCCTCGTTGACGAAGACATCGAATGCCGAGCAATCGAAGACCTGCTTGCTCAAATTGCGTAGAATGCTGACGACAATATGCTGTACGAAGAAGTAGCGGTGTTCCGCTATCTCGTGCCCATGCTCAACCCATTCAACTTTCTGTCGGATCCGGTCTTCATACAACCCCAGTACGAAAACCTTACCTTCGATTACCGTTCCGAGAAGACCGGTCCTGAGAAACTCAGGCTCGACAGGAGTAGGAGTGGGATCACCAGGCTCGAATTTATAGGGTCTCGCGTGGAAAATCTGCTCCGTATGCTTGGGTAGGGCCCAGAAACCCCCAGACAGAGACGGGGAGTCGACCCAGATTTCTCCTACAGACTGTGGTGAAGCTAGCAACCCCGTCTCAGGGTCTACCACAGCTAGAGTGGCGTCAGGGATAGGATAACCAAAAGCGCCGACTCGGACGGTGCCAGGGTCTGTAGTTGCTCTTTTCCTAGCTTCTTCGCCAATGGCAACGACGACCACTTCATTTGTCTTCAACGCTTCTCTGTCTAACAAAACCTCACTGAGATCGTTGCTCGCATCGCGCTCCTTCTTAGTTGTCGTACCGCCACCGAGCAGACTGCCAAACCCGTTAGAAGACGAAGCGGGTGTCTCCTTATCTTTCTCTTCGTCCTTCTCTTCCTCTGCTTCCGATTCCACGTCAAGCTCTAATTTGAGCGGGCATCCCATGCGCTCCTCGCCCCCAAGCCAGTCTCGAACGCTGATAACCATGCCACCGTGTTCCGGTAAACAAAGCATCGGCGCCACAACCTCTCTAGCTCTCGGGTTCCGCAGTGGTCGCAGCCATCGATCAGCTAGGACTTCATGAAATTCACTGTCAACCGTCAAAGTGTCAATGAGGCACAACTTGACATGCTGGAAATTTGGTTCCATCCCTTTCTTGAAGTTCCGCGTAGTCATTGGGTCCTGTTGGTAATTAAAAGCGGCGGTTCTTAATCCGGGATAGTCAGCAATCATCAGGGTAGCCTTATATTTGGTGATAAGGTGAGCATAAAGGCCGGGTGAGTTGACTGCCTTGTTTTCGACCCATACGGTAGTATGGCCGCTGTAGACGTTGAGAAGTACCCCCAGAATCATGCCTATGCCTTGCCGCGGGTCGAGATAGGATAGGAGAATTTCGCTGCTAGCACCACCTCCTATCAGACGCCCGTTCTTGTCACGAAGAGTTCGGCTGAAAGTATCGCCAGCACCATGCCCGGGCACAGCTTGGACGATGGCACTGAGACAGGCCATCTGATGCATTATGGTACGATGGCTTAGGACGACACCCCGGATGTCGCCAGTGGGTGCCCTGGAAAACTCGATGTATGCTAAGTCTGGCACGGATAAGGGGGGAACATCATCCTTCTTCTTGGGATGGTAACTGCCGAACTCGTTGGTTTTCCACCATTCCACACCTTTGGGCCAATTAAGCTTCTGCGTAGTGATGTCTCTCTGGAAGGATTTTAGATTGTTGTCGGTAGTAAGGGCGAGATGTGCTTGTGTAGAAGTCAAGATCAAATTGAGCTTGGCATAGTCCTGCAAATCATTGATCGGTACAGCCACCACGCCGGCAATGAAGCAGCCCATGAGCGCTATAGCAAAATCAATGATTTCGGAATCTCTGTATATGAGCGCGACACGATCACCGCGGTATAAAGAGCTCTTATCTCGAATAACCTGGGCCACCTTCTCCGCTCGCGAAGCCAGCTTATCCCAAGTGATAGAGGCAATCTCCTTTCCTTTGCTATCGAGAACCCAGTATGCAGGTAGTTTTGCCGTGGTACGTGCCCGGTGTCTTAGGACAGCAGCGATATTATCAAATGTAGACATGGCGGTGTTCTCGTCATGCGGGTCATGAATAGCGAAGGGAACCTCGCGCGGCTCTAGGGGCAGCTGGTATTGCAATGCCTCGGGTGGAGGCAGGTCGTTCGCGGTTAACATTGGCGGGGCCATGGCAGCCGTAGGGGAAAACGCATCACTGGAAGAGTATCTCTGTACGCCACCTCCATACTCACCCCCAGGCCCAGAACCCTGATCATATGCCTGTTGTCCGGCAAAGTCGGAGAAATATCCTTGCGAATCCATCATGGTCCCGGTACGACCATCGTACACGTTCTGCGGATGTTGGGCATAGCCGCCCTGGTGCTCGGGCTTGAAGGCATAGTCGCCGGAGACCATGGTCCCTGAGCGCGTGGGCGGGTCAGAGTCCATGTGTTGTTGAGCAAAGTTGGAGGGGCCGAGGAACAGAGAATCGCGCTGATTCAAGGCCGGACGAGTGTCGGCCATGGGCCCTCCAGGCCGCAGTATACCTGCTATCTGTTCAGGGCCACCATGAGACTGACTCGAGCCGGGGGGGCCGGACGATTGCGGTCGCCAGTCGACAGGCGATGTGATGGTAGGAGAGTAGGGAGATGTGGGATCGGGGTTAGTGGCACTTAAGGCGGCCAAGGCGGCTCCTCGGTGTCCATCGCCGGTATTATAAGTCTCGTCGGATGATTGGAGTTTTAAGTAGTTGAGGGATTCGGGTAGGTTCCCGGGGTCGTAGTATTGGGATAGGAGTTGAGTTCGTCGTTTTTGGAACCTGTATATTGTTACGCATAGGTCAGATCGGCCACGGTTCTAGCATGTATATATATATATATATATATATATATCAATGTGTATATCCCATACCCTTTCTCTGTGATATCACCTTCCTATATCGAGTCAGCTAGATTTCCAGGTATACATAGGTATATATATCATCTTGTCTGTGCCTCTCTCTATATTTCTTCCCATCTGAGTGTCTGCCTGTCTGTTTGTCTGTCCCCGAGTCGGCCAACAACCAACCCTCCGCAATGGTGCTGGTGGTGATGATGGTGGTGATAGTAGTATAGTCCCCCTGAGCAACGATGACGGACCAAGTTGACGACGCAAGGGCCAGCATAAATTGTGAAGATAGCAATTGGTAACAGAGCGTCCAGGCCTTACCTTTAACTCCCTTTCCAGTTCATCTAACCTCTCTTGTAGATCCTGGCTCAATTGCGCCATGATGGGCCGTGTGCGTGTGGGCGTGTGCGTGTGCAGGTAGGTAGGTACGTATGAGTTGGCAGATGTCGGGTGTCGAGGTCCACGCGGGAAGACCGAGGATAGGCGTGACGTCAAAGGGTGAGTTGAACGAGGGAGGTCTGGTATAGGTAGGTATTCCGTAGGTAGGTAGTTCGGTAGATAGGTATGTATGTATGGATTTATTGCTTGCTCGACATTGAAGCACGGGATAAGGGTATCATGATCATAACTACAAAGACAGATGGGATTATACGCAGCGGTGCTGCTGCTGCTGGTGCGAAATGTGGAGGACGAAACTCGGGGGGGAAGAGGGACAAGAGGAACACAAGAGGGACAAGATACACTAGACGATGATTTTCTGTTGTCGGCGACGAATCCGTGGAGACCAGAAACTCCGGGCCTGGCTTCTGATTGGCCGGGACCGACGAGTTGCGCGGAGGTAATACGAAGTTATTGCTGAAAAGGTAAGGTGGGGTTTATGCATCCTCTAACCTTAGTTACCTAGTGTAGTGCACATACGCAAATACGCAAATACGCACATACGCACATACGACACACTGTGCAAATATCCCAAAAGACTGTACGAACAGGACTGTACTACCCCTGTCATTAACGCTGTCCCTTATGTAATCTGTACTCCGTATGTAGATAGGTGCATACCTAGTCGATAACCATTTCGGGTTTATCAATCTTTCTTTCTTGTCTTGACCTGTTTTAGGCCCCACTTCCAAAATTTTGAATTTTCTTTTTTTACACTATTTCAATCCTCGACTACAACCCGCTCCCACCTAACTTTTATCAACTTCCCATCTTCCCTCATTGCACACTTTCCACTCTTCATGGTTCCTCTTCACTTCACTACCGTTACTTACTTGCGGACAGACAGACGGTTCAATTATCATTGCCATTGTCCATGTCATGTCATCTTCCAATATGGAAATCTACTGCCTACATAATGGAAAGAATTCTTCGATCTGGACTGGCCCTCGAAAGTCTTAGACAAGGCATTGCTGCTGCTCGATGACACTTAGACAACTTCTTGTTCAGATCAACCCATTGTACTCGGAGATATACTTATTACAAGACCTAACCTGGGTAACTCTGATCCTCTCACCTTGAATATCCAGGAACCAACCTATCGAGAAACTTTTACTACCAAATGGTAAGCATTATGTTAGCACCATCCCCCCTATTACCTTCTCTCTATACTCTCCCCCTACCTATATGATGAAAGCAATGCATTCACAGACCTGTTCTGAACTTGGTGTGGACAAAATGCTCAAGCTCTCCTGATTTCTCCCCTTGTCATATGAATAGCACAACTCGCCATCAATCCTATATACCTCTTGTGCTAATTGATTGATGTTCAGGTCCCATCGTGTATAATCTTCTTGCGTGCGGTCTAACCTATACACCTATCATACCTCCCCAGCCGTGATTGTTATTATTGATACGCGATGGGCAGGACAAGCGATTGTTCTGCTCGAACCGCTATGGCGTTAACATCGTCAAAGACTCAGTTTACCTCCTCTTTGTCCTCTATTTTCTTCATATACTTATCTCTTATTGTGAAAAATTGGCTTGTTCTTAAATAACCTCATTCTTTGATCCAAGTTTAGCAACAATGGTCCCTCGTAGTATGATTGTTTACAAAGACGTCATTTCCAGACCTCTATATAAGGCTGACCGATTCCACGGGAAAGGACGTACTCCTACTAAGCATCCACTGCAATACAATCCAAGAATCGATAAAGGCTCATCGCTGAACGGTCAATCTCAGGTAGCTCACCAAGAATCTGAGCTGCCGCTATCACTTTTCAGAAGAGTTGCTGTTCAGTGACGGCCCCATCAGTTATTATGGTTAAACAGGAATGGGAATGGGACTGGCCGGAAAATGGCTCCGTCCATGAGCCTTATGAATTTGGCCAAGATGATCTACTTGGGAATATAAACTTCGACGATACTACTCTCGGGCAGATGCCATTCGACGAGACACTCACTGTGCCGGAACTTGGTGACTTCTCTGTCAAGGTTGAGGAATCCGGCGAGACAAACGTAGGGGACCAGGGCCTACTTGATTTCCAATTCGACAATATAAGCTTCGCTCCCGAAACCGGAGTAGAACATCTACTTTTAGCACCCGTTGACCAGGCCCCAGCCGCCGGTTTCATCGACCCTCAATTTCTGCTTAACACTGACGCACTCGGGGACAATGGCTTCCCAGAACTTGGAGGAGATTTTGCAACCTTCAATGTGGATTTCGATGTGGATGAAGTTCTGCCACCCGTGACTACTACCTACGGTAACAATCTCCTCACATTTCCAGCTCCGCCACCACCTCAGCCGGAATCGACATCTAGACATGGGAAGCCATCGCGTCGTTCCCACCGCCGGTCGTCGATTGCCAGCAGCTCCAAGTCTTCGACCGGTAAGGGAAGGCGACATAGCAGCTCCGGAATGAGTGGTTACAGCACCCCGCAGGAACAACACACGACTAATCACCGACGGAAGAGAAAGCTGTCCTCCCGGCCGCCTTCTCCTAGAATTGATCGTTCACAAACTGTCGCGGCACGTCGGCCTGAGCTCTCCTACAACGGCAGGCCGTTGAAGCTTAGGAGCGACAAGATCCCGCGGCATACACGGCAAAAGAAAGAAAGGCCGGAGCCGCGGCAGTGGTATGTCCCGCTACACGAGAAACCTCCGAGCTGGGGGCCACCCGATGTCAGGGGGGAGCCAATATTTCGGTACACCGAATTTGGTGAGCTAGAGCCAGGGCGGTTCTATGACCTGTCGGAGATGAGGCAGTATCTGCTTGGACCGAAGCACTCGGAGAGGTTTCCCATGCCAGCCCTACATGAGGGTGTGCCAAAAGTCAAGGGTAAAAAGCGCCAAGGGCTAACTCTCTGGATTGGTTTGCCGGGATCTGAATGTAACTGGAGGTACCCGCGGATGGGTGATTCGACTAAGTGCAGATTCAGTGAATGCCTGCATGACAACCATACAATCCGTCAGGGCGAGTTCTGGGTTATCTTCGACGAGCATATGAACGAAACCGGCGACGTTATCAACCCCTTCCACAACGCTGGATATGTGCATCTGGACTGTCTGGAGCGTTTCTTCGATCTAGTTGAACTATGGCAGACGGTAGATGTCCGTATCGATGACCGTGACTTCAAGTACGAAGAGTATGGATACTTCAAGCTCGGCCGCAAGCATCCACGGATTGTCGATGAGGTGGCGAAGTGGTGGAAGGATGAGTATCAGAAGTGGTGCGACTACAGGGAAGGGGGACCAAAGCGCAGTCGTGAGTTCGAATTTTCTCTTGTGAGGCGCCTAGTCGAGTTCGACCTAGAACACGAGCCAAGGGCCCGGAAGAGGACCCGGTTAGTGCGGCAAGGTAATGATTTCTCCCGGCACAGGGGGGATGTTAAGGAGCAGAAGCGCTGGAGGACCTTGAGGGACTTCGGTCTTCTGGATAAGAACGGCGTGCCGTTTCCGGATGCGGACGAGCGCCTCGAGAAGTACCTGGGCGAGGCATCGAAGGAGAAGTCAGAGAGGAGGAAAGCTAGGGCTATGCAAAAACGTTGGCGTATGACCGGAACTACCTCCTTTGATGACTTTCCTTCGCCTCTTTCTGATCCTGTCAACACCTCTCGTGCCGAACCGCGTCTCGGTGACAACCACCAAGCCGGCCCCAGTAGCTTCTATTCCGCCGCACCCAGCTTGCCACACGCTGCAGCTTACACATCTGTAGGGGGTCTTTCGTTTCCTGCTATGCAGCAGCCGGTCTACACACAGTACCCGGCGACGGCAGGTCAAACTGGCGTGCCAATGCCATTCTTCCAGCCGCACGGTCTACTAATTCCCATGCCAGAGGAGCAGCCTCGTAAGCGAAACCGCGACGAGACGGAGTCTGATGATGATGGCGTAGTTAGTGCACCAAAGAGGCAGCGGAAGGAGCCTCCCCAGCCTAAAGCGGCTCCTCCTGCACACACCACTACTACGGCTATGTTAATTAATCCTACAGCCGATGCTGAGTTTGGTCTTACGATGCCTCCCCTCTTCACACCTGCTGGTTTTTTTGAGGAGGGCGTGGAGACCGCAGGATGGGCAGGACCCTTAGACGGTGAAAGCAACCTAGATGCAGTTTTTGAGAGAGAGATAGATGGGTTCTACACCGGCGAGCACAGCTTTGGTGGCAATGGTGAGCCAAATCCTCCGGGAGCTAACAATGGTGCAGGAAACTCGGAAGTAGATACATCGTGTATCGGCCCAGCGTTGCTGGACAACGCCAACCCTGATACCCCTGAGGTGGATGATAGCCTTTTCGGGGGCTCTAATTTCTCCGAAGTGGATGACAGTCCTTTGGACAGCGACATGAGCGAATACAGCGACGATAGCGATGATGAGAACTAAGTCGGTTACAAGGTAAGTTGACTTACGATGGCGCTCGAAGGGTACATGGCCGTAGGCAGGCTCCTTCGGCCTCCCCGAGAGACACCTTTCTATTCTTCGTTTCCAGAGTCGGGATGTCTTATAATGGCGAAAGAAAATGGTGAGTATTCAGGCTGTGCCAAGGATCACTTGATCAAGCACAGAAGTAAAAAGAAAGCCGAAAATTAGGGCCTGGTGCCTGAAGATGTAGGTAAGCGTTATTTCTTTTCCTTTGTCTCTTGTTTTGTTTTACTTGTTTCATAGCGATGCATTTGTTTTCCATAGCGATTTTCCCACAGTAGAAAATTCTGGTAAATACCTAGGTAGTAATGACTTTTACGACTCTCAACGTCTGACGTCAACAAAAAAAAAAAGAGAAATCAAAACAATTTTAAACCCTAAAAAAACCAAGAATATCTATTGTGATTTATTAATTAGCAGAGACTTTTGAGCGAGGGCGTATAGAAAGCATTCAGTAGCAGCTAAACTGGAACGCAAATATACGACAATCAATAGCATGAGAGGCTAAGTACCTACATATGTAGTCGTGACAAAACATAGGTGGGTTGATACGAGGAGGGCCTTGGAGACTCTACACTAACAAGAGTCAAGAGTAGGTAGCAGTTCCCACAAATTCCGGGGTTTATCAATGACGCCCGGCCACGACGACGACGATGACGGAGCAGACCCAGCAGCAGATCATTCTTTTTCTCACCGAAAGGGACATTGCATGCATTGCAAATCAACTCCGAGACCGGGAATCTATCAATCCACCCATCAATCAAATGGGGCAAACCGAGAACTTGACGGTAGGAACGCCTACCTACCTGGATTGGAGAGAGAGAAAAAAGAAGCAAAACAAGGATGATAAAGTAAATAGATAGCTACCTAAGGGATGTGACTAAAGTATAGCATGGCTGACCGAGATGAAGAAAAAGGCAGTTGGCTAGGTACGTAGGTTTTGAAAAATACTGGAGTCGTTGGAAAAGTACTTATGTACATAGTAGTGTAGTAAAGTACACTACATACGTACATTACATTTGTAGTAAAAAAGCAACACCCACAGCGGCGTCTCCGAAGCTGGGGAATCCACTTACGTTACGGAGGATTGCAGACTACATAGATTGGCATGCTGGGGGAGGGAGCGGGGAGGGTTGGTTAAGGGTGACCAATGATGTAAGAGGGTTAATTCCAGAAGAGACTATCAATGCTACCAGACTTACACTAACTACTACCAAGTCTAACTACATACTACCAAGTAGTAGTTGCCCAGTTAGTTGTGAGCAGGTACTAGATGTCTGGTAGTAAGTCTGGTACATCAAATACACTACAATAGATCAAAAGTACCTACCTTGACATCAAATATAGTATCTACCTACTAGTGCAAGCCACACACGACACTACTACCTACATAAGCTGGAAGTAACCTACCTGGACACGGTACCTAACATAGCTATGGAAAGGTACATTATAACAACACCACATAGACCCAGAGACCCTTCTGGGTTAATAAGAACCAAAAGTTAGCATACCTTGGGTTTCTGACTTTAAAAGACACATATTGATACATTTGATGCATGTGGTTTATCAATACACTACACAAGCAACCTGCAGCAAACCCCAAGATTGTGTGCCGCGTTGCATCGATCCCACTTATTTGGCTGACCCACTGGGGGGCGGCCTCGTTGAGAGCTCTCAGGGCTCTTCTGCAAGCTCTCTGCAGTGAGAATCCTCCCTGGTCTCCAGTTACATCTGATTCTCCCCAGGTTCTCGGATCCTGTGGATATATCAACGTATAATCCGTACTGTCTACCTACCTACATGACATACCTTATGATATTAACTAGAAATATATCAATTGATTAATTGATCAGTCAATCAATCTATTAAACCTACCTGATCTCTTTTATTTATTTATTTTGCATACCTCTTTTCTCCCACTGCATACCAAAGTACATATATTACATTGGAGTAACTCTATCCTCATAACTTTGATAACACTGGACCCTTCTCCCCTTTATGACATTGAATTTGTGGTCTGTACGCTCAGCCCCGCCAGTTATAGAATAAGCTTAAGGACAGGGAACAGGGAGGGAAGGGCGATATCAAACAAAAGACGCGACTAAAAAAAAAAAAGTTACTAAAGGTCAGAAAAAGATGGAATAAAGAAAGAAAGAGAAAAAGAGAGGCATCATTATCGACTACACGTCCTACTAATTAACCTAGGTTAGGAACGGAAGGGGAAGGAATTGGAAGGGGAAAAGAGAGAAAGAAAAAGAGAGATTGGAAAACTGTCACGTGTACTTTGGGCTTATTTCGCTGGGCTGGGCGGGAGTCCAGTGCGAGCGATAAGGGACCTAACCTTAACTAAAAGGTTAATAAGGTAGGTGGTAGGTCTGGTACATACATAACAGTACTACTTATTAGGGAAGCAGGTCGACCTTTGGATCGAGGTGGTGGTAGCGCGTCTCTTCTATTCTCTGCTGCCAAATGGTTCTGGAAGATTGACTTGGACTAGAAACAACAATAACGGTTCGCCGCATCGCACGAGTCACCTTATACTCGCCCAAGTCTCCCCCATTTCCCCCAAAGCTGCAGCAACCTTACAACCATTCCACCGTTCAGAAGCCTTCGCCAACTCTTTCCCACATTCGTCTCTCCCCCGGCACCGTCCAACTCACTCACTCACTCACACCCAGTGGGAAGAAACAAAAGGAGAGAGCACAAAGTCAGCCAGCCAGCCAGCCAGCCAGTAACCTGAGACTGGAATTACTACTGAATTGTCTATCTATTTGATCTACCTATCCACCTGCATTACCTCGAGGCATTGAAAGGAAAGAAAGACAGAAAGCAGCAAAGGGTCAAGGGCAAGACCAGGACCATGCCTGGAGAAGTCGAAGGAGGGGAGAGCGCGCGAAGTCCTGCTTTGCAAGTCATCGTCCTTGTAAGTTTCAATTTTTCAATTTTTTTTCTTTTCTTCTCTCAATTACCTATTTATTCATCAGGTTATAAAAAAAAGAGGTTCGAAACATAACCCTTCTCAGCTTTTACAGCTTTGCTTTTGCTTTTTTTGCCTTATGACGTTGTGCCGCGCCCGCATCCCTTTTGGTTGTCCTGAATTGCGCCCATGGCTGGCTGGGCTTGACTGGCCACTGGCTGGCCGTGTCTCTCTTGTCTTCCTTTCTCTTTATCTCTTCTCTCTTCATCTCTCTCCCATCCCACTGCACTGCACTGCACTATGGATATACAGTACATACATACACACATACACACACACACGCATACACATACACATACATATACATATACACCTACATACATACAATACCACGGTCAGCATCAGCACTCTACCACTCGCTCGGCGCAGCGCGTCGCATTGCATCTAGACCACTTGGCCTAGCCGCGCATGATGTCAGTTCCCAGTTCCCCGACCCGGTAGTGCCTATTGGATCTTACATTAGTACCTATCTATAAGCATACATAGGTACCTTGAGCCTTCGCTATAAGAAAAGAAAAAAAGACTTGGTTAGTCCCAGCCAAGTCGCATACTTGGGGGAGGGTGAATGGCGCAAGTGTCGCGCTGATCCATCTACGCCTGTAGGTACATATACCTACGGGCATGGTATGGCAGGACAGGACAGGACAGAATGGAAAAGACAAAGACAGACTGCGCCTGCGCATATGCCTACGTCTCTCTACCTCTGCAGCCAAGCAGGTACCGAGGACTGACGGGACTGACGGGCTGACTGGCTTGCATGGCGCAGTAAGCCCCCCCCCCTTCCCCCCCGGATTTGTGCAGCAAGAATGCAACTTTGCTTTTCTCTCGGAAAATGACAGGTAAAGTTGCCTGGACATTTTCAACAAGTGGTATTGGAGCCTCTGAAGCTTTGTGTCTTGTCTTCACCTATTCTTCTTTGTCTGTTGTGTGGCGGGAACACTCGGGAGTTTGGCGTCACGGCATCGTAATAGCTTACCTACCTATACCTTATCTGCCAATGTTTCTGGTCCTGGTCCTGGTCTTGGTCCTGGTCCTGGTCCGAGGCAAGTTTAAAAGTGACTTGGTCCACTTGAAATACCTTAACTTAGACATACCAGACCACACACCACCAGCTGGGACCAGATCAGTCACGTGGCCTTGCTTGTTTCTGTCCGTACCTCCTTTCTGGGGGCGCTGACGTCACAGGACAAAGGGCTCCAATCCATCCATGACCTCGGAATGTTCCATTTTTTTATTCTCTTCCCCGAATTTATAGTCGACGTTTTGTTGCATAAACTCGTCTTGAGTCTTCTCTTTTCTGCATACCTACACACCCATATATCTACCTCCCTCCAGCTCCTCTCTTATACATATCAACCCTAGTTCTGGCCCTTACCCCTGTAGCCTCTATATATATGTATATATATATATGGGCGTGTGTATATGCGATACTGAGGATGCTATAAACTGAAACATGCACTTACTTACTATGGCTTCCTAGGGTTGTGGTGGTGGTCCACAAGAACACAATGTAACGGCTCTGCTTGTACGATCTGTCAAGTCTGGCTGGGCTCGAGGCTCCATAGCGGCCCTCGATGCTGGTGTCCACCTGTCTGCCATCGCTCGGATCCTGGAAGAGACACAGCCAAAGGGTCTGGGTACGGATATTGCCCTACCTTACACCCTGAAGACAGGTCCATTCGCGGGTCTAGAACTCCCATTCACTTCTCCCACAGCAAACGCCGGCTACATTACACGGCAGCTCATAGACACTTACCTCATCACACACCCCCATCTAGACCATATAAGCGGATTTGTTATCAACACCGCAGGATTCCCCGGTTCACGACCAAAAAGACTAGCGGGCTTGCCCTCTACTATAGCTGCTTTCAAGGCACACATCTTCAACAACGTAATATGGCCCAACTTGACTGATGAAAATAACGGCGCCGGTCTAGTAACATATACACGTCTTGTTGAGGGAGGTAGCCCCGCACTGGGCGAGGGAGATGGGAAGGGTTATCTTGAAGTATGTGACGGCCTCACTGTCAAGATATATAGTGTCAGCCATGGCCACTGCATCGAGAGGCATGCCCATCGAGGATCGGCCTCCTCATCACGTTATAGTAGTCTGGACGCCTCCACCATGCCATCACCGCGCGTGACGCCGGGCAGTATAGCTGCTTCGGGCCCCTCTGCTCTCTTCAGATCGTCCGGCATGCGGCATGAAT
The DNA here is from genome assembly GCA_018398605.1 of Biscogniauxia mediterranea. Taxonomy (NCBI): domain Eukaryota; kingdom Fungi; phylum Ascomycota; class Sordariomycetes; order Xylariales; family Xylariaceae; genus Biscogniauxia; species Biscogniauxia mediterranea. The sequence goes on from JAGXTR010000003.1 coordinate 4,903,275, forward strand.
CCGTCACCCAAGATAGAGAGGCCTATTGCGTCTACGACTCTAGCGCATACTTCATCCGCGACCCTGCCACCGGCCGGGAAGTACTCATGTTCGGAGACGTTGAGCCGGACGCGCTCTCCTTATCACCGCGTAACTTTATGGTCTGGCAGGAGGCCGCCCCTCGCATCGCCAAGGGGAACCTAGCGGCGATATTCATCGAGTGCTCGTACGACGACAGCCAGTCAGACGACCGGCTTTTCGGTCACTTAACCCCCCGCTACATCATTCAGGAGATGAAGGCCCTCGCCGCCGAAGTCGAACTGGCCCGTCACGGGGCAACGGCGACAACAGGAACGACAACCGCACCAACAACAGCACCGACCTCAGCTACTTCGACTCCCCTCCTCCACCCGAGACTCGAGCCCAATAAGAAGCGCAAGAGAGAGGCGGGGGAGACGGCCGGGCGGCGCACCAACCGCGCCGCCGCACGGTCCGCCGGAGGCGACGACCACCCCGTATCCCCCAAGTCAATGCGGCCGAGCCGAGGGACTGGGCTGGGACTCACCGGCGACTATTTCGGCGGGTTCGACACGCCGCACATTGCCACGCCGCACATTGCCACGCCGACACCGGATCCAGACCTGCTACTCGACGAGGAGTTCAACGACGAACCGAAACGCCACCGGACCCGCCTTCATCCGCACACCCATCCCTATCACCACAACGACCACCACAACGAAAAAGACGAGGATGACGATGACGACGACGGCGACGGGCCGCCGCCGATAGACGCGCTCCGCGGCCTTAAAGTCGTCATCATACACGTCAAAGAGAAACTCGACGACGGCGAGCCCGCGCGCGACGTCATATTGAGGGAGCTGCGCGAGCACGAGAGGAGGGCGAAGCTCGGGTGCGAGTTCTTCGTATCGGGTAAGGGGGAGAGTTTTATGTTTTAGGTGGGGGAAAGGGAAATAAATAAATGGAGAGAGGGGCGCCCTGGCCTGCCTGCCTGCCTGCCTGCCCTCCTGGGAAAAATAGAGTAAGGGAAAAAAAGGGGTGAAGGAAAGAAAGAAAGAAAAAAAAGAGGAGGAAAGATAAACAAGGAGGGAAAAAAAACTCTTTTAGGGAGGGAGGGGGTTTACTCTTTTTTTTTTCTTTTCTTCTCTTTTTCTGGTTTTTTTTTTCTCGATTGATATGGAGAGGCTTGATACCGGCTGCTTGCGAAGGGGGGGACACATTTGCATGGCATGCATGATTGAAATGGCGCGATGATACGACAGGGCTTTTTTTTAAAAGGGGGGTTTAAATTTTTTTTTTTTCAATTTCTTTTACTTTTTCTTTTAAAAAAATGTTTTGATGAGCTTAGCGTGTGTTGTGTTATGGTGAAATTGGAGGCGGAGGCTTAAAAGAGTTGTTGCGATTTCGCGGGGGAAAAAAAAGAAGCAAAGCAGAAAGAGAAGAGAAGAGAGAGAATCCCGCGTGGAGCAGCTGGAGGTCGATGAGGAAATTTGGAAAGGGGGGGGGGGTTATATGAGAACATGGGATTGCGGTATTCTCACAACGAAGAAAGAGCAGGAGAAGATGAAGCTTTCTCTTGCCAAAGTTTTGTACGATTATGGTGATTCTTCTATGTTTTCTTTCTTTTTCTTTTTCCATTGTTTAAAGGTTCCATCTTTTTTTTATGTTTCTTCGCATTCCGCGGTACGAGAGAAAAGAGAGGGGACCGGATAATTTTTATTTTATTTTTGTTCATGATATGAATGGTATGACTGGTATTAAAGCGGCACACGTACTCTTCTCGGAGCGGAGGGGAGGGGAGGAGAAGGGAGAGGGGAAAGAGGGATGGATGGTTATGATACATGGATGAAAGGACAAGATGATAAGAGGAAGAAGTGGGTTAAGGGTTGGAAGGGGGAGTGGGGGATGAGGTAGAAGGGGGAAGGCAGTCAAAGGTAGAGGGATAGCGACGGTGATATATCAATTAAATGTGCTTAGCTACTTTTTTTCTTCGTCTCCCTTTTGGCTCGAGGGATCAAGGATAAGTTGCGTGTGTGACGATGTTGCGCTGGATATACACTAAGCGCTGCAATGTAAAAGGGGCTGCTGCTGCCTGCTTCCGAAATGGAGAGAAGAAGAAGAAAAGAAAAGGTAAAGGAAATACGAGGAAGTATTAACCCCTAACTAGGTACTTATTTTTTTTTAACTGAGTAGGAAGAAGAGAGAGGAGTATTTTTATCGAGACGCTTTTTGTGCATGAATACCAAGGTAATGTAGTTAGCTGGCTCAACCTACCTACTACACTACCTAGTTTATCTAGGGGTTACTAGAGAGTGTAGGTTATGAGTCAACAACCTTGGAACGATACGAAATGTCAATATAGGTTCATATCCATTGTGCAAGCAAACGTCAACTAGAAAGTGGCTTCTAGAGAGCAGTTTTTTATTGTTCGGCGTAGAATAGATGGGCTCTTTCTTCTCTATAGAAAATCTGCTGTCTGTCTGTTATTCTCTAAATACGTAACCCCCCCCCCGGCCCGGTTTGCTCCCCTTTCTTTTCTTCCTTCCTTTCCTAGTGCACATGCATACGTACGTACCTACGCTTTACACTTTCAATTCAATTCCGCGCGCCTGCGCCTGCGCCTCCCTCCTCCTCCCCCTTACTCTCCCTCTCCTTCTCCCGCCTCTCGGCCTGCTCCCGGAGCTTCTCGTAGCCGGCCATGCCGCCGACGTCCTTCTCGAAGACGGGGCGCAGCAGCTCGAAGGCCTCGGTCACGCGGCCGTACGTGATGCCGCCGAGCCGGCTGACGGGCCGCAGCACCGCCGGGTCCACCAGGTTGCGCTCCTCGTTGATGGCGTCCTCGCGCACCCAGAACCGGGTACCCTCGAGGACTGGTTTGGTGGGGGGGAGGGGGAAAGGTTAGTGATGGGAAGAAAAGAAGAAAGAAGAAATATATATGTGTCCTTCTTTTTCGTATAAACAGGAAAGAAAAAAAAAGAAGAAAAAGAAACTCACCGACGAGACACCCCGACTTCTTGCCGGGGGTGCTCCTGCTCTCGAACTCGCGCACGCTCTCGAGCCTGCACTCGACGCTGAATACGGCCTCGGCGACGCGCGGGGGCTTGACGTCGACGCAGTCGGCGAGGGGCGTGAGGCCCGAGACGGCCCACTCGTCGGCGCCGTAGGGGGCGTCGACGCTGGCGGCGTTGGCGGCCTCGGCGAAGTGCTCGCTGACGACGGCGACGACGCACTCGCGCGTGTCGACCAGGTTGCGCAGCGTGTCCTTGGGCGCGGCCAGCGGCGCCGCCACCCCCGCCACGAACGTCGGCGGGTCGTGGCACACCACCTGGAAGTAGCTGAACGGCGCCAGGTTGCGCCGCGCCCCGTCCGCCGACACCGTCGACACGAACCCGATCGGCCGCGGCACGATGCTCGAGATCAGCAGCTTGTAGTTGAAGGACCCCGGTCGCCCCGCCTCGTACGGGTCGATCTGGATGTGCCGCCTCGGCTGCTGCTGCTGCTGGGGGTTATCCGGAGAGGAGGAGGAGGAGGAGGAGGAGGCGAGGTGGTTGGCGCCGGAGCCGAAGGTCCAGGACGGGTCCGGGGCTTTGGTATACCGGAATTGGGAGGAGGTGTCCCAGTCCGGACGCGAGGCCTCGACTTGCTTGAAGTCCGGGTGCGGGTTGCGCTTTATCTCGGCTTCCATGGCCGTGGAGACGGACATCTTGGCGGGTTGCTGTGGTGGTGGTGGTGATGGCTTTTGTCTGTGAGGTAGTGTGGTAGTGAAGAGGCGTTTGGTGGTGATGATGATGGACAGGCTACTATTTCTTGTTCTTCCTGTTGATGTTGATGCTGGTGCTGTTGTTGTTGATGATGCTATAGGCGGGGTACCGGCGGCGACGGCGGCGATGATGCGGGGTGTTGGGGAAAAGAACAGGGGACTTGCAGGTGCTACCAATAGCGGCGAGTTTATGCGTACAGGTTTGGCGAGTGTTACGGCGAACATGAAGTAATTAACCTGGAGGAATAGAAATATGTATTGTTTATTTCTTCTTGGTGTATATATACCTTATATGGGTATATAGAGATATATGTATATACCTACTTATGTATATAATTAACAGCCGGATGAGAGGAGATTGTAGATGAGTAACAGATTGATCATCATCGTCAATCGGAAAACAATAACAAAAAAAAAGTGTCGGGGAATATTTACACCCCGCCTTCTTCTTCGGCTCGCCGCGGGACTTGCAATAGATCAGCCCAGCGGGTTTTGATGACGCCGCAATTCCGACGGACTCGGCATAGGTAGCGAGACGCGGGGGCTCCATAACTTGCTGCTAATCAGGTGTGCCGAAACATCACCGCCATGCCCCTTCTGGAGGTACTTTCCCTACCTAGGTTAGGTTAGGTTACTTTAGTACGCGCGGGGAATGACTTTAGTCTAACCTGAACCTAGTAACTTAAGTCATCCCTATGTTCCCCTTGAAAATAGGGGGGCGGCAGAGTTTATTTACTTACACTCACATTGCTAGTGCCTCATTGATACCAGTAATTGTTACCTATGTATCGGATAACCCTCAAAGGTGTTCGTCCGGCTTGACCAGATATGTCTGTTAAGATTCGATGTAATATACTTAACCTACACATCTTTAATCCGTATTCTTAATGTCCTATCCTTCGGTTCCATGTTAGGTCGTGCTTCTCACCTGGACCTTTTACTTATATAACTACTAGGTAACCAGTTGTCTTTTTTTAAAGCTAAGTAGGTACAAAGTTTAAAATTACATGTTCTCGAGCACCAAATTGATATTATCGAAAGCTTCGAAGGCCCGAGGAGCGGATGTTACGACCTAGCCAGGGGGGTAACATATATATGTAGTATCGAATTGAGGTATAATGACTAGTCGCTCATTGTGCGAAACTTTTTGTTTAGTATAATGGGTTTGCTTAAACTTATTGTAACAGAGGGAGGTCTGGTACGTCTGGTGTATTTAACTGTGTTAATAGAAATAAGGTGGTAATATAGCGTTGCACACTCATCTATGGTTTCGTTAATTTACCTAATCTACACCAGTGTTCTAAAGCTACTCGATCAGAAATTCAAGTAATACATAAATTAGGTATTATGTACGAAGGTATTAGTGAAAATGAGCCCATCTTCAGAAAACCGGTATGATGAAGAAGTAAATTCTATTGATCATTAATACAAGAGTTGACAATAAGCTGCAAGTTCTCTAGCAGCACGAATAGAGCCCAAGACCTGAATTATCCCCTTCCACACGTGCCCACATATACGTAGGTAGGTAGATACGGGGGGAGAGGGAGAGAGAGAGAATTCTGACCTCGACTCAGCTAAGAAAAGCAAAGCCGTCTAAACCTAGTAAATCATTCTGCTTAGGTAGAATTGCGCGAATCAAGCTCCTCCACGTAGGGCGAAAGCACGGTCTGCAGCGTAGCATCGGCGGTCTTGTTGTCCTTGAGGTAGTAGTCGAAGAAGGCGGCCGAGTACGCCATGTAGACGGCCGCCTTGTCGAGGAAATTCGCCTTGTCGGACGCCGACGCGGTCGCGGACAGCACGGGGTTCAGGCCGTACGCGTCGGCCACGAGGTAGTGGTTGGTGTCGCGGACCTTGACCCAGTGGCTGGGGCCGGCGGCGCTCTCGTAGATGGCGCGCTGCACCCACGACGTGGTCTCGGAGGTGCGGTTGTCGCCCGTGATGGTCATCATCGGCGTGCGTATCTGGGCCGCGCTGCGGGCGAGCTGGGTCCGCGTCAGGAAGGTGGGCGCCGCGAGCGAGACGACGGCCTTGACGCGCGCGTCGTGCAGCGCGAAGGGCCCGGACTGGTTCTGCCGCGCCGGGAACGCGCACGGGCTGACCGCCGAGAGCACCGGGTAGTCCGGGTCCCGCTGCGCCGCCGTCATGGCGTAGTCGCAGTAGATGGGCATCCCGCCGCCGACGACGTTGGTGTAGAACCCGCCGAGCGAGTGCCCGCTCATCCCGATCTTGTCGGTGTCGATGAGGCCGCGGAACGGAGACGACGACGACGACGACGACGACGTGTTGCTGTATGACGACGACGACGACGCGCGGATGGCCTGGTCGAGGGCGAAGCTGATCTCCTGCGGCCGGTAGGTGAGCGCGAACTGCGTCTCCCGGAAGAAATCGGTGAATTCCTCGATCACGGCATCGATCGTGTTTCCCGCCGCCGCGTCGATCGCCGCCAGCGCCAGCGCCATCTTGTTAGACGTCACGTTGGCGTTCCTCGCGTCGAGGTGCTGGATGCTGACGACGACGTAGCCGCTGCTGGCGAGATTCTGCGTGTAGAAGTAGTAGCCGTCGTCCACGGCGGCGAGCCCGGGGGAGAAGACGATCAGGGGGTAAGGTCCGCCCGACGAGTCCACCGGCGCGTCCCTCACGGCCTTGCCGACGATGCCGCCGGCTGAGACGTAGGGGCTCGAACCAGCGGCCGGGAGAGCGGGATACCAGTAGTTCAGAGTGACACCGCGTCCGTCGAGACAGTAGGTCTCGAAGCGCACGCCGACCTGATATGGCCCCGTCGGGTCCGCGGTGGAGACATTGCTAGCCGGTGGCAGCGTGTGCGCACCCAGGCCGAAACCTGTGTTGAACGTGGGATCGCAGGAGGTCGTTATAGCTGCAACACCAGGAAGAAAGACCGAGGCGAGGGTTAGAAGGCTCACGATGGATCTCCGAGGGGAAGTCATCATCACCATCATCTTCATCATCGTATAAATAGCAATCTACCTAGCGAGCAAGACTCATAAATCACAAGCGGAAGGGAGCGCTGTGCGTGGCTCGAAGGGGGGTACTAAGGTAACAAGGACTAAGGTTGAGTTAGTATCTTAGGTAGGTGGTATTTCTTTTTCTTTTATGTTCCCATCGCCAGCTTATATACCTAACATCCAGAACCATCATCGAGTCCTGTCGGTCAGTGTCCTGAATTCCACCGCGGCGGGATTCTGAATATTGCGGAGGTTACATTACGCCTTGGCTGAGCAGCGCGGCGCAGCATGTTTACGCTGGCTGGGGGGGGTGTTGATGAACGCATAAATACCGGATGAATTTTAAAAAGAGGACGACGACGTTCCCCCGGAGTAAGTGTCGGAAATAGCTATAGCAGGCTTATACCCGCCATTGTTCTAGTCTACGGCGCAGTAGAGAGTCCAGCTTGGACAGGTGAGTTTCGGGGGGGAAATGAATAAATGCATAGCCTACCTGGCAAGCAAAAGCGAAGTGTTTACGACCTCGTCGACAGTTTAGGTATATCAGGTGGGTATACTAGCTTCACGGTCGTAAAAAAAAAATATGTCCATCTCACACAAAAAAGTGTAGTACCTATGGTTATATTTATCACTGGCTACGGAGTTCAGGGCTGATAGTAGGAAGTATACGATATATCGCGAATGAGGGCATCCCCATGGAGCACTTACACTAGGTAGGTGCATACACGAGACTAGATCACGTGACTTTGCGATCCAGAGCCCCTTTTCGTCTATATAAGGAGGCTCCAGTCCCTCTCCCTAAAAAGGGTAGAGGGGATCACGTATTAGACTTACAGTGCATGCATACTATCACATGTGTCTCCAAGTCACCACCGGATATAAAAGTGATATTTAAGATACTTATAGATCACAGCCAATATTGTGACAAGCAGTCACCGTTTCAGGAGGCCGGCAACATCGATCACCAACATTTGTGATCTGGAAACCCCCTTAGATTAAGATAAACCCTCGAATTCGTCCCCCCCCCCCAAAATTTTTTTTTTTTTTTAATTTTTTGTGATTTATTTATTAGCTGCGTGAGTTGTATATATATCGTAGGTAGTATCATGATGAACTATAGCGAAGCCCCCCAGACGGACATGACGTGCCGTATATCCTTTAAAATCATTCATATACACCTACGGGGATGAAATAGAAGAATGATACGGAGAAGAGAGATCAAATTACAAGCTACACCTTATCAAAATTTCCCATCACAATAGCCACTAACCTAAACACCTATCCAACGCCAAATATAGTTCCATTATCCCCTTTTCCCACTTCCATACCATACCATACCATACCTTGTTGATTTAATTCGTCCAAATAGGTACCTATCTAATCAATCAAATTCACGGCTCAATCCTAATCCCAGTCCTAGTCCCAGTTCCAATCACAACTTTTTAGATATAGAACATAGTATTCTTCAACCGATCATGAATCTTGATGTCATCCATTCCAGCCAACTTACTACCACTTCCACCCGCAACACTGCTCCCTGCCACCGAACCCGAGCCCGAACCCTCCTCGAACAGGTGGTTAAGATAGCCCCTCGAGCGCTCGCACAGGATATCCGCATAATAAGCCGGGGTGCAGTAACTGACCGCCTTGGTCGCGCGGCCAAACACATAGCACAGGCTCTGCGTCAGCTCCTGCAGCTCGTCCGCAATGTTCTTCGTCGCCGGCTTCTTGCCCGAAGCGCCGTACCGCGGCCGGAAGATCTCGTCCAGCAGGACGAAGTAGTGTGTCGGCCTTGCGGTCCCCTGAAGCGCCGTGTGTGCCTGCAGGAAGAAGTCCCAGCTGCGTGCCTCGGTGACGCCGCGGTCGACGACGGTTCCCGACTTCGTGTTGCCGGAACGGTCCGCGTCTGCTTCGCTGGTGGGATAGAAGCGCGTGTGGTGGCGCTTGCTAACAACAACAATTGTTAGGCGCGGGAGGCCCTTCTTCTGGTCCGGGGGCGGGTACATCTCCTGGCACGCCGCACGGAGGAGCGGGAGTTCCTCGTCCAAGACCTTCTGATACTGGCCCTCGGAGACGCCGTCGCGGTACACGAGGATGCTCTCCGGCAGAGTGGGGTGTTTCCCACGCCACAGGCTTAGGCGCGACTTCAGCATGTCTTTCAGGTCGGTAACCATCTCCTGGCGGCTCTCCTTTTGGAGACTCAGGACGCCAGGCCATTGGCCCAACAAGTTGTCGGTATTGGCGACCATGGCGGCAACGCTGGGTGCGAGCGAACTAGATCCTGGGGAGGGATGCGTCACGTCGATGCCGACAATCATGGTCTTGTTCTCTGCAAGCAGGCCTAAGTTTATGGGGTTGATGGCCTGGTTGTTGCCCCCAAGCTTCAAGTTGGCCTTGAGCGCCTCATTGCGGAAGTACTGGTCTTGGCCCTGGGGCTTGGCGATTTTTGTGCCCACGCTACAAATAGTGTGGATACCGTACTTTACATCGCCAAGCTGCTTTATGCGATAATACAGAGGGATGGGTGTTGCCGGCAAGATAATGAAGAGCAACTGCAATGACGCTGCCGCTCTTTTGAAAAAGTCATCAAGGATAGGATCGTCCGTGGAACGCAGTAATACAGGCTGCGGTGGTAAGGGGGGAGCTACGGCCATGCCAGTGTCACGCAGCACGGTATGGAACTTGCCCATAAGCTCTTTCAGACTTTCAGGGGTAAAGGATTGGGCGCGAGGGTGATCATTAGGCATGTTGATGTATAGGCAAGACCATTTCTGCAGGTTTGTGCCGGTATTGAACTTGAGACTAGGGGAGTTCCGTGGCACCATGTTCCAACTCCCGGCCATGACCTGTGCTGATTGATTTTGCTTGTAAACGACCCTCGGCCCGGCAAGAACACGGGCCGGGGTTGTGATGAGTTGAGTGGAAACGGTAATTCCAAACTGACCCTGTGAGAGGTAGTTTGGTTAGCTGATAGTGTACACTTGAAGATGCAGGGGAGGTTTACCAATAGAGGATTCGCGTCAGGAGACAAGCCTGCGGTCTGCCGTCCCTTCATGACGATAGATGTGGCATTTTCCACAGGCCGACGAACAGCAAATCGAATCATGTTCTGTGTCTGAGTTGGGTCGAGCTGCTTATTAGCAGGGCCTGGCAGAACATAACAGACTTGGGGTGGTAGGTATGAAGGGTCATCCCTGGTGCCGATGTTGACAACGGGCAGCTCGGGATTCTGAATACGAACGCCATGTGCTAGGTTACATGATTATCAGCGGTTGTTATTGTAGCCATTTTCATCCATAGACTTACTCGTAGCGAAGAAATCATAGACGGAAATGTACCGTCCACCCGCCGTTGCAGCTTTGCCCGCAGGCCCCGGTCCTGAACCCTTGCCACGCTTTTTCTTCCCAGCTGGTGTAGAGGTGGACGGAGCCTCGGAGGAAGAGGATGGTTTCTCGTCTATCCAGAATTGTACGTCCTTCGGCCCGGCACCAAACGCCTTCACGATCGGGGGGTGGTCCTTTTTGGAGCCATCGTTCTTATTGGCAAGGCCCTGAATAGTTTTTGGTTGTATGATAACCTTGCCAGATTTGTTTTTTCTCTCTTTGAGATGGGTCCTTTTGACCTTGATTCCCTTCAAGAACTTCTGCAGCTTGAACAAATTTCGTTGAGAAGAGTGACCGAGAATAAATTGATCGAGAGGGCCCTCCTGGTAGAAGGCGCTGTGGCTGACGTTGACGTTGACAAGCACCCGAGCTGTCGCTGCACGAACACTGCTGAAGAAGCCGCGGACGGCAACAAGGCAATTGGTAAGATTATAGGTTTCGGGACTGTCGTTCAACGAGAAGGTCTTGGAAGCCCCGATAGTGGCCACGTTCTTGGATGACTTGGCGTAGTGGTTTAGAAAGACATTCAATGCCTGGATCATGGGAAGCTTGTCGTCGTAGCGAGCAGAGGCGTTGGTGGAGTTCAGGTAATCGGTCAATTGGGAAACGGACAGGACATTGGTGAACTGTAGTTTGACGTTGTACTGTTGAGCACGAGCACTCGGTTCGTCTTCATCGTCTCCTCGGTACGTCACAGCAATGGTTTGATCCTCAAGTTTCTGGCGTGAGATGAGGGTGGACTTGAAGTCAGTGACCAGGTCGGCCTTGTATGGCAGTAACTCGGGGGTCTGTAGAAGGAGACGGATTATTTGAACAAGTTTCTTGCCCACGGCTTCAGGCTTGACAGAAATGTCGTATCTCTGCAGAACCAGCTTGGGCGAGGCTTCCAGGGCAAAGTAATTTGCCCAGACCACGATGCTTGTCCCCTTTGTTCCGTAGCTGGGGCGAGAGGGAAATTTGTCGACAAGGCTAAGTGCCTCCAGAGTAGCCCCCGAGATGCTCTTCTGGAGGGCGTCTTCGATTCTGGTGACTTTATCATCGGGGGGTGGAATTCCACCAGGGGATCTCCAGCAAGGCCCATGTTAGTACATATTTTACCTATCGACAAACTCAGTGGTGAAGGTGAAGCACGTACGTGAATATCAAAGGACCAGAAGGGCCACCATATCCACCACCATAACCACCACCGCGGCCACCGCGGCCGCCTTGCTGAAAGAAGCCTCCTCCCCCACCACCACCACCACCACCTGCTCCTCCTCCTCCTCCACCTCCTCCGCCTCTTCCACGGCCGGATGAGCCTCCGCGACCAGATGGTCCTCCAGGTCCAGATGATCCTCGCCCGCGAGATCCACCTCGGTTGCCTCGACCCGACATTGTGAATTAAGTGCCCAGAGTGGGTGGACGAGGTCAATTGAGTTAGGCTAGGTACTTAACCTAGCTGGTAAGTAGAAAAGTGATGGTTGTAGTAAATTTAGTGGTTAAAATACTAGTGTTGTTGTTGTTACTAGTGTAGTGTCGGTGGAGTAGGTATAAGGTTAGTGTAGAATGAACCGTCAGCGAACCCAAACCATATTAAAGTTAGTTTCCTGGGGGGATTTCAGGCAACAGCAGCAGCAGCGAGGGGTAATGGTAATCGGAGTTTAGATAAGACCCTGATCAGGCCATAAAGATACCTATCGGGTGCAAAGAGCTGGAGTCAAATACGTCGTATGGAGGCTTACTGGACCTATTGGTCCGGGCGGTAGGCTGTAGGACTTCAAACGGTCGTCCAGGCGTTTGATAGCAGTCGTGTGTTCCTATGTACATATAAACCGGAAATGGGTAGTATGTAGTGTACACATGTATGTACTACCATTCGCTGAGCGATCGACGCCAGGACCCATGTCAATTCGTCAGAACTTTGCCATCAAAAGATCCGATTGGCTTCCAAGCAGAGAGAGGGGCATCGCATAGGTACCACTACATGAACATTAATAATGTAAAAGGAACGGTCGTAAGTGCACATTACCTCCCTACCTATGTATTTACTATATATCTGTGGACTGTCTACATCAATATACACTAAGGTTATGTAGGTAGGTACCCGTTTATATGCTTACATGTACTTAACCTAAACCATTACAGGTTGCTCCTCTCTTCCACACACAAACATACAGAGAGATAGAGAGAGAGATTTATTCCTGAGCTCAATCTTAGATCTTAGGTAGGTAGTCAAGCGAGGTCGGGAATTACTTCTTTTGAGCGCGCATCATGTTTCCAGGTTGAGAACTGTTCGATTCAAGTCAGTGAACATTCAAGGACGTGGTTTCACTCTGTTCGAGATTTAGTACCTAGGTTAGAATTTAAGCTTTAATCCATTACGCATTAGCTAACACTCTAGGTATATGCGGGCATGTAGATGGCTAGTCGTGCGCTAATGGCTTGGCTGTACGTGGAGACGACTCAAGCCAATAAAAATGAATTTTCAAAACACTTCCTAATACGGACAGGTACCTGGTCAAAGCAAGGTACATTGCAGTACTACCTATGTCGCCATAACATTACACTACTATAAATATTGCTATAATATAGTATAAGTAGCAGTTACATCACTAACCTCCCCCCTTAAAAAAAACAAAAAAAACCCAGTGCTAACTCGAACCCTAGCTTTAACTTTACCCTTAGCTACTTAACTACTAACCTTAACCACTAACCTTAACTACTAACCCTAACCACTAACCACTAACCATTAACTCACTATAAAACTAAAGTGTAGTAAAAGTGCTATACTATATATGTAAGTAGATAAAAGTACTAGACCCCGGTTTGGTACTTGGTCCGTGCCATCCTGACGGCCCACGTACAGCCAAGCTCTTAGCGCACGACTAGCCATCTACCTACCGGGTATATGCCGGCGTGTTTCAGTGGGACTTTAGCGTCCTTAGCGAGAGCTCGGGACGTGCCGGATTTAAGGTGTCAAGATCCCTGTCATGCGCTGCTACGTAAGAAAGTTTGGACCAGATTTTGGGCTACGATAGGTTCTGATCTCAAAAAGGAAATGGGAGAAATAGTAGGGGTATATTTGGGAGGTTGTAGGAATGATGCAGAGCTAAGTCTCTAGTACAGCAAACGCTACCAATTTATAGGTGCCACATTCCCCCTGACCAGTTCCCACTGCTTTGATTAGTTACCTACTTAGGTACCTAGGTAGGCACGTCTATGCTCGTGATGTCATTGCAGATGGTGAGGTCAGGTTCATTAGGTAGGTACCTACTACCTCCTGCCTCACTTCAGTACTAGGCAATAGGTAGGTAGGTGCTAGGTCCCAATTGCCTTCATTTTATAAGGTTTATTATATTCGATCTCCCGGGATGTAATCCTGTTTATTGCTCTTCCTCGATGGACTCTAGTACAGTTGTGCCTCTTCAACTTGTTTTTATTTTAAATTCCATAATTCCAAACTCTTGGTCTCCCACCCTTCTTAAACTTCTTTTTTTAAGGTGCACACATGCATCCGTCCACGATTAAGCCCCAACTAGCCGGCGCTTTTGGCTTTCTGTCGAGTCTCGTACAACCCGAATAACGAGATCACGAGCTCGTTCACATTGATATTAATATAAGGCCTTACTCCTGTCAGACACAATACGCTATATGAACGCCTCATGTCACCCAAAAAGCATCGTTTCATGTCCTTCATAATCGACCTCTGTGATTGCCCGAGAAGTGATTCCTGGGCGCTATGCCTCCCCTTGAACTCGACAAGCCTTCCAACGCGCCTATACAAACCCGTGATTACACACGAGACAGAATATTGGTACAAGATGTTGATAGAAATGGACGGCACGGAGCTCTGTTTCAAGACCCCCAGGGCGGTGTAATATTTCCCAGCTATGTTCCTCCGGATGTTGAGTCGCCAGAATCCCTCCGAACCGTTGCCCAAGCCCCTATCGCCAAGTCCTCGGGGAACCACGATACTACTTCTGCGAGTCCTAGCAAGTCTCGTCAGAAGCGGCCCTCCTTCCAGAGGAGGGTTTTTACCGAGACACCGCGCCGCACTCAAACCGTTTCTTCCGCTTCCCCCTCCGTCCGGGCCACGATCAAGCGTGCTGGTACTAATACCTCTCTTCTGAACAGGTCCAGGTGGGCTAAATGGGCCCATGATGAGGACGATGTCGTATCCATTGCCTCATCGTCAGATGACGATGAAGAGAGAGCTACGAGGTGGAGACCGCGAACAAGCGAGGATAACTATCGTCGGTTTCGAGTGGCAAACGACAATTACCACACCACAGGTCGAGTATCTAAAAGGGATGGACGACTATCCATCTCTGTCCACGATACAAGCAATACTGGTTACCTAGCCAAAGCATTGGGTGCGGCCACCAAGAATATCGCCGTGGGTAAAGGTAGAGAAGAACAGCTCAATCGAACCACGACCCTCTCACGCTTCTCTTCAGCCACTACCACCACCTCCAAGAAACCGAAACGCCCCAAGTTGAATATTGTCATAATGGTGATTGGCTCACGGGGAGATGCGCAACCATTTTTGAAAATTGGCAAGATGCTGAAGGAGGAGTACGGCCATCGTGTCCGTATAGCCACACATCCTGCCTTTCGAGATTTTGTTGAAAAGGACTCTGGGTTGGAATTCTTCTCTGTTGGCGGGGACCCCTCCGAGCTCATGGCCTTCATGGTAAAGAATCCCGGCATGATCCCTACGCTTGAAACGGTGAAGGCCGGCGACATAGGCAAGAGACGTGCGGCCATGGCCGAAATGTTCGAGGGCTTTTGGAGAGCATGTATCAACGCCACTGATAATGAGAAAGACGTTCGCAACTTGAAGATGATGGGCAGCAAGGACCCCTTCGTCGCAGACGCCATCATTTCCAATCCGCCCAGCTTCGCTCACATCCACTGCGCAGAAGCTCTTGGCATTCCGTTGCATCTCATGTTCACGTTCCCGTATACCCCGACCCAAGCCTTCCCGCACCCACTTGCGACCATTAAAAGGTCAAATGTCGATCCGGGATACACAAACTTCATCTCGTATCCCTTAGTTGAGATGGTCATCTGGCAAGGGCTGGGTGATCTGGTCAACCATTTTCGTGTAAAAACTCTTGGCTTGGATCCTGTTTCCACGCTCTGGGCTCCCGGCTCGACTTACCGTCTTCGTGTGCCTTTCACCTATCTTTGGAGTCCTGGCTTAGTTCCTAAACCTGAAGACTGGGGTCCCGAGATCGATGTCTCAGGCTTCGTCTTCCTCGATCTCGCCTCTTCGTTTGAGCCTCCGCAGGATCTCGTCGGGTTCCTCGATGCCGGCGAGCCGCCTATTTATATTGGATTCGGGTCTATTGTCGTCGATGACGCTGATCGTTTCACCGAGATGATCTTCGAGGCAGTGCGACAAGCCGGTGTTCGCGCATTAGTCTCCAAGGGATGGGGAGGTCTAGGGCAGGATGATGTGCCAGAGAATATCTTTATGCTTGAAAACACTCCACACGATTGGCTCTTTCCCAAAGTCCGAGCTTGTGTCATTCATGGGGGCGCTGGGACAACTGCCATGTCTCTTAAATGCGGCAGACCAACAATGATCGTACCTTTCTTCGGTGATCAGCACTTTTGGGGACCCATGGTGGCCAGTGCTGGAGCTGGGCCAGAGCCTGTACCGTACAAAGAATTGAGCGCCGAGAGACTGGCGGAAGGTATTAAGTACTGCATAACAGATGAAGCGTTGGCGGCAGCCCAAGGTATTGCTCGGAATATAGAGGGTGAAGGAGACGGCGCCAGAAATGCAGTCAGATCATTCCATCACAATCTGACGCTCTCTGGTGAAGATTCCATGCGTTGCTCAATCTTGAACGACCGTGTTGCCGTTTGGAGCGTCAAGAATACCAGTGTAAAGCTGAGTGCTTTAGCAGCCGATGTCGCCATTGAAAGGGGGCTCATCGCGTGGCGGAGATTACGTCTTATTCGTCACAAGGAATGGAATGACTTTGAAGGGCCCGGGGAGCCGGTTACCGGCATTGCAGGATCACTAATGGGTACGGTCGGCGATATCTTTAGTGGGGTTGGTAGTGTCCCCTATCGGCTAGTGAAGACGTCTCATAAAAGGACCGAGAGCAGGAGAAGAAAGGAGGAAAGAAAGGAACAGAGGCAGAGAGCGCGAGCCCCAAACTCCTCAGAATTTCCGTTTCCGAAGCAAGCACAAGGGACCAAAGGTCCACCAGCGGAATATGATACAGGCAATCCTGATGATGGAAAAGACATGTTTACTAATGCCTCTGGAGCGATAACCCCGGCTACCGCCCCGTTGGAACCTGCCCACGAGGATTATATGCACGATATCCAAGAGGGTGTCAAAAGATCCGGCCGTGCAATCGTCCGTGCACCTGTTGACCTCTCACTTGCCGTAGCGCAAGGCTTTCACAACGCCCCTAGGTTGTATGGCGATGATACCGTGCGGCGGCCAATTCGTGTGACCGGCATGAGATCTGGGCTTCGAGCTGCCGGCGCCGAATTCGTGTACGGCATCTACGATGGGTTCACCGGACTTGTGCGCCTACCGGTGCGCGGCGCCAAAGAAGACGGGGTCAAGGGTGCAGTTCTCGGTGTCGGTAAGGGGCTTACTGGATTCATACTCAAAGACATCGCTGCCATCGTAGGACCTATAGGG
Organism: Biscogniauxia mediterranea; assembly: GCA_018398605.1. Lineage (NCBI taxonomy): Eukaryota > Fungi > Ascomycota > Sordariomycetes > Xylariales > Xylariaceae > Biscogniauxia > Biscogniauxia mediterranea. The sequence continues at coordinate 4,920,030 of JAGXTR010000003.1, forward strand.
TATACCCTTAAGGGGGTCGCCAAACAGGCCTCACGTGGCAAGAGACCCATTAAGTACATAAACCGCGCACGCATCATACAGGCGCAGCGCGAATTGAGCGCATTGTCGGAAGACGAGCGCAAAGCTATCGTGGAAGATGTGGTCAATGGATGGGCCGTCATGCAAGAACTAGCACACATCATAGTGGAAGAAAAGGGTAAACGAAGCGTATTAGGTCAACTTGGCTGCGGTACAAAGACGAGAAAAACTCCTAGGAAGTGGGGCAAGGGTCGAGCTTTTGAGAGCGTCAAGGTTGCCGAGACCGCCATAGCGGCTATCAAACGGGGTGAGGATATAAACATATTCGTGGGCAAAAATAGTGAGGGTGCGGAGAAGGCGAGAAAGAGCATCGAGCAAAGGGTCGGCCAGGAAGTCTCCAGGAAGCCAATGCAGCGGGACAAGGTTGGCCACGAGGCACGCCAGCTTGGCAGTATCGAAGAACACGATACAAAGAAAACCGAGACCTCAGAGCCGCTGTTACAATCACATGGCACTGTTATGCCTTCGACTGAAGGCGCATAAGAGCGAATATATTGTTCTATGGCAACGGCTTCGTGATGCAGGGGCATTGTAGTTGGTTACATGTTGTCGATATTGGTATTAAAATCCCCCAGTATATACTAGACGTCCCTTGCTTCCATCGGACACTTAATACATAATATGGAAAAGGCAAGCGGCGCTTAGAGATCATAATTAGATCGGGCATGAGATACATTCACAATACCCCTAGGAAGGTACGGATTAAGTACTATATGGTATTAGCGGGTAATTAAAGGCTGTTGGAAAAATAAAGCTTAGGTAGTTATAGAAAAATTAAAAGTTATATTTGAAGCCCGGGAATAGATTATACAAACCGCAGCTTATGTTTAAGAACTTATGGTCATAAGGTAGAAAGGAAGTTAATACGGAATATAGGAGAAACTCACACTAAACCTACTAAATATAGATCACCGACCACGATCAAGAGATCACGGTCACTCATAGTAAGATCTATAATAGAGTGATGGCGTCAATCGTCATATAAAGAAAGGAATTATATCGCGGTAATACTCCCTTACTTAATATAACTTTTATTGTCTCATACCAGCCCGCGTTCTCTCCTTTGTGACTATTCACTTATTTGTTCTCCGGGTCTTTGAAGACAACCATGTATCTGTATAAGTGGTGTAACGGGTGGTATAAGAAAGAGGTTGATAGAATTAAACCTACCTGATGACTCCTGCATGCCTTTGATGGGGAAGATCTTTGTTTCCTGCGCCCTTCTTAAAAAGAGGCGGCGTATCTCTCTGCCCCCCTACATGGCACGTCGAACCGGTCTTGAGTTTGGCGCTTGCTCTATATTATCTCTCTATTTGTGCCATAAGTCTGTATCATAGCATTTCATCATTCTATCTCTTGGGTAGGCCTAAAAAAGATTAATACCCTTATTCTATTTCTCTAATTTATTATTTTTACTCATCGAACCAGCAACTAAGGCGCAGAGCGGTCATTCTTTCACTAGTTTCTTTCATATTTCATTATATAGTTATCTCGTGCTCCCTCCTTCTTTCTCTTCTTAAATCATCTATCATAACCGCCTTGTAAATCCATCTTCGAAATAATAACTCGCTCGTCCGTTCGTTTGTTCCTCTACCGAACTAAGGATAGGATAAAAGGTACACAAGTTGTCGATGTAAATAAGGCAAAGGAGACTCCAAGATCAAAGGCAGCCTAGGCATGGTTGCATCGAACAAGGGGGAGTTAAAATAATACCACTATCGCTTCACATAACACCACAGAGTTTTAAGGGAAAGACAGGCGTCATTGTATACCCATATAGGGGCCGTCTTCGAAGGCATACACATACAGGCTCTTCAAGCCTGATAAGTAGTAGGAAGTTTTTAAACCAGAAGAGAAAAATAAAGAGAAAAAGAAACAAGGAAAGAGATATGGCAAACAACACCAACGACCCGGACAGAAAACGGCCGGTCGACGACCACACATCCTCATGCACGCACTCGGACAGCAGGAACCTCCCCGTGTGCTGGGACTGCGCCGAGGAGGGCCACGTGAAGCAGAAGTTCGACGCCCTGCCATCGTCGCCGACGTGGGAGAACTTCAAGAGAATCACCAAGGGCCTGCGCCTTCCGCAGCAAAATCAGCATCAGCACCACCACAAAATACCGCTATCCTCCGCCGCCCCCGAGGTCCACCCCCCCGAGGAGGGCATCGAGGTGTTCCACGGGCAACAGCAGCAGCAGCAGCAGGCGGGCCTGGAAGTCGTCGCCGGGCCGCGGGTCGCGAACCCGGAGGACAAGTTCCGGCGGGTGATCCCGGTGGTGGTGGTGGCGTCTGACGAGAAGAAGGCGGTCGCGGGAGAAGGAGAGCCCCGGATAAGCGACTCGCGTGACCGTGACGACGACGAGGGCGGCGAGGGGGAGAAGAAGAAGAAGAAGGGGGAGGAGGCTGGGAGGAGGATATACGGGCTCCGGCGGCGCACGTTCTGGGCCGTGGTCGCGTGCGCGCTGCTGGTGCTCGTCGCGGTCGTGCTGGGCGTCGCGGTGGGGGTTACGCAGCGGAATAGGGCTATGCAGTGAGTACCTAGTAAACCCTTTTATCTAACGCGCACGAGCGGACGAGCCTGAGTTTTTCTTTTTCCTTTTCTAACATTTTCCTGAATCGCAGGTCTACGGCACTCTCGGTGTCGTCGAACGCGGACCAAGGGGTAAGTAGTCACCCCTCTTCTTCCTCCTCCTTGTCCGCCTTGGTCACGACAGAGACCATGTACATGACGGCTTCGGACGGCGGCGGCGGCGGCGGCGACAGTGGTGGAGAGAATACGGCCACATCATCATCACCATCACCATCTACCCCCACTACCACCACCACCGCCGCCGCCGGCGGCAACATCAATACCAACACCCCTCTCCCTCTCCCTCTCCGTCCCCTTCCTCCTCCACAACCTCCCCCCCTTCTTCCTCCCCATCCTGCCTCGGCGCCGACGGCAGCACGTACACGGACGCGGCGACGCGCTCGCAGTTCCGCATCGAGTGCGACACGGCGCACCAGGGCAAGGACATCGTGAACCGGGAGGCGGCGTCGATGGAGGCGTGCGTGGCGCTGTGCGCGGGCGACGACGCCTGCCGCGGCGCCATCTGGTACGACGCCGGCCCCCAGGGCACCGACCTGAACTACTGCTGGCTCAAGAGCGCGATGGGCGACGAGAGGCGCGAGACGCGGGACGCGCAGAGCGTGGTGCGGTTGTAAAAAAAAAAGAAAGAATTAAAAAAAGTAAAAATAAGGGGGGGAAAGGGGGAGAGGGGGACGGTACGGGGGGTTTATGGCTTGGCGCTTCCATTGGCTCTTTGTCTTTCTGTTTCTTTTCATCTTGGTGGTGAAGATTGAGAATTCGAGACCGGTGATGGGGGGAATGGACATGAATAGGACGGGAGACAGAAGCGTATGAGATGAGAGGGTTGGGTAGATGCGCATGAATGAATGGGTATATGTAGTCTAGGTTAGGTTGATCATGGTATAGTATAGCATAGGTAAGGTGTACATACATATGAGACGAATGTTGATTTCACCAGTTGGCACACTTGAGATTCAGTCATAATCTAGATATACAGTCCTCCACAAAATAGTTAATTCGAGAAATCCATATCTTCAAGTTAACGAGAAGTCTTTCGTCTGGGCCAATAGATTTGGCATTCTTCTTAAGTCTCCGCAGCGGGATATCAATGCTCTCTCGTTAATATGGCCATCTAACCTTGACAGAGACGAGTGAGTTTGGGAGGTTATAAATAGACATAAAAAACGAGACGGAAAAGAATAGTTATAAACTCCCCCTTTTCTCTCAGTTCAGCCACACAGCATTCGCACAGCATCCGCCCCCATCCTCAATATCCAGACTCGCCACCAGCCCCCTCTCCATGTGCCATATCTGGACGAACCCGGTCGAGTTGTCCGTCAGCGCCACGACCGCGTCGTCGAATCGAAGCGGATCGGGCGCGACGCTGTTTGCGAACCCGCCGCTCGTGCTCGTCGGCAGCAGGAAGAGCTGCCGCGCGACGGCGCCCGAGACATAACCCCTTGCGGCCGCGGTCGTGCGCCCGGTTCGTTGCCCACAGGTAGCGGCCCCGCGCCGACAGGGCCACCTCGTCGGCCCAGAAGTCGGCGCCCTCTCGCGCAGCAGCGGGAACAACACCGCGTACTGCGCCACCTGGCTCAAACCACTGCAGCAACCGCGTACGCATACACGTACCGGCCCGAGCCGTGCACGGCGAGGTTGGCGCGGGCGCGAACCCCGCTGACGGGCCCGCGACCCGGCCAAGCGGCGGCGTGCGTCCAGATGGCGTGGCCCGCCGTGTCGGCCGAGAAGAGGAACCGCCTCTCGTCCGGGGAAGAAAGGCCGTGCCGTGGATGGCGGACCCGGCCCGCGTGCGTACGTGTAGTTCTGGACGACGCCCCTTCAGGGCCCCGCCGTCGCCGTCGCCGTCGACGGAAATAACCGTGCTGCAGCGCGCGCGTCGCCGTAGTAGTACATAGTCGCTGTAGACGGTGTAAGGGGGCCGTGCGGCGGGCGGCCACGAACACGCTCTTGGAGCCGGCGCAGCCGTGGCCCCCCCGAAGATGGTCGCCTCGTGCTTGATGTTGCTGGGGTCGGAAACAGAAACGTCGTAGCTTACGAAGGAGGGCTCTTTGGCGTTCCAGTCGGTGCCGTACAGTTTGGTTGCGTCGTTCTGGGGGAAAAAAAAGCGGAATCGAATTATGTAGCTCGTTGTTGTCCCAGGTTCATCATCACACGTGGTCTAGATTAGCGAGTGCTTACGTTTTAAGGAGATCCACGAGCTGACTGCCGGGACCTCGCTCTTGGCTACGAGGCTTAGAGCTCCTTTGTCATCGTCGTACTTGACTGTGTTTAGGAAGTTGGTGCTGAAGGTGCCGACTATGAGGCTATGCTTCGCTGCTTCTACTCTGGAGGCAATGATGCTGGAGAGGGTCAGCGCTAGGAGTATCTATAGACAACCCATGATGCAGATGGTGGCTAGATCGACTACGGGCAACGTCAGAAGAAGTCTGGTTCACAATGCTCTTGTTATAGTCGCCGGTGGAGAGTCATATGACGACTGAGAGGGCAGCCTACTCCCCAGTTATAGTCCAAATTGGGTTAGGATCTGAGACTATAACACAGATCATCGCTCGCCTATTCCGCTGACTTGTGAACCAGCCTTACATCATTCATTGCTCAAGCCGATGGTATTATGTTCTACTACAAGTTACATTCTTTGTACCGCACCTCATACCTGATAGACGAGCATCTTGTGCTGACACTGATTCGTGGGGTTGACACGACACCGAGGCTATTGTATGCTACCTTAAAAATCTGGTTTGGCAGCAAGTTATTCTCAACACCTGACCACTTCGCGCTCGGATTATTTCGAACCAATGGACCATAAGGTCAGCAAACATGAGATGATGGGTTGTGTGCTAGAAATTAAATTTAATAAAAGATAGGTAAGGTAAGTTCCCAACAAGTCCCATCAGTATTTAAAAATTACAAGAAAATATTCCGCTTTATATCATGTTTGTATATCTAACGCAAACCAAGGCACGAATAACCCTTGAAGCCGAGTATGATATGGCTTTATTTGTCTGAGGCCCATTAGCACGCGATGGCTCCTGATTCGGGGAGTTTAGAGATGTGTTTCCACCACCATGCGTATTGTACACGGTTAGATCTACGGCTGTACAATGGGACCCCATGGGAAATCCATGAATTCCCATGGGAAAAAAAAGTCCCATGGGAATTCCCACGAAAGCTTGGCGTGGGAATTCCCATGGGAATTCCCATGAAATGTGTTCGTGGGACTTCGTGGGAAAAAAAAAAAGCTATGGGACTTCGTGGGACTTTTTTTTTCTCATGGGACTTCGTGGGACTTTTTTTTCCCATGGGACTTCGTGGGAAAAAAAAAGCTATGGGACTTCGTGGGACTTTTTATTTTTCGTGGGACTTCGTGGGAAAAAAGAAAAATTCCCATGGGACTCCATGGGAATTTTTTTAAAAAAATTTCCCACGGGTCCCCATAGAATTTTTTTTTCCCACGAAGTCCCATGGGACCATATGGGACGTGGGAAATTTTCACTTGGGACCAAAATGTATAACCTTAGTTAGATCCTTCAGTCTGCTTTCCGAAACCCTCCTCGATACTATACCCGTACGACTTCGACTCTGCTGTTCACACTATGTACACACAGACAGCTAAATTGTGACTTGAGCTCAGGTTCTATAATTACGGACCACTTATTATGTCGTCGTGAGTTGTTTTCCTGGGCCTGTTTGCGTTCTTCAGCTATCGCACGCTTCATATCAAGGTTAGTATTCCATTGAATAACTTCATGATTTCGCCTTTGCCATATCAGTTTCATCGAAAAGTAGGGGAAAAAGAAAGGCACTCGGCCTCACTTGTAGGTAGTTTCAACGGATCCCGCTACCGTCTGCAGAAGGTATGTGATGTGTGAATGAACGATACAGGGTCAAGCCGCGGCGTAGGAAAGCTAAAACGACTATGAGAATAAGGAAACCTAAAAGTTGTATATTTGGGGTATCTTATACCCAGCATACCATTTTTTGCATCTCTGACATTCCAAAATTGAAAAGAGAAAAGAAACATAGGCATATTCCGCGTGCCGGTCACAGTCTCCTGCCTGATTCCTCGCCAGTGACCCCATGTCGAGATCCATATCGACATGTGATCTCAGTATTTTAAATAAAAAAAATGAATTTGGTCAATTTGTCATATATTTTCCTAGTTTTCTTGACCGGCCGGGCCAGAACACGCACGTGGTGCGCTGTTAAGTTGGGCTAGCTACCTACTTTCAACTCCTTCTACACTTCTTATCCACTGGTCACATTTTCTCCTAGCCTCTTGATCTATTCTATTACCCTATCGACTTTTGCTTTACCATATCGGCCTTTTGACGATATGTTTTTCTTATAACCCCCTGAATAATACATCGTCATGTATATAAATGCCCTATTTCTGCATTTATATGCACTCTGGGCAGATAAGTAGTCCAAAGTGTGATCGTGGTATGGAATACGGGAGGGTCATCTATTCTATAGTTTCACCTCTCCAGGCGAATTTGGTCGTAAAAAAAAGAGAAACATTGAAACTAAAACTTTAGAGAATCAAGAAGAGCAGAATCGGAAAGTCTGTCTTCCTCGGTATCCGAAAGGCAAAACTCGGAGGGAAAGGGGGATCTCTGTTGGGCAGACTCGGGCCCTTTTGCCTCTCTTGCTTGCGATTTCTGACGATCAATGACCAACTGCATCAAGGTCTTGACATTGGTCTCCTCGTTTTCCAGTGCCTCGTTTGCCTTCCCCTCTTCGAAAACTGGCACGCAGATGTGCTTCTCCATCTGCTTGTCGTATATCGTGTCGACCGTCAACAACCCCGTCCACATAGTGTCGAAGAACTTGTTCTTCTCTTCCACCATAGAAGTGGCCTCTTTCATGCACTTAGACATGTCCACCGGGCCTTTGTCCACAACAGTCTGTCGAACCATAGCGTTTATCCTGAATAGCCACTCGTCTCGGAACCGGCACCGTGCGCAGTCGAAATAATCACTCGAACTGCTAGAATCATCCTTGGGCTCTTCCGTGATTATTTTTATGCTGCACCTTGAGGGTAGACCGCATTTGTCGTTCTTGTTGACCGAATGACGTACGACTAGCTCGTCGAGATCGCTCCCATAGACGGGGAGGTGTCCGCATTTCATCTGTACGTAGTTGAATTTACACATGGTGCGAGAGACTTGCTGGCTTTGGTTATGCTCTTTTTCTTCCTTTTTTTTCGACGATGAAGTTGATTGGGATATATGATGTGGCGTGGAGAGATATTCGACTTTAACAGGAATGCCTGACAGATAGACAATTTTAAAATAAATATATAGTAAGATTCTATCGCGGAGAGTACCTATATATACCACGTTTATGCTAGCAAGCTTAAGTGGTATCGCAAAAGCGATAGATTCGGTGCGATTTAATGCCACATGACTTTGCGTGTTGGATTCACATGTCTTATATCTACTGTAAAACATGTTCATATCATGACAAACGATGTCGATGGTCACATGGTAGGCGTTGGTAACAACTGTGAGTGAGAAGACAGATAATGTCAGGAGTATGCAACGGCATGTTTAGAGACTTAAAGGACCACCTCATAATGATCCTCTATATCTCGGGTATAAAGAGCCCCCATATCCCCCGACGAGTCACGAGGGAAAGCTCTTGGAGGTCACTCCATCCATTATTCGTAGTTGGTACACCATGCATGGAAAAGCCAAACAGAGGCATTGCTCACGGCATCATGAAACACGGGAACAAAGAGAGTTGTCTAATACACACAGCGAGATTGCCGGCTTATGTAGCATAGCATAGAGCATCAAATCACCAACTAACAGTACGCACGACAAAATAGGCCTGACTACCTAAGGTATACAAACAAAATGGCGAACCCCCCGTTTCAATATACCACTCCAACTTACCTAGATTAACCTAAGAGATACCCAGTTCTGCCCGACCGGCCGGCCGGATATCCTATCCTAACCCCCTTTTCCCCACAAATCGATCGGTCACCCCGACCCCGAGTCCCAGATCCCCAACCAAGTCTTCTAACACAACTCCAAGTTGCTCTCTCTCCATACAAACCCACCTCCTTTTCCCCAAAACCCCTTTCTTGCACACCCTCTTACCTTCTTACCCTCTTGAGTGAGAAACGAAAGGAGCGCAAAGGGGGGGGGGGGGGAGTAGAAGGGGAACAGCTATAAGATACTTAAGTAAGTAGATACTTTCACGACAGCCGGGCCGGGATTAAGGGGAAAAAACTCCCCAAAAAAACCCGGGTTTTTACAAAATCTAGGTATCTTGGGAATATACCCGAATAAACCGCTCACCCTACAGCAAAAGTCAGTAAGTACTGTGTACCATGGTGGTCCGGGTTCATCGAATGGCCGAGTCGGGTCAGGCAAGTAGTGTAGGTAGGTTAGGTACCTAGTCAAGGCGAGCATCGAAAATGTTGAAGATGTAAATTATTGCATTTGATTCTCTCTCTCTCTTTCTCTCTATTTCTCTCTCTCGCACCCCCCTTCCCCTTCCACTTCCACTTCCTCTTCCTCTTCTTCCTCATCTTCTCTCGGTCCCCTTATCCCCCCCCCCCCCTAAAGTGTGTTACACTAGCATTACTCTATACCTAAGTTGTTTCTCCTTTCCACTCTCTGTTTTTTTGGGACACCCAAAAAAACTTCCCATTCCATCCCTTCCCATATTCTATTCTGCCCAGTAATCCTGCCCAGCCCCTAGTAGAGCCTAGGCATTATTCCCAATGGAGAGATGAAATGCCAATAGGAGCAAAATAAAATACACCGTACACTCCCATTCGTGATATAATAGCCTCACTGGCTTTCCCATCCCAATAAAAAAAAGAAGAGAATAAGGTTTTCCCAGACAAAAGGAAAAAACTAAAAAAGAAAAAAAAAATAGAAGATTTAAGGCCGATTGGGAAGCGGCCTAGGTCCCACGATCTGTCTCCTTCCTGCCCCTATACCCGCACCTCCTTTATTCTGACTGTCCCCGCCGGTGAATCCGCTCCACTGGCTGACATCCCATCTTCCGCCAATGCCGCCTCCGATGCCGTCAACACCATCACCACTCCTGACGGCCTTGGCTGTCTCCATTTGTGATTCCTCCCACTCGCGCTGTCTCTGGCGCTCCATTTCCATTTCCCGTTCCAACAGTGATTTGCCAGCCCAGCCAGCAGCCTTGGTTTTAGCCTGGGATTGTGCGCGCCGTCGGTCCTCCTCGTCTCGCTCCGCGGTGGCATCCAGCTCACGGGAATATGTTTGGTGCGGGTTCGGTTGCATGGGTGCCACGTTCGAGGCCAGGAAACGGTCCGTTCGGTTGCCATTCGTGACGGTCGCTGATGGTATGGGGAGAGGTCGAGAAAGTATAGGACTAGTGGTGCCGGGCGTCTTGTTCCTGATTTCGTCCGGAATAGGGAGTGGCCTACCTTCGCCGGCCCGGTGCGGTTTCACAGGGGGCATCATTTCGCCGGTGCGTTGGGGCCTCAGCGTCGTCGCGGTGGGATCAGGCAAGGGTCGTGGTGGCAGGCGGGGTGCAATCTCCTGGGTTTGTTCTTCCTGATACCGGTCCCATTGAGTACGAAGAACTTCACGTTCGTCCCGAGACCAAGAGTCCTGGCGGCTAGGCATACCTTCAAAGTTTCTGGGCCGACTCCGGGATCGAGCGCGACTTTTGGGGTCCATCCCTTTTCCCCCTCGGCGTTCGCGTTCCTCTTCGTATTCTCTCTCGCGTTGGCGGGCCAGTTCTAGTTCCTTCTCGAGCTGCTTTATGCGATCGCTGTAACCGCCGTTTCCGCTCCTCTGGGCGACAAGTTTCTGTTCGGGGCTTCGCAGACGGCCATCTCCTTGGGCTTTCGATCGACGGCGTTCCTCGGCTAGCCTTGCTTCGGCTGCATCTTCTTCCATGCGTCGCTTTTCTTCTGTCAGCTTCCACTGGCGCTCTTCTTCCGCCCACTTCCGCTTCTCTTCTTCTGCCTTTCTCTTTTCCTCTATGCGTTGTCGCCTCGTCTCGTCTTCCCACCTTCGCTCTTCTTCCAACCGCGCCTGTTCCTCTCCAGCCTGGATCTCCGCCTTACGGGTGCGCTGCTGCTCTTCCATCTGTGACTTCTGCCGTGCAGCGTCTGCTTCTTTCTCCTTACGCTTCTTCTCCTTTTCGGCGGCGCTCGGCACAACGGGACTAGCGGTGGTGATTTGTCGTCGGCCTCCAAAGGCAATTCCGAGATTACCCTGGCTGGCACCACCCATATATCCATACTGCGCAATATTCCACGCGGGGCTAGTAACCCCCTCATGATTCTTCTTACTCCAGGAGGACACACCAGGCGACAAAGATCCCCCGCTAGTTGGGCTCTTGGAAGGACTCCAACGGTTGGCGATCGAATCGCCGGTTTTCGAGGGCACTAGGGCTGCAGGCCGCGAACCACCTCGAGACGAGGAATTGCTCACGTTAGACAGCCCTCTCCCCCTCGACGGGGGCGGGGTAGCACCAGTACTATCAGGGCCGACAACGTTCACGCGGCTCTTGGGTCCGATAGGGGTAGGGAAGGCAGAGGGGTTGATGAGGTTGGCGGCACGTGAGAATGCGCCGACGCACTGGAGAACCTGGGCGGGATCTTTCTTCTCGAATAAGTCGACGGTAAGGAAGACGTCGTGTTCCTGGAGATTAAGGGGCGGCGACCGACAAGCACGGAGAAAGTGCGAGATATTCTCCATCTGGACAAAGGGCATGGCGGATTTCTTGAACTTGACAGCGGAAGATCCGACAACCAAGTTGACTAACCTACAGTACAGGTGAGCAGCTTGCGGGACGAACAAAAAGAAAATATGGCATACTTGCAGAGCGCCACTCCATCCTTCAGCGCGTCGAGGAGATCTGCCGAACCCAGCTTTTCGCCCAATACATCCTCAATCCACGTCCGAGCCTCGTTCGCAGAGGCAGGTGTGTATTTTTCAAGGCGCAACCGGCGCAAGTCCTTATCCAAGGACGTAACGGAAGCCATGGTCGCCGGGTATTGTTGTTCCTGTATCTATATAGATAGACGACGAGTAAATTGTCGGAGGAACTGCGTAGCTGAGGTGGGAAGTGCGAGAATAAGATTGGAAAGTTGGATTGCGAGATAGCGAGGTAGCGAGGCCGCGAGACAGCACACAGCAGCGCAGGAATGCGCAGGAATGTGGGACGAGGTCTAGACGGCGGCAAGACGTCACTAGGGCTAGGTAGTTAGGTTGTGCTAGTGTAAGCCAAGGTTGTTACTGGAATTCGTGTCTGTCTGTTTGGGCGAGGATCGTCGAGGGGCCGCTGGTGGTTGTGGTGATGGTGATAGTGATGGTTGTGGTAGCTGGAGGAATAAGACGACACAAATGAAATGCAAGTAGCGCAATGCTCCATGAAACAAGACAAAATAGAGTGACTCGGACAAACGGGAAAGGTAACAGGAATTGTGAATTGCCAGTGAGCAGAGTAGGCAGTGAACAAGAGGAGTCGAGAAGGAGAAAAGAATTAAGTAGTAGTATAGGCCGAACGGGAAACAGGAAACAAGGAAACAAGGAGGGTTTGGCAGCAGAGGTTAGGTACATAGTAGTGAGAGAGAGAGATTGATGACAAGAGACAAAATGACCGAGACGGCGCTTCGGCCCTCCTCGAATTCGACCCCACACCACGTGTGTAGTAGTACGTACCTTTTTGAGCTGGGCCGATCTGAATAAGTACCTAACCTTAAGGTCCCCTAGGCACCCCTGTCCGTTTGGTTCCACAGGTTATGTACCTCTTGTATGTATACTATGTAGGGGTTCGACTGGAGTTATGTATACCTAAATCGCAAGCAAAACGATAAGAAATAAAATAAAATAAAATAGACAAAATTTAAAACATTGAAACAAAACAGCAAGCCTGCATTTATATTCACCTCTTCTCCCTCACCGTCTTCTACATCCGAAACGTAAATAAACCAGTTTTCCCTACGCAAACAGGGTAGAGCATAAGGTGAGGTACCTACAATAGGCAGGGATGGGAGGTAATCTGTGGCTGGTAAAAGCTTATCGCCGGTAGGGCGGGGACATGTCAGCGGGACCCAAATCTCTACCTTCAGTACCCAGAAATTAAAAGTGGCGGTGCCAAACCCGCATTGTACATATAGTATGTACATTATCGACTTTAGTTCCGAGTGACGTAGATTTGGGTTATTAAATTTTTTTTTATTCCTTTCATTTTTTAAGGAGCTCCTTAAGGCCGTGTTCACGGATTTCAACAAGTTGAAGTTTAAGTCCGTGTGCACCCTGTAAAAAAACAGATCCACTTAGCTATGGTTTGTGGGGGCAATGCCACTAACCCAAATAGCTCACCTGATTATTTAAAAGCTGTTTACGGATTTTAACAACGCGTGGTTAAAACTTTATAAACTGCTTATTTAATAAAGCGTTTATAGATTTTAACAGTTAAAACTTATTAAATTTTTTAATAAAAATGCTATTAAATTTTTACTTTTATTTATTTAATTAATATATGTAAAATAGTTAAATGTAACTTTTAATATTTTTAATTATTAAATTTTAATTTATTTAATGTTTTTTTTTAAATTATATTATAATGTATATAAAGTTATTTTTAAAATTAATTATTATAATTAACTTTTTAATTACTTTATAATTAATTTTTTAATTGCTTTATAATTAACTTTTTAATTACTTTATAAATAATCTTTTAACTGCTTTATAACTAACTTTTTAACTGCTTTATTACTAATTACTTAACTGTTTTATTGCTAACTACTTAATTGCTTTATAATTAAGTAGCTTTATGTACAATGTAACGTTAGTAAAAAAGTTAGCAAACGTTAACATCGTATTAAAAGCAAGGTAAATAATTAAGTAAGCTATTTAAGTTAATAGCATTGCCTTTACAAACCATAATTAAGTAAATCTATTTTTTTGCAAAGTGCACACGGACTTAAACTTTAACTTGTTAAAATCCGTAAACACGGCCTTACCTTGCTTTTAATATAATGTTAACGTTTGCTGACTTTTTTGCTGACGTTACACTGCACATAAAGCCACTTAACTATAAGGCAGTTAAGTGGTTAGCAATAAGGCAGTTAAGAGGTTAGTTACAAGGCAGTTAAAGGGTTAGTTATAAGGCAGTTAAGGGGTTATTTACAGGGCAGTTAAAGGGTTAATTACAAGGCAGTTAAAAGGTTAATTACAGGGCAGTTAAAGGGTTAGTTATAAAGCAGTTAAAAAGTTAATTACAAAGCAGTTAAAAGGTTATTTATAAAGCAGTTAAAAAGTTAATTATAAAATAATTAAAAAGTTAATTATAAAGTAGTTAAAAGGTTAATTATAATAATTAGCTTTAAAAGTAACTTTATATATATTATAATATAACTTAAAAAAAAAGCATTAAATAAATTAAAATTTAATAGTTAAAAATATTAAAGGTTACATTTAACCGTTTTATATATATTAATTAAATAAATAAAAGCGGGGATTTAATAGCATTTTTATTAAAAAATTTAATAAGTTTTAACTGCTAAAATCCGTAAACGCTTTATTAAATAAGCGGTTTGTGGAGTTTTAACCACGCGTTGTTAAAATCCGTGAACAGCCCTTAACTTAATACCTACTACCTACCTATCAATCTACCCAGTAGACAGCTGCTAATTTATAACATACCACAACACAACACACCACGCACACTTATACACTACATACACACACTCTCTCTCTCACGCTCAAAAAAAGGGGGATGTTCACTTCACCTAATTTCACATTAGCTGCCTTAATAGTCCAAGACTCCTAACCTACACTACACTACATTAGAGCGAGACTCCAGTCTTCTCCCCTTCTCCCGCTTACGCTGCTGCCAATGTCGGCAAAGCAGATTAGTCCTCTCCTCAAGGCCTGGTACCGGTGGAAGTCCTTGCGGCTACCATGGCGGAACCGCTTCCTCGTCGGTAAGTCCTAGCTTCTTTTTTTTATATTCCCTTTCATATTACGTCTAATATCCCCCTTTCCATCCCAAAATACCTCGTTCCGCCCGTGACCTCTCCTTGGTACCCGAGAAACGAGCACGAAACCCACTTCAACCAAACCACAAACCACAAACCACACCAGACCTCCCCCCCCACCCCCCCCCCGGGCCGAACCCGTGTCAACAGAAAAGGAGCATGGGTAAAGGAAACATGCCCTACCTACCTACCTAGGTTACCCTTTTCTCATTTACACCTTCGGTCCACCCTCCCTCAACACTTCCCTACCTTCCATGCCCCTCTCCCCCCCCCTTCCCTCCAGTTCTCTTCTACCCAACATCCAAAAAATTTTTTTTTTTCACATCTCTAACTCTCACCCCTCTCCTCCTTTCTCCCCCCCCCCTTCCCCCCCCAAAAAACAGGCCTCGACCTCCAGGGCAACACGTACTGGGAGTTCCGGCTGCGGGGCGCCGACTCCTCCGCGGCGGCCCGCCACCGCCTCCGCCGCATCGTGCAGTACCCGCGCGACGCGCACTACAGCGACGTGCGCGTGCCGCCGCAGTGGCACCAGTGGCTGCGGTACCGCCGCGACGACGCGCCCACCCTCGCCGAGCAGGCCGCCGACGCCGCCCGCCAGGCCCGCGTGCGCGCCCTCGCCGCCGAGGCCGACGCCCGCTGGGCCGCCAAGCCGAGCCTGCTCGACATGCCCCAGTCCCAGCCGCCGCTGGGTAGCAGCCGGCGGTCGGGGAAGCAGGAGAAGCAGGAGGAGGGGAAGGAGGAGGAGGAAGGCGTCGTAAGAGAAGAACGGGGGGACGTGGAAATAGAGGCGAAGGGGCAGGGACAGGGACAGGGACAGGTACGGAGAGAGGGCGCTGCGCCGCCGCCGCCGGAGAAGGAGAAGGAGAAGGAGATCAAGAAGAAGGACCCCTGGAAGCAGCATCAGCGGGGCGGGCCGAGCGAGACATGGCAGCCGGCGGCGTGGACACCGAGCGCGGCGCCGAGGAGGCGGTAGTAGGTAGTAGAGGAAGAAAAGGGGGAGAGGCCAAAGGGAAAAAAAATTTAAAGAAAAAAAATAAAAACCTCCCCAAGTCCTTCGAGTCAGGACAAAGAGGAATTGCCACTGATATCAAAACTTTTGGTCTTGTCTTAACTGTCTGTTTGTCTGTCTGTCTGTTTACCTAATTGTAAAATAAAACGCCTACCTATCTACCCGACCTCACCCCTTTACCTATCTATCTATCTACCTACCTACCTATATACAAAACACCCCCCCCCCCCCCCCCCCCCCCCCAAATAAAAAGTAAACAGGGGGCAGATCACTTAAGTACTTGTTTTGCGTGTACGTAGGTTAGTACATAGGTAGGTATTTTACCTCCTACCTAACCTAACCTAACCCAACCCAACCTACCTACACATACACACATACCTACATAGGTGCATAACCCAGATATTAATAACAAGTAAAAAAGTGAGCGATTGAGAAATGAATAAGCCGACAAATGATATAAATAATAGTATGAGTTACAAAAATAAAAAAATAAAGGTTAAAAACTACTCGAAATCCGAATATTGTAACTCCCCCCCTTAAACGCCAATTTTCTTTTCTTTTAAAAAAACCCAACCCAACTACTCCTACCCCGGACCCGAATCCCCCCTTCAATGATGATGATGATGTTTGATGTCCTAAGCATATATAGTCTAACTTACTTCCCTCCCCCCTCTCCCTCCACATTAAGAATCCTCATCTCATATATCTTACTCCTTACTTCCTCCCCTCCCCTCCCCCTCCATCCAGTTAACTATCCCCATCACCATCCTCATCCATCTCCTCTCCCTCTCCCTCCTCCTCCTCCTCTTCCGCCATCTCCGCAATAACCTCCACCAGCGCCAAGAGTCTCTGGCCCGACATATCCAGCACCGCCCTGGCCTCCTCCTCCGCCGTGTCCATGCCCGCGCCTGCGCCCGCGCCTGCGCCCCCTCCTCTACCACCCCGGATGCTCTTCTTCCTCTTCGCCTTGGCCTCCCTGGCCTCGACGCCCTTCCTGGCGGCGTCGCGCAGCCTCCGGGGGTCGAAGCGCTCGCCCTCGGACGCGGCGGCGCCGCACCAGCTGATCTGCACCAGGTTCTCGAGCAGCAGGGCGAGCTTGGCGTTGTCGTCGGGGGCGATGGTGTTGGCCGGGTAGGGCAGGAAGCAGCGCTCGAGGATGGGCGGCGAGATGCCGCCCGCGTCGTGGCGCGCGCGGTCGACCTTGGCCGGCGACAGGGCCGACGACGGCATGAAGAGCTCCGTGATGCTGCGGAGGATGGTGATCTGCGACTCGACGCGCAGGGCCGACGTGGGGTGGGAGACGAGGGCGGCGAAGATGGGCAGGGGCTGCGATTTGATGGCGGTTTCGAACGTCTCGTAGAGGTCCGTGAGGTCGAGGGGCGGGGAGGGGAGGTAGAAGCAGAGGTAGGAGAGCTGCGACGTTTGTTAGTAGTCGGGTCGCGTCGCATTGGATACTGGGATGTCGAGTTCAGTAAATAGATAGATAGTTTACGTACCGCGGAGAAGAGGCGCTGTCGCAGGGGCACCGACTCCATGAAGGTGGGCTCAAGCGCCTGAAAATCGCTCCTGTCCACGCGTCCCGAGTTTGTCCTCCTCTTCTGCGGTGTGGGAGGCTCCGAGGCCTGCGACGAGTATACCGAGTCGTTGTCGAGCCAGCTGCCGAAGTCGCCCTTCTCGATGTTGACCCTCTCGCGCTTGCGCTTGTTCAGGGCGGTATGGGACATGCCCTTGTGCTCCTTGTACCAGACCTCCTGGAACAGCGAGCTCGCCGACTTGCTGCCGTCGGCGAAGATGGCCTTCATGATCGATTTGACGTTGCCGGCCGACCGCCCGGATCGCTGGCCGAGATAACCGGCGAGGATAGAGTCGCGCAGATGAGGCCGGTCGTCCTGGCCGCTCTCCATGTCCAGACGGCGGCGCTCCTCCAGGTCACTCTCGATCAGCTCGAGCATAAACTCGAGCCATTGCTTCCAGTGGCGCCAGCGACTCGGGTATAAGACACTGCAGTTGAAAGCCCAGCCTACTACGCTGAAGAAGTCCTGTCCCCGTCGCCATATGCTGCCGTCGGAGTGTTTGCCCGACAGGCGCACCAGGCCGCGCTCGTCGGCATCTCTCCGGTCATCGCGCTGGGTGTCGTCGGGTTCGGTGTCGGATTCGGGGGTACTGCTACGGGAATAGGCTGAGCTGGTGGTAAATCTCGTAGCTTCTTTGAAGCCCGCGTTAATGGGACCGAATAGGGAGAGGATGCTGCGCAGGTATATCAAGGATTCAACGGCTACTTCGGGCCAGTTGTGTTCTTTGGGCCTTGTGGTGAAGTCGGGATGCACAACGATGGTGTTTAACAGCGACAGTTGGCTGGGAGGTGGACAGTAGGCAGGGTGGTGTGGGCTATCGCGACGCGACGAGAGCAGGCTGTTGAGGAGATTCAGGGTGTATTGGTCTAATTAGGGATTTCCCCGAGTCAGGTTTCCTTGCTATATACATGTCTTTTGGTATATATATAAAAACACGTACGCAGGCTTTCTTCGAGGTAGACGCGGCAGTGTTCCCTCAACTCAGGCGGCAGTCTCCTGGCCTTGCGATAGGGGCAGGGCGAATCCGGATTTGCGCCGACATCTGGTTCGGTAGGGCTGCTGCTTCTGTCGTTGGTGCTGGGGACATCTACATCTATATCTGGATCTGCATCTGTACCTGCATCTGCATCTTGCAGATCGCGAGGCGATGCGCTGGCGGTCACAAAGGACGTGAAGGACGACAAGGGTGACGAGGGCGATGATGGGACGAGTGGTGGTGGTGGTGGTGTTGGTGGCATTTCGAGATTTGGATGTGGATTCTATCGACGCGTTGAAGGAATTGGGTGCGAGTAGGTAATTTACATACTTTAGGTAGGTAGGTATCGAAGACGCGCCCGAAGCATCTTTAAGCCCTCCAATTAAAAGCAAACCTTGCACTAGGTACTAAGCTAGTGTTATCTAACCTAGGTACTTCGTACAGCGCGGGGTTTCCCGATAACAACTTGCATGGTGGGGTAGTTAGTTGTTGCTGATAAGCTACCAGTGAGCATATGCAGCTATCCAATGTCCTGTCCTTTCTTTCCCAGGTATTATTAGGTAGGTCAAGTTACTCGCTTCCTTATTAACTTCTTTCACTGTTCACCTTCATCCAACTATACACTACAATCCATCATCGACCAGATAGTCAACCAACCAAACAACAGCATTAGCACATGCAACAAGTTATCTTTATATTGATACGCGGTGACCATGTTTAGGTAGGTAAATCCCATCCATCCATCAGCTGCTCACATGTTGGCCTTGAGCACCTGGAATGCATCGTCCCTGGCACCCAGGTACCGCACCTCAGCCGTCTTCCAGTTGATCACATTCCAGATGTTCGCCACATACGCCGCTTTGCCATTGAGATACTGCAGGTAATACGCATGTTCCCACATGTCCACCCCCAAGAGCGGCGTGTCGCCCACCACCACCGCCTCCTGGTTCGCCAGCGTCACGATGCGCAGCTGTCCCGTGCCCGCCTCCTTGACAAGCCAACCCCAGCCGCTGCCCTGGATGCCCAGGAGCGCCGTTCCGAACGTCTCCTTGAACTTGTCCATGCTGCCCCACGTGGTCTTGATGGCCGCCGTGAGCTGCGGCGCCGCCTCTGGCTTCGCGTCCGCCGACGACGACGGCGCTAGGTTCTCCCAGAACAGCGAGTGGTTGATGTGACCCCCGCCGTTGAACCGGATCGCCGAGAGCTGGGCTGCCGAGTCCTGCAGCTTGCCCTGTGCCAGCGCCGCGGCGGACACCTCGAGCGCCTTGTTTAAGTTCGTGATGTACGTCTGATGGTGTTTGGTATGGTGGAGCTCCATGATCTGCCGCGAGATGCTGGGCTCGAGAGCCTGACACGAGAGAAAACATTGTCAGTCACACTCTAACCTAAGAGATAAAGGGGGAGAGGCGTAGTATCTATGATCATGCTTTGCTTACATCATAGGCATAGGGAAGCTTGGGGAGCTTGTAGGTTGCAGATGTCATTGTGGACTGTTGTCGTCGAGTATTTACCGTCAACTTGATTCCGAGAATGTCACGCTCTGCTGTGAATAGGTGACCAGACAGGTAGGTGTATCGAGGTAAGCTTATCACAAAGTGAGAAAAAGTTGGGGCTGAAGAAATTGTTGCACGGAAGTTCGATAAAGGCGGTCTTGGGGTGAGATATCTGGCTACCCATTCTCTCCTCGTCCCGGTTTCCCTTCCCCTCTTCCCCTCCTCCCTCTCATCCTTTACGCAAGTGACTAGTACTGTGAAGTGGCCATCAGGGTGTTTTGCACCACGTCATTCCATGGCATCCGAACCCCTCTCACTTGACGAGTATCTACTTAGGTAATCTATGAGAGTCTCTGGCTTATGGGGTGGATCCTAAAACAAGCTCAACAAACTCAAACTTGCTCATCACGAGCCGACGGCTCGTCCGCATCCCTTACGACGATGTCTTATAACAACTTGGCTCTCCCAGGCTAAAGCTACCAAGAATAATTCTCCAGGTTTCTACAGGTGCAGGGGCTTTTCTAACAAGTATTATATATCATTACAGACCACTGCAGTACTTAGTCTCCCGGCAATACGCAACGGAAACCTAGATGATTGTAGAACCTTCAGGACCTCCTGAGATCTGACCGGTCTTGGCGCTCTTTAAGGAGTATGAAAAGTACGTACATGTTGGTAAAGACAAGGTATTAATAAAGCTGTGGTTTCTACATTACTTTCTTTTCAATCAAATCTATAAATTCTATCCTACTCATGAATTATAACCCCAGTTATAAAACAAATTGTTGAACCATGAGAGATGTTCTCTTCTTATTTTCTAAGCGTAGGTATAATTACTTGGGAAGATGATATTGCATATGATATCACGACCCGGCTAGCATCAAACCATACGATGGCTTGACTACCACCCCATCCCCCCCCCCCCCCCCCCCCCCGTTCGGGCTTTTACTTACTCTAACCTACGTAATACAAAGCCAACTACTCATAAGAAGAGCCACCATTTAATGTATTGGCCTACAGGTTCTAAGTTATCTAGGTTAGAGTTACCCAAGGGTATGTGCTTCAATGATGATTGCACATCAAGTTGCCCCACGATTTTCACTGCGATATTCAAATACGATAAATATCTGCTTTCACAATGCCTCTCAAGAAAGTTTCTCCCTCGTTCCCCTTTCATCCCATGATATATCATGACGGATTAGTGACGGCAAGCGGTCTTTCAGCCCTAGCTGGGGTGGGGGGTCACTCACCACCACTATCAGCGATGATGCGAGTAGGATTCCGTCTCCTGCAGGGGACCCTGTCCCACGACAGGGCTTCTTGTCGAAGCTGATATGTAGCTACATACCCAGGTTAGGTAGTTGCCGTGATGGTTAGAGCAGGCTAGCTGAGTTTAAGTACTTGTTTTATTCCTGCTTTAAGGGGGGAGGGAGGCTTACGCTATGGGGTAACATGATGTGAAAGGCTTGCTTATGAATATACCTAGGTTAGGTTAGCCATGACGCTTTGACTTGAGAGATGACAGTTACTATTCTCTCTTTTTCTTTTTTCTTTTTTTTCTTCTTCTCTTCAACTTTGGCATGATGTGGTGTTATGGATCTTTTATGCTTTTCTTGTCAAAGGCTAGGTAGTAGCAGGAGCCAAACCAAAATGGTTGATGGTGACGGAAAATGAGTCCGACCGAATAGCCATGTAAGTATAAAGTCTAGTTGATTTGTATCACATGCTACGCCGTGATGAATCCTTAGTGCATTATTGCGGCGCTTTATCATGGCATTTCCGATCTTGTATATCAGCATCTTGGCCATATGAGCTAGCTACATGCTATAACCTTCGATCAACATATGGACTTTAACTCTGACATTCCGCCTCGTGGTTCTCCTTGCGTGGGATATTGAAGGTAGGGGTTATATGTGCTGGAGACATCAAAATGGCTCAAGCTTGCCCCGACAGTTTCGAGAGGTAGTAGGAATATAACGTACGAAAATAAAGGAAGTTAGGTGAGCTGGCCGTCGGCTCCGAAGAGGCGGTTCAAGTTGAAGACATCTAGGTAGGGTAGATAATGCGATTATGAGAACCAACACTAGACAATCACCCAATACTCCAGGTTCAAGATGCAACTACTAGGTATATATATATATATTAGTCCCCGAAGGTCCCAGAATAGTCCACGGTCTCGAATGTGGTCTCTCATTTCGGGGTTTGGATCTGCGATGTGATGGAGTACCTACCTATGAAGCGCTTTGACATCTCACGCTCGTTGGTCTCACCCGTATGGCCATCAATTTCTCAGCCGCGCCCCAGCTTCCGAATCATAGACAACGCCACGCGTTTCACGATCGATCTGCGCCTGGTAGAGGATATGTATCCCCGCAACATGAATTTCCGAACGATAGAAGCTACCTACTAAGCGACTATTGACCGCAGAGACCATGGGCTGTAGAATACTATCTACCTAGGTAGGTCCAGGTACATACGCGCTACGGCGATGTTGTTTCTAGTCGCCGGGTCGGCCTTTCGTGGGGATGGGATTTTCGGATATGACGGCTGCAAAAATCGACGAGAATTGTGGAAAAAACCCGGCAGAACCCTGAAGGGATGGGATGAAATGGGCGCAGAACCCGAAAGTCATGAAACTTACATAAGTGCTGCAATTAAACCGGCGACGCGGCACGGCGAATACTGGCATGTGACGACGGAGATTATCCTGTCGACTTTATGTGATTTATCGCAGATGATTTATCGCAGAAAGTTGGCGATAATAGGCGTGTGTTTAAGTTAGTTAAGTGTTTCCGTTTTTACCATGGCTGTTGGCTTTTTGGTCGGCGAGATATGTAGATAGGGGAGACCTTCTAGGGCAATAAGTCGGGTTCGAGTGATATGTAGCTCATCCCCTCCCTCCCTTCTTCTTCCAGTGATATTTTATGAAGTGATCTAGACGGCGGCAATATTATTCACGAAAATCGCTTGCCGCCACAAGAGTATAGTAGACATAAAAGACATAATTCGGGTCATGAAGCCTCACGAAGACCATGATTGGAGCGGGGACCCTGATACCACGGCACAGCATAAGTGATAATTTATCGACACTTCATGTTGCCATTTTCACGCGGGGCTCGCCTGAGTGGTCCTCGGGAACATGGCCCCAAAGCGGCAATGGGAGGATTACAAAGACTCGTCAATGTGAAGCGAACTTACGATGGTTGTTGGGAGTGGCAGGACCCCGAGCCAACGAGAACACCGCGTAGAGCCCGGCCGCAATTTGGAGATCGCCGTTCCCTTCCCAGCATCCCCGAAATCCCGGAGTCTTGCCAAGCCCAGCTAGGGGACTCGAACACGCTACGAGCCCGCCGTCTATGTAAGCCGTGGCGGCACAACGAAGAAGGCAGGCTTTTTTTACACGATGAAGACACTATCTCCGCTGACTAGAGGGGAGCACGGGGAACTTGTCTTATAACATAGACTATATTACGCGATCGCGCTTATGGTTCAGTGTGTCGAATGAGGGGCGTACTAGGTATGTAGGTACTAACACTACCTAGATAGGAGAGCTCTTGGGAGTCAGCGACTGATTGGAGCACCCAAGTAGCCCAAAGGCTTGGTTGTGGAAATGCAGCTAGCCTACAAGGAGACGTGGACGGCGACTGGAGACGACGGCCGCTCCGCTAATGTTGACGATCCCTGTGTGAATCAGTGGACCACAAATGTTGGTATGTACTACAAGTAGCAAGATGGCCATGCGAGCACATGTTTGCTCGACGGCATCGCACAGATGGGATAGACGGTATTCCCGTAAGCGAATTTTGGGCCCGAGGCATATTTATATTTATATATATACTTATATATGCGTGGGAGGTGTTGGCAATCCATCATATTACACCTTGTTCACTTTCCCCCCTGACTCTACACTCGCTTCTGTTCCTTTTGGTAATGGCGAAGAGATCTTACGATATCAGAATGGCCAGCTCAAAACTCCAACAGCACAAAACATAAAAATAAAAATAAAAAGACTTGGATAGGAACAAGCAAAAATCGAGTCCACAACCTACTACCTGCACCCTTCCTAAGGCAGGATCCTTTCCACCCAAGGAATCTTTTATTCTTTTTATTATTATTTCATCATACAAGTTCATGATGTCTCCTCGCTGCGCCGCCGTCTAGGTCCCGCTACTCAGCATGTCGATCTCGCTCATGATACCGTCATCAGCCGCCATGGTGCCCATGATCTCCTCCTGGGAGAACCCGACCCAGTACGAGGGGTTGCTCTGGCGCGCCTTCTTCTCGTGATATATCTCCTGCGCGACCCCCTTCACCTGCGCCGAGGCATTGGCCGCGGCCTTCCAGACGCTGCTGAGCTTGTTCAGGGCCCCGATGTTCAGTCGGATCTGCTGCCGTAGGTCGTCCTCGTCGTGGACGTAGTAGAGGGCCCATTTGCTCAGGTGGACGATGGAGGACAACGTCAGGACGCACGTGAAGAAGTGCGTGTGGCTCGTGATCGGCACGTTGTACGTCACCATCTTGCTTATCTCGCAGGCGGCCGTGATGATGTGCTTGGTGTGGATGTTGAAGTTGTCGCCGCTCTGGACCGCGTTATGGGGCGCGCAAGCAGTCACGTCCCGGGCTGGTGACGAGTCTAGTTGCGAGAGGGGTTGGTGCAGGATGATAGAGCATCTAGCCGGATGTTTTTAGCCTAACTTCCAGAGCGAAGGTTTGGTAAGAGATGCTTACGCGTGGTTGATCATGTGTGCCTGAAACATCATCTCGTCCAACTGGCAGTTCTTGTTCAAGCTATGCCGTTTCGACTCGGGAAGATGCATTCTCCAGTTAGACAAAAGCGACTGGATTCGGTCGACGTTCTTGTCGTCGGGGAAGGGGTTCGGAGGCAGTCGCATCATGCGTCCCAGGTTTCTAATCGACGCGACACGGTAGGCAAAGGAAGAGAACTCTCGCTCTTCTCCCGAGAACACCTGGTCGTCGAAGTCTTCCAAGTACATGGGACGGGGGATTTGCTATCAACGCAGATTAGCCGGAATGTAAGGGGTTTTTCTTTCTTTCTTTCTTTCTCTCTCTGGGAGAAGTCTTACCCCTGAAGCATACTCGTGTTCTTCACACGGGAGCCCGACGTCGGCGACAATATCAAACAGCAGGAAGCTTGTCTGCCGGTGCACGCCGGCTATCATCCCATCAACTACGAATAAATCCCACCACGTCCGTCGCCAGCTCTCCTCCAACCTGGGATTTCCGCCTCCGTGCATCGTCGCATACGCCCGAGTGTAGAGTTGGATCTCGATGGCAATCCTCTCGGCGCTCAACAGGATTTCTTTCGCCTTTTCCTGTTGGCGGCTTCCGTCGAGTCCTATGAGAAGAATGACCATGGCCTGAACCAGGAAGCCGTCCTTGGCGACGTCGGGAGCATGAACGAGTCGCATGGCTTCTTCGAAAAACGTGGCACGGGAAGGGCCGACATCGATATACAGTGAGCCGACCCATCTGATCGCCGCCATGAGGTGCTCAAGATTCCTCTCCTTCGCCATCTTCAGCAGATGGGGTTTATGCAGCACCGCCGGGTGTCCGGGGAAGAAATGGTGATAGAAAGAATCTATGCAGCGTTCCGGGACCGTCTGCTGCGGTCGCGGGTTCGCCTCGACTACCGCTCCGGTCATCCCGTTCAGGTAGGGGTTTCTATACATCTGAAGGGGACCTAAGCTTGGTGTCGCGGTATAGGACGAAGTCGGAGTGTCCGGGATGGTCATGGTTTGATTAAAACCCGGCAGAATAGGGGCAGCAGACGTGGGCGCGACGGCGCCCAGCAGCATCGGGCAGCTTTCCCCTCTTGCCTCGATCGGGGAGTCTGAAGCATGTCGCTTGTTTGGATTTGCCGCTGTGTTTCGCCGTGGGCCCTTGTATCCGCGACGAGAAGCTACGTAGACACATTCCGAGTTACTTGTCTTGCATCGCCCACATGGGTTTAATCCATCGCATTTCAGATGTTTAGCCCGCTTATCTCGGGCAGTTTCTCAGGTCAGCGTTATAGCTCTGTTTCTATTTTTAAGTAACGAGTGATGTAGATATTGAAATAAAGAACACTCTTTTTTTTTAACTTACACAAGCTAGACAAGCTGCCGGCACGGTCGGTTGAGGCGCTCTCGGGTCGACAGTCCCATTGATTGACGCGGGAGCAGCTTCGGGTGCGTAAGACTCCATGGCGATTTGAGGTTATCGTCTTCGTCTTCGTAAAGGGCTTCCTAGGCGGAATGGTGGGAAATACGATGCCAGCGACTTGAGTCTTGGCTTTTATGATACGGCGATACGGGGATCTAGAAACGAGTATGGCGAGACTAATGGGGACTAGCGACAGCGTCGACGTAAACTGTATGTAGGTATTACCTAGCTCCAGCAAGAAGACCGCACAGACTCCTTTTTTTGGTTCGTGTCGATGGTGAGCGAAGACCACAGCAGATGATCTTGCTTAACCGAGATGCTGGGATCAAACTGGTACTCGAGATCGAGAAGAGTCCGACTATCTAGGTATGATGTGCGTGTCTTAGATGTGCCCGGGTTTCGCTGTAAGTTGAACCGTGGACGGGGAGAAGGGGTACCAGTACCAAGGCCAGGCCCAGCCTCGAGTGACTATCTTCGAGCAACCTGGGGGTCCGGTTTGGAGGAAGAAAGCTTCACTACATACATACAATGTATCGATCTTGGGAGATCCCGTCCTGAAAGCGGAGCTCAGAGGACGGAGATGATCGGATCCGATCGCGACTTGGCAGCAAAGATCCGCATGGGATCCTTCACTGGATGACAAGGTTCAATGACTAGTTGACCAGTTGATCGAGGTGACGACAGAAACACTCTCACGGAGGAAAGGAAGAAAAATTTGTTGATGGGAAATGGGAAGCCCCCCCCTTTTCGACGAATCGTCTTGCAGCACTCGCTGATGAGCAATGATCGCGGTGAGGGGTTACTGCTGCTCAAGTTGGCAGCCAGCCAGCCCGTTGGGCTTTAGCCATTGTGCTACCTCTGCAGGGACTTGAAGGTCGATGGCCTTGTAAATGATAAATCACGAAATGTCTTGATCCCTGCCTGTCAGTCCTAGACGTTGCTGGAGCCGGGTTTCAATGGGTGGGAAGCGAATGGGCCGCTTCCGGAATCCAATGCCGAGATGCTAGTCTGGCTGCTCTGAGTGGTTCACGTTATCTGTATAATTACACCATCCAGATCAAGATCAGACCTGCGTCGGGACCAGATTGGTACCTATTTTTCAGCCACACATGGGTGAGTTTTCGTAATGATGGACAGGTTAGGTAGGTATGGCGAGCCCGGAGAGACATTATTGAGGCGCACGGAAGCCCGGAGAGGGGGTTGTATCATATATTGATTCGATCCTTTTCAATACCAAGAACTAAGATCATTGATTGTGTATTGGACTTTATATATTGGATGACTGATTAGGTACTACGGCGGGCTTTGGGCAGCTGAAGACTCGACAACGATGCAGGTGATTTCTAGTTCAATGTTACTACCAGACATACCTTGACTTAACTAATCCGTCTCAAGCTTGATTGACCAGACACCAGACTATGTAACTACAACTAACTAACTACCTAAGTAGATACACTCGTTACCAAGCCTGGAGCTAAGTAAACTGACCTAGCTTAAAACGCCGGTTTCCTCACCTAGGTCTCTATTTGATGTATTTGATGTGCTTTATAGTGGATCGTGGGGGAGGGAAAGGGACTTATGTATTGCTGTTGGTTGCGCCAGACCTGGGTAAGGCAAATTACCAAAACCAGGGGACTTATCAGCCCTTGCTTCAACTACTAACATCAATCTTCCAACGGCAAAGTCGATCTTTTAGTTCCCGCTAAGGCCTCCTATACCGATGTCCAATGACAGGTTACGCGGCACGATACCGAGCGTCAACATTACTACCACCAGCATCGTACCGCATTCAAGTGTCTCGCTCTTCATGTTGTCCAATTAATCTCTATGGCGTATTTCCCCGAATCAAAATTGTATAACGTCGCACGTTCTATGTAGGCTACTCTTAAATCTGACGCCTACATCAAATCTTCAATCAGCCTCTCTCAAGCTGTATGCCGACCCCATTTCTAATTATATTAGTTAGGTACACTTGAAGAGGGAGGGATAAGGAGCGCTAACAACGCACAGCCAATAGACCCGCAGAGTTGAGAAAGGAATTTGAACATCCTTATGGGAGCCCCAGGCTTGGCGGCATGTTAAGGGGCTGAAAGCTATGTAGGTACTCTTACACTAGGGACTCAGTATATCATCGTTCTTAGGTATATTGATTGATGTCATATCATACGCTACTATGTAGATACGAAAGCGTTGAGACTCTCACTAGGTACCTAATCTAGTCTAACCTATAGGTAGACAATTGGGAAAACCTTGGCATATTGATGGATAGGAACTTAGTGGTCACATGTGGATAATACATTTTCAAAGATCTACATACATGTTTCTGTAGGGATGCAAGATTGATTACACCCAGACCACCAGACTTCACCATAGCACGATACCAGACCTGCCTAGTTTCTGTCAATATTACTAACACTTTAATTGCTCCTATCTTTAGCTCAAGTAGAAACTATAGTTTCCGTGTTCAATTAATTAATATTATGGCTATCAGCCATGATCAATATCATGAATTATGATTTGTAAGTCTTAGGTACCTAAGTTGAGCAAAAAAAAAGCAACGGCACGTTCAAGGGGTAAACCAAGTGGTACTGTGTGAGCTTCAATCCATTTTCTGATATTCAAGAAACCTAAGCAGGCGTCATACTACATACTATGTAATGCCCAATTCGAAGGAGAGCGATGCCTCCGTACATATGGTGGTGGCTTAAACATCATGTAAGTCTTAGGTTCCTATTAATGCATTGTCAGGGCCTGGTACCATGTTGCCTAGATTAGCCTATTCGTACCGCGTAGTTGCGAGACATTGATAAGTGCTGGATAAACCACCCCGCGGGGACGAAGCACCCATCCGTCAGGCCTCTTGAAGACTCGCGTCGAAGAAGAATCTCATTCTCAAGAGTTAGCGTTAACCCCTGATTTACGTATCTATAGTACGCCAATCGCTGCCTTTCCTTGTGATTAGCTTCCGGGATCGTACTTGAGCGACCTATCACATTCCTACCACGTGCGTAATTCTGCATCTCGTCTCTGCAGAGTATATCATGTCCAAGATTTCAATAGTTTTTTTTGTTTTTTTTTAACTAATTTGTAGCATTTAACTGTTTCTTAATGAATAGGTATCGTGTGGATTTTACGGATACAGGTTCCGTGCTGCTAGTGAGCATTTATATATCCCAATAACTCAGGAACTCAGATCATTTATGCAGAATATACCTAAGTTGAAGTGAATTCATGAGAACAGTTATAATCAGGTACCAAGCAAGACTGGATTTGTGAGAAACTTATGCTATGGCTTCTACGGAGATAGTATTTTATCCTTCATGCTACCTACCTAGAACATCAGGTATTAATATCTAGTCTATCATCGAACCTATACATGTTTCTGTGTAGTTGTCAAGTGTCATGGGCTGAAATCTAGCTACCCAGGGGTAATGGCACTACAGGACGAAGTCCCACTGTAAAATAACTATAAAGGAGTCGAGAGCGCCCCGAACTCGTGGGGGAAGGCTCTCTAGCGATTATTCCCAAATAATAACCACTGGCTTCCCATATTCCTCACTACGTTGTGCACCCTTTTTACTCGACATCAAGTGAGTAAGAAGATTCACAACAGGGTGAAAGTGATAGAAGATAGCAGTCGGTAATTATTCGACTGAAAAGAGCTCTATAGTGCTCTCCTTCGAAGTCTCGGGGCGCTCTCAACTTCTTTATAGCTTGGGCGTATGCGTCATAGTGCTGCGTCCCCCGAGTAATCTATTTCTCGCTCATGACAGTAACATTTATCGACCGAAGCACAAGATGTATACATACATAATCACGAAACGTAAAACATAAGAGATGTTAAGAGCGATGTACTAGATCATGTGGTACATGGATGTACGTACTTCCCAGGAGAACCAAGGGAGTGCTGTAGGTATAAGTGCCGGTATCGCAAGGAGTTGTAGTTCTACTCTTCCACGCAACAACATCGTGATTACCTAACCTAGGTAAGATCTTGCTGGGGCCCCCGCGACAGTGGATAATTTCTGAGAGATTTTGCCTGACATCCCTTCGTTGGATATATATAGTGTGCCAATAAAAACAGGCACCGACTTCTATAGGTCTAGGTCTTTGACCGACACACCACATATTATATAGTAGTCGTACATCTCCGGATAAAGTACGCCATTCGGAACCACTAATTTGGGTCTTACAAAGCTAGAAAACTTCTAGAATTGTGTGTATCGTGTTTAAAATGCTGCGCGTTCCAGGATAAAGTCACGGCAAATTCGCCTATGTAACACTCTCTTCCGAATGCTTGACCGGGGTCGTGTATAAATAGCCCGGTATCTATGTGTTTAACTAAGGTATGACAACTAAAGTATACGCCTTGACCTACTGTTCACATAGATATTCCACAGAGGGAAACTAACATGATATCATCAAGGTGAAATGCCAAAGACTTGTTGAATCACATTACATCTATTAAGTATACGCTTTGTTGTAACTCGACACGACGCAGGGAAATGATAATTATGTCAACCGCTGGGGAGTTATGGTCTAATAAATATGTACTATCTGATATACTTCGTCGTATCGTATGGCAAGTCAGTGATACTGGTTTATTGGGTTGTGTATCCTAATCTACTATATTTTCAGTGTCTGATTCTATTAAAGAGTGCGTAAGACGTCGATATTATTATCATGTAGTTCAAATGATCAATGATTTGGGTTAGAGGTTTGTAAAATCGTAGTACCTAGGGATTCCTTCAGAGTAATCAGAGTTGACTCTACCGTTGCCTTGAGGCCTGACTCCACGTCTAACTCTGTTATCATTGGAAGTAGATAATGAATAGGAGTCAACATGGAGTCACCCCCTACAGTCAAACGCTCACCCCCCACCTTCACCCAAAGCCTGAGATCGGACAGAGTAGATCACAAAGTATCGTGGTATTGCAGGGATGGCGTACATGAAGCCGTAGAACTTGAACAGCTTACCAGAAAATGCGTGCCATGTGGATTTCAATAATCTCCCATGTTATATGACCAGGTCTGTATCCTTATCAACAGAGTGACTGGGTTAGGAGTTCTGATTTGACATGGACAGTCTAGACAGAGTCACTGGACAGCCATATATGCAGGACCAATTGATGTAACTTAACTTGATTGCAGCAAGTAGTTGCATAAAGATTTTAAGCTTCATCTTTGCCGACAGGATGAACACGTTGTTACTTGCATTCAAAGGTATGTATATCCCCTTTGCCACTCGCACTACGTGGGACTTCTTGGAGACTGCTTATGTATGTCCTGTGGTTGGATTAGAGCTACAATCCCAGCATGCCGCCAAGTCCGTGGTGAGTCTGATAGACATACCGTTACATCTCGGTGTGTTCGACCTCATTGACATGTCTGGAACGTTCGTTCGGCGTCATCAAATATAATCATCAGATCCAACCCGTCTTATCCGACTCGTCACCGACATATTTCCGCAGTGGGATCTACCGACACTCTGGGTGGCGAAAAAAGATGTCTAAGATAGGAGTTCGGGTGGCAAGTTTTAGAGAAAAAAAAGAATATAATAATTAAGCCCCCGATTCTTATCAACTCTGGACAATTTAAGTCTCGAGTGTATAATGTGACTGATCAGTGTGCTAGAAGGTACTATTCACGACTATGTAGGATAAGCTGACGTAGTGAGCGAGTCAGTCACCGTTTTCGGGACTGCTCATCATCTCTTTTTGGAATGCTGAATATCTGGAGGAAATCTTCGGGACTAAAAGGAAAGGGTTTGGGTTAGCGAGTGGCACGCCACCTTGATGCCTACACCATCTCTGACTAGCTACCCAGTTAGTGCTTTTCGGGAAGAGACACGACGATCAGGGACTTTCCCATTATCACCTATCATTTGTTTTCGTGGAATTTCCACATACATAAGGCTGGTTGGTCCCCTCGACTTATCTGCCTGTCTATCTTCAAGCTACCTACTCAGTTACGTTCGCCATCTCCTCCATTGATATTTCAAAATGGTCACGGCCTGGGAAATAATACGACCTATATCTAATAGTCCTATTACTGCGGCTTATAACACCTACCTATCGTGCAGTGATAGGCTGCTAGCCTTGCATTAAGAAGGGTCTAGGTTAGGTTAGAGAAAAGGACCCGTTGGGACCCCCCCATTCCTCCTCCTCTCGGTTTCTTAAACATGGAATCTGATCCATTGAATAAGCCAAGGCAACCTATCAGGCGCGATTACACATGCCTCGTAAACTGTAGCCATGGCACGGGTAGCTGTGGATGGTAACCTTGAGTAATCATCAGACTTGAAGAAACGGGGTAATACCCTTGTCCCGGACAAGAGTACTGCAGCGGCTCTTAGTTCCAATGCAATGAGTAATTCTGGGGGCATGCTTGCGGCGTTGCACTACAGCTGTTAGAGCAACTGAGTCGCGGAATCATTTTCCCAATTGACAGTAGGATACGATAGATAGGGGGGCTGTCTGACAAAGCATTCACGGTAGCCTCCTATTGTGGCGTTGTCTGATTGCCTGGCTTACTTGACTGTGCTTTTCTTTTTTCCTTCTTTTTTTTTTCTCTTTCCTTTCTCCCCCCCTTTTTTCCATAGGTAGGTACCTAGGATTTAGTTTGGCCGAAGACCGGAATCA
The DNA here is from genome assembly GCA_018398605.1 of Biscogniauxia mediterranea. Taxonomy (NCBI): domain Eukaryota; kingdom Fungi; phylum Ascomycota; class Sordariomycetes; order Xylariales; family Xylariaceae; genus Biscogniauxia; species Biscogniauxia mediterranea. Next base: position 4,952,548 of record JAGXTR010000003.1, read on the forward strand.
GGGCGCATTCTTCGAGAGTGACTGAACCAGTCCCTAGCTTGTGCATGTCTGCACTTCAAGTAACTTATAGGAACTGCATTTACGCTTCCCGTAAATACGGACCAATACATGGACAAGAAACACTGCCGTTGGTAACACTATAGAGAATATCGCAATGCTGGAGGGGGGCCTGGTCCAAGGCTGGATCCCCCCTCTTCCCCCCCTGCCCCTTTTTAGTTGACTTGAATTGGCGGATCAACCGATCAACCTTCCTGACTCATGTGTGCATATATCCCCAGCTGACAAAATGCCACGCAAGATATCGCAACATCTGCACATATGACCCAGCCCCGTCTATAGGAAACACAATTTATAGGACGACCGGACCAACCGATCGTACCGACGGCTTGTTTGTGGGGGCCAAACCAGAACTTCAACCTCAGATGCTCGGTCTACATTACTCTAACATGCGAGTAAGCAAGGCGTTCTACAGACTCATGCCCCCCCTTCTCCTTTTCGTCTGTTGCAGTTACGTGTTACTTGTGTAGAGCCCAACTCTTATTGTCCAACATGGCAATGGATTGTGTTCGTGACACGGTTCACTTTTATATGCAGTGGAAATCGGCAGCTCTGCAAGTATTGTCTGCAGTTTGCTTTTACATACTAGTTTAATATGGCCAGCCCGTATTCTCATCGGTCGGTGGCGTATAGATAGGCAATTAGTTACATAGTGGTACAAGTTGGCTGGGAATGGAGAATCGACACAGACCATAGAATCCCAGAGAGTCCTTTCGTGGCCGAGGACCCTGAATTCGAGATCCTCCCCGCCGTCGATCATCCTCCACCGTCCCACTTAGGGACCCCAAGTCCTAAGTTAGACTGTTAGTCTCCCCAACGAAGGCACCGTTTTTCTGTAGATTGACAGGCCGATTTCCACTAACTTAGCAGATTAGTGTAGTCCCTGGACGTTTTTTTACACATGTCTGTGCAGCAACACACGGCTCACGTACATACCGAAGCCGGTAGTGTGGTGAGCTGTCTCGTCTCGTCTACACCATTGCGTGCAGTCTGACAACGAGAGGGATGCCTGTTACGATGATCCCTGCTTTGCGCTTGGTCCAGGGGTGACCTATGCTCATATTACGGCAAATCGCGAGTTGTGCCTCGTTCCTCATACAGGGGGTCCTGGCCCAATCATGGTGATAGAGACGTTTGGCGGCTCAGCACTACATACTTACTTACTAGGTATGCCGAGATGCTTATATGGGACCACCCTGCTCTAGGTATTGTCGGTGTATGGAATGCTTTTTGCTTCCATTATTCCATTTCCGTTCCCTCTCTTATATTGTCCATTAACCCCACGGCCTTGTGAGCCTTCCGGGAGTGGTCCGCGTTTTCAGATCTCCGTTGTCTCTCCTTTACCATTCACTACACACACGACCCACTGGCGTTTGGTTTCATTCCATATTTCTAATTCACCATCTCATCTCTAGTAGCAAATTCTTTTCATATATAAATTGTAAGTCCCCAAAGACTACTTATCTAACCTACTGGCTTCCTTCCTGGCCATCTCCCTCTCAAGATACTTAGGCAAGGCAACATCCAGTTGCGCACCTAGAAGTGGTCTCAACCTGAGCGCATAACTAATTCGTCGACGAGAAAATAGTTCTGCGAGTTTCCTTGGTCTGAATCTAGGCGCTGTATATGGTTATATCACAGCGCACAATGACGATGTCGTCGTATTCAATAATGGCTCCGCCCCGTGTCCAACGAGACCTCGGCAGATTTGGGTACAGCTCCTCGAGCGACTCGGATGAGCCACCACGGAAGGCCAAAGCCAACACTACCACCAACCAAACCCAAAAGAAGAAGAAAAAGCGGAAGCCTCCGCCACAGCAAAGTATCAATAAAATCTGGAGACATTTCTCGTCCAAGCAGTTCAACAAGGCGCTTTCGATTCTGCCCTTCGACCCAGTACCGCTGCCGACGATACCAGAACGCCCCAACGAGCTTCTCAACGCAGGGTACGAGCGTGCTAGAGAAGAATGCTCTCGCAAAGTTAAGAAAATCATACAAGAATGTCGGAGGGTCAACACACGCTATAGGGACCCCGGTTTCGACTTGGTACGTTTATGACTTTTTCCAAGGCATGTTATTTAAGCGCGTACTAAACCATGGTGGCTAATGTTTACATAAAAACAGGATTGGGACCTGAAGATGGGCAAAGGTAATTGCCTTAACTACCTAGGTTCCAACATATTCGATATGTCTAGTATCTATTCCAGCACAAGCACCTCTGTCCCGAAAGCTGTGAAGCGAGTACATGAAATTTTCGAGAAGCCCACTTTCATGAAAGACATAAGTGGTGCAGATGTCAAGCAGGGAGCTTTGGGAAACTGCTGGTTCATTGCGAGTTTGAGCGCATTGGCAAACGTCGAGGACGGTATTAAGCGATGTTGTGTCGAATACGATACAAGTAAGTTCTCACACCAAAGATGACCTATATTCAAAACTGTATGCTTACAAGTCATTGTAGAAATCGGCATCTATGGTTTTGTCTTCTACCGCGATGGCGAATGGATTTACTCCATCATCGATGATAAGTTGTGCCTGACTTCGCCATGTTGGGACTCACCGAGTATGCAGCGAGACCTGCTCACTCAGATTGACCGCGAGAACCCTGAAAAGGTTTATCGTAAGACGTACCAGACTGGGTCAAAGGCTTTGTTCTTTGGTCAATGCAAAGACCAGCATGAGACCTGGGTTGCGCTGATTGAGAAGGCATATGCCAAAGCTCACGGCGATTATGCTTCTTTGATCGGCGGTTGGATCGGCGAGGGATTGGAAGATCTCTCTGGCGGTGTCACCACTGAACTCTTGGCTTCCGACATCCTTGATCTAGATGGGTTCTGGGAAAATGAACTTAGCAAGGTCAACGAGGAATTCCTATTCGGCTGTTCTACCGGCCTGCTTGATGGGGGCTATGGCAACCGAAATGGAATTCGCGAAGGCCATGCCTACGTTGTAATGGATGCCAGAACACTCAAGAGTGGCGAGCGACTCGTGAAACTACGGTAGGTTTCCTTGAACAATGACAATCATCTAGAGACTAACAGGCAATAGGAATCCCTGGGGTAAGACCCGCAAGGGAATCTGGGAAGGACCCTGGTCAGACGGCTCTAAGGAGTGGAACAACGATGTCAAGGAAGAGCTTGGACATCAATTCGGGAACGATTCAGTTTTCTGGATAACATACGAAGACCTCCTCGAGAAGTACCTGCACTTCGACCGAACTCGCCTCTTCAGAGACCCCGACTGGAGATGCTGTCAGCGCTGGATTGGCGTCGAGGTTCCTTGGAAGCCACAGTGGAACGAGAAATTTCACTTCACATTAACCAAGGAAACACCCCTCGTTCTTGTTCTGCAACAGCTTGACAACAGATATTACAAAGGCTTGCGTGGACAGTACCATTTCCGTATGCATTTCCGAGTTCACGAACAAGGACGACCGAATAGCGAGGATTATATCGTTAGATCACACGGTAATTACCTTATGGACCGATCGGTCTCTATCGAGCTGCCATGCATGGAGGCTGGAAATTACTCAGTCTTTATCAGCGTTGTCGCTGTGCGTAATAGCGAACTTCCCTCGGTTGAAGATGTGGTCAAGCATGAATGCCGCAAGCGAGAAGAGAATGAAAAGCTCGCTCAGGTTGGCTATGCTTATGATCTGGCACATAGCAAGGGTGTTGCACACCTCGAACAAGTCGCCAAACTCCGCAAGAAGTCTGACCAGAAGAAAGCGAGCACATCCCGCATGCAAGAGCGCCGTAAGATGTGGGAGAAGCAGCATTTGAAACGCGATATTACCAAGAAGCAGACGAAGAAGAACCATGCGAAACGCGACAAACGCCGAGCGGCAGAAGACGCCAAGAGAAAAGCAGAAGAGGAGGCTGAGGCAGAGAAGAAGAAAGCCGAGGAGGCTGAGCGTAAGAAGAAGGAAGAGGAGAAACCAAAAGACGCAGCGGTTCAGACGGACAAGATCGAGCCCGGAGAAGACAAGGGCAGCCAAACCGAAGCTCACGCTCCAGCTCCTGCTGAAGCCAATACAAGCGAGACGCCAAAGGAGGCACCGAAGAGTGAAACGGCAGAAGTTGCTAAAGATGACAAGAAGTCTGATGAGAATACTACTGATTCACCTACACCCAAGGCTGAGAAGGAAAGCGATCAAAAGAAGGCCCCAGCCCCTCCAACTTATTCGTCTGACTGCGACTCGTCTGATAGTCCAGTCGAAGATTGGGAGCTGCTGTACTCCTCAGACGACATGTCCAAGAAGCCGAGATTGGCAACCCCAACTCCTCCACCTGCTACTAATGATAACACGGTGGAGACTGACGGGGAATCCAACCTCCCGGACCCTTGGAATGCTGTCTGCATTGTAGGATTCCGTGTTTACTCAAAGGATGAGGACATGGACCTCTGTGTCGTCATTGAGGGCGGCGAGCTTGCCGAGGGAGGCATGGGCGAGAAGGGCGGTGCCGATATTGACAACGCCCAGATGAACGCTGCAGGTGACCGGGAGAAGAATAAGGACGGCGAGAAAGTCATGGACGAAGTTGAGATCATCGACGGTAATGCCGTGGTAAAGCAGAAGATCGTCGTAGACAAGAATGACGATGATAAGGCAGTAAATGAGGAAGATGATGGCAACGCTGCCGATACGGAGGCGGGTGAAGACGATGAGCCCAATGTTGACGACAAGGACAACGATACCGGAGACGCGGCCAAGTCTGACACCTCCGACTCTACGGATTCTACACCAATCGCTACTCCCGACTCGGAATCGGGTCAGGACTGTAACCCACAAACTACTCCTGAGGAGACACCAGACTCGTCTGCGAAAAACTCATCTTAACGTCAACCCCCTTTTCTCCCCACTCATGACATGACATGACATGCTAATTTCCCTTATGTTGCATATTATTAGCAGGAGTTCGGATACCATTTCAGGACTTTGCTACTATACGTTTGCATGTCATTTTCGTTACTAGGCCATGACGTTCTTTTTATTTTTCGATCAGCAGCAGGAATGCCGGGGCGTTGTTTGTTTGTTTGTCAAGAACGTTGAGAAAGCGCTGCGAGACTGCGAAAGATTTGTTTCTGTGTTTTCGTGCTTGGTCGAGTGCCATAGAGTGAGAGTTTTTCATATCATACACGACTGCCTAGATGTTAGACTTCTTATGTGGTATCATGATAATGACAAGACGAGACTCCTATCTATATGCATGCACTTCGAATTAAGTGACGGCTTAAGTGGCCCGAAACGTGTCGTGTGATTGAATGTCCAATTTACTTAAGTGGCATGCCTGTGAAGTTGAGGTCATCCTCATTTGCCTACCATTCCATGTTATCCACGGTGACTTAATGAGATGCGGGCTCTTCATCATGAAAAGCGCCTTCACCATCGTCTGACTGTATTCTCTCAGCGCGTCGCCTCTCCATCCTCCGTCTCCAGGGTTTGTATACAAGTACGGAGCCCACGCCGACGACCAGGAAGAGACCGCATATGCTTCCTCCGATGATCTCAAAATTGTCGCTTATGATGCTAAGTCCATCCCAAAAGCCCCCCTCCGGTTGTGCTACGTTCTGAACGAGCGAGAGGACTTGAACGATGCCTATGAAAGCTGACACCACCACCGTGATGCCTGTGAGGACAATTGAGTAGTAGAGAATTGCTATTGTGTCCCGAGCGAACGCCTTGGACGTGTATAGTGCCATCATGAGCGCGCCGTCCGTGGTATCCAAGAGACACATTCCAGCTAGTTAGGAGATGGTGTTAGCAAGAGTACAAAATCCGCGTGTTTTTTTTTCTTTCCCGGTAAAAAAAAAAAACAACTGCTGAGGAGGGGCCATTGGGATATCCCATACCAGTAAACAACAAGGGGAATATCAGAATGATCCAGAGACTCGTCCCCTGCGCCCCCTGAAGACTCGCAATCCCCAGGATCGCAATCTCCGAACTGGTGTCGAACCCGAGCCCGAACAGGACCCCGAGAGGATACATCTTCCACGGGCGGTCCACGATGCGGAACAGCTTCCGGAACACGTTAGCCATGAACCCGGCGCCCTCCAGCTGCAGGTTTCTCTCGGCGGCGTGCTCGTCCTCCTCGCCACCCCCATCCTCCTCCTCCTCCTCCGGGCGATGCGGATCCGGCTCGCGCAAGACCTCGCGCAGCCGCCGCACGAGGCGGTACAGCACCAACCGTTGCCGAGGCACAGCAGGATGAGGAAGGCGGCGCTGACGCTGGTGCCCACGATGCCGCCGACGTGCTGGAAGTTGTCGAAGCGGTCGCGCAGGGCGCCCGACGTGGCGGCCACGACGACGCACGTGGCGACGACGATGGTGGAGTGGCCGAGGCTGAAGAAGGTGCCGACGGCGACGGGGCGCTGGCCCGCCGCGACGAGCCGCCGCGTCATCAGGTCGATGGCGCTGATGTGGTCGGCGTCCAGCGCGTGCCGCAGGCCCAGCGTGTACGCGAGCACCGCCGAGCTGGCCAGCGACGCGGCGCGGTAGTGCAGCACGATGCCCACGACGGCCCAGACGGCGAGGTTGACGAGGACCAGGAGCGCGATGATGTTGAGTACCGGCCGCGGGAGAGACTTGAGCCTAGAGGGTAGGGGCAGAGCCCCGCAGAGGGGGGAGGGCATTCGGGGCATGTCTGAGAAAAGGGGACGACTGAAGGGGGGGGGGGAGATGATGCTGGCTGATATATCAGTTATGAGCAGGTACCTATGATGGCCTCCCCTTTTTTTCTTCTTCTAATATATAGGATGTTTCTTGAGGAATTAAATTTTTAAAATTCATTAAACCAGGAAGTGAAATTGGTTTCTTTCTACCAATTTGTCAAGTTTAATATTATGTGATATGTTTAGAGGTGAACTTTTTTTTTTTGAAAAGGGGTATAAGTGATACTTACCGACTCTGCTCGAGTTATTCTCATATAAATTGAAGTATGGCTAATGTCCTTAACCCTCACCGTTACTTCTTCGCCTACAAGTGAAGAGGAATTTGGCGTAGAATGTAATATGTGCTGTGTTAGTGAGAAGCCCCTCATCCTCTCTCTGTGATCTCCCATCGAATATTTTCTTGAATGCATCCAAGTCTAGCTTCCCCGCTCTTATCCTCAGAGACTAAGTGATACATTGATAGTCCAGATCTAAAAGTGACTAATTTATATGATCTACCTACCTACCCGACCTAGATAAGACTTGTATTTTGCTTCATTGTGATTCGATCAATATTGATCTGCACTTGTATCTTATCGGTGCCCCTTCTGACTTTAGTATACATATGTACACATATCAACTAGTATTGACCCAACATATCCCTCTGTGGGATGTAAGCACTAGGAGAATTTGTGCATTGTGAGAGTTGATATATGATCAGTATTTTTATACTAATACTAGAACTCTAGGTTATTGAACTAGGTATGTAGGCAGACTATGTATGTATTTATATGCATCAAGCCAAACAGGGAGGTTGGGAAAGGAAAGCACCCGTTATGTAAGAGCAGAGAGCATAGAAGATAATATGGTAATTGAGGCGAAGCGAACTCGATCGACTTGGAGCAAGACAACAAGGGGTAATATATTCAATCCAAACGAATGAATAAGATAATCAAAGATAAACCCCATTTATTATAAGACAGACTTTTAGCAACCTCATAATCAATGTCATCTATGTTAACGACAACCGAGAAAATTGAGAATCGTGGCAACGTGGCAATGTATCAGAAGTCTGGTATGTAAATGCGCAAACCTTACCACGAAAAGCCTCATGATAGCACCAATGGCAGCACCAGTATACGGGGACCAAATCCATTGACAATATCAAGCATTGATTTAATGCTGTCCATGAATGAATTTATTTCAGTTGCAAATCCTTAGGATTCCTCAGCCTATTTCCTCTAATCCGTATCATGCTTATGCAGGAAGCTCGACTGGGCATCTTGACTAGCATTGGACCAAAAGGCCACGAAGTCCTCCTGATTACGGCAATTCAATGCTCGTTTGGTTTTTGGTGCGAGATTTTTTTCTTCATCCATACATGGAATTCCGGTTGTCTGGTCTCGATATCATGGAACTTAGCCCTGCCGTTTGCTATCAGTTTAACTGCGACGATTTGGGCTTATAGTCATGTTATAATACTTAATTATCTTGTGGTGTGAGATCAAAGTCTTGGGAGGCTTCGTCTACCACAAAGGCATTATTCTCCATCTTTACAAGTCCCACCACTTCCTACGACCGTACCTCCTATACATAACGACATAATCAAGCAAATGTAGAGTAGCTAGACGCCGAATCAGGGCTGGCATCAGGCAGATCCTCTGGAGGGTAGTAAGATTGCCCACTACAGAGGATCCGTGTATATGCTCCGATGCTAATGTTACGACCCAGCCTGGGGGGGGGAACATAAAATATAGAATTGGGGTACAATGACTAGTCGGTCATTGGGCGAAACCTTTTGGTTGCTTGGTATAACGGGTTGCCCAAACCTATTTTAACAGCTAAGTAGACCACCCGTTGACAGCCTGCCTACCTAGGTATATCTGTTCTATACAGCCACATTTGTCAGCTTATGCAAGAACAGCAGTATGTACGTACTACCACGATCATTAATTGGTGGCCTTGGTGATGTTCTTAATTTTAATTTGGCACTCGTAAAGGTATCCAATCTCGAGGGTCTTGTCGAGATCGTATTGGACTTAAAAAATGAGCTCAAGATGCAAATGGCTGTGTGATATGGGACAGCGAGAGGGCCGACCCAGTATTGTACCAGAACAACATCTTTGTCTCTTGGAGAGTAATAGGCCCGGTTTCAAATAAGTTATCATATAAAACTCTTGATCAACAACTGGGCCACATTCTATTGGGAGGGACTATGTATATTGCACCCAAGCCGGGCTGAAAAATGAAGCGTACCTACGTTCCTTTGTGCGTCCCAGTTATATCTGCTGGGCATACCTCTACACCAATGGAATATGAGCTCAGGTCCCTATGAGGCCAGTCTCTACCTTTATTCTAGCAGCTAATCAGACTCGGGCAATTACCCCAGATTCACTGGGCCAATGAACGATGAGGTATCATAACTCCTAACTCCTTGCATGTGCCGTTATTTATATCTAGTTTCCACGGTTGAGTGTACGTAGGCATATGTACCATAAATGCCAGGCACGACGTCAGGGGTATGCCGGGTTAAAGGATACCACCAGCTCAGGCTCTACTCATATAACCCAGACCCAGGATTTATCCATCACTAAGCTTCTCGGATGCGTCATTAAAACTCAGCTCGTACCATACTGCCTTCGAAATGTTGATCTTGGCGAGTGTAGTACGTATATTAGCACCCGGGCTTCTCATGGGAAGTTTGGTTCTGGCGGATGCCGTGTCTGATCTTTGGGATCAGGGGAAGTCAGCCCTTAACGCACAACTTTCTAAGTCTACAACTTGCTATCAGGACAAGTTGATCGTTCGACAGGAATAGTTAATATAAAGAACCACTATTTCTGAGTTGTGGTCGTGGGCTAATGCATATAAGGCGTGACCTTGAAGCCGCAGAGAAAAAGGCTTACATCGATGCTGTGCTATGCCTCACTACATATGAAAATGTCCTCCGCTCCGAATGTGGTTATAATGGAAGCCAGCCGGTATGCTCTTACACTGCGAGACTGCCTTGCGTACCCCATTTGCTGATACCATCTCCCTAGTACTGGGACTGGGGGAGGTGGGCAGCGGACCCAGAGACCTCTCCCATTTTCGACGGTAGCGATACTAGTATGAGCGGAAACGGCGAGGGTATAGAGCACGAGTCAGGCGGTTTTATACCAACAGGGAACGGAGGGGGGTGTGTCCAAACAGGACCGTTCAAGAAGTATGCTTGCTTGTGACCGACTGTGAAGTACTTGCTAAAACTGTCTTCCCAGCATGACAGCGAACCTCGGGTAAATCATAGGACTTGCTCTATATGGGGGGGTCTGCTTCCCTACCGATCTTGTAGACCTGTTACTCCGGCGATTACCCCAGCACCACCAGCTAATCCGCAAACCGACGGGTTCGGGTACAACCCCGTTGTCTCAGACGCGACATCTCCAACTATCTCAGCTCGCGCTACACCCGCACCGAGGATATAGTGAGCCTGATTCAGACATCCGAGACAATCGGCGCGTTCCAGAACACAATGCAGTCACTCGGGGCTCGTATGGGGGAAGTCGGAAAATAAAACGTTGATTCGGTTCTATGATGGTTCCCGGTCCCATGATTGATTCTTTATCTAGAATGAATTTGAAAAAAAAAAGCTATAAGATGAACGATTGATATCAATGACGCTGCTTCATGTATCATCCCCAAACACCATATGAATGCATGTTATCCTGATTGACGACCGCCGCGCTTCTCTACTCCTACAACGGGTGCTTGATAAACTCCCTCCTATTTGTGAAAAGCAGCTGGCCTGGATGCTAAGTTGAATAGTCCCCGTGCGTGTGAATCTCAAAAAAACGCCCTCCTTACATGATCGTAAACTCGTCGAACATGGCTAGTTCATGGAATTGGCTCGCTAGGACCTTTACTTCAGCCTCTCTTGGCTTCGTCAGGGCTAAGTCGAGATCGACCATGAAATTAGCCTGCACAGCACCCGCTGCACTGCCATAGCGTGAGCCTATCTCGCGCAGGCTCTTCAGGGCTATGTTCGTCTCGTTCGCAGTCAGGAATCCGTTGCGCAGTGCCATGGCCAGCAAGCCGAGGATGGTCAATTCCACGACGCGAAATCGCCGGTGCATGTCCTGGCACCCGGCTATGCAGAGCATGAAGTAGAAGTAGCACTCCGGATCCTGCATGTCGTTCGACCGGGCGGCATCGTGCAGCATCGCATTGGCCAAGTATATAAATGCGAGGTGCCACGGGGGTGATGCGTTGGGGTGCTCCAAATCTGTGCGGCGCAGGAGAATAAGCCGCTTAAGCTGGTTGACTGACGATGCATATATCTCTCTCGGAGTGGTTATGGCTGATGTAACATGATGTATCTGCATGGGCTCGTGTTCCTTTTCCAGGCGTAGAAAGGGACGAAACAGTTCTATGACGGCGCAGTGGAAGTAAATACTAAGTAAGAAACGACGTATCAGCATATCCAAACCACAATAAGAGTGTCCCCGGCGTAAGATTGGGCTGAAGTGGGTTGGGTAGGTCAGCCGGTAGCCTCACCGTAAGGTTGAAGTCGGGTGCTCGCTGTTATTCTCACGGGCAAGTTCTATTGGGAGTGAAGCAGCCCACTTAAACAACCTCAGATATGTCTGTTCAGCAAAGTTGATCGTTGCTCGTTCAACGGGAACCATGTCACCCCTGTTGAAATATGTCCAAACAATGTCGTGGACAATCAGGGCCAAATGGCACATGGGCTGAAAGACATCGCCTACTTTGGATGATACTAGAGTTTGCAATTGGTGCTGGGCATTCTGTATGTGTTCATGGGTTTCGATATATTGCCCGGGCATAGGGAGGAGTGGAGGAGTTTCTATAACCCCCCTGTCTACATGCAGGGAGTGCATACTTGTTGGTTGTGAGCATCAGCCAAACCCAATCGGTTACGAACATGCAAGTCATGCTACTGTGAGAACTGCTTACCAGACGCACATGAAGATGCCCCATGACGTATGACAGGCAGCACGGAGCCAATCCTGTTGGTGATTCAGCCAGGCCAGGGCCGAGGCGTCTTGGGATTTCACTCCAAAGAGGCCCACTGCGAAAAAAAGAAAAAGAAAAAAGGGGAGTCAGTTCTCGACATACCGTACCGGGATCGATTTTGGCTCGCTCGTAAGACAGGCCCTCGGAAATAACGGCTCATACATACACCAGACGAGCCAGGATAAGCAAAGTGCTACCCCCGAGACACACTTATAAGAAGAGGGAAAATAGAGAACTCTTAAAAGGCTTACTGCGTTGCCCCATCATAACCCCTTCCTCCAAGCAATGCTTCGAGAACTCTTCTCTTCCTCGGAACGCCGCCGCGTTGCTGAGAAGTTGAGCTGCCGCCACCGCTGTCAGCGTATTTGTATGTTTCTCTAGTTGCCACAACTCTTCGGCTTCGATTTCAAAAGCTAGAGCGAGAGAAGCGACTTCGGACTGTAAGCTTGAATGGCATTGCTATAGCTCACCAACCATTAGGCTCACGCTTCCCATTACCGAGGTGCTTAGCACTAGACATAATTTTTGACACTTACGCATACCCAGCTAAGTAGTGAGCTAACGAGCAGACGGGAACAGAAGTGGGAGGTGCCGCTGAGCAACCCATCGAGAAACAAGTCAGCATCAAATAATGGACACCACCGGTAAGTGGTTTCGAGGTAGAAGGATATTAGCGTGGCTGCTAGCTCATTTGAAATGGGAACATTGGTCCATCTGGAGATGACCAAGGCCTCTAAACGACGGTCCAACTGCACTGAGGGACCATGAGACTTGGCCTTGGAAATAGTTCGCATGGGGTTGCTAGGCTCCGGGCCTGGTGTCGCTTGGCTATCGGGAGTGCTGCCGCTAAATCCGCCTGCGGACGATGTAGGAGTAGGAGTGTCCCCGGCGCTGAGTTCCACATGCTGCCTCGTACTGTCTACGCGTATTAGCTACGAGTTCACCTCTATTACCATATGCACCTGGGGAAAGAGATTTCGCACGACCTTGAATCTGTCTCCCCATGGCCTAGAGCGGGTGGCTTGAGCATGTCTGCTAGATTGATGAATGAGACTTCGACTGGGACGAGGGTTGGGTAAACGGCTGGGCAGCGCATCATGAGCTCAAATTCGGCCTTGTCTCGTATTGAAGGCCGTAGGCTTTCTATCAGCTGTCGGTTGGACACTTTGGCAAATATTGGAGGATCATTTTCGAGTTCCTGTTTGACCACCGCTAGAATTTCCGCAATATGATCTGCCCCCTCAGCCATAGGTCTTATAGATTTGAGCCGCCGCAAGATGTCTAGGGCGGTAGCATCAGGCACAGTCCTTAACAACTCGTACAACTCTAGCATGTCGTCCGACGTTTTTCGAAGGGTCTCGACCTCCCGTTTCAGAGCCCTAAACGGCGTCTCATCACTAGAAGCGGTAACATAATTACACTCCAGCCCACCACGCAGACACGCGGTGCAAGTTGGCCTTTTCCCATCGCACTGGAGCGGCTGTGAGAACAAGATAACTAAGGAACGGTTGGATTTTGACATACGCGGGTTTTCTTGAGCCTGCAGCTATTGCACGCCGCCTTAGAAACGACCCGCCTTTTTAAGGGAGGCCCAGTACTCTGCGGCACAGCTGAGGACGACGATGCCTCTGGCTGTGCTTGACCAGAGCCAGATGGCTGCGTAGGAGCAGGAAGCAGGCGCTTATAACCCTCGGACATCAGAATTTCTTGAGTGTTGAAATATGGATAGGCATCATGTTCATCCAACTCCCAACATAGTTAGTCACTTTTGATACACTTGAGCCCCAAGACCACGAACTAAAGATTACGAAATTCGGGAACCAAGCATTTTGGGGGGGCGGGCTGTCAACGCTTCCAATAAAAGACTCCGGAGTGCGCTCCGTGAGATTCACACGATGATTGGGCGACTCTGCCGAACCGCCAGAAGGTACCTATCTAATTATGCGTATTTACAAGCGACTAGGGTAATGATCTGCCAAGGTGCTAGGCTTTAGAGTAGTAGAACTAGGTAAAGCCGATTACTATAGCCGTCCCTAGCTTTATGTACTTACATGACATATAAAGCGGTGACGAACACTGCGTAAAAAGTACCTACTTTGCTGTCTTGGGTCGCTAATCTAGCAGCAAGTATGTAATGCATACCCGTGCCATGCCCCCAAGCCCTCTTGCTGGTGAGACAATACTAATGCACCGTGATGGCCTTTTTAACTTATACGTGCTCGGACTGTTGAAAATGGTGATATACGGAGCCGCAAGACTTTACTGCTGGCTTTCCCCCCCCCCTTTCCCTTTGGGACCCCTTGTTGAGACCTGTCGGGAGTGCCACGTTAGCATAATAAGACCTGGCTAGGGGACGGGGTGACCAAGTATCCCGTACCAGATCCAAAGATCAGGGCTGAGATTACCGACCTTTTGGGGGCCGAATTGCACAAGCCCTGGGGAGAAAAACTTGACACGATACAATTGGCCCGGAGGCATGCCCGGAGTTGATAATTTCGTTCTAGGGGGTGGACCTAACTGTGTCTCCAGTTGTGCCTATGCAATCCCCGATTCGGGTTATGTTAGGTTAGGTTAGGCTAGGTAAGGTCTATTGATGTAGTTAGGTATTCGAAAACCCATAGGACGTATGTTGTTTCTAGTGTGCTCAAATGTAACACGAACCGAACTAAGTTACGCCAGTGTCTGGTTGTACAAAGTCCGGTATACAACTCTTCGGTGAGTCTCAAAACTATATCTCGTCCTATAGAGACTATACACAACTTAAATGAGACGCCAACTCAGTCCTATACCACGATCTTCATAATACCGTAGCTGTGGCAGAAAAAAAAGCCGTATGCACATAAAGGGTAGTTGAAGGTCTCATAGGCTCAAAAGGACTGTGGGAGGATTTCATGAACCTTTCGTTGTCAAAAGACCGTTGGTCATCCAGAAGACGGTGAGCTTAGTCTGCTCGCTTTATCGTGGCCTCGCCCCTCAAACCCATGATTTTTTTTTGTACTAATCTCTACTAAGAGCCAATGCAGCAAGTCCTTAGCTCAGAGCTGAGTCCCGCTATAGCAACTATTCGCTAAGAATGATACCGCTTTATCAAGGATGGGACACATAGCTTAACGGCCTTTTCGTCGTGAACGATTTAAGAGGCACATGCGCACGTACGCAGCTCCCGCTGGAAACATCACTGCCACCATAAACCACCACCACCACTCTGTTCTCACATCCACCATGTCTGGATCAAACTCCCCGTCGCCCCCTTTCTCAGGCCGACCGCCGCTGCTGCCCTCGCCCTTCTACACCGGCAGCCCCATGATGCAGGTCTCTCCGAGCCGGCCCTTACGACCGCTTCTGCCAGCGACTGAGAGCAGCAGTAGCCAAGACCGGGCGTCGTCTGTCGAACCCAAGGTCCCTGGCCGGCCTCAGCAAAAGCGGACTACGGTGCCTTCGGCATGTTGGAATTGCCGCAAAAAGAAGACGAAGGCACGAAGGTTTTCAATACACACCAGTCCCAGGTAGTCATGAAAAACAACTAGCAAGTTCTCGTGTATTGACTATTTCTTTTTGGCGTTGCAGTGCTCCGCTGAACGCCCCAGATGTGCATATTGCACCACGAGGGATCTCGACTGTGTCTACGACACGATAGCCGCTGCCGAAACCCACACCCAGGCCCTCAAGAGGAAGTTTCATGAAATACAGGACGAGAAATCCGCTTACTCTGACGTCTATGAGTTGCTCCGGAACAGGCCTCAAGCCGAGGCCGAGGACATCCTGCAGAGGATTAGAGGCGGCGCCGACGCCCAGTCAGTCGTGCGCCATGTCCTCTACGGCGATGTGCTCCTCCAGCTCTCTCTCACCCCCGAAACCAGGTTCCGATATGACTTCCCCTACATCACTGAGATGCCCTCTTTTCTCACCCAAAGCCCCAATCCCTATCTCGATGGCTCTCTGATTTACGAAAATTCCTTTCTGCAATCTTATCCCACTCCGCCGCAATCCGGCTCTGTTGTCCCGTCGCGGTTCAACACCCCCTACCTGACACCCTACCATGCAGCCACTATTATAGATCCTCGGCTACAAATGGTCAGGCCATCCAGATGGACCTCCATCAGCTCGGACGACGTCTTCATGAGAAAGTTGCTTCACGACTACTTCCTTTACGATTGGCAGTGGTTTCCCATGGTTCACAAGGATTACTTCCTTGATGATATGAAATCAGGTCACCAGAGGTTCTGCTCACCCTTGTTGGTCAACGCTCTCTTGGCACATGCGTCGGTACGTTCTAATCCTCCGCGTGTTCTCGCTCTCGCTCTCTGCCATCCACTCTCCCCTCCACTCTACTCCCCCCCTCGCCCCCCTTCCCTCTCCTATCAACTCCCACGACACGCACAAAAGAAAAAAAAACCTAACAGATATAAAAGCACTATCACCCGGGTATCGCGAACCGCACCGAGTTTTGGAATCCCCGAAACATCGGATACCAATTCCTTGCAGAGGCGAAGAGGCTCTGGGAGCAGGAGTCGGGCGAAAGCAGACTGACTACCGTCCAGGCGGGGATGGTCATTAACGCCATTTATAATGTCTCCGGCGCCGACTCGATTGGCTGGGCCTACAGCATCCAGGCCCTGGCGCTCGCCCACAACATGGGCATGTTCGATGCCGAACTGCGCGCGACGTCCAAGAAGGTCCGCGAAGCCCAGGTCTACACGGCCTGGGCGATGTTCCTGTTTCAAAAGTGAGTAGAGAATACCCACCCGCCCTGTCTAGTGCCGACCATTGATGATTTTTTTCTTTTTCTTTTTTTCCCTCTTCGGCAGTCATAATGGTTGGTATTTCCTGCGCCCACCGTTGATCAATGACCCTCCGAAAGTCCCCCTGCCCGATCCTGTCGAGCACCCCGACTTCTATCCTGAAATATGGGTGAGGTATCCTCTAAACGAAACCCTGTGGCCTGCCCACTGCGGGATCCTGTTCTACGCGAATTGCCAGCTCAGTGTCTATCTCAACAACTATGGACGCCAGTGCTTTGGCCGCGACGAGAGATTGCATTCTCGGAAACTAAGACAGGATTTATATGAACAGGTTACTGCTTGGTATAGTAACTTGCCAGAAATATTGACCCCACGGTTGGTCGTGCTGCCAAGTCAGCTCAAGCTCCAGTAAGTATTATTCTTCCTTCTCCTGCACTACTCGAATACGTTTCTGTTGTTGCTATCCAGTGCAGCGATGGACAGCTATACCGCTCTATTTCTAGTTAGTCGTCGTCAAATTGGCACACTCATCTCTAACTGTCTAATGTAGCATGCACTACTTTAATGTAATTATCTACATCCTAGGCACCGAAGCTTCGCGCGAGCAAGCGTCGTCAGCCGGATATATCACTGCTGGACAGGTAGAGGAGAGGACGCCGGCGAAGATCCTATGGGACGCGCAGGCGGCCCTCGAGACGGTCATCCGGCTCTACTACCTGCGCCACGGCTTTGATTTCCTAGACTACTGGATTCTGCAGCCCATAATATCGCTGGCCAATCTCCGCCAGCAGTACATGAGAGAGCACAGAGAGTCGCCGCTCATGAAGGCCATGCGGTCGACGGTGATCCTCTGCGCCAAAGGTCTGAAGGACCAGGGCCAGAGCGTCTACCTCTCACAGGCCCTGTTTCGCCTCGTGCGCGCTGGCATGTTTCAGGAAGACCGGGATATTCTTAGCAGGTATGCTAAGGACGATGAATTAGAGGAGTTCAAGGCCCAGCAGGCCGGCCGCCTCCGCTCAGTGTGGCCAGTCAACATCGTCAGCGTCGCCGACGACCCTGAGAAAACAAGGTTAACAAAGCTCATCGACGAGTTGAAGGGGTTCCAAATGGACTCCGACTCCGATGATGGCCCCGATACCCCATAAATCAAAATTATTACACTAGGTCCACGAAAGCTCTAGGTGTTGCTTATTTATCCACGGCCGTGCATTTATTCATTACCCCCCCCCCCTACCTAGTCCTCACCTCTGCTGGCTCCAAAAAATCGTGGTTTTGTTCTATTAATTTTTTATTTGGGGCCGAGGTTACGTTGGGTTCATCCCTATAGGGAGACAACGACAAAAAAACATACGATATTTACAGCAAATACATCCATCCATACATACATACATACATGCATACATACCTAGGTACACACGTTATTATCTAGCATCACCATCATGGTACCTATGACAGCACGCCGCGTGTCATGCGCGTATGTAAATAGAGAAAGGGAGAGGGAAAAGGAAAAGAAAAGAGAACGGGCGAAAGCCAAGAAGAAGAAAGAGAAAGAAAAAAGGAGAAACATTCTTATTAGCGCAGTTGCGGGGAATGGATGGTTCTCGTGTTTCTCGCCACGCATATTATATAATTAACGCTTCTTGACTAGTGACAACCCTGTCTATAGGATCTCGGGATAGGGTAGCGGCTAACTGCTACACATTCGATTGAAGATCAATTAAATAATATTTGCCATGCAGCGGTTCTTTTTTTCTCTCCGATAAAGAGTAACCAGGTTTTCAATTTTTCTTAATATCCGATTTTGGTTTTCTACATATTGGTTGATATTCATTTTCCCGAATTAATGTTTATTTAACCTAGCACTTAGGTGAGTTATAGTTTCCAGGTTACGTGTAACATATAGTATAGTTAGTCTACTATAGTCCGGTATACCCGTATAGTATAGTATACTATTGTTCTATATCACATAATCAACCCCGAACCAATCAACTGGATGTAGGTATGTACCTCTAGGCACATGCAGTTGAATATCAATACGCAGCGGACTACCACTGAAACCTGCTGCCCGCCCACTCTTGGCCGCAGCTATAATCTCCGCTGCAGCACGGGAGAACTCACCTTACATAGTGACTGGAATAACGGGGACTTTTACATAGCATGAACCGCGCAATTAGCTCAGCACCCTCAGCACTTCCTTGCACATTTCTACGCATTTCTCCTCCTCCAGGCGCTGCGCGACGAGCTGCAGATTGATCGGCATGCCATGGACCGCGTCTACGTTGTCTAATACGCGCAGAAAGGGGAGGCGAAAAAGGAACATGTTAGTAAGAGTATCCCTCAGCTTTGTCAGTTCCCGTCTACCAGCTACACTAGGTAGGGTATATGGTCCTTCACCAAGGACAAGGGCGCGATATAAATATAAATAAATAAAAAGAGAAACTCGGGGGTTCCGACTTACACTCAGTCTGGATCTGCCGATCGAGCTCGGTCAGAGGCTCATACCCATCGCCCAGCGCGACGTCGACTGATTTGTCCACGGTGATGCCGGTCGGGAATGAGATGCATGAGTAGTCGAGCACGTTGTACACCCCCGTGTATCCCACTAATACAGCAGGCAGGTCACAGACAGACCAAAGCGTCAGCACATCTCTCCAGCACAGATAAGGGGGTTGTGGTCTTTTGCTTCCCCTCTTTGATGTTCATGCAGGGCTGGGCAGGTGGGTAAAAAAAAGTTAAGGAACCGACCGGGTACTATCAACTAAAAGAAAGAGGAGGAGGAGGACGGAGGGGGGAAAAGAAAACCCCCCCTCCCCCCTTCCAAACTTTTATGTACTCACCGTGCCTGAATTTGCCGTTCTCCACGCTGCTGTACGGCGTCGTCGGGCAGAGTATGGCGTCGATGCCGGCGGCGAGCCAGCGGTCGAGGTAGCGCTTCTGGTAGGCCTGGCGGTCGCTGTGCAGCTGCCAGTACTCGAGGGCGCCGATCTCGCGCGCGTGCTCGTACATGCGCATCTCGGGCCTCCAGGGCTCGCCGGTGCGCTCGAGCTCGCGGCGGATGGCCCTGCCGCCGTCGGCCAGGAACATGCGGCCGAGCAGGCGGGCGCCCTCGGGCTGGTCCTCGGACGACCAGTCGACCACGTCGTGGCCCGCGGCCGCGAGCCGCGCCGCCGTCTCCCGCAGCGCGCGCGCCACCGGCGGCGTCGGCCGCGCCATGCCGTCGTCCCAGAGCACGGCGACGCGGAGGCGCGGCGGCAGCGCCGCGGGCCGCCACGGGATGGGCAGGCACCGCGGGTCGGCGCGCCACGGGCGCGCGTCGACGACGGCGCGCGAGTAGAACTCGAGGTCGGCGAGGGTGCGCGTGAGCGGGCCGTTGACCGACTGCACGGCCTCCTGGCCGGGCATGCCCGAGCGGCAGCGCAGGGTCGGGAACCGCCCGAACGAGGGCCGCAGGGTGAAGATGCCGGTGCAGGCGGCGGGGATGCGCAGCGAGCCGCCAATGTCGGAGCCGACGCCGAGGGGGCTGCCGCCGAAGGCGATGAGGGCCGACTCGCCGCCCGAGCTGCCCCCCGCTGGTGAGGCGGCGGTTGAGCGGGCTGACCGTCCGCCCGAACGTGTTGTTGACGCTTTCGGCGATCATCATGGCCGTCGGCACGTTCGTCTTGACGTAGAAGACGGCGCCCGCGGCGCGCAGCAGCTCCGCGAGCACCGAATCGTACGGCGCCGGGTCGCCGATGTGCGACGTGAACCCCACGGTCGAGTCGAGGCCCTCGAGGTGGAAGTTGTCTTTGAGCGAGATGGGGAGGCCATGGAGGGGTCCGACGGGCTTCCCCGTTGCGGCGAAGTGCTTGTCTAGCGACTTGGCTGTCTCGAGGGCGCGCGCGAAGCAAGTTTCCGAGAGGCAGTTTAGCTATAAAAAGGGGGAGGGCAGCTATTAGTTAATAAACTCAGTGCATTTAGCAACATCAACATATAGTATAGCATAAGTCTCCCCCCCCCCCCCCCCCGGCCACTTAAGCAGACTTAAAACATACCAATTGGTGTGCGGCCGCGGCCTTCTTACAGAAAGCCCTTGTCACAGTTTCGGACTTGAGCTCCCCGGAAGCAAGCTTGGGTAGTAGCTCTAGTGCAGTGCATCTCGTGATAGCCAGCTCCTCCTCAGTAAACCACCCTGATGTCTCCGGGAAGTTCCTGACATCGTCCTGGCTGTCGGGAGGCAGCAACTCAATAGGGATGCGCCACTCCTCAGGTATAGAGGCCCTCAACCTCTGACGCTTGTCTGCAGCGAGCTCTTCCCAGGTTTTCGCAGTCATCTCTTCAGAAGATACTATCAAGTCGCGATCGTAGTAGTTCACGGAACGTTGAATCGCATTTTCAGTACCAACCTCGGCCTAAACCCGAGCGAAGGATGCGGTTGCTTTAAGTACCTCAGGTTCTCGGTTCATCATTTATAATGCAGTGCTTGTAAGCCTATCTGAGGGCGTGATCGGAGCCATGCGACAATACAACCAACCGAATGAACCCCCCTCCTTTGTTGTACAAAGGAGTGAAAGGTTGGCTGGTTTGTTAGTTACCTAACTTAGCAAGTAGTTCCCTAACCTATCTATGATCTACCATATGCTGGCACTGCATATTGACTACATTAATAGTTGACCCATGACCAGGTATAGTAGCTGTGTCTCCGTTACCTTGCTTCTCTCGTATCGGCTTCTTCTGTTTTTATCCGGCAGGACCCTGATGCTAGCTGCCGACGGGGGAGAGGAGAGTAAGACGGAATAGCAACTCGCAACTTACAACCCATGTCAACTTCAGCTTAGAAATCTTACTTACAAAATTTACTGTATATTGATACGTCTTATGTTTCTTTGGCTCAAATTCATCAGTGGCGCACTCTAGGACCCCTCGAGTTAGGTAGGTTAGTTAGCTCGTAAGCTCGTAAGACAAGGTATCGGACTTTTCTTTCTTTTTTTTGTTTTCTTTTTTTTTTTTTTGCCGTGACACTCTAGTTCTCTCAATTACACTATACCTTGCGTGTCTCTCTTCCTCTCTTTTTTTTCTTCCTTTCATAACCCTATCGGAGACCATGTTGTGTCTTGTTCTCTAAGAACCCCAACCATCAACCATCAACTACTACAGGCCAACCGTTCCCGACTACCCGTTAACCTTCTTCTAAGCTAAGGTTAACTTAATCTACCTACATTGATAAATACATACATCAACCTACGTACTTATCTAGTTAGCGGATCGGCTTCCGACCCTGGTTCCCGGAATTTTGGAGGGCGGGACTAGCCGGGGTCTGTACTAGTATTTTTATCTTTTCTTACAGAGTTCTTATCTCGATATCTTCGTCACTGAAGCATAACCTGGTAATCGGATATCGACACAATAAAGCCAAGGACTCAAGAGGGCCCAAGTGAACGATAACACAGCCGGCACAGCTCCCGGGATAAGCAGATACGAACGGCTCATAGGAGACCATCGATACAATATACATGGATCGACCGACACCGGCTTATGATATATCATTCTTATTTCTCTAGGATAGGAAACCCTCAGGTTTAAAGATCGCGACTTGAAATGCGATGACGCCCCCGTCCGTCCACTTGATCCATCTTTTCTTCCCCTACACGTTAACTAGCCCTTCGTGACAGTTGCACAGACGCTGCAAGACATGGCGCCGCCGCCGGCGACGATGAGATCGCGGCTGCGCGAGTATTTCCGCACCGAGTACCAACCCGGTGAGCGGATGCTGGTACAGAAGATCGACTTTTTCATCTTGACCTTCTGCTGCTTGAGCTACTTTACGAATTATGTCAGTGTAAACGAGCGGGACAAGAAGAATCTGATAATTAGAATCTTCTTTTAACCCCTGATTTTTCATTCCCACCTCCTTTTTTTCCCCTCCTACTATGCCTCTCAACTTCTCATGGTAGTGAGACAGACAGACTTTCTTCATCTTTACGACAGACAAAATGCTATAGACTAACACGATTATGCCTACACGCAGCTGGACCGATCCAACCTCAACAATGCCTATGTCTCGGGCATGAAGGAGGAGCTCGGGTTCGTCGGCGACCAGCTGAACGAGATCAACACGTGCTTCACGGTCGGGTACGTGGTCGGGCAGGTGCCGGCGAACCTGTCGCTCAACTACGTGCGGCCGCGGCTCTTCTTCCCGGCCTGCATGATCGTGTGGGCGGGCCTGACCATGGTCACGGCCGCGACGCACAGCCCGCAGGCCATCATGGCCATCCGGTTCCTGCAGGGCATCGCCGAGGCTACCACCTTCGTCGGCACGCACTACATCCTCGGCGCGTGGTACACGGAGCGCGAGCTCGGCAAGCGCTCCGGCATCTTCACCGCGTCCGGGCTCGCTGGCACCATGATCGGCGGCTTCATCCAGACGGGCATCCACTCCAGCCTCGACGGGAGGAACGGGCTCAGCGGCTGGCGCTGGCTGTTTATGTACGTGGTTATAGTTTTCTATAAAAAAAGAAACCAACCCAAAGCTCAAAAAGAAAATAAGAAAAAACGAGCTTCTAACCCTCTTTCATAGCATCGACGGTATCATTACCCTTCCCGTAGCCCTCTACGGCTTCCTCTTCTTCCCCGACACGCCCTCCACCACAACCGCCTTCTACCTCACCCCCGCGCAGCGCGCCCTCGCCGTATCGCGCGTCCAGCCTTCCCCCGCCATCGCCCAACCCGCAGCGCCATCATCCCCTCGCACCTCCCCCCCTCGACGCCGAAACCAAGGCGCCTCCGCCGTCGACGACGACGACGATACCAGCATTACCCCGCGTGCCGCGCCCCCACCACCTTCTTCCTCCTCCCCCTCCTCCTCTCCGCTAACCTGGTCCTTCGCGAAGCGGGTCCTGACCAGCTGGCTCTACTGGGGGTTCGTCGTGCTGTGGATCATCGCGGGCGAGACCGAGTCGTTCAGCACCAACGCGCTGCTAGCGCTGTACATGAAATCGCACCCGTCCTCCTCCTCCTCCACTTCCCCCTCCTCCTCGGATGAGAGTGAGACGACCTCCTACACCGTCTCGCAGCTCAACAACTACCCCACGGGCGTCCCGGCCGTCGGGATCCTGTCGACGCTCTTCTGGGCGACGCTGACGGACTTCCTCGGCGGCCGGCGCGAGCTCGTGGGGTACTTCATCGGGGCGACGGGCGTCGCGACGTCGGGCATGATCCTCGGCGCGCGGTACCGCGCCGGCGACCCGGGCGGGCGGGCCGCCACCGCCGTCGTCTTCGCGGCCTACTACTGGGCCGGCGCCGTGTACGCGTGCCAGGCGACCTTCTTCGCCTGGGCCAACGACGCGCTGCGCCGCGACGAGCCCATGTTCCGCGCCGTCGTCCTCGCCAGCATGAACATGGGCAGCAGCGCCGTCAACGCCTGGTGGAGCATCGTGTTCTACGGCGCTTCCATGGCGCCTTGGTTTACGGTGAGTTTTTTTTTTTCTTTTTTTCTTTTTTAAGATACACACACACACACACACACACACACACACCTCCCTTTCTTTTCCCAACGAGGTCCAAAATCAGACACCAGTTAAGATGTCCCCCCCCCCTTTTTTAAAAAAAAAAAAAAGGGTTCATGAATATTGAGATAACTAAACTAACAATTTCCAACACAGAGGGGCATGTGGGCCATGATCGCGGTCTCCATCCTGCTGGCTATCTGGACGGCTGCGCTGTCGTACACCACCACCCGGCACAAGAAAGCGCGCGAGGCGACACTGACGGGAGAGCCTTATCCGAGAGGTGAGACGTAGTTCGCCTTCGCTTGTTGGCGTGTTGATTATAGGCATTTTGGTTAATGGAGAGCAAAAAAAATATTGAAAGAGTAGCATCAAATACTTCAATAGAAGAACACCAAGTGTGGGCTAAATAAGAGGCGCATGTTGTGGTTGTATTGACCTAGGTTACGCTATTCTCGGCATGGCATTTATCAGAACCCACATCACATAAATAATGACATTCTACATCGAAATGGGTACATAATTCAGCGCGGCTCTTGACTTTTGAGGTTTTCTTATCGAAATTGTGTGTTGCACTCTGACACTAGGCCAGGAGTTATCCAAGCAGGCCTCCTCGGGATATTGGTGATTAGTCTTTTACAACAGCCATAACGGTTGTGGATCGACAATATGACAGTATATAAACACCCGGTGGATGAACTACCTACGTATTCGTAGTATTCCCCCCAAAATTTTTCAAAAAAATCCAAAGCAAAAACACCCTAGACCATGAACGTACCTGAAATACTCATCATTTCAGCGCCCAATAATACATGAGCGTCCATCGAGCCTTTCAAACCTTTTTGGTGCCAATCACGCCAAACGTAAGACAACGGAGTGTTAACTAGAAATAGAACTGGTTTTGGGATTGACCTGGTGGTGCCTGGGGAAGGAAATCAAAATTCATGTCGGCCCCTGCATAAAAGGGATCCGGCGATTCTGTTGATGTTATTTATTATAATCAAGGAGCAGAGAAGCAGGAATACTAACCCCAGAAAATAGAATCGTAGAGGTCCATTGGTGCTAGTGTGGACGGATCTAGTTGATTCAAATCTGGCATAGTAACCTGTGGCTGCATAGACGGCTGGAAAGGTATCGTGCTAAAAAAAAAACCCGGTGTTAGTGGGACACAACAACATGCGGATACGAAGTCATACGTTGCGAAATCCGATAGACCGTTGCCGTTTTGTAGCTCGGCCATAGCTAATGCGGCATCTTGATGTCTATCTAATCCAGGCTGGATGCGGAACTGCGGGTTGAGACTTTGGTGGGGTTGATTAATAGGAACCCCAATTGGAGTGCGGGTTCCTGATGCACTCTCACTCTTCATCCCTGAAGCCCCGTGTAAAGAACCATAGTCGTATATGTTTTTCAAGGCCGTCAATGCTCTCGAGAGCGGCCCTGATAGTTCGATATCTCGGTCGATCTTACGGATATGATCCGGAGATGGGCTCTTCTGTTCTTTAGCTGCTGCGGCCGACAAAGCTGAGATGAGATCGCCTTGTAGTTGTCGAACCTCGGGGTCCAACTTGGTTTCGCATAATATGCCTAGCAGAACAGCAGACGATAGCCCGTGATAGGTAAAGGCCCAACTGCGAGTCGGTATGAAAGAGAGCTGGTGCATGGAAAGGAACATGCGCACAGTCTCGGTCAAATTGATTTTGCACTTGTCTGCAAGAGCCTTCTTTTCAGAATCTCCAAGCGAGTTGCAATCCCGGCGAAGCGCGGGTCGGCAGCACACTGAAACCACAAATGAAGTATGGAGACGAATCGCATAGTGCTGGAGTTTATCGACAACACTCTTACAGGCCTCTTTATTCCGCAGCTGGGGATACACCCTTTGCCGAAGAGATTCAACAGCTGCGCAATTGTCCAGAATCGTTTCATACGTGTAGTCCGCTGTAGCATCCGGATTGAGCCTCTGAGAAATGAGTTCACACAAATGATACATTGCTTCCAGGTAGGATAGTCCCTCTATACTGGAGCTTGGCGATAATGGAATGGGGCAGCATTGGATATTGGTCATGTTGGGGCTAGGATGAATTGATTAGCATCGCCTTGGGACAAAAACGTACTGGCGGCTCTTACCGATCAAATGACAGCGAGGTCAATGTATCATGCCACTGGCATGTCCACCTAGGCTTCGTTAGAAAAACTGGTTAGACCATAGGCATAGTATCTTACCATAACTTGGCCCGTACGTATGATTTCAGAGACATTTCGCTTGATGTATTCTCCTCGTGTGCCACAGTCCGGTGCAGGCCAAGGGACTGTGCTAGCCGGCAGGTCATCCCAAGCAAAGCCCAAGAGGCTTCAGCCTTCATGTCATTCAGGAGAACAAAACCGGTCAGGAGGAGTGCTTGAATCGAATCGAGGTTTGGACTGGCGGGGACCATGTTAGGATCTGACTAATACTACATACTCCTGACGGACAACTTACCGTAGCAAGAAATTACCTAGTCGCAGAAAATGAAACGAAATCTGAATGTATCTCTGAGAGTCTTGCGTTCGAATATGGTAAGGAGAGTCGCGATACTGTGACCCAACTGCGAGAACGGCAAAGAGAATCGCCAGCCAGGATGCAGAGACGCGTCGATTCGACTTGATCTGGTCTTTAGCATTTTTGGCTCGCTCCTCAAGATATATCATGATCCGCGACTCGAGATCATCGATATCCACGACGAAGCCCCAGAAAGGGTGAGTGATTTCCTTATAAGCCGTGAAGAGTCTATGTAGGTAGTTAGAGGTTGACACATAAAGTACGGAATGATAAGGGGCTCACATCATGACCTCGCGGTCGGAGGGCAGTTCGGCGAATATATCTCGCGTCAAGCGGTCAAGATGCCTCGCGGACATGAGCGGAAAAGGGGCAGAGGTATCAAGACCAAGAATGGGACGCATGTCTCGACGAATGTCAACACCATCTTTCGTCTCTATGGGAGAAGGCTGGTCCCTTAAGAGAGCAGGAATGCTATTCTGTCCCACGTAGCGGGATATTTCTGCATTTTCAGTCTCCTCTAAAGGGGGGGGCCATGGCATATTAGCTCGGGCCTAACGGTTAGGGTAGACCTCTAGAATAGGAGGTAGTAGGCTATAGACATATACACATACCCAGGGCACGTCGCCACCCCTCGGGCTGCCGGTCACTCTCCTGGTCATTGTCAAGACTCCCGTCAGGAGAGTGAGCACGTTTCTTCCCCTGGTTGCTGCTCGCGGAAACAGACCCCTGCTTAGAGGCGCTGGAGCGGTTGGGCTTATAAGAACACAGCTGGGGGTGTTCGCGCTTGACACAGTTCTCGCAAGGCAAGTCATTCGTACATTTGACCTTGCGCTGCCTGCATGGCCAACAGGCGGTGCCTACACGGGGGCGTATAAGCTTAGACACGGGTTAATTGGCCACCAGATCGGGTGGGCAGACATACCGTATCGTACTTTACGATGAGAGTGAATGATGTGACTAGCTTGTTCGGGGGTCAGATCCTGCACGGGGACCTGATTGATATCTTGCTCCGACATTGGGCGACGGCCAGATCGGCGAGACAACAGCAAAATAAGAAAAAGGCCCCGCCTGGGGAGAAGACTCGCCTTGCCCAGATGGCGAGCTAGCCCAATGAAAGGGTAAGGCGGGCTTGGCTCTAGTTGATCAGAAGAGATCGAACCTATGTATCTGAGATAGAGCGGGTTGGAAGCACGATTTCGTGAGCAAAGCACGAGATGGAAGTCTAAGTGGGTTCGATTGAGAATGCCGAAAACCGAAGATGAACACTAAGCTATGAGAATGGTACGGATGAGCTTCTGTTGGTTTACTTGGTTGGTGAGTGAGGGGCGGGGCACTCGGGGGGTGTACAGTATGGAGGAGGGAGAAAGACAGCATAGGATGAGGCGAGTATTGGGAAGGGGGGGGAGAGAGAGAGGATCACCAAGCTACACTAGAGAATATCCCGACATGCCGAAAACCAAGGTGTGCAGTGGGCACGGACCTCCTTTTATTTATTTCTTTTCTGTCTGGTCTTACCTAGCAGCTGGCTGTTAGTCCAATAGGTGCAACACACTTAGGTACTTTACCTAAAGTTAGCCCCTACATGCATACTATGTAGGTCTTACCTACTGGCAATTAAACCCAACCAACCCCCTGCTTCCTCTCCATGCTTGTTTCTTTTTTATATCCATACAAAGACATCCACATCAACAGCCCTCTTTCCTCATAAACGACATATCTCCTACCTCTCCTACCTACCCGTGGACATCAACGACAAACGGACATGTGCAACGTACAATCAATAGATGCAACCTCAACCTCTCTCTACCTATAAATGTGCCAGACACAAAGAAAAAACGCACTCAGGTTAAACGAATTTAGTATAAGTTCTCATAACAACTGCGCATCTAGTATATCTAATTGTTGTTGCCCTTATATAGATTTAAATAAAGGTTCATTTAAATGCAAGTATTTCTAGGTGGTGGTAGGTAAGGCAGAGAATTACGGTAGCTTTAAGTTAAAACTTTGGGAGGTTAATATACTTCCCAACAATATAGTTTGAGAGGCGGGCACTAAGTATCGATGTGCATCAAATATTAGTGTAATTCAAACCTGCATGCAGATGATGTACCCAGCAAGCTCGAGTCAGGTTCGTCTGTTCAACTTTTCAAGCAACCACTTAC
Source organism: Biscogniauxia mediterranea (assembly GCA_018398605.1). NCBI lineage: Eukaryota > Fungi > Ascomycota > Sordariomycetes > Xylariales > Xylariaceae > Biscogniauxia > Biscogniauxia mediterranea. The sequence continues at coordinate 4,981,190 of JAGXTR010000003.1, forward strand.
TTAGTACCTACACTAGAACCTACACTTAGGTGCATATCTTAGCAAGTAGCCCTAGGCATCTGATAGGTACATAGTCTGGTAATCTACCTTCAACAGCCAATCATACGCAAGTTTGCAAACATTTCGATATAAAAATAAAAATAAACATACCTACAGCAAGAAGGTACACTAGGGACGATGCAAAATTCACATAGACACATACACTGGAAGGAGCATGTAGGTAGAGCTGAAACGGGAACTCGCTGCCACCACCACTTCCAACTAAAACCCCAGCACAATTTCCCTCTCTTTCCTATCTTTTCCCCACTATCTCCTCTCTCAATTCACGCGTTTTATTTTTTTTATCCCTCCCCTCCTCCTCCTCTCCTCTCCTCTCTTTCTCCCCTTCTCTCTCTCTCCCTCCAACTCTCGCTTGTCCAACGCCACGCTCGTCTCACCACCACCCCTCGGTTTCTTGGTATTTGGGTCTGGGGGAGGAGGCCTTTGTAGGTTTGGACGTGGGATTGCCTACCTATCTGAGGTACAATAGGTGCAAAGGCCTTACCCTCCTTTCTCGCCATACTTTGTTCCTATTGCCTACCAATCACATCCCCGCTTACATCGCTCGCATCGTTGGCTACATATCATTCCTCTCTTTACAGTATTAGACTTGTCCCGTCTTTCTAGTCTCCCCCACTAAGCGGCCCGCTCCGTTGTGGCTCTCAAACTTAACCGCCGTCCAATCGAAACCCACTCGATGGTTTTCGGTGGATGGTTGTCGCTGCTGTCGCTACTTCTCCTTCGTCCTTTGCTTTATGCCCTTGCTCTGCAGCTAAGGCCTCGGTCTATGTCATCAATAGACGTCGTGCTGTGATTGGTGCTTCATGGTGGCTTCTCTAGAGTTTCAACGCTCGGGATTGCCGCATCTGGACTTCAAGGTCCCGAAGGTTTGGTAACTGCAGCACTAAGTACCGACTTATTTAGGAGCTTAGTATAAGCTATTCCACAAGTATGGGGACTTGGGAGAGATCTAGGTCTGTATCTGGATCTGTATCCGGATCTGACTATCAATCTGCAGTGTCTTCCGTGCCCGTGACGCCGAGGAAACGTGCTAACGCCGGTGACTTCGACCTATGGTTCTTAGAATTCTCCAATCTATACAACCTGAACCTGCGTCGCCCTGATCCCACCTTGACCCCCCATCAGAAGAGAATGCTGCCCTACTACCATGAGCTGGTCTTCTATGACCGTCTCAAGTATCAGTACCATCAAGGTAATGCGTTGGAGCTCCGCCGTCGTTTTGATCAAGGCGTCCGTGAAATCCATACCAAGTGGGTAAAAAAACCTCTTGGAGAACCTGATGTCACTCCCTCTATATCTCAGTTGCCACGAGCTACAACTGAACCCGAGCGACGTCAGTTACTGGACCTGTTACTTCATCTCCTGAACAGTTTGAGCCCAAGCAAGCTTTCACGCCCGATCATCGAAGCGAGTTTGAGCCCAAGCAAGCTTTCACGCCCGAGCATCGAAGCGCGGAGCTCTATCTCCAACTCTTTCTATTCAAATCCCCCCCTTGAAGACCCCCCCTCTCCTTCTCCTTGCCCCTCAGCCCACCGATCTAAACGTCGCTCAGATGAATGGGAAACTTGTACACTGTCTTCGAAAAAGTCCAGAAGCATAGTCGGAGACATCACGCGGCCGGAATCCCCTTCCCATCTTGATCTAGACTCTGACCAAGTCGAGATGCAGCGCCCAATAAGCCCCTATAAGAAGCCGACAGCACCCTTTGAGGCGCAGGGTACAAGATCTAGTCAGGGGAAAGGCTTATACGCTCAGCCTGCCTCTGTCAATACGAGTAGATCAACGTTTGTCTCACAGGTCTTCTCCGAAAGGGATCAGGATGAACCTCTTCCTGCTTCCCAAGAGACACAGATCACCGTCGAGGCCAGCACCCAAGAAAAGATGAGGCTTCCACCGCCTGCGTCCGACTCAGACTCACTAGCACCGTCCTCAAGCACAGAGCGCGCTCTTGAGCTCTCGTTTGAACGTCACTTCTACGCACACCAGCGCGCCAGCAGTCTATTAAGCAGGAATGTTCCACTTACTAATTCATCCTCGGAGTTTGATTTCCCCCAGGAAGACGTAACTGCACAGCTTAACAAAACCGTGTTGCCAGAAGTACGTGCAACTCCTCCAACGGTATCCCCCGGAAAGTCCCCTGCGAAACTTGGTGGTTTAGCGACAGCCAATACACAAGATATCGAGAGACGACTACGTGATGTTTGGCGTGAGTGAATATTCTGTCTTGTGGTTCATTGTAGTCTGACTTGCTAAAGCTTCGCTGCCTTCTCATCTCGATGCCGCTCCTCTTGCCGTACGTTGGGAGATTCTGCGGATCGCTCTCCATTGCGGAATCGATATTGATGACCTTCGTATTGAGTATGATGCATCATTCACGAACCAGACCAAGTTATGGGAAAGATTGCGGTCATTGCCTATTTTCGCTGGAAAGAGCTTTCCGGAGAAATCACGGCCTGAGGCTTGGGCCGCGAGCCTGAGTGCCAAGTTTTGCTCCACCAACCAAGTGGTTGTGCTTGGCGCGTCTTTGTCTACAAATACGTCCAAAACAGGACCTCTATTCCATATAGAGCTTCAGCCACTAAAGCTTGAATTGCCACATAGACTTGATCGGCGTTTCGGGTCTGATCGGTTCCTTGAGGTTGTCATGCCGTCAATGTCGGAACTAAAGGCCTTTGAGTCCATCCATGATGACATATATCACTGGCTCGTGAGGAGTCTCCACGTATTCATCGGCCGAATATGGACCTCATTCTTCGTCAAGCCTTCTTTGCCGAAGAAAGTCACCAAGGAGGATACCCTCGTGCCGGAGACCAAGACTATACACCAAGAACGGGTCTACTTCTTTGCTGAAGATGGCAATGACTTGGTTCGTCCCAAAACAGGGAGGTACTCCGAGAAGGGAGAATCATTCGATTCTCACACCAAGATGGGTCGAGATTGCCTCCTTGATTGGCTCCTACAGATTGAGCAAAACAAGTCTCAATCGGTGCTCAAACTTTTCTCTCGGATAGCGCTAGGTACATTCGTCGGAGCGATTATTTTGCCATTTGTTGACAGCTTCTAGGTCTCAGTCGGACGCACCCCACCGTTATCCTTCAACCGGATCAGATTCGACACCGGGAAGAGGATATTCTTTCACCGACTGGAAAAGTTATGAATGATGGCATATCTCGCATGTCGATGGGCCTTGCAAAAAGAGTGCGCGATATGATGGGCTTGGACGACATCCCGGCAGGGTACCAAGGACGGTTTGGCAGTGCGAAGGGCTTTTGGCTCCGTGATACTACCGACACGAGTGATGATGTTTGGATAGAGACAAGCCCCTCACAACGAAAGTGGAAGTGCGACTATGCTGAAGAGGACCATCGAACATTTGAGGTTCGTAATGAATCGAAGGAACTCAAATCAGCCCATCTTAACCTCCAGCTGCTTCCGATTCTTGAAGACAGGGCTATTAGCCCATCCAAAATGAGGCTAAGCGTCGGTGATTTCATGAGGAATAGTCTTCTCGAAGAGATGCAAGCCCAGAAAACAGCAATGCAAGACCCAGCCCAATTTAGGCTCTGGGTCTATGAGAATTCGCCCGCGGGTCGTAGACAAGATCGGGTGAGATTAAACCATGTCCCTTGGACGGCCGGGCTTCCCACCAGCAGAGAAGATCAAATGGAGCTTCTTCTATCCCAAGGTTTCGACCCGACAAAACTGGAGTTTCTTCGCAAAATCGCATGGAACCTACGAAAGGAGAAGTGTGAAGAACTTCAATCACGTCTCAACGTGAAGATTGGGCGCTCGACGTACGCCTTCATGGTAGTCGATTTCCTTGGGGTCCTAGAGGAGGATGAAGTTCACCTTGGATTTTCGTCCAAGTTCTCTGATGATCAATCTGGCTTTTGTGAAACTTTCTTACATGGCATGGATGTGCTCGTTGCACGTACGCCAGCACACTATCCAAGCGATATTCAGAGAGTCAAAGCTGTCTTCAAGCCTGAGCTCGGCTCTCTCAAAGATGTTATCATTTTTCCTACGAAAGGCAATACGCCTCTCGCAGAGAAGCTCTCTGGTGGTGACTATGACGGCGACATTGCCTGGGTTTGCTGGGAACCAACCATTGTTGAAAACTTCGCCAACGCTGATGACCCTATTGTCCCTGACCTATTTAAAGATGGTACGCTTTCTAAGGATACCCAAAAGTTCGAGCAACTTGGTCATTCCCAAGGCACGAAAGACGTGATCCCGGACTTTTTGGATCAAGCTTTCCAGTTCAATATGCAGCAGAACTTGCTTGGTATTTGTACGAATTACAAAGAGAAGCTTTGCTACTCGAGAAACTCTGTTCGAGATGAGCCCGCCATTTTCTTGAGTACCCTCATAAGCCATCTAGTAGATCGAGCAAAGCAAGGCATCATCTTCACAATGCAAGACTGGTCTCGTCTACGGAAAGAGCTGAACGGGAAACAGCTTGACCCTCGGCGACGAAAGAGCGGTTCCGATCCATTGCCACCCAAATACAAGAACAATGACTGGGATCGAACTACGCAGCCAACCCACATTATCGACTTCGTCAAGTTCGCCGTTGGAAAGCCAACCATAGATGCGGAACTGGCAGCACTTGACCAGTTCCTTAATCAAGCTGTACCGTTTGATAAGGATCTTGTAAGGTTCTACCAGTACTATGAGAAGCTGCAGAGGCCGTTTGCCGAGCGCGCCAAGGCAAAAGAAGAAGGCAAATTCAAAATGACGACCTGGGAAATCATTCTAGAGGAACTTAAGAAGGATATCGAGCGCGTAGCCATCGAATGGGCAAATTCGCGGGATTCATTCAGTGTGAAGCTCAGCAACGCCTACGATAAATGGCAGAAAATCGTCCCCACGAACAAGGCCAATTCTAAAACAATTCGAGCTTTACGTGAAGAGGGCCATGCTGCGATCGGGCTGTCGCCTTGGGATTTGCTCAAGGCATCCTTCTGCTTCAAGATGTACTATTCAAAGTATTCATCGTTCCCATGGTATGTCGCAGGCTGGCAGCTAGGCTTCTTGAAAGCCATATATACTAGTCAAGATGCGGGCGCTCCGCCCGTACTCATGATACCCAGCATATATGCCGGCTCGCGGCCGGATACCAAGTTTGTCCGATCACTTGCGGCCATGAACGAGGGGTTGCGATACGACGGGGGAGACGATGACGAGGAGGATCTGCAGGATGAAGATGCCTAGGACGTGCGAATCGGGGGTCCTCCTGTCGGTGACATGTTACTGATTCGGAGGCAGCATGTCTATGCTTGGTTGGACCTTTTGGTCTGAAATGCTTATTCTCGTAGTAGACTTAATACGTCTCACGAAATGGCATGTTTGGTCGCCTATCCCTGGCGATCTGGGGAAGAAGAAACGCGTTACGGATGGCGGTTGTCGAATACCGGGGTTCCCTGGAACGGGACGCCTTAAGAGGGTGCAAACCCTTTACGGTAGGACACAGAATCTGTAAAGCTTCTTCGACAAGTCTAGCATTTTGGGAATGCTGCTCTAAATGGAAGGTGAATCTTTACTTAAGCCAACTACCGGTCAGAGACCGATAGTGCACAAGTAGAGAAAAGCACTGAAAGGAGGATTAAACAGTCCCGCGGGACTGTTTAAAGGAGAAGTATTTATGGACGATATTGGAAATTTGTGTCTATTTGTTTGCAATGAAAAGGGCCAGTGATCGCGAAGTTGATGATTTGAGTATGACGGATACGGTATCTTAATTTTGGCAAAACAGACTGGAGTTTATCTATTTTAAATGTTGTTTTGTTTGCTTGTATGTGCGTCCCCGGCATGTGGTATGACTGACTTGTACAAAAACCGAGTTGCCGAAATATGTCACAACGGTGCCACCTCAACACACACTTAGCAGATTGGATTTTGGAAACATTGTACCGCGCAATGTGGTGGCGGTGATAGTAAGAACAAATGTCTGGTACATATAAAGGTTTAGTTTGAAAAGCAACACGGTATGCTACAGACTTAAAGAGTCGAAGGAATGAGTACCTAGGTAGTCTCGGTGTTGCAGTTTGAGGTTGAGGCTAGTAGACAGCAGTTGCTGAATTCTAGCTACATTGATAAAAAGTGACGATAGGCATTGTTCATAGTCTAGGTACCTAGGTATGTATATTACGATTTCGACATGAGACTGAAGGTAGTAAAACTATTAAAGCAGGCCGGCTAGGTATTCTGTGTTCATTGGCGGATCTTTCGGATAGTACTTTATTATACAATAAAGCGATCGAACGAAAAAAAAAAAGCCTAATCCTATACGCCGCCGCAATCCTTCTACAAGCAAGCCTGACGATCTCCTGTGCCATGTCTCAACTAGGAGAAATCGCTGGAGAGATCGCCATTGGCCAGGACGCAAACTCATCGAGGGGTATCCCGCTAATATCAGCCGATAATGAGGAGTGAAGAGGGGATGATTGAAGGAAGATGGAGCGATAGTATCCACCAGAGACCGGGGTCAGGGACGGCAGATGCGGAGAGTTGTAAATGGATCGTAGTTGTGCTGATTATGTAAAGTATAGGTAGGTAGCTATGATGATGATGATGATATTGGGAATAGAGTCTTGAGACCTGACTTTCTTTTTTCTTAGGCGGTAGTTTCAGAGCAACCCTAGTCACCTTCCCCTAAAACATCACCAATATCAATCAATCCAGTATGGCGACAGAACTGCCCCCCAGCCTCAAGCAGTCTCTGGAGAACTCCAAATGCGAGTACCGCAACCTCGGCAACAGCGGGCTCAAAGTCTCTGTTCCCATTTTCGGTTGCATGAGCTTCGGTGACAAGAAGTCTATACCATGGGCCATTGAGGAAGAAGAGGTGAAGTCAAACACTCCAGAACATAACAACTCGCCGCCACTATGAAGAAAAGACTAAGAGATAAAATATATGATTTTCTTTTCGCCCCCCTATAGGCCCTGCCCCTCCTCAAGTTCGCCTACGACCAGGGCCTCAACACCTGGGACACCGCGAACATGTACTCCCAGGGGGTCAGCGAGACGATCGTGGGGAAGGCCCTGAAGAAGTACGCCATCCCGCGCGAGAAGGTCGTGATCCTGACCAAGTGCTACTTCGGCGTCGGCGAGACGCCCGACGTGAACGGCTATACCCTGCGCGACGTGCTCGGGAAGTCCAAGGACTACGTCAACCAGCACGGGCTGTCGCGCGCGGCCATCTTCAACGCGGTCGACGCCTCGCTCAAGCGCCTCGACACCGAGTACATCGACCTGCTGCAGGTGCACCGCTTCGACTACGACACCCCCATCGAGGAGACGATGAAGGCGCTGCACGACCTCGTCGTGGCCGGCAAGGTCCGGTATATTGGCGCTTGCACCATGTGGTACGTGTTCCTTAGTTGAGAGGGAGGGGAAGGGAAAAGGGGGGGGGGGGCTCGTGATGACTAAGAGTATAACAACAAAAAGAAGATGGGCCGACACTAAATCTGTCGTCTGGCTATTTACTAGGGCTACCAACTTTGCGCGCATGCAGTTCGTCGCGGAGAAGAACGGTTGGACGAAGTTCATCTCGAGTGAGTCGGCCCCCCCTTACGCGATATCTACTTTACCTACCTACCTTACCTACCTAATACCACCACCATCACTCCCTTCCCCCCGCCCCTTATAGACGCAATGCCCTACTAACCCGCCCCCTTTTCCGCTTTTTCGCCTCCCCGCCCACCCCAAAAGTGCAAAACCACTACAACCTCCTGTACCGCGAAGAGGAGCGCGAAACGAACCGCTTCTGCAACGCCACCGGCGTCGGGATCATCCCGTGGGCGCCCCTCTGCCGGGGCCACCTCGCGCGGCCTCCCCTCCCCCCGCCCCTTCCTCCGACACCACACCCCCACCGCCGACCGCGCGCGCCGCCTCGAGAAGGCCGCCTGGCCCGACGCCCACGGCACCGTCGAGCCGGACCTGACCATCATCCGGCGCGTGGCGGAGGTGGCGGCGCGCCGCGGCTGCACCATGGCCCAGGTGGCGCTGGCGTGGGTCGCGCGCCGCGCCGCGAGCCCCATCGTCGGCTTCTCGAGCGAGGACCGCGTCCGCGAGGCCCTGGGCATGCGCGGCGTGCTGCTGGACGCGGAGCGGGACGAGCGCTACTTGGAGGAGCTGTATCGCCCGAAGGAGGTGGTGGGGCATTGGTGAGAAAAGGGGGGGAAGGGGGGGAGGGGATGTAGATACCTAGGTACCTATTATCTTTCCGGTGAGGACGGACTTCGACGGTTAGGAGTTAGGGGGGAATGAACTCACAAGCCGTATGCAAAGAGGGAATTACGATAATGGTCGATCGTCCCTTGGGTATCTCTGGACAGATAGGATATTTCGTCTAATATACTAGTCGATTGTATGAGACATAGGTAACCTCGTTAAGTTAATGATGAGACGTTAACTCTAGAAACAAGCCTATTATACTATTGAACAGTTCGTAAAAACCCATAGGTTACCATAGCTCTTTCACTGTCGTTCGGCACTTGACGGCTTTTAATACCTCTTGCGACTGCGGTTTGGGCGAGGGAGCGCCATTGATACCAGGCTAAATACCTACTACTCGGTATCGTGAGTGTCGATTTTCGGTCATGCGCCGGGGTCAATCTCGTGTACGACGAATGCTGGTCATTCGTAAAGTAGATGCCCCTTTCAAACAAGGCTTCCCTGTGTATCCAAGATCAGGAAGCACAACAACCGTATAACGCCAAAGCTTTGGTCCTGTATAACCAACCCTATATGAAGTCAGCTTTACTTCTTAACTCAAGAGTTGAAATAATTACTTGAGAATCTACCTACCTATCTATCAAATCCCCATCGAGCAGTATGTTATCCACCCACGAGTACCTACGAAATGCGTTTACTCTGCCAAGTCAGAGACGATGAATAAACGTTGTCTCTGAGAATATAAATGGCGTCCTCTCTTTGTTTGTTAGTGGTATCCCTTGATGGATCTGCTACGGAATGTCAGCAAACTCATCCAAGTCCTCGATGGAAGTTCACGATAGGATGAAGAAAGGGTCCCCTTGCCCGCCAGAATCCTAGTCCTGTTTCGTACCACAGGGAACCGACATTTGTTAGCATATAATAGTTTGAGGCAAACATTGTTTTTCTGTCACTCTCGGAAGCCTCGCTTGCTTCTGATGAGAACTCTCGACGACCACAGCTCGGTCGAAGTATCAGATCGTCAACTCCATCGTGATATATACTATCATGGTAACACGGACTCACCCGGCAACCCCAGCTTCTGAATTTTGCCAGTGCTCCTCGGCCTGTGTGTGTTCTCGATGTGAGTCTAGGCCTGGGCTCTGTGCTTTCAGTGCTAGCAATCCGCCTTATCCCCCCAGCACAGAACTACGGTGGTGTGTATGACTGATGTTCATCAGAAGATAGATTTCGTGCGATGCCTCTTGTTTTTCATAGGCAAACTACATTTCCCGTCTTCAAGTCGCATCACGATGCCTTCATGATCAGCTTCCTGCCATATTTGGAAGCACGCTCGCTATTGCCCTGGAACACCAACCGCATCGTATTAGTGCTACTGGACGATTCCAAGCAAGACGTTCCGCCTATAAAATAGTTCGGTCTCGCTCATTCATCGAGGGGAGAAATATCTTTGATATCTTCCACAAGGCGCCCTTCTATCCGCATTCTTACGAGCTCCCCTTCCTCGGCGACGTATCTTCAGATATCCTACACGAGCACCTCTTGAACCAATAATAAAAAGGTATCTTGCAACACGTCAAGCTAGCCTCGGGATCCCGGTATCAGAGCGTTCAACTTACACCTCGCAAGTCTAGAGTTCGCGAAGCTGACCACCTCAACAGCACGATCTGCTCCGGTCTAAGCCAGGCCAGTAGTCTAACGGGATCCCGTTATCATCAATACCTACCTTCCTAGGTTAGGTGGAGTACCTCACCAACTCGACGCCCTGCCTCCTCCCTTCGTGCAACAGTACCTACCCATTATACTTCGTTCCCGCCAAAGCGATCCCACCATGTCAGGGTCCAAGAAGACGTGCTCCCATTGCAAGAACGAGTACGACGGCCTGCAGTGCCCTTACTGCATCCGGGACGGGGGCTTCAGGGGAGACGAGGACGTGTTCAAGGACCCGGATAAGAAGGGCGGGGATGGCGACAAGAAGGGCGACGGCAAGAAGGACGATGGAGAGAAGAAATAGGGGAGTAGCGGATGGGGTTAGATACCTATGTCACAGCAGGGAAGGAAAGGCAGGGGCGCCTCCGGGATATTGATATGAGGAGGGAGGGCGTGATGTGGACTGATATTCCTATAGGGAGCTACTTATTTTAGTCCGGTTGGAGGAACAATCCCTGACTAGGTTGAAGCGTGATATTTGGGAAGCAGGGGAAGGAACGGGGAGTGCAAAGTATGTTTTGTTTGGCCGTCGACGTAACGGCTTGCTTCCTCGTCGATTTTTGTTTTGGGGGGGGGGTCCGTGGTTTGGCGCCGGAGTTGGCCTTTTTCCTCCTCCTTTTTCTCCATCTACCCTTTACCCTACAATAGCTACGGTAATAGTGAGAATTGAGTAGTATAGTGCTCGAATATAGTTCTAGTCCGTCTTCAATAGTACCTCTGTGAGATTTCCGATAGTGATAAAAACCACACGAGATTTGTAAAATTGATAATGGTAGTCGAGATATATGCACTCTACAATTAAAGGGGATCTCCAACCCTCTGTGTCTCTACCCTGTACTGCTATAGTCCAAGATTCGAATTCAACCCTCACGAGCTACGTTTATTACTAGGCATTAATCAGTATTACAGACAAGTAGTACTGCATTTCAGAAATCCGACTCCAAGAATGGCTGGCTACTTTTAACCCTTTCCTACGTGTTCATATCCAACGAGCACAGCACCACCCGCCAAAAAAAATACCCCTATTACTACCTAATTCCTCCCCTCTCTCACGCCTCCGCCCTCAACTCCATAGCAGCCAGCTCCCCCGTCCAGCTCGACGCCGCGCCCCCCACCTGCGCGACGGGCGCCTCCACCGCGACGGGCGCCCACACGAAATACGCGCCGTTGATGCCGAGCACGGCCCGGAACTCCTCCTCTTCCTCCCAATCCCCCTGCCCCTGCCCCTGCCCCTGCCCCTGCCCCTGCCCACCCTCACCCTCCTCCTCTCCCAGCGCCCTCACGCCCGCAAAAGTCCGGTTCCCCTGCCCCACGACGCGCAGCTCGACCCAGCGCCCCAGGGGCACCGTCGCGTTGAGCGCGTAGTAGTTGCCCGACGCGAAGAGCGTGACGTTGGGGGTGAGCAGGAGGGACGAGTCCGCGCCGGCGACTATCACGGTGGTGGTGGTGGTGGTGGTGTCGGGGGCGGGACCGAGGGCGTCGACGCGCAGCGTCAGCGAGAGCCGGTAGTCGCGGCCCTTGGAGGACAGCGGGGTGCGGAGCGCGCAGGAGGGGCTGATGGCGAGGGTGCCGGCCGGGGTCAGCGCGCAGGAGGCGGACGCGTGGTAGGCGTTTGGGGAGGCATCGGTGATGGTGAGCGTATCGTCGTCGTGGGAGGAGGAGGAAGAGGAAGAGGAACCTGCGGCGCGGTAGCTGAAGATCACGGGGCCCTGCGAGGGCACCGCGCGCTCGAGGTTCTGCCCCGGGACGTGGGGGTGCAGCGCGGGGAGCAGGGCGGCGAACTCGGCGGAGGACAGGTCCCCGCCCCACTGCTTGTCGCCCAGCGCGGGGATGCCCTCCCGCCAGGCGTAGTACGCCTCGCTGTAGACGGAGGCGTTGGCGCCGTAGTCGTTCCACAGCGGCACCACGGAGCCGAGCACCAGGGCGTCGGTCCGCGCCGGGTTGTTGCTGCTGTTCCTGGTGTCGAAGACGAAGGGCTGCCACGGCCCGCCGTCGGCCGGGTTCCCGTCGAACGTCCGCGCCGTGTCGACCACCTGCGGGTAGCTGCCGGACCACTTGTTCACGGTGTAGAAGGTGTCGTCCGAGTTGAGCACGGAGTAGTTGTTGAGTATGTAGTCGAAGAGCGGGTTGTCCTCGAAGAATTCCCCTGTAAGAGGGGTTTGGTTAGTTTTATTTTATAAACCGGAGAGGAAAATAGAAGAAAAAAAAAAAGGGGGGGGGGGGGGGGGGGGGGTGGGGTATTAAGTCGCATACAGTGTTGGATCGAAACATTAGTGTGGATATTGTCGTACTCTGGCTTAGGCGGAAACGTTCCCCAGATGCGGGTAGACTTGTTCGCGGTCTCCGCAATGAAGACGGCCATCTCGTTCACAAAGCGGTTGTACTCGTTGGCGTCGGCCGTGTACTCGTCCGCCCCGATATGGACCGTCTTGGAGTGGAACCAGTCGAAGAACGTGTTCCAGATCGTCTTCATGGTCGGTATCGTGTCGGGATGAGAGATATTCAGCAGCGAGAGATCAGTACTAAGCCCTAGAGCTGGTTTCCACTGCACGATCACGAGAGCATGCCCGGGAGCCTCGATTTCGGGTATAATGGTGACGCCGCGAGCGCCGCACGCAAATTGGATCTCCTCAAACTGCACCCTGGTGTACGATTCATTCTTGTACTTGTTCAGCCCGGCAATCTCCTCGGCATCAGACCAGAGGCGGAAGCGGGCATAGAGCTCCAGCGATCTCTCTCTAGAGTATATGTTGACATTGTTGTACAAGTTATCACTCAGGTGTAACTGTAAGGTGTTCTGTTTGAAAAAGCTCATATAAGAGCATATTTCGATTATAAACTGAGATTAAATTTAGTCTCATTAACCTATCATGTAATCTGCTGCTAAGTGCAAAGGGGAGGTCGGTTGTGTAAGTGAGGCGCACATACCTCAGGGGGGTAGTAATGTCGTGCCGCGTCTAGCATCATGCCCCTGATTCCCCATCCAGGGGCATCAACGGCTTCACCAAAAGGCAGTGACCCATTTAAGAGGACTGCCTGTTGTATAAGAGTTCGGGTACCCCACCAGGCGCCTAATGGACTTGCACCAGATATGACGATGCCCGAAGACGAGACTGACAGGGTATAGCCTTCAGATGTCTGGGCCCCGCTGACGCCCGTATACTTGGTTGGGTCATCCAAGGTGAGGAAGACAGAATTTGATGGGGCCTCATCAGCATTCGATAAGCTAACATCGACTCCTAAGGTAGTGTTCAGATCGGCTGTGAAGACCTGAGCAAAGTCCTGTAAACTCGGGGGGATGAGTGTCTCTCCGGTCTCATCTCGATACTCGGCAAAGGCAGTATCCACAACTATGGACTTCAAAGCCGCAACCGAGTAGGACCCGTCGCTGTATGTCGTAAAGGGGACAGTGGGTATGCCTGTAAGTCTAGCCAAAGCGAGTTCTACTACTTAGAGTCAGCAGTCTAACCTTGCACAATGTAGGCAAGATACCTATATTTATACAGATGTGTAGGGAGTTATATATGTAAGTAGTTGTAGAGACTACGTACCGTCGAACCATAGCAGAGTTAATGACAGACATAAACGTGACAGATGAAAAGGACCCATGACTGTGGGCAACAGTGCAGTCAGGGTGTAAGTCAATAGGCTGGCTAGAATTGATATAGGTAACCTGGAAGTATTGATGAATGAATTACCTAAACTAGGTCAACCACTCCAATAGAAATAATGTTCACTATGGATAACTAATACTTGACATTTTGATCAAGGGATAACTACTAGCTATAAGTACGTCTGGTAGGCAAAGAGATAGTGTCGTGTAGTTCCAGCGAGCAGCCTTTGCTGATCTTGGGGCGATATGGACGGCCATTATCTTGGGAAAGACGCAGACGATAATAATTAACCTAGAATGCATGCAACGTAGCGAGCGGGGGCGATAAGACCAAGATCAAGCAAGACCAAGGCCCGCGCGATGCCTGCAACCTTGTGTTGATGATATCGTAGTAGTATAGGTACCTAGTATTTAAAATGGCACCTTGTCTGTGGTTGATGTACAATTGATATTGGAGTCTGAGAAAGAGAACGACTGGAACTAGGTACTAGTTGTAGGTTAGAAACCGGGACTATCAATGTTACCTAATGTTACCTACATACCTTATGTTAGACTTAGAATAGCACTAACAGGTTAGGTTACATAGTTACTTTGTACAATGTAGGTTACTACTAGTAACATTGAACAACTTAATCAGCCATCTAGGTTAGGTTAGGTATGTAATCGATAAGGTTCTCTCCTGCAGACAGATACGCTAAGATAAGCTCTTATGGAGGGGCAAGTCAAAGGAGAAGAATAAAATTAATTAAGTTACTTATCACATTGAATGACTTCACCAAGTTAATTGCAAAACCACCACCCTACTACCTACTACCTACCTCCTACCTCCTACCTCCTAACTTCTTCTTTGCCTACCTACCTCACAATGGAGGCCGCTACACCATCGCCGGCGGCACCCCACGAACCGCCACATGTTTACACCACGAACAACGGCTACGATGAATCAGTAAACCAAGAAGCGCCACGAAGCCTAGCACCTGTTGCTGCTGCCGCCGCCGCCGTCGCCCCAGGAGTAGTCGCCGGCTCAGACGGCTCAGACGACTCAGACCTGGATGATATCTTCGACGATGACCTACTCGGACCCGACGGCGAATCCGACCTGTCGCGCAACTACAACCGCCAACGACCGCTGCATTCGAACATGCAAAAACCTGCCGCCAACACTTTCGCCAGCGTAGACGATCAGATATCCGCCCTGTCCAAGTACGCCTCCAAGATTCGACTCGACGATGTGAAAGAAAACCAAGAACGAGAGAAGGACAAGGCCGACAGAGCCACCAGCGACCAGGTCCTAGACCAACGCACCCGCATGATCCTCTACCAGATCATCAACCGCGGCCTGGTTAGCGAGGTGCATGGTGCCATCAGCACCGGAAAAGAAGCCAACGTCTATGGCGCCGTCGCATATCCCGACATAAACGGACCCCCCGTGTACCGGGCCATCAAAGTCTACAAGACCGCTATCCTGAGTTTCAAGGACCGCGAGAGATACATCACCGGCGAGCACCGCTTCAAGTCGGGCGCCGACAAGGGCAACAGCAGAAAGATGGTCAAACTATGGGCCGAGAAGGAGTTCAGAAACCTGAGGCGAATTCACGCAGCCGGCATCCCCTGTCCCGAGCCCATCCATCTCAAGCTTCATGTCCTGGTCATGGGCTTCCTCGGAGACAGAAAGGGCTGGGCTTACCCGCGCCTACGGGACGCCAATCTTCCCGCCGAAGACGCCGACAGGATATGGAGGCAACTCTACGTCCAGCTGCTAGGCGTCATGCGACGCATGTATCAAGTATGCAGACTGGTACACGCAGATCTCAGCGAGTACAACATCCTCTATAACAACAATCAGTTGTACATCATCGATGTATCCCAGAGTGTCGAGCACGATCACCCGAGATCGCTCGAGTTTTTGCGTATGGATATTAAAAACACGGGCGACTTCTTCCGTAGACAGGGCGTCGACACATTACCCGATCGGACCGTGTATGACTTTATCACGAACTCGGAGGGACCCGTCGAGGACCCGGCTCTATCGGAGGCAATCGAACAGCTTTACGCGTCGCGGTCGGCAACGGCAAACGACGAGACGGCTGTAGCCCAACGAGAGGTTGACAACGAGGTTTTCCGAAACCAGTATATACCACAAACGCTAGAGCAAGTGTACGATATCGAAAAGGAGGCAGAAAAGATCGGGGAGGGCGAGGGAGATCAACTAGTATATCGGAACCTTCTCGCGGACAAGGTGGTGCTGCCCAAGGAAACAGAAGACCGGAGCTCCGACGACCAGTCAGACGACGGTGCTGCCCTGGACTCTGACGAGGAAAGCGATGACGATGAAAGCAAATTCTCCAAGGGACCACCTCGGGGGAAGCGATTCGAAGACAAGGATGAGAAGAAGGTCAGTGCTTAGATGAGGAAAACAAGTCACCCCCACCCAATCGGATATTTATATTATATATCCCGTGCTAGGATAGACGCCTCATTTCTTACCTACTTCATCTTTACTCTCAACCTCTAGATCATAGCTAACACAATACGACACAGCAACGCAAGCAAGCCACGAAAGAAGCCAAGAGCGAAAAGCGCAAAGAGAAGATGCCAAAACATTTGAAGAAACGTCTTGTGGCCACGAGTTCTAGAAAAAAGAGATAAATATAACAGCCCAGCATCCGAGCTTGGCATGTCTTACCATGGCTATTACCGTCTCCTCAATCGCCCGTGATTTTTGTGAACTGTGAGCTGGGCAAGTTTGATCTAGCTATCTTCATCTTTGCATTTACCACGAGCATTCTCGTATTCTCAAGCGTTTATGTGTATCAGGTAGGGCAAGAAGGAGCATCATCAATGTAAGTTCACTTGTTTTATTTTGTCAAAGAGTATATCTTCAATCGGATGACGAAAACTCCAAGCGCACCACTAGAGCTATATTCTCTGTGTTTTCTCCCTTTCCAAGGCGACAGATAACCGTGAAATTGGCTGTTAGCTGGATTGCGTCCTGATCGGGATTAACCTCGCAAAGGTTAGTCGCATGCGGATCAAAGAGAGCCCTGACGATTGATTGTATAATGATGATATTACTATCTATTTCTTTGTGTGTTTTCTTTCGCGGATAGTTTTCCCACCGTCGCAAGGTTTTCATCTACTCCCCCGTCGTCCACGGGCTTATACTAATTCACGCTGAATTGAAGCCGCCTTCATCCTTCCAGCTCTCCCCTCCCTCCCTCTAGATATAAGGGGGGAAGAGTGTATAAGCTTATCCAGATACGCAAACCACCATTTCACTCAGCTAACCTTAGTTCGTTTCACCGCCCTCCAATACTCCTAACGCCCAACTGCACCGGCATAATTATGGGAGAGCTTGTTTTCCGGGCATCCTCTACCTCCCCCCCAAACAAGCGCTTACACACACCAGGGTCGAGGTCAAGGTCGAGGTCGAGGTCGAAGCCCCTTCCTTCCTAGACCGCACGCCTGCTCCGGTAATCGGTCAGGGCGTGGCCGAGTACGTCTTCGTAGAACTGGCGCAGGCTGGGGGGCGCGTTGGCTATGACGTCGGCGTTGGCCTCGTCGCCCGTGACGGCGAGGAGGAGATGGAGGAAGACTGCTAGGGTGTAGTACATGTTTGTTTGTCTGTTTGTTTGTTTTGCTTGTTTGTTGTGGTGGTTGCCGTAGTGTAGGGAGATAGGACGGTGATGGTAAAAGTCACAAGGTCAACTTATTTCGAACTCTTAGGTCCCGAAGCTTGCTTGTTGGTGAGCGGATTCGTTGTGGGTTGGGGGCGTCGGAAATTGATGTGCTTTTCTTTTTCTTCTTTCGGTTACTACTACTTACTACCCCTAGGTTCCCTTTTTACTAGCGAGAAATAGAAAGAGGGTTTTTTTTTTCTTTTTTTCTTTTTCATGCCATGTCTGTTATGTAAGATGGGTAGGTGGTAGTAGTAGTAGTAGTCTCCGGGTTCACAAGCTACAAGTCTTCTGGGTTTTTTTACTCTGTTCATATAGGAATTCTCAGAGAAAGAGAATGAACAAAACAAAAAAGAGAGTCCATTTGCGAGACCAACAAAGAAAAACAGACTCTGATTTAATTTTCATTGATAAATCCGAGGAAGCGATATTGATAAATTGTCGGGGCATTGACATGTGATCAACAAATCGGGGAACTGGCCGTTTATTAATATCATACATAGGTACCTACCTAAGTTGACTTTTTTTCCTGCTCTACTTAGACTTTGATTCCAGGGACGGACGAGGTCATATGTCATGTCTCCATGCTAGCACCTACCTACCTACTTATTCTATTCATAATGAATATTTCGTTAAAAAATTATGTTTCTATATTTTCCTATCAACCCTTTTTCCCATGCCTTTGTATATTATTAATATCTATAACATACCACCTAATCTATGTAGGTAAGTATGTGACCTAGTTACCTAGGCCCCGGTGGCAGTACTACCAGGGAACCTACGAGGGAGAGGAAATATTGACGGCTATGTAGGTACCTAGGTATGGCAATATCAGTGCTGGACGTTTCGAGTATATGGCAAAGCAAAAATAAAAAAAGGAAAAAAGAAAAGGAAGGACAGAGAGAGAGAGAGAGAAATTGAAATTCAGGAATCAGCTACCCTTTTCGCCTAATTTGCGTCTTCCCCCCCTTACATCGTCGGATAGTATGAGTATGTAAGTATGATGCTTACCTGCTTGACCTGGCTGGACCTAGGTTAGATATATTTAAAAACCTACCTACCTACCTAACCTATCAAGTAAGGATAACTGAATAGAGCTAGGTACCTATGTGTGTAGTTACCTATTCACCCAGTCAGTAGGTTAAGATCTGGTCGGTTCTCAGAGGCTGCTTTGCTTCTAACCTACCAAGTCCTACCTACCTACCTAAACCTAGGTTATATATCCAGGATATTGAGATTTGAGATACCACAAAGTAGAAATATATATATATATATGTCCCTACATACATACATACATAGGTCATGGTAGGTAGGTAGAAATGTAGGTAAATTCCCTTAGACCCCCCCTCCAAATCCCCCCTTTTCTCCATGAAAGTGAGATCCCTACTACCTACTACCTACTACCTACTACCGACAGACAGGCATATCGACATTAGATAAGACTCATTCCAGTCATCAATACTAAGGTTAAGTAACGTACCTTAGTACCTACTTGACATCAAATATCTTGAGAGCCTGTGCTATCTCATTTACCTTTAATTTACCTAGGTAAATAGCCTGATAATATTTTTTCTTGTCTAAAGTTATCAACACATACACACACACACACACACACACACTTAGCTATCAAACTCATTACCGAACTAACATTGGTTAGATACGTCCTATAGCCCCCCCTATCAAATCCCATACCTACCTCCTTCTCCCGTCCCAGCCATATTTAATCCATTCACCTCCTAATGTTATCCAAGGCGACCCTCCCTCCCTACCTACCTACCACAATAAAATGCAGGCCAAATCCCACAAGCAATAAAACAAAACAACCCCCCCCCCCAAAAAAAACATTTTTTTTAAATAAAAAAATCACATAGCATACCCTATAAAAACCCCCAACCATATTTGCATAATCTTTTCTTATCCATTTTTTATTTTTATTTTCATTTCATCGCACGTATATCAGAAGGCTACCTACTTTATAAGAGAGTTAAACAAAAAAAAATATAGCTGGTATAACATTTCAGAATTTAGGCCGATAGAGCGGAGAATTTTGAGGATCTCTGAGGATTGAAAGGAAGAGAGCGTGATTTTTTTGAGGGGGTGATAACGCGTACAATTAAAGGACTTAAATAAAATAAAAAATCAGAACCGCGACCGCGCTGCGACGACAAGGCTCCTTCGTTTCTTTCTTTCGTAAAATTTCTATTCATCCCTTTTCTTTTTTTTCCCCCCTCCTTTCCTATAATTCTTCCACTCGTCCATCCATCATCCATCGGATTGCGCGTAGCAGAAGTGTCGAGTGAATCAATAAAAACATAATGGTATGTTGAACTCGACAGGACGTGTGTGCGTGCTACCTTTTTTTTTCCTAAACGCCATCCGATGCCCAAGCACAAAAAGGAATACGTCATGTTCTCTTAAGCAACGTTAAGGGCTCCTCCGTGTGCTTGAGGATGTGCGTCGAGGTCGACTTCCTCGACTACGCTCCGCTGGTGGGCCGTGTTTCGAACGAGGTTGCCGAAGTACTTGAGCGCAACCTCGCTCTCGCTGCGAACCTTCAGGGTCTCGTCGCGTCTGGTCCCAAGCTGTTCTACCGAACGGGTCAAGCCGACTCGGAGATTGTCGGCAGGGAATCTAAGAACCTTACGAACAGAGGATGAAATACGTGTGCTGTTCGAGTGGACATAGTCGATAGCCTCCAGCTGTGCCGAAAGCTTTTCTGAAAGTCGGTGCGGAAGCGACTTGGGGATTTGTTGCAGTACGTAGGCGGCAGCGGAAACAACTAAGAGACGATGGTTAGTCATATGCGTTATTAGAAGACCCGTCCGTCATAATGGCAAAGCTTACCGGCTAGCACGAGGCCGGGAATGATCAGCTTCCGCAAGTTGTCGTTCCCAACAATCTTGGCCGCATTTAGGGCATGATCCATCCAGCCCATACCACCAATGAGACGTCCACCGATGGCAGTAGCCACAGTGAGAGCCATTCCAGTACCGGCAACCTTCTCTTGGCGTTGCATCAGAGTCGACCAGTCGACGAAGTCCATGAGTTCAGTCGGGATTTCAAACTGCTTGGCTAGCAAGTCACGACGCCGGCGGAACATAACGTCGGAACGGAAGTTGAGGTCGTGATACTCATTGCCAAGATGCAGTATGCCGAGTTGCTTGATAGCATTGACGCCGTTGACCGTCTGTGTCCGGGCATGCTCCTCGCAAGCAGTGACGGACGAGGAGATTTCGTACAGCATGGCCTCTTTGAGATCTTCGGCATACTGGAATGCACTAAGGAATCCCGGGTACGGGACACCCAGGTTACTGTCTCCGGCATGAGCAATAGCATTGTTGAGCGTGTTGCGCGTGTAGTCGTAAATTTCCTTGCACGTCTCCTCGATAGTCTGGTCAATCTCATCGCCGATTTCCGCCTTTGCCTTTGTGGATGCTTCGAGCTGGGGCTCGATCTCCTGCAGGTCCCTCGTTACCCGGTCAAACTCTGACTGGGCCACTTCCGTGTTGACGGTAGCAAGAATATTGAGATCGTTGAGGATGTTGAGCAGATAGGTCTTCGCGGGTGCTAGTTTAGATCGTGCTCGCTTTTCCAGGACAAAACGCCGCAGTGACTGTTCCAACCTCTCGAAGTCTTCAATCTTCTCCTTCTCCTTGCCCTTACCTTTCGGGTCGTCGCCGGGGTCACCCCCACCTCCGCTAGAGCTACCGCTACCACCACCATCTGGACCGCCGGGTGGCGATGGTCCCGCAGGTATGGCATTGCTAGAAACAAAGTGTACAAGCTCATTCGATTCCTTGAATGTGCGAGGGCTCAGGCCGTAAATCTGGTCCAGAATCATCTTTTGACATCGTTCCTTGTCCCGAATCATGTCATAGCCGTTGACGACCATGAAGATATAGGCCTTTTCGGCGGCGGCAGCCCATATAAACTCTTTCGCCGACTGGGTGAAGTGGTTCGCAGCGGAAACGACGAAGACTACTACGTCGATTTCTTCCTGTCGGGCAAAGATGGCGGTCGTCTTGGTCGTGTCAGAGTTGAGACCCGGCGCATCGATCAAGGCAATGTCAACCACACCATTGTTCAGCAACGATTCATCGATGGTCCGCACATCCTTTACGTAGACTTTGCATTGCATATAGGTGTAGTTGTCGATAACAATCTTTTCAAGGTCCTGTAGGGGGAAGACGTCGTAGGTGCTCTCGTCGTGTCGACTGTAGATGGCATTCCGGTGAACAGCGTGAACTTCCTCGATGCCGGCATTTTCTCTCGCATCCAGAACCTCGCAGAATATACTTGTGCATGGCTGTTGGTCTTCGGGCAGAACCTTGCGCCGCAGGAGTGCGTTACAGAAGGTCGACTTTCCAGCATTGAGATCTCCAGTCACCAGAACCTTGCTAGCGGTGTCGTCGATGCGTTCGCGAAGGGACAGGAGATGCTTGATGCTCGTGTTGATCTTGCCATCAAGCAGGGCAGCAACGGAGCCCTTTTCGAGAGAGTGGACCAGCTCGGCCTGATGTAGAGACCCCAGCTTCAAATCAAGCTTCAAGATGGAGAATTCCTGGGCTATCTGCGGGGTGATCAATCTAGGAGCATCGGCAGCGGCTTTATTCTCGGCATCCTTGCTGGACTCAGCAGACCCATAGTCGTCGGACGTGGTCATGGATCGGCGTAGGGGCCTGGGGCCATCGTGCATAGACGACATGTCGCCTGACGTGGAGACATGTTGAAGGCCGGGTCGGGAAGAGGACGAGGGCCTGTCGGGAGAGAAGGTACCGGCGCGGTGGACGGCGGGATAGTGGGCAGGCCAGGTAACGTTGGTTTCCTGGAGGCTCTCGAGAAGCTCGATGACCTTGGCGATGGATCGGCCGAGGGACACGCGCTGCTGGTTATACCACAGCTGGGAAACAGCAGAAGCCTGGTTCCTCTGGTCCGTCTCAGGACTGCCGGTGGGTTGACGATGCATCGACATGTCTCGGGCAAGGGAGGGGTCGGTTCGAGGGGAGCCCAAGGGATATTTAGAAGAACCGACGTCGTCTCCTGCGATACTCCCACCGTAACCAGAGTCGTTGTCGAGAAGAGACTGCAGACGAGTGGCGTGCTGCGAGGTCGAACCACTGCCAACTGTCATATAAGCAGGTCTTCCGGAAGCGGAGGTGGGAGGTGGAGAGGTGGTCCGGTCGTCGTCATTTCGTCCATTTCGTCCATTGGGCGACTTGCCCTTGGCGGTGTAATATTGCTGGCTCATGACGATCGGTAGGGCTCGGGATCCATGGAAAAAAAAAAGGGTCGTGTCGATGTGGGCAGGCGAAAGTTGTGTGTGTGTGTTAAGTGAGGCCTTCGAAGACGATGTCGAGGTTGGGTTGAGGTTTGGCTTGAGGTTGATGGAGGGAAAAGGGGGATGGAGGGGAAGGGAGTTAGTGGTAAGCAGGGAATAGGTGGTAGTAGTAGTATAGTAGTGTTTGGGTATTTGGGTTGTTGCTGGGAGATGATAAATTTTTTATTTTATTTTTATTTTGTCCTTTGAGAGAAATGCTCGGAATGAAATTCGGAGACGCAGAGGCGAAATTTAGAGGGTGGCTCGATGAGGGGGATTGCCCTGATTGGTCAGATTACATCAGATGCTCTCACTTGAGGGAAAAGAAGAGAAGCATAAGTAATG
The DNA here is from genome assembly GCA_018398605.1 of Biscogniauxia mediterranea. NCBI lineage: Eukaryota > Fungi > Ascomycota > Sordariomycetes > Xylariales > Xylariaceae > Biscogniauxia > Biscogniauxia mediterranea. Next base: position 5,004,090 of record JAGXTR010000003.1, read on the forward strand.
CCCCACTTGCTTTTAGGGTATGTATGTACTGTAGGTAGTACCTATCTTGGAAGATCCATGTACCTAAGCCAAGCCAGGAAAAACATCTAACAGTACCACCACTACCACCGACTCTCCAGATAGGCCCAGCATTGACGATCACAAGCACCACATGTTACTAACCAACACCACCACGACAACGACGACGAAGACTACTACGCGACACAGCAAAATCCCCTCTTCTCCCTCGAATAAGAATCGATACAGACGACCCGCATTTTCCCCCGAGACAATCGACAAGTAACAGCCAGCAGTTCGAAGGTCCATGCCGTTCAGTCTCGTTGCCTAGCCCGGCCATCTTGAGTTCCTCGATTACGATAATAACCACGACCACGACAACGACAACGAGTGATTCAAAACCTGCCCGAAACTCCCAACATCCTCGGTTTGATCCACGGTCTGTCAGAAAGCTATAAACAAGCTATACATAATCAAGGAAACCATGAATGTAAGCACACGCACCCGAGACCTCCCTGGCGCTGGAGGAAGCAGGTTCAATGGGTTATTAATCGTGGCCGGGCCGACAGATCCTAGAATGGGCCTTCGGAAAGCGCATGACGCCGGCCGAGCGTCTGCGCAAGAACCAGCGTCTACTCGACAAGGCCATCCGAGAGCTCGACCAAGTGCGGGTTAAGCTAGAGAAGCAGGAGAAGACTCTCGTTGGCCAGATCAAGCAGAGTGCACAGAAGGGCCAGATGGGAGCCGCCAAGATCCAGGCAAAGGACTTGGTGCGCACACGAAGGTGAAAATAGACCACAGCAGCCAGCTTATATATATATAGGCATGACTGGACATGGCGAGTACTGACTTCGGTTGCATCCAGGTACATCGAGAAGTTCTACGGAATGAAGAGCCAGCTGCAAAAGATATCCCTCCGGCTTCAAGTGAGTTGCCACCACGCCTAGACTCCGGGGAATATAGACTTAACCACCGCCTACTTGCAGACGCACCGGACGAACGAGCAGATGATGACAGCCATGAAGGGAGCCACCATGGCCCTCGGCAGCATGAACCGGTCGATGAACCTCCCTGCCCTGCAGCGCATCGCCATGGAGTTCGAGCGCGAGAACGACATGATGGAGCAAAGGCAAGAGATGATGGACGACGCCATCGACGACGCAATGGACGTTGGCCTGGAGGAAGAAGGCGATGAGGTCGTGGAACAGGTCTTGGAGGAGATCGGCGTAGACCTCAACCAGGCCGTGAGTAGCCCCCCTCCCCAGCAAGTCACCAATACACGCCAAAATCTAACGTCTCTGCAGTTCGGGGAGACACCCACGGGACTTCAGGCCGACAAGGTTGCCGAGGGTAGAGTCGCCCAAGCCATTGGTGGTGGTAGCAGCGGCGGGGGTGATCCTGGTGATGATGATCTCCAAGCTCGACTTGACAGTCTTAGGAAGTAATGGAAGGCTTAGGTTTGGAAAGTTCAGAGAAAGGTCCTTGAACTTTTCTTTTCCTCAAATCAGGGAAGATAGAGATGAGTTTCTTTTTTTTTTCTATGTTATTTTTTGTGGCCTTGGAGTGTCGACGTACTGGAGTCTTGGGTTCTTTAATAATTTACACATCTCACGGTGCCCTTTGTATCGTCAAGGAAGCATTCTACATCTATATCTGCGTTCAGTATCAACCTTTCCAATTTTCCAAGTTGGTTCTCGAAGCTCCTCATGTACCAACTCCCTATGCTTACTGACTATATGTACCCGTTATTCAAGGTAGGTTAGCCAAGAGGTACCTACATACCTAGGTTAAAGCGCACCTGATGAAGGTCCACAGGTTGTTGGTTATATTCTCCGTTCGTAAAATATGACACGTGGGATCCCGCTCTGCCGGTAGATACCCACCTGCTCATCATGGAAGCCCATATTCTGCTATTCTTCTATACTTTATGTAGGTAGGTACATTGATAGGTAGGTACCTACTCCTAAGGACATTTTGCATGTAACTTTGAAGCGAAGTACAGTTTCCATACTTGCTCTGAGAAGCTTGGCTGCCTGACTTCTTTTGAAAAACTGAGCCGAAATAAATCTGAAGTTACCTGCGTAAGGGGTTACTCCGCGTAGATACCCGCATAAGTGTATAGGTACTACGTAAGTACTCAAAGGAGGCCCAAAGTGAGAGGGGAGGTGGGTTAGCTCTGCAAACGGCAGCTTATAGGATACTTTAATAGAACATCGAAGCCATAGACTACATATATTTGGGGTGGTTTACGCTTAGATTGAGACCAGTTATATTCAGACTTAATGATCTCTAAAATATCCAATACATGCTTACATACCTATGTATTTCAATACCCTTTTCTAGCTGTAAGTGGCGAGCATGTGTCAATATCAATACCCATGATCATACATAGAGGTAGGTACGTATGCATACACATGTGAAAGGTTAAGCGCCCTGCTGCAGGAGATCCAACTACATATTCAGAAATTAATCAAATAGGTTACATATTGATATTAAGTGTGAAGGGCCAACCAACCACATTGCAGATATTGATACGCCTATACCTACACCATATAGGTCAGGTTAATATACATGAGCATCATGTAGTACCTAGCACATGTACGTACATATCCAGTATCTCTAAATAGTGCGTATTGCAAATGCAACGGTAGGTACACCCTCAACTTGGAGAACAAAGCCATTTTATTGCCTAAATACCCACCATGTTCTCGTGATTGTTAGGGAGGTAGTAAGCTATATACCTAGTATACGTATGCACCTAGTCGTAGTCGTATGTAGAGTAACGGGTTGGAAAGCGGGGTCAGATTTGCTGGTAGTATTGATGTAGGAATTATGATGTACCTAGCACCTGCTATAAGTAATAACATTGTGACTGGCTGCTCCAACAAAGCCGTCCTTAGGTAATGTTTTCAGCCCTAGAGGAGTCCAACTAATGTAGAGTCAGAGCTAAGGGGAAGATTCCCTTTTCATTACGTAGGTACTAGGTACGTAGTAGGTATGGAGGATTGGAAGTTTACCACCTACCTAACCTAATCTAGTGTACCTACCTCCAGAGTTTATATCCGCTAAAGCTTTATTACTTACGTCATAAGTGGCCGGAAATATGAATACTACCTAGCTGACCTCCAGGCTCAAGGCACTGAGGTCAGGGTTGCTGCATTCCTGCCTACACTAGTAGCGAAGCCACCTGTCAGACAGCTGGTAGCTCGGTAACCTTCAGGGCTTTCCCCCACCGCTTCAGGTGGGACCGGGTATCGACCACCAAAAAGCCGAAGGGCCATCTACATCGGGGTACATACTACGTAATTTAGATCGATGTAATGCTCCACGCTAGATGCTGCAGAGGTGTACCTTCCACTCACAGCTGCTCCTCCTAGCTGTCAAGTACCGATACTCGCAGCTGCCTTCCCATTTGTTTCATGGATCAAGTGAAGTACGAAAGGCACGGACCAGGCAGAGCTCCAACAGCGCTTCCCCTCGTCACCTTGGTCCCAAACTCCTAAACCCAGCACATCATCCCGTTGCATCACAGGAGGTCTTTCCCTATTCCAATCCCAATCCACCACACCCCACGATTTATCAATCACTCCGAACCTCCACCACCACCACAACCACCACAACCACCACTACCACGCCACGCCCACCCTGTAGCCCTCTCACGCGCTCCCTACACCATCAGATCCATCAATTTAACCATCCCATCAACGCATCTGTGGAAAATACACCGGCCAACTTCTTGCCCTGTATTGTAACAGGGGAAGAACAAAAAAAGAGAACGGGAACGTGAGAGAAGAAGGGACAGCGAAGGTATGTCAGCTTTTTACTTACTAACATAAAATAATCACTTTCACTGCACGGAAGGGGGAGGAAAGGGATTATTGCATGTTCATGTGGGAGATTTTATTTATTTCCCCATGTTCATCGATACCTTATTCCTTCCCAATTTTTGCCCATTTACAAAGCCTGATGTTGACGATGATGGTTATGATGGTGATGATGATAACCAGCCCCTGTTGTTCCCTTCACTGTTGCAGGTTTTTTTTCATTTTGTGTTTTTTTTTTCTGCTTTTGGTAGGAATTCCAGGGAGACATTCACCCGGTTTGTCTATTATGCACACCACCTGTTGTTGGCTTCCTCCACTTTCTTTATCTCCCCGCGTCCTGCTGCCGCCTTTGTACTGGTAGACAAGAAAGGCGCCCAAGACTGTTTCTAACTATTACTGTTTCCTTTAGGCATCGCATCTGCATCCCCCCAAAAACCCAACGTCACGCATTACGGTAGCTCACTACCTACCTACCTAGGCATTTCATACGCGTATTATAGTTCTCTGACATCGACATCCCCCCGTACCGCATCCGCTTCGCATTTCATTACCGTTGTCTATCTGACAAGTCTGGCGCATCACTGCTTACTTATTCCCTTGTTGGATCCCACTAATATCCTCGATTACCCTTCCTTTTCGAAAATCTGGCAGGGAACAAGCGGCGCAGTCTCTCCTCGCAAGGAGGTCTGCTGAATAGGATGTTTGGCGGCGTTTCCAGCTCTTCTGCCTCCAAATCCGACTCTGCCGTCTCGGACTCGGCCAAATCAGACAAGAAGTCCCCCTCTCCGGATTCCAAGTCTGAACCCGTGCCCAGTAGCACCCCGGTCAAGTCTACTGACCAGGCTACTAGTGGCGAGAAGCGCAGTGGGAACGGCAGCCCCCCTGGACGACAGAACCCCGACAATGGAAACTCGGATAAGAAGCGTAGGAGCAGCGGCGTTGGGAGCAAAGCAAGCAGTCTCATAGCCAGTGCTAAGAATACCCTGAATTTCACCCAGGTTGGTCGGACGAACAGCGACTTCAGCTCGCAGACGCCTCTGCAGAAGCTAGGCAAGCAAGATCAATCACTTGCAGTGCCCCAAGGCCAGCACAATAACTCGGCCGGCCACTCCCTCCCCGGCCCTAGATCTACCTTCCGTGTTGGTGTATGGGAGGACAGGAACAAGAAATGCCGGCGTACTATGGAAGATACCCACGCATTTTTGTACAATTTCTTGCATACCCCGGCACCCCTACTTGTCTCAGACTCGGATAACAAGAGTTCGACATCTCAGAAGTCAGCCGAGGATAGCAAGCCCCAGCCGGACTCTTCCGACCCTGACATGATTGAAACTGACAATGGCTACTTCGCAATATTCGACGGGCATGCCGGAAGCTTTGCGGCCGACTGGTGCGGCAAGAAGCTACACCTTATCCTCGAGGATATCATACGGAGAAATCCCAACGCCCCTATTCCCGAGCTGCTGGACCAAACCTTTACCAGCGTTGACGCGCAGCTCGAGAAGCTTCCACTGAAGAACAGTGGCTGCACCGCTGCTATCGCTGTGCTACGTTGGGAAGACAGGGTCCCTAGTTCGAATTCTGCAACCGGTTCCCAGGCTATCGCCCCAGCAGCCGCCGCTGCGGCTTCGAAGGCCTCTGACGCGTCGAAGTCTAAGGAGAGTAAGTCGGAGGACGACGGCAATAACATTGCAATCCCCGAGTCAGCTCACGCAAGATTAAAAGGTGCTGCAGTGCGACAACGAGTCCTTTACACAGCTAATGTTGGCGATGCTCGCATTATCCTGTGTCGATCTGGTAAGGCGTTGCGTCTTTCCTATGATCATAAAGGGAGCGACGAAAACGAAGGGAAACGGATCGCGAACGCTGGAGGCCTGATATTAAATAACCGCGTTAATGGCGTACTCGCTGTCACCCGAGCGCTGGGAGATACTTACATGAAGGATCTTGTTACTGGCCATCCGTACACTACCGAGACTGTTATCCAACCCGAAGTCGATGAGTTTATCATTATCGCATGCGACGGGGTAAGTTGTTAACCTTTTTTAATTCCCAAGTAAGGTCGATATGGCTAACCAAGCACAGCTCTGGGATGTCTGCTCTGACCAAGAAGCCGTCGACCTCGTCCGCAACATGGAAGACCCTTCAGATGCTTCCAAGCTTCTTGTAAACCATGCCTTGTCTCGCTTCAGCACGGACAACCTATCATGCATGATTGTGCGGTTTGACAAAGCCGCTCTCCTGGACCACCAGAACAACAAGGATCATCCTATAGGTGTGGAAGGGGACAACACCCCTGCCGCTGGCAAGATTAGCGAGGCCGAAAAGATCGTTAGCTCGACGAAGCAAAAGATTGCTGTGGGCGACACGCCAGCTGTCGGCGTGTCAGCCAGCAACAGCGGCCGGGGTTACGACCCCATACCTGTCGACGATAGCGAGACCTTCAAACCAACTGTCATTGAAGGGCCGGTCGAGGAAGAGCCAACCTCCTTGGAAGATAGCGATGCGCCCGAAGTCAGTGCGGACGCGCTCCCCAACCCGGGTAGCCTTGAGTCCCCGGACTCGCAGTCTCCGAAAGCTTCGGAACCACCGCCAAAATCAAAGTCCTGACGCATAGTAAGGCATTGCTTTAAACCCAAAAATAGAGGACTGCCGCCACCACTCATCAACCCACCCAACCCACCTAGTTAGGTAGTCGCAAATTTAGCTGTCTACTATATGTAGTTTATATTGCTCCCGTCTTGCCCTGTCTTGTCTTGTCCTACAACACACATTCGCGATAGGCATATGAATTAGGCCCGTTGATCGGACCAGTGTAGTGCCTATTAGGAAGAAAGAACCAAGCCTACAACATAACATGGTAGATTTTTATGGTTCGCACTTTTGCTTTTTTTCGTTACGCCCTGACGGAGGATGAGGAACAGTTACTTAGAAATCAGACTTCTACTCTACCCTCCATATGTGTATGTGTGTGTGTGTGTGTGCTACCAGGGTGATATTATGTATTTGATGTGCTTGTCTCTCGCTCTTATTATTCTTGATCCATCATAAATTACAATAGGTCCTCGGCAGTTCCGTGTCAATGTTGACTTGTGGCGGCGGATGAGAGACGCGGGGCCTCTACATATGTTTCTTTAATGATGGACAGGTTATGTCAGGGCGGGTTGACGGGCAGGATGGGATGGATAGGGAAAGGTGGATTGGTAGGTAGGATGTGAAAGGCCATGAGATGGAATAAATAACCCGGACGGAATCATAGGAAAGTGGGAAAATGGGGTAGGGGGACATCTATTAGTAGCTTTTGTTAAGTGCTAGTGTAGCTGTTCTTTTCTTTTTCTTTTCCTATGTTGATAAGGGAAATGAGCGGGAGGGTAGTATGATGATATAGTTTTTTGTTGAAAAGTTGAAAAAAAGAGTATAAACATACCTAGGTATGGAGAAATCGAGAAACGAAGAAGAAGAAAAGAGGGAAAGGGGGGGAAGAAGAATACGACTTCCTGATATTTTTGATGGACGGCGGGGACTTGCTGGTTTGCTGTACTAGGTACTTTTTTTTTTGCTGGATTAATATATTTTATTGTTACCTACCTAGGTATTTTATATATATAATAGGTTGGTAGGTAGGTATATATGGAAATATGAAATGCTAGATATCGAAATAGTGAAATAAGAGAGAGAGAGAGAGAGAGAGAGTAAATATGCTATATGGATTCATCTCTGCGTCTATAGGGGGCGGGAGTAGGTATGCTTACTTGGGTTATTTGTTGGTGTTTAGGTTAATTGTTTTTGCTTTACTCGGCTCCTTTTATCTTTTTTTTAACCTGCATTTAAGGGGCTTCTCTTTTCTGTTATTTTATATTTCAATTTATGTGGTGTTTTGAACTTGGCTTTAAGGAACGGAGAGACGGGCTATGCGTTGAAGAATAGGGAGTAGGTAAGGACCTTACATTTGATAGTCCATTAGGTATGAGTGGCGAGTAGGAATAGATCAGGATAGGAATGGTGATACCAACCAACCAACTCATTCTGAAATAAATGAAATGAAATAGCACTACCAGAGCCTGCAACGAATAACTAAACTGTACTAAACTATGTAATGACTTATAAATAAATTCGCTTGTCGACGAAGGTCGGTGAAATGGAAGAAAGACTATATACAGGTTAGATGCCTCAGGTATCTATCCAGGTAACTTGTCCTCAGTTCCCTTCGTCACCACAACAAGTATGCAATAGCGAATAAGAGCGATTTGATTATTTCCTTTTCTTTTTATATATATATAGGTAGGTAGGTATCTACTAGGTACGTATAATTTATGTTTGTTATTAAAATTTTAGGTTGGTTAATGACTGTGATGTTCATATCGGGATGAGGTTAACGAGTTAAAACTGCCCACTCGGATAGCTGGATTACATGTAGGCCTTACTTAGGTATTTCATAGCTGAACGAGTAGTATATGTGCTCTATATGTGTGTAGGGTAGGGCATCCATCTGCTAAAATGAGGCACCGTACCTACCTACCTATACCTATGCTAGGATGGCAGTAGGTTAGCTTAGTTAGGTAGGTAAACTAATTGTTCGCCGCTTTCTACATATGTATCCTTCTTACTCTATCTCTCTCTCTGTTGTATACTTCTTGCCGGAGAATATTCGTCTGATGATTTTACTATAATACCCACCCCCACGGTGGTGATATTGCGATGGAGGGAGGTATGCGTGTATTGATGTACCTATGCATTTGTGTGCCTTATCTAGGTACATATGTTAGGGGCACGACCTACGCACGCGTTGCGAGGTTCCAACGTGTACATACGTACCTACCTAGGGTATCAGAGAAGAGGGAGGGAGACTGTAGAAGTGCGCAGGTAGGTAGGTAGATAGATACATCGGTATAACGAGAAGCAGTGGTATTGACATGAATATGGAGGGTAAGTTGAGGGAAATACGGACTTTTTAGTTATGGCAGGTTCGTGGTTCGTTTAGGTCTGGTCGTGAGGAGGGAGGGGGAGGGGGGATAGAGAGGCGTTGCTATACTACACTACGTCCACTATATTACATATATCACATATTAGTTATGCGCGAGGCAGAGAGATATATTCAGTGGTAGGTATTTTCGACGGGCAACGCATATATTTTTTTAATCCCCCCCCTTAACGGGAAGAAGCGATGAATGATATACTATACACTATAACGGACACTTAGATCCCCCCTAGTGATGGTTTCATATCTTGATTGATAGACGTGTCAAATACACTAGCAGCTGCCCAAGTATTAAACGTTGAAGTCGTGGATTAGGACGGTGTAAGACTAGTAGGTAGGTAGGTAAATAAATATTAGGTATTATTTATTTATTCCAGTTCCCTCTGGATATTCGAGTTGAAAATACCTACCAGCTTCCATGCTCACGAGACATGTGTAATTAAGCGTACGTACGTGCGTACATATCAGAGAGAACACGCTTTGAAGTCTTTTTGCTTTTTTTCTTCATCGCCCGCCTACCCGGTATAGTGTAGGTACGTGACATAGTGCACGTCTCTCTCTAGCCCCCGTGTGGCGGTAGTATTGATCTTACTCAACATTACGTACACTACATTTAATATTGATCAATACGTCTCTGCCTCTTGGGTTTTGATAGGGAAACTCTCTGCTGGAAGATTGTCTTGTATACTATTTAATGTGAACCTACCTACCTACCTAGATGTTATGTCTCTGTTTTATCTGCTTACGACTACCTCACCTGCGCTCGCTGGCATGTTAACATGCTGAGTGGAAACGCTTTGACATACAGGAGAGGAAATACTGGATGAACACTGCATTGCAACATCGCCAGATGAAAAAAGAAAAAAGAAAGCCACCTGAGAGAGAGAGACAGAGACAGAGAAAGATAAAGAGAGAGATCTATCTTCCCCAGGAGCCAATGAGAGAAGTCTGGAGAGATCCCAAAACCATCTATCTTCTTATAGAGACCTACATAGATTGACAGACCAATCACATGCCGGCTTGGACATGACCCCCTCCCCCAACTCGCCGACCCGATCGGGGGCTAGGCTGTAAGTCATAATTCCCCTTTTCGTTATGGTACATGCATGCATGCATGGCATGTGTGTGTGCAATCGCAGGTAGAGGAGGAGTCGGAATCAGATGAGAAAAAAAAAAGAGAATATGAGATGTGATATGCGATGCATATGTGCTACCTTAGTACTGCTTTATGTATGTAGGTGAGGTTACGTATGGGGAGGTCATTTACATATGTAAATTATTACTAGTTTTAGGTAGCTCGTGCTTTGCAGATGTGGATGGAGATGAAGAGGAGAGGGGGGGGGGGGGGGAGGATACTTACCTAAACGGAGAGGGAAAAGGTCAAAGCGCAGGGTTTCTTCTCTTCTTTTTCTCTCTTTTACCTAGATAAGGGATTTGGAAAAGAGAAAAAAAAGATGAAGTTAAAATTCTTTAGTGTAGTAGTAGTAGGTGTGTGAGTTTAAAGGTGACAAAGATACCTGGGCTTATAAATTGGATTGCGTGGACATATACACCACCTACTTAGTTACTTACGTATCTCAATCCAGGGGCAGCTTGATCAGAAACATACCTACACGTGTATTCTTTGTTACTGCTGAAGATAGGCAAGGCGGATTGGATCCCGACCTGTGGTAAGGTTCTGACCTAAGGAAATTCCCCTCCATCTCGGGTATCATCCCGCTTCGGTATTGATGCTGTCAGGCCTCAGGCCGCACATGTTGTGTGATTTGCTGTAAAGTTAGGTAGTACCTGACCTAGGTAGGTACCTAAGGTTCGTGCCGAGCTGGCGGCTGGCGGCTGGTGGGGACGCCTTCTCTTCGATAATCCCGGTTTCTGTCTGGTATGTTTCACAATGTTGTCCGAGTTGATATTGATGTACCTTTGCTGTCGTGGTGGTTTGTATATGCTTTCCTTATCAACGTGGCGGCTCGTGGATAGAGCGAGAGAGAGAGAGCGAGCTTTTGCGTGAGTATGTAGTATGTGGTTTATTTGGGCGGTGGGTATTGCATTAATATCTGTATTCAGAGATGGGAAGTACCTAGGTATGTCCGTACAGAGTGTACGAAGTAGATAGATATGCAATAGATTGGTACATTGATAATTCCTTCTGATATGCTTTTGTTTCTATTCTTAACCTTGCGTTGTCCGTAGAGCCCGAGGAGGGTTAGGTTAGTTTGGGTACCAACATATGAAATGAATTCAGAGGTAGTAGTGTAAAGGCATCGTGTCTACAGATTAATGGTGGTTGTTCCATGTCGTCAAGAACACCGCTTGGGCCATCCCCCAATTTTGTTTTATCTAATGGCATCTCCCCCAAGAGAGCTTTAGGTTAGTCAGTCCTGCTGAGCGAGTGAGTGAGTGCCTGAGTGAGTTTAGCACTAGATCCCAGGGCAAGATCTACAAGCCGTCGAACTTGGTTCCCATTTCGCGCGGATCTCCGAACAAATATTGTCGTCCAGAAGATTCTTATTTTGAGATTTCATTAGTAGCTGTAAGCCGGTACCGGTAGTCTGTACCACCTTAACCTAGGTAGTCTCTCCCTCCCCTTCTCGAGATCTTACCTAAGATGTATGTAGCTTCATTCTTTTCATCCTCTTTTCTGTAATATAATGGTTATTGAAAATGTATGCGGGTTGTAGTGTTAATAAGTAGTAATATAAAAAGTACTACTACCCAAGGCACCTTAGGTAAGTAGTGTCAAGTACACTAAGTACCTACATATGTAGACTAATAGGTATGGGAAATGTTTCATGACGTGGTTAGCAAGATTATATGAGACCGGATTGGGGATTCGCCAGGAATTCGCCATGCAGCAAACGATTCAAGTTATTATGGTGGAGGCGCACTTAAAGAGTTAAAGTGGGGTGTGGAATTACCTTACAGCTGAGGCTTTCCGACCCCTGCAGGAGGGACATGGCCAGGTCGACCAATCATAGCCACAGCACCTCCCGACAGGCACGAGGTACCCCCCTGCAGGTGCGAAGATTAGGTGTTCGGCGCCCTTTTAGCTCTACTGTCCAGGAAAAGGAGTAATTTACTGGCTAAACCTTAGCTCAGGTACAGCAAGTAAGTATGTTCTAATCTATCCTCTCTATCTTGCCTGTAGGTAGTAGTGTAGGTTAGTTAAGTACATACCTACATTCATGTGAACTTGAACGGCGTGCTTTTTTGGCTTGCTTTGGATTCCGATCAGAGAAAACCTAAAATTGGGGATTGGCAAGGGCACTTGATCTCTTCGAGAACTCCTTTTTTCCCCTTCTTCTCTTCCTCTTCCAATCGACCCGGTGTGCACGCGCCGCTCTCAATTCATCTCGTCGATTCCCTTATTCCACTTTCCCACTTCCACCATCCTACCAGAGAGAGACATTGATCCTTTCAATCCTTGTACCTGTTTTTCTTCTTCTTTTTCCCTTCCCCCTCCTATCTAACTACCTTACCCTTAACTAATATTATTCTTGTTATTACTGTTATTATTATTGACATTATTAACAACGTAGCCACTATTTTACGTATCTCTCGAGGGAAAGACAACAACCTGAGCAGAAATCCTAAGAGAGAAGAAGGGTTGATGGCCTTTTAGGTTTCGATTGGGTTTTTCTTCTTTCTTTCTTTTCTTTTTCTTCTTCTTCTTCTTCTATCGTCATTCATTTTCTTCAGTGGTTGGTTGTTTGGAATCTCCCTGTTTTGGATGCATTTATTACATACATAATCATCGTGACCAACTGCGCTGCAGCAGTTAACCTTTTTTTAAAAAAAAACCCAACTCTTTTCTCTCTCTTCATCAATTACATAAAACTTTACGTCTCTTCTCTTTTTCTCTACCTATCTTAGGTAGTTGACGAGACTCGACTTGGAAACTTGAACAGTGGACAACACAAAAAAACCTCGGGGAGACTCTCCGGCCACGCTACCGCCAAGAACCCGCTACCGCCTACGAACGATTAGGTACCTTACTACCTTACACCACAAATTCACAGGTGCCAATTCCCACCCCTGGATCTCCCAATCCTCTGTTCGGTAGTACCAAATTATCCCTCGACCCCCTTTCAATATTCTACACCCCCCCTGGTCTAAACCCCCCATATTGGAAAGGTTGTATCCCGCCATTTTCGTTTCGCCTGCCGACTTAAGAGTCTTCTCTCTTGTTTCGTCCGCGGCAGAGAGCTCCAATCCCTCTCTCTTTCCCCCCCTTCTTGTGTATCGTTACTTTTTTATTATTTTTATTTTTATTTTATTGTACTGCTGCTGCTGCTGCTGCTGCTGCTGCTCTTCACCGTTTACTACACCCCGGTGAATGCGAATGCAGATGCAACTATACAGCACCCTTTTTTAATCACCGCTCTCCTCTACTTCGTTTCTCTACGGATGGTGCAACTTCAATGTCGCACCGTGTCGCCGGACCCCTGAATTGGCTCTCGATTCGGTTCGCGACTCCGACCCTGCATGTTTTTGTTTTCCCATCACCACGTCTTTAGAACTACTTTAATCAAGCCGACCTCACGCTGCGCACACCGAGACGATTCCCCGTAACCTCTGCCGCCTCTTGCGTCTTCTATAGGCTTGTTGTCGCGAATAGGGCGACCTCCACCCGCCCCAGGATGTCGCTGAATGGGCTTGACGATGCGAAGGTGAAGGTGGCCTACGAAGCAGCGGCTGGCGAACCGGGAGGATGGTATGAGAGATTCTTGTTGCATTTCCCCCCTCGTGTTCGAATGGAGTAGCAATGGCCTTCTGGGGCTGCTGCAGAGTCTGCTGGTTGCTGCATTCGGCTGTTCCTTTCCGTGCAAACCCGTCACATTCATGCATCGTGTTTGTATAGTTGCTAATATAAAGTCTCTTGATGGCAGGTTCCTCCTCAAGTACGTGAGCCGTGACGAAGTTGATCTGCTGGGTAGTGGCAATGGAGGGGTTGTTGAAATCCGCAACGCAGTTGCCAGTTACGAGGAGCCTTCGCCGTTGTATGGTTTCCTCAGATACCGGAGGAGAAACGTGATTGTGCGGTATATGCCTGAGAATTGCTCTCGACTTATTCAAGGTGTGTGTGCCTTGAGTTTCTTCTTTTTTTTCTTCCCTCTTTCTTTTTTCGTCTCATACTTTCCCTGGGGTTTCAATATACCTCCTACACATGGACTGGACTGTTCTCAGTGTGACTACGCAAAAGGGAAAATACAGAAATTAAAAAAGTTGAAGAAATAAATAAAAAAGAGCATCGAGAGATGGATTGCTAACCCTCCAAAACCTCTCCTCTAACAGCACGTGCAACGGTCCATTTCAACTCGGTCTGCGAACGGTTCGCTCCTTACAACACCAAATTCGACATCACCACAGCCAAAGACCTAAAAGACAGCAAGCTTTCAGCAGCCTGCTCCCTCCATGCAGCTTCGGGTTCGTCGTCTTCATCTTGCAGCTCACTTCGGCGACGTAGACTGAACGAAATTGTTGAAGAGGAGGAAGAAGAGGAACGAGAGAGGAAGCGGCAATCCCTCGAGAAGGACGACGACGCGAACAGGCCTGTATCATCTATCTACTCGGAGGCTCCTCGGTCCCCTCTACCCTCCGAACCTCCCGTCATTCTCGACCCTCAACAACTCACCGGCCCTCAAGGTACATCATTTGCCTCTACGAACAAGGTGCCTAATTTCACAGGAACAGAACGACCGGTATCGCCCGCAAGCTCTGACATCGTCGGACGCTTGTCTTCTCAATCTTCACGTCCCGGTCTGTATGGTTCTGCGACTTTCTCTTACGGCAAACCCAAGGTGAAGCTTGCACCAAGACCTTCGGTGGACGGCAAGAAGAGACCAAGCACTTCGGCCAATTTCCGCCCCATCGCCAACCTCCCAGCCGGTTTCAAATTCTTCGCCAAGTCTCTTAAGAAGGGGAAATCGGAAAATCAGGATCAAGGTGAGAAGTCGGCAGGGAACCGGTTGGAAATACCCCAAGAAAATGAGAACCAGCTTCCTCTGCGACCAGCTACCAGCTCGGGTGCTTCTATGAAATCAATCACGCCCTCCATGTCTCCGTCGACGAAAGAAAGCAAGATGACGCCGGAGAAGGCGCGCCTCATGAAGGCGATGAGAATGAGGGAGAAAAAGATGCAGGAGTCTCCGTTGACCGAGCCACCTACTACCGTCACCGCCACTAATGCCGCCGCTATGGAAAAGGGCGTAGCCGCTACCAAGGAACTTAAGAAGGCCCTGCATGTTGAGCGCAATGACAATTACCGCTCTGTATCCAATGCGGATTCTGCTATAGCTGTTGACCCACCCACCCCCGTCGCCCTTAACACTGAAGATCGCTCGGAGGGCACCGTTTCCGATTCGCACCCTCCTTCCCCCACCGCTGCTTCGGTATCTGAAATTGGCGACTCTACTAAGGCGTCCTCTCTATCTGAGTCCACGGAGGAAACTATCCAGGGAATGAAAGAATCTGGTAGAGATACGGAAGAAGAGGATGGACCAGAGGAACTTTCGGAGATTGTGGAAGAGGCGGGCCTGAGGATGAGTATTGTGGAGACCTCGCCGGAAAGTGCATCAGAACCAACCGAAGGGTCGCATGCTGAGACAAAGGAGGCCGATGTTTCAGACCGGGACGTCATCGAAGCTGCTGAGGAATCTCGCGAGATTCCAGAAGCCAAGCAGAGTCCAGCCCAAACAAACGAACCTGCGGTTGAAGAACCGACCGTGGTTACTGAGAAACAGTCTGAACCTGAACCTGTCAAGGCGCCCCTAGGAATCCCAACGTCTAAATTCTCATCCAGCGAGTCTATATCGTACACCTCACCGATAACGTCAACCCTCCAGTCTGAGTATTCCAAGCCGGAACTCAAGGTTCCAGCAGAGTCTGCTCCCGCTGTACCGGAAAAGGAATCTTCGATCGAGAAGAACGACCAACCAAACGACGAGCCTGCGCCCACATCTACCTTAGCAACGAAGGCCCCTGCTTCCCAGATCTCTACTAGACGTAAGACTTCAGTAGAACCTATTAAAACAAACCTGGATAAAGGTACAACAAGTGATCCCCTGGATGATGATGCATTGATGGAAGAATTGCAAACGGCGACACTTCAGGAGGCTAAACCCATACTAGTCTCGAAATCGCCAGTCAACTCTGCTTTACCAGCCAATTCACCAAAAGATTCCGGCCGGTTTCCTGCTCCTCGCACGCCTTCAAGTCCCATGCACGGAAGCTTTCTAACTCCTACCGATGTGCCGCAAAGCCCTGCCCGCAGTGTGGCACCGGGTGGCTCCTCGTATTCGAACAATGTCACTCGTCAGCCATCGAATGCTGGACTGCTGTCTAAAAAAGGAATGAGTTCTAGTATATCTCAGCGTATTAAGGCCCTAGAGAAGCTTTCTGGTAGTGCCGGCGAAGAACCCCGTCCTAGAACGGCCACCCCATCATCCACCATTTTCATAGTTCGAAAAGGAAGTGTTAGGGATGCGTCCAAGTCATCAATAGCAGATCGTGCGAGCACTATAGGTACCCAGTCTCCCGGTACGCCCGAACAAGCACAGGATAGAACGCCCGAGGGACCTACGCACCGAGGCCGGGAACGATCAAGCTCTGTAGCGAAGAGACTGTCCATGTTCGAATCGGCAAATGCTCCGCGTGGACGACCAGAGTCGATCCAGGTGACGGCCCGGATAATCCGTGACGCGAACCAGTCATTGAGGAAGACAGATACGCTCAAGGTCCCTACCGAATCCTCTACTGTCGAGTTGAAGCAGTCACCTCTGTTGGTTGACATGCAGACTGCGCAGCCAGCCAAATCATCGTTAGCCCCAGGTCAGGTGTCAGTGGATGGGTCCTCGCAGGACCAGCAGGGTAGCAACGAAGATGGTGAGAAAAAGGCTAAACGGCGGTCTTCGCTCAATGTCATGAAGGATTTCATCAAAGATCGAAAGCCTTCCCTCTCAAACAAATCTACTGACAACCTTGCAGCTATGTCCCCTTCTGCTGCCAAGTCTCCCAGCCGCCCACCGTCCTCGCAGCAGAACAGTGATAACCTCACTCGTCGCATGTCTATCTCAAGCTACCGTTCGTCGGCGTCGCGCGATCGAGACAATGCTGGCTCGCCTATGTCACCTTCGGCTAAGAGTGATAGTGGTTCTGGGGACGATGACAAGGGATCAGGTGATAAGAAATCCAAGAACCGTGCGTCCCGCTTCATGCGCCGACTTTCCAACTCATTTGGCCCTGGCCGTAAGAGTGTCGGCGCCAATATTTCACCAACTGTTGCTGAGGAGGACCCAGATCAACTCGCCACAGCTCCGACCGAGAAGCCCCTTCCTTCCCCGCCTACCGTCACGTACATGGGCGATGTCAACGTCCAGTTCCCAGACAACCTGCTGTGGAAGCGCCGAAGCATGTGCATAGACTCCCAAGGTTTCCTAATCCTCAGTGCTGTTCAGGGCGCTGCTCCCATTGTGAAGGAGAAGGCTGGCGTGAAGCGCTACCACATGAGCGACGTCCGCACCCCCTTCATTCCGGATGTTGAAGTTCAGGAACTACCTAACAGTATCGTCCTTGAGCTTGTTGAGGGCTCGTCTCTTCAGGTTGCTTGCGGAGACCGTGCTGGCCAGATGAATGTGCTGCACAGTAAGTAGACGGTACTCTTTGTTAAATGGAAAGTATTATGTTGCTAACATGTTCTATAGTTCTTCAAGACGCACACCGGAACCACGCTTCGTTTGGCCACTAGACAAACCCCTACGACCTACCATCAACTACCTCAAAACCTTCTAGAAAAAACCCAAGAATATCTCCTTGTTTTATGACAGATACCCCAACTAGCCTCTTCTCATCATAATGTCAATGCAAAACGCATACCTTTTTTTTTTTTCATTTGTGCCTCCAGTCACGCAACCTGGATTATTCGTTTTCGAGAAAAGATTCCTTTTGCCTATTTTTGTTCCATTTTCCATCTCCTTGTCTTAATTGGACAATGGGATGGGAGGGACGCTCTACTGCTTGACAGCATTTTTCTCAATACTTTTTTTGTTACTTCTAACAGCTGTTTTTTGTCTTCGACATACTCGTGAGCAAGATGGATACGATACCACACCTACCCCCTTTTGTTTTACAGACTAAAACCAGGTGAAAACCTTTTTCTTATCTTTCGTCTCGTTTGCGAATGATTGAGAGAGAAAGCCCCACGGCTTGTGGTTGTTATTGTGCATAACCAAAAAAAAACGGGGGAAAGGGGGTTGAATTAGAGAGGGGAGGGGGGGAGTAAGCAGTCAATTGTGTATGTATGTGTGTGAGGGGGGCGAGGATTTATTGAACTTGTGTACATAATAATCCTAGGCTCTTTTGAGCCGTTTGAATTCGAGAGGACGAGAATACATGCGAAGAACTTCTTTCTCACTTTATTACACTCCTCTTTATTCCCCTTAATGCTTTGTGGATTGTGCATGTTTTAGATTTGGTTTCTCGTGGTGCTAGTTTGGTCTTTCTGCTATGTGGGTGGGTTCTTGGTCAGGCTTTGCTTTGTAGGGTTGGATACCAAGGTGTAGACAATACATTGTTGATGGGTGAACAAAATGATTCGAAGTGGGTGTTGAAAGATGTCAAGGAGTCGTCAGTGGACGGGTGTGGTTCTTGTCCGTAGAATATAGTGACAATTCCCTTGTTTGGACCAAGTCTACATAAACCGCCCAGTCGACCATTGTTTTTTGTAGGATAGAGAATAGAAGGTTATCAGACAGACAGACAGACGAAACAACATCTTATCTTTCTTTTCCCTCTTGATTAAGCAAATTCAGAATTCAGGTCGGGCTCTGCGAGTTTAACCATATTATTTGTCTGTTTGTTTGTTTGTTTATTCAATACTTACCTCCCCCCTTTTCTTCTTCTGTTTATTATTCATTTTTTTTTCTCTTAACCTCCTCATTTGAGAAAAACCGCTGGACGTAAGTACATAAAAATATATCTAACTACCATACCCCCCCCTTCCTCTCCTCTCCTTTCCTTTACTCTTTTCTCTCTTTCCACCTGTGTTGTTGGTATTGGCGGAGGAGAGATATGAATCTAACATGTGTATAGGAATTTCTCAACACCCCTCCCCCCCTTTTTTTATTATTATTTTTATTCTTTAAACTCGTCTGTTTCATTTTACCTACCTAACCTACTCTACGCCTGAGGTAATTCCCGACAAATTTAGAAGCCATGGCTCGAGGTATTTCCTTCCTCCCCTCCTCCTCCTCCTTCCGTTCCCGTTCGCGACGCGCCCCGTCGCCGTCCCGCGACCGGCCACAGCCCAAGAAGGGCATCCTGAAGAAACCTACTCCTGCTTTCCCTACTACTACTAGCACGGCGTATGCGGCTGCGGCTGCTCCTCCCCCTCCCCCTCCCTCCTCCCTCGCCGAATTGATCGAGCGCCTGCGCATCGACGGGAATTACATCGTCGGCGACTCGTACTCGTACTCATCCTCTAGCACATCTTCTTCCTCTTCTTCTTCTTCTTGTTCTCGCAGTTCCAGTCCCTCCCCCTCCCCCTCTAGCAACAGCAGAAAAAAGCGCACCGTGCTCTTCCCCGAGGTCCTGGCCACGGACCTGCGCACCGGCGCGCCCGCGCCCCCGCGCCGCGGTTCCACCACCTCCTCCTCCTCCTCCTCCGGCGCCGAGTACCGCGCCGCGCAGGAGAGACCGCTGGTGGGCGGCCGTCGAGGAGGAGGAGAGGCGCAGGGAGAGGAGGTGGAGGCGCCGGGAGATGGTCAGGCGCATGGCGGGGTGTGGTGCTTGGAGAAGGGCTAGAGGGGGAGGGAGGCCGAGGATGGATTTGTTGGAGTAAGTGATGTGAGGAGGGAAGAAGAAAGGTAGGTAAGTATAAATCTGGCGTGAGGATGGAGGAAATGAGAAGGGGATGGAACGGTGAGTAGATAAGTTTCAAAGGGTAAGTATTAGCGACGCGTATGTACGGTGTGGCGGTAGGTAACATGGCGTTACTGGCTATTTTCTTATAAATGTTTTCTCTTCATCTTGTTTTCTTACTTAACTTGGCGTTATACGGTGAGTTAGTAATAAGGAATGGATTCATCTAAAGATACTTACCTATATATCTGTATTTCCCCCCAAGTATTCTGTGACTGGCCCCTGATTGCCTCTATGAGAAGGGACTCGGTTTAGTTGTTTGTGAGTTCGAGCATCGCGAACTTTTCTCCCACCTTCTCTCGGCTCTCGCTCCATCTGGAAGGGGGAAATACAAAATCTATGCTCTATCGAGATACGCACTCACGACTTAGCTACGGGTAGGATAAGTATTTCTCCATTTGTTGCTCTTGTTGACTGGACGATGACATAACTACCTAGCTTACGTCCACTAACTTAAGGACAAACCCATCCGCAGTCCTGGGATATCGTCTCTAAAGTCACGGGATTCGAACGCAAGGGGGTAAAGGGGGGGGGGGGGGGGGGGGGGTGTAAACAGCGGTTCCACGCGGTTGCATACAGCTGCTTCAGGGACCTGCATTATCTAGTGTTAGTAGTGTAGTGTAGGTGCCCCCAGAGCGAGGTAGGTATTGCAGCCCACCACCACGCGTGCGGATACATACACAAGACCCATTCAGATGCAAGGGGAAAATAAGATATGACGCGAGATGATAATGATGGGTGTGGATGGATTGGAGTTACACCACCACGTACGAGTGAAAGAGGTAAAAGGTTAACCTAGAGACTGACTACCTCTCGTATCGGCTCTAGCGGACGGACACACCGTTTCGTTCGTAAGAATCCTCCCCCATGGTTAAGTTGGTGCATGTGCAATGCTGACCGAGGTTGAGGCCGAGGCTTTGTAAAATCGTCGCTACGTGCGTGCGGTGTAAGTCATGACTTATGTAGAGAGCGCACGCGATTTGTACCGATGGCAAGTTGATCGCGAGTTTGGTGTTTGGATATTGACGTAAATAGGTGTATTGACTTAACCTTTCGTAACTTACGGAGTGGTACGGCACTCAGTGTTCTTTGTCTATTAGTTTATATCAGTCTGACCACCACCTTTTTGATAGCCTAGCGCTACTGATTCGAGCCAGGTAGGTAGTTTTACTCGGACAAGATGGGACTGACGGGATGGATATAAAGTCTCTCTACAACATCACGAGAAACTAGGTTAAGTCGTTGTTGTAGATGCTTTTCAAACATGATTTAGAATAAAAAGCCTCGTGAGTGTCGTTGCTATTATTTATTCTGACGACCGGAGACCGAGGCCGAGACTCTTGTCCTCTGTATTGCTACTAACGTCAACCTGCACGGTGAAGTCTCACCCCTTGCGTCCCGCCGCTCGGTCTTAGGGATAAGTAGTGCGCGCCACGGGGCGAGAGTCAGCCCATAACACGTCTTTTTCGTAAGTTAGGTAGGTTGTGGAGGTTTAATTGATAATAGTAGTGGTAGTTGAAAGAGCTTATTGGTATTAACCGCGCTTGTCTTACACAGCGCCGTACTCGGTGGAAACTATTTTTTTTTCATTCAGCTCGTAAAAAGGGGGAAATGGAAAACAACACCTGATGACTTTTCGAAGGGAAAGGTAAGTATGTGACTTTGAATTGATGGCTTGAAGTGTTGATGCTTTATTAGCCCGAGTCAACAACTGAGTGAGTTGCTATGGCTGAACACAAAGTGGTTATTGAGATGTCGGGAAACTTAATCGCGTTCAGAGTCGTGTTAATTACCTGGTTCTTTATGTTTTAAAGCTATCAACCCCATATGTGATACGAGATTGCTATCTAGGTAATTGGTCTTTGGCGTTGTAATAATCGACTACGGAAAGTGAGTTTTTCGGGACATCATAAGCGCTCTCGTCAGAAAAAAGGGGGAAGGGGCAAGCATTTTTTTTCACGTTTGTCAGAGTACGCGGTTCATCATCGTGAAAGTCAAGGGAATATTTAATTTGTCGAGTATGTAGGTGTAGTTTGGTTCTAAATCGAATCGAAAGTTTGTACAATTATAAAAGACATTATACTAAATCCGCCATATGTCGCGTGTGCCATCCCGTCGTCGTCGTGGTCCCTTTCCCCCCCGTCTCTAGTAGTTGTATCTGTAGCAGAAGTGTCCCTTCAGCGTGCTGAGGATGTCCCGGACCTTGAGGTCGGGACACTTGTCGCCGCAGATCTGGCCCATGTAGACCATCGTGTCGAGGGTCAGCGGCGAGCAGTTGACGTTGTCGGCGCAGCCGCTGATGGTCGTCCGGCGCGAGATGTCCTCGATCTGCCACTTGCGGAAGGCGTAGTCGATGTACAGGTGGTGCATGAAGAAGGCTGGGTCGCCGGCGGATCCGATGGCGTCGGCCATGATACCGCCCACGCCGTTGTGGCCCTGAGCGTGGTATCTGTAGCACGGGCGGGTTAGCAGGGAGAAACGAGCTTGTGTGGGGATACAAGGTCTTGACTTACGTGAACTCGACGCAACTGTGGAAGTCGGGGTACGTGGTACGCGAGAAGCATGTGTTCCACGCGTCAACACCGGTCTGGGCAGTGGTGCCTTCGTTAACGGCACGCTGGAGACAATGGGGGTTGTCGGTAGCATAGCCAGGGCCGAGACTCAGGCTCATTCCTCCGAATTTCTAATGTAACATGTTAGCAACCCCTATCTTCTATATCGTGCCAAGACTAGTCCGGGCATGGTTCAGCCGGGGGCAGGAAAAGACTTACGCCATCGTTGATACAAGTGGCAGCGTTGTTGGTAGATCCGGGGAGGGAGCCGAAGTACTGGGAGGTGAAGATGGTGGCCTGGGAGAACCGACCCGCCCACTTCTTCTCATCCCACCACGGGAAGGCCCGGTTGAAGCCACACTCGTCGCGCAGGACTTGCTCGAAAGCCCACACGAAGTAGCGGTGCCACAGGAGGAACTTGTGAGTCTGCTGCTGAGTACTCTTGCTGTGGATGTTGGGCGCGTAGGTCTGGTGAAGTCGGACGAAGTCTTCGTATCGGTTCCGCGCAGGGCTGAATCTTCCAGAGGCTGGCCGTTGGACCAAGCACTGGATAGCCGAGACGAAAGCATCCTTGTCCGAGGCAGAGTAGTCGTCCCATTCGAACCGGATGTTGGGATTGGCACAGTCGCCATCATCTCTCGGGTGGAGGGCGCTCTCGATTTCTTGCTCAATGCTGGTCACGAGCTTGTCTATCGCTCCGGAGACGGGAAGCAGCGTGAAGTTGTTTCCACCCAAGTCGAGTTTGGCAAGGGCTTCCTCGGGCGTGACGTGGTGCACTTGGCCGAAGGTGTCTAGTGGGAGACCCTCGGAACGGGCTCCCAGAATGTTGGTAGTGGTCTTAAGCACATCCAGGCCAACCTTGGCCTCTTCCGGCGTCACGGAGGGGACCTTGCCAAAGTGTTCGAGCGGAAGCCCGGCTTGGCCCCTCCGGAGAAGGCCGGCCGAGGCCGTAGATATAAACAGGGCGGCGGCGGAGAATTTCATGTTGATGATCGATTCGATATATACAACTATAATTATATACAGCTGCAGTGGTAAACGAGTGGCAGACGATAAAAGATCGCTAAGGAGGAAAGGGAAATCATGTCGGAATCTCGACGGCGAATACGCCTAATATTTAACAGATAGATTCTCACCCATGCTTTCGAGCTATCGAGGCTGAGCCGAGTAGACTAATCTCATGCAACTGTCTCTGGTGAGCCGTTGTGGGGTTAGGTTTTCTTAGTATACGAGGCACGCTGACTCGCAACTCAGGGGTACGATCCCCTTCCCGATCTGGAATATCGTCAGTTTTGTGATGTCTCCACTAGCTAAGCTTGGGCTGCTTTCCGCCCGACCCCATTGCCTTTTTTCTCCTCGACCCCTGCATCACATCAACTTTACCGCAGCCTCGGGTGCTCTGTCCAGACGGCAGGGACAGCGAGGTAAGACAAGACATGCGTCTGCGAGTCGTGCCAACGCCGGCAGGCTCTCGGGGGCGTTTTCTCGCGCATCTGAATCAATGCTTGTTTATGGGAATGCAGTGCGTCTTGTTCGTGAGCTCTACGAGAGACCGATGGCTGAGGAAGACTCAACCACAAGTACATAATAAGACTCAACGCCGAGGACTAGCTAGGGGTCCCTGACTAGTCTCCATAATATGCAAGGCCTCACAGAAAGGGCCCTGGTCATCTCCAATCACACGAGGCATTGGCGGTTCTAGAACTGTTAGCTGCAATTCTCGCCTGTGGACATGCAACAACTGGCTTGCTGTAGTGCAATGGAGGGCATCTCAAATACGAAATGCTGGCGTTCTAGGGTAGGCCGTCACATCGTGGGCTGCAGAGTTGCCATGTCAGCTTTAGTCCTTTAATTCCCTACCCTTTCAAGACTGGTTGCTTCACTCACTTCCAGCCTAGTGTCTTCAATGTTATTAGCTTGCCTGAGTTATCATTTGAGAGGCGTTAGGGCGGTCAATAGTTGATACATTAAGAAGAAATGGACAGCAAAAGAAAATACAGCCAAAACGAAATCTCAACCAAAATAAAGAGGTTGATTACCCTCCCCCTTCCTCTTCTTTTAGTCTATTTATTTATTGCTGTAGATCATAACCATATAGAGTCTCTAATCCATTTCCCATCGACCTACCTTATCGGCCACGATGCTACGCTGACATAAAATCGAATCCTCGCTGGCAGTACTTATCTGACTCTGTAATATCCTAACCACGCGTTTTTTTTCTTTCCTTTTTAGTCCCGAGTTATCCGAAGTTTCACCTGTGGTGTAATACGCCTTTAGGAGTCGAATGCATATGTATTTCGCGCAGGCCTACGCTGATTCTACACTAGATATAATCCTGCATCGTCTGCTGCAGTCACTTTTTTTTCTTTTACAAGGGTTTCAAGAGAAAGTCATAAACATCCCCCGCAGAGGCATATGAAAAGGTGACGGAAGACAGACAGGGAATCTTGTTACGTACCACAACCGATGGAATACAAGTGCCTCTTTTTTTTCCCTCCTAAAAAAAAACTGGAAACTTTTAGGTCCTAACTAAAGATCACTCACATTAATACGAGGACAACTTATTCTTGGTATCACTGTGAGAAAAGGCAATGGGAACAAAACCCCCCGCCAAGCATGCTGTCAGCTTAACGAAGCCTCCTTTTCAGCACCGCTAATATCGCACGTCGCTTGCATTTCCCAGATCGTCTGATCCTTGAAACCGGCAGCTTCGAGAGATCAGGGTGTGTTCATGCCCCGCCTTGCCAGCAGCTGTTTCGCGGCTGTTGTCGCAGAAAGAAAGGGAAAAAAAAAAGAGAGAGAAAAGGGAACGTTGCCTCGATTAAGGTCGTCTCCCCCTCCCCGCATCGTGGGTAAGGAGTTGGTAAACGAAGGGGGCCTTTCCAGAAAAGGAAGATTGCGCTATATTAAGAAGCCGGCGTGTGTGCAGATTGGGCAAAATCGGTCTTCGCATCAGGATTCCAAGTGCTGCTGGTTTGGGATCGTAGCATGGGTCCTGATTCATGCTACACTAGGAATCGGGACGCTCCCTGTTAATTCCCGGCCTCTCCTCGCACCGCATCCCAAATCGTCCGAGGTAATATCGACTTGTGATCTCATCAACGTGTAGGACTCTCGATCGCAGTCCAGTCCAGCGGTGAGTGGGCACGTAGAGTCTTATGTACGTCATTGAAAACGGAGTCATGTGGCGGGTTCACAACATTTTGGCATCGTGAAAGGTGTTAGGTGTTTACCTTACCTGTTCCAAGAACAAGAACAAGATGCGAGTTTTGTTTCTTAACCCATGCGCAGACTTCTGACAAATCACAACAGGATCATCAAGCTCTTCTTACATGACTTGCATATGATCAGTCTCAGATCCGCATCCTTCTTCTACACTACCAAGCAGCTTTCAATAGTCTACTGTCAGCATACGACCGGAAGGCTATCAGAAAGAGCATCTTGAACTACGTAGGACAATGATCCCGGCACAGCATACATTCGCTGTTTCTTTCCCATGTGTCTCCGATCATCGAGCCGTTTAACCTAGTTTAATTCCTCTGCATCTCTACTCTTTGGGCCGGATACTTTAACTTCAATACTAGTCAATACCCAAGGGACATCTCTACTAGGTTATGTGGCGTGATGATATATATATATAAGCATTGTGTTAAAGATGTACGCTAGGTAGGTTCAAAAAAAAAAGGGTGGGGGGGAGGTTTGTCAAAAGGAACATTAATAAAAACCGAATAGCCATTATCGAAAAATTTGTCTAGTACATAACTATTACTATCATAAATTGGAACAGGCTGTTGTATACTCATTCCATTGGATTAAGAATATTCGCTATTCAACAATGATCATCATAGACACGAAGCAAGTAAGCAAGTTTGACGATCATCTCGGGCAGCAGACATTCTGAAGGGAGGGGTAGACAAAAACGCCACCAATCTAAGTGACAATATGCTGTGTCTAATAGGCCGAGTAAAAAAACCTCGACTGCGGAATTTTCCGAGGAAGACGTTTAACATTCGGTAGTTAAAACATTATGCTTCTTTTTCTGACATGTTTCTGGGCCGTGAAAAAAAAGGACTTGCATTGCCGCCCGTCTGTGCGGTACTGTCACACTATGTAAGTGGGAAGATAGGTCTAGTACGGATTTGTGAGTGGTGTATTGAAGTGGGTTCAAGTTGCAACTAATTTGATTCAACGGGGGGCTCGAAAGTTAGGTCTCATTTCATACTTAGACCTATACACTATCGGTCGAGTTGGTTATTGTTATCTATCATTTATTACCTATACTCCCTTTTTGTCTGGTACGCGGAAATCAGGTTTATGAACACTGCCTCCCCCGTATATAATATTTGTTACATATCTACATACTAAGGACCCGTAACAAAACTACCTACCCCGTCGGTTCCCTCTCCGTGCCCCGGGCGTGCGAAAGGGTAAGGCGATAATTCAAAACGGACCTAGGTATGTATTTGCCTATCTTTTATTAAGTTGTAAGCCCAAATTGGCTGTAAGAGTAAAAAGAATAAGAAGATAAAAAAGAAAAACCATCTGACCTGGAGGTTTTGATGAGGACTAATTTCAGATGCCACTACGGTGGATAAATTAACAGAACGGGTCCTTTCACGTTGGTTCCCTATTTATAGTATATCCTACGAGGATGGGAAAATTTCCCAGTCCATTCCCCCCTCCCTCCTCTCAAGGGAGTTTGGGCAAAAGAGTCGTGCCAGAGTATTTGAAAAATCGTACCACCGCTTGCTAGAAAAAAAAAATATTTATCTGGCCGGTTTGTCTTGACTGTGCGATGGTGCATGAACTAATCACATTTATACGAGCATCAATATAAGACTTGGCAAGTCGAAATACGTAGCCTTGTGGGCCGTCGTGTGTATAAGTCAACCGGGCGATGACAGGGTTGGGATTATTATCCCATCTTCCCCCCCCCCCCCCCACTTTCGATGGAGCAGCGCGTTGGTCGTGTTGATCACTGCTCAGACCTCTGTGCCAGCACGGTTTTTACTGGGAGGCAAAAAGCTTGTTTCAAGCCGTGGAGCATGTAAGGCTGAAATGGAGGACATGAGCATATCCGGATGTACACAGGCAGTAGGTATTTCAGTCATTCATAGATATAATTCTGTGCCACTGAGATAGTCCCTGGTCTTACCATATATTTTTTTATACAGTCCTTTGTCTAAAAGTTATAACCCCCCTACATAGGTATGCATATCGACCCAACTGTTGTGTCCATTCTTATTTCATTTCTTTGCAGAAGCTACCACATCCAACTTCCAAATCTGTCTCCCCTTGTCATCCCGCCCGGCGCTCTCAACCTTGCCCTGGCCATCGGCTGCTTTGACTGTACGCTCCTCCCAAACCGGGAGAATGATGCTGACTCCATTCTTCACCCATAGCGGCTCAAAGTTGCCCTGCTTCTCGACGCTTACCTTGACCTGAATGTCACTCTCCGAGACTGTGTAGACAACAGTGGCCTCGATCAGATCGGCCTTACCCTCTGGGCTCTGGCCATCGTCCTCTAACCACTTCGTCTCGAACTGTTTTGCTCCTGCAGCGATCTTGGCCCCGGCTGTTAGACCTGGGTTGTGTGTCGTGGGCGGTGGGTAGATCTCGACACCGCGGTAGTCATCCTTTGCCAGGTTCGGGAACTCAGGGTCGTCCTCAGCGAAGGCCGTCGTTGGTTCCGACTTCCCGATCGGGATCGCCGATCCAATACGCGCAAGGACCGGGATGGAATCGTGCCACGTAGACAGGATGTCGTGCCATTTGCCGGACTCGAGGTACTGATATGGCGCTGATACGTTCAGGAACCCAAGATCGCCCTCCCTGTGTGGCAAATAGACCCGGGCACTTGTCACCCCGGGCTCGTAGACACCGGCGATCAGCAGTGCGTCGCCGAACCAGTACTGTGTATCACTTCTGGTGATTTCATGAGTCCACACCACGGGATCAGTCTCGTAGCCCCAGCCTGTCCATCGCTGTGGCGGTGTCGCGTCGAAATGCGACCGCAAGATCTGCGCATAAGTGTAAGGGACGAGCTGGTATCTCCGCTCGATGGTCTTCCTGATGATGGGAGCGGCAGACGGGTACTGCCAAGGCTCGATCACATCTCCAATGAGATTGTCGTTCTGGTTCGTCTTGTAACAGTTGATGGCGAAGCGCGGAGAGTGAACTCCTAACTGAATCCACCTGACGAGGTGCTCAGCAGTCGGCTGCGGGCCTTCGAAGCCACCAATATCATGACCGTAACACTAGAAAGAGGTTAGTTGACATGGACGGTGATTTGCAAGATGTGAGAGAATCCCTACCGGAATATTGGAGAAAGCCGCGTTCAAGGCGAGAGCGTTTGCGCCTTTCATCCCTTCCCAACTCGTCACGTTGTCGCCGCTCCAAGAGCTGGCGGCATACCTCATGGTTCCCGCCGTCGCGCTTCGTGTTAGGATAAACGGGCGCACGTTCGGCTCAACCTCTAGGGTCGCGTCGTATGAACTCTTGCCGTTGAGCTCAGTATGGAGCGCCCGGCCCCATAGCCCCACGTCCTTGCGGGTCTCCCCTTCGGGAATCGGGATGGTCTCTAGAGCACACTGCCAGTCGTCGTTGGGGATGTTGTACTCGTTGTTGTCGTTCCACATCGCATCGATGCCGACTTCCTTCAGAGCCTTGACGCCATTATACCAGAAGTCGAATCCGGCTTTCGCGGTAAAGTCGAGATGGCTGCCTTCTCCGCTCTCGCCACCTCCGGCACTCCAGAGTCTGGCCACTGCGGCCTTCTTGGTAACCGGGTCCGTGAAGAATCCTCCTGACTCCACCAGTTCTTTGTAGTTGGGGTGGCTTGCTAATATGTACGGCTTGACGTTGGCGAGCAGCCGAACGCCCAGCTTGTGTGCTTCCTTGGTGAACGCGCGAGGGTCCGGGAACCGATGGTAGTTCCAGGTAAACACGTTCCGCGTCTTCGGTGGTTTCTCAGCCACGGTGTATCCGGAGCTCATCTGGAACGCAGAGCACGGCATCCCCTGCTCCTGGGCCTTTTTGAGGAAACCCAAGACGGAATCCACCGCCCGCGGCTCGTCCTCCATGGTATACTTCATTCCTCCCCCGATGTATCCCATCATGTACCGCGGCGGCCGGAGCGGGAAACCGACGAGCTCGGCATAGGAGCGCACGACATCTGCGACCGTCTTTCCAACTATGAGATACTCCTCGAGTCCTCCATGTGCTTGCCTGTACACCTTGTAGTGACCCCACATGCCGTCGAGCTCGGAGCCAACGTCCCAGGTAGCGCGGTTATGCGACGTGGAAAATATGGCGACAACACCTTGCGGCGTGGCGTTGATCAGGAGGGGGATGTGCTTGTACAGCGGATCTGTGCGGTACGCATCGTATCCGAAGGTATCGCTTGCGGAGATGAGAAAGCCACGGTTGCTCAGGTCCATGGAACCTGCCTTCTCACCAAGACCGACGTGGAGCGTGTCCTGCTTGTAGACACTGTAGTGGGACACCCCCGTGTTGTCGACTACGTACGACCGCCATGGAAGGTCCTTATGAAGAGGTTTTTCTACTCCATCGAGGAAAAGCGAGACGATGGGGGCTTCCGCCCAGTCCACCACGGCCTTCACTTCCCCGATCTTGATGGTATGCGTGGAGCCCGTGGTGGTAACTTCGGGCTTCACGCTTCCAAAGTTTGGCGTAGGGCGCTTGACACTCGGAAATAAGGGGGTTGGATGCTGTTTCGTCGAGAAGGTAGTGCGGAAGACATTGGGACTAATGGCTTCAAACTGGAAACTGGCAGGCTCAACGAGGGTGTCGTCTTTAGAAAGGAGAGATATGGAAGCCGAAGCCTTCGCTTCAGCGAGCCCGTTACGCGCCTCGTCGGGCGTGTAGAGCTGAGGCACACGCTCACGTTGGTGCAGCATTGTAGTTTATTATTCCTCACGAGCGATGCCTGAGGGGGACTGAAGATAGAACGGACAACTACTCGGAGTCAATCAACTCGCAGCAATTAGGTTTACTTTTATGTTCAGCTAGAAACGAGCGGGAGGCACAACTACAGGCAAAAGTCTAAGTCCAACCTCGACATGACGAGAGCCAAGCGCATAAAACTAGAAGCTGTCGTGACATGTGAGGAGCACCGCTTTCGGTTCGAAAGAGGGCTATCGTTACGTGATCGGTCACCAATAGACCGAAGAACATCAGAAACAGGAGATACTCAGAGTCGCGAGGGGCTTCAACTGGTTGATTTGGGGTCTACTGTGGAGATGAGTCGAGCGGGGACGAGGCCATCCCGCGGGGGGCATCTTCACCAATGGTCCTGATCCCCCATCTAGCGTCCGAAACAAGGAATACTGACCGCGACACGCGGCATGTTGGAGAACTGTACCCCGTGGAGGCGGAGCATGTGGGGATTCTAGAAGGCCTACATGGAGGGGGAAATCCTGGAGTCAGAGATATTGACAAAAGGTTCTGACCGTTCTGATACTGAATACCTAGATCGTCAAGATCTTTGGTATGGTTTTTGGTTGGGCGACGTGCCGCATCCAAAATGCGGCCACCGGTGCTCGACCCAACTCGGAGCACAGGATTCGGACATCGTCGGAGGAAATCCCGACTCTATTTAAACTGGGAACGGTTGCACTGAAGACGTAAAGCCTGCCTATATACCCTCTTTCGTTTGACGACCTCGTGACTAATATTTGGAAATGCGGAAATAGTGTTGTATGCGTAAACACTTTGATATTTTACCCGAGGAAAAAGAATATCCGGTTTCGGTTTCGGATTCATCTCGACGCCTTGGTTGGTAGATGGACTTATAGCAACCAGTTCCCGTGAAGAGTTGAGACTGAAATTGGTTACTCTTGTAGGCTTAGATACACCTCTGTGAGACTATTTCAAGCACATTGTGTATACACATACAAGTATCCAACCTAGGCTAGATAGATGAGCTCTGGAGGTCTCTGTGGGTTTATGTTGTTTTAGTAATTCCATTGTGCTCGGTTCATATGATCAGATATCTCAATGTTTTTCAGTACTTTGTACGATCCTTTTATTTGGGGGGGCGGCAGAAATCAATAATATGACTATGCAGTCACGTCGTCTTCGGATGTTCCCCCTCTGTCGGGTTCTTACCGAGCCCTCATATGATTTACGCGTGGCATGGACCTTTTCCCCTTTCCCACCGGCTTGCCTGTAATGGGAAGGGGGGTCTGAGACACGACCTATAGTTTTTCCGTGAGATGTAACTAGAAACGTCATCTCGACTGAGAATAGATCCCCTCGATGCTGTGAGAGATGACACAGGAAGATAAATTCCCGCACTGCTACCGCCCACGAGTGCCGTGAGGGCATCGCCAAGGTGAGCATCGCTGGACAGGGGCTAGGCGTGGTACCCTAGGCTGGAATAGCTCATCAGCTTGGATACCCCAACTGAGTGGTACCATGATGATCCCATCTGTCCCCGCATCTACTCCAAAGGTCCCCCATGGGGTACAGCGGCCGGCGCTAGCTTGTCATCTATAGTCCCGTTATTCCCAGTTTTAGTCCTCGGTTGTCTGTGAGGCGGCGTAGTTGGAGATAGTTAAGAATGGCTTCAGCCCCTGACCAGGACGACACTAACCTCTCCTACCACCGACACCGACGCCGACACCGACACCGACATCAACAATAAACCTCAATGTGTACTCGTTGACATGGCCTCCGAAATCACCACCACCAAACATGAAGTAGAAGCGATCGAACTCGCCGGCGCTACCAGCGCAAACGATGTACCCCATAGCAAAGATGCGGCCGCCGAGTTTCTACGACGGACGGAGCAGGGAGACCACGCGGTGATCATCTTGCCGGAGGAAGACCAGAAAGTGTTGCGCAGGATTGACTTGGTGATCCTGCCCATCATGCTCACGGTGTACTTCCTCCAGGGCCTGGACAAGTCCTGCCTCGCCTATGCTTCCGTCTTCGGCCTGATCGAGGACACCGGGCTCGTGGGCGACCAGTACAGCTGGCTCGGTAGCATTGTCTACCTGGCCCAGCTGGTCATGCAGCCGCTCCTGGCATGGCTTCTCGTCCGGCTACCGATCGCGAAGTTCACCTCCGCCATGGTTCTGTGCTGGGGAGTTACCCTTGCCTGCATGGCTGCGGCGCACAACTTTGGCGGACTGCTGGCCGCGAGATTCTTCTTGGGTTCCTTCGAGGCCAGCGTCGCGCCGGCTTTCATCGCTATTACTCAGATGTGGTGGCGGAGGAGGGAGCAAACTGTCAGGACTAGTTACTGGTATGCTATGAACGGGATCACAAACATGGTGCGTCCAACCCCACCCCCCCCTTCTTCGGTATTGAGATTCTTTGGAAATAGAAGAGGTATTAACGGGCTTCTCAGTTTGGTAGCCTGATCAGTTACGGGCTGGGCCATATCGATTCACCAAAGCTACATTCTTATCAGGTATGGTTATGCAATACTGTTCTATTATGAGGAAGAGTACTGACCAAGAACACCTTAGATCATCTTCTTATTCTTCGGTGTCGCTACCGTCGCTTTTGCGTTCGTTATGGTTGCGTTCATGCCGGATTCTCCTATGGAGGCCAAATTCCTAAAGGAAAGCGAGAAGGTCATCGCCATAGAGCGTCTGCGAGCGAATCAGATGGGCGTAGTCAACCGGGAATGGAACCACGAACAATTTAAGGAATCTTTCATAGATCTCAAGACTTGGTTTTGGTTTGCGTTGCTATTTTCCATCAGTATACCCTCAGGGGGTATTTCTACCTTCGGCCCGTTGATCGTGAAGGTAAGGACTCTACCCCCCTACCCTGAAAGAACATTTCTGATGTTTAATCCCCCTGAAGACTTTCGGGTTTGATAGCTTCACGACAATCTTGTTTAACATCCCCTTCGGCGCTGTCCAAATAGTGGCGACGATCGGTGGAGCTTTCTTGGCTCAGAAAATCAAGAAGAAGGGCCCAGTCATCGCTCTTTTGTGTATCCCGCCCATTGTCGGTTGTGTCATTCTGATGGTACTGCCGCATCAAGCCTCGCATAAGGCGCCGCTACTGGTGGGATACTACCTCGTCTCTGTCTACCCAGGAATAAGTATGTTCTCAGCAAACACTGGTCCTTTAAGGGGGCATGCCACTAATCATTCACAGCACCCCTGATCTACTCGTGGTCTGCCCAGAACACAGCCGGCACTACCAAACAACGAGTCACCAACGCGATTCTGTTCGTGGGTCAGTCGATTGGTAATGTTGTTGGTCCTCTTCTCTATACACAGGCAGAGGCGCCCTCTTACAGCCGTGGACTCCGATCGAATTTGGCCTTATATGTCATAATCATGGTCATTGTCTTCGCTACTACTATTTACCTTCGCGTATTGAACAAGAGCCACGCCAAGAAGAGAGTTGCAATGGGTAAACCCGCAGTAGTGGTTGATACGAGTCTGGATTCGGCGAAGGAAGCAGCGGCTAAGCAAGCCCTTGCTAAGGCAGACGGGACGCCTGAAGGGAATACTGCTGCAGTCGAGGAGGCTGTGCAGGTAGTGGTTGGTGACCGGGCCTTTGAGAATTTGACGGATCTGCAGAATGAGGAGTTCGTATTTGTCTTTTGAGTGCAGACGAAATAGGCAGACCTACTTGTTTCTAGTAACTTTCCAAACCCAATACAATAACTGACTGAAGCCTGTATCCTATATGCCATCTGTGAACATGTATTACGAAATGCCTACATCTAACTATAAGCATACATGATATTGAATGGGGAATCATACATGGTAATAAAGGTTCAGTACAGATGGTGATACGTAGAGAGGAAGACTGTCATTTACTACACTGTTTCTAACTAATATATTGACATAGGAGAAAAGAGTCGAAGCGAATGTGTGTCTACATTTATTTATCCCTAGAACATATGAATCTTTTTCGCTGCATGGAACATCGAGGGCACTATGTCATGAATAGTTAGTAGTCATTCTATGGTGAGGACCCTGAAGCCTAGGTAGATTGTTTGGAAGAAAAAGAAAAAAGGGGGAGGGGAGGTGAGAAAGGGGAGAGGTGGAGAAATCACTCACTCAAGTCTTTGCTGTCGTCCAAATTCTTCAATGCCGCTTGTATGTGCCTCGGGAACTTATTGAGGACCCAGGCGCTAAGTTGTGCTTCCGCTCGCTCTGATCGCACTTCATAGAACCTATGAATGAGGCTGGAACCGAGGGTGGCCAAGCCCGCTACGCCCACGTCCTTGAAGGTGGTTTCGTGCTCAGAATCCGAGTCCGAGTCCGAGTCGCCACCCGAATGGTGACCATCGGCATCATTGGTCTTGCCGGACACTACTTCGGTCATCCTATTGAGTAAATCCCGCTTATTCTCGTTCGCGACCTTGTCCCAGTCCCTGGCCTCGACCAGCTTCTGCAATACGCTGCAGAGCTTGTACTTCTTCCAAAACATGTAGTTCTCCCAGCACTTCGTGAGACCCGGCTCGGGGGAAGCGTTGTGGAAGTCGATATCGTCCGTCGCAATCCGGTGTCCGTGGAAGTTGTGCTTAGAAGCCCCCAGTTCCAGGTAGCAGAGGAACCACTTGGCCCCCGGCACGCCTGAGAAACGTGCGAGAACCCATTCACCGGCAATCGATGTCAAATCTGGCTCCTGTACAAACTTGACCATGCGGACCACTTTATTCAGTTCGGCTTCCTCAAGCTGTGGTCCATTCGTCTCCGCATCCTCCTTGTTACCTCCCTTCGGGTCTTCCCCTTGACCTTCCTCATTGCCGTTTTTCTTTTCATCTGGCTTAGTGTTTTCCTTCTTGGTCTTCCCGAGATTCACCAGTTTCTCGAATCTCTTAAAACCCTTGCTAGTTCCCTGCCTAGCTATGCCCGGCGGTTTCGGCGACCCCTTGCCGTCACTTTGCGACGGCGTGTCAGTCTTGACAGCTGCTCCATCTTCCTTTTCTTCATCGGTATCGTCTTGGTAGTCAATTCTTTCCTCGACAGTATCGGCAACGTCGAGCTGCTTCTCCAGGATGTACTTCGGGCACGAAAAGCTGACGAGTATGACGGCAAAGCCGGTGCTGATGACACACCAGCCGTTGATCTTCTGGTTCGGGCTAACGGCGTTTTCTACCTGTCTGCGAAGCTTCTCTGTGTCCTGAAATGTGATAATGACTCGTTGAATATCGAATGTACCTTCAATTCCCGAGTTGGTGATTATGATAGGGTTGGGCGATTTCAGTGATTCAATCTCCGCGTGCTTCATACCTGGCTCTTTGGAAGTCTTCTTTGGGGCATCGTCGAGGGCACTTGCTATCTCAACTGGTAGTTTCACTTCGTCCTTGTCTGACTTCCCAATGCTTTCGACGTAAGACAGGACATCGTTTTCTAGCAATTGACGTTTTTCACTTGCTGATGGGGTGGAAGGACGCGATGTTGAGCTAGAATCATCGGCCGGCTCATCTTCCGCTGAAATAAGCTTCTTGGAGGATTGGGAACTCGCAGAGTCTGTCCGACCAAAGCTTCTGAGCGATGGGCGTTTAAAGCCCCCTATGCCCCAATTCGATGATGTCGCTTCCTGTCCGGACTGTTTGCGGCCAAGCTTTGTGGCTTTGAATCCCGTTATATCCTTTGGCAAGGATGGGAGCTTCATCTGGGATGACAGTGGGTTGAAAGAAGTAGGGAATATTGTGCTGGGGGAATTTGGGGAGGTTGGGCTGGCTAGGTGCTTCTTCTCTGGCGTGGTGTCAAAGTTCTTCTGAATGTACTTGAGAATTCCGCCAATATTTCTTATGTGTGGCTTTAGCAACTCAAAGGGTGCCCGTTTCATGACTAGAAGAATTGCCGTGACCCAAGAGAGGGGGATTTCGTGCCGGTCACGATTCTTCATAAAATCTTGTGTATCACGAAGCATCTTCCAAATAGCATTGAAGTCGTTCAGAAGATCATAGCGTTTGATCTGGAGGATATCTGAAAGTCGCTTCATCTTTGCCTTCTTCTCGGCCTCGTCTTGGTCGATTCTAAATGCCTCTGGCGATGTAGGGTAGAGCGACCTGCCCCTGATCGGGCTACCGTAGTGCTTTCCTGTCCAGTTGAAAACAGAGACATCGTTAGATGTGGTGACCACCTCATCAATCAGCCTGGAAAGGGCTTTAGTCAGGCCTTCTGCAGGGAAAACTGGAAATCTGACCCCGAGCATGCCCATGAGACAGTAAGCGCGATCCGACAACACCTGGGCATCTCTTGGACAAACCAAAGACATGATCTTGTGGGCCGAAAAATTACTTTGGACAAGGCCCTTTTGCCATGATTCGAGATCCTGAACCTTCCCAAACCTAGCAACTTCTTTCCTGTCTTCTAGGATAGGATCCTCTATGAGCTCGACGATGGTCTTGAGTAGAATATTGATCGCGTGTTGCGCGGCTTCCTCTGGGGAATATTTCTCCGTAGTGGAAGAAAAGGTACTGAAAGCTTCCACAAGACTATAGTACAATGGCTTCTTTGCGTCTTCATTGCCATCTCGACCTTCACGGTCTCGGCTTTGCACAGCAGCAAAGACTGATCTTTTTATTGCAGGTATTGCAGACTGCAAATCAATATTCGTTGGAATCCGAACATCCAATGCATAGAAGATATGTATAATCCTCTGTGCTAAGTTGATGTCACCTATCAGTTGGTCCTGATTCTCGTCTTGGATCTGATTCTCGCATATCTGCAGTGGGGTTAGTAATAGTTGTGAACTGTGTAAATAACTGGAATAGCAGAACGTCATGAAGGAAACTTGATGGTATCGGAAGTAGTAAACATCAAGCATGGCTGGGGTTGCTCTTGGGAGAATAATGAACGTGGGTTAATCTCATACCTCATCTTCAAGTCGTGTTACTATGCCCTCAATATTTGATTTCCAGTTGTCCTTTAATACATCGGAATATATGTTCTTGTTGTCCAGGCCGGTGTAGAGTGATATGAACGGGCTGAAGTAATACCATCGCCCTAATCTTTCCACTGGCCTGCTCAGCGGCTGCCAGAGCGAGTTCACATAGAATGTTGTCTTGCTCATGACGAGCTCCTGTAGCGTCCAAGCTCTGGTGGACCACTCTGGCTTATAGTCGAATATATTATCAAAAGCCTCGACGTTCGGCTTCAATGGGACATTGTTCGACTTCAACATCTTCCAGTTGTCTAACGCGTCAGTGGGCACGTCTCTTGGTGTATCCAAGTGGACCAAGCAAAACTCCGCATTCTTGTACCATTCGCCCATAGAGGCCATACTCCTGACATACTCGGCACCGTCGGACTTATTAATGCAGCACGAGTCAATCCAGAGGTACTTTTTCTCAGTCTTCGGGAATGCATTGTTGTCAAAAATGGATTTTGCCATCCTCGCTGCGCCCTCGATCTTCATCATAGACTTGTATCGTTGCAAGCAGTTGATAAGGTCGTCGACTGCCTCACGTACATGACTGAAGCTTTCGAAGAGCTCAATGTGCTGAATCTCGTCCGATCGACGGCTTTTCACTTCGTCTAGGGAATCTTTTGCAGCTTTCACTGCGGCCTCTGAAGCGCTCTCAGTCGGATTGTCGCCGTTGATGGTATCTGATGGGTCCTTGGTTGCGTTCTCATCGTTGATGATGCGTTTGATTTCATCCCCGTCAAGGCCAATAGTTGCAAAAACCTTTCTAAAAACGTCGTCTTCCACGGCACGATTGTCTCGAGCGACAAGTGCCTTGGTGAGCTTGCTATCGGCAACTTTGAAGTCTTTCTCTACAATTTGTACTTTTATCCGTCTCGATAGAAGTTCCTCGAGAAGATTAGCTGGACTATCCAACTGAAGCTTGCTCATGATTTTTTCGTCATGGGCGAAGAAGTTGATCCTCGCCTCTTGCTTATCAATGTCCTCTATACATTGTTGTTTGGCGATGTCGATCTGGCTTTGTTGGATGTCGTTGACACTATTCAGGTCATTCGAGGTGGCTTTTTTATCCGTTGCTGATAGCTTCTGATTGATGACCTTGTAATATGCATCTGTCAGGTACTTGTAGTCAATCTCTCGACCTTTCCAGCTATGAGAAAGGATGCAATATTGGCCACGATCGCCAATTTCGGGGTAGTTGACGAAGTTCTTCGTGTCGAGATCAATCATCCGAATAGGGTATCGCCCTTCTTCACCCCCGGGCTCCGCAATAGCGGATGAATAGAAAGAATCCAGCAGCTCAACATCGTCAAGCCTAGACCCAGAAAGGCCATCATGTTGGAGTGTGTCATCGTAGAAGACGGGCTTGAAATCAGGTACAAGTAATAGGTTGAGTATTTTCCGTGACGTTTCGGGATCTCTCTTAAGGACAATTTCGATAGCCTCGGTTAACTTGGCCTTGACGTCGATGGTCATCTCAGAGAGATAATCCATGGCAGCCCAAGTAGCGGTCGACATCGTTGCTACTTATCCGGTGGGATGTTCGGCAGTAGAAAAGGATAGGTGAGAGTGTTTGCTGGGTGAACTCTATGAATGGAAAGGCAAGGTCATGTATATCTAAGCAGTGATCCCCTTTATTTGAAATCCAAACGATGTGGTTAGAATATTTATAGACTCGATATCATATACCTTCGGGGAAAGGGGGGGGTGGGCTTTGAAACCAATATGTTCATCCTTCTCATGATACTCGTCCCCCTTACGACACCTTTCATACAGATCCTCGGAACAATGATCAGTGCGTGATTACGTCTGGGAATCCATATCGACCATCTTTTTTCTATCGGCAAGAGCGTCAAGATCGTACTGGCGACTGCATTATTAATCCTCTTTGATACCCAACTCGTATCCTAGTGCTTCAATAGGTACATCTTTAGTTTCGTCTTTAATAGTCTAACCTAATGTATTATGCCAGTGGGTGATACTACTCATGAATGGCTGCGAAAAAATCACAGCTGTGTGTAGATAAATGATGTCTATTGGACGATGTCTGATCAGCCACTATCCCAGGACAACTCATTGGCTATGATGTCTGCTTCAATGATTTTTTTCAGCTACCTTCAAGCTCAGCTCGATTACTTAGAGTTGTATTCCATACTACAACCGGCAGTTCAGCTTTCAATAGTGTGATTTTCCCCTCGTTATCTGGGGATCCAAAAAAGTGATTACGTATGATGCGGCTCAACTCCATTATGTTGCGAGGAATTCTAGATTAGTGATATGACTTGGTGGAGATACTTGCCTAGGTATGTAAGTCCTTGTCTAGGTACATATAAGCTTCCTTGACTTTCATTTCATATCCAGACTACCTGTATAACACCGCCAAACTATAACAGACATCATGGCATCATACCACCGGGTTCTCGAGTTATTCGGGAGATCTGTGCATGACAAATCTGTGGAATGCAATTAGTAGGACATTAATACTATACACCCCTTTGAGTCTTTATCTATTCTGACAGAGTTCGAATAGTGATATACATCCCTGGGAGGTTTTGATTAATGACGAGTCTTGGGCCGGGAAGACCCGGCTGGTCGGATTTGTTGATGTCTTCTTCCTCATATGCTACTCAGCCGAGTCTCGGTTTGAGAAAGGAATAATCATCTACAGCATGTACCCCTAACTTCCTAAATGTTCATGAATACTAACCTTTTGGCGACAGAGGACGATGAGGTTATTCGAAACATGGTAGATGCCAATGATGTCAAACTAGATGTAGTCAACCAGAAGGAGGTAGACAAGGACAAAGAAAAAGGTACGTAATCACATCACTACCTACGTTTTATTATTTACATAGAGGGGGTTTCAGCTGACGGTGGAACATTTCGAGCTTGAAGTGCCCCGGCGATATTTCAAGTTCCAGAGCCGACCCGTTGACTATGTCATTACGAGCCTTGGCCATGAAATCGGGCTGAAGACAAAATATCCGAAATCTTCATTGATGAAATATGAGATCAAACTGTTCAAAAGCAAGAACGCTGTCATGAAGAGTACGTGCGGATTCACCTCCACGTTTACCGATTCTCTCAGCAATGATCTCTCCCTCGATGATTTAATGGTGATTGAGTAAGGCTTGCTAATAGCTGAACAATCCAGAACGTATCAAAAGAGGTATAAACCAGCACTCTCTTGTGAGTCTAGTGTATGACGCTATTCGTCTTGGAATTGTCACCAATGCCGAGATGGTCGGGCAAGTGTTGGCATATCTCTATGTCGGAAGCTCTCTTGATGACTCCACGCGCAAATATCTTGAGGCTTTGGGATCTGTGAACAGTATGGCACTGTCGAACGAGGCAACATGAAGTGCCTACATATGCAAGTTGGGGGGGATTCATCAACTATTTCTTTTAGTGTCTTGTTATTAGTTCCGCTACATGTATTTACTGTCAGACTACGTCAATATGCCTCCCAACTATAGTCAAGGCTGGCTGGCTAAGGTAATCATTGTATGTAGTCGGATCGGGCCGCAATCTCAGTAGTCGGAAGCTTTCTTGGAATTCTAATACACTGCATGTGATTCCCCGGCATTCTCTAGACACCTGCAATGTGTAATACGAATACTCACTCATAGGCCCACATCCACTTGCAGAAGTGACAGTATTATCGTATAGTAGTCCAAAAAGACATTACGTTACATAGTGCTGATGTGCAGGGTGATTAGTCTGTTGATATACATGGCTTATGCATACCCCCTATATAACTATGTACTGCTCAAGGCTTAGCTAGCGTCTTACCCAATACTACTATACATATTTTCTATGGCAAGAGCGAAATTGCTGATTGCAATCAATTGCCCCTATCCATGTGCGAATCCGTGAGCACCGGTGAATTACTTGAAATACTGTTGCGTACTTGTGTATGAATATCAGGTTAATGTTGGCAAGCATTAGCGGTATCGCTGTTGCAAATTATACCTAGGTATTATCGCTTCCATATACAAAGGGGAATTAGAAGCAAGTAAAATACTAGTTATGATGTTTACTTCTTATAAATTGAGGGAGGGAAGCTGCTTGAGGCCATAAAAGGGGGGTTGGTTCCCTTACCCCTAAACCGGAGCACAGGTCACGTGACACTTACGATATAGGAACTGCCAGCACTGCTGGGAATGGCCTCATTTGTGTCAACATTTATATATCCTCTTCGTTCGTCCGAATCCAGTTTTGAAACTGTTTTATCACAGCGAGGTAATAAAGTCCTCGGTGAAACTCTTAACGTTGAATACATGTTGAGAGAGACCTTCTCTAACATTAGGCTATATAAGTTGGTTGTGACACCTCTCCCCAGCAAAACCCCCCGAATACATATCTGATTTATCCATTAACCCACTTTACACCGATATTTCCGTATTGGAAAAATCACGTAGTCTCTGAGTATATACCAAGATAGACGCTGAAGTATGCTTTCCAGTCTTTAAACAAAGTTATTGTTCTTAGCGTTCCTTACTAGCATATGGTGTGGGAAAGACTCTTGAGGGTGATGTTGCTCAGACATATAGATACTGTGCATGTATATGTCATTGAAGATTCGATTAACGTAGCAGCCCAATGACCGTGTACGATAGCGGACGACTGATACCTACCCACCTAAGGGGGCGTTGGATTGTCCAGATTCAGTCCGATTGATTAGATCGGGATCTTCGGAACGAGCCGAAGGCCCTGTTCCCTCCCCTTATCATTTGTCCTCCCGTATATATGTTCAAAGTTACTCTCTTTTTGCGATGGAGCTGCTGCGGGACAATGAGCCGAGAGGTAAGTAGGCCGCATAAGTGGCCGGAAGGGCAGACACTACTTATGTTCCCTATGGTATCTTGATGGCATCTCGTTATTATTATTGAGCATTCTGAATGTTATAACCCCCAACCCCCAACCCCCAACCCCGTTTAAGGCAACAGAAAATATTACTATATTATATTCAAACCATAGTAGCCAAGCAGCAAGCAGCCAAAAAAACACACCATGGCCGCAACCAGAACACCCCGCCTCGTCACAGTCGCCGCGGCGCAACTAGGCCCCAACAACAAAGACGCCTCCCGGGAGGCCATCCTGGCGCGCCTGCTGAAGCACATGGACGACGCGGCGGCGCAGGGCGTGCGGCTGATCGCCTTTCCCGAGCTCGCGCTGACGACGTTCTTCCCGGTGATGCTGCTGCGCGACGAAGAAGCGGGCCGCTACTTCGAGCCGGCGTCGGCGGCGCGCCCCTACGGCGTGCTGGAGACGCCGCACGGCCGGCCCCTCGTCGAGAAGGCCGACGCGCTGGGCATGGACTTCTACCTCGGCTACGCGGAGCGCTGGACGGCCGACGGCGCGTCGTCATCGTCATCGTCGACAACGACCGACTTCAACACCGCGCTGTACTACTCCGCCGCGGCGCGTAGGCCCGTCGCCAAGTACCGCAAGGTGCACCTGCCCGGGACGGCGGAGCCGCTCGCGGACCCGGCGGCCTACCAGCAGCTGGAGAAGCGGTACTTCGCGCCGGGGAACCTGGGGTTCCGGGCGTTCCGGGCGCCGGGGCTGGTGGAGGGGGCGGTCAAGGCGGAGGATGTTGTTGTTGGCGTTGGCGTCGGTGGCGCGGACGCGGAGAGCAGCAGCAGCAGCACGGAGGGGAAGGGGGATCCGATCCTGGGCATGCTCATCTGCAACGACCGGCGGTGGCCCGAGGCGTGGCGGGCGTACGGGCTGCAGGGGGCGGAGCTGGTGATCGAGGGCTACAATACGACGGCGTGGGCGCCGCAGTACGAGGGCACGCCCGAGCAGCAGACGGCGGACGCCGAGTTCCACCACCGGCTGTCGTGCCAGGCGGGGAGCTACCACAACGCGGCCTGGAGCATCAACGTCGCCAAGTGCGGCCGGGAAAACGGGCAGTGGATGATCGGGGGCAGCATGATCGTCGACCCCAACGGCAAGGTCGTGGCCGAGTCGAAGACCCTCGACGACGAGCTCGTGGTGGCTACGATCGACCTGAGCCTCTGCCGTAAGGGAAAGGAGAGGGTCTTCAACTTCGAAAAGCACCGGAGAGTGGATCAATACGGCATCATACTGGAGCAAGTAGGTGCGAAGGAGATCCCGCTGCTTAGTCGTTCATAAGGGACACTCGTGGAGGAGGAAGCGGATCCACGAAGGAAGATTTGCCATGTTATTAAATCGATTAGTTTATGAAGAACAGCTACCAAGGTCGCATGTCACATAAATCAACAAAGAGTACCTAGATATTCTCCTTCTCGTCCCCCCTCGGTCAATTGATATTGGGGGAAAGAAAAAAGGGGGGGTGGGAGATTTTATTTATTTCAAATAATTGCAAAGTAGATTGATAGAGAACGACGAAATCATTCTCAGAAAAGAAAAAAAAGGAGATTCGTTAAAACTATATACCTAAGTTATTGAAATGAAGAGAAGGAAAAAGAAAAAGATACAAAACGAGAATAAGAAAAACAAAAAACCCGTTTCTCACAAGACTCTCTCCCTCTCCCTCTCATCCAATCATCGACTTACACTAAAACCATCACTTGTCAACTTTCCCAATGTGTTCTCGTCACGAAAAAGGAAATCCCCCTTTCTCCTCCTCCTTCTTCTCCTCCTTCGTTTTCTTCTCCCTTTCCTTTCCCTTTCTTTCCTTTCGAAGCCCACACGAACACATTATAGGGATCCTAGCCCAAAATCGTCGTGACTAGACCAAACGCCAACGCTTGATATAACAAAAATAAAAAGCCCTACATGAAAGAAAAGGGGGGTGGATATATGGTTCTTCCCTTCCTTTCTTCCTTCCTTCCTTTCTTTTCCTTTTTCACCTTTTCCCTATCGTTCGTTCGTTCGTTTGTTCGTTCCGTTTTGCTCCGTTTCCGTTCTGTTTCTTGCTCCGCAAGGGTGTGTTTTACGTAATAGATAAGTAGGTATATAGATATTGTATACGTAACATCGTCTCGTTCCGGAAACCTCTTTCGCTCAGGTGTGTGTGAGGGGCAAGGCAACACGCACATGCACACGCACGCACACACGCACATACAAGCCCAACAGGATCATCAGCCGGGGGGCGGGAGGGGGCAAGGTTCTAACTCGTAAATAAATAAATAAAAACCCCACCCCTAACCCCACGTCGTAACGATGAAATACCTAGGTAGGTAAAGCCCTTTCGATTACCTACCGTATGGCGATGCGGTACGAGGCCACGAGCCCCCTGTCTGCCGGGGGTATATACCGGCGGACGAACGTCTGGTCGAAGCTCCCGCCATCGGCGGTGGGCGACAGGGGCGAGGGCA
The DNA here is from genome assembly GCA_018398605.1 of Biscogniauxia mediterranea. NCBI lineage: Eukaryota > Fungi > Ascomycota > Sordariomycetes > Xylariales > Xylariaceae > Biscogniauxia > Biscogniauxia mediterranea. Next base: position 5,048,545 of record JAGXTR010000003.1, read on the forward strand.
GCATGGTCGTCATGTTGGAGGAGGAAGAGGAGTTCGCGTTGCTAGTGTGGGAGGAGGAGGAGGAGGGGTACCACATGCGGCCGTACTCGAGGTCCTCGGTGCGCACGGTGAGGTGCTTAGAGACCTGAGTGACGACGCCCTTGAGGTGCAGGGTGAGGGCGGTGTGGTCCTCGTCCCACTTGAAGCCGATCCACTGGTAGCGGTCCTTGTAGGGGATGAAGCCGGTCTCGTCGCGGGCCGACTCCTCGTACGCGACCAGGGCCTCGTACCCGATCAGGATCGTGCGGTTCTCCCACCAGGGCCCGACGAGGCGGCGGCACAGCTCCAGCGCCCGGAACCGCGCCTTGCGGTCGCGGCACCGCGTGATCACCCCCCGGATCACCGGGAACACCTTGTCCTCGAACATGGGCGGGAAGCCCGAGGGGTGCTTCCAGCCCTCCACGATGGACTCGACGAGGGAGATGGCGTAGAGGCAGTCCTTCGCGCGCGTGTCCCACACGCGCTCCTCCTCCGCCTTGTCGTCGTAGTAGGTCCCGAAGATGGCCTGCACCTTGGCGCCCGAGAGGAGCACCTTCCAGAGGTATGCCTGCTTCGGGTCCGTCTCGACTCGGAGCTTGTCGACCATGAATTGGCACCAGGCAAGCGACTGCGCTATGATGGTAGACTGGCCCTGCTGGAGCTTCATGGCGTTGGTGGTCGTGCCGACGACGGTACCCTGGTAGGCACGGAACCCCCAGACCAGGCCGGCCGTGTTGTGCCGGTCGTAGGCGGCCAGGATGTCCTTCTGCGAGGCCTTCCAGTCGGGCACGGTGGAGGTCTGGGGCCAGGTCTCCTCGTAGGCGTCGCTCTTCCACTGCGAGTGGTATAGCGGCGAGCAGCAGGCCCCGAAGGTCACCAGGCGGAGGAGGAAGTAGTCGGCCTCGCGCACGCCCTCGTCGTCGAGCGCGCTGCCTACCTGGGTGCGAGGGTCGATCTCGGGCCTCAGGCTGCCGAGGTTGCCCTTGAGGGCCTCGATGGCCTTGTGCGCGACGCTGTCGACGGACTCGCAGTTGCCCTGCATGACCTCGTATACGAGGAAGAGGATGCTGACGATCAGCATGGTGCGAGGAGAGAGCTGCTTAGGCGAGTTCAATCGCGCTGCGAACGAGGCGAGCGCGTTCGTGTAGTATAGGGTGGCGTCATGATGGTATCGGCTCATGCGCGCCGTGGGTATTTTCCATAGGGGGATCAGCGCGGGGCCCCGGGCGGTCTCATAGAGCAGGGCGCGGTAGAGAGCGCCGATGCTGATGACACAGTTGCGTATGCATTCGTCCCGCATGCTCTCCCGCAGCATGGTCTGGGACCAGAGATGCCTGTATCCATTCAGGCAGAGGTTCTCCACGACCGAGGTGCGGAACACATCGAAGTAGCCGGCCTCGACCGCGTTCAGGTTGCTAGATTTGATCGTCGTGCCCGGCGAGGGGCCCGACGGGCGGTTGTTGTTAATGTTATTATCGTTGTCCAGGCCGTAGGCGGCTGGGCGGATCGGCCGGAACGGTCGGCCCTCTCCTGGCTTCAGCTTGAGAGGATCATATCTACAGACCAGCCGGGCTTTCTGGCAGCGGTTGCAGCTCGGTTGGTTCTCGTCGCACTTGATCCTCCGCGCTTTGCAGTTGACACAGCCTAAGACACACAAAGCCTTAGCTCATATTCCAACTAACAGTAGACTTCGACGGCGCAGCAGTCCGTCTCTCGTCTTGCAGGGCAGACCACGTCAAGGTTTTCTTTTTGTTTTCTCAAGCACTCACCTGTGCGAACTTTAGGCTTCTTCGCTCGAACTCGAGGCTCTGAAGGGGCGGTCATGGCTACTGATTGGTTGGCCTTACGAATCGTCGTCCATGGTGACAAAGCAAGATCAGAGGGTCTTCTTGAAGTAATTTTGTGACTCCACGCTTTGGCCTTGACCGCATCTTTTAGCAACACACGGCCCACTAGAACGGCAAGCCCAAGCAGGGGGAGAATATCCCTGGAAGGTTGGCCCGATGGGGAATGTCATGTCGGGGTCGATGGCTTATTTCTATTTATAAGCAGTAACTCATCCGTTCTCCGCAGTCCCCACACCTGTTTCTTGTCTGCCGGCTCTGGCCCAGTTGGTTGTGGCCCTTGTGGGTGAGAAAGAGAGACAAGAAGGGGGGCGGGAACGGAAGGCCAGAGAAAGCTTAGGAGGGGTGGGAGGGGAAAGGACAAGGACAAGGGGGAAGGGGGGGGGGGGGGGCAGGGAGGCAAAGTGATGGAATACCGAGTACAATGAAACATAGGCATATGCCTGGCACGAGGATCAGCACTGAAAGGTTGATTCCCATCAAAGTCTTAGGCTCATATCGAGGAACGTAATATCTCATTTTCTGATGGGAGGACATACGTCCCTATATAATTATTGTTCATGACTGATTAATTGTGTTTCTCTCTTTCAGATCTCATACTGTAAGTGACCCCCACCCTTCTTATTTTCCCACTTGCCTCTTGATCCCTTCACCCTTCCCTTTCCCTTCCCTTGCCCTCCGCCCCGCCCTTAACCCTAACCCCGGATGTCACTACCTACATAGTATTCCGTAATATCCGCGGAGACAATATTACATGTCATGACAACAGTGTCTTTTTTGTTGATTCAAACAGCGAAAAATCATCATTAGTGGTGTTATTATTATTATGACCAAAACCCCTCAGCGAATACGTTGCATTTTTTGGGTTCCATGTCAGAAAACTCGGCCTTTGCAGATCCTATACATTTGAATAGTTGTAACCTAACCTACCTAGAAGACTTAAAGAGCCGACTATACGCTACATAGCAAATTACAGTGGGATAAGAAACTCCAAAGCACTAAAGTGTCTAAGTCGGTCGGCACTAGAAGAGAGGACAGGGGGGTTAGATAGAGTGGTGTAAGTTGATCGGTCGGGCGGGCTTACATCCCCATCTTTAACCGGGGCAGTCTATGGTCAGCTCCGTAGCCGTGATGAGGCCGAAGCGCGCGGCCTGGTCGCCGACCGTGTCTAGGAGAGAATTTGTTTTTATAAGTAGGTACCCAGATTCGATAGGTCAAATAAGTAAGAAGTTGAAATTGAGTCCTCGCCTCACATTAGAATCGGATGAAACAGTGTCGTATTTTTATTGTTATTTTTTTCTTTTGGTCATTAGGTCCCACCTATCATCAGATGTTCTATTTGTCCTTTTTGTAGTTCAATGTTCCCACATTCTAAAGTATCACTAAAAAGCAGCAGCAGCAGCAGCAGGGTTGAGGGGGAGAGGAGGGGATAAGAGCAGCTTTAGAGAAGCAACATTAGCTCACATAGTGTACACTCATCCACATCAGATAAGGGCGGGCATAAGAAAGTTGCCTGCAGACTGAGACAACGGTTATGGAGCCCTGTGTGAAAGAGAAGAAGAAAAAATGTAAGTGGTGCAGGATTCATCCATCATACGGTTACATTTTTGCTATGTGTCGACATGTGTATGCATGCGCTATTTTCTCTAAGGTTAAGTGATGGGGTCCTTTTGTAAATATTTTTTTCTTCTACATACGATCGGAGCGTGAAATCGCTTCTCCTTTTTCGCGTTCTTCGTCGGTTGGAGAGGGTTTCTTTGGTTCCCCATGTTTAATTCGATCCCTTATTGGCACGTGTTATGGCGCGATCCGTGCTGAAGCTTGGTTCAGATGACGACGACGATGATGCTTCATTTTTATTTTCCCCTTTCCTCAGAACGACAGGGCTGTGTCCAGCCCATCATGTCGTATCGTATCGTATCCATTATTGCGCTTCTAATTTACAATCCCAACCACTTTATACAATTGCAATATGCCCAACCCGATCGTGATTATTTACGAGCTGGTGCTACTATTGCTGTTTATAGGGGTAGGTATTTGATGCACCCTCCGTGCATGTCGTGTGTAATAACTTAAGTTTTTCTACAAGGGTCCATGCCTGCCTCGATCGCAAAGCTCGCGGAATGAGGCAGATTTGACCATGTCACCCTTGTCTCGTAAGTAGCTGCCGAAAGCGGAAGTGTTCCTTTCTCTCCCCCGACTTGTCATCTTTCTCGATTAGCCGCTTGGGTTGTATATTATGTATATAGGGTCTCTTTGAGATGGAAGGAAAGGCTATCGACCGTATAACCTCCTCTCCTTGGCAAATCCTATAGGCAGCCTCGAACCCCACTTGCACAGACGTTAAACATTGATTTTCATATCGTTCAACTCGAGCTGTAAAAGTGATGGAAGATGATCGAATCTCATTGCAGCCGACAGGACTCGATGGCATGGCTTACAACCCTTAGCCATGATTGGGCTGGGTATAGCCAATAGGAACTCTTATAGTTGCAGTTGTGTTCCCAACCCACCCTGTCGTGTAACACCACAATATACTATTGCATATCAATATTGGTGTCAGCACGCAACTAGTAGTCCGCGGAGGCGAGAGAGAGCCTTGGCCATGAACCACATCTCGGTAGACTTTTTTTCTTTGCCTCTCCTAAAACGGCCTTGAACTGCGTGGGGATCAAGCTGTCAGCCTGGTTGGCGATTTGTACGAAGCTGACTGCGATGACTGAGAGCATGAGGATTGAATGCCGCAACTGGCTTTTGATCCGAGGGTAAAACTCATCGCATCCAGATAGCAACTTCTGCTCTCAAGGATCAATATATGATACGGCTCCTTCTAAGATACATCGGGTTGATAAAATACACATCAAATTCTACCTCCGGCGTGATGATGAGAGCTGTCTACAAGGTCAGGTATCATGCCCAACGGACCTTGATGGTGGTTGCTGTCCGTCAGGATATTCTTGCGGGGCGCGTGACTATTCTGCTGTGACGACGACATCAACATGTGTCAGATGTGGTAGCTTAACAGGCTACTATGATTGTCCAGTTTCAAATGGTATGTCGATACTAGACTCACCTATTCCCCACAAACGCCGTGGCTACTATCTAAGTGATATGTCCTAGGAGCCGGTTCTCGCTGTCCAATCGGATTTATCTGCCGCGAAAGCAATGAAAGTTTGCCCATCGCCTCTTCATCTCCTCTCACACAGCCAGTCACTGGTATTACGACAATTATACCCATGGTCACTGTTCAGCCTCAGCTGACAAATTTGAGAGACTCAGGCTCAGATGGTGACAGATTGAGCGGAGGTGCTATAGATAGGATAGCTGACGGCATTGTCGGGTTTATCTTAACGATTGGGTATATGGTTCGGTTGATCCTACGACGTCTCAATAGTCTCCTCAGCTTTGTGAAGGCAAGGCCCGAGCAACCACGGCGTAATAGTGGCGATGGTGAGCTTCAGAGAGTGCAGATGAATCGTGTTAACATGTTCCAGCAGAAAGCCACATTAGAAATGTGGGATCCTCGCTCTCAAGGTCAATTTTCACATCAAACCAGCGAGCTTGGGCTAGGTGAGGGCAAGAAAATCCCTGAGTCGCAGTGAGGGCCTCGGTCATTCTACAATGCCGACTAACGTTATTCGAACTCTCCCAATCTCTACTTGCACTTGATGCTTTGATAGGGGCTTGGAAGTTATAAGATCGATGGAGCCCGCTGGGCTTTCTTTTCGGACTGACTATGGTCTCATAGATATTTGATGGGTTTGGAAAGTTAGTAAGGAGGCATCGATATCTAAAACACACCAATAAAGGGGGGGTGGTTAGGTAATTTTGAATATGAACAATATACAAATAAGTTAATTTATGCGTGTTATCTAGACACCTGACATGAATGATGTATGTTTGGAAAATACAGTTATTGCCCCTATTGGCACTATAACCATACACTAGCCACTCTATTTTCCTGTGATCATACCCCAGGTATCTGTATGTTCCCTGGACAAGTGTTCCCGACTTGGTCTTAAAACCGCCCATATCCCTACAGGTATATAAACAAAAGGATCACTTACGGAAGTTCTATAAACTGAACTTGAAGACCACTTCTAGTAGGATGAATGCATTAAAGGGGGTCTCTATCACAGTTATTAATAGCGCCCTGTATATAGTTCCAGGGGTCTGGAAGCGGGAGGTGGTGAAGTCGATTTCCTCGTAGTCAAGATGCCGTTCACTTCTTTCTTTTCTCTGGGATGAATTTTCTTGTCAGTAATATAGGATATCTCAATCCAACGCAACCCAGCCATTATTGTGCCTTATAACACCAAGAACACAATGCTGAATATCGTCATTGGAATGTCATGCTCAAGACGTAAAGCTGGGATGATGGGGACCTTGCTGAAACACTTATGCGGCATTTAACGCGAATACAAAACTCCAGAATCTGTAGCGAGAGTATGGTCCGCCTATACTTGCGGCAGCCGGTAACTGTACTTAAAAAGCACACAGGCACCGTGTTCAAGAAGAGGCTCCGGGATTATGTCCTATTAATCGCAATCTTTAAGATGACTTAATCCATCGCATGATTGTGAAGGCTATTAAAAAGTTAATAATAAAACAATAAAATAGATATAAGCAGCATACCTGATATCTGTCCACTCCGTAGGAATATCTGAGGCTGGCGCCTTGACTGTTGAGCTATATAAGCCTCGTGTTACGCCATTAGGACCATGGGACTGTGGCGATCCACCATTGGTGGCCTCTGGAGGAACTTGCATCTCCATGGCAACAGCAATCTTGCGCTTCTTGCCCCTGATCTCATCAAGATGCTCAAAGTATCCAGGCGGAACCTCAGTGATATATTTACCGCAGAATACGCCGACCTCAAACTTGGTAGTTTCTGGTCCGTTCGGAGCGAGTTCTGCACACGCATCAACGAGATCGTTTAGATCCTGATAGATAACCTCATCAGCGCCAATAAGTTTGGCGATCTCAAAGCGATCACGCTTATGCGCAATTAATTCCTTTGGGGAGGCCAGGTCAATTCCGCTATAGAATTTCATTAGTTATGAATTTTCTCATGGCTGCATTTGGGTTGGGCTTACTAGATATGTGGATGGGTGATAGGGGGTGCACAGCTGGCAAAGATGACCTTTGTCGCCCCTGACTCGCGCGCCATGGTCACAATTTCTTGACTGGTCGTGCCGCGCACGATGCTATCATCCACCAGTAGTACGCATCGGCCTTTGAATTCATCCTCTATGGTGCTCAGTTTCCTGCGGACACTCTTTTCCCGAGCTGCTTGGCCAGGCATGATGAAAGTACGGAAAACATATCTGTTTTTCACATAGGCATGCGAGTCTTCTTTGCATTAACTTCTATAATTCTTGGGTCGGGAACAGAGTGGGAACTTGGCGAGTGTTGGTAGCAGGGAAGAGTATCGGTACTTACTGTGAGAATGTTAGCCATGAGTACATAAAAAGAAAAGGCATAAAGCGTAGAAACTTGAGATAAAACCCCAAGATCTAAAAGAAAATGGTCTGATACGTACCATGGTTTACCTAAACGCTCAGCAACAATAGCAGCTGATGTTGTTGCAGTCTCAGGGATAGGTATTACAACGTCGATATTATCAACGGCTTCTTTGCCGAGAACATTGAGAATCCTATCAGCGAGCTTTTGACCCATGTTTTGCCGGCTCTTGTAGACATCTGCGATGGTTAGTGATTTGGGTAACTAGCGATGCATAATTAGAATAGCTGATAGACTTACTGATTCCATCAATGGTCGAGTCAGGGCGGGCAAAGTAGACGTATTCACTGCAAGGAGAGTTAGTAATTGTCATGTTGTGTAACCTTTGTACTCTTGAAGTTGTTCCTTAAAAGCCAAACCCCTAGAAGGTGAGCCAGGATAGGAAGTCTTTAGGAAGTTTCCATTCCCGAGACTGGCCAAAAAGGAATAATGAATGACTGCTAGAAATTACTCACAAAATATCAATACCCTGTTCACGTGGCTCGTGAACCTGGCAAAATTCAGGTTCACATCCCTTTCGGATAAAGACAGCTTGTCCTGGCTGAATATCTTGAACCTTGGTGAAGCGGAGGTTTCGGAACGCAATATCTTCGGATGCTAGCATGTAGTCATAAGCTCCCGGGAGAGTTTCTGACGGTCTCGAGCCAAGAACAAGGGGTCGAATGCCATTGGGGTCTCTCACGCCAAAAATACCGCTGTAACATCAAAGGTCAGTAAATTTAAGATGGGTATAGTTTCTGGGACACCGCGGAAAGGAGAAACAGAGAGGGGGAAAAGCCTGATAAGGCAGGACATTGCTTACTAGCCAGCAACCATGCCTGTGCAGGCAAAAGCACCTTTGCACTGATGGCACATAGTGGACAAAGCCTTGAAAATGTCATCGGTATTGACTCGAGCTTTCCCTGTCTCGTTCAACTCGTTGGCAAAGACGTTGAGCACTGGGTCCACGGTCAGCAAGTGTCTTGTATCACGGCTAGGGACATGACCACGCACTCAATTCGCTGTCACTATCGGTACTACCACACTGTCAGCTTTTCAGTTCGCTTTTGTTTCCTGGTGCGCCTCACTTTATATGGCGGTGTGCCTTCTGGTCCAGGAACTCTCGTAGCTCTGGGGCGTTGATCAGGTTGCCGTTATGCGAAAGACAGAGTCCATAGGGGGAGTTGACGTAGAAAGGTTGCGCTTCAGCCGATGCCTGTCCGTCCGAGGTCAGCCGTGAACACAGTCAGTATTGGAATAAGACAGGGAATAACATACACTTGAACCTGCGGTGGGATAACGCTGTTGAATTCTAGATTAGCAAGGAGGATTCTTGGAGCGGATTCCCATGTACCAACCAGATGCCCAAGTCCCATGAATCCGGGAAGCGCCAGCACTTTTGATCCGTCAGGGGAGAAGACGCTGTGACATACAGAGTCAGTAATTGCCATATTAAGTAACCTTCTCCTCCTTTACATGACATGACACCTACTTAGAGCACATGCCAACGCCTTTGCATTGATATATCCTGCCCCCTGTGGAGCAGGTGGCAAGTCCACAAGCGTCCTGGCCACGGTGCTGCAGGTAGTAAAGAGCTTCATGGAGGTGGGACGCAGCAAGGTTTGGTTCTTGTTCGTTGTCCCAGTGGCCTAGTATCAGACCAAGTATTCCACACATGTCTGCGATGGATCTGGCGGATCCTGGAGATCCGAAAAGGGGAGGAGGGAGTAGATGCAGGTAAGATGTAGGTAGGTAGACGCGGGTTGTGGGTGGTGGGTTTGGAAGGATGGGAAGGTCTTGGTGTGTGTGTGTGTGTGTGTGTGTGCAAGTTATGAAGCACAGCTTTAGAATCTGTCTGCAAAGCGCAAATAATAAAATACTTATGTCTGGAATCTGGAGCGCAAACATTGAATTGAGGAACAAAAAAAAAATACCTTAGACCCCCCCACATTCGATTACCCTGCGATAAGATAAGATATAGTTGGGATCGCGGGGCCACTGGTAATTGTGCACTTAAAGTTTTTACCTGTCATACCTGACATCAGATGAATCCTATGTAACCTACTAGGTACCTATAGTAGTACCTAGTCTCAATGTACTGGTGATGTCTATAAGGGATGGAAGGAGCATCCCCCCACTTGTAGAGAAAGGTATCCTCAGTACATGCTGAGTACCTCCACCTCTAACAACCCCCCCAACCACCACTCATAATCCTCCATACAGCTACCAGCATATGACATACCTACTACTTAATTGACCGTTACTAAGTTTAACCTAGCGCTCTCTCTATGCAGGTAAGCACCTAACCTTAAGCTTATGTGAGGCATTATTGCCATGAGTTGAAGTTCAATTGGGTATGTAGGTATTTATCAAGAGCCGTTGCCGAGCAAGCCGGTACCTAGGTAGGTACCTATACCAATGGCACAAACTCGGCCCCGAAGGCAGATGCCGTTACCTAGTACTATTTATTCGGTACAATCTTTCCCCATATCTAGAACGATGTGACTCGGAGCTCATAGCAACTAGTAGGTATGAGATGGAGACCGGGGCCATTATGATAAGGTATCTAGGTACCTAAACAACTAATATATAAAAGGTTACGAGCTTTGATATATCGAAGTTTAGGTAGGTTTTTAGTTTCTATTATTTATTAAAGGCTTTACCAATACACACTTATTCGGGGTTACAGGACTTAACTGGTTGTTGTATAAAAGAAGAAGAAATGAGAGGGGGAGAGAATCTCCCACGCTACCTAAATACACTACAGTACAGAATGCGATTCATCCGCACTAGCAAACTTTTCCTTATTGTTCCATTGTTAGGACAATAGGTCTAACCGTCTCCATGCCAACAGAAATATATAAAACCATATGTTAAACATATATAATAACGAAAGAACTCATTTAGCACTTTATATATGGTTAAATACCTAGGTAATCCCGACTTTGTCTCTTGGCTTTCGACCAGGCCCGGTCGTCAGGTTATGTACGTACAAGTACCCCTGAGTCGCGCCCAAGGATAATTAATAGGAGCAACTCCAATTTCTATAAGGCACTTTTCCACTTCCTACTATCTTATGTTTTGTTTTATGCCGTAACAAAATGAAACTACAGTGTAGAGATTCATAAACTGCCATGATGAAGGAAACCTCTTTTTAGTACCGTCTCTATCGTTTAAGTAAGGTAATGATCATGCCAATGAACAGCACATGCGGAAGTTCTGTCAAGGCTGTAGTTGCTAGCTATGTTGGTTTAAATACCACACCCCATTTATTAGCTGCCACAATACTCTTACTTAACTAAAGAATGGTTTAAGTCTTTATTCCTCCTTCTTCTTCTCTATTTTATTTATTTTATTTTTATTTTAATATCAAAGCCCATTTGAAATGCTGATGTCTTCCGACCATCTCCTTGGGATTGAAGATGCTTTGAGCATCGACGAACCGTCCGGTTATGATGGTCTTAAAGCTTCCGCGAATTAAATGGTCCGATACGAGTCGACGTACTTCAACACGCATTCCACCCTCTCGGCCATCATAGCCGAGAGGGCGGAATGCGTGATAACCCTGGGTGTGTTCTCACGGAAAACATGGAGGTTAATGACAGCATGCCGGACAATCTGCTGAACGTTCTTGACATTGAGACCTGAGAACTTGGACATGGCCTCCAAAGAAGTGCTCTCCCCCCACGGGGAATTATTTATCCAGCTTGAAGCGAGGTATCGCTTTTACGCTGACATACGCAGTCCCCTATGGCAGCTCATTAGGGAAGGTCTATCGTAAAAACAAGCTTCTGGCTCACCTTGAATCTCAACGGTTCTTTCGGCCCAGTTATCAGCGCCTTTAACTCCGAACAGGCCTCGATTGCCGCTGCTTGGGCCTTTTTCACCTCTGTAGCATCCTCTACTATGGGCAAGGAGGTGAGTACACCAACCTCCAACTATGGAGTGGGAAACTTTTTCTTGACTAAGAAGTCATTGACTACGGCCGTTTCCCTGGATATGAGCGAAGAGAGCTCAATAATTTTGTTTGTATGGGCAATTCTTTTGGATGTTGAGTCTTAGACTTTTCAACTTTTGCAAAGATTGCGGGTAATCTTCAATATATAGAAGAGAGTATAAGAGAGCAAACAGTAGTAAGAGTATCCTAGCCAGTGGGTGATCAGTTTAATTACATAAGTTTAGTAGTGTACCTATCCACACATTGATGTTTTCAGCCCCTTGCCCCTTTTCGCTTACATCGATTTAGCATACATCAACCCATGTATTGGAACTTGCCAACGCCACTTCGAAGGGACTGGTAAGCTTCATTATCCCTATGACAATGCACACTTAAATGGGGGCTAAAGTCTCGTACCATGGACCTTTCCTACATGCGTCACGTCCAGGCTGCTTACCTATTATTAACTCTTCCGAACCTACTGATCTTGTTTCTTGGAAGACGACCAACTGTTCCCAATTCGATATGAGTGCAATCTACGTTTCAAAGAACTCTTACGTCCTGTCTTGATTATCCCCCCAAAATTCTCCGATTCCATGTTATTAGATATTGTTGGTGGTTTCCGAGTACCAAACCGCTCTGCTCGATGTCACAGAATTACACATACAAAGCTTTATACCAAGAAGATAGTTCCCAACCCCACGACCTAGCCGATACTGTTATCCTCTCAGAAGAGACGTTGCTGTATAACACTTCGAATTCAATCCGATGTTTTCAGTCCGTTGCCCCCTATTTCTTGAATATGTCACCTCTCGGATACCTATACTCCAATCAACATATTGCTGTCGAGGATATGGTAAACCTACTTGACCTGCCTCCCGAACTGCTCCGTCTTGGTTGCCAAGCTACTCGATCTAGTAAAGGAAATTCTTAGTTTCCGGCAGGTATGCCGGTCAGTCATCAACAGCCCGATATACTGGTTCGCCTCGCTGTTTTTCAAAGAATGCAGCGTCTCTCTACAGCGTCGCAGTCTTGAAATTTTACTTGAGGTCTCTCGTCATGCCATATTCCATTGCTCAGTGACTACGCTTGGTATTTCTCTTGCGTATGTCCCTGGCAGTCCCAACCTCTCTGACATCGGCCTGCGATATCATGACGGAAACGAGAAATCCGACCCAGAAGCTGACGCGTCATCGAGCGAAAATGACTCAAATGTGGAACAAGAGACATTCATGGCAGAAGAGACGGAAGTGAAAGTAGACAAGCAGGCTTATGAGCGCTATGTTAAGGGCCAAGCCCACATGAGGGAGTCCGGCATGGATACCGCGTACTTGACACAGGCTCTCGCCGCGCTACCTGCTTGCAAGACAATTATCTTACATGATTCGTGTTATGTATCGGGTGCAGAGTCGCAGGCGCGAGAGACGGGTCTATGGCCAGATACCAACATTTGTATGCCCGAAGGCCAGGAGTCTGCGGAAAGAGTGATTCGCGCCACACTGGTGGCCCTTATCATTAACCGCCTTCAGCTGGAAGCATTCTGCATTACATTTTGCCTCGGCAAGAAGATGATGTGGTCGACTGACCTAGTCTACCCAGCCAGGCTGTTGCAGCAACTCCAGGCGTGCTTTAGTAGCATAACAACGCTCCGGCTGACCATTGAAGCAGAAGTCGTAAACGAGCCACCTCCATCTGCCGACAGCTCTATCCAGTTTATCACGCTCTTCTCGGGATTGAGGAGGCTCGAATTATATTTCCATTGCAGCACTGGGTGTTCTCGATTAACATCAATTGCCGGGTCGCTGCACATCCCGGGTCTTCGGTCACTCGTGATCCAGACCGTGAGCTGCACACTTGGTGATCTCACCAATTTGCTACTTCGACACCGGGATACATTAGAGGAAATCGAGATATACACCGTAAATCTCATCTCATCTCCGCTAAATACGATTAGGTATGTAGAGCCATCTAGAGCTAAAGGGCTTACGAAAGTCAGTACCACGCAAGATGGTTTAAAATCGATTCAAAAGTAGGATATAACTTTTATATCCACCAGCCAGCAAGTCACAATCACCACCATGACAGGAATACACCTCGTCTATTACAAGCTGGGTTACTCTCCCGCACCCGTATTACCACCCCCTTTTGAGGTAGAGCTAGTTCTCTAAGGTTAGTACAATGCAACTTTCTTAATTACTTCCGAGCTGGTATAGTCGAACAAGTGCCTACATGAGTGTATACGGCGCATGTTACACAAAGGGGTTAAAATATGAATCGCCAGACTTGATATATGAAACATGCAGTATGCCCTACCTTCATACCTAATATCGAATAGATATGCCAGCGTTCATTGCTAGCTAAAAGAAAATCATATGGATCTAACAAGTCTCACATCTGCAAAAGACAAGTCCCAGGTTCCTATTTATTGACTATATATTCGGTACATATAAGTTAAATCTAGTTCACATGGTTTCCACTCATTCTTTTGCCCAGTTCTGATAGAAGAAATAGTATTGAAATAATCTACTCTTCAAGCCTACACTATGCTGTCCAACACTGCTGCTTATCTTTCCGCCGTAAGAGAACCTCTAGCACCGAGGGAGGCACCATACCTTCAGCCGGGTCCGAACGAAGTCGTAATTCGCAACCATGCCATAGCCCTCAACCCGGTTGACTATTCTATATAATTACTTGACACCAAGTTGTTTCCTTGGCTGGAGCTGCCGATTATCTTGGGCTCAGATGTGGCTGGCGAGGTGGTTGCCGTAGGATCGGAAGCAACCTCTCGATTTAGCGTTGGGGATCGTATCGTGGGATTGGCTGACCAAGGTTTTCAGGAGTACCCTACAGTGAAAACTCACCTTGCGTCTCATCTGCCTAGCCACGTCAGCTACGAGCAAGCATCCGTCCTTCCTCTGGCTCTTATTACCGCAAGCGTCGGCCTCTTTGGAAAAGGGTATCTTGAACTCCAGCACCCATCTGTAAAACCCAAGCCAACCGGAAAGTCGCTTCTCATCTGGGGTGGAGCTACGAGCGTCGGGAGCTGCGCCATTCAAGTGGCTGTCTCGGCAGGGTATGAGGTCATTACGACGGCATCACCAAAGAACTTCGAGTACGTTAAGAAGCTTGGCGCAAGTTACGTTTTCGACTACCGAAGCCCTACTGTTCAGGACGATATCATATCTGTTTTGTCAGCCAAGGCCAGTGCTGGCGTACTAGCCATAGCTGGGGTTGATGCTGAAAGTCGAGCATCAGTCACCAATGCTTGTCTGGACGTCGCGTCGAAGGTCGATGGTGTTAAGTTCATCTCCATGGCTATGCCTGCTCCTGACAAGTTACCCGGCGGAATAGACGCCAAGTTCATCATAGCATTCGACATAAAAACCGACCTGGAACTCGGGAATGCCATCTTCAGAGACTACCTCCGTAACGCCCTAGCTTCCGGAAATTTCACACTGGCTCCGCCTGCCGAAGTCCTTGAAGAAGGACTTAAGGCGCTGCAGGAGGGTTTGGATACATTATAGAAAGGGGTATCGGCCAAGAAGTTGGTCGTCACTATGTAACCAGCAACCAAGTGGCGAATGAATCAGGTTATACTGGGACTTAGATAAACGCGATTAGATACTAAAGGCCAAGAGTTTTTATATTAACCTAGGTACCTAGACATCGGGTCTTCTTCACTGTCTAACAAATTATCTATTGATCACTCCAACCCCTTTCTCTAACCCTGATGCTGGGTAGAGATGTACCTGTAAAATTCTGGAGCACATGGAAATTAAGTACCTACATTGCGTACCTACTTAGGCCGTCCTAAAAAAGGACGATAAGCCTTCCCGTTTGTTTAAACTTGTATATTTTCTACGTGATCATCACTATATAAAGAGTATACCCGCTAGGTATGTACCTAACGTTAATAGAAACATCCACTAATAATCCATATCACGTGATATGTAGATTAAAGAGAGCGCCATGAATACTCCGAATAGCCTCATTCCTGATCTTTGTTTTCGAACTGGGCTGAAATATGTTTCTGTCTCAAGTACGCAATTTGATGAATTATGCTTCTATAAGACGTCCTTAACGACACATTTCTGCGCCTAGATGGAAAACTTATTGCCAACACCATATGTTTCACTGGCTCGTTCCCCATTTAGCAAGCTTAAGGGGCCGTCACCCATGAGCTGCAATGGGAAAAGGAGCTGCGGTAGGTCGGACATGGTCACGTCAACTGGACTGATTTAAACCTGCCTTCTCCCCCCCCCCCCCCCCCCCCCCCCCAATTTTTTTTTGAAAAGATTCTAAGAGCAGAACTCATAAATGACCCAGCATTCAACGTGCGCCAGATTCATAGATTTGATACCCATGTATCTTAAACCAAATGTGAAGGAATGTTGCTGTTAAATGACCCATATTGCTAAGCCCAGTCCCTCCCTGCGCCCACGACAAGAGGGGAGGGGTGCGTACGCCGCCAGATCCAGAATGGGAGTAGACTTTACATTGAATATAACGGGAAATACCAACGCAATGTGGTAGATGCAATATTTGGATACAACTGCAGGTGTGCCGCAATGCTACATTCGTAATATTCTAACCTGAGGTAGCTTACACAGCCCCGTATCGTCCACTATGTAGTAAGAAAGTCCCATACACTGACCACCCCTGGCAACAACAATTACGGTATATCAAAATGTTGGAATTTTCACAACTCAACTCAACTCAACATATCTATACAGCTTCTTCTACAACAGGAATAAAATAAAATATTCGATGCAGGTCACTCGGCAGTTGTTATTGCTTCACTTTGTAGGCCGCAGTAGAAACGAACATGCGATGATTCTTCTACACTAACCCCTAGGTTAGACTTACACGACAATGTCAGCGACCTTCCACATAGCTGGCCCCAGCAAGCAAGCTCCAGAAGGCCCCTGGGATTGCAGCGGTGCTGACGCCATGATAGCAGAATTTCTATGCAACCTTCCCAATCCTTATGTCCCAACCCGGGAACGTGATGGATGCGATCTGATTCGGCGCATTCGCACCAAAAGGCTTGTTTTGATGACAACACCCCCCTTTCCCCTCCCGCCTTAGTCTCTGTCCGCCTGCCTGCCTGGGGTCTTCAGTGCGTTTAATGTAGTAAATGGCTCGTCTATCTCCTGAGATCGACCATACGGATCTTGCGGAGCCGGTAATGGTGCGCCGACTATAATATACCTGCCTTATCTTTTTTTTCGTTTCGGTTCTCTCTCGTCCACCTCTGTGTGTGTGGTGCGTGTTACGCGGTTGGTTGTCTTTTTACCCCTTTTATCCCAGTGTCTCTTGTGATGAAGCTCAGCTGGATATCGCTGGCCCTGCTGGCCGCCTTGCCTGGCCAGACTCGGGCTCTTCAATTGAAGCGCGACACGCCCCGAGATGAGCTCACGTATGCGCCTAACTACTTCCAGCAGAAGATCAACCATTTCCCTGAAAATGGCCTGCCGTACGCGAATAGCACTTTCACGCAACGATACTATTTTGATTCGTCGTACTATAAGCCCGGTATGTTCTCAAAAAATGCACACACACACACTCAGTCACATGAATTGACTAACACCGGAGAAGGCGGCCCCGTATATCTCTACATCGGTGGAGAGACAAGCGGTTAGTTAGGCAATTTCTCTTGTTCGAGTGCTGTTATGGCTGTAATAATATTAGAATACACGGATACTCTTCTCGTGTCATTAGCAACTAGCCATGGTGACTTATTCTATCCACAGGGCCAAGCAGGTTCTCCAACTTACAGACCGGGATTATTCAAATTTTGATGGAAGGTAAGTGACCAAATCGCCAACTGCAACCCTAGACAAGCTTTAAGTAGATAATCCAGTTTATACAAGTTTCTAACCAGCCATCATCTCTAGCAACCAACGGCTTGGGGGTCATTCTCGAAAATCGATACTACGGGGAGAGTTACCCGTTCAACACCTCCACCACGGACCAGCTGGCATTCCTCACCACCAACCAGACAATCGCCGATAATGCCTACTTTGCCCAAAATGCCGTATTTCCCGGCATAGACGGGGACCTCACGGCACCGGGCACCCCCTGGATCCTGTACGGCGGCAGCCTCGCAGGGGCGCAGACAGCCTTCTCCATCAAGAAGTACGGGGACATCCTGTACGGAGGCATAGCGTCCTCCGCGCCGATAGAGGTAGTCGTTGGCTATCCCGAGTGGTATGCGCCCATACAGAAATATGCGCCGCAAGTCAGTGTAGTCCCAGCTCTAGGTTTCAGTGTTCCGCTTTTACTGACTTCGATGGGCGGGAAAGGATTGCGTAGCCCGGATCAACAACATTGTCGATAAGTTCGACACGCTCGTCGCCACTAACCAGACCGCAGCCATCAAGAAGTTTAAGGCTCTTTTCGGCCTCGAGGTTCTCACCGACAACCGAGATTTCGCTGCGGCAATTGCAGTAAGCAACCCCCTTTTTCTTTCTCTATTTGGGTATGTTAGTGGCACGCAATACGATATAGGTAATGAAGAAGTTGGCTACCTAATGTATTGCATTTTTGCCAGAGAACCAGTCCTTGCCGTATTCATCACACATTTATCGACAAGTTTCACCCTTTTTAATAGCTTTCCCTGTTACATAGGACCCTATAGGCAATCCCGGATTCTATCACAGCAATACGTGGCAGGAGCTCAACTGGAACTCGACCTACGGTTCCCGGGACTTCTTCTACTTCTGTGGAAACATCACGGACTTCGATGCTCCCGAGAACATCACGCAGGTGGACTACGCGATGAGCAATTACACTAACGGCGAGCCGTGGGTTGGCCTAGGAGGATATACTGTGAGTCCAATCATGCGTGCTAGCATTCATAGTGGTTATCATCGTTCCCCCTACATTGCTATAACTATATGGATTATTCAGAGTTACAATACATAAGCATGCCTCTGTATAGAATATCATAACATATTAGGCAAAAGGGGGAAGGGGACTTACCATCATACTAACACTATCTTGCTCTAGAATTACATCAAGACGTACACGCTGCCTCTCTGTGCCTCAGGCGATTATAACAGCAACGACTGTTTCGTAAGTGACGCCCCCATCACACGGAAAGCCCGTAGCAAATAAGTCTCTTACGATAGTAAATAACTTCGCTGACCGTTCGTCTTCAGGGAACACAAAACGAGAGCTACTGGGCCGACATATCGAACAGCGCCACGCGCTCCTACGTGTACACCAGCTGCACCGAGCAGGTAGGTAACCAAAGACCTCGCCGGTAGGAGACTACTTTGAGAATATCGAAACTAACTTGGGGGCGTCGCTAGGGTGCATACATAGACGCGCCCAAGGAGGGCCCGAGCCTCTTGTCCCGCGTGATAGACACCTCGTACGAGCAGCAATGGTGCACGGTACGTCAAGTCCCTTACCCCCCCCCCCCCCCCCCCCCCCCTTTATCCAAGCACATTGATACCTACACACAATCCCGCATAATTTTCCTCCTCCCCAACACTCTCCATCCTTTCGTCCCCTCCCCTCCCCTCCCCAATTATCCCCTTCTTACTAACCCAACCTTCTCCCAGTGGGCGTTTCCCCGGGGTACGTACAACGCGGTGCCGGCCTCGCCGGACCTGAGCGCGTACACCAGCTTCGGGGGGTACTCGCTGCGGGCGGACCGGCTGGCCTTCATCGACGGGGACCAGGACGTGTGGAACGGGCTGTGCTACCACTCGCCGCTGGCGCCGGAGCCGTGGCGGCAGCAGGGCGTCGGCGTCGGCGCCGGCGCGCTGCACCCCGAGCTGCTGGTCACGGGCGCGGGCCACCACTGGGACTCGTACGGCATCCTCGACGTGGACGCGGAGCCGCAGTTCGTGCGCGAGGCCCACCTGTGGGAGCTGAGGGTGGTAAGGGCGTGGCTGAGGGACTTTGGGGCTTGGAAGCCGGGGAAGAGGGGAAAAGGGGAGTGATGTGATGTGATGTGATAATGGACGGTTATTTTCTTCGGGAAAAAGGGGGGGAGGGGGACGGATTATGTTAGGTTAGGATATAGGTAATGTCTTCTATTGAAACTATTCGTAAGGATCTATATGGTGGCTCAGTCACACACACACATCATATTTTATCCATTCCATCACTTGAAGACCTGGTGGTGGCTTCGGGGGTTCTACTCCATGCTTCAGGATAGCGATTTGCTTTACTTTCTTTTTTCTTTTTCTTTTTTTTGGGGGCGACAATTCTGCAATCTCTGCTCTGCTGGTATCGCCATATTCTAGTATACACTCTTGTTTACATAACATCTTCAATGCTATAGATATATTTTTCTTAATTCATACTTAGTTAAACCACCCCAATATTTTGGTTATTTCTTACGTTAGCATTCGCCATATACATACATTTGTCAGAAGGTAGAGGTTAGACCAAGCCCGACTTGGGTGAAACGAAAGATGGACTAGGTATAGAATGACCTTTTTCTTCAATCCCTTCCATTCGAGTTATCATGTAACATTGAAATGTGTCTGGTATCAATACTAGACTTCATGTTAGAACTTGAGTTTCCATCAATGTCTCGACCAATATCTAACAAGCAACACTGACTAACCTAACCTAAAGTCTTTGACTTGACGTGAAAAACACCAAACACCAACTCTATTCAATGGAACATTAAGAAAGCCAATCACAGTCAGAGGAAGAAAAAGAATTGTAACCAACCGTACTCCTGTTAAGTCGAGGGGGTATCCTTGATTGGCCCGAGTTGCCTCCCTCCTAGACCCGCACTAAGACAAAAACCAAACCGTTTGCCGTTCAACTTCCCGTCTTATCCAAGAACAACAATGACATGGACAGCCTGACTTGAGCGCCAATAGCAGCAAAAAGTTTCCCAACCCTGTCGTTTATGGGCTTGTGGCCTAATGGTTAAGGCGCCAGATTTCGGTTCTTTACTCCCTATACCTGATCCTCTGGAGATTGTCGGTTCGACTCCGGTCAAGCTCGTCCAAGTGTAGTATCTGCCTAGTTGTGCTTCACAGAAAAAACATAGGTTTTTTTTTTCTTTTTCTTTTTCTTTTCTTTTCTCTGATTCTATTTAGTAATCCGGGTAATGATGTAAAAAGTCGTCGGGGAAAGGCATCACAGTAAGTACTAAGGTACCTAATAATTGGGGTACAAGCAGTGGCCATACGGTTTTTAGGTACATACCTGCTGTACCTACCTACCTAATCTTTATCAATGTAAATTATCACGGATAGAGAGAGCTATGCGGGGGTAGGAAGGTTACAGGCGTGTCGGGTTTAAGTATGAATCGTAACGGCGGTGTTCCCGTCTATCTCGACTCTCAGGGAACCCTTTTAGGCCTTTTAGGCCCTTTTAGTTGGTTACCCGTTAGCACTTGGTATGTAGTGTACCGAGATCGGCCCCACCATTATTTTTTCTTCTCCCTTTCCTATAACCTAACCTAACCTAACCTACTAGTTACTTACTACTTTAGCATCTCCAGTTTCTCGGGTCCCTCATCTTGGGATCTATCTATCTCTCCATGCGCCGACACACACACCGGGATATCCAATGACAGAAAGTACTTCTGCGTCATGAGGTGGATAAGTCTGTCCATCTAACTATTTGTTAATTGGTTTCCCTCTTTCCCTCTTTCCCGCATCCCGCAGACCTTGCGGGTTGACCGAGTCGCGGCCCCGCGCTTGAGTTGAGCTCTTCGCTCTAATATCTCCCTTCTCTGTCGTTTATATACACATACCCTTCGCCGGCTTGGGTACTTACATTCCTTACTATCCAACTTCCTAGTAGACAAATAGACAAAACCTGCAGTGAACGAGAGAGACAGCTACCGATCATGTCGGCATCTCTGCCAGGAAATCGGGAGCTGCCCGAGTCGCAATATGACCTGAACACATATTGGGGTCGCGTACAGCAGATGCTTGGCCTCGTTGATCCTAGGTGAGTTAGAGACAGAGACATGCAGGGGAGACAACATGGCTAACCTGTCATCGCAACCACATGTAGTACTCTGTTCGCCGGGAAGCGAGGCCTCGAGAACGCAAAGGCGCTGTTGGTGGCATACAAGCAGGGCGACATCAAGGAGATGACTCCGGATCTGTGGAAGGCCAAAAAGATTGTTGACTCTACCATACATCCAGATACTGGCGAGCCCGTCTTCCTCCCCTTCCGAATGTCAGCTTTCTGTTTGACCAACTTGATCGTGACGGCCGGCATGCTCACACCAGGGCTCGGCGTATGTGGAACAGACACCCCCTTCCCCCTCCCCCCTTTTCTCCTTTCTCCTTTCTCCTTTCCCTTAGTACCAACCCTCAAGACCACCAGCCTAGCTAACAAGAGCCGCCCAACAGACCACCGGCACCGTCCTCTGGCAGATCGCGAACCAGTCCCTCAATGTAGCCATCAACCACGCGAACGCGAACAAGTCGACCCCGCTCTCCTACTCCAAGCTCGCCCAGTCCTACTTCCTCGCCGTCGGCGCCTCGTGCTCCGTCGCCGTGGGCCTCAACTCCCTCGTGCCGCGCCTACGGAGCCTCACGCCCTCGACGCGCCTCGTCTTGGGGCGCCTCGTGCCCTTCGCCGCCGTCGCCTCCGCCGGCATGCTGAACGTGTTCCTCATGCGGGGCGAGGAGATGCGCACCGGGATCCCCGTGTACCCGGTGCTCTCGGACGCGGACCGGGCGCGCCTCGCCGCCGAGGGCCGGGCCGAGAGCGACGTCGAGCCTCTGGGCAAGAGCCGCAAGGCGGCCACGCTGGCCGTGGCCGAGACGGCTGTGAGCCGCGTGCTCAACAGCAGCCCCATCATGGTCGTGCCCCCCCTGCTGCTGCTGGCCCTGCAGCGCCGCGCCGCCTGGCTCAAGCGCAACCCCCGCCTCACGCTGCCCGTCAACCTCGGCCTCATCCTCGGCATGAACTACATCGCCCTGCCGCTCGCGCTGGCCGCGTTCCCGCAGCGCCAGCGCATCAGCGCCGATAGCCTAGAAGAGGAGTTCCACGGCAGGGGCGGCGAGGGAGGCTTGGTCGTGTTTAATCGGGGGATTTAGGGAGGTTGTTTTTTTGTGGAGTTTTTGGGGTTGTGAACAAGAGAGAGGGAAGAAACATAGAAAAAGGGAAAGAAGAAGAAAAAAAGAATAAGATATCAAAAAGAAGAGAGAGAGCGATAGAAAGAGAGAATACTTGTATATACAATACAACTAGATCTGATTTGATACCGGATACATAGACCGAAAAGACGACGATGTGGTGGAGGGACGAGACGAGGAGTCCATGTCTTTTGTAATACATAAATACGACGTTTTTTTCAAGTCTTTTTTTTTCAAAGACATAGTTGGGGATTTGGGGTTTTATTTTATTTTATTTTATTTTATTTTTCTCTACCCGCGAAGAGAATATGGCGTTTCACAGCGAGAAGGGACAAGGAA
This sequence comes from Biscogniauxia mediterranea, assembly GCA_018398605.1. Lineage (NCBI taxonomy): Eukaryota > Fungi > Ascomycota > Sordariomycetes > Xylariales > Xylariaceae > Biscogniauxia > Biscogniauxia mediterranea. The sequence goes on from JAGXTR010000003.1 coordinate 5,071,263, forward strand.
AGGAAAAACAAGGGGGGGAAGAAGTGGTGTTTGGGGCGTACGTACGATTACCATCACACACACACACACACATATATGATGTCCCTGGCAAGATACATATCGGTGCGTGCGGATATATGAATATAAAAAAAAAAGAACTTGAGAGTTAGACGTATTTGGATACTGACCTCCGATGCGTTCTTTTTTGTTTTGGTCATCGAGACGAGAGTCTTTGGATTATGATGGTTTTGATGGATCGGATAGATCAGGTTTGGATTGGTATGATTGTGTACCAGGAGTTTGACGTCCACTACCTCCTCCTATTCACCTCAAATACATATCTATCTAACCTTACTAACCTAGCCTAGTGGACATATTGAGGTAACCTAGTAGGAATGTTGGATACCAGACCTAACCCGACCCTGACTCAACCCTAATTTGGTATCTATAAGTTATTAGGTAACTGTGGGCAATGTAAGTATTGATGTACTAGCTATGGGATTTCGTCGTCTATACTCTCTCGAGCCTAGGTAGGTAGGTAAACCTAAGTTTGACTGACATTGATGTGATGTGCGTTTCTCCCTTTATCTTGACTGCGCGGGGGGGTTATCTACCTCGCAGGAGTCAATTTCACAGTATCTACTTAAGGACATGAGGTGACAAGAGAGGGGACGGGGGGAAACCAGGGGGGCTCAAAAGTGCCTGGTCTGATGTGAAAATTAACACATCAGAATGAGAGGTTACTACCTAGATGAGTCAATAGGTAGGTATCAAATGTACATACATAGGTTGACTGAATAACTAACTAACCTACATAGGTAGGCTTGCGTGTTTTTTAGTAATGGATGGGCTGCCAGCCCGTCAAATTGGAGAATAGTGTAAGGAGATATACAACTAGGTTAGGTATGTATGTTCTAGTAGAGTGTGTAGACAGACAAGTACATACATCTATCTATCTATCTACGCACACTCACTCTATGGAGGCACGTACTAGTTAGGAGAGCCGAGATAACAACCTGTTACCTGACTACCGCACCTCTTCGTGGCAGAACACGCAACAACCCGATGTGATTGGAGTGTGACCGGATACGTGACGTGTGTGTGTGTGTGTGTGTGTGTGTGTGTATAGCAAGCCTTGGATCAATACATAGAAGTAACCTAACCTAGGCATGTAGGTAAAACCCCCTCCTCGATGTGAGGGAGGGGAGGGGGGGGAGACGGGAGAGACAGATGGCGGCCGGGTGTCTGCTCCCCGGTCTTGGCTTCTCGTCACGGTTTAACTTACCTTTAGTGTACCTACCGTGGGCTCGGGACTTTGCGGTGGGTTGGATTAGATCTGGTATGTAAGTAGTATTGGCGTAAGTAGGTAGGTAGGTAGGTAGTAGCACTGGAGGTGGTCTATGTATAATCCGTAGGTGGGTGGGGGGAGGGGGGGAGAGAGAGTTGAAAAGTGGTGTAAACATTTCTCTCTCTCCCTTCTAAAGTAAGCCGGCATGCCGGTCTCTTGCGTTTCGTTTGTCTTGTATTCGATTCACCGCTGCCGTAGTGGCGTGAGAGAGATGGGAAGCGATTTATTTTCTTGTTCTCCTCCCCCTCTACTTGTGTTTATTTATCTTATTGCAGGATTGAGTTTCCTTTACCCCCTGTGTTTGGACGGGGAAAGCTGTGTCCTCTGGACCTAAGATGAGTAGGTACTGCCACGAGGGACCTTCCATGAACCTAGGTAATCACGGTGTTGTGCAAGGAACTAGAACTACAACAACTTAAGTACCTGCGATCCTGTTACATATATACATCCTAACGTTCTCGTTGCTCTCTGAGAGGCACGTACCGGCATGTACCTTTAGATCTATCACCTCTGACAGGTACTTATTTACTTATAGCGTGGCGGGGAGATATATACCTAATGAGGCGATGCGTGCGTGTGTGTAAGTAGGGTAGGGAGGTAGGTTAAGTACATGTTCTCGGATGATAAATCACGGCACGGCACGGCAAGGGCATACTAAGGAGGTTAGAAAAAAATTATGTCTGTATGTATGTGATAATGTCCATACATGGGTATCACAGCCGAGGATGGCGTTCGTTATCATCAAAATGGAAAAAAAATGTTGTATGTGTGTGTGTGAGTGTGTGTGTGTTGCTGTGACGCCTCCCCCTTCCGTATAATGTGACAACTGCCGCGCTGGAGCGTGAATTGTTTCTGGCTGACGAGGTTTTAAATACCTACCTACTTATCTACTTAAGCCAAAGGTGGCTTATTGTACCTATTTCATCCATTCGGCTGGCTTGTCCCGTCCCCGCCCGTCCGTCAGTCAGATCTCACAGGGACCCGGAATCCGTCTTACAGAAGGGGCTTTGGGGAGATGAGAGGTATGTATCTGCGTACATTGGTTGCGTATTATGTATTGTCGTGAAGTCCTTAATAGTAGGTTGTACTTTTTACATGTAGTGTAGGCAGATTACATATGTAGGTAGTATATATAGGTAATTAAGGGTCGAGCGACAGATTAAGACTTTGTAGGATTGTGTGAAGCGTGAGCCATCATTTTCATAATTCGCACCAGATTAGCACTGTCATAGTACACTAGACGATGTAGTACCTATAATATAGTGTAGTATAGTATAGGGTAAGAAAACATCCGGCATCGTGGGTATTAAATGCACACACGTAAAAGGACGGAGGGCTTTTTGTCCCAGGTAGAGACCAGAAACGAAAACACAGATTGTATGATAGATCTGCAAGGCTGTCTGGAATAGCTAGACTTATCCAAGAACCTAGGTATTTAATAACTACCTATCCATCCCATCATCATCCAATTCCCCGTTCCCCGTCCCCCATGGCATCCCCATGTTCGGACCTTTTCGACGAGGGGCAGCGAGTACCTAGGATAACCACTGGTAAGTTTTTTTTTCCCGCTCTTCTCTCTATTCTCTTTTCTTTTCTTTGCCTTTTGTCTTACAGAAAGAAAGAGGAGCATAAGAAGAGTTTCGAATTTATACAGTACACTATGTAACTCATAACCTACGTAGATGGTAAGGGAACGGGGCGACGGGAACGAACTTCTACTTTGGAACTGACGTAGGGCTTATATGCAGGCATTGAAATTTGCAACCCGATTTATCCAGGCCGAGTTACAGTATGGATCTGGATCTGCACCCATCCCCGGCGAATTTAATTCCTGTCCGCCTAGTTGTGTTTCGTGTTTTTCTTTGCTGCCTCTATCGACATTGTTGCGTTAATCAAACATAAATGTTTCCTTCTTTCAATATGTTTTTTCCAGTCAGTAGGTACATAGAACAAGGTTAGCGCAGAAGATCAAGCACAACTAGACAGACCGCTCGCGGTGATTGACAAGAAGTGACCTATATTGTTTTCCACGAGGCCAATCAAAGGAACGCTACTCTGAGAGGAGAAAAAGAAGAAAAAAAGCGATAAGTGATGTGACCCTGCTAAGGCTACTTAGGTAATTGACAGTGCAATCCAGTATCTAGTAGGTAACTAATCATACTAAAACCATGATGTACGTACATCAACATCTTGCCACCAGACCTCCCGATGGAAGGAGAGGAGAAAAAAAAGAAGGGACTAAACTTAGCACGACTTTTTTGTCACTTGATTGAATTTCATCTCTTCCCCCCTCTCACCGTAGACTTTTGGGTAATAATAATAATACTTAATAAAATGTTGACCTATAACAGGCCCGGGTCCACGAGGGCGGCGGCAAGGCAAGTTACCTAGGTTAAGTGCATGCATAGCACTAGGTTAGGTTAGTTAGGTTACCTGAACGGTTGCGGACGGAATGGGTGGGAACTCACTATGAATTTTGCCAAGGAAGATAAAAAAAAAGAGAGAGAAAGAGAGAAGATAATAGTGTTAGGTTAAGTACCAGACTACTGTACTGTAGGTAAAGTACTTAGTTCAAAAGAGTCCAGCGGCGAACTGGAGCTGGAGCTGAATGATCCGAGTTTGCATATCTCTAGTGTAGTAAGTAAGTACTTACCTACTGTGTGCTATTTAAATAATACTAGTACACAATCCATCCAACAGGAAACTCCACATGGGGAGAAAACGAAGAGTGGATTTTTCTAACTAACCCACTATATGATGTGTGTAGTGTAGTGTCATGGTGGCTGGTTCTTGATACCTTGACACTCCATACATATACCCATTGCCCCTCAGATACCTACCTACTTACACTACTAGGCATCTACCTACCTAGTCTACGTAGATAACCACCTTACCACGTCTGACTCAGGCCTCGCCAACATGGATGTTTGGTGAGTATTCGGCGAAGAACGAGAAAAACGGTTGTCGTCGGGAGGGGAAACTGGGAAAACAAGCGAGGCTAACCCGGAGCAACATAAGCGGGAGCAAGCAGGTAGACTTCTTCTGTGCCTTGTCTGTCCGTCTGCGGTTAAGGGTAGGTATGGGTTAGTAGATAAAAATTGCGACAACATTCCATTCCATCCATCCATCCATCTTACTCCATCTAGGTAGTGTACCAAGTACCTAGGTTTACCGGCCAAAGCCAGCCGTCTGTGGGTTCCGCCATGATGGGAAAAAAAGAAAAAAGAAAAAAGAAGAAAGAAAGAAAGAAAAGGGAACCCATACAAAAATGTAAAGGCTTATGTGTTGAGGAGAACGAACGGGACTACTGCAAGAGATGCATACGCGAGTCGAAAGCCACTAACTAGAGAATGCATACACGTGCATATTTACTACATGCATACATACGTACATACATAGTGTACATAGAGTGGCTAAGAGGGGGTGGAGGGGAAGGGGAGGGGAGAGAGAAGGAAACAAAAAAGAAGAGAAAGCGGAGAAGGGGGGGGGGGGGGGGGGGGGGTAGAAAGTGAGCAAAAAGCCCTTCCATTCCATCCATTTTACGCCAATCGCAACGAGATGATATCTGCCGTCACCATATGTGTGTGCGTGTGTGCGTTGCGTACCTACTTTATTGTACATTACCTACCCTACCCTTACTTATCATGTTGCTAATGTTTGAAGGGGGAAAAGTTGTTAAAAGTCGTGGTTGTTGTATTGGTGGTTGACAGGATCCCAGGGTCCTCTCTCTCTCTCCTTTTGTTCCAAAAGAGCTTATTGGTACACGAAAAAGATAGGTATCAATATACACTGATACTAAAAAAATAAGAGTGTTTCCCATCTCCTTTTGCTAGCCGGATAGAAATAGGATATCTAGCATCTAGTGACACTATTCCGGACCAACCTTTCTCTGAATAGAATTGCCAGCTTGTGGCGGGATCTGGAAAAGGGGGAGGGGAATGTATATTCTGTATGTCCTTTAGGTCCCGTTAGGTAGCAAATGGCGATGCTACACTTATATATAGCTGGCTTACCTACAGCAGATTGATTAATAACGTACTGTACCATACGTAGACGACATACGACATGTAGCTCGAGATGAACGGATAGACGGATGAGAGAATCAAGGACTCCTAATGTAGGTACTTTCATGTTGTGCATATACTACTCAACAGGGATTGGGGAGCACACAGTTGGTGATGATGGTGGTGGTGGTGGTGGTGTTGGTGTAGTTGGTGTAGTTGCAGGTATCTACTTTTATATCAATATGTGATTACTTACCTACCTACCTATCTACCTACCTACGTAATCCTCAAAAAATTGTTCTGTTTCCCTTTTGAGGGTAGTTAATTAGAAATGACTACCACTGCCTAGGTAGATTAGGTGGATTGGTTTAAAAGAAGAGGGAATTTAAAGGAAGAGGCGGAAAACAAGATAAGGCACAACGGCATGAAGACAATTATTTTCCCTGTTCATTTCACAATTTATCTCGTCGTATTCGATATCCTTTCCTTTCCTTCCATTCCCTCCTTTCCCTTCTGCCTCTCTTTGCCCAAACGCCCAAACACTGCCTTCCCCCTTACCCTTTGGGTATCTAGTGAAGAGGAGCGAGGCACAGGTAAGACTGGATGAGACAGGACGGGCTGTGTTGTACGAAGTTACAAAAAAAAAGGTGGCCCTCTTGGCTGTAGCATACCTTAGTATTAGGTAGGTACCTGGGTTGGTATATATACCTACCTAGCATGCTGACGAACATGATGAAATGGGAAGGTGTTGTTGGAACCGGTATGGTTCTAACGGAAGAAAGAGGAGAAATAAAAAAGAAAGACGAACAAGAATACCTACCTAGGTAAATATCATGTACAGTACTCCGTAGGCTACAGTACTAGTGAACATTGGAAAGGGTTTGATAGGAAGGAATCATTTGGTTATTATATCAGCCCAGACGCTAGGTATCCCCAGAAAGATTCCACCGACCAAGACAGTGCAACGCTAGACAGCCCCGACGGTCCTGTGAATATGGAGTGAATTGGGTACAGTGGGCATACTGGGCATATGGTGGGCTAATGTGCCGAGACGCCTTCCAGGACACTGTGCACACGGGCTAAATGGGCATAGCGGGCGTAGGCTGTAGGTAAGGCCATCTCATCACTTTTTAGGGGGATGGGTCAGCTGGCGACCCACTATTACTTCATTCATCAGGTTTGTCCAAGGAGGGCAGCGAGTAATAAGTATGCCACAGTCCATTCACTGTATCACATGCAGTGCCCCAGCATGATCCACCGTGCGAAATTGCCTCAGATACAAACTGTACAGCACATCCCGTCCTATCCACCCAAACCACTCATGCCTTTTTTTTTCTTCTTTCCTTTTCAACTCAGCTAACCTAAGCACTCCGAGTCCACTCTGTGACAACACCTCATCTTGCATTGCCGCAAATGTGAGTGAGAAGTGTGAGTTCATTCACGACTGTTGTTCAACACGAGAAAAAAAAACTACCACCAAAAGAAAATCACCCCTCCTTATTCCTTTCTTCCCCATTCTTCTTCTTTGCACATTACTGCCTTCTTACCTCCAGAGGTATTATCGCTGCACATCTGGGGTTTTCTTTTTGCTTTGGCTCCGACATTGTTTTCGGCCAACCTGAAAAGAGGATGTTCTGTGCCTGACAATTTCCCTTTCCCCCTTTGCCCTGAGTTGGCACGTTCCCGTCAATCAACAATCCGGCCGTCCAAATTCGCTATCAGTCAACCACAGCCACCTGATCGAGAGAGAGTACTGCTACTGTTATTGTTACTACTATCAAGTCCAGTCCAGTCACCGCAAGATATCCCTTACTTGAAGGACAGGTGAAACTGAAGCAAAGCAACAACACGGACGACTTGCAAGCTCAAGTCCCATCGCCGCCATTCACCACGCCATCCAACTACGCGCTCAGCTCCAAACGAACACACCCGGACAACCGGACAACCAAGCCACCGCGTACCCAGATCCTTTCTTTTCCTTTCTTTCTCCCCGAGGCCCAGACAATAGTTCCTCCCTCATCGTTGCCAGTTTCAACAATTCGACCACTTGCTTTCTGCTTCTATTTAACCCATAATTGGCGAGGATATTCGGCATTTTTTTTCGGACCACTTATTTATTTATTTCATCCTTCTGTTTGCTTTCTTCCTTGCATTCACCGACAACAACAAAAGAACCAGAAGTCAACACACAATTGTACACGATCACGACACCGAGTCAGAGAAAATACAATACAACACCTACGACTCGAGAATTAGGGAGAAAGAGTGAAGATTGAAGGAGAGAAAGAAAGAGACAGAAAGAGACGGCAGCCAAAAGTAAAGAAGAAAAAAGAAATCAAGAGGAGTACCAGACGGGAAAGGAGACAGAAAACTCGAGAGGAAGAACAATCAAGAAGAAGAGAAACAACACCATCTATCTACCGGGAAAATCAACTCGACTACACCGATATCGAGATATCTCACGTGGAGATATTTGTTTCTGGTTTTTCTAGTGGTTCTTTTTCTGCTAAATTACCGTCAGTGTGGGTGGATGCAAGTGCTTGGCTTCTTTTTTAGCGGCAGCAGCAAACACGCACACACCTTTTCCGGGATAATCTGCTATCTCTCTCTTTTTGTTTTACTGGATTCCAGCGCCCTGGGGTGAGGTATTAGGTACTGGCTACGTATGCAGGCCCCCCCCCAATCCCCGTCTTTTAGGCCTTATCGTCACTGCCCGCTCGGCTCGACCTCTCTACAGCGCTGCAACCCCCTACAAGTTAGTAGAAGCTTTAGCGGGCTTTAGGTGCCTTGAGAGCCTAGTGCCTAGGTTTTGGGGTGTTTCCGTGTTCCGATCCGACAACGAACCAACCACTGGCAGCAGAGAGTGACTAGCGCTGCGACCGCGAAGGCACCTACCTACCTTAGTACTCTTGTTTCTCCGCTTGCCCTCGCCCTCGCCCTCGCCCTCGTTTCCTCCTTCAACACTGACGCAGTTTAAAGTTGGGCAGTTGACAATCTTCCTCTACAATGTCAACGCCGACAACTGCCACGGCCACACTCCCTCCCCATTACCGTCATCATCATCCCCACCACCATCACCACCCTCACCATCACGGCCATTCCCATCATTACTCGCCGTATTCGCAGCTGCACAGTACCGCTTCGTCCTACCGAGCTGCAGCAGTGTCTTCTGCCGCTCCAGCAGCAAACCCTACAACCACCAGTAGTATCCTCCCCACCTCGTCCTCGACCGCCTCGACAGCGACCGTCTCCAACGCCAGACACCAGCAGCAACACCAGCAGCAGCAACACCACGCACCGCTGTCTGCCTCGTCCTCCTACACCACCAATTCCACCTACACGGCAGCCACAGCCTCCAATGGAATAGCCGCTTCTGTCGCCTCTACACGACCGACTCACGATTCATCCTCGAGGACAAATTCCACCCCCCGGTCTGAAGTGGCAGCACCCACCACTAACAACATGCCGCCCTCGGTTGCCTCCAGCGCCCAGACCTACACCAGCGACACCCAGCCGAGAAAGCGTCGTCGATCCAAGGAGCCCGACTGGAATAACTTCTACAAGAATGGTCTGCCCAAGGAGATCATTGTCATCGACGACACCCCCGAACCTGAGCAGGATAATAATAACAACAACCCTCCCGCCACAGCCACCAGCACCAAGACTACTAATAGCAATAACACCACAACCATAACCACCACCACAGCCACTGCCACTGCTGCTGGTGCTGGTGCTGGTGCTGGTGCTGCTGCTACTAGTGCTGCTACCCGAGCACAGGGCAACGGTACCGTGAACGGAACGACAAATGAGCCGACGACTCGCCACGTCGCCAAGAAGCGAAGAAAGGACGATGTCGCTTCTCAGGACGGATTGTATGATGGTCGGGTAATTGGTTCACACACCCACACCTCTGTTAGCGGTTCAGCGTCAACCGACCGTACCACATCGGCCCACACCACCACTGCACCCACCTCGCTGGGCTCTCTGTCGTCGAATGGCCAATACGACTACGACTCACAAATCGGCCAGAAGCGGAAAAGAACCCGGCAGCAGATCGCCCAAGAGAACAAGAGGCGGGAGGTGGAGGTCCTTACTGACGCTCTCGTCAGTTACCGACCGCCCCAGAAGCCAGTCAAGAAGGCTGGTGAAGTTAGCGTGCGAGTTGTCAATGAGGTGAGCACATGGTTTCTACGATTAACTCTTTCTTTTTGCTACCGTGAAGTGCAATGCTGATTGACTGGTGCTAGCGTCTACACCACACTGGCGTCAAGGTTGACGACGACGATGGCCACTACATCGTGGTGCCTGATGCTGATCTAACCTCGCAATGTTCGTACCCTCGCCCCGTTTGTTCACAGCGTGTATCAAGCCTAATGCATTCACAGACCAAATGATTAAGCTTCTGGGACAAGGCACTTTCGGCAAGGTAGTCCAGGCCCGGGATCGTAAGAGAAATAAACTGGTTGCGATTAAAATTATCCGAGCCGTCCAGAAGTACCGGGATGCCTCTCGGATCGAGCTGCGAGTTCTCCAGACCCTCAAGGCCAACGACGAGGAGAACCGAAACCGGTGTATACATCTTCGAGACTGCTTCGACTACCGTGGCCACATCTGCATTGTCATGGATCTCCTCGGCTCCAGTGTCTTCGACTTTCTTAAGAGCAACAACTTCGTGCCGTTTCCCAACAGCCAAATCCAGAGCTTCGCTCGCCAGCTTTTCACCAGTGTTGCTTGTAGGTAACATCGGCTTTTATCCACCAGGCTTGGTACTGATATTTTCTTTTCTTATCTAGTTCTCCATGATTTGAATCTCATCCACACAGATTTAAAGCCTGAGAATATCCTTCTCTGCGATAGTGCTTACCAGACATTCACCTATAACCGCCGGATACCTTCGTCGGCGGCAGGCGTTCCTCGGCAAGCCACGCAACGCAAAGTCCTTCTCGACACAGAGATTCGGTTGATCGATTTCGGCTCGGCAACTTTCCAGGACGAGTACCACTCGTCCGTCGTTTCCACGCGTCACTACCGCGCCCCAGAAATCATCCTTGGACTAGGCTGGTCTTTCCCTTGTGACATCTGGAGTATTGGTTGTATCCTGGTCGAGTTTTTTACTGGTGATGCCCTATTCCAGACACACGACAACCTCGAGCATCTGGCCATGATGGAAAACGTCTGTGACAGCCGCATTGATACGCATCTTGTGCAATCCGTGAATCGGCTGGCTACACGAAGCGGCGGTAACCCCGCATCTAAGTACGACTAAGCCCTTCTTCCTATCCCCATGCAGAAACCTTTTCTAACCGAACCCTCAGGTATTTTAAGAGACTAAAGTTGGACTATCCCACTCCGGAGACAACTAGAGCTTCTAGACGGTTCGTCAGAAACATGAAGCGTCTATGCGTAAGTATATCTCTTTTTTATGTTGTACCGATCACAATTTCTAACAGGCTCTGCAGGATATCATACCGGCCACCAGCCCGTTCCTTCGTTCTTTCTTGGATCTTTTACAGAAGATCTTTGTTTATGATCCGGCGAAGCGTATAACCGCCCGGCAAGCCCTCGAGCATCCCTGGTTCCGGGAGCCCGCCATCCCCGACGATGGTACCGAGGCGGCGAAGATTCGATTGGAGCGCATGAGGGAACACGATTATCATACTTCTCGGGCCCCTGTGGCAGTATAGGGGTTAGCTGTAGGGGCGGACTGCGTGTTTGGCAGGGCGATGCATTGATACCAATAGTGAACTTGTACAATTGGAATGGATTTAGGGTTTAATGATGCACATGTTGCTTTTATGCTCCCCTATCACTTGTTTGATATCGGGATTTCACCTAGGTTGGTTGGCGTTGAGGCCAGCATTGTGCGGGTAATTTCCACAGCATGAGGCGTACCATACATAGAGAAAAATTGTCTATGGACTGTATGCAGTTGTATATGACAACCTCTCCGGCGTTTTACTTCAATATATATCCCCAACCGAGCCCGAGGCTCACATCGGATGGAATTTTTATTCTCTACGTCCAGAATCTCTAACTCCCCCTTACGGGGTTTACCTAAGGCATCTCTATCTGTCTCCAAGAATCCATAGGAGACTTGTTAATAGGTAGTTAATGCTGTATCATGATGTTTCTAGTAGGTACTTCCACTTCTGTCCCCCTTGGAATACTGCTGTCCATTATCTAGGGAATGACATCACTTCTAAACAATTTCTTCGACGTTCAGAGAACCAAGGTACTATTCTTTAAGAATGAACAATGCGGTTGTTTAAGCCACCACCAAGGGCTGAAGCCCAGGACAAAGAGAGTGTTCATCGAACTCGCTCACTGTCTTTCATCAAGATGGTTGATCAAAGACACCAAGCAGTGTTCCTTGTCGGCTTCGAGGCCCGACCTCGAAGCTTTAAAGGGATGCTTGCCCTCCGGATTCTGGTGGCAGACTTTTTTTTGCCTGGATTATCTCGAACCCTCGAACCCCTAATTGCTAAGTTATACTCAATCGCCTATCTGTCTGGTACAGATTCCGTTATTTGTAGCATATCACCATTTTTTTTCTGAAACTATTCTATAGTCGTATCAATTTGAGCACCAAGCAGCCCCTGAATAACCAACCCATCATGAGCATCGACCTCCGCGACCTCTCCCAGGACGATGTCGTCCGCCTCACCAAGATGCTGTGCCGGCGCCCCGAGTACGGCATCGCCATCCCGTCGGCGAAGTGGCTGCGCCGACAGGAGGAGAAGGCCAAGCACCTCCCCAAGCACATGCTCCGGCCGACGAACCCCATCAAGCGCCTCGTCATGAAGCTGGCCGACTCGATGGACCCGCACATGACGGACCCCCAGGCGGTCCTGTGCCCCACGCACGCCCAGCTCAACCCCTGGCTGCTCCGCCGCGCCTTCATGGCCATCGCCTACGAGGTCACGGTGCACAGCGACGCGCTGCGCTCGTGGGACGGCCTGGCCCTGAACGACGCCCCCGCGGGCCTGGGCGCCCTCGTCGCCCGCCTCGACGCCGTCAACGCCCTCTGGACCCCGCCCGAGCTGTACCGCGGCTTCTACGGCGCCGCCCCCTTCGCCAACCACCTCGTCCACGTGCGCTCCGGCTGCGAGGCCTGCATCCTGGCCGCCGTCGGCGCCAACGCCCGGGTCCTGGCCGACCTGCGCGCCGTGGTGCGGGACCGCCGCGAGCGCCGCTCCGACGGCGGCAGCAGGAAGGGCAGGACCAGCACCAGGACCAGAACGCCGCGCATCGAGCGCGTCCTCGAGGCCTGGATCGACCACCTGGGCCCCGAGCGCGCCGCCCTGTGCCGCGCCTGGAGCGACGACGCCCTGGCCCGGCTGAGGGCCGTGCGCGCCGACGTCGCCGGGTGGCGCTCCGAGCAGAAGCGCGCGCACCAGAGGGACCGCCGCGGCCGCGGCGGCGGCCGCAAGTCGGTGTACACCGAGCTCAGGGACGGCAACCGCCTCAGCGCCGTGCCGAGCGACGCGCGCCGCACGCGGCGCACCAGGGACGGCATCCCCGTCGCGCTGCGGGCGGCGGTGGGCGGGCGCGAGGAGGCGGCGCCGTATTACGGAGCCACTGGGGACGGGGACGGGGACGGGGAGGCGCAGAGCGTGTTCAGGCCTGATAGCGAGTGCGGACACGCGACGGCGACGCAGGTCGGTGTTGGTGGTAGGCCCGCGGGTCCGGAGCTCGGCAGAAGCAGCGGGGGCTCGCTGACGCGGTCGTTCATCCAGCGCTTCGAGCGGGAGATGGCGATCGACGACGACGAGAAGAATGCGAACGAGTACGAGTACGAGTACGGAGAGGAGGAAGAATACGACGACGAGTATTACTACGAAGGAGGAGAAGGAGAAGGGAGGGAGCAAGAGGAGCGCGACCTCGAGCAGGAAGAGCGCAGCCGCACCAAGGTCAGAGACTGGTACGCCACGCGCTTGGGTAACGACAACGACAAGGGCAACGGCAACAGGGGCGCGGACGACGATGCTAAATCCGTCGCCCTCTCCGCCATGATGCACCCCGCCTTCCAGCCCTACACCGCACCCTCCGCCGTCCCGCACGCGCTCGACCTTGGCACACCAACAGGCGGCGGTGGTCGTCTTCTGAGGAAAGACCGCGATCCGCAGGGCGCACACGCACACGCACACGCAGACGCTTGGACCGAAGCAACCGCCTACACGATCGATCCGAGCGCCTCCGCCGTCGACGTGCCCCCTGTGCCCCGTGTGCCGGAGCAGCATCATCAAGAGCTGAACTGGCCCGCCCTCCCGCAGGACAGGAACAGCGGCAAGGGCAAGGCGAACGCCAAGAGGTACCTGTTCCCCGACTCGGAGGCCGGGTCCAAGATCTCGGCCACGCAGCGGCGGTACCTGCGCGACCGCCGCGGCATGCGCGACGTCGCGCCCGCGCTGAACCCGTTCGTCGACACGTCCCGGGAAAAACACGACGCAGGCGGCAGCGCTAGGTCTTCTGGTGCGTCTAGCAGTAGTAGTAGGAAGGGGAGAAGTAGACGCACGTCCGCGGCGAACACGCCCTCGCTGTCGCGTTCACACGGGGATACGGTCGAGGACGATGATGATGAGGAAGAGGAAGATGAGGTGGTCGTGGGCAGCGTGTGGGGTGCCGGCAGCGAGACCGATGATGATGATGATGCACTGCGCCCGGACGACTCCATCTCGAACGTGTACTTTAAGCAACCGCCGCCGCCGGCGAGGTCGGAGGTCACGTCGTTTGGGGAGTTTATGAGGAAGGCGGGGGGCAGGGGGCAGGGGATGAAGTAAAAAAGTAAGGAGTAAGAAGTAAGAAGTAAGGAGAGATAGAGAGGGAGAGGGGGGGAAGGGGATGAGATTAGACGAGACGAGCTGTGCGTGCTTCTGGTCTCGTATGTGCTATGATGTTTATAATGCCTCGGTACCCCCCTTTTCTTTTCTTTTCTTTTTTTATTCCTCCTTTTCTTGTCCTTGTTTTCGGGCGTATCGCATAGAGGAGTACCCAGGGGGGTAGGTTCAGGCCCCCCCTATCGTATGTATATGTATCCGTACCTAACCTAGGTACATACATACATACATATTGCTTTCCCCCCTATTTTCCTGTCATTGTTTCCTGGGTAAAAGGGGAGCTTTGTTTTATTTTTATTTTTATGGCGTTTGAGGATACATAGGTACCTAGTCATCATCAGCATCATAATAAGAATAAGAATACCTAAGAATAAGAATAAGAAACGGCTTACTAAGTAAAATAGAAGTAAAAGTCGACTACTAAAAAAAAAAAAAGGTGAAAAAGTGAAATGTCCTATCATCTATTCACACCCATCTTATATCCACTTGTCCTGGACCTACGTGCGTGTCGCAGAGTAACGGAGAGGCAGAGAGAGACAAATGAGGGAAAGAAGGACCCTCGGTTGTTGTTTATATTGGCTGATAAAGGGGGGACATACTACACAATACCTACCCGATATTACGTCTCTTTTGACCCCCTACCCCCCCTAAGTATTCACTACGAATCAACGGGGTAGGTTGTACGAACCATTACATCTCCCGACCTTACCGTATACTTAGAGCTAGGTAATCCCGCTAACCTACCTAGCCATTCGATAAAAGATTCCACCTTGGAAAAAAAGGGAAACGTAAGATACTCTCACCTCTTTCTACCTACCAATATCTTCTGTACACAGCAACGCCACGGTGATTTTTTTTCGTTACGAGTAGCTAGGTATATCTCATTAAATATCAGGCACATCATGCCGTATTTCACTTTGGATCATATATCCTATCCTACCCTTACCTACCTACCTATTCTCCTATATACGGTATTAGTAGTAGTAGTAGTAGTAGTAGTAGTAGTAGTAGTCCGATTACGACGTAGTCAGCTGATTCATATACTACCGCCGGCAGACATCTTCCAAAGTACAACACGAGTAGCCACATCACACGAGCCTATAAAGACTAAATCTAGATCGCATATGAAGAAGAGTAAAAGTAGAAGATCTGATAGTAATTGTGTGATTGGCGATTCCTAAATTTCGGGATCCCCGACGTTCAAAGCACCATTCATTTCCATCCCGCTCACTTTGATGCTGCCCAATGCAAGATTCTGCCCTATATACGATGCCTTCAACGCAAAAGCATGCTTGTCTCTCTAACACTGAAATTCTACAAAAACCGCATATCTAAGTGCTGTCTGTCCCACGATTCTACTTTTTGATACACGGCCGAACATACAAGGTAGTCTAAACACGGGATGCATGAGAGCTACCATAATAGGCTAAATTCATTGTTTAGCGTTTACACATTCATTCATGACCCGGGGTTTAGTTGAACTCGTCGTCATCTTCGGCCTGTTTTATATCGTGCTCGAACAGCTTGTGCACGGCGGGCAGGAAAGCCTGCGCGTGTCTAAACTCCCCGAGCTTGACGCGCATGTAGTCAAACGCTACCAGGACCACTCTGTCCTGGCTGGCCTTTTCCATGCCGTGAGCATCGGGCTGGACCTGAAGGTTCTGCTCGAAAGACGGTATCTTTTGGTACCGCTGCGAGAAGTGCGTGAGCAAGATCCGCCTCGCGCCCATTCGTTCGCCGACGCCGATGGCTTCTCCCATCGTCGAATGCTTCTTCGCGATAGCGTCGCCTATCATCTCGTCCTCAAACGTGCTCTCGTGGATCAGGAGAGTCGTGCCTTGGCCGATCTGGACGAAGTCATTGCTAGGCCGGCAATCTCCCGAGTATGCGATCTTGAGCCCACTAGGGAACGTAAAGACGGTTGCCAGGGCCCCTAGACAGTGGTTGACAAAACAGGCATCTATTCTCTCCACGCCGTAAGCTTGTCTCTCCTCTTCCGTAAATATTCGTGGCGGCACAATACGGGCCCTTTCTGTCTCAAACGAGACGGTGACGAGGCGGCCGAAGCCATAATCTTCAACGTCTGCGTATTCCCGTAGCCACTCGATCATATGAGTATGCGAACAAACAAGCAGTTTTGAAGAAGGGCATGATTTGCTCGTCTCCTCATTCCAAGCGCGAAGCACCGAGGCGGTACCGAGGTGATGGTCGGCGTGGAGATGACTTATCCATACAGCTTTCAAATCTCTTAGCACACTAGGCAATTCGCTCCCAAATATCCGATGCAATTGCCCTAGCGTATTCTCGCCACAGTCGAACAAGTAGTTTCCATACCCTGGGATGCGGACAAGTGTGCCCGAGACGTTCCGGTACTTCGACGGCAGCGCGGACCCCGTCCCCAAGGCAATTACTTCGGCGTCTCGATTTGGGATGTCGGATTCGATACTCTCAATTTTCGCTAGGAAATCAGGATCTGAAACCTTCTCCTTTGCTTGTACGGCCATCTCCATTACCTCACGCATAAGGCCTGGTCGAGCAAGTTGTTCGATGTCGGGAAATGGTATTATCTTGTTATCTTGGTGCATATACTGAGGAGCGAATTGAATAGTCTTGCCTGTCCGGCCGACTTCGAACAACGGATCAGACGATGGCACAGGTTTGCCCGAGAGTGTCAGCTCGTTGCTAAAAATCGGTAAGGGCCACCGATCAGGGTCGATGCAGTGGAGTTTAAATGTTTGCGTGGCAGCAGACTCTAGGGAGATCATGTTGGGGGAGGTGTCGGGCGAGCATACTACATGTCCCAGGTCGGACATCTTCTGCATGAATGCCCGAAGTCGTGGGTCGTCAACGACATCACGACCTAATATCCAAAATATGGCCTTAACTCCGTTCATGATTTTATCATTCGACCACTCGGGGCGGCTGGTGAGCGACTCGATATAAGTGGTATCTGGAAGATCAACGACGGCAAAGCCCGATCCCACCACAGTCTTTTCCAGTACCATGTCGGGAGTTACCACTACGCCATCCTTGTTTGTCACGCTCTCTCCTCTCGTCAGGAGACCAAATTCCTGCCGCGGGATACCGAACTGCTCCGCCACTTCGCGCTTAAACTTCCCTCGTCTATCGTGATCTTTCACGATGTAGCACATAGATTGACGAGAAGGCGAGGTGCGCGGTAGCGAGGGCACCGAAGCACCTGGCCAAGGCTTGCGTATGAGGACGGGGATATCCGGCACCACGCGATCGCCACCCGGCATAGGACCGGTATAAACCTGGAGGTGGCCTTGGTGATCTCGGACGAATAGTTTCGCAGGTAGCTTGGCTTCGTGTAGTGTCGTCTCTACCAATGCGTCCATATCCCAGTCGGAATTGAACATCTGAGTGACGACGGTGTCGAGCAATTGTTTGCCATCCTCGTCACCCAGAGATGCTTCGCTAAACTCGTCGTGGTTTCTTTTTCGCGGACTAGCTAAGGGCTGGTGGCTCGAGTTGACGGGCATATACCAGACATTGATGTTGGTATCTTTCCAATCAGGATCAGACGTCGGCTGCTCTACGGCGCGGGGATCGTGGTGTATTTCGTGGGGTTTCAGGGGAAAGCCTTTTCGGAATATGAAGCGGCGCGAGGTGGCCAGGACATAGGCGATGTTTCTACCTCCGTGAACACAGAGTCTCGAGACCATGCTATCGTCCTCGCGGAGTAACTTCTTGCCCATTTTTTTACGCTCCGAGTTCACCAGATCTTTGGTTTCCTTCGTTGTGGTCGACATGTCGGCGAGAGTGAGAATAAAGCCCATAAGTCCGCCTTGGCTTTTCCAGTCGATCAGGCCGGTGGTGAAGACATTCTCAACCCTGCCGATGCTGATCTTGCGCTGGTTCAAGGCGCGCTGAGTGCCCTCGGAGATGTTGCCAAAGACATATCGACGGTTGTCGAAGTGGAACAGAAGACAGGTTCCGGGGCTGTCGGCAGTGGGGGTGGTGATGATCTGGACGTAGTTCAACATCCTGGTGGAAAAGACCTTCGCAGCTGTCTCGGGAGTGGGCTGCTCGGGAGGTGGCTCGGGAACGGATAGCAGCAGGAACCTAGCACCACGGCATTGGTCCTTGGGCGGCGCTCGCACGACGATGTCGTCGAAGAGGTCTGTGGGGGGCCTCAGTCGTGCAAAGGAGGACCACACACTCGGGCGGGCTGGTCTTGCAAACAAATGGGGGTTCGCCTTGGATCTCCTGGTTCCTATGCGAGTCTTGCTCAACGTGTTGAAGGCCGCATTCCGACTCTTCATGGGTCTGTATGGACGCACACCTAGATATGTAGAAATGCGTTGGTGGGCAACAGGAAGCGGAAGCAGAAGTGGATGTGGATGTTGAAAGTGGAAGCCATTGGGAATTTATTGCAAGTCACTTTTTTGAATTCGTTTTTTTTGGAGCCTATCTTATCTTATCATAGATTATCTTAGCCTATCTTAGCTTATCTTAGCCCATTCTATGTATCCCCCCCCTCCATCCCCTACATGTACATATCACCATTTACACTAAGGTATTCCACTGGCTAGGTGCATATGTAGTCAGGTATGTGCCATTGCTGATCTGCATTGGATAATAGGGGTTACTACCACCAGGACATCAATACATACCTAGCAGGTATGTTTACTTCAACACAAACTGATCATCGGGTTGTTACCTACGGGTTATAACTCAGCACCTCGAGATTCCGAACCTGATATAGAGTATCTTAGATCCGCGTTAGTATATCTCCCGTATTATTAGAAATGCCTCGACGAAAGCTAAGGACCATCAACTTACCACTACTAGGCCCGGGTGAGCCCGATGAACCCTCCATCTGTAAATTGATAATCCTAACAGGTGTCCCAGCAGGGCGTCAGCCACGTTTTCTTTCTTATCCCATAGCTATGCTTGAGGTAGGTAGGTAGGTAGATAGGTAGGTAATGCAAGAACGCCGTGCTTACAGATACATAGGCTTCCCGAAAAACCCTCCTCCCACGTGCGTATCCATCAGGGACCCGTCCATGTAGAACTTCACCGACACATCCTTCTGGTTGATGTCGCGGATCTCGCACTTGATCGAGTGGAACTGGTCCGGGTTCGAGTACGTCACATCCTTCCACGACAGGACCGACGACGTGTTGAACGTGTTGAACGAGATCTTCCCCGACCCTTTCCACTCCGCCATGTCGATCTCCGGTGGCCAGCTATCAACCGCCGTCAGCCAGAAAGCCGGCCATGTCCCCTTCGTGGTCGTCGCCTTGAGCTCTCCGCTGAAGTCGTACCCCCCGCCGCGTGAGACGTTGAAGTGCTCCTTGGCGCTGATGGCACCCGACAGGTAGTTGATCTTGATGGTTTGGCCCCCGTGCACCGCATCGCTTTGTCCAGTCACCTTCTTCGCCGTCAGAGTCAACAGGCCGTCCGAAAACTGGACTTGCGCCTTGTCCATCCTCGCACCTCCGTTA
The DNA here is from genome assembly GCA_018398605.1 of Biscogniauxia mediterranea. Taxonomy (NCBI): domain Eukaryota; kingdom Fungi; phylum Ascomycota; class Sordariomycetes; order Xylariales; family Xylariaceae; genus Biscogniauxia; species Biscogniauxia mediterranea. Next base: position 5,090,902 of record JAGXTR010000003.1, read on the forward strand.
TGGTCAGTGCCCCACGGGTAATTATAGTTCCAGTCGGCATCAAAATCCGACTGCGAGTTGAAGCTGGTCGTGGGGATTATCGTACGACTCGCTTCTGCTCCGGCCGCGATGGCCAAGAGCAGAAATAATCCATTGTAGAAATGCATCGCAAAGCACCGCGGATGGCAGATCTTGTGCTAAGGAGATGGAATCAGATTGTAGTCGAAGCTTACAGCTTGATGGAAAGGAAGGAGTGCGACAGGATATAAATAACTCTAGATGTATGCAGGAGTATTTCATCCAAGTACCGTGGTACAATATATGAGATGAGGTAGCACTCACCTAACCAATCCTGACCTGAAAATAGCACGGCGTATTTATCTTGGTCTTGGGTAGTATTGGCTTGGCAAACATGCCCCGGATAAAGTGGTGGTAGAGCAACAGCCTCTGTGTAAAAACATAGCCATCTGGAGTAAATATATATAGGCAAAGAGACAGACTGAATCAGTATTAGCATAATACTCCACTTGTTCGATGGTGGTCTCGATCTCGTGAGCCCGTGTTCCTATTACCCGCCATTACTAAACAAGCTATAAGAGTACAGCCCCTGAGATCAGCTTTTTTATCCCTTTCTCTTGTTGAGTCCACGTCTTGAGCTAAAACGAGCCTTAATACAGCACATAATACTGTATGCAAGACAGATTTTCCCACCCGTGCCAATATTCGACAGAGAGTTTCCTATCTACCTACCTAAGCAGTGCCGAACCCGCCTACCAAGACGGGATCTATCCAGCTACTCGGGTCGCCGGCTGATTGAATACCGAAAACGGGGGAAATGGGCAACCATCACGAGATTCAACCTCCTCTTCAATCAAGTCTATCATATGTTCGCTTATCGGCTCTCATTGTAGTGCACAGATGTTTCCTGGTGACATTTATGTTATTGTGTGCCCGATGTCGAGCATACGAACTGAATGCTTCGAGATAATTGAGGGGCCTCTTACCTGTCCCTTTTGCCACGAATGTCTACATGTATCATGGGTCTACCTGTTACCAGCCCGATGTACAAACAAGGATGTCACAAGGGCAATTCAGTTACGCAACAGAATGTGAAGTATGGTGGGATAGAAGGTACTGCTGCTAGCCATAAAGTGAAGCATCTATCGTATGAAGGTAGCTGTAGTTCTAGCTCTAGTTCTAGTTCTTTGCGGAACGACTGGATTATAACATTGATGGACATAAGTATAGACAGTATATCGCAAAAGCCATACGGCTAATGCTTGCTGTAATATACCTATATAGTATTCTGCGACGCAGTGACTTGTGCTACATATATTATAGTTATCTATTTATCAATCCTATACATTAATAAGGGTTAGCGGGACAAGTGCTATTGTGTTTATCAATATCGCAAAAGCGATGCCGCTTATGCTTGCTAATAAACGTGATATATATACCCTCAGAGACAGCTTTTTTATAAATTGAAGTATTTCCCTTGTCAGACAATGTCGCTCTATTGTTACGAAATCGGATTCCTCGACTCTGTACTCGTTTGCTGTCACATTTTAATAATTTATTTAACTATATTGAATATCGAAACCAAGGTTATACTCGTACGACTGTAGTCTTATAAATGTAATATATTACTTAATTAAGGAATGAATTGTTAGTAGATGTGGATTATATGTAAGTGGTTAAAGGGGTAATGAAATGTGTGCGCATCAATTAAAGTACCTACTTAGGTACTATAAATACTGTATCTATTAATCAATGTGGGTCAATACCTGTTGCTTTGGTTTCTTGTGTAACTTCGTGCTTACCACCGATGCCGTCTATTGCACTATTATCACATATCAACTCTTATATGTAGGACTTGAATCATGCAAAGTGCTTGAATTTCGAACAACTTTCTGAATGCGGATTCTGTAAAGCATGGTACTTTAATACTCCGAAGACTCTGTCTATTTAGTGGTCTTTCTCCCCGCAACCCTTGAACATGGAAAGTAGGTCCTGATATTGGGGTGATTATGTTACCTACTATCAATATGTAAGCCACATGCAAGATGGTTCAGCTGAGAATGGGTTCGGGTCGTACAGCGGCAGTCTAAATAGCACTAATATAGGCTCCGGCCCGAGATATCAACCTGACGGGAACCAATCGTCTCCTGTCAAGGCCAAAAGCGAACGCTAATTGCTTTTAGGGCAATTAGCTTATATATAGCATCCCGCAACACTTTCCCTCAAGTTGTGCCGACAAGGCTAAAACTTGTTATATGGCGTGGATGTCCTTAAGCCTCGGCTGTATTAGACTCTGTATCACGAGCCTTTACTATCTTTATAGTAAGGTCTGGTGATGTATGTGGAAATGGCACTGGCTTTTGGCACTGGCCGTGTTTATGCATAAAACGCTGTCATCTTAAATGCATGTGTTTGCGAGGTGAAAACCTTTTCTGCTGGGAATTGAACCCAGTGTGTGTGGGGAGGTCTCTGTGTGTTCGGATGACTACCATATGAGCTAACATCTGGATTATGTGGAAGCTTAGGGCTTATAACCTGTTAAGGCCAAAAGCGAACGCTAATTGCCTTTAGGGCAATTAGCTCATATATAGCATCCCGCAACATCTCCCGAAGCCTAACTTCGATGGTACTCTAGATGGAAGACCCTTACGGCTACACAGAGGTTCTCTTGGCAATGACACACTGTGTTACTAGCCTTTGGTTCTTTACTATTGTGCTTTGTCTCCTATACGAGTTCCATTTGGCGAGACAACGGTAATCTATATGTTAGAAACCCATCTTGGCACCTCGTCGGGGTGCTCGGCCCGGACACATCTGTTGTCTAGCCGAGTATTGCATGCTTCACCTTTGAACCAACAGAGTGGAACCAACATCAATGATACTTTAAGGTAGGGTATATAACTTCCTTTAGGTATCACCAGCCCATGGCGACCCATCCTTATTCGTACCTTATTGTTGTCCATGCCGCGAAAGCTACGATTATATAGTATATCTGTAGTATCCTTTTAAGATACCACCGATATACTATATAAGCATTAACTGTACAAAGCCTTGTAGAAGCATATAGGTTATCCAGACCGTAAGCGCAAGGCTTTGACAACCTCGTCTTTGATGATGATTCAAGTTGTAGATAGTGGCGTTTGCGAACTTGCCTATTAAGACCACGCACATCCAAAGATGATTCACAGCCTTTTCTAGGGCTGCTGGGGAGGGTATGATGGAAATTCGGTTTTACACCGATGATGCCGAGAAACCCTGACTCTCCAAAAAGCTGTAACCCGAGGTCCGGAATTCGTCAATGTACGTGACAAATGCATACAGCCATCCACCGTACTGAAACCTATGTATAGACAGCCCTATGAAATGTCACTCCCGGTAGATCAGGAAAAGGTTCATGCTATTTTAAACCTGCCAAGACGTAGTATGATTTTAAATTGCTGACTCAAAAGCATAGCTGTGTGGAAACAGGGCGACGGTGCCAGGTTCTCGGGGTCGCACTACATCACCTTCTTCCGCATTGCCATGGGGTCCTGGGGTCTGATTTGTCCAGTTGAACCCCAACGCGATGATCAACGTTGGGCCCTAGGAATACGCCGTATGTGTGACGCAAATAAGCGCGGGTGAACCCATTGTACAAATACCTACGACATCAGCCTTGAGGAGTCGACAGTACCATTCATAACCCGCGGAATAGCCTAGGTTTCTATTGTCATACTGAAGTCATAAATACTAAGCCAAATTATCAATAGAAGATTGAGTTACGTTCTCTACAAGTCGCTATCCCAAGGCTAGCCCCGGATTACCCAGTACACGCATCACGCATGCAAGACAACCAACAACTTCATTGGAATGGTTACAGTATACTACAACAACTACTCTTGTGTAACACTGCATGGTCCGTATACTCGGACACTAGTGGCCGAAATCCTTGCTCTCAGCTGGTACGTAGCTGGGTTCAACATACTTAAACAAGCGGTGTCCCTATAGTTCTCTCTCTCATCTCCAACCGGCAAGGCTCCATAGCCGCGCGACTTACAACTACGTCCACCTTTAGATGTTCAATATCGTTTATCCAGGCGGCGATATCGTCGAGATGATAGAAAGGACGGCTAAGATACTCGATGATGGCTCGGAATATTCAGGACGGCAATAAAATACTTAGCGATATCCTTTAACGGAACGACATGGCTACGAGTAATGAACTGTTTTTCCTTCTATGGATACCAGATTCACGATTCAAACCAAATAATGGTTTCCTATCGCCAAATATTTCATCTCGAAACACAGACCTCGATCCGAAATGTTTCTTACCTAACTCGAGACCCATAGACTCTCGTTTACGGGTATTTGGTGCATATACGACAAGAACTATGACATAAAGTCTTGAAGCTAATCATGTCGGTCCTCGAAGACGAGACTTCTATTATTCTGCCTCTATGAGTTGCTTTATCGATATGGATAAGGTTACACAAACTCTCCCAATATAGGGGTATGCGGGTATATAGACGAACGACGATGATGACGTTATCCAGCGAACTGTGCTTACGACCGGTAGAGATACCGTATAATTCAGGTGTGGCTCACCTCCTGTTCCCTTTAGTGGTATGCATCTCAACCTTCTATCCTTGTGTCTACTGTCATGGGGGACGCTATATTCTTTAACCAATTATTTGGAAATATAGGGAGTGTTCAGATCGTGAAGGACGAGCCTATAACCGCGTCATCTATACACTATAATTATGAAATCCCTAATAGGGAATATATATTAATTCCCCCGCAGTACCACCCCGCGTTTCTCCAGGATCACTCCATGTCACGTTTTGTACTCAACAACACCCTGCCTTTCAGAAAACAGGCAGCGTATAGGTACAGATATGAAAGAAAACAGATAGGCACGACTTTAAAGAAAGTCATAGTAACTTGCTCAGACACCGGAGAGAAGAAGACTACCTACGCCCTCAAGGGCTATCCTTTGATTCGGCTTTACATCGTATAAGGAGTTTCCTTATCTCGACGATCAAGGGGGCATGGGAACAGCCCCCCCCCCCCCCCCCATTATGTGATGGTGTAGGAAGTGATGGGCTTTGCCGTGGTCAGCAAGAAATTAGGAACGGCATCAAATTGGTCTTGTGAGAAAGGGGCGCATGCCGAAGGTACGATTCGACAAGATTGACGGAAGAGGTTATGTTCCAGGCCCACTCCACTAACTCCTATGACTCGAAGATCGATAGTAGCGCTTGCTATAGACCACGATCTTCTCCGGTCAAGAATGATGCAAGTGGGATATCCCTACGAGAACGATGGGTCTGGTTTCGACATTGCGGAAACGTCATATGCGGAGGCTTCCCAGTTTCACTGTTTATTGGCGTATGGACATCATATGGGACTGCGCTTTGGGATAACATGATTCCTGTTTCTGACCACTTCGAAGACGTCTGATATAAGCTCCCGGAAAGCTTGATCAAGAGATAAATGGTTCTTCTATTCATCACACAGTTTTCATAGGCGACCCCCACGATCGAGGTGTTGCCACCATCTACTGGATAAGATGACGAGACCGACGAAGAGTTGGAATGACGATCAGAGCATTCATGTTAGCTTTCTCAAGGTTCTGCCTTTCGAACGCGGATGCAGGCGTTATACACATCTGCAGCGTCCAAGCACAAGACCGATCTGATGAGACTAGTTGGATTTCTTGAGGATGCTAAGCACTGGGCGTTAACCGCGGAAGCCGGGGGAAGCAAATGTTCAGACCAGTAGGTCGAGGTAGGTATGCATCTGCTAAGTCTTAGATTTCAAGAACTTACCTACGTGTGCATTCAAAGCTTCCTTTCGGCCAAGAGCACACGCAGGCTCATACAAGGCCAGACATACGACCACTGCAGCTATTCCTCCAAGCCTGCAGAACGAGTTAGTGATAGTGGGTTCTTCATTGAGCCCTATAGTGTCTCAACCCGCTTCAAGCGTGTCTGCCCCTCCCCCCCTCCCCCCTTCCCTCTGAATATCAAGTTATTCCCGAAATGCAATGCGACCCGATATACAAGCTCAGAGGATTAGCAACCAGGGAAGAAATCCAGATCGAGCGGGGGTTCCATTGGTGCAATTATACGCCAGACCCACGAAGAGTACATTGGCGCGAACCGAATGCAACGACGAGGGCCCATGGTGTACGCGTCTGAAGTGCGAAGTAAAAGTTATTAGTCCCCAAGGCTTCGTCTTTCCTTATAAGTCTGCAAGTCAACCCTCCTCTCACAAATGCAGAAAGCAAAGCGGGTGGTTTGTGCTTCCATGATTCTTCATTTCTCATCCTCGCCAGTTCAAGTAAATGTTAAACCCCCTGACGCCGACAACGACAATATCTTTGCACAGTATCGTAATGGAAACGTGCTCCCCTGGTTTATGTCTCCCTGTCGGACTACTACATCGGATACATAATCAAGGGGGTCAGCGACGAATTAGGCAACGTACATGTGCCAAATGCGGCTGTGCCCCCAACACGCCGAACAGGAAGGGGGGGCATCGGAACTCGTGAGATCAATTGGCTATGATACCTCACAACCACCTTGTGGGGATATCTAGGGGGATTTATTGATGCTGGGATATGTTCTCGCAACCACCACAACTCCCCCCCTGCGGAATCTCGTCGAAAGCGTCATGCACGACGGCTACCTACCTGCCTACCTATCTACGTACCTAATGTACAGCGATCAGTACGTAATTGGTATATCTATTAACTAAGGCACAGCACATTGTGCCCTCGGTGATCTCCGGGACTTTTGATTTTGTGCCTTGTCATATCATTCCTTCAATAGCTCGGTGAAGAAGGTGGGGGGTTTCGATTAGATGAAGAGCTTGGCTTGAGCCGTAGCCATGCAGTAGTTTATAACTGCCGTCTCAATGTCCCCTTCGCCCGTCCTTTAGTCTTGTTCGGATCCGACTTCTCTTGGATATGTATGAACCTCCTACGCTAAACACATGCCTACCTATACTACCTACTACTTGTATAGACGGAGTCAAGTTTTAAGGCTTTGCTAAACTGAAGTCCTAGCATGTATACTCATCTAGATAAGATCGGAGGATAATATAACAAGATGCCTTCTGAGATCGGTACTGTACCTACACTAGATAAAGTTGAATGTCCTGCTTTTACACGGACGCGGTTTATCTATGCCTCCTTACACCCCCCCCCTCTTCCCCCCTCCCCACAGCCTAGCGTTCGTGCAAGCACAAGCCAAAAACGGGTACATACATCTGACGTTACGACGGGCCGCCACGCCAGCCATCTAACGTGGCCCCCTGGTCTCTTTCGCGGACTCTTGCTTCGCGGAAGCACAACGGACAGTTGGAATGAAGGTTTCTGCACCTTATATGTGACAGGAAGCCTACGCACCGCCAGTCGTGTATTTATGAACTAGGTGGCGCGGCCGCGCCAATACTAAGCCCTCTGACGACATTGTGAAAGGTCAACATAGGGGAGGAGATTGTACTATAAACTGGGTTCTCCCTTCTTCGTCGCTATTGGGATCGTAGGACCAAGAGCCTAGTTCGTTCTATTCTCGCAACACATGTGCCTACCAAAGGTGCATACTGTGGAGCTGGGTATGTCCGACGTCTGTGATAGGCATGCCTTGGGCGTCAGCCCTGCGGGCTCCAGGGGTCGTCGTTAACACGACCCTATTGGCGGCCGGCGAAGGGAGAAAGCCCATTGTTCTATTCATGATGGATTAAAAGGAAGAAAAAAAAAAGGAAAAAAGAAAAGAGAAAAAAGGAATGATTTCACACCCCAGGTTAGATGAGTGGCACAGCTTCAGACGCTTATTTGTCACAATTACGATTCCTATTCCACGCCCTCTACCTAGTCCTTCTTGCTCGCGGATGGCGTGTTTCCGTACGCAAATTCCGTGCGTTCATGACCATGGGATTCGGCGAGGTTCTTTCGGAACCCGCAGAGCCAAATTAGCCCAGTCGACGTTGAAGCATATCCCATATTCGTCATCATGATTGCATGGGCATGTCTCTTTATTTTTTTGGGGGGAGGCTATACGTATGCCCAGGCTCTTCAGTGATTTCCCCGGACCATTGGGCATGGCGGCTGAACGGCGGAAGAGCCGAAATGCCTTCGAATTGCATGCATCGCGCAGAGCAAGAGAAATCCTAGTTTCATACGCGTCTCGTCTGCAGGCTTAGAGTATAAGGTCATGGTTTGCGGGCAGATACTACGTCGCACAGCCGCTTATGGTGACATGCTGCGTTGGTGAGAAAAGAAAAAGGGGGGAGGTGAGGGGGGCATACCTACTTATCTCCTCCTCCGACCCCTATTACCGCCGATATGTAGCATAATACTGACCTTCTTGATGTCGGAACAGCTGCGTAGCTGACATCTGATATCTTATCTTAGTCACTCGCGCCCCGAGGGCTAGACCGCTGCTGTAGGAGGATTAATCATCGCCAACGAACAAGTAAGACAAGCTGACCACTATCACGATTACTACATTTGTCGTCCTGTCAGCGGGAGTACAGAACACGAGGAATTGGCTATCACTGAGCTTCGATTATTGTTGCCTTTGGGAATTTGGTGTGTTTCTTTCTTGTGGTGAGCTATGAGGTACCCTAGTGGTATTTTTTCGAAAGCAGTTCTAGTGTAGTTGATCTATCGAATCTATATCGATTTGTTTCCCATCCAAGCCCCAAATTCAACATCCCCACGAGCGAAGGGATGGACGAGCCTGCCGTAGCTGAGTTTAATAAAATACAGTCAGCTTTTCCAATTCATTAGTGTGGTTGTGTCGTAGTCGTTATCATAATCATGATAGTGCTACGCCTTTCTTGAGATCTGCTGCTCGGGGAGGGAAGCACAGATATCGTAGCTCGTCTGAAAGAATTCGGCCGTCTCGGCAGTCCGCCTTTGAATCTCCCCGTCAAACAAATTGAGCATGGCACCCACGCCATCGACTCTCTCTAGCATGCTGATCGTCTGCCTCCAGGCTTCTAAGTGTCTCGACGTGGCCATACTGTGGACTTCTCTTACCCGCGTCTCCAGAGCCTCTAGTACGTTGAGGTTCGGCTTGGGCAGTCCTGGCCCGGTAGCTGGTGATGCCTTGCGCATCCATTCTAGATACTCAGCTACCACGGATGATATGCCCGCTATCTCCGCCTGGGTATTAAACACGGCCATGCCGAAAGATGTTAGCTCGGCGAGGACTTTGCCAACGTCTTCTCCTCGTGGCGATCTGCAATCCGGTGATGACGGTGGCGGAGTCGTAGATGTCGAAGAATTTATCGCCCGCACCTCCCGTAGACTAGGCATATGCATGTGTCCGTACATGCTTTCGCGGCGGAATGGAGATATCGCGCAGCAATTCGTAGGCAAATCTTCCATGGCTCTTCCATCGTCTACTTGGAAAGGGCTAGGTTCGTTGCGCACGGTCATGTTGGGGCTAGGTAAGTAGTTGAAAAATTCTTGGTCCAGGTTATCAGGGGGAAGAGGGATAGAGTGATGGGTAGTATACGGTGTATGGGGCATGCCGTTAAGGCCGGCGGGAATAAATTGGTCGCCCGAAGGCCCCGTAGATGGTATCGGCATGGCGAAAGGGGGGCAATCCGAATAGTCAACACCAATTGAGGAACCCGAGCCCGGGACTGGTTGATCACTGGATGGAGGCCTGTTCGTATTGCTATGTCTCAATATGTAGGCCTCTGCTTTATCTATATGGTAGAATCGACACGTCAGTAAACTTGGACTTCTAATTATAAGGTATATATCAAGTGTCGCAAGGGTGGCCTCACCTAACCGCTCTTGCAAACTCTCGATTGTCTGAGCTAGGTCAGCCTTCGTAGGCTTGTGTGTCGGAACATAAACACAGGTCTCGCCAGACCGACGACATTTTTCACAGGAAGGTTGACCACCATCACATCGTACTTTTCTATCACGACATAGTTTACAGGCTATATGTCGTGATATGGTGTTCATGATTCTTGAGGTCGTATTGTGATATGTCGGCGCAGAGGGGAACGGGTGGATGTCGGCCTTTAGCTAGTTGATAGCCAGGTTACTCTCCCACGGTGTAGTAGTTTATCGAATGTTATGTTTGATTATTTGTCTGACAGTTGATGTGAAGACTAAATTTGCACATATAATGCCATGTAGGGTTGAGTTATAGGTTAATTATGTCCAGCTTGGTCGAGGTCATTTGTCGGGGGTAGTCAACTGGCTATGTATAAGGTATAAGGTATAATGTTAAAGAATCCGTCTCGCTCAAGCGTTGCCAGGGGTTGACGATTAAGCTACTAATCCTGCAAGACTAAAATGTTGGTATCGACCAATTAAACCATCGAATTAACCCCAGGTAGAGTCTTCGAGAGATTAACGTAGGTAGGGAGACAGTGGGGGTGGAGGGTAGTAGAGATAATAATATACGGAGTGGGTTATAGACCCCTACGAACTGGTCCCCTATTGCCCCATCCTGCGGCGTTGACGGGTACGTCTGGGTTTTTTTTTTTTTTTTTTTGGGGGGGGGGGGGGGGGGTCATAGGGACGTTCCTAGGTTAGCTTGTTTAACCTGGCCAAGTTATATGTTATAGTCTAGTTATAAGAGTAAGTCAAGAAGCCCAGAGACTCTTGATCTTGGTTTCGATCCCCTGACCCCTTGGTAGGCTTACATTTTAGCAAGTTTCCGGTAAATTCAAAGCTAAACCGGTACATGGCGTGAGGTTCTATATTGTCCCAAGATAACCACATTACAGGAAATAAAAGGGCACAAATACCCCCCTGATTGTAGGAGTGCCCTTGTTCATACTCACTGTAACTTCGTCAGGCAGGGTATGTAGTCAGCTGCTTGGCAAGTCACCAATCAGTCTCACAACGTGCATCTGCAGGCGTGTGTGATAAGCTTACATCTCTGTACTGGTCGTTATACAACAGGCCCCAGTTTCCCAAAGGATCAACCACCGCCACATAACGAGTATTGCCGATATACTCGGCCTCGCCAAGAGGCGCGTTTGAATTCCTTGACGGGGAAGCCCAAATGGCAAGGTGTGCCTTTAGCGCCGAAGCCTGCGAAGTTGACCTGTCCGTATTCTTTAACAGCGGGTGGCAGGTATCCATACCTGCCTCTTTAATTAGATCAATATTGCGTGGCGTCGTATGTGATACTCCCCATAAACACTAAGGTTAATCTAATGTATAGATGGACTGAGAGTGAGGTGGGAGCCAAGGCCAGATAATTCCAAATACTGACAAGGCCCTACGTACATGAATATGAGTAAGAAGCCCCAGAATCGCCCATAACACCGCCCGTTTGGACGAATTTCTATGTCAAACTCGCCCCAGAGGAGTCGCTAATAGCCTGATCCTGAATCCTTCCCCGCTTCGGTGATCTTCAGAAATCGTACAAGGGTCCGCCGATCATTTCTTTCGAGATCGTTCTACGCTGAACGGTACACTCTGGCATTAAAGTGATAAGAAGCCTACGGCATCCTTCCTGTGAAGTCTCGCATGGGAAGAATACCGTACATGGGATTTCCCCGTTCCTTAGAACAACAAAAAGCTTTATATAAGCACGCAAGTTTACCAAGCCGCGGCTGAAGGAATCCAGACTACCTTACCTTATCTGGTAAGTGCCTATATTATTCGGCCTTAAAAGCGAGATTCGGGGATGCCCATGGACTCACGAAACAAACTCCAGGACCACGATCTTCTACATATTCTATGCGATACATCATGTAGCGACATGTTATGCGAAGCCCAGACGACAATAAAAAGTACGAATAGGATCACTACAAGTGCAGGCCTAAGCAGGACCTCGCTGGTTCCATGGCGTCAGATTGCGCAAGATAACAATACATATGTACCTACATAGGTATCTAAGAGGCCGGACCGGCTCGTGCCGCGGTAAGCGGTAGGCAGTTTATGCAGCTCTATCCCGGAGCCGTATGGCGAGTGTTTCTGGTTCTATCCCTCTCTCTTTCTCTCCCTCCCCCCCCTCTCTCCTTCTCCTTCTCCCTCGCAAGACTGCAAAGAGTCAAGATTGGCGTTACCTGCGAAAACATGAAAGGGCTCGGCAATGGCTTCCGAGATTCGGACAAATAAATGAACGAATCCTAATCACAACAAGCCTGGGCTAGTATAGGCCAGACAAAGAGCGGACAGACTAATAACCTTAACCTAATCTGAATACTCGAGTATGTCTTAGTTTATAGTATTATGCGTCTGATGCCTGCACCTCTATGTGCCAAGAGACGTGGTGTGTAAATCTGTCGCCCTCCGTTTCCAGGGTGTCGTGCTGTCGATCATCCCGTACCGTACGTAATTAACCCAAGGTTCGACATCCGGTATCTCTACGGCCATTCTCTGGAAATATCAGTGCATCTTCTGCTACAGGAGACGGTCTTATGGACTTGGATGCCTTGTTACGAGACGAGTTGACGTGTCTTGTATAGAGCCCTGAATTGTAACCACACTATATAGATGCCACCAACTAAACTGCCTTGGGTATAGCACATATGAGCTTCCCTGTTTGCAGAGCCGCGAATTTTACCGGCGGCGTTAGTGCATCTCAGTTCTCCCAAGATGTCGCACATTAGACTAAATGGTGTTGAGAAGAGCGTCGGCCATTGCATTCCTGCGGGCTTCGTCTTAGTAGTCGGGATTCGGAGCAACGGGTGTCCCAGTGCGCATTCGTCTAGTTTATGTTATTACCTATCTGGATGATCTCATTAGAGAGGCTAAGGGGCTATTGTGCAATTTGTCATGTGCTAGTAGGGATCTGAATCTTTGGATGAAAGCCCTGTCGGGCTAAGAACCAGCTGGATGCCCATCCCTAGAAAGGACGCTATACATACTACCATGATGCTCGTGGATCACGATCGACACGTCCTGTATATAACTGGACGGGCACTACCTAGGCAATGGGTTTCGTAAATATACCAGCTGCACCTTTTCGGCCGCGAAAATCAGGTCATAATCCTATCTGTCAACACGCCAAATACTTGCTCAACATTACGGTCCCGATATCCACAGCCGGCTACGGAGCCGTCCATCTACACTATATCCAGATAATTTGTACCTGCGTATCGTTTCATACAAATAGCGAAGCAATGCTACAGTGTCATGATCCGAATGCTGTGCTACACTGAAGCACCGACTTTTGCCTGCCGGGAACCCTTGATGTCCGTAATTAGAAGCAGCGTAGAGCCCTCGGTTGCCACATCAACCTATCCCCTTAAATTCACAAGACCTACCCAGTATTAGTGCTTCGTGGATTTGATTTACACAGTAATCATCAGTAGAAGTTGCCCGTATCTCGGGTTTACGAACAAGAGAGAACGGAAGCAGGACAGGCTGGTTCTTTTTTTTTTTTTGTTAAGATAGGTAGCGGCTAGATAAATCAATTTAGGAAGGACATAAAAAAATCCCACCCCTTCTAATCGCTTCAATGGAACACAGGGGAAGGGGGCCCAAATTCTTATCCTGTTTATAGCCGGCAAGATAACCTACCTATATGGACGTTGTCTCCCCCGCTTCGGTGGAGAGCCACGTTTTTTCCTACTTGACCCAAGAACATGACCACGTTGAACAGCACTGTCCACGTTCTGAACCGTGTTAAGATAATGTTCCATTCTTGAGAGGGGGTTTCGTGCTGATTACTAGTACTATTGTCTATCGCGCCCTTGTGACCCGGGAAACGGTTACGTACCTAGGTAGAGACAATTCCACCTAGCCTGGACCTCGGGTATCGTGCAAGCTCACTGGACAATAAATCTCACCTGAAGCTATTTCGGGTCGCAAAGCTTAGCATGCAGGTTATATATAAGACTGTGGCATAAGAACCCAAGAGCTGGATTTCCTCAGCAAAGTTTCGCCTCGTTAGCGTTGTAAGCTGGCATAAAATGGACCGCCTGAGAGTGAAAACCACAGATCTTGTCGTCGATACCGGTGTTCCGCTAAAGGTAAAGCCTCGTCGCTCGAAACACCGAGGCAGCGTGTCGGTGCCGTAATTCCACGTGTACTTGGTAGCAGAGAAGCGGCGGAGCAGAACCACTTTTGGGCTGGGCAGCTTTTGCCAATGCGTCGCCGGTCCCACTACAGCAGAAAGGAACAGTCAGCCTTTCAGAGAAAGTCTTGCCGGCGGCAAACCAAATACAGTAATCATGCCTGCTCGACGTTGGCTATGGAGTATTAACGTACAATGGTATAATGGTCTTTTGGTATATCCACATTAACGACGTTGTTTCAGTCGTATACAACTTCCTGCGAGGCTTGGCTGGGAAGACCCTATTCCCAGTTTTCTACGTAATGCGATGGGGGTCTGACTGGAATAATAGTTGATTCGAGCGTATCATTCACTCGGTATTATTACTATAAGATGTATAGTCTTATGTAATTCGGAACTATGTACGCATTTTGCCTCCAGGAATCAATGTTTCCTAGCGCAGATAAGCAGACCTATGATGTCACCTCAGATATGTTATCCCATGGACCGTTGTTTGAATAGGTCTTTGAGAGAGTGAGAGAGAGTTTGAATGCTTAGACCCGGAAGTGCAGAAGTAACCAGGAAACAAAGGACTTGTTTGCATGCATATGTCCTATATGCCGTACAAGGTATTCATCGTGTTAGTTATCATGTACCTATCAGAATCCGTAGCAATACTAGGGAAATGCGTTCCCTCTGGTGTAAGAGCCATCTCTGAGGATCTGTCATCCCGTGAACGGGTGCCAAGAGAGACGAAAGATTTAGCTCAAAACACCATCCAATATACCTTATTTGTATGCTTCAATAAGCTAGTTATATTTAGATCTGCCCTAGACGCATACACAGGAAGCGCTAATAGGAGCATAGTAAATAATAGGGCTGAAACTCATTCTACTCTTTGTAATACTTTGGAAAACAGACCTGTAATGCAGTCTGAAGCTCGCCTCCCATCCTGCCGTAACCTGTTGCGGGATGCTATATATGAGTTAATTGCCCTAAAGGCAATTAGCGTTCGCTTTTGGCCTGTGACATAACCAGGCCAAGCAAGTAAGTTAGTTTGCGTTTAAAGATAGTGTACGTAGTGAAAGAAAATAATATCTAAACCGGTATATGACTATAAGAAATTGTGTTTAAGGCACAATAGAGACGAGCTGTTTCACTGGAAATAGCAGATGACTCCTCGAGACTAGATAATGGCTGGGCGATTATGGCTTTGTCGATTCGAACCAGCTAAAAGGCTCTTTTAAACTGTCGGTACTTTTAGGTCAGATAAGTTGCCCGATTTATCAGAAACACGGATTTTCTACCTCGTGATGGTCGTTCTGGGGAAGCTTTGCAGAAGCCGCGGCGTATTAAAGATTCAGTAAGAACCGTAATGTTAATATCCATGAGTTGAATAGTTTTCATGTTTCCTGGAACTTTCAGAAAGAAATTTAGATATGTAAAGCTTTGTCATAATAGGGGTAGGCGACGACCATAGTTCAGACACAGCCCGTAACTGAGAGTATATACCTATTTAAACATATATTGAAACAGGTATGAGCAATTGCCGGGGAGCGGTAGTCTGTACCACATAACCATGTCTTATTAGCCTTGCACTTTTGCAGTATGATTACTGCTTCATCTTCGATAGCGAAAGCACGTTCTCTTAAAATCGATCTCTCTCCCTTACCTGTTAACGATACTCGGGTGATGTTGCAATTCTCGATCACCGGAATAAGCACTACATTATCAATACTAGAGCTACATATACCTTCAATACCGCGACTTATATCTAAAAACACTTACTTTTTTTCAATGGGGTACATTCAATTTTCTCGCACACTACTCTTAACTTTTCTTAATCTTGGGACATACTTCCTACTCCTCCGCGATTCGTACTTATATCGACTTCAGAAACATACAAGGGGGTTCATAGCTTCGGTTCATATCAATGGACGGCATGTTCCTGTCGTCTTTAGACTTGAAACTTGATCTCATGTGGGATATTCGGTGCTTTGAGAGGCAAAAGAACCTGTAGATACCAGTTCCTATAGATTCTTGGCAGGGTTTGATCATTACCTTCCTGGAGCTATTCCGAGACTATAGAGAGGCTAAGGCATCCAAAATTACCAAGTAACTTTTAGACCAGATTCTACTCATTACGTGTCACCCAGGCGCGGACAGGTTTTTGGTCATGACGTGTCTCTTAAACCGGATGGGCGTTACAGTAACACCTCATAACGCGGAAATGCAATGTAACATAAACAGTACAACCCCAAGAATAACCCCTTATGCTGCAGAAAGAGTGGTGGCTTACAACTAGTAACGAGAACGTAAAGGGTCACTCGGGATGCTTGTAACACCTACTAATGCCTTTCATGCACAATATCATACTCCAATGCGGTAATTTCCAACTCTAGGCCTTATCAAAAGTGGGGTGACTGTATGGGAGGGAGGTGATGGTAATAGTTACTGTGGTAGTAGTATTTACTTGGTTATTACTGTTGTTGATATATATACTCCTTACCCGCATCAGGTATTTCGTGTAGTAATAGGCGATGGAGCTCCAAATTAAAGTCGATGAAGTTTTAGGATTGCTTATTTGATGGCACTTGCCATCGCCTCATTGTAAGAGTTCACCCGGAATTACCATGAATTCCGAACCAATACTGTTTAAGAATTGCCTAACTAATCAACCAAGACCAAACCAAGGGGTAGGAGGGTGTCTACCAACTCATTTTGGTGGTGCGTGGGCGTAAATTAATAAATATTTCGCACACTACTTACTAGCTGACCGGTGTTAATACTAACCTCGTAGACTCCTTACACAATCTGGTAACCTAGTACCTTAAGACATTGGAAAACTGACAAAAGAAAACGTCGAGAGGAGCATTCTAGATTATGGGATACGTAGAAAACTAACTTATAATGGAATAATGGGCTATTTCCGGTAAGAAAGGATGGTATCACAGGTAGCTGTAGTTTTATATCTTGTACAATAACATCATGATTACCTATGTTCTTAGATGGCTTTGTGATGTTGTGGGGTCGGAAATGACACGAACCAACCAGCTAACTCATGATAAATGAATGGAGTAGACTACTAGAGAAGAGATAACTAAGAACTGAGTTCTCTTGCCGACCAAATGTGAGCGAGAAAAGACTATATACAGGTCAGTTGCTTTAACTACCTAAGGCAACTAACCTTAAGGCACTCAGTTCCCTATTCCCATGGTCCTCACAACAGTGATAATACATACTATTTTAAATCATCTTGTGAACTAGTATATTCATACTTACAGTTCTCCAGAGTGGCAAGCTGGAGAACTGGATATGACATCAATATATCCTTTAGAGGGCAAAGAGGCTATTTCTGCGTATAAGGTACAGTAACGCCCATAGCTGTAGCTCTAGTTCTCCGCGCAACAACAGCCCAGTTACCTGTGTTCTTGGTAGGGATCTCGTGACACCAGTGTTGGGTCAATCGGTTCTTCGTAATAAGGATCATAGTAGGAACGTATTTTGTGAGAAACAGGGGGATATAATGACGGCGTAAACGACGGCCGCAGGGGGTTAAATGATGACCGGGAAGAACAGGGGCATGAGCTATGTAAGTCTCAGTCCAGCTATTGTGCATATATGTTCGTAAACCTCTCCCAAGCTGAAACCCGAAATTTAACCACTTTTCACATCACATCTATCTCAGTATTGACTCTTAAAGCCCTTCTCTGGCAGCCAGCCTATCAGAATACATACACCAGTAAGATTACTTTGATCAATATATATCCGACGTAGGAAGCAATTAGGTTACTTAGATACCATTTATTGAGATGGGGGCAATAAACTATGTGATTGGGAAACCAAAGATGTCGTAAATGCTCTGCTATGATCAACCTAAGCATACAATATTTTCATTGGAATAACCCTTCTTGACTCGATCATTGTATTCAACCGTGCCACGAACCCACGAGCTTAGTGATGACTAGATTAAGCAGCTTGCACTATTTTGCTTATTTCGACGATTTTCTATATCCCATGTTAGTTTTGAAACTTATATCACTATCTGTCTGACCCTCAGGTGTTTCAATAGGGCGCTGGAGAAGGTTAAGGTGAACTTACCGGGCCAGGGTGCCTCGCCGGGCCATGGTGTTGTTGCTCTGTAACCTGCACAGACTTGGTTTCGTACCGAACAGCGCCATCCTTTCCACTGCCGCCCTTTTTCACGTATGCGTGATATTCTGGTGCCCCGGGGAAGTCAACGTTATCTGCCACGGCTAGTGACCCCTCGCGGAATAGCTTCAGCTCCTCACAGAGCTCTAAGTCCGGCAGATAAAACTTCTCCCAGTGATCCATGAATACCATATCCACGCCGTGTTCTTTCACAAGCCCCTCGGCATACAGCTTCCGGAGTGAGTCTGATCCAGACCCTTCGCATACGGAAACAACATCGTCGAGACGAGCCAGCTTTACCGCATCTCGGGCGCCCTGTGCAATCTGAGGGTCGAGCTCAAAGGTGTATACATGAATGTCCTTGGCATCAGGACCGTTCAGCTCCCGTAGAATGGCACCCCAAGCAATTGCTGAGGTTCCGACGAAAGTGCCGAACTCCACAATAACTTTGGGCTTTGGTTCCATGTTAGTGAGGGCCTCCCTCACCACTTCTCGCTTGGCTTTTCTGAATAGCATTGGAAGACCATCTCTATCGGCGAACTTCTCAATTTCATCTATAACTTCCCAGGGCTTACTCTCAACATTTTCCCGAGGGACGGTTTGAAGGTAGCGTTGCAAGCCGGCAGCTCGCTCGCCAGGATTTCCGAACTGCCCAAAGGGTTTCTGGGCAGGTACAAGTTAGTATTCAGTGCCAACTAACACCACTTCTGTGAACTGTGAAGGGAATTTTGCTCACTTGTGTACTGGCTGTTTGAGACTCTGCCATGTTCAAGACTAAAGCACGTTTAACCGCTCGGCGCAGAAACTCGATGTACAGGGAAAATATAGAGTTGGGCTACGTGAATAGTGTCAAGGATAATGTGAAATCAACTCGTTCCTTGCAGATGTCAGATACAGAATAGGTTTTTGATCTTTACAATCTATAGACTGAGAGCCACACCAGACTTATATAAGGAATTCAGCCCTTACGACGACATGGGCGGAGCCCCGTGGGTTGGATCCCGGATCCGGTTCGCGCCATGACACTCTTGGAACATAAACGCGCGTCGGTTCGGCGCTATCGGAGCTACTTATGAATGATCACTCGGTATTATTCGGACGCCTGACGTTGGATGGACCACTTGACGCAACCAATGCGTCATCGTTCATCGACTAAAACGTCTGGGGCCATTATTTTGCAATTCCCATTAGTATTAAAACCATGCACGGTGTGTGATGTCTCATGGTTCTATTCAACCCCTGGAGGCCTGGCAGCCTGGATAAAGAGGAGGCACACTGAGAGCCAATCATAGCGTCCATGTACCAAGCACCGTACGGTACATTATGGATATCCCATCGGTAGATGGATGGTAGCGTTGCATTGCATGGTGCCGTTACCCGAGTTTCCGGAAGCCTACTCGCTACTGGTAACAAATTGAGTTACATTTTCAGAGCCGAGAGAGGCGCTCATGGGTTGATGAATTACCCAAGCACCCCAGATATAAACACATGAAACACATGCTTTTGAGGAACTGTACATGCAAAGGTGGTCAAAGTGATAGCATAGGTTGCGTTGTTCCTTAACCAGATCCTAAGGACATTGTGAAAGTGATAGAATATGCTTCCCTGCCTTTATACTAGAACTGCTAACAAGTCTCATTCATACAGTATAATATAAGTCTTGTATTTGGTCCAGTTCATAGTCACCCGTAGTTGCAATAAACTTTTCTATCATCAAACAGCTTCCAATTTCACATAGCAGTACTTAGGCCGCGATGTGACAAGCTCAGCAACATCATTCGAGCCCCAGCGTCCCTTTACATTATGGAACTTGAAGTTCCAGACGAGGAGAGTGATAAATGCTCGTAATTGTATATAAGCCAGTCTCTTCCCGAAGCATTGCCTGGGCCCGAGACCGAAAGACTGCATTGGACCAGCTTGCGGATCATGCACAACTTCAGCTTTCTCCTCATCGACCTTAAGCCATCTTTCCGGCTTAAAGAGGTGAATATCTTCAGGTGCCCAATCCTGACCCCACTGCTTCGTACGGCTCGACTCAGAACGCACCTCCTCCGGAACAGGCAACGCTGGGGAATGAAGGCTGGGTCCAAACGACGGCATCATGATAGTGGTTCCCTTTGGAATCTTGTGGCCCAACAAGACGGTGTCAACCAAGGCTTCACGCGCTATGATACCAAAAGGCGGCCTCATCCGCAAAGTCTCATCGATGACAGCCAAGAGATAGGGCACATTTGCTTTCATGATCTCTGTCACGGTTGGCTGACGATTCTCTTGAACAGCAGCAGGGAAGCTAGTGCGCAATGCGAGGCGTAATTTCTCTTGCACCTCAACATGCTGGGCAATGAACTTGACCGCCCAGCTAACCGTCGTCGCGCTGGTCTCGTGCCCTGCCATATAGTAACCCGACATCTAACTCTCGTATCAGCACTGCAAATCTCCCGTGGGAGTGTTTTTGCCTACCTCATCGAAGATTCTTCTCTGGTAGAAATTAGGCTTCCTGCCTTCATTGGTGGCAATTTGTAGCTCTCGCATAACTATGTAGTCAAGCGCTGATGTCAAATTGTCGGCATTAGCCTCAACACGGGCTATCGACTTCTGGATTTCCCTTGCTTCAAAGTCGTGGACAGTTTTATAAGCCCAACGTAACTTAGGCTGTGTGAGCATTTCAAGATGATGTGATAGTGCAGGGAATCCGGCCCTCTGCTGATCGCCTTGGTGGTCAGAGAGTATGCGGAATGCTTCGTAATATGGAAGTGGCGGGAGGTCTGGAAATTCAACAGCACCATGCTGGTCGATCCGTAGAGGAATGTTGCCGTCGAATGAACGAAGATACTGCGAGCGCTGCCGCACGGTGCTCATGTCGTCGTTTAATGCAAAAGCCGCGCCAGTTATGGTATCAGACAGAGCACTAAATATATCTTCGCTCGCATCAAAGGCCATGCCCTTTGCCGCTTCTAGTTTGAATCTCCACAAGTCAATCAAAAACGTACATTTTCGGTAAACCTGTGGTGAAGAAACCTTGGCAACTGTTAACAGACATGATAGGAGAATAGGTATTAGGCGTAAGGAGGGAAATATTATCTTACATTTTGCAAGAATGTGGGCGACATTATATCTTTTACCAAACTTTTGTTGATCTTATACTTTGGATCCTCTGAAAGAAGTGCAATATGGAATTCTGGGGTGGTATTCGCGAAAAGATCACGAGTCCTGTGGTCGCGGCCGAACTCTTTGGTCCTACGCAACAGAATGTCCTGAACTTCTCTGTAGTCGGCCAGTATTATTAACGGTTTGGAAAAGGGAAACCAGAATTGTGATATTGGCCAGCGATTGGTTTCTGCTTGTTTTGCGAACCAGAGCATGAGTCGGTTGTCGTTCACTTTGCGAAAGGCGTTCATTTGGGGCATGCTGCCGAGTATACTTCGAGCGGCAGCAGCATCGTATGGAATCCCAGGGATGGGCTTAGGTAACGCCAATCGATATACTAGGACCAACAGAAACGCAGTTATTGCAATGCCTAGTGTTGCATAACTTGGAAGGTTGAAATGCAATGCGTGTGGCTCGAAAGGGCTCGTCATTGTTGAACATATTCCATGCAAGAACGTTTCGTTAAAACATGTATATGAAGTTGCGAAGGAGATATCTGTATCCTTCTTATACTTGATACTTGATACTTGAATGGTAAATTTCCGCAAGGTCAATTCACAGATGAACAACAACTCCCGGGAGGATGATGATTATGGCCAAGCTAATCGCAAGGATTTTACCAAAAGATGAGGATTTTAAGTCGTTTTTTTTTACACCTTAAGCAGTGGATTGTCCATGCACTAGTATAATTGTTTCTTCATGCTTCGAAAACAGCCCCATCAACCACTAATAGCGTGTGCAATCAGTTGAATAACGGGGACTTATATCTACCCGTTCGGGCGGGTCGGTAGTTTCGTTAAATGCCGAACTGGGGTCGGACTTCCGCTCGTTTCCTATTGCTTTCGTACGACTGGGATGAAGCGGGATTATATAGATACGACATTATATAGGCTATCGTACCAACTGCCGTTGTGTAAAACCCCACCAATTATGCATGAACGATTAGTTCTTGGTAGAGCATCAAGTGTATACAACCAGGGTTATGTCTACTTAGTTAATTGCCAAGGACAATGATATGCTTAACAATTTAAGGTTCAAATATCAATGTCGGGAGCTAACGTTAGTGTCAATACAGTAGTTCTATATTTTTAGAGATAGGTCATATGGATCAGCATGGGTCAATACCTAGGTGCGTTGTATAGGCATGCAAGCTAGTAGTTGAGAAGGTTCTCCCCATCAATATACCTAAGCCAAATATTACATAGTAATAGGTTACCTAGGTAGTAATCGGTTTATCAGCTGTACTTACAAGTACCTCCCCGTGTACGTATTTATCTCCTAGTGAGCGTAGAAGATCATAAGCATCAACATATACAAGCACTGGTCAGATCGTGCATGGACATGTGATTTGTTGATATCAATGACGGTTCATATAGCAGTACAACACCTCGCTGTTGCTTCATAAGTAAATAAAACTCCCAGATTAATAACGGAATTATGTAATTTTTAAACAGAACCGTCACGTAATACCAATGTCTCTCGCGCCTTGAACTTGATCGACTAACCCTATGAGTATTGTTGTCAGGCCTAAGGGAAGAGGCAACTAACCTGTATATAATAGTCTCCTTTTGTTGACTCTCAGTTGAAAAGAGAGTTACCTTCTTAAGTATCTGGTTATCTATTGCAGACTCTGGTAGTGTAGTCGATTTGATTCAATTATTCATTTCGTTTAGTCATTCTTTTAGTTGGTTGGTTGTGCTTCGGAGGTTCCTCTCATCCCCACAACAGTATAATATCATGCTGAGCTGTGTATGAGTCTATAGGACTTCAAGTGACTCACATTTCCATATTAACATCGCGATTAGATACATGCCTTGCCTCTAGGGAAGAAATGTAATATTTTCAGATATATCTCACAGGACTACAATAAAACGAAAGTACTTAGGTCCGGCCTGGAAATATATTCTCTCTTTTAATCCATCTTATCAAGTTTAGTAGACATTTATCTAAAACCTCGGAGCCTGACAGCTCCGTATAAGCCATATTAGCGAGCCGAATACTTGTATTCCTTTCAACACGACTATAGGCTATTCATCCATATGTGTGGAGTAAAGGCTTATTATAGCATATGCCGTTATTTAAGCCGCTGATATTAACTTGATGCCGGGAATCCTGTGCGGGGAAAGCTATGTTGATGATCAGCCGTGACCAACGAGATGCCCCCAAATTGTATTTACACCGCATACGGCACTTCTAAACAAGTTGTTTCACATACAGATGATGAGGAGACGAAGGCGGGGGCTTACATAGGTTATACTCGTGAGGGTAGGGATACGGCGTAAACATAAGAGCATCCTCCCCTCACCCATACTTGATGTCCCTTGTATATCATTGTAGGTCCTTGCCACGGGCTCTCAGAAAGGGTAAAACGTGATATAGGTATTAGACGACTTCAAGACTCGACTATCCCCCATGGCTCAACATCAGCAAAAGGAAATGGAGCTGAGAGCCCATTGGCGGGCATTGAGCGCCGCTACTCTAGTGTCTCTCAGTTCTTTTCAGTACGGCCTCGATTTCGGGATCATTGGTGGCTTACAAGCAATGAAACCGTTTCTAGAAGTACGAGTGGATTCCACAGGCCCGTCACCCCAGGTACACCAATAGCAGCTGATCAGTCACATCACAGGTTTTTGGCCAACAGGACCCGAAATCGCCTATAGGGTGGAATATATCGCCAGTCCGCCAGCAGCTCATCTCGTCGTTAATGATTCTCGGCGCCTTCATCGCTTCGTTTTCGGCCGGCTTCACATCGCGATGGCTTGGCAGAAAGACGTCTTTATGGGTGGCTTGCATCGGGGTTGCTGTTGCCACGATAATAATGCAGTTGACAAGAAGCATTGGGGCTCTGTATGCGGGACGGTTGATTATTGGGCTGGCAAACGGTTTACTGATGACGCATTGCCAACTATATATACAAGTAGGACACCGATTATGAAGGGATAAGCGTATAAGCTACGTGGGAGCTTCGCTGATGATGACGATAGGAGACGTTGCCCGCCAAGTATAGAGGTCTGGGGATTGCCATGTTCTCATACTGGATTTCCCTTGGTATGTACACGGCTTACATGGTATAAAAGAGGCCTTTCTTGCTAATTTATTAGGCTCGCTTTTAGGAACCGTCGTCGATTATCCAGCTTCGAAGGATCCCACACGGAATGCCTACATAGTGCCCCTCGGTATCATCTATATCGTCCCCGGGATTATTGCTATGGGGCTCTTTTTTATTCCCGAATCTCCTCGATGGCTTGCAGGACGGGGAGACATGGCCGCAGCAGAGAAATCGTTGAAATGGCTTCGTCCGCAGATGTGGCCCGTAGCAGAAGAACTTCAAGAAATGGAGGTTGCGTTGGCCGCAGAAGCGCAGCTCCATTCTAGTACTACCTTCTTCAGCCTATTCGACGACCCTATTGACCGCCGGAGGACCATCGTCGCAGTGCTAGCATTAACCACGCAAGCTGGCTCAGGCTCCATGTTTGTAATATGTTCGTTAATCATTCCATTATAGGGGCATTGGAAAGGACTGAGCGTGCTGACGTTTTCCAGCTTACGGCACATATTTCTTCCAGATGGCAAATATCGGAGACTCGTTCCAGAACTCGTGCATTCTGACGGGTATTGGTGTTCTTGCTATGCTCATAAATAGTGCGCTCGTTACGCGGTTTGGGTACCGTCGACCCACGATGATGTCGGGGTTCGCGCTGTGTGGCATCGCACAGCTGGCCATTGCTGCAGTCTATACCGTCGAACCAGGAACCGTCAAGACGGGGAAAGCCATTGTGGCCCTGTCCGTAATCTATATTGTAGGTTACAACTGGATGGTTGCACCGTATGCATGGTTGAGCGGCGGGGAGATCCCCTCACAACGGTTGCGTTCTTACACCTTCGGTCTGGCCACTGCTATGGGCTTTTTGTTTGCCGTAAGTCTCTCACGCAGGGTAGGGTATGTCCACGTCGCTTAGGTATGTTAACAATAATATAGTGGCTTACCACCTTCACGGCACCTTATTTCATCAACCCTCTCGCGCTTAACTGGGGTCCTAAGTACGGGTATATCTGGGCACCATCATGCGTGATATGCGCGGTGTGGATTTTCTTCTTCCTTCCCGAAGTCAAGGATAGAACGCTCGAGGAGATAGATGAAATGGTGAGTTACTTCTTTAGACAAGAGGAATGTAATTTCTGTGAAAACGAGATTAACATGTTCTATAGTTTGAGGCGAGGGTCCCCGCCAGGAAATTTCGCGGGTATCAATGTACAGGCACACATGCAGCTCTACAGGAGAAGAAACAGGAAACAAGACCTGAAGTGGTTTATGAAGAGCGCAAGTAGCCTCAACTTCGCTGCAGCAATGGGACTGTAGGGCATCAAGATAGTTAACGACATGAGATTTGCGGTTAAGTACATTATCTGGTTGTGTGTGATCACTAGCTAGAATGGGATGAACGCGGTATTCCCGAAGGTGAAGATGCAGAGTTCAAAAATCCGTGCGACTTGTACAGAACTTGATGTCAACTAAGATTGAAACCCAGCTATAGAGCGAATAGTAACTATGTATAACGAGGAGAGAATATCTATATTAAAGCCTCATAGATCATCGTAAATTATGATTATATTCAAACTTACCTACCTACCTAAGTTAGCAATTTCTATCTAGAAGAAAACGCATTGATAAAATCATATGGAACGACCCCCCCCTCCCCCCCGGTTTATCGTTGTCGCATCGCGTACCAGTAGCAGTCCGATAACCTGCTCGGTTAGGCAAGTCCTAGGCCGTGCGTTGATCATCATCCGACCACAGGGAGAGAGGGAGGGTCTACCTAGGTTAATAAAGAAGGCCGATCCGCTCCCCTGTCGCGTTAATACCCGCGCGAGTTGTTGATCGAACCGCCGTGTGCCTTCTTCCAGCCACACCACGAAGCTTCACGTTTGTAAGATGCCAGCTTTATATCACAGTGGCTTCATGCCCCTTGTGTGCGGGCTTCTCGCCACTCAGGCGGCCGCACAAGATAGGTGGTGTGGGAAAGTGTACACCGCGGGGTAAGTCGCCTACATTTGCCCAGAAACGAGAGAGAGAGAAAGTGTAACAGTCACTGAACCCGCGATCTTTGAAGCTCACCAGAGGTCATTCCGGGAGGAGACCTTCAGCCCCCTGAGGTTTCTTCCACTCCGCTCCTAGACCTTCGCATCAGCCCGCGGTATAGTATTTACGTTGGGAGCGAAGAAGCCGCCGAGTTCATTGTCGACGCGGGTATTTCATATATCCATGGGACGCCGTACGCCTCCGGTGTTTCTGACGGCGATGCATCCGACACTGTTGGATTCAGCATCGAGACAGAGGGCATTATCCTTACGTCCGGCAGCGTTGCTGTCAATACAACAGACAGCCTTATTCAGTTCGACCTGACCCAGCTCACGCCAAGATCAACGGCGTACCAGGTGAATCTCAGTGCGACAGTTAGCAATAATAATAGTTACTCGGCATCTACCGAACTCTTCTATCTCCCAGAGAAGACTACCGGAAGCGTCGTCAAGGTGGACAACCTGTACGGTTCGCTGCTCTACCGCAATGAGTTTACCGACGGGTTATTCAGACCGGTACTCCCGTATGGTTTCTATGCCGACTACTCCGGCTACCTCAACGTGAGCGATGCCAATGTCGAGGCCTACGCCAACAAGGGCTTCACTGCCATCAATCCAGTCGCGGCATTCACCGACGGTGATCTAACCCCCACTCTCGACAAGATGGACGAGCTCAACCTGCTATTCCAGTACGACATGCGCGGCTCGTTCATGAACCTCTCCAGTGTCGCCGAGCAGGTTCCGCTTGTCAAAGACCACCCCTCCCTCCTGACTTGGTACACCGCCGACGAGCCCGACGGCTGGGTCTACGCGCTCAACTCCACCGCGCAGGCCTACGACCTCCTCGCCTCGCTCGACAAGTACCACCCGGTGGCTCTCGTCCTCAACTGCCAGAACTACTTCTTCGGCGAGTACAGCGCCGGCGCCGACATCGTCATGGAGGACGCGTACCCGGTCGGCATCAACGCGACCTACTCGCGGCGCTGGGACACGCCGTGCAACGCGACGTACGGGGACTGCGGCTGCGACAACTGCGCCGGCTCGCTGCTGGACGTGTCGGACCGCGTCGACGACTTCCACGACTACCAGGAGTGGATCGGCGGGCCGGCGTCTCGGAAGCCCGTCTGGGCGGTCCCGCAGTCCTTCTCGGGCGAGGAGTACTGGGCCCGCGATCCGACGCCCGACGAGGTCTGGGTGATGGACGTGCTGGCATTCAACCACGGGGCTAAGGGGCGGCTGGCGTGGCTCTATCCGCCGTCCGATCTGCTTGCCGCCGCCGCTTCGCAGCTAGCTCAAGTAGTGACGGTCTCGCCGGTCTTGGAGTTTCTCACTGGGGCCAATCCCGTCTTGTTGCAAGATGGTAAGTCGGGAGGCTTGGACGTGGCGTACTGGTCCCTAGGCGAAGAGGTTTTGGTCGGTGTTGCGAATCCCCGTAATGAATCGACATCGTCTAAGGAAATCACATTGCCACCTTCAATCCACACGTCCCAGATTGTATCTACGCCTTGGGGGAACATAACCTGGACACTATCGGGATCCACGATGCTGGCTGGCGATGATATTGCTGGGCTGTCAACAAGCTTCGTCGTATTAAAGTGAAGCCATTGTGATAAACTAGGTAGGTATACAGGATACATATATACCTACCTAGTCATGACACTATTTCTTTCCTATCAAACCAGAATTTTGCAGGTTATACGTCGTTTCGGCTTCGACCCATACACACGGATCATGATTGTTTATCTTTGTTCGAATTCGCATTACGTCTAGCCTATCAATATCTACGAATCTTTCCCTCTCCATCTATGTAGGGCATTGGTTATCTTAGAAGAGATTCCCCCTTCAAGCATCGCCATCTCTGCAGCATCGGGCCGCATGTCATCATCGGCAGATTCGACAGCGCACCTACGACATCTCGTATGCTTGCATGCTTTGCAAGTTGATGCCACCAGCTTAATGCCTCGCTTACACTTACAGCACATCCATGTGCCGTCGACATAGCTCGACTCCGGAGAATGATCACATTCATGCCGGACACGTTCGTTGGTGAATAGATCATAGGCCATTTTATTTTGGTGTTGGGAAGAGAGCTAGGGCCTGTCGTATTACCGTTCTGGAGAGCTGATTATAGTCGTCTTTACCTTATAATACTTACTGGTATTCGTGGGAATGTTTTGGAATATATTTCAATGTATCGTTCGGGTGTCGTGTTTAATAAGATTAAGGTACCTGTATTCCAGTTATCCAGCAAACTAGGTATGATGGAAGTATATAGATACTTATACACTTCATGTTTCCTGGTCTGATATCATTCAAAGAAATAGACTAGAGCTTTGTCTCTGAATGGAAATTAACTGGTGGAATGGATATGTGTGCTCACAATGCGTATTATACCTAGTAAGCTTCTCTTTGTTCCGTTCTTGTTCTAAACATAAGGCATTGTATCGTCAGACTACGTGATTATATAAAGATTTGCTAACTTACCCCGTCAGCCAAAGGGTGACATAAAGAAGTTATTGTCCTATGTAGATAAATAGTGACATCTGAGAAAGATCTAAATTGACAGATTTACATGTGTTACGAAGATAGTATGTACATGAATATTCGTGACGAACATTACCTAGGACATATGGCTTTCCAGCGACTATGATGGATAGGCATACATCAGGTAAAGCGATTATGGATAGTAGAAACAGAGTATCATGTTACTAATACATTTTACATGATGCCTTAAGACTTAAGTTACTTCTATTTCTGGGGTTCTGGTTTTACGCGTGGTCGTTATGATATGAGAATAGTTTCATCGAGCTCCTATTTCGTATAAATTAATAAACTCGTTCCTACATATTGTTAAGTTTTCTCACTACTTTCACAGATTATCTCAAGATCTAACCTCCCATTCACTTTTCTCGGTTCCCAGCTAACCATACACACGACTAATCTACCTAGGCTATGTAGTAGTTAGATGTGCAAAATCTCGGCTGCTCTCAAGATGGCCGCGGCGCTCTTCTCCACCCATTCCACGGCCTGCGTCCCATTCCCAGCGCTCAAGCTATCTTGGACGGCGGGGAACACATCAGCGCCGTAGCCATTATCCAGACCCGGGGCGCTGACGACGTTCTTGAACGTGGGCCGTCCGGGCAGCCCGCCCACGCTTGCGAACCCGCGCGAAAAGTCGCGGTACTTGCTGTTCACTACGCCGACGAGCGCGCTGTCGTCGAACGCCAGCGCCTGTGAAGCTACGGCTGCGATACGCTCCGCGGCCTTTTCGAACACCCCGAGAGCGTCGTCGATGGGCGAGAGGTCCAGAGGCGCCTCTGCATAGGTATCTGCTAACGTGTCTTCCAGGTCTTCGAAATGCGTGCGCAGAACCTTCGCCGCGTTGGGTAAGTCCCACGGGATGAGTACGTCGTCGGCGATGTGATAGGCTATCAGCGTAAGCCATTGTCCCATGGCAGTGTGGATCTTGAAGCCCGGGTCGCCGTATTTCGCCATCCAGGCGTACGAATCGTAGTGTCTGGTGTATTGTTAGCATATGGTTCCGAAGAGAATGATAATACTACAGCCATCCCACCCATGATAGTGATAAACTGGATCTGATTTCCCGCCGTCCGATCCGACGTCGATCTGAGATTTATGTTAGGTATTAAACCGACATCAGGAGATAAACCCTGAGGACAGAATTCGGAACATACCGCACTGATTCCATTATGATAGAATGCCGCGTAGTCGCTGCCGCTACCAAGAGGTGGAATTTCACCCTCAGTTGTATTATACCACATGTCGTACAGGGTCGGACCGGTGCCCCAGGTATCTGGGAAGAGGACCTTCTTCATCATGTCGATGGCAACTGTCTGTATCTCCCCCGAGCCGGAGAGGGCGGTCCGCGGGCCTGAAACAGCAATATCGATATTGAGATACGCTATGGCGTTCGTGATGAGCCAAGGGAGGTGACTTTCTACCCATTCTGTTGAGCCTTGGAGTCCAAACTCTTCCGCGTCCCAGGATCCGAGAATGCTGGAGCATGTGTCAGCATAGCGAAGCGTTCCACTGTCAGTAAAAGAAAAGAGAAAAAAAAGGTTTTACATCGTTCGTCTTGGCTTCCAGCCGCCTTTGACCAATTTACCGAACGCCCTGGCAAGTTCGATCATAATGGCACTCCCGGAATTGGGGTCTGCGGCGCCCTATGAATTCCTATCAGATATATCTCGCGAGCATGTATGATGGAGAGAGCAGCTTTAGTTTACCCCAATGACCCATGCATCACGATGGTTT
Organism: Biscogniauxia mediterranea; assembly: GCA_018398605.1. Lineage (NCBI taxonomy): Eukaryota > Fungi > Ascomycota > Sordariomycetes > Xylariales > Xylariaceae > Biscogniauxia > Biscogniauxia mediterranea. The sequence continues at coordinate 5,121,522 of JAGXTR010000003.1, forward strand.
CCAATAACCAGGACCCCTTCCTCAGGATGTGTCCCGTTGATGATCCCGATGACGTCCCAGCTCGGAGCCACGGTGCTATTCATCAAATGATGCATGTCCAGAGTTGCCCCTGGAGTAGGGCCACTGCTGTAGCTCACGTTCCCGAATGCCCCGTGCCACCCGCTTCGATTGGCCTCTTGCGAAGACAACCCGTTCCCATCAAGGGCCTGGAGGAGAGGGACGGCGTCCTTCATGCTGATAGGTACCGATGGGATAGACGGGTTGTATGGCGTCACGTCGTTGCGTGGGCCATCCTTCTCGGACGCATAACCGACAGTCGATGGATCCCCAGAGTATATCGACGCGAATCGCACGCTACCCCTTTGTATCATGGACGGATTCCGCGCGGGGCCGTCTGGACTCCGGGTTAGCAGCAGCAACAACAACAATAACTACAAGTTTAGAGAGACCATGAATATAGTAACTTAGGTAGTAGACGAACAAGGATATGGTAAATAGCCGTTAGCCTCGGTGATCTCTCCGTCGTCTAGAGGATCGGTGAAGAGCACGCACCCGGCCATTCCGTTGTCCTTTTATTTCCAATATGTATCTTCAGTTTCTCTGTACGTTCAGTTGGGCTTAACGGAGGCGAGAACCTACCTGAGCATTTTTGACCTTTGTCCCGCGATAAATACCTCCGTACATGGAGAGTGCAATCTTTCCCTCGAGTTTGATGCCGGCGTCCTTCAAGACTTGAAAGTCTGCACGCTGTCCGCGACTACAGAGAGATAAGCACACGATCATAACGTCAGGAGGCATATCATTTCACGTACCCGACATATACGTATTCGGACTTCACCGTTCCGCTGGCGCTCATGGCGTGATACGCTGGAATACGGTTGGGATAGCTCGTCGTGGGGTCTTCCTCCAGCATGTCTTCGATCAGGCTCACTTCATGAACGCTGCCATCCGGTCGATTTAACTTCAGGGAGGTTTCAATGGGCGCAGTGTACCATATCCAGTATTCTTCAATAGTGGCATTGAAGCTCGCGTCGCTCCAGTGCTCCATAGTCCACTCGGCCATGGTCCGATTATGTCCACCGAGGTGATCGCCATGAGTGTAGTAGTATGACCACGAATCTATTGATTTGCTGTCAAATGAGTTGACGAGTATCGACTCCGTCTCTGACAGAGTTGGGGGGAATTCCACTATAGAACGTTTGGCGTGGAGGTGACCCTTGTGCTTATGTATTCGCCTATGAAGGCCTTCCCAATCACGCTGGCACGCATAGATGCCCGTGGCTGCGAGGCCAACTGCACCTAATACTGAATAATACATGGGGGAGTCTCGAATGAAATACGATGTTTAGTAGGCGAGTGGTCACAGGTCAGGCTAGATGTGGGAGTAAGTTCCCTTTGGATAAGAAGTGTTCCTATATAAACTTATAGTCTTGATTTTCTGCGCCGTTAGGCTAACGACAACAATTTCTGATTAGAAGGGAGGGACAACTTCTTGTGTGCTATCTTTCCTGCCAAGACCAGTGATGATGAGACCGTTGTTGTCATAGCCGGAATTCGCTGTGTGCTTGCGGTTGAGCTGCCTATTCTGCCCATCTCATATGCAATACAACGTAGCAAATCCGCCAAAACCACCCCGAACAAGGCGTGATCCAGAGTCAGAAATCTTGCTAACTCACTGCTAGGACATCAAGATCATTCTCCGCATTCTTGGCAATGATCTCGAACGAAGCCATTGATAGATATTAGGAGTAGCCAAGACGAACCCCCCACTGAGGGGTAAACAAGGACTTGCTGTCTACTGTTGATAATATTGTCGGCTTTCGTCCGATCAGAGAAGAGACTCTCAAGACTGACAGCACGAGGGGCTCCTTAAGGTGAAGCCTACAAGTTGGTGATCAGGGTAGGGATGCAAGTCACAGGGGTGCGGTAAGAAGAATGAAGACATCAGATGGGAAACACTAGAGATATTAAAACTTTATTCGACTCATATATGTGATTATAAGGCCAAGACAGGTCCACCCCGTCTCTGCTTCAGTGTGTATGAAGATAGGTGTGATGGTTTCGAGGTTCCTTAAGCACAGTATCGCGCTGCTAGTAACCACGTTACCCAACGTACCGTACCGAGACGCGCATTCATAAAATACAGGATCGAGAGGCGCGGCAATGCTATGTTCAAGGAAACAAGAAGCAGTTTTCTAAGGTTTTCTTAGAAATACAGGGGGGCTTCCGGGCGTACGGGTAAGTAAGAGATAGCCATGTGTGAAGGATAGCTAATGCCGGTAGGCTTTGCTTTATAACTCGGTTTCCCGACGCGGGGGCGGCACTTTGCCTTCCAAAGCGGACTTGGCTCCGTCCATCTTCTTGGACACAGCTCCGAGGACGGCCTTGGCCATGTCGTCGGATGTGAAGCTAGCGGGCCAGCCTCTCCAGGCCACAGTATCGACAATATCGCGGGTGCCGGCCGTCTTCCACATCTCGTCGTCCGCGTGCTCGAATGCCTTCCGGGCCTCCTCGTTGTCGCCTAGTTGGAAAAGCATGACGCCTAGCTGGTGTTCGGGGGCCTTCATGGCGTCGAGTTCCTTGGCAGCAGCTATCAGGGGGCCCTGGAAGTCGTCATCGCTGATGCCGGCAGTGATGACGATGATGTTGAGGGGCGCGCGCTGAGGATCGGCCTTCAGCTGGTCGATATACCAAGACATGAGGCCGTTCAGGCGGGAGCCCAGCTTGCATTTCCCACCGGGCTTCACGCCGCGGAAGATGCCCTGTGCACTGTCCTTGCCCGAGTCGCCATGAACCTTGCCAATATGATTGTACCCCGACTTTCGAATCGACATTCCGGGGAAGAAGAGCATGGGTCGATGGTTGACGAAGTAGATATCGATGCCGTTCTCATCGTACTTGAGACAGACGGGGGCGACGGCCTGGATCAGGGCAGAAACGTCAATCCACTGCCGTTTCATATGGGTGGAATCGTCGATCAGGAACAGGGTTTCGAAGAAAGAGAGGAAGGACAGCGACTCCTCGTGCTCCTTGCCGGGAGTCTGGGGAATGCCAGCATCGGGATCGCTAAGAGCCATGATCGCAGCAGAGAGAGGCGGAGGCGGAGAGGCAGAGGGAGAAGGGGGGGAGGAGGGAAGACAACGGTCGTCGACGATGTTTTAGATAAGTTAGGACCTAACAATAGGGAAATAAATAAAAAGGACTAGGAAGGTCAAGTTAGAAGACTCGTAATACCAATACGAATTATACAATACAGCCCGACAAGTCAGGCAGATATCCGAGTTGAGAAGTAAGGGTTAGGTAGCAATTGGACGATGGAGATATATGGATATTTACACCAACCTGTAGAAGCTCGACGATAGGAAAGACGAAAAGAATTACACTAAAAGAAAGGGGGGAAAGGGGTCAAGAGCCGAAGAATTACGTTTCCCCTCAGCTTCCCCCCCTGTCCCCCTTACAGCTAGTGTAGGTAGGTAGGTACCTAACCTCTGTCACGGCGGAGGGTCTTCTACACTACTACCTACTAGGAGCTATTATGTGGGTCACTACCATGTAACTAACCCATATTTGAATATGTATATGTACATGTATATGTTTCTTTTAGGTAGTATCTTTCATGTATGTGCATAAAGTACATTTGTACTACGTACTTATGCACCCCCTATTATGTAACAAAGTCGGGAGCCCAGCTGTCTGGATCGATCGAACTTTGCTTGCTCCATAATTCCTTAAGTTAGTAGTGTAATGTTATGTACCTATCGCGTTCCCGGCAGCGCGGTACCTAAAACCTTCAAAGATTTAAACAATTGACCGTTGGAACCTTGTTTCTCATACTTCGTCTGAATAGGTACCGAATTATCTCTTTTCACTATTTATTCCTATACCCTCCCCCCCTATGCAGAGATCTTGATGAACGCAAGCGTCTCGTTCGCCTTCAAGGCAGCGCCCGTCGTCGGGTCAGCGCTGTCCGGCCCGAGTAAGCGTGTGTAGTAGTAGTCCAGCCCGCTCGAACCGCTGTCTGCGGCCTGGTACTCGAGCCCCCAGGTGGTCGTGTTCGCATAGGCGCCCAGGAACACGCCGTCCTGCTTCACCCCGTCGATGTAGTGCTCGAAGATCCTCGGCACGTCGCCCTCGACCTTCCACATCAGCGCCGCGTCGTACGGGTAGGGCGAGATCACCAGCGGCGTCCACGCGTAGCTCGTCGGGGCGCCCGCCGCCGTGAGGTCGGTGGGGACCCAGCCCTTCAGCACGCCGGCGTCGCACTTGAGAGGGTTCTTGGCAACGTCGTTGCGTGTTGGGAAGGTGATCTGGTTGGTTCTTTGGTCAGAATACGTACACATACCTAACCTAGGTATTTCACGTGGGGCTCTACTCACAGCACCCCACCGCAGGCTCGGCTTGGTATCCGTGCTAGGGTTGTAGGATATCGAGTAGCGCGAGATGTCGCTGAACCCCTCGATGGCTTGGTTCTCGCTATCGACCAACTGGATGGTCCAAGGGCCGGCCGTGTTCGTGGCCGCATCGTAGCCGGGGAACGACGAGCAATCGTCTTGGGACAGAACCGTAGCGTTTACGTCCGGGATGGCCAACCCCAGGGGGACCGAGGCGAGTAGAGAAGCTACGGCTAGTTTGGCGAACATGATGATTAATGTTATGAGCGATTGGCAATGGTCGGGATGCAGACTCAGGATGCTGTAGTCTTCAACCTAGGGAAGAGAGGAACGCATTACATTTATACTCCATTCCCTAGTAATTCTAGGATTGAAAAGTCCCCTGGCCTAATAAGCGATATAACCTAAAGGATTGCCATGTGTTGCTTTACCTAGTTGGATGAATTGAAATCATGCCGTGTTTTTCTACACTAGGCAGCCGAATCCATAGTCGATAGATAGATACATGGGCAGAATCTTGGCTCCCCCTTCGTAGCCTAGAACAACATCCACATTGCGGCACAATAGGGCCGTCATGATGGTGAAGAAGAAAAGAGCATTAACCTATGTTAGTGTAGTGATCCTGAGTCTAGACCAGACGTTTGCCTGGAGCTGAATCTCGTATGCAACGATGGAAAGGGAGTCTGCCGGGGTTTGATGGGTTAATGGGACGAGCTGGCTCAGCTCATTGGACTTGCTTAGCCACCCCCCTGTTCACCTCCTGAGGTTCCGCTCGCTCTATCGGGAATGAGGCCGGGCTTTGCCACAGAGCCGCAGCGTGTTGAATTTTAAGCTATACCATGCACAAAAGTCACCTTTATTAGATCCAGGCTACCTTGTGGTTTACTAGTACAGTTAACCATAGGTACCTAGGTAGGTGGACTGTTAAAAGTGAGGACATTGGCATTGGACTCTTCACGCCATAAGCTTGTGCAAATACGACTATAAGAAAATGCGCTTCAAAGTTACGCCACTTAAGACCTTACCTGACTTCAAAGTTACCTGACTAACCTAAACCAACTTGCTCACCTATTTCAGAGAAAACACCGCAGCTTTATACTTGACATACCGAGCACATCAACTTATACGATTTAAAATTGAAACCTTTAAACAACTCATAAAGGTTATTATCTCAACCTTCGACCCGACAAGCTAAACCACACTTTTCAGATACGTATGGTTTTCCTTGATTGTTATATAAAAAACAAACCCCGGTCTCAACCCCTTCCGAGTCTGGCGCTTCCTATTTTCTTTTATGGTGTAAACGCCGCAGCCTAACAAGGCCAGAAGCCTTACCCCGGGCATGGATGTCTTTCCCCGCGGAGATTCACCTCATAATCTAAGTTGAGCATGGTAAAGACGCAAGCCAGTCTCCTACGTTACATAGGGTAGCTACTTGACTCCCCGTAATTCCTGGCTCGGGACAGAAGAAAGATATAACGGGAACTTCCTAGGTAGGTAGGTAGATTTCGTCGTTCTTTTCAACTAGGTTAGGTAATTATAAGGGGTTCTTTTTATGCAGTATCGAGGCATGTCACATTCTATACGCAGATTCTTCACCATTCCAGGATCCATGAATCCTTCCAACCTAGAATATTATTACCCCTCTACAACTTTACTCATCTAGGAATCATGCCTAAAAAAAGGCATGCTGGTGATAAGTAGTACTCCACGACTTAACCCGGCCTTATGTGATGTATCGGAAATCCGGGCGCCGGTCTCCTTTCTTACCAGCATCAATCTCCTGGATTTTCTCCTCGACACTCATCTGATCTCTCCTTTCGTTGATCGTCCTAAGGCATAACCACATAGTAGAATACCCACACGCGGCTAGCAAGATTCCTCCCAGTGATACAGCGTGCCCGATAGTGTAACGCCCGTCGCTCGCAGTAATCCTATAGATTTGTCCAGCCTAGGCACGCACGTCAGTTCATCTCGGGTGAACCGACTTACATGTTGGTAGAGAGTTACAGGGTCATGCTCACCAGGATTCCCGCACTGTTGCCTATCGTCTGCTGCAGACCGATCGCAGCAGCACGCTTAAAGTACCCAGCATTGCTGTTACTAACCCATGTGACATTTAGGCCTACCACGCAGTATATTCCCGTAGCGGTGAGAAACGTGGCAAAGTAGAGCACTCCCGTCGAGGTCATGGGAACTCCTAGCATCATCGAGTAGCCCGTCGCAGTGACGAGCGCCATCGGCACCATGAAGACCGCTCTCCGGTTGAAATGATCCGACATGAAGGACACGCAGATGTAAATAATCGAGGCCCATATGTAGACGGGGACGGTCAACAGCTGCGTCCTGACGCTGTCGTACCCGAACCCTCTGATGAGAACGGGGAGGAAAGTGCTAAACCCGAACGAGCAGATATTGGCGCAGAACTGGCAACCTGCCGACAGCCAGACCTTCGGGTCCTTGAACGCGAGCTTTACTTCGGCCTTGTCGAACACGTCTGATTCTCCCAGGTATACCTTCGTCTGCTCCTGTCGGATGCGCATGAGCACCTTCTCGTCCTCGTGAAGCCACCATGCCGCTTCGAAGTTGTCCGGGAGCACGAAGAGGGATATGAGTCCGACGACTACCGATATGATGCCCTCTATCAGGAACAGCCATCGCCAGCCCGCGAGACCGCCGGCGCCGTGTAGGCTAGTTAGTCCGTAAGCCAGGAGCCCGCCGAAGGCGCCGGAGAGGGCGGCGGCGACAAAAAGGTACGAGATACGACGGGCTTGCTCCTCCTTCTTGTAGAAAGTGCTGAGGTAGAGCGTCAAACAGGGGAACAGGCCGCTCTCGAAAACACCGAGCAAGAGGCGCGTGGCGATCAGGCCGGCATAGTTCCGCACGAACGCGGACCCGATGATGACGGCCGACCATGTGATGATGAAAAAGGGTATGAGGCGACTTGGTCTCACCTTCTTGAGCGCCAAGGTGGAGGGTAGTTCAAAGGAAATGTAGGTGACTTTTAATATTGTGTTAGAGTCTATACTCAGCCTGTGGGCAATGTAATGTTAGAGGGTTACGCCATACCGTAGAAGAGCGTTACGGCTACATTTAGTCTGTTCCCGGTGAGCTCGAGGTCCTCTGTCATACCCGCAATAGCTGCATTTCCTGCACCCATCGTCGGTCAGTATGTTGTTTTTAAGCCTTTCAAGGAAAGGTTTCAACGAGTACCAACCAATGTTGCTACGATCCAAGTAAGCTACAAGGTAGAAGATGACGCACATCGGCGCGAGAAAGGCATCTAGCTTTCTCAGAAGTCGCTTTTCGGCACCGGGATCGACAATGAGGTCCGTCTGCGCTGGCTGAGGCGACTCTGTGTCGCTGCCCTTCACATCTGGGTCCATCTTTTCAAGAGACATGGCGAGGTAAGATGGCGTAATAGAACGAAACAAAAGTGCGTTCCGGTAAGTGTGATTGCGACACGAACGTCGACGACTCTTTTGTCTTATTCGATGGAATTCAGCCCATTTTGACCATTACTACCTCAACGCAACCAATTAACCAATGACCAGGTTATATCACTATCAATATATCACGACAGTAAAGTTAGTATGTACATAGCTAGATATCTTTACCATGTATCTGCTTATCACAGGCAAAGGTGGATTTCCCGATGGGCTGTCGGCCTTTTCCATCCTATCATCATAGCTCTTCGCGACTATGATCAGCGGAGTGGGATACATGTACGCGGTAATAAGCACAAGGAGGGGGTCATCGGCAAGATAGGGAATGAGCCTGGAAGTAGAACAGGGGTGCCAATGATCTCAGGGCTGGAGGTTGCTTTCCATGATTGGCACACGGGGCTATACCGCCGGCAGACGGCAGACAAATGCATAAACCCGACTCTTATATCACAGCTAGACAGGGGACCATCCCAATTGTAGATAGGCATGTTGATATTGAGCCAGAGGAGGCGAATGCCTTTTGGCGGGGTGTGATAAAAAGCCAAATCCCTTCGTTTATACCTACAGTTTATACCTACACTACACTAGTTAATTACCGATCACGGCTCTGGACTCGTATGTACAAGCACCATGAATACTGCAGCCGCCGACGATGATGGGACAACGTCACCGCCAAAGCGTAAACGGTCAAGTCCTGAATATGAGAAGCTGGATGATGATAATGACAATAATAATAATGATAATGATGGTAAGTACCAAGAAACCACCACCAACCCATCAGCCCTAAAGAAAAAGAGAGACCGCCATGCAGCCGCATACGCATCGTGCCATAGGAGAAAACAAAGGGTAGGTATATGCGGAAGAGTGACTTTTTTTTTTCACAAAAAGGGGTCGTCGCCATGATTAACCAGTACATACCTACGCGCCCCCCCCCCTTAGTGCGACGGGGCGCACCACCCGTGCTACAACTGTCCTCGCCGCGGCGTCGGGGATAGCTGCACCTACACGAACCTGACGACGACGACACCGACACCGACCCTGAGCTGCCGGCCTCCCCGGCGCGCGGACCTAACCCCAGCAGTTCCAGTTCCAGCGGCAGCGGCGGCGGCCCGGACCCGCGGAAATGTCCCGTCGGCGACCGACCTGTTCCGGAGCCGCGACGCGCCGCCGCCGTCGTTCTTCGGGTCGTCGTTACTTTGGACCGCAGGCGGCGGCGGCGCGGATCGTGGGGGCGGCGGCGCCGGAGTTCACACCGGGCGCGCTCGTTCCGCGACGAGGGCGGGGCCGTCCTCGCAGATCTGGGAGCTGTTCGGTCTGCTGCTGCCGCGCAACAAGTCCACGGTCGATCGACCGCCTGGCCGAGTGCTTCCTGCGGGAGCTCAACTGGGGCCGTCGACGCCTGCTTCCGGGACAAGTACGAGCTCGACCTTCTGGTCGCGCAGGTTCGGCTTCGCGACCGTCGACTTCGCGACCGTCGACCTGCGCTGGCTGGCGCTGCTCTTTCATCGTGCTGGCCTACGGCGTGCTGCTGGACTGCCGGGGAGCAAGGAGGCGCAGCGCGAGATGATCCAGGAGACGTAGCTGCGGTTCTACTGGGCGGCGCGGCGCGGCAATCGATCGTGATAGCTCCCACTTTCTACGGAGAGTCGACCGGTCGACCTGGTCAGGGCGGGCATGTTGGTGACGCGCTATCTCATATACGCCCGCCGCGCGCCGGAGTCGTTGGCTCACGACGAGCTTTGCCATGCGGATGGCGCAGGCGCAAGGCATGCATATCGACGGTGAGCGGTGGAGGCTTTCCCGGCAGAAGACGGAAACCCGCCGATGGCTCTGGAGCCATCTGTAATACCCTGGACAAGACCATCGCGCTCGCTATCGGGCGGCCATCCGCCATCGTCGACCAGCAGTGCCTGGTCAAGCGGGCGTCGAACGTCTGGCTGGACGAGATGAGCGAAGAGGAGGCAGCCGGGGAACCGGAGAGGCCCCTTCTCGGAGCCGACGCCGAGCCTGTGGAGCAGGCTGTCCCACGAGCTAGCCAGGATCGTTGGCAAGATCCAAGAGAGGTGTTTTGGTCTTTTTACCATCTCGTATGACACGGTCCTGGCTCTGGACGGGGAGATAATCGCGTGCGAAGCTCGGCTCCCCCGTATTCTAGGGTAGAGAACCCCGACCGGTCGAAGGACGGTGCTCTGCTCTTCTTGGAGTAGAACAGACTGCACCTGCACAGCATGTACCTACCACTTCTCCCAGGTGGACGCTCCATCGACCCTTTCTCCTGCGGCAGTCGATCACGGTCCGCTACCGCCGCAGCCGCGACGCCTGCATAGCCTCGCCATGCGGCTGGAGTATTTCGGCCAGCCCCTCGCGGACCGCGGACCGTTTCAAGTGGACGCTGGGCCCGCACCACCTCTTCAACAGCGCGCTGATGCGGGACCCGCACTCGCGCCGGGCGCAGGCGATCCTGGAAGATCTCGCGGCGTACTGCGAGATGCAGCGGGGGGGGGGGGGACGTCTGGTCCAACGAGTTCGCCATCGCGGAGGTCAGGATCGTCGAGCTGTGTATCAAGAAGGCAAGGCAGATGTGGGCAGCAGCGTCGCGTGAGGCCGCCTCCGCCTCGTTACCACCACCACCGCCACCACTACCACCGCCCTCGACTGATGATCCCTCTTCCCTCACTATTGCGGCAAAAGAAGGGCAGCAGCAAGCGCCCCCGGCGATAGCCTGTAGGAACCACGCGAGCGAGAATCAATGGAACGACCCCTTGATAGGGGACTCTGCAGCAAACCTGTTCAGCTCGGCCGTGGGAGGTGGCTCGACATTGTGGGACGACCGGTCTTATCCGTTTCCCGAGGCGGGAGATCTGTCGCAGTGGGAAAATGTGCTCAACTCGATAATGCAGGATCAGCTGAATACGCAATGGTCCCAAACTCCATAGGTTAAGTAGAATCTTGAATCACGAAAGGGGGCTTATATGGCTTCCAGTTACATCCCCTGATGCAGTTGATAGCTTCTAAGTACCTGTATCTAACTATATGTATGTCCATGTGACGCAAATACCTATATTGCTATGATGATGATGATGATGATGTGTATGGTTCTCTCCTTTTTGAAGAGAACCTAACAGATACATACCTATCAGCCACTGCACCAAACCTTTCTGATGCTAGTGATTCTATCAATATGTACACGTTCTCTTATTGCTACAACTTGGCACTCGCTGTTCCTCCCTCCGGCGTGTCTTCGTACTCGACGTAGTTAACCAGACTCCCCAGACCATGGCTCATGACGATCCTCAGGTCGTCCCCCGGCTCCAGAAAGACGGGCGGGTTCTTGCTCACCCCGATGCCATGCGGCGTGCCGGTCATGATTCCGGTGCCGGGCTCGATGGTGCTCCCCTGCGATAGGTACGCGATGATCTTGGGAATTGTGAAAATCATGTCGTCCGCTCGGCCTTCCCGCACGACCTCTCCATTGAGCACCGTCTTCAGGCCGACGACGCCGGGGGTCCGGCACTCTCCTGGGGGACACGAGGCACGGTCCGATAGGGGCGAAGCCGTCGAGCCCCTTGCCGAACCCCCATTGCGCACCGGTGAATTGGTGTTTCCTTGCAGTGACATCATTGGAGCAGGTATAGCCTAGGACATATTCCAATGCATCTTCTACCCGTACATTACGAGCGTGCTTAGCGATCACGACGGCCAGTTCAGCCTCGTAGTCGGCCTGGCCATCTGTTGCCTGGTGCGGGATGACCAGTGGCGCATTTGGCGCGTTGAGGCAGGTCGCTGGCTTGAAGAACAAGGTCCGGTGGTCCGGCAGTGCCAAGTTCATCTCCTTCGCATGATTTCCGGTAATTTAGACCAATGCAGCGTATAGGACCTACTTCAACCCGTGATAAGGGGGGGGCAGCAGGCGCTCTATCGTACGTATGTTGGAGGTTGACTCTGCAGAGAGATCGAGAACTGAACTCCCCGAGAACACCCGAACGTCGACATCGAGGGAGGTGGCAAGGGCAGCACCGACTGCCATAGGTCAGTAGATGTGTGCATTGCCATAATCCGGAGTATCTAAGCAGGTTCTCACTATCTTGGGCTTCGTCGACTGGTTCCCCAATATATTCTAACCCGTCTTGCCGCGCAACAAAACGCACAAGCCTATCCCAATTCTAGGATATAGATCATGTTAGCCAACGCAAATAGGAGTATGGTTAGGCCAGTACACACTGTTGCAACCGTCGTTTGTTAACGTTACTATAGGCCGTCTAGTCCAGCCCAGGCTCACGAGGAGCGTCCCTTCAAGCTGCGCGAACGTTACGAAAGCCTCACGGACCCGTGCAGAGCCTTACCAGCACATTTAATAGCCATGTGCAGCATTTTGCTTTTATTCCAAGGATCAGACGCCGAACCCAGTTCGCTGCTCCACGGTTGGATAACCGGGAGGGGATTAAACACAGCAAGAAATTGTCATTTGCCGACGAGAGATCGGAGAATGCGAGATAAGTCGTGTCTGCTGAGATCCGCCTCAGATCCGCCCTGAGATAAGCACGTAACCAAGAGAGATTGCACCCTGTGTATTCTATACATGCGCGTAAGTATGGCACAGTGGGTTTTAAAGACGCCCCCAATGACGGCCCTGCAGATGATCAGCAGAACCGAGTCGTGTATGTGTGTGGTGTTGGCGTTGCCGGCACTACCGGCGCATAACTAGTATGTTACTGTCCAGGGAGGGTACAAGGCCACCGAGTCAGGTTTTTTTTTTTTTTTTTTTAAAAAAAAACGAAGAAATGCGTGTGGCCGGTGTTTGGTCTCGAAGTGAGTTGAAACAAGATGGGGCTTGCGAAATGAACCCGCCAGTCTTTTTCCGGTCTGGATCACGATGGATTCCACACGACAGGTTACCCATCCCGTTCGTCTGTCTACACATGTTCGAGGCTCTCTCTCTCTCTCTCTCTCACTCTCTCACACACACCATTCTTGGCACAAAACACCAGGTCAGTAGTTCTCGATATCGCAGTCACCACGAAGGATCCGATATCACCCGGGGGGTCTCGAAGGCGCCTCTGGGCTTCTGCGGTCGAGTATACCGGAACCAGATTCGGCTCGAAGCAACCGAGCACCAACGGCATGGTAACCGAGTTGGAGTACATAACGGGGCCACCTGGGATCTGGTTCAGTTGTTCGAAATGCCTGCTTTGCATGCGTGCGGCTCTCTCCGCAAGACGGAGGAGAAGGGCGAATGGATGCATTCGCTACCTAACCACCGCGACCAGCACTACCACCTCAATGGGGGGGGCGGGGAACCCCTTGCTTCCCCGTACTTTTTCGCTGAGGTATGATGCTCCTTACCACTTTAAGAAGATTGGTGTAGGCTACTTGTTTTTTTCCTTTCTTTCTTCTCCTCTGGGATGGGATAAGCAGTGTAGGGTCGCAAGCAAAATCCCGACACGGCTTCCCGTTGGAAAACTCAAAGATGAGAGAGGTGAGAGATAGAGATGGGGTATGAAGACTTCATAGGCCGAGAGAGACAGAAACCCTGCATGACCACGCGACTTTTCCTTCTCTCTCACTCTCTCTCATATGCCCGCTTGAAAATCCCGCAAAACTCACGGTGAGCATAGATGGGCAAGTCCTGCTGGATACAGCTAACCCAGGTTGTAGGTGGTGAGTATGTGAGCGAGATAGCGTGTAGATCGGATGACATTGTGAAATTTTAGGATTCTTTTTGACTAATGCTTTGCGTCTTTTTCGTTAGGTTTTTCGGATCCATCAAATCTATTCTATAAGTATTTACTTGCATTGTACCTACAATGCGTATTTGATAATACCTATCCTGGTCTGGTTTAGGTAGTTACGTGTTAATGTCTGCCTATACACTAACACATAGGGGTTATCGAATCGTGATCTCTAATAATAGGGGGTGAAAAAAAAGAACAGCTGTTTCTGCTTGGCGCAAATGGTCTGGTCTAGGTAGGAAACGCCGGCTGATGATCCATATTCACGATGGCGCGAAGGAATGAGAAACCTGCAAGGTTGAGTTTTGTAGTATTCCGAAGCTCTCTGTGTATCTTCCGCGCCTTGTCTCTTAGCTACTACATCAAACCAAGCTTACTTGGCGCACACTTACTGCCGGCTTTGGCTTCGATGAGATGTGACTAACGCCAGGGTTCGAAAGGCGCCCAGCCGGGTCGACCCTTGAAAGCCGATGCGCCCCTCATGGTGTTCACGATATCCAATGACGTACGAGAAAGAGTCCTTGGCAGAGCTTGGACAACTTTGCGCCGCGTCGATGTGTGACCAGACCAGTGAATAAATTTACTTATACCTTATATTCTCGCCAGAGACCTTGTGTGAATGGTGAAAGGATGGCAAGTAGGTAGGTAGCATACATGGCCTATTGCGGTATCGTGGGGTAGGTTGGTTGTGTACGCATAAGGTACGCATGTATGTACGAAGTAGGTTAGGTACTTTTCCGAACTTTTCTGTCCTGTCCCATTTTAATAGAACCTAGTTGATCGATCCTTTTTAGATATGTAATATTTTTTTCTTCCTCTTATCCATTCTTTCTACACTAACCTAGTGTCATCCCCGGGGGGGGGAGTTGGTTCCCCACGGGAGTGGATATGTACCTCGAGTCCACTACTACTCCATACTCGGCCGGACTTATATGAATGAACTGATGACTTGACCCATTATGACACCGATGGGCACACTAGATACAATACCTGGGATAATGAGAGAAAAGGCAATAACGGGTAGGAAGCAAAACCTTGCTTTTCTGCTACAATTTGCAATTGACCCTTCAATTTCTTTTTCTTTTTTTTCTGTCCTTGATTTGAGATCAAGAGGACAGAAAAGTTTTTTTTCAAGTCCTCGGGAACGAGATGAGGTGAGCTGAAAAGAAGTGAGGTGAGATAAGGTGTAAAGTGAGAGAATGCGAGGAGGGGAGTGGGGGAGTCAAGTGGGTTTCTTCTTATACACTACCTAGCACTAGGTAGTAAGTGGGTGAGGTGATTTTGAGGTGGATATCCGTAGGTATGTGAATGTGAAATGTGAATGTAACTGATGATGATCATGATGATGATATGCTAATTTCCGTAACTCAACGTAACATCGACTTCTAACCGTCTACAAAAACATACAATACTGACTACAAATACATCTAACCTTACATACAACCATACAGATCTCCTAGTAACCAGAGGTATATGCATGCAACACATGCTGTGTCTTACTTCTACCTATTATGGGCCATTCCTCGGTACCTAACGTTGTATCCCAAGCCCAAAACGCACCAGACACCGACATGTTTTCGATGATATCATCAGATTAGCCACGCGAAGCTGTAGTGTTAGGTAGTGTAGAGTGTAGTGTAGTGTTACATGTGTTCTGTGCATAAGAATTTGATTTTTTTTCTTCTCGAAGCCCTTTGCTTTTTTTTTATCCCGCACTTATTCCCCTTCCCCCAGAGTTCGCTCTCAATTTTTATTCTTCTCTTGCATCACTTCAAGCTACCAATACGACTCAAACTACCCTTGAACCCAGCAACCTGGCAAACTATTCTCCCCCTCCACCCCCTTCCCCGGCGAATACCCCCTTTCCTACTTCCCCGCCAGAGTTTCTTGTTTGGAGATTGAGATGGTAGTTTATACGACCCTAGCAACCTTTTAGTTTAGTTTGGTGAGTAGTAGTAGTGAGTGGGGGAGTTGAACGGGCCGGATGAGGCAGAAAAAAAAAGAGAGAGAGAGATAGAGAGAGAGGCTCTTCCGAGGATCAATACCTGCCCAAGGCTCGGACACCAAAACAGCCACCACCCATGCCCTCTTGCGTCATGGCGGGTCGGTGGGAGTTTACTGTGGACTAACTAAACCGCCTCCGTACCTCGTCCTACTCGCGCTAGCTTTTTTTTTCTCTCTTACTGTTATTATTCATTGTCTTCTTGGCTTTGTCTCCTTGGCTATTGTGTATCTTCAAACTTCCTCCCCCTAATCGTGTGGGGAATAGGAAAAACAGAACTGACGCACGCAGAGAGAGAAATAGACACCGCATATTGTTGTCGGCTGTCTGTTGGGATCTAGGCACAGGTAAAGTCTCCATCGCGGTGCAGACAGAAGCATGTACGTTCGGCGCCTAGAACCTCCCCCCTCGGTATGTACATGAAGTAGGTTAGGCAGGTAGGTGAAAGTCAAGAGTGTCAGAGGAGGTAAGCAAGCGACCTGTAATAAGTAGTAGCCGGGGGGGATACAAAGCAGATCACCAGATATCGTACGGTAAGAGGCTATGTAGTAAGTAAGTATGTATGTAGCTGCTCTTATTCCCCAGACTAGGATCACCGTGCCCGGAGCCGCCCCTCCCCCCATTCCCACCCCCAGCCTGGGTCTATCGTGGTCATCCACATCCATTCGATCCCTCCTCGGCTCTCGCTTTTACTCTCACCAATTTTCAAAATTTTGGTCCGGGTCCCTGCTCCTCCTGCTTGCTGCTGTTGCTAGCGGCTTGTTGGTGGTCCTCCTCCACCTCCTCCGCCTCTTTGTCCTTCTACTCGGTCCTTTCCCCTCCCCCTCCCCCCTCCATCGCGACATATATAAACTGGGGATAACCCCATTCCCCAGATTACGTTCCCCCGTCTGATCTGTACCTGAACTTTCCATTGTTCTCACTCACCCACCCTTCCCGACCAATCCCAGCTTCCTGTCCCGTGTGGTGGTTGCTCCTCGGTACCATACACATTCCACAGCGACAACCTAGCTGGTGTCGGGTTTGTTTATTTTCTCTCTCTCTATCTCTCTCACTACTAGTCCGTCTCTTTGTAGACCGTCTCTATTTATATTTGCTCACACCTCTTCTTGGGGGACCTCTTCCCCCCTGCCTTCATCTTTTATCGCAACAGATACTGTCCTTACCTATACCCGTAAAGCCGGCTGTTGTTGTTGTTGTTGCTGCTGCTTTCTTTATCATCATGGGCCAATCTTTGACGCCCGGCCAGGGCGACAGCTCCGACGAGACTGTCGGGCCCAATGGCCACCACCACAGCAGCGCCATCGGCCCCACCGTGGACCAGACGCTGGCCAGCAAGGAGGTGGAGAAGGAGAAGGTCAAGGAGCAGACGGGCAAGCGGGAGATCACCGAGGACGAGTGCGAGGCCGAGCTGGGATTCGCGTTCCCGTCGTGGAAGAAGTGGTGGATCCTGACCGTCATCTTCCTGGTGCAGACCTCGATGAACTTCAACACCTCGCTCTACTCCAACGGCATCGAGGGCATCTCGGAGCACTTCCACGTGAGCGAGCAGGCCGCCCGCGCCGGCGCCGCCATCTTCCTGATCACCTACGCCTTCGGGTGCGAGCTCTGGGCGCCCTGGTCCGAGGAGTTCGGCCGCAAGCCGATCCTCCAGGCCTCTCTCTTCCTCGTGAACATCTTCACCCTGCCCGTCGTGCTGGCGCCCAACTTTGGTTGTCTGTTGGCTGGCAGAGCTCTCGGCGGTCTCTCCACGGCTGGAGGTAGCGTTACGCTGGGTATGATCGCGGACCTGTTCGAGAGCGACAGACAGCAATATGCTGTAGCCTACATGTAAGTTATTTAAAAATAGTCCCCCGTGTGTTGCGGCGCCCCGGTCTTGCTTATGGTCAAGCTCCCTTGCGTCGGGAGTTTCCTGGCAGCTGCAAGCCATCGGCCATGAGAAACAGTACCTAGTACAGATCAGCAGCTGACTTTGGTATCGCTAGTGTCTTCTCCTCCGTCGGAGGCTCGATTCTCGGCCCCATCGTGGGCGGGTTCGTCCAAACCCTACCCACCCAGCAGGCCTGGCGCTGGTGTATCTGGATCCAGCTGATCTTCGGCGGCGCGGTGCAGCTACTTCACCTGTTCACCGTGCCCGAGACGCGCACGACCATCATGCTCAACCGCATTGCCAAGAAGCGCAGACAGTCGGGGCAGGACCCCAACGTGTACGGACCCGACGAGATCGAGTCGGTCTGGGCGCGTTTCACGGTCAAGGAACTGATCTACACCTGGCTGCGACCCTTCCGCATGTTCCTGACGGAGCCGATCGTGCTGACACTGTCGCTGTTGTCCGGCTTCTCCGACGCCCTGATATTCATGCAGATCCAGTCGTTCGTGCTCGTGTATGAGCAGTGGGGTTTCAACGCGTGGCAGATCGGGCTCTCGTTCATCCCTATCGGTCTGGGGTACGTGATCGCCTGGCTGCTGTTTATTCCCGCCTTCAAGCAGAACGCGAAGCGCCGAGCTGCCTATCCGGACGACGAGCACGCGCAGTACGAGTCGCGGATGTACCTGCTGCTCTGGCTCGCGCCGTGTCTGCCAATCGGTCTCATCATCTTCGCGTGGACGAGCGGCGGGCCGCCAACGCACTGGATCGGGTCGATGTTCGGTAGCGGCATTATCGGTATCGCCAATTATGCGATTTACATGGCGACCATCGACTACATGATTTGCGCCTATGGTCCGTATTCTGCTTCGGCCACGGGAGGCAACGGATGGGCGCGAGACTTCCTCGCCGGTGTGCTGACCGTTCCGGCCACCCCTTTCTACACCAACATCGGTGCGGAGAAGGGCATGAACCTCGAGTACGCCTCCACGATCCTGTTCTGTATCTCGTCACTGCTCGTGGCCGCCATATACGTTATCTACTGGAAGGGGCCTGTCCTTCGGAAGCGGTCCCCCTTCGCACAGAGTCTCGCTCAGGGCGCGGCCGAATTCCAGGGCCGCCGGATCAGCGTGGTATCGCACCACTCCGGTGCAACGGGCCACGATGTCGAACACGGCAACACCCCCCATCGACCGGGAGGCGGATTCGGACCCACCTCTCGGCGCAGCTCCTACGTGTCGAGCCAGCACGCGGCGAGCCGCTACCACAGTCGTCACCCGAGCCGCAACCCGAGTCGCGCGCAGAGTCGCAAGAACAGCCTGGACCTGGACGAAAATGGCGAGGAGGGTGTTGCTAGCCATCATCTGCATCACCGGCTGCAGAACCTCAACACGATCGTGTCCTTGCCGTCGTAGAAAGTCCCTGTAGACGCGAGTTGGTGTCCTCTGCTTCCCTGTAAAAAAAGGGGAAAGGAGAAAAACATATATCGGATGTGAGAGGTGTAAGTCATTTACGGAAACATCGAATTAATCCCTCTGTTTCTTTCAATTTCCGTCTCCATGCTATCTCGGGTAGATAATGGACGTTCGTCAACCCGCGGAGTAGCCGTGATGCAAACCTCAGGGGCCTGTCTATCTACCTTTCGTCTACATACCGACATAGTCGCCGCTATACTACCTACCTAATCTAGCCGGATGTACACTCCTCATTCGGAGGGGCACAGGGCGTTTATCAGGAGATATACTATGCGGTAGGGTGTCATTGTCGAAGCGTGTATGGCGTGACTTTTGGGGGAGCGGCTTTTGGATATAGAAAAAGGGGGTTGGCTATCTAATTGATTGCAACGGTGTTATTTGGCTGGACATTTGCCGTGATAAGGTGTCGAGAGGGACACATTCATGTACATTATTTTACACGACATAACGGGTATGAACAAACATGTTACCATACCATGACGACTAAAATATACCACTTACCATATCACCAGGGCTTCTTTATCTAATATTAGTATTCTACAGTGAAGTAATTGATTTGCAACTGCTCGTCTCAAGCCAGCCTACTCCGACGGAGAATCCCGTAGACATCAATGTCCCGTGTCTCAATCCTACCTTAAGCATGGATATGTAAGTTGGTAGGACACTGAATGTCTCGCTTGTTCGTACGCAAGCTCCTATGTAAATAAATAAGAAACGTAGCGTGCCTATGGATCTACTATGCCTCGGAATCAGAGTGAAAAACGACTGTTTGCTTCATTTGTATCATAATTTCTGGAATCTAGCTAGTTACACTGAAATCAACAACTTCGTTACAAGCAAGGTAAGAAAAGGTCTTGTTCTCTAAGCCCCCTCTTAGAGCCTTGTACTGCCTCGCCAGACAGAACCCTTTGACGCTGCGCCGCCGAAGTTATGGAGACGCTCCCCCATAAGGTACGCCTCGTCCCTGATGCGCACCTGCCAAGTCTCAAATACGCGCACCATATTTCGTATCATCAAAAGACAAGCCCAGAAGAGGGCTGTCAGTGGATATGCCAGCCGGAAGATCAATACCTGCATCTCGTGTGGGAGATGCGGCGTGCCCGCCATGCCCCTGCTAATGAATAGCCACGCTATTATTGGCGGGGTGAAAATCATGGCGAGAGATGCAGTGACGCCTGGTATTACAAAGGCGCGCGTGAGGACGCCCACGTCCGGATCTAACCAGCCTCGTCGTAGAACAGCTCGCACCGCCTGAGCAGGGCGGCCACCATACAACGTTAGAGCACGGGAACCTAGCTTCAGGTACAGAATACCCAATGTCCAAGCTTGTATGACTCTGATTGTATGGCCATCTCGTAAGCCGCCAAGTCGCGTTGTGCCTCCCACTCCCATAGGATACATATAAGTGTGGAGAGGCATGAGCAAGTAGAGCTCGACCAAAAGCGTAATGAGGAGTGGGAATACTACTAGGAGAATAATGTAGGTATACACTAATTGGGAGGCATGTTGAAGGAGGCGGACACCTCTTTTGAGAGCGTGCCGGTCAGACATGGAGGTGACAACGGAGGAGCACCAGTTCCTGAGCTGGTCCAGCATGGATCGTATATGGAAAGCAAAATAGGTTAACGATCCAAGGATATAGATACCGATACTGAAAGCGTAGATGTCGTTGGTGCGGATGTGCGAAGGAATCAAGACTTTAAACATGCGTCGACCGAAGACAAGTGGTACAATGGTCACGCCCACCCCAGTTACTGCTGCGAAGATCCATATAGAGAGGATGAATAGAAACACGCGGAGACGGAACCACGGAGGAACGTAAACAGACTGGTAGTGGCTGCCAGAGTAGAAATCGGCTTCTTGCCGGTCGACTCTGCCATCCGGCCTGATGTCCTGCTCCGATACATCTAGAAAGACTGCTTGGCCCTTCGGGATCTTCACCTGGTCCGATGCGGGCGAACGTACGAAACGGCCGTTGGTAATGAGTTGACCAGAACTGATCAGCGCGGCTTTGTTGTCGTTATGGCGGATCATATCTTCAGGGGAAATCTTAGAAGTAGGTTTGGCTCTACCACCATCAAACGTGTCGTGCCATGTTTTTGGTACGACTTCATTTTGGCTGTTCACTTCGAGGAGCAGCTTGCGCCACCACGGCAGATTGTGATATGGTGAATTAGCAGGGAGTACCAGCGTACCCTCTTCATCAACACGTCGCTCCCCAAAAAGGAACCAGGTGAGGCGCAGCGCCCGAGCGCATTTGCGGAACCACCAAGTGTACATGGCGTGAAGCCCATCGCTAGGTTTGAAGAACCTCACGGCCAGAGGCATTAGAAAGTTGTAGAAGAGAAGATCGATGGGAAACTCCAGCACCGGTTCATTAGATGAGTAATGTATCGGTAAAACATCTGGCAGGGTGATGGATAAGCCCCAAACGACACCACCTAGGCAAATCACGACCAAGGCTCCGTAGACAAATGCTGAGAACAGTATCTTGCGGAGCTGAGTGGTAACGTTGCGCTCGAGAACATCGCGAACTGGGTGGAACTCCGGGTCGTCGGGATCGCGGATGAAATCTGTGACTAGGTTAGCAAGGCATGCCATGTCATGACCCGATATACACTTGTGTGGACTCACATAGAACACCCTTGCGCATGATTTTCCGACACATAGAAACGAAAAGTGCAAAGTGAAACATGTATCCCGTACCAACAAACCAATGCACAAAAATAGAGGTCAACGGGTAGTGGTAGGTGAAGAGTAAACGCGATTTGAAGCTGGTGCTCTCAAAGAGTGGAAGTAGTGCAAAGTCCAACAACAGGCCACAGTATAGCGGGAAGATGAGCATCTCGATGCTTATAATCAAGATCACTTTCATAACACCGCTCGCCTGGTTTAAGGCATCGATGATGGACGCCTCCCATTCCTGAGCAGCCTGTCCGGTAGAAAACGGGGCCCCTCTTCCTAGATATAAGGCGGCAAGAAATGATATCGAGAGATAACCGAGAAGGATGGCCCACGTCCTATCGTTGGCATCCCAATAGGCTAGTCCCGAGTCTGCCGTGAACGAAGTCTCCGGGAGGTTGAGGCTAATTTTCCACAAGTTTGGCTGGAGAATGACTCTCGGAACGGTCCTTGCCATTGCCAGAACGACAGGCGGGACAGCTGTGACAAAAGCCTTCGCCATTGCCAACTTGGCTCCGTAGTTTCCACCAAGGAGGTAAGCGACGAGACGACCGAAGGCGACCACTGCGTTACGGATATGATCCTTGAAAAATATGAGCGCCTCATGGCTGATAACCGAGAAGTTGCGCATTTCGCTAGCCGAGAGGAGGGGCACCTCGGACATAAAACTGGTGGCTATCCTGTCGAGGGCGCCGACACCTAGTTCTCTTGCGTTGATCATCAGAGTGTTCATAGTCTGTTTTCCGTGGTCTATCCCAACGAACTCCCTGGCGTTATTGAACATTTTGAAAACGAAGTGGGAGACGCAGCCGGCAACAAACAAGGCGCCGTCCTGCACGAACTTGGCGAAACTGAAGGTCATTCGGATAAGACGGGTCGGGTTGGCGAGCGTCCAGACGGTTATACGTCCAATATTGTACGGAACGAATACTCCAAGAAAGATGGAAATAGACACCAGGAAAGCGCAGAATATCGCGTTCTGGAAAAGCCCTGCCACTGGTCCGCGCATACCAATCAATTCCATGATACCCTCAAAATCCTCAGCATCATCGATGGCTTCAGGGTCAAGACCGGCAGCGACAGCGGCTTCAACGACATCGGGAGCCATTTCGACTTCTTCATCGTCGTTTACATCCCCATTGCGGTCAACATCCATGAAAGGGGCGTTCTGGTTGTCGCCAAAAATATCAACGGGTTCCTGGGGTAGAGCGTCGGCTTGCCCAGGGTTTACGTCGCCCCACATGAAGTCGGCTACTCGATCAACGATGCCCCCTTGCCGCTGGGCGATAGCATTGGCGGTATGTCCCATATCCTGAACACGCGCGCCTGCTATATCTGGGTTTCCATTCTCATTGCGTTCCCCTCGATAAAAAGTATCTGGATAAGGTTCATCGGCTGCACTGTTATCTGGTTGGACAGAATCCGGCTCCCCATTAACGTTGGCCTGAAGAGGAACTATTCCTGTATGGGACTGGTCACCGGCCTCCCTTCGCGTAGGGACATGACTATTCACTGAGGTAGATGCCAGTGCACCGACGGAATCGGAGTTCGATGGAAGACCAGGAGAGGTTGGATTCGGCTGGGTGGGTTGAGGTACTTGACTAAGGCCTGCTGAGACTGACGACTCACCGATATCATCAGACGGCAGATTAGAGAACGACCAGCTGTTGTTAGCAAGGGGATTGATGCTGTTGTAAACTTGAGGCCCATCGGAAACAGATCGAGGTCGGGTATACGAAGGCGCCAACACTGGTGCCTCAAGAACAGGGTATTGCTCTTCCTGAAAGGAGTCGCGGGAATCGGGTCGTGGTGACCACCGAGGAACATCGTCTAATTTGCTTGAGTCGCCATCTACCATAGTTTCATCCTTCTCCTTGCCCTTGCCACCTGATGCATCATTCACATCCGCACCCTCTTCGGAATCGGCCCAAGTCCAACTTGAGCCATCGCTATCGGCCCTGTTAGCCTGCAGAGAGGCGGGCGGGGATGGATTTTGTTCTTGCTGGCGTTCTTCGCGGCTCCCAGAACTTCCCGCAAGATCGGCAAGACCAATACTATTGTCGTTGAAGGGAGCTCTGCCATTGTTCGCCATAGCGTGGGTCACTCGAACCCAATACCGGAGACGATATTCGAGGCCTTCGTCGCGAATCATCTGGAGAATTCTGTCTCGGTCACCACCGGCCTCCCGGTAGATGCGAAGATACTCCTTCACTGTGCTTTGCGACGCATCTTCGCCGTCGCTTCCTGAGTGAGATCTCAACTGTTCATCCTCGGCACCGTTTGGGAGCCGGTCTTCGGCGAAACTGTCCTGAGGCACGTTCGCCAGGGTGATTACCTCTTGCTCAGGTTCGGTTCGGTGAGAAGCTCTGTCGTTGGTAAGGGCGGCATTCTGTCTTGTTGGTCTCCTACGAACCGCTGCGATGGGGCGCTGACGTATGTCCTGGAGCCCGGCAGCGACAGGTCTATTATCTAGCGGCCCTTGATGGTCATCATCTCCGTCAACAGCCATATCGGAACTACTGTCGCTGTCATCATCCGCTTGGTCATGGTCTTCGCGATCACGCACATGCGGTACTAGGTCTAGGGGCTCGGCGGGAAGAGGGTTCGGAGCAGCAAAGGCGGCTCGCATATTGATCTCGGGCTGCTGCTGCACAACGTAATCCCGAACCAGAATAATCAAGATGAAGCATACTATGACCAAAAGAGTGATAATCTGACCCTCGAGCACGGCGATAATGGTTCGGTTGACGGTAGGGTTGCGGGTCAAATTCTTCAGGATGGCAACCTCGCTGAGTAGGGAGGGGTGGGAGTTGTGAGCCGTAGAGATAACCGCCTTGTCAAGATGCGTAATGTTCACGTTGCTCAGAGGATTCGGGGCGGAGCCTTCGGTGGTAGTAGTGGACATTCCGAGCAGCATACGAAGCCAAGACTGGGTTGCACTCATGTTCAGAGGCTTAGAAATGGCTTTCAACAGGTTCGAGACGGGAATCTGATCAATGATGCCCCCTATACTAGCAACGGTGGTGGTAGCGGCTAGCAGGGGAGTCGAGGGGCAGGTGGTGGTGCCCGTCACGGAGAGCGAGGTCATGTCGCCGGCCGTCCGTATCGAGGCGGTCGCATTGCGGATATCGAGTCCATGCAGGCCGGGTCCGAAGCCTTCGTCACTGATCCAGAACAAGAAAGACCAAACGGAGCGCATGAGATAAGGAAGCCAGCCGAGCCAGACGCTAGCCACGAGGGCGGCCCGCATCCAGACCAGCATGTTGCGGAACAGATACTTGGTCATATGGCTGATGAACACATGGTAGGGCAGGCGCTTGGGCATGTTGGGGGAGTATAGCTTGGTGAAGCGGAAGGGCGTCTTGCAGAGCTCGCAATGCTTCTTCTGCGAATGCGACAGCCATTCCATCAGGCAGTCCTGGTGGACGAATTTGATGCTGCCGCTACACTTGCAGGGGTAGAATAGAGGCTCCTCGGGGGTGCCTTCACCTCTACATATTCGGCAGGTGTCGGGGTCGACGGCGGTGTCATGGCTCTGGAACCTGGTGGTACCAGAGGCCGAGGCCGAGGCAGAGGCAGAGGCGGGGGCGTAATCCATGATATTGTCCGAGTCGGATCGCGGGCGAGGGTGTTGACGGCGCTCGGAGAAGGAATGGGCTACTTGGGCGGCTGGCTCGGGATGGTGGTGATGATGATCGTGGCCGTGGTGGTGGTCGTGTGTCCGGTTGTCCATGATGAAAGGTGGCAAAAATGTGATGAGTTAGCTAGCAGAGAGCGGAAAGACGTCGGGTTCTTGCCCATAGGGCTACTAAGAGCATGTCCAGGTCATGAGCAGGGCGATATCGATGGGCGGGATGGGAATTGGCGGATGGTGCTGAGGATAAGAGGAGGAGAGAGAAGAAGCGGGAGTTGTTGGGCTTTGTCTCTCTCCAAAAGCGCTTTTCTCTCTGCCGCAGTACGTTGGCCGTTATATCCGTACACTTCCGGGTAGCTGAGATCAGGTGAAATAATGCTGCTAATCAAACAAAAGATACCTAGGTACTAGGAAAGGAAACTTTCGTTGATTTGTCGTGTGCGTCGTCGTCGTCGCGTCGTCGTCCGCTGTCGCAGTCCTGGTTGTTGTCGTGTGAGTTGTTGTTGTTGGCTTTTCCAATTGTTGCAAACGACGGAGACGAGAGACCAAAGTAGTAGGGTAGCCTAAGTTTAGGTACTAAGTATACTGTACATAGGTAAGCAAGGTTACACTTTGTACGTGCTTTGCATTTGGCTTTAGGTATGTACGACTACATAGATAGCTGTAGACAGGAGGCTGTAGGCCGTAATATGTAGTTAAAAGTTTCAATTTCCCCGACGGCCCCCCCGCACGTAGCCCGGTACCTCAGCTTTGGGCCGCCTAAAGTAACCCCCTAACCCGTACTTCTTGCTTGCTTATGTATGTACCTAGAATGTTTCAGCCTGTCATAAAAAGTTTACACTATGTACTAGGCATTGTTTGGTATTGCACATGCACATGCAATTTGGTACCTATTCTATTATTTATATACACAACTACACTAGATACTCGACTTTGAGACAACAAATGGAGTATCAGGTCCACTACTGTGTACCTACGCGGGTTTTGCAATATGTATTCAACGTTGGGTGCAGCCCTACGGCAATGCTGGACGGCATGTCTTCTACGACTACCTGTCAGTTACCTAGTAGGTAATTGCTTTGGCGGTCAACGTTAGGTTCAATGTTGGTAGGTACAGAAGATATGTACATAGGTACCATCTAGGTTAATCCATTCTTGAAATGGGGTTACACTGTCTTGCTTGCGCCAATAGTGGAACCGATGTCGTGCCCTTTTTATTTTCTTATCACTTTGTTTCCTTTTGGGCGATCCCCGAACACCAAGCTGACCAAGGCAGCCTCTATTGCTCTTATCATATAATTGATTGCCTGCCCACCTGCCTGAGGTATCTACCTCCTAGTTCAGGAAGAGAAAACTTGATTTTTGATTCATCTAAGTTATATCAATCATGTATATGGATTTTGATTTACCTACTTACCTACCTACTACAAATCTGTTACCTACTACCTTAATGTACTACCTATAGTGTAGGTAGGTAGTATTACCTAAGGTTGAATATCTTTAAGTGACGTCATTTAGATATCCCACCTTAACCTCTCCGCTTCATATACTGGTTGATATGATTAAACAGGAAAGCTGAGATGCCTGGGTTGTCAAAGAGATAAATTACCAGGCGCGGATATCAAGACAAATAACAATAACTTCGGGACTCTCGGAGTTAATTGTTTTTCTCATTACCTCGGGGTCCGGGTATGCATGTCAGACGGGTCAGACGGTGAGTGGAAAGGGAACGAGCTCCATGGAAAAGGAAAAAGAAAAGGGGAAAAAAAAGGAAGAACGATCAACGTTGTTAGTAATGACGAACCAGATGACGTCTCTTAAACACAGTAGGGCCACACTAGGTGATGCAGCAAGGTAGAGCTGACCTGCTGGGTGCGTGGTAGTGTTCATGGTTGGTTGATATGTGATATGTCCAGTGTGTGTGTATGTGTGTGTGTGTGGCTGCTTGCATATATAGGTAGGGTGGGATAGAGTGGTTTGAACATCACCATCGGCAGCATCGCCGGCGATCAAGGCTCTAGGTAGGTCATGCAGGTCATCAGCTGTCATAGATTTCTCCTGACGAGGTGTAAGGTAAGACCAGGTAACAGGTTGTTTAGTCTCCTCACCGTCTTCTACACTCTTTGTAGATAAGAGGTATTCACCCAATGAATATAATCTAGATATTCCATATGTGACGTAAGTGGTGTGTAATAGTAGCTGAAAGATAGTACTACCTACTACCTACCACTAAGGTAGTATCGAGACTCCATTGCCTTACCTCCTGGTACCTTTCTACAAGGTAGATGGGTAGTAGTAATCCTCGTTACGTAGGAGGGGCATGCGAAGTCTGTAGTGTATATATACATAGGTAAGTTAGGTAACTAGTAGGTACTAAGGTAGCAATCAGGGAACCCGGGCGTTAAAGTTCGGAGGTGCATGAGATATCTTATCTTTCACCTAACCCGCATTCAGACCATAGGTTTCGACCGTTTAACTTGTTCCAGCCTACATTAAAAACTCTAATAAATAAAATCGATTAGAGGTCAGGTGAGCTCCAACATTTCTTCTTCAACATCATCTTTTTAATCATATTGATTGCCCCAATCTCTCCTCAACTACACCTAAGTCTCCCCTTCTCCTTCATCATATGGTCTCTCCAACACCTTTTCCCGTCGTGATACCAATTACCTAGGTTACACATTAGGTAGTAGTTCGTGTGTGTGTCTGTGTTTGTGTGTGTGTGTGTGTGGTATAGCGATTAAATAAGAAACCCACCCCCTGCATTTGGAACAGACCCCGGCATGGTGCAGATGAAGCGTGGGATTGGGGACTTGGGACCACTGGTAACGTCGAATTGATTTCGTCCCAAATTCTTGCAGGGACTCGAAACGCGACAGCAGAACTCCGAACGCCCCGACCACCGCATCATCAACCACGAGAATACCCACCGCCCCCCATCTTCTTCGTCTCTTCTTGACCCCGGGAAGAAGAAAAAAAGTTGATGTGGTCTGTCTACCTAGTGTATGTGGCTACATATTCGCTTGTCTTACACCTCAGGTGCCTACCTATTATCTACCTACCTACCTACCACCTTATCTACCTCTACCTCTTTTACCTGCTTTGTTTACTTTTACTACCTGTAGGTACTTTGTTTACCTATCTATCAATCAACCTGTTCCTACTACCTAGGTATTACCACTACTACCACTACCAGACTTACTATTGTGGTGTATACTCACATTCTACAAGTTCGGCCGGGACCCACGCAAGCTCTGGATGCTAACACATCGATTGTGTAGCTTCCATCCACGCCTACCTCACCACACTACCAATTCGGAGCGCTTGTCCATATAATACCTCGCCTCCTATCTTAATGTAGCATATTCTGGTTGCGATTCACCATCATGGCCACCCCCTCAAGCGACAAACCGAAACCTCGGACCAATGGTTCGCTCAGTGCTGCCAAGCCGCCTGCCAACGGCCTCAACGGAACAAATGGCCATGCCGCCTCTCCCCAGAAGCCTATGCCTAAGAAGAAACGAACAGGTGGTTTCTTCTCCTGGTCCTTCAACCTCATAGCCAGGTAAGAAAACTACCCCCCTCTAAATTCCTATCTTCCACCCTCACATCATGCTTATCTTCTCCTCACCGCAGACTATTAACCTGGTACTCGATATGCACTATCCTCTTCCGCTGCCCTCCCACCCTGGAGGCCTGCACCGAGTCGTCCCCGAGAATCTGCAAGCCCTATTTCCACCTCAAAGAGGCCGTCTCACCCCATCTCGCTCCCTATTACGACACCTACGCCTCTCCCTATGTTGAACTGGCCAAGCCCTACTACCAAGTTGTCGACCGTTCGCTTATCACCCCCGGCCGCACATATGCTGTCAAGTTCGGGGGGCCACGAGTGGCTCAGGTCCAGTCCTTCAGCCAGGCCCAGTGGGAAAAGAATATACAGCCCCAGACGGTGAAATACCAGGCTTTGGCAAAAGAACAGTATGACCGGACAGTAGCACCTTACGTCCGGAAGGCCTCAGAAGCTATCGCGCCTTACTATACCATTGCGCGGACCAACGCCATGCAGACCTATCACGACTTTGTTCTTCCCAGCTACCTTTTCGTGGAACCATATGCTGCCCAGGGCTATGAGGTCGCTTACGCCTTCACCACCAAAACCGCCATCCCCACCACCATTTGGGCCTGGAAGAGAACATACAGCTTCCTCGACTCCACCGTGTGGCCTCACTTGCGCGACGTCTACCTCTTGAAGGTCGAGCCGCAGCTGGTGCGCATCGGGGAGCGTCTTGGCAGGTATAAGGGCAAGCAGTCCAAGTCGGTAACTGAAGAAGGAGATGTGTAAGTGCTTTTCAAAGTGCAGCCCCTCCCCGCCCCCCCCCTCCGCCCCCCTCATCTCTCGCGCAAGCAATGACCAGGTACTTATTCCCAAACTAGTCCAGCGCCCAAATCCACGTTTACTAGGCCCTCCACTGTTTCTAGCACTGTTACGTCCAATACCCAAGCCACGGCCGATTCTCGGTCAACATCCAACGCAGACGATGACATTGTGGCCGAGAACCCCCCAGTAGCGGCATCACAAATCAAAGTTGAGGAAAAGCAGGGATCTTCCACTCCGGAAGAAATACGTGAACGCGCGGCCAGGATAGTCGCCGAGGATTTGGAGCTATGGGAAGGCAAGTTTACCCAGGCCGCCGAGGAGGGCGCCGTCGAGATTGAAGAGCGAGTTGATGAGATCGCGGCCCGCATGATTGAACGAAATGCCATGACCATGGGCAAATCGTTGGTCTCCCAATTGGAGGATGCCGCCAAAGCCGAACTGGAAAGTCTCAAGCACACGATCGTCGCCATCCTCGAGAAATATCCCGAAGACGCTCAAAAGAGGGACGAGGAACTTGTAGCGGCTATCCGTAATGCGGGTTTGGTAATTAAGAGCAAGGCCCAGAGCATTCGCGACTGGCGCCAGAGCTATGAGCAAGAGACCGAGGTGGCGGTCACCAAGGCCGCCCAGGAGCATTTTGCCATTCTCGAAGAGACCCGCGACTTGGCACTCCAGCGGATTGGTATGAAGTGGGCCTGGATGGATGGAGTAACCTACAAGGACTGGAAGAAGTACCATGAACTCAAGGCACGGTTTGACGATTGGACCGAGGAATTCAAGAACCTGATCACCACACATCCTGGTCTTCTTGCCGCTCAGACAGCTGGCTCAGATATCGAAGATGAGGCTATGGCTGTCGCAAAGGCGGCTGCCGAAGAACTCGGAAGGTTAAGGCAAGTGGCAACATGGAAGGCCATTGCTGGCGATTTCACCGATGATTTTGACAGCAGCAGGATGGAATCGGCAGCCATAGCGGTAGCAAAGAAGGCTACTGAGAGTGCTGAAGCTGGCGAGGGCGCAGAATCCGTGGCTTCCTCTAGTGACGGCGACGCTGCTAGCGAGATTACTCACGGAGACGAATCAACCGTCACTTCTCCTGAAGAGGCGGAAACTGTCACCGTGTCATTGTCCGAAGCTAAGGAAAGCGTCGAAGCCGAGGCAGTTAATGCAGAAACAAGCTCTATCGAAACTAACACGCCTCTGCCCGCCTCGGAGCCTGTTGATGGTCCCGAACAAGTCCAGGAGACAATTATCGAATCTCCCGATGAGTATGTGCGATCGCCTGAAGATGCGAGCACGGCTACTGTAAAGTCTGCCCTTTTCGGTGCGGCCGCTCAATCTGTGCCCTCTCGACAACCGATACTGGACGAGGACGTGGAGTCATCTGTGTCAAGCGTGGTATCCGTCGTCCAGTCAGATATCCCTGCCAGCGTGACTTCGGCTGCTCAAGCAGCCTATAGCTCTGCCGTTGCAGGCGCCGCCGACCACTATTCGCGAGCTATGGCTGCTGTCTCGGCTCAGGTCAAAGGCGAGCCGAAGCCGGTCCACGAGGAGATGTTCAGCTCGGTAACTAAGGCGTATCTAGGTGCAATAGCGTCAGCCAACTCTCGGCTGAGTGCTGCTGTTACTGCCGTGTCCGAAGGTGTCTATGGCACCCCAACAACCAAGCAGATGCCGGTGATGCCGACTGTGCCGTCTGTTGACTGGGAAAAAGCCCAATCCATCGCCCACCAGAATCTTCAAGACTCCATCGATTGGGCTGTTGAACAATACGAGTCGGCGAAGGTTGCTATCGGCGCCGCTGAGCCTACCCCCAGTACCTATTTGGAAGGAGCTGAGAAGAGGGCCGAAAAACTACTTGACCAGGCCAAGCACAATTATTATGCTGGTATTGGGTTGGCCCATGCTCGTTATTCTGAATTTCTCTCGGCCGCCTCGACAGCGGTGAGTTCGCTAACTGCCACACCTACTCCAACCAACATACAGGAATCCGCCTCGTCCGTTGCTTCGGTTGCTGGCGAGCCGGTTTCCGCCGCTGCTTCTGCTGTCGGAGAAAAGTGGGATTCCCTCGTGAGCCTCGCCAGTTCTCAGGTATACGGGGCGCCGACTCCGACCCCATGGTATGAAAATTTGTATGCTGCAGCTGGCGACTACGCGGCATCCGCTGCGGACGCGGGAGCCAACCAGGCATCTTCAGCCACTTCGTTAGCTGGGGACTACGCTGCTTCAGCTACAGATGCTGCTTCATCACAATACTCGGCTCTAAGCTCTTTAGTATCCGAGTTGGTCGTTGGCAAGGAACCTCCCTTCACTGAATCGGTTTACTCGCGGCTTGCCGAAGCCTACGCAACTGGTTCTTCTTCGGCATCTAGTCTAGCTAGCGCCGCGTCTGCCAGCGTCGTCAGCGCTGCGGGTCACGCTACCGAGTCGGGAGGCTCCGTTGTCAACGCTGCTCGCAGCTCTGCCTCTTCCGTAGCAAACAAGGTCAAGGAGACGGTTGAACAAATCAAGGACGAGTTGTGATGGTGAGACAGGTTTCTCTTGTTTTCTTGGATTTTTCCCCCATGCCACCGTAATGTCATAATAACCATCATCATCCATCCCCGCAGCCTGCTATTGCCACGTGCAAGAACCACACGGGTTCAGCTGAGGTTGTCTACTATAGACCAGACTCGTGTGTTTGTTGCGTGGATTTTCCTTTCCCCGAGTTCGAAAAAACGCTGCACTCTTTCGCCATTATAAATAAGCATATACCCAGAGCATTCAGTTCAGAGTTAGTGGATATAATATTTTCCGGTTTCGTCCTCCATTTATAGTTGCTGTTCGGGGGGGGGATTCACTGCCGGATTCAGCCAGACAGGGTAAAGCAGGGGACGGATGGGATGGATGATTGCGCATCACCAGGCGTCAGGGAGTGTGGCGAAACGAAGCAATGGACTCGTGGAGGAGGTTGGGAGAAGGGGGTAAGGGCGTGGGTGCTGGCTGAAATTGGGGAGTTGGTTCACTGATAGGTAACGCCTCGAGGGCGGCCGAAATAAAAATAAACAAGAATAGTCACGAATGAAACGATATGAGAAGTGTTGCTTGGTGGTATGATTATAAGTGATATACCTTGGTGTAAATGTTGGATATATCCATAAGCCAAAGCACCAAGTGGTGCGCTTTCGGGAAGTAGTGGTCGTCGTAGTAATGATGATGCATTATGTACTCTCGACCTTTAACGACGAGCAAATCTCGGTAGGTTACTTACCTCGTAACCTAGTCATGACTCCTGTCACCGAAATAGACTTGATTCTACAATTCACAGTTCAATACAGCAATGTATAAGCATCGTATTCAGCAGATTTCTTTCATTGCTATTGTTACACGAGAAAGGGGGTATATGACGATCATCTATAACGGGATGGACCACGAAGTTTGCACAAGAAAAACAGAGTAATCTCCGCCGTGACGGCTACGGCACGGCTCCCATCAACCAAACAAATGTACATGAGGCGCGATGACCGGTGTGTATGTGGTCTCATCGCCCGATTTTTTTGGTCCTTTCATTGCCTACTTTCCCCCCTTCCCCTCAGGAGACGAAGGCTTTCCCAGCAAACAGAGATGAAGTCGTTTTCATCACTATGACTGAGGCATAATAATCATCATCATCAGCAGCAGCAGTAGCGGCAGCATGATTTCATAGCGTAAACCGAAACGACGGGTGGTAATCTCCCATGTTCTCCAGCTCCTCCCTGGGGCGCGCAAGGCGGTCGTCGCGCTTCCCGGCGTCACGCTTGCGGTTCTCGAGCAGCAAGCCGACAAACAGGGCGGTGGCAGCGAGGGCGCCGAGCCAGGTCATGCCGATGGCCACGCCGTAGCCCGTGGGGTAGCGGGGCGCTTCGCTCCGGAGGAAGATGTTGGACGCGAGGAGCCCGGCGACATTGCCGACCGTGATCTGGATGCCCGAGGCGAAGGCGCGCTTCCAGTGGCCCGAGACGTTGTTCGCGAGCCACGCGAGCGCCATGGGCGTGCAGGCGAAGCCGCCCATCGAGACGAGGAACACGGCGGCGTACTTGGCGTCGCGGCCGACGCCGTCCTGCGCGAGCAGCACGACGTAGCCCGCCGTGGACACGACGCACCCGAGCATGAGGAACCCGTAGCGGTGGCGCAGCCGGTCCGAGAGCCAGGCGACCAGCAGCATGGCCGCGGCGGACGCGGCGTACACGGGGATGGTGTGCACCTGGGCGTCGGCGGCGTCCCAGCCGAACTCGAGCAGGATCGTGGGCATGAAGAAGGTTACCGAGTAGCCCGTGATGCCGACGCCCATGTAGACGAGCGCGCCGAGCCAGATCTTCCAGTCGCCGAGGATGCGCGCCCACGCGTACCGGTCGAGCGTGTCCATGCGCGCCGCCTCGGTGCCGTCGGCCGCGAGCCGCAGCCGCAGGAGCGCCTTCTCCGCCCCGCTGAGGAACCGGCACTGCTCTGGCCAGTCGACGATCAGGAACGCCGACGCCACCGAGATGACTATCGTGGCGGCACCCTCGATGATGAAGATCCAGCGCCAGGCGGCGATGCCGCCGCGGCCTCCCAGGTGCGCGATGGCGTAGGCTAGGAGCTGTGTGTTTTTTTTTTCCTTGTTAGTAGAGGAATGATGGGAGAAAAGGAGGGGGGGGAGGGAGGAGGAAGGGGCCAGATGACTTACACCTCCGAACGCGCCGGCGACGACGGTGGAGCAGAAGAAGAAGCTCATGCGCTTCTGGAACTCGTGTCTCTTGTAGTACATGGAGGTCAAGTAGATGATGCCCGGCATGACGCCGGCCTCGAGGACGCCGAGGAAAAAGCGCAGGGCCACGAGACCCGCGTAGGACTGGACAAAGCCCATGCACATGTTGACGAGGCCCCATGCGGCCATGAGAGACGAGAGGTAGATGGCTGGTTTTTCAGGAACGGGTTAGCCTCTCCCCAATCTTCACTTTTTTTTTTCCATTTTCCACAAACACAACAACACATGACTTTTTTGGGTAATGAAAGACAGCAAGCATAATACGTACAAGGCCGGACCTTCTTGATGACCATGTTGCTCGGCACCTCGAGCAGGATGTAAGGGACGAAGTAGACCTAGAGCAAATATCAGAAAAGAGAGACCATTGGAGGCGTGTGAGACATGCGCCGTTATGTGGATTCCAAGTTAGGGAGAGAGGCAGGCAAAATGAATAGAACAGAAACAAAAACAGAAACAGAAACAGAAACAGAAACAGAAACATGAGCAGGAGTAGGAGTAGGGAGGGCGGGGGGCAAGGACACAACACATACGAAAAGAGCAATGTTGAACCGGTTGCCGACCAGGTCGAGGTCCTCGGCCATGCCCTGGATGCGCGCATTGCTGATGTTGATGCGGTCGAGGAAGGACATCATGTAGACGAGGAACAGGATCGGATAGACGTAGAGGTCGATCTTGCGGACGAGGCGCCGCTCGGCCGCGGCATCGATCATGCCTCCCGCCACGACAGGGGGAGTAGCGGACCGGTCCCGACCCGCAGCGCCAGTGGTAGTAGCAGCAGTAGTAGAAGCCTTCTCGGAATCCGGGGCAGCGGAGGAGACGACGGTCGTGGGCGTGTGGCCCTCGTCGGAGGGATGATCTCCAGACACCGTCATCAAGGTCATCTTAGACGACATGATGTCGTGCATGAGGAGGGGGGGGGCAGCGGTGAGCGGGAAAGATCAGTCGAGTTTTTACTTAGTGGTTGTTGGTTGTTGTTTTGGTAGTTGCTGATCGCAATGGGGGAAGAAAAAAAACAAAAACAAAAACCCGAATTGGGAGACAATGAACCAGATACCAGAGGACGGGCCAACAAAAATGTTATATACCCGAAGAGGCAGTAGGTTGGGAGAAGGAAAGAAGGGAAGAAGGTAAGGGAGAGAACGAGAAAAAAATAAAAAGAATAAAGAGAGTAGTGGGAAAACACAACAGTAGTAAGTAGTGAACCTTCCTCGTGAGAGTTGAATCCTAAAGGGGGAGTGACGAGGAGGGAGGCAAAAGGCGGAAGTATTGGTTGTTAGGGGTGATGATGGACAGTGAATACATCCCACTTATTGAATTTCATTCACTTTACTAACCTACCTTTACCCTTGCTGTAAGTTAATGAATCAGCAACTTGGTATGTTTGCCCCTGAAGGAGGGAAGAATAAGAAAAATAAAAAGAATAACATTGAATCC
Source organism: Biscogniauxia mediterranea (assembly GCA_018398605.1). Lineage (NCBI taxonomy): Eukaryota > Fungi > Ascomycota > Sordariomycetes > Xylariales > Xylariaceae > Biscogniauxia > Biscogniauxia mediterranea. The sequence continues at coordinate 5,157,325 of JAGXTR010000003.1, forward strand.
CACTACTACTATGGACTAAAGTTACATAGGTAAATATATTCTATTAACCTAGAAACAGGTCGAATCCCAACTTTCTTATTTGCTTCAATGACCCGGAGGCTTTGGTGGTCAATATAATTAACTAGGTTAGATAGTCAGATGGATGGTGCAACACCTTTTGGTTTACTAAGGGCTGATACAACAACAATAGTACCACCGTCTCTCTAATTTAGTTTGCTTCTTTTTTATTTAAGTTGGGGTTTTTTATCCCTTTGCTAGATTTCCCTTCCCTCTCTTTTGAGTAGTTAGGTACTGTAGGTGCTCTAGGTATTTATTATGTAGGTAGGTAAGTATCTCTTGTGCAAGTGTATTCATCCTGTGTACCTACACACCTTATCTCTAGTGTTGCCATGCACGTACGATCAGGGCCTCGACCAGATCTATAATAACCTCCCAAATCCCGCTCATCGGTCGTGACCGGACTTGAGACTAACGTGAGGGCACGCGTCTGGAAGCATTCCCTACGCGTGTTACCAGTATTACTAGATAGAAGGAAGGGTGCATTGGTCTGGGTTTATAATCACATAGGTTAGAGCACATGTGGCTACCTATGTAACGTCGTCCCTCTGGTGGACAAGATTCCCATTATAGGAGCACAAGCATGCCCAATCCGGTGTCGTGTACGGGCATATAGAATCCCTATTAAGCATTTCCTCGTAAAGACGTCAACGCCACAAAGGGGTGACAGATGGATAAGACACATCCCATCTTCCCTAACTTAGACGCAACGTAGTGGCGCTTAATGCAGGACCTCACTCACTTGGGTTGGTCTGGTATGGTACCTAATACCGAAGATTGATTGTGGGAAAACGTGGAATAGATGAAATAGAAATTCGAGAAAGGACACTCCCTGATTTGTATGACAAGAATCCCCCTCTCCTTGTCTCCCAATTAGTCTAGGTTACTTACATACCTCAAGCATACATATATGAGGTCTTGGATGTATTGGAGCAGGTAATCTATCTTGTGCTTCTTTCTATAAGTCAAGTACCTAGTGACACCCCCCATTTTACTGTTTTAGCTTCTACACTATGCCACAACTGCCAGCAGATCTCCGATTCGTCACTAAGGATGCAGTTTGATTGGTCATGGTCAAGCCCATGTCCCTACTCCGGTAGCTTAAAATATGGGGATGTTTCTTGTAGGTACATTAGTACCAGGCTAGGTTGTGGCATGGAGACGGGAGGCTAATATGCTGGGGGGGGGGGGGGGATGTGGCGCATGGGAGAAGAAAGCGTCAATGGAATTACAGATGTTATAGCTCTTGCAAAGTGCCGGTAACCTACCTTACCCTACTTACAGTATCTATGTTTTGTTTTTTTATAGCGCTAGGGCAAAGTACTTCTACCTAAGCTTAACCTACACTAGTTCCCCTGTTCGTCTTATTTATATGACTTACCTTGACGTGGCTGCGTTGTTCTATTTAGTCACTAGTTTGATCTATTACCTACACATTTCCAAAAGAAAAGAAAGGAAAGGAAAGAAAAAATTGGCAAAAAAAGGGTCAAGTTTTATTGAAATACAGACTAACTATACTAAGGAATCCTAGACTGGGGATGACCTGAAAGGCTGGCTGTGTGGTTCAGCGCGAGCGAAGACCGAGTAGACTAACTAGACGGCAGTTGAAATGAGTAACCTACCTATACAACGTCGATATGAATAAACAACAGAAATGGATACTGTAGTCCATGGAGAGAACCCACCACGTTTTCCCACTCTCCCACTCCTGTGCCACCACGAGCGACCACCGGCCGTTATTATAAGCGCGACCTCCGTGCCTTGTTTGAGGGGAGCCATGGCACGCGTAGAACCCTCCGGACATATCTACCAATGAAATCTGCCACGGACACTGGGCAACGGCTTCGTATCACCGAACACCACGTCGGACGTGACGGTGAGTTTGTACAAGCACCGGTTAACCGCGTTTACCCGGCTTCATCTTCATTGTTCATCAGCGGTAGCCGCCCTTTTTTTTTATAACAACCTTGCTTTTATACGTCGTCGAGAGAATAGATGCCTTTACCCTAAATAAATCTCTAATAGGGGACTATGTCATCGGAGCTAAAGCGGTATGTTACCTATGTTGTGGCATATTTTACTCTCTAGCGGCGCTGAAGGTGGTATGAGTTCCGCGAGAAAAAAAAAGTTTTTATGCCGAGAGAGAAAAAGAAAAGAAATAGGGCCGGGAGAGGAGATATCTAGTTCGACGGCAGCGAGCTATTGGAGGAGGTGGTACAACTTAGCATGCTTGTACGTGCCGTGTGTGTGCCACAGAGTTTCTGCTTGTGTCCATCACGGGTAAGTCAGGTGGGGAGAGGTAGGGAGGGAGGGAGAGAAGGCGAGAGAGAGAGAGAGAGAGAGAGAGAGAGAGAGTGAGAGAGAAAGGGAGAATAAGAAGCAGGAAAATTGGGGGGGTTCGTCCCAAGACAGACTACGCCAACGAGGCAAGACATTCTTAACTTATTTCGACAATGCTCTTGGTTGATATATGTCTCATCTTGGACGCCTCATCGGTAGATTCTACACCACGGTGCTTGTATACCTACATACCCCAACGCACGACAAGACAAGACTGGCTGGCTGGCCACACAGGGAGGCGTTGCAAAACTACCGACCATCTGCTGCTGGCAGGATTGATAGCAGCACTGCCGTCATCATCACACATCTTGCAGATTCTCTATACAGAATCAAGGATATCCCAGAAACCAGTTCAACCCGGTTCCTGCATTGGTTAGTATTTCCGATTTCCATGGAAATAATCTGGCAAAAGAGGTAAAAAGGCAAAGTGACTAACTAACAACGCAAGTAGCTAAGGATATTCGGTGTTTTGTTTATCTCGTGGATAGATGAAGCTGGTATCTAGGTCCAAGGAACAGGCATTGCTATAGCGGTCTATACACCGCATTGAATAACGTCACTCTGGCAATCTCTCTCGCCACCATCAGTTAGAGGCCGGCCTCCACCACCTCGCAAGATGCCGCCAGCTGTGCCTACCGTTGCGGCGATGGACGTCAATTCTTCGACAGGTAATAATGCGCCGCTAGTATATACGCCGGCATGGATATTCTTATTCATCTGCCCCATTGTCGTGGGCACGAGGATCTGGTCGAGAACACGAAAGGGGGGCAAGTTAGGTGCCGACGACTACACCATCTTGGCATCGTTGGTATGCAATCCTACCTACTTAGGTTTTATCCTAGATCATGAGAGCCAGTTTTTTTGGGAAAAAAAAAAGAACAGGAACTGATCAATGCCATTAGTCATTCGCTCTCGTATCCGGGGCTATCATGCTCGTGGCATGCCACTACGGATATGGTCACCATAGAAGCAGCTTATCGCCAGACGAGATTTACCAGTCCCTGAAGGTTGGTCCAGTTGTCACTGTCACTTGGTAGCCAGAATCTCTCTTTACTAAAAAGGATTTCCGATCGTACAGTACTTCTACCTATGTCAGATTACGTACAAGAGCTCGATCAACCTGACGAAAGCATCTATCCTCCTCCTCTATTTGCGTATATTCACCGGTGTGAGGTGGTTCAGGCTGGCATGCGCATTCGTGCTCACCTCCGTCATCATGTATTGCATTGCTTCGGTCACCGCGACCATCTTCCAATGCACGCCAATTACCGGTGCCTTTGATAAGACCATCGAGTACCACTGCATCGACAACTCGCGCTTCTGGTTCGCCAATGCGGGCTTCTCCATCGCGACCGATATCGTTATTCTGACCCTTCCGATGCCCCTGGTCTACTCACTTCAAATCCCGCGCATTCAGAAGATAGCCCTCATAGTTGTCTTCACGCTTGGCGTTTTGTAAGATTCCTTGGCCCCATGCTATCTATCCATGACAAAGTGAGAGACTAAACCAACGGCGCAGTGTTGTCATCACATCTTGCCTACGGGTAACGACGATCGATCTGCAGGCCAAATCTCCCGACCCCCTGTACGATGTCGCGTCGACCATGTGGACCATTATCGAGATGAACGTCGCCGTTATTTGCGCATGTCTTCCGCAGATCCGGCCGCTGATCGTCAAGCTGTTCCCCAAGCTCATGCCAGCTTCTTATGGTTCCCGAGATAAGTCGTCGAATCAGCCGGGACCCGGTAGCAGCGCCTCGAAGAAGTCCTATGTCGACAGCCAGCAGAAGCCCGAGCAGGACAGATGGACCCCGGCGCATGGCCAAGAGGGCGTTCATCTAACCAACATACAGAGAGGAGAAACGAGCTCGGAGGAGTGCATGATACATCGCGAAGACAAGGCCTTGCAGATTCAGAAGACGGTGCAGTATAGTGTTGAGTACTCGGGCGACGATAGGGCTTACACCCGTATTTGACCACGGTCGATGGCGTAGAGGGACCGTAACCTCCGTTTTTAGTCTGAATTTTATGGTGCTGAGGTGATGAGCGAGGCTTGGGGCTTGATCGGAGGTCAAAAGGAATAACGATAGTAATACATACGATCAAGATACGAGTGCGGTGCGGAGTAATCCGCCGAAAAGGTGGGAAACGGGCTTACCATGCAGTCCTATGTATGTCCTCGGGCTTTTATTCCCAAGGAAAACGAAACCACGTGGCTTTGACTACTTCGCGTTACGAGAAGATTCCAATTCCTGAAGACTCTATTTATATAATATAAAGCCGAGACTCGCCTGAGAGTCCGGTGGCTATTGCCTGGTCGTCTTGCTTTATAGGGGTAGACACACTCTGAGTGGCCTAATACTTCCTGCACCTAAGTGGCAGAGTCCTGCATTAATCTGATGCAAAGGAACTTGCAATGACACCGATCAAAACCGTCGTCCCTTAGTTGGCAATTATCGGGCTGTGAATTGAGTAGTTTCTCTCTTGGGGTGTATTTACTCGACGTTGTCTCTGCCAATAGAGAAGATCTAGAAATAGTATATGACGCTAAACCACAAGATGATTCGCTATCTACACTAACCTAGAGGTAGATAATCATCAATGAACTTGCTCGAGACTTAAGCCCATTTATATGTATCATTGAAAGTACTCTACCACATTTTCTATGGCAAAGGGATTTACTTCTTGGCTGCTTATAAGAATCTAGCTTATGAGGACATAAAGCCCCTGATCTATTACATAATTTAAAGAACAGAGGTCCCCTTGGAAAGTAATAAACATAAATAGAGAATCGATATTCACACATATCACTCACTAATTTAGCTATCAATTTGGTTATTTCGTTATGTGTAGTTGAAATAGGGTTCAGTTTACGGGAACAAAATCCCTGTGCCCAACAGCACAGAGTGGTAAAAAAAACCAAGAGGATGCAAGGACGTCGTTATGAGAATGGTGCGAATACCTATATAGGTAGGGGCAATAGTAATACCAGCTTAGCTTAACGCCAAGAGGTCCAAATGCCAAGAAACAAAAAATCAAGAAAGAAATTCATTCTAGAAAAAGCAACACGCCACTAGCTGGAACTCCCGATTATAGTCTCTCTGGGTTTTGCTTAGCTGGTTGGTTGGTTGCACAAGCGGAGGTTTTTTTGGGGAAGAAAGGGAGAGAAAACCGAAAGATTCTGCAGGCTGCAAGAGAGCCACGAGACAACAAAATGATTGGCTGTGGTTTTGTTATCAGCGAGATCTGGCTATAAGATGATCTAAGCCGCATAGGCGTGAGGACTCACTCGGTTCGGCGGGGGGGAAAGGGGGAAGTGCTTATTTCATCTCAGATCGGCTGAGAGGAAAAGAATAGAACTCTGCTAAATTCATGTAACCTAACCACCTCCCTCGTCTAGCAGGGTCCCAACCCATACGTAACTTTCGAATTCGAGCTCGGCGAAATCCTGTCCGGATAGAGAGTCCTACCCGTTGAGGCAGCATCCAGTTGCTAAATCTAGGAACAGCGAAGAGATGTCTTATTATAACTCAGGTGCCTACATAATCCCGAAGTTATGACAATGACTCATACACCAACTTTGTAGTTGTTCCATATACGAGTTGACGGTTAGAGTTTTATGGAGAGGACGATAGTCGGCTGTAGTAAGCAGGTAATTATATCAAAGATCTCATTGCAGAGTTAAACTTAGCTATTCGTTAACTACGTTCAAAGCAACCAAATACTTAACTTTTAAAAATATCACAGAAGTCCTTGATTATACTACGTTACATCAAATAGCCATCTAGTATTTAATACTGTATATTATCGTTGATTAGTGTGCTTGGTGTTCCCAAGTACATATCTATACACTAACAGCCCTCTAGGTTAGCAATGAAGCTACTGTTGTATATGATACCTTAGCAACATAGTATACTCATTAGCTGCAACCTATTTAGTGCGTATTGACTTTCTGTATTTGATTTAACACGATCTCTAGGCTCGGGTCATCCCGGGCTATAAATCAACATGCTGTAGTCTAAGAAAATATAGGCTATGCGCCTAGCTGCTCGGGGACTCTAGGTAGAAGTTGTTCTATTGTGGATCTCCACGCATGTTTTCCACTAGTAACCGCAAGCACCCTCTATACAAGATTGATTGTGAAACCAGGTCAGACAGCCATCTTCGGGAAATTGTCATCGTATATAGGTTCCTAAGTGAAAGAAAAACAACGACGACCTACCTAGGTATCCGGTGGAGTGGATCAGCCCTACCCGCTTGCGGGGGCTCAGGAAGTGGCTTCTTAAGCCTCACTGACGATACGGACATTGGTCAGATATATTGCTTTAACCAAGTATACTGGAGGGCATTGCCGCCCATTGTCAGCTTATTCTTGACCTTGGCCACTGCCATGAGCTGGATATGTCTCCCCGTACAGATTTGGATCTAGTGAGAGGTAAACAGTGCCGTGAACGCTGGCAAAGAAAGCCTATGATAGTGGAATTGTAGTCTTAATGCCTCTCTAGTACATGTAAAGTTTCTTTTTTTAAAACTCGTGTATCCTATTATGACGCCAAATATCAGGCCAATTGGAAAATTCCCTTGGTTGTGATAACTCCCGACTCTCTGGGGTTTTTAGTGTACGAACGTCTGAACAATGATAGCATCAGCCAAGGCCGTATTTGTTCAGAATACATCGTATTATCTACTAGGACACTATCGTGAGAGAGGGAATGATGAAGGATATGGAGGTATAAAATCGCAAAATTCCCTCCTTAGTTTACCTATAACGAACAGCACACGAGAAACAGACTCACGCAGCATAGTAGATACTCAAAGCTAAAAGCTCTACCACCATCATTATTTTAGAAAACAGAAAGGATAAAGAAAGAAAACCCTCGTTAATTAAAAAGCAAGTCTTCATCCATAAAGGACCAAATACGCCCTCCCCCCCACACACCATGCCTCAGTTCCTCTTCATCGAGCTCCCCAGCTTCCGCATCAAAGACATCAACGGCCACACCGTGAGCCTCAGCTACCGGCACCTCGGGCTCGTCGGCGCGCTGTACCAGTACGTGCGCCGGGGGCTCGCGACGACGGGGTCGTACGACATCGACCTCGCGGCCTCGATCGTGTTCGCGGGCGGGGAGACCGAGATCTGGACCTCCTCATCCTCGTCATCATCATCCTCATCCGAGGGGTCCCTGCACACGGAGGAGAACCTCCTGCTGTCGTACTTCCGGGCGTTCGACTCGCCGGGCGCGTACCCCATCGTCGACGCCATGCTGCTCGCCGGCAAGCCCTGCGGCGCGTGCATGGGGTACTTCTCGCTGGCGGGCAAGCGGCTGCGGCCGTCGACGACATTGGCGGATGCAGATGCGGACGGAACCGGAACCGCCGTCCCCCCCTTCCGGGCCAAGTTCACGCCCCGCAGCGACCGCGCCTACACCCCCGTTTTCTACCTCGCGCGGGCCCTGGACGCGGCGCAGCGCGGCGCGCTGTGGCTGCAGCTGGGGCAGATGTGGGCCGGCGAGTTCGCGGGGGCGCTTTCGTCATCCTCCTCGTCGTCGTCGGCGGCGGCGGGGGGAGTGGGAGTGATGGCGGTGCGCGGGCAGGTGTACTACCTCCTGGCTGATTCGCCGTGGTACGCGCTCCACGAGCAGGAGAGCATGTCGGACGCGGAGGTGGCCGAGGCCGTGGCCCGCCAGGGGGTCTCGCCCGCGTATTGGATCGGGAGATGAACGGGCGAGCGGGATGGATGAGGGTTTTTTCCTTTGTTTTTCTTCTGTGGGGGGGGGGGGGGGCTTCAATATCTGGCTTAGAGGGTAGGGTGGAAAGTGGGAGAGGAAAGGGGTCGGTTCACATGCACCATTTACACAAGCATTGGGATAGAATTTTTGTTTTGGAGTTATTAAGAAGATTTAGATTCCATGTACACTTAGCACATTCAGGGGCAGGCTTCCCATCATTTCATTAGTTTTCGGTTTACTTTACTTCCACATATCTCATGATTCTTGCGCTTGACCACTCGTACGTTTTCACATTCCCTCTCGAAAAAGACCGATCCCTGTTAGTAGGTATGTAGGCATGCAATGTAGTCAGGAGCTCACGAATTTTTATGTTATGCAGTTAGGTGTGGCACGACCCAGTTGACTAAAAAGAAAAGAAAGGAAAAGAAAAGATAAAAAGTGAATTTGGAGGAGTCGAAGATTCTGGTGTGTTTCAGAACAAGCTTCGCTCGTGAGCGTACTATGATGAGTTAAGACAAGCCTACTGAGTATCTGACTATAGGGATTATTTCATGTGCATGCCGCGCCTGTTATACTTCATCTTTGCCACTCCTTTCCTCCTGAAACGAACGTTTTTAGCGTTGCCACTCAGAAAAGTTATTACTCGCACCTAGAGACAACTGCTTAGTTCCACACGTATGTTAGTTGCCACAACCGGTCCCCAAGTTCGTCTCATGTCTGCTCGCGGTTCGGCAACTAAGTGTACATTAGTTGATGGGACTAAGAAGAAGATAAAGTGCTTTATATGCACGGAGACGATTTGATATATCTTGTGGTGCCATGGAGGTTGCACCTGTCTGCTAAAGCCCATTATAATAGCTTATTAAGGTTGAAAGGAGGTTTATAAATCAGTTATCCAGGTAATACCATGACACAGCGAGTCCACCTTTGTCTGTGCACTTTTCAGCTGACACAGAAAAGGTCGAGTCATATACTCCCATTCTCGTGGGGGCCAAGAAGGACTTCGGCTCTATACAGACTACAGCTCGAGCTAGATAATACGTTCATGTCCCCACGTTACGTTGATGGCAATTTACTTTTGCTTCTTTCTGGGCCATTCGCCTCTCCGGAGATCACTAAGGTTAGTGACGATAACCGAGGCATAACTGACGCGCATGACCCGTGTTATTACCCAGGTTCCTAAGACATTGATCAATGTGCCATTATGGGATCTTGAGTTTAAACAAACTCTCTAGCGTTACATAACCACACCGCTATTGCATCCTATAGACCCAAAAGATACTTTAGACTAGACTATCCCATTATAGACTTTAGCACGCCCGAATCTCGCAGATGGCCAAGCCTTGGTCAGCGGCGTCAGGGAAAAAGAAAAGAGATCTAGATAAGTAGAAAAGAGAAGTCAAGCTGGTGCGACATTTTTATCTCCGGTAGCTACTAAGTACTATCATCATTTCTATTTGGGGATAGTTGTCTGCTCGTCATTGGTTGCTCTTTGACATCCTGTTGTACAATCGAACCACTTCTCTAGTCTCATGATCGATTGATAGAACTGACAGGCAGTAGTAGTACTGTTACAGAAATGTAGTACTTCGCGAAAGGCATCTTAACACACTTGTGTAAGTATCTATGTATGAGCCTTGTTGGAAGATACAAGTGAACTTAGATCCAGGCTTAGACCATTGCCACCAGGCCAGAAACTCCGCAACGCCTTCGCGGCAACTCGCGTTTGGCGCGAGGACTTTGTTATTGCAAATAAGGCTTAGATGGGAACTAGCAGCAAAGAGATATCGACTAAATGAGCAGGCTGTAGGATCATATGCTTCGACGCCCAGTAAACTATCCACCGAGCTGGCCTCCACATTACGAAACTCCCCCCCTTTTCTTTTTTGTTGGTAGCTGGTGGGCGCCGGACGCGTCGATGGTGGGATCAAAATATACCTATCTTAAATGCCTAGTGCCGAAGTCTAAGTATATTCCTGGTAACATACCGAACCAAAATCCAACAATACTCAGCAGGGACCTAACACTTATTAGACTTGAAACGAATCTTACGAAAACCTAGAATAGAGTTGAAACTTCCTATGCTAGTAGAATTTCCTGGGTACGGGTAACCTTGTACCCAAGGTTCTTAGTCAAGAGTTCGTTTTCTTTTTTTTTGGTTGCTTTGGCAGTAAAGTACCGAGAGTTCAATATTGGCAGCACACATTACGAAGTTTCGCGCTTCTTATCGTTCGCCGGAGGAGGGGAAGGGGGGGTTTTGGATGGATGCGATCTAATGCACCGGATTATCCATGCCTAGACCTTGTCCTTGGGCCGGTCGACCAGTCAGCTTCCTTGTGGAAGCCCTCTTCGGAACGAGCTGAAGTAATACTATGATAGTGGCGCCTGTCGTGCTCTCGCGCATGGGAGATTGGCCCCCCTCGGGGGGGACCACCACGAGCTGCTGGGAATTATGTCGCGAGGGTCGTATTTGCGACTTACACCTGAACTTGTTTTGTGTGTGGCAGCTTGGTAAAGTAATCAACTTCCCCCCGGCATAGGTCGGGGTCACCCCGACCCTATGATAGAGTAGGCAGGCAGACGAAAGCAGTAGTTTAGGAAAAAAGGAATCGATGAGGCTACTAGTATGATCCTTTTAAACCTTAGGTATAGCCCCTCTTCCCATTCTGCTTCGTTCTCCTTTTCCCGGATTCACCATATAATTAGACTTTGGATCTATACTCTGACAAGAGAGAGACAGAAAGAGAGAGAGAGAGAGAGTGAGAGAGAGGCATTGACGGCAAAGAGAGATAAGGTCGAACTATCCTCCTCCTCCTCCTCCTTCGCCTCCCGGAACCATGGTGGCTTTAATCTGACTTATAAGCAGATATCCTTATACCAAAATTCATTTTTCCTCCTCTCATTGCACTCGACGCTGAAATATTCTTTTTCTCGTGGTTGGTTGCTCTGTCTTTTCCAGAGTCGAGTCGAGCAACCACAAGCAAGCCCAGATACACCAAAAATAAAAATGGCAGTCATACCCTTCCTCGTATTTGGCGGACTCTTACTTTCCATCCTATACCTGAAGAAGAGAGAGCACGACAGGGCCAGGATTCCTCCAGGTGCCCGACCGTTGCCGGGCCCGAAATGTGAGTGCTGGTAGTTGCACAGCAACTTTTTATTTATTTATTTATTTCCTTTCCACCCCTGTCACCCAGTCTCCCGGTAAATCATTGGGTGGGTGGTTGGCCAGGATAGAAGAGACGTATGTAATGTAATGTAAAAGCAATGTTACGTATGCTGACCAGCGACCTTTCACATAGGTTACCCTATAGTTGGACGGGTGCACGATGTGCCGCCGGAGGCATCATGGCTGAAGTTCTACGAATGGAGCAAAGAATACGGGCCGATCTACCAGATGGAGATTTTTGGCACCGTCCACGTCTGGATCTCGTCCGAGGAGATCGCACACGACCTGCTCTCGCGGCGGGCGCTCATCTACTCGGACCGCCCGCAGATCCCCAACTTGCCTGACAACCGGACCAAGGGGGAATACCTAGCCCTGACCGGCCGCAATGGTACGTCTTTTTTTGCTTGCTTCCCACGTCTTATATCCGGAGCCCTACATATTAGCTGAATCAGCTCCTTGGGTTGGTCGCACACAACTACTAACACGAGGCATTTTTTCTTTCCCATCACATCAGAGACTTGGAAGCGCCAGCGCAAGCTCTGCCAGCAGCTGATGGCGACCTCGGCGAGCGCCTCGCTCCACGGCTACCCGCGCAAGGAGCGCGATCGGTTCCTCTATCTTCTTTCTCGGGACTCGTCCCAGTACCGCGAGTACATCGAGCAGTTCACGGCTCGCACGGTAGCGCGCCTGTCGTGGGGCAGCCCGCATTCGGCCGAGCTGCTCCGGGTCACGACGTTCGGGCTGCTGGAGACCATCTCGCCGTCGGGGGCGCTGCCGAACGTGGTGTCATGGCTGATGCACCTGCCCGCGTGCCTGAGCCCGTGGAAGCAGAAGGAGAACGCGCGGCACGAGCTCGAGGCGGGCCTGCTCAAGGGCAACGTGGCCGACGTGCACGCGCGCATCCGCGACGGCACCGCCGAGCCCAGCTTCGTGCGCACCTTCATCGAGGGGCTCGCGCGGTCGGGCGACAAGGCCAAGTGGGGCGAGGAGGCCGAGGCCACGTACGTGGTCGGCCAGATGGCCATCGCGGGCGCCCTCACCATCGGCAGTCCCATCCAGAGCTTCGTCCTCGCCATGCTGCACTACCCCGACTGGCAGAAGAAGCTCCAGGACGAGATCGACGAGGTGTGCGGGGGCGCGTGCCCGCAGTGGGAGGATCGCGAGAAGCTTCCCATGCTGCGCGCCGTCGTCAAGGAGGTCATCCGGTGGCGGCCGCCGGTACCTACGGGTGAGTTGGACCCCCTTCCCCCTATCTATCTCCTTCGTACCTCGCTACATTACCTCATCTTCACTCCTCCACCTGTTCATGCATCCAAACGGACCATCCCCCCACTCCCCGGTTCCCCTTTCCCCCTTTTCAACACGAAGATACGGCGACCCGTTGAGTTCGCCTTCGGACTCGTATTTCTTTTCTTTTGCTGACGATGCTGATCATGATTATATGATGACGACTATAGGGATCCCGCATGCTATCGAGAAGGATGACGTTTATAATGGCTACTTTATACCTGCGGGCGCCACGATCCACGCATTAGAATGGTACGTTATTGACGGGTGAGATCATGCTGACCCAGCCACACGTGTAGCTGATATTACCCAACACCACCATTCTTTCTTTTTTTTTTTCTTCTTCCTTCTTTTAATATATCATTATTGCAACCCCCTTTCCATTGTTCTTATCTATAACATCGTGCTGACCCCCGCTCTCGTATTAATATATAGGGGCATAACCCGCAACGAGGCCCTCTACCCCGACGCCGAGGCCTTCAACCCTGGTCGTTGGCTCTCGCCCGAGTACCCCACGTACAAGGAGCCGCTGACGCTGTATCCCAACCTGCACGGGTTCAGCCAGTTCGGGTTCGGGCGGCGCACGTGCCAGGGGATACCGATCGTGGACCAGGACCTGTTCCTGGCGATGGGGGGCATGGCCTGGGCGTTCCACATCCGCAAGAAGCGCCGCGCCGACGGCAGCGAGGTCCCCGTGCACTGGAACAACTACACGCCCCTTCTCATCGCCAAGCCCGCCCCCTTCGAGTTCGACGCCGTCACCCGCAGCCAGGAAAAGGAGCGCCTGCTGCGCCAGATGTGGGAGACGGGCAAGGGCGAGGATGACGAGGAGGAGGAGCGCAAGGAGCTGCAACGCCTGAAGACGGCCGTCGTTGCTGCTATCGAGGAGGACGAGAAGGATGCCATGGCAGCGTACGACGCGTTAAGCGATGGCGGCAGTGACACAAGTGCTTCCATGAAGCAGTCGGGCTCTGTCTCGTCGCTGTGCAGCGAGATGGCCGACATGGAGAAATTTGATATATGGGCCTAAGAAGCCTGCCTAGTACCTAGTTGATGCTTGTTATGGTTTTCTTTTCTTGATTTCATATGCAATTGTACCTCTTGACTCTGGCTATAAGATGAATAAGGGGAATAAGGGGGAGGGGAGTGCATTGGTCTGGCGAGTGAACATAGGTGTGGACATTGGGCATGGAATTTGGATAGCCATGTATGCTAAATTGGATTTTGTCATCGCGCAAGAGAAGTATATATATTCTACCTACCTACTAATCCGACGTTGTCTCAGTTTCAAACACTATCTACCTGTAGGGGTTTTCTAGCTCAAAGTGGCAGCGAAGAGGCCAGTGAGGAGACTTGATGCATTATACGCCGTGCTGGGTTGAGCGAATAATACACACGCGAACATAGAGGGAGGGGCACCTATACTCACTCACCACTGTGCATTGTTCATGAGGAGGGGTGTAGACACGCAGTACCATATGAACCAAGTTGGTTTAATGCGACCCTTGTAGAGCATAGTCTTAGTCCAATCATGCAAGGTTTCCTCTACCTAGTGTTGGTTGGCAATTCACTCATTCCAGTAGGTGTTTTCGACTGTTCCGAGATAGCGAGACTATGGTTTCCCTCCGTCGCTTATGATATCTATCGCAACCCTCACGCGTTTACTCGAGATTATCAGGATTCTCGCGTTCGTCAATGTCTCCCTCCCTCCAATCTATCTAAGCAAGATTTATATCTGTATCTTTACATGTTTTACATCCTTTGTCATCATGTTAGCATGTTGCTACCGCGAGTAGGGGCGTCGATTTCGCAAGTTTCTTACCTATCCACGGGTGAAAGTCCTAGAAGCCGCATGCCATTGTTGAGGACTATGCGTGCCGAATCATACAGGGCCATACGCGCTTTCATGAGGCCGGGTTCAGAACCCACAATCCTGAGATGGTCGTAACTCGAGCTCAGAACGTGTGTCATCTTGAAGAGATATGTCAAGATAGTCGTGGGCTCGAGCGTCCGTAGTGTGTTCTGGACCACGTCTGGCCATTGCGCCAGGACTCGGATCAGGTTAATTGCATGCGGCTCAGTGAGAAGCGAGAGGTCTGCAGAAGCGATCTCTTCGTCGCTGAGGGCCGCCTTGCGAGTGATGGAGCACAACCGAGCGTGTGCATACTGAAGGTAAGGGCCCGTGTCTCCTTCAAACGAGGTCATGGCCTCCATGTCAAAGTGATAATTATTGATCCTGATTTGTATGTTAGCTTCTGCTACTTGAAAGAAGAAGAAAAATGCTCATATGTCCTACCTCTTGCCGCTCATATCCTGAACCATGACCGAGCTGATACCTAGGATATCGGCGGTAGCCTCGGGGTTCTCGACCTGCTTGTACTTGTCTTCATTTTTGCGCATCACTTCGTGCATGTGTTCTCCTACATCACGAAGGATGTCGTCGAGGAATTTGGCAGTTCCCCTTCGGGTGCTCATGCCGAGAACGAGACCGAAGTTCACGTGTTGAGCCTTGGAGGCGATATCCTGGTAGCCTAGCAGCTCAACGATCTTGAAGAACTGCTTGACATGGAGATCTTGTTGGCTAGCAATTACGTATATGCATTGGTCGAACTGGTATTTTTCGTGCCGGTGGAGTAGCTCGCTGATGTCTCGGGTCAGGTAGAGAGCAGTGCCGTCCTTCTTCCGGACAATGGGCTTTTCAAGCGACTTGCCGGCCTTTCCTGGTACGTGCTTGGTGAAGTCAACAATAAGCGCACCTTCGGACTCCTCGGCGATGCCCTTCTCCAACATCTTCTGCATGGTCTGGTTCATAGACTCCTCCGAGACTTGACTTTCTCCAGAGTAATCGTCGAAGCGAATATTCAGTCGGGCGTAGGTCTCCTTGTAGCGGGTAATGCTGAGGTCTCGGAACCTCTTCCAGAGGGCCAAGGCGTCGGCGTCGCCATCGGTCATTAGCTTGAAATACCGACGGGCCTCCTCGTCGACACCAGTATCCTTCAGAGCCTGGGCCTCTGCGGTCTTGCCTTCCTTCGTGAGCCTGTCAATCTCCTCCTTCTCGTCGGCAACCTCCTTGCTGATCTTGACATAAACCTCGTACAGATGGTTGATGGGGTTTTGGGCTAGGGCCTCTTCACTGCCGTACTTCTTGAATCCCTGGGCCAATAGACCGTATTGCTTTCCCCAGTCGCCAAGGTAGTTTATGCGCACAACATCCCATCCCGCCGCCTCGTACAGATTACTCAGAAAACCTCCAATGATGGTACTCCGCAAGTGGCCAGCATGGAAGGGCTTCGCAATGTTAGGAGAGGAGAACTCGACGACTATGCGCTTCTTTCCCTTGGAGGGGTCGGAGACGTCCTTGAGACCGTTTGCCTTGTTGGTGCCGAACTCGCGGCCGTTTTTCCGGGCCAGGGGTATGAGGATCTTGGCGAGAGGGCCGGGCTTGAAGAAGATGGGGAGGAAAGCACCAGTGGTGGTGGGCTTTTCTACGAGAGGCGACTCGGGCCACTGAATGACCCAGGTTGTCAGTTACAGCACACTCAACATAGCAGTGCTCCTTAGAGAAAAAGGATCTCGGTGGGTTTACCTTCTCTATCCACTGCTGGGCCTGCTCGGCAGGCTTGCCCTTGATGCGCAGGGCAGGGATGGGGAGGACCATGTCGCCCTTGTCTAGCGAAAGCGTCCATTGCAGGGCAGGGTATATGATCTTGGTGTCGATGCCGGTGATCTTGTGTAGAATGGAGGTGACATGTGATCGGTAAATGTCTTGGGGGTTAATATCGGGGTAACAGTTGGGATAGGGGTCGAGAGGCGGCAGCCCGTCAAGCTGGGCCGTGAGCCGGTCAACGGAATCGGTGGTGGTGGTCATCGTCGCAGCAGTGCGCACCTGGTGTGAGGGTACTGGTTTACGGTGTGAGACGGATAATAGCAGATTATCTGGTGCTGATTCTGATCCTGATCCGCGATGTGAGAGTCGGGGTTGGTGGTGATGGCGGGGTGAGGAAAGAGAAGAAGAGGACAAGCCGCGATGAAAGAATTTGGTGACGAGACCAGTAATAGAAGAAGAACAAGAAGAAGCCGAACAAGAATAGGAATGGTAGTTCCAGATACGGGTAACCGGTGCTATGACGGTCATATGGGGAAGACTTGTGGTTTCTTTTCGTTCTTCTCGGTGAGTCACCAGCCGAACGAATATGTTATGTAGTAGTAGGGAAAGTTGATGGTGGATTTTTTTCAAAAGCTGCGCTGCGCATTTTGTTCGACCCCTCCATCGAAGAAAAAAAAAGGTACATACTTCGGTACATGCCCCTCCTCCCCCTTCCACTCTTCAAGCTTATGTACCTAGCGTACCCCAAGCACGCTAACCTAACCTTTAGCCAGTTTAGAAATAGTCCGGCATCTGATTGGCTGATTGGCTGATTAGCTCCCGCTTACCTCCGTGCTGTCTCTTCTACCTACTGTGTCCCACACCGTGTTGGGTACAGCTGAGCTTATATATATAGGTGTTAACTGCTGGTAGTTGCGGCCACATATGGGTTATTGTTACTGTAAAAGCAATATAAAGCAACCTACTTATTAAAAGCACATAATGCACACTTATTTAAATAAGCTTTAATGTTTATAATTTAATATATATAATAATCTTTTTGCACTTTATAAATATAATTAAATAAAGCAATTAAAAGCTTTTATAATAGCATTTTTTTATAATTAATTTTTAATATTTTAAAATATTATTATATTATTAAAAAGTTTTTAAAGTTTTATAGCTTATTAAAAAAACTGTTTTTATAATAAAAAACATTAAAAATATAATATTAATTAAAATATTATTTATTAATAAAAAATTAATAGTTAAAAAAATTAAATTAATATTTTTATAACGCTATTTAAAATTTATAATTTTAAATAAAAATATTAATTATTTATTTTATTATTAAAATAATTAATTAAATATATAAAAATATTTATAAAAATATAAACGTTAAATAATAACTTAAAGTTAATATAATAAAAATAAAAAATAAAAAACTTTAATAAAAAATAATAATAATAAAAAAAAGTTATTATAAAGTTATTAATTATTATAAAGTTAAAATTTATTATATAAAAAAATAATAAAATTAAATTTAATAGTTTAATAATGCTTAAATTTAAAAAAAAATTTTAAGTTTTTTTTAAGTTAATTTTTTAATTAAAAAAGCATATAATTTTAAAAAAATATAATAAAACTTTAATAATAAATTTAATATTAAAAAATATAATAATAAACTTTTTTTATTAAAAATAGTTTTTAATAATAATAAAACTTAATAAAAAGCATAAAAGCACTTTTATTTTTATAAATATAAAATATTTTTTTAATATATACACTTTAATAAAAAGCTTTTTTTTTATTAAAATATTAATAATTATATTAATAAAAACATATATATAGTAAAAATACGCTATAATATTATTAGCGCTTTTATAATATTTAATTATATATAAAGCACTTTTTTTATAATTTTAATAATTATAAATTATTAATTTAAAAAATTAAAAAAAACCTGCATTATATACTTATAATATTTTATTTTATAGCATTTTTATAACTTTTATTATATTTATTTAATAAAATTAACAAATTAAAAGTTAAAAAATAATTAAAATTTTTATTTTATTTTTATAAGTAATAAAACTTTTATTAATTAATACTATTACTTTATATACCGTATATTTAAATAAATATGCTTTTTTTAATATTATATATAATATTATATATATAGCTAGCGCTTTTAAAAATATTAATATAATTTAAATAATATTTAATTAAAGCGTTAGCAGTAATAAAATTAACTATATTATTTAATATTATTTTTAATTATTATAATATACTTAATACAGCATTTATTTTAATATTAAATTATATATTATAAAATATATAAAAAATTAAACGTTTTAAACGTTAAAAAAACAATAATAAATTATTTTAAATTTATTAAATTTAAATAATAAAAAAAACTTTTTTAATTTTTATAAATTTTTTAATTATAATAATAAAAAGTTATATTTATTAAAAAATAAAACTTTTTTTTTAATATTATTAAAAAAAGTAAAAAAAATTAAAAATTTATTAAAAAAAATAAAAAGTTAAAGTTATTAATAATTTTAAAATAAAAAAAAATTAATTTTTTTTAAATAAAAAAAACTATTTAAAAAGCATTTTTAATTAAAAAGTATATTATAAAGCTTTTTTTTTATTAAAAGCAATTAAATTTAAAAATAATATAAAATTAAATATTAAAAATAAATTAAAATTAATTAAAACTATTATTTATATTTATAAATATAATTTATTAAATATAGTTTTTAATATAAATTATAAAATTAAAATAATTAAAACTTTTAAAAAAATTTATATTAATATAAAAAAAATTTAAATAATTTTAAATATAATAAAAGTAATTTTATTAAATATATTATAAAGTTTTATTATTTATTTTAATAATATAAAAATATAAATATATTTTTAAATTATAAATAATTTATTATAATATTTTTTTAAAATATTAAAAAAAAGCTATTAGCTAGCATAAAGCTGTTATTAAATTGTTAAAATTTAATAAAAAAATCGACTTTTAAGCTTTTATTAAAAACTTTAATATTAAATATTATAAATAAATTAAAAAAAAAAGCTAAAAATAAATTTAAATTTTTTAAAAATAATGTTTATATTATTATTTATAAAAATAAAAATAAAAATAATAATAACTATAATATAAAAAAAATTAATTTAAAATAAAAAAAACTTTTTTTATTTTAACTGTTAAAAGTATAGTTATATGCAGAAAAATTACTTTAAATTTAATAATTAAAAAAATTAAAAAAGTTAAAAAAGTTAAAATATTTAAAATAATTAAAATTTAATTTAAATTATTATAAAAAGTAATAATTAATTAAATAATAAATTAAAAAACGTGTTATATATTATTAAAATAAATAAAATAAGTAATAAAGCGTTTATTTTATATAATATTAATATAATGTTTAAAAAAAATTACTATAAAAATAACGGCTTTATTATTAAATTAATAAAATACGTTTTTTTAATTACTTAAAACGTAAAAAATAAACTACTTTTTAATATAAATATTAATATATAAATTATTAACAATTTAAACGATTTTATTTTATATATAATAAATAATATTAAAATTAACATAAATATTAAAACAAGCTTAATTAAAGTTAATAAATTAAATAAAGTTATATTTTATATTAAAAGCTTTAATAAAAGTTATAATATAACTTAAATTAAAAATATACTATATATACTTTTTTTTCGTTAAAATTGTTTTTTAAAAAATTATATTATTTTAATAAAAGCTATTTATAAAAAAACTTTTTTATAAACTTAAATAAAAATATATTAAATATAATAAACTTTTTTAAATAAAATGTTTTATTATAATTATATAATAAATTAAAATTAAATATTTAATAATATATTAAAACTTAATAAAAATTTACGTTAAAAATAAACAGTAATAATATTAATAAAATGCGTATTTATTTTAAAAAAATTATTATTAATAATATTATATATATAAATAATTACGTAATAAAAAGGCTTATTTTATAATATTAACGCTTTTATTACTTTAATATAAAAAAATTATTATAAATAATTTAATAAATTATAAATATAAACTTTAAAAAAAAGTATTAAAACTTTATTATATAAAGCGTATAATTATATTAAATTAATTAAAATATTTTTAATAAACTTTTAAAACTATATTAAATATTTTAATAAATTAATATAATGTAATTTAAAAAAATTAATTTAATATTAATTAAAAAAACTGTTATTTTATTTTTATTATTAATAATTATAATAAAAATAAAAAATTTACATTTTATAAAAATAAAAATAAAATATAAAAAGCTATAAAAAATACTTTATAATAATAAAAATACGTTTAATAACTTTATTATTAAATAAAAAAAGCGTTATATTTTAATTAAAAACTTTATAGTTTAATAATAGTTAAAGATTTAAAATAAGCTTTATAAAAGCGTATTATATTAAAATAAGCATATAATTAATTATTTTAATATTAAAAAATTAATATTAAAATAACGTGTTTAAAAAAATATATATATATATTATTTAAAATTTAATAAAAGTTATGATAATTTAAATAAAAATTTTATTTTATTTTTAAAATTGCGTTATAAAAACTATTATTTATATTATAAACTATATAAGTTAATTTATAATAAAAAATATAATTTTATATAAAAATTTTTAAAGTTTTTTTAAATTAAATTAATTTTATAAACTTAATTTATTTAATATTTAAATTATAAGTTTATAATGCGTTATATACGTTAATAAAAAGTTTAAAATATAATTAAAAAAAATAAAAGCTAAAAAAACCTTTAAGCTTTTTTTAAATTATAAAAAAAATTATAATTATATTATATAGTTTTTTAAAAAAAGTTAATTTTTATAAACTTTTTATATAATTTTTTATAAAAATATTGCTTTTATTAACGTTAAATTTAATTTATAAAATATTATAAAAAAAATTTTATAACATATTTAAAAGCAGTTATATTATTAAATTATTTTTAAAAATTAAATATAATTAAAAAATAATAATATTATAAACGATAATATTATAAATAATAATATTAATAAAATTAAACTTTATTATAAAAAATTTAAAAAAGTTAACTTAAAATTATATTTTATTAAAGCTTTAATTAATAATATTTTTTTTTAAAAATATTTTTATTTAAAAAAACGTTAATAATAATAAATTTTATAATATTTTTAACAAGATTTAATAGTAGTATTACATTTTAAATAAGGAAGGGATATCTTCTTACACAAAGGAGTGCCTTTATACCTGCAGGGGATAAATAGGTTATTACTTTTTCTAACTATCCGATAAATAATTCCTTTTTTAAACAAGCATAATATACTTTTTTTACCTGTACTTTTTTAACAATTATTATTATTTATTTATATATACGTATTTATTAATATTAATTAATATTATTAAATAAATAGCAATATAAATTAATAAGGTTAAAAAAGTTATTACGATAATTTTATTTATTTTTTTTATTATTAAATAAATAATATTATAAAAAAACATAAAATTAATAAAGTTATTATTTTAATTAACCTTTTTAATTATTAAATAAATAATAATTAAAAATAATACGGTTAAAAAGTTATTATTATGGTAATTAAAAATTTTTTTTAAGCAGTAATATAAGTAATATTAACAAACTTACTTTTTTATTATTATTATTATTATTAATAAAATTTATTTTATAATAAATAACTTTTTTTACCGTTAACTAGATTATAAAATACTTATTTATTATTATTATTATTATTATTAATAATATTAACTATTATATTAAATAATAAACAGTTAAAAATTTTAATATAAAAAGCCGCTTAATAATAAACTGTTAAAAATATTTTTAAAATATTACATTTTAAAAATATAAATTTAATAGCATAAAAAAACTTAAATAAATTAAAAAAATTAATAAATTTAATTTTTAATAAAAACTGTATATTTATTATACATTTTACTTTAAAAATCGTAAAATAAAAAAAAATTAACTTTATTATAACTTTTTGTAAATAAAAACTAATATAAACATTAATAATGCTATTTAATTTAAAAATTATAAACTTTTAGCTTAAATACGCGAAAACTTTTAAAAAAACTTTAAAATATTTTTAAAAACATTTTAAAAAGTATATTTAAAATAACTTTGCGTTTTTTTATTAAACTTTATTTTATATTAAAAAATACTTTTATATAAAAAAATATTTATATTAAAAAGCATAATATTAGCTTTTTAATAGCGTTAATTAAATTATTAAATATTAAAAAATTATTAAAATAATAATTTAATAAATTAAAAGTAGCATAATAAAAATAATTAAACGTATTAATATAAAAAATATTTATTTATAAAATTAAATAAAAATTAGTTTATTTACGCGCTTTAATAATTTAATTATAATTAATAATATAAAAACAATTAATACTGGTTTTTAACTTATAAACTTTAATATTGCGAATTATTTATATTAAATAAACATTAATTTTTTTAACTATATTATAATATTTACTTTTTAAACCCACGTTTTTATAAATAATTAATTTATAATTTTTAATTATAAGCTTAAATAGTATATAAAAAAACCTTTAATAATAAAAAACGCAATAATTACTTTTTTTTACATTTATTATAGTTTTATTATTTTAATATTTTATATAATAATAGTTATTAATGTATTTAACATTTGCCGACTCTAGCGCTAACTTTTAATGCTAAAAATAACCTATATAAAAAACTATTAAAGCTCGCATTAAGTTGCTTATTAACTTAACGCATAGCTTTATTATTTTTACGTTTAATAACCTTTAATAATTACTTTAATAGCAAATACCGCTATTTATATAACCTTTTTATAATTATATTTATTTAAAAAACTTAAACTTATATTTAACTATATAAAAATACTAGTTTATTTTTATAAAATATAATTAATAAATATAATTTATATAATTATATTTAATTATAAAAAAAAAATTAAATAGTACTTTAATAAAAAACTTAATTTATTTTATATATTTTTTTAAAATTTATATAAACTTTTAAATATTAATTAACTTTATTAAATAACTTATATATAATATTATTTATTTTATTAATTAAAAAATAAAAACTTAAAAAACTTTTAAAAAACTTTAATTTTTATTTTTTAATAATTTAAAAGCTTATTTAAAAATATAAGTAAATGTTTAATAAGTTTTTTATATTAATTAATAATTTATAAAAATAAACATTTTTTAATATTTTTTTATTAAAATTTTAAATAAAATATATTTTTTAACGCTATTAAAACATTTTAAAAAAACATAAAATAAAAAAAATAATTATATTAAAAAAATATATAATATATTTAAAAATAAATTTAAACTATTTTTAAATATATGCTATATTATTAATATTAAAAAAATTATTTTTATGTTATATTTTTACTTATTTTAATTAATTAAACATTAATATATTATATATATAATATATTATAATATTAATATTTTATTAACATATACTTTATTATAAAATAATATTTTAATATAAAATAAAATAAAGTTTAATATTATTATAATTAAATAATTATAATGTTTTTTAACATAAAAATTAAAAAATAATATAAAAATAAAATAAATATAAAAATATTTTAAATATTAATAAATAAACTTTTATAATGTTAATAAGTATTAAAATTTAATTTTTAAAAAAAACAATAATTAATTGCAGCAGTATATTGCGCATATTAAATTATTTTTTAATTATAACATATTTTTTTTAAATTATTACGCCGGTTTAAAAACCTAGTAAGCAAGCTTTAAGCATTTATTAATATTTAAAAAATATTAAAAAAAGCAAAATAATATATTATAAATAATAACAATAATAATAATAATAAAATTAATTAATATTATATTAATTAAAAATATTATCGTAAAAATAAAAGCAACAAGTATAACTTTTAAAAACAACTTTAAATAAAAAAAAAACAATATTAAATATATAAAAAAAAATGCTAGTTTATTAAGCATTTATAATAAAAAAAAAAAAAGTATAAGCTTAATAAAAAGTTAAAAAAAACTTATTTAAAAAAAACTACGCAATATTTTTAATAAAATATAAAAAAATTAAAAATTATAATTTAAATTTAAATAAAAATAAAAATTAAAATACTATAAATTAATTAAACTTAAATAAAAAAATAAAAGTTTAATATATAATTACTGCTTATTTATTTAATTAAGCTTTTTATTATTAAATTGCTTTTAACTTTAAATTAATTAAAAAAGCTAACTTTAATAAACTTAAACTTAATGTTATATTTACTTTTAATTACTATGCTTAAAGCATTTTTTAAAATATTATATTAAATATAAGCGTAATATAAATGTTTACTGTTAAAAAAACTAATATTTGGTTTTAATTAAAAAATATTTTAATTAAAAGCTAAAAATAAACATAAATTAAATAAAAAAAGTTAATATTAAATTTAATAATAAATTTTTAATTAAATTATTTAAAATAATCTTAATTAACACACTATTTAAAAAAATCGATTTTTATATAATAAAAACGGATATTTTTTTTTATTATTATTTAAAAACATAAACTAACTAAGTATATATTTTAATAATATTATTAACTAGTTAATTTATAAAAACGGGATAACAGTTAAAGTTATTTAAAAATAAAAGCATTTATAATTCTAGTTTAATAATATAATTTTTTTTATAAAAATAAAATTACGTTAAATATACTCCCGCTTTAACTACTTATTAATAAATAAATTATATAATTTTTTAAATAAAGCAGAATATAATATAAATATAGTTAATATTAAAAAAATTAATAAGTTTTATTATTATTATTAACTTAAAAAAAAAGCGCTTTAAAGATTTAAGTTTAATTTTAAAAATTTTAAAATAAATTTTAACTATAAAGTAATTATTAACATTATATATTTTAAAAAAAAACCAGTACTTTATATAATTAATATAATTACTAGTTTTTAAGCAGTAAAATTTATAAAAACTATTTTTATTAAAAAAACATAAAAAATGTTTAAATAATATTAAGTTAACACGTATTTTAAACTATTAAACGTTATTATTTATAATATTAATATAAACTTTAATAGTGTTAAGTTTTAAAATAAAGCATAAATTATTAAAATTACTTGCAAATAAGTGCTTATTAAAGCATATTAATTTATTAATAAGGTTAAAAAATATTACGGCTTAATTTAACAAATATATAAAATTATTTTAAAAAAAATTGTAAAATTAAAAGCATTTTAACTTTAAATAGTAATAAAAACTATTAATAATATAATAAACTTTAATAACTTAATACTTATATTGCTAGTATTTAAAATATACTTATAAATTAATATAAACTTTTTTTTAATATTATTATAAGTATAAAAAGCATAAATAGTATAAAAAATAATAAAAAAAATAAAAAAAATTAAAGCGTAAAAGTTTATTTAAAACGCTTTAAACATTTAAAATAAACTTAATATTTAAAAAATACTTTTAATATTATTTTTTTAAGCAGTAAAGTATTAGTTTATTAAAAAAAAAGTAAATAAATAAAATTATATAAAGTTATTATAGTTATTAAAAAAAATATAACTATTATATTAAATATAATAAGTAATATATTTACATTTTAAAACTTTTACGTTAAATTTTATATTTAATTTAAAAAACTAGTATTAATAAAAAAAGTAAAAGTTAAATTATTAAAACTTTAATTTAATTTAAAAAAATATAAAATTATTTTTAAAAATAAGCTTAATTAAATATATATTAATTTTTTTTATATTAATATAAAAAAAAAAGCAATTATATATTAGCTTTTAAACTGCAAATAAAATAAAAAATTATAGCATTAAATAAACTATATAAAACTTTTAACTTTATAAAACTTAACGTATTATTTATAAACGGTATTTTATAATTAAAAATATATAATAATAAAATTTATAAAAAAATAACTATTTTTAAATTATAAATAATTTAAAAAATTAAAAGTAAAAACACTTTAACTTTATATAAAAAGTCCTGTTTAATTATATAAAATTATAAAAACTTTAATAAAAAATTTATTATAATTTACATATTTATTATTTAAAAAATTAATTAACGTTTAATATTAACTTTAACTTTAATACTTTGTAAAAAAAAAAAAAAATTATAATTTAAAACATTATAATAGCGTATATTTAATTAAAAATGCTAATATAAAAAACTATTTTTATATATTTATTATTAAAATTAAAAAAAAAATATTTTAAAAAAACGCTTTTATAAATCGTTAAACTGTTATATAAACTAGTAAAATTAAGTATATATTAATTTAAAACCTATTTAAAATATTATTAATAAAAATTAAGCATAAAATTATTATTTTTTAACTTATATTTATTAATTATAAATTTTAATTAACTTTTTAAAATTACGGGCTTTTAAATAAATAATATTTTAAATGTTGGTATTTTAAAATTTTTAATATAAAAAAATAAAGTTTTTATTAAAGTAGAAATTAAAGCATAACTTTAAAAAATATTTAAAAAAAAAGCAATTAAAAACTTTAATAAATTACGTATTAAAATTTATAAAAATAAAATCTCGGCAATTTAAAAAAAATAAGCTAAAAAATTAAAACTTATAAATTTAAAAGCATTAAACGCAGTTAATTACTTTATTAAATAAAAAGTATAAAAAGCGTATATTATATTAATTTATTAATTAAAAATAATATTTAATTATTTAATAGCAGTTTAATACATTAAACTTAAACGTAAAAAAATAAAAACTTTAAATATAAAAATTAATTAATAAATAAATAATAAAAAATAAAAGCTTAAATATATTAAATTAAACTTTTAAAGTTTATAATTATATATTTTTATAAACAGTTTATTTATTAATAATAAAAATATAAGCTTATAAATTAATTATATTATTATTTTAAGTAATAAAAAGTTTATAAATTAAAATAATAAAATTTATATTAAAAGTAATATAATTTATTAATTATTTATTAAATATAAGCAAGTTATTTGCAGCGTACTTGTTAGTAAAATATATAAAATAATTTAAAAATTTAATGTTAATTATATTATTTATTGCATTATTAATATAATTTTTAAGCAATTAGCACTATTAAAATTTTTTTTTATTTTATATATAAACTTACTGTTTTTATATTAATATTTAATTTAAATAAGTAATATTAACAAAAAGCAATTAATAATTAACTTTATAGCTTTATGCTAATTATATAAAAATTAAAAAATTAATAATATTTATTAAATTTATAGTAAATATAACTTAATAAATGCGATAATAAAAGCATTATTTAATAAAGTTATAAAAATTTTAATAAAAAAAACCACATTAATTTAAAATTAAAAAAATAAGTAAAAAAAAATAAATTAATAAGTAAAAAAACACGTTAAAAAAAATAGTAAAAATAAATAAAAAAAAATGCGTTTGTAATAAATTTATTATAAAAAAAAATAAAATAAGTAATGGTAATATTATATTTTAAATAAAAAAAGGATATTTTTTTATATAAAAAAGTGCTTTTATACCTGCAGAAAATAAATAAGTTATTGTTTTTTTGCAACTATTTAATAAATAGTTTCTTTTTTAAATAAGCACAATATACTTTTTTTACCTGTACTTTTTTAGCAATTATCGTTATTTGTTTATATGTACGTACCTATTAACAAGATTTTTTATTAAAAAGTATATAAATATTTTAATATATAAAAATTATTAAAATAGTTTTTTTAAGTTATAATTATAATTATTAACTTTTTAAATAAATTAACGTTAAAAAAGCACTTATTAAATTAAAAAAAAGTAAATTAAAGTTATTTTTTAAAAAATATAAAAAAACTTAAAAAAAAGCATATTTTAATTTTATAAACTTAAAAAAGTTATTTTAAGTTATATTATTAATTTTAAATAAGTTTTAAAAAAAATTATATTTTAATAAAAACTTTAAAAAAATTTAAAAGTAAAATTATTATTAAAGGTTTTTTTTAATAAAAAAGTATTAATTATAATAAAATAATAGTTATAACTATAAAAGCTGCTTTTTAAAAAAATTTTATAGCTTTTAACGCTATAAAAAAATAATATTATATTTAAGTTAATTTTATTACAGTTTATTTTAATAAAAAACTTAAAAAGCATATTTTTATGCAGTTATTTTTATTATTAAAAAGATATTTTAATAAATATTTTTAAAAAAAAACGTACGGTTTTAATAAAAAAAATTATTAAGCTTATAAACTTTTTATATGGTTTTAAATAAGTAAATAACGTATAATAATAAATTATATAAATAAAAAAAAATATAGTTATTTTACTTTAAATTTAAACAATATTATTTATTAAAATATAAAAATAAAAAGCATTATTATAAGTTATATTAACGATTTTATTTTTATAAACTTTAACTTTTAATATTTAAAAAATTTAATAAAAGTTATATAAAACAATTTTATGCTTAATAATTTAAATAATATTAAATAATATTTTAATATAAAGATTTTTAAAAACTTATTAAACGGTAGCGTTAAATTAAATTAATAATAATATATTAAAAAAAATTTAAAATTATTAAAATAAATAAATTTAAGTTTAAAATTATTTTTATAAAATTAAATATATTAAAATATATAAAAGCTTATAATTAAAAAGTTACGTTATAAAAAACTTTAAAATATGCTTTAATTTTTAAAAAGTTAAATTTTATAATTATAATAATAAAATTTAATTTTAATTATACTGTATTAATATAAATTAAATTTATATAAAATTTATTTTTAAATTAAAGTTTTAAAGTAAAAAAAATATATTATTATTTTAAAAATATAATTATTAAATATATTTAATATAAAAAATTAAATAACGATTATTTTTATTAAAAATATAATAAATTAAAATTATATAAAATTATAAATATTATTTTTATTTATAATTAAAAAAGCGTTAAATTAATAATTAATTATATGTGTTACAGCAATAGCTGCCAGCTGGCCACATTTATCACAGCCGTTACTATGCACTATTATCATTCACCGCCTAGCGCAGTAGAATTCTAATTAAAGTACTTAAGTTTTTTTATTATTATATAATTATATAAAGTTTTTTTTTATTTTTTATATAATTTTTTATTATATATAATATATAAATTATTTAAACTTTTATGCTTTAAATTTATTATAAAATCGTAATAAAAAATTATATGCTTACTTATATTTTACTTTATAATTTAAAAAACTTTAAATTTTTAAATTTAATTAAATTAATTAAAAACTTAATTAAAATAAATAAATTTATTAAAATTAATTTTTTTTTATTTTTAAGCTTTAATTATAAATAAAATTTTTTATAATAGCTTATAATAATAAAAAGCGTAAAAACTGTAAAAAACGCGCATGTTAAAAAGTGCAATTTAATTTTATAAATTTTAAAAAAAGTAAATTAAATATAAAAATTATTAATAACATTTAATAACGTTATATATTTATTTAATTATTAATATTTAATATATTAATTAAAAATATTAACATTATTATATTATAATAAAATAATAATAAAAAAATTAACTTTAAATTTACTTATAATAATTATTATAAATAAATTAACAACATAAAACAAAAATTTATATTAACTATTATAAAACTTTTAAAAAGCTTAAAAAAACTTTATATTTTAAGTTTTTAAATTAATTGCTTATTATATTAATAAAAAAATTAAAAGTTTTATAGTACATTTTATATTTTTAATTAAAGCTATTAAAAAAGCTTAGCTTTAATATAATAAATTACTTAATTATATTTAATTTAAAAAAATAATAATAAAAAACTTAAAAGTAATATTTTAAAAAGTAAAAATATAAACTATAATAACTATTATATAAAATAAAATTATTAATAAATTGCATAAGTTAACGCGTGCATAAAATAAAGTTTTTTTATAAATGTATAATTATATTATTATATTAAAAAAAACCTTAAAAAAGCTATAAAAAACTTAAATAAAAAAACTAGTTATAAAAAATTATAAAGCAGTTTAAATTAATTAAATTAAAAAATATAAAAAAAATATAATTATTTTTTATAATATTATTATTAATTTTAATATAAACGTAATAAATATTGTTTTTATTAATTAAGTTTTTATTTTAAATTTAATATATATAAAAAAAACTAAGCGTTTTATTAAATAGTAAAACTTATTAATTTTTATTAATAATAAACTTAAAAATAATTATAATATTATTAAATTTAATTATTAATATTTATTATTAAAATAAAAGCTTAATAGCAATATAAATTATTATTTAATTAAAAAGTAAAAAATTTTATATATTATTAAAAAAATAAATAAATTTACATTAAAAGCATTAATGCTATTTATTATTAATAAATATAAATTATTTATGCTTATTATAAATATTATTATTTTTAAACACTTTTTAAAGTAATATTGTAATTTTAACGCGTATAAAAAAGCACGTAATATATTTTATAATTTTAAAATAATTAATTTAATTAAATTTATTTAATTTTAATAAAAATTTATAAAACTTACTGTATTTTTTAAATAATAAAAATTAATTTTAAATATAAGTTATTTAATAAATTATTTATATAATTTAATAAGTAATATATTAATAAATATTATAATAAAACGTATAATTTTTAATTTTTTTATAATTATATTTAAACTTATAATCACGTTTAATAAAAAGATTTTATTATTAAGTAATTATAAAAAAAAAGCTATTAATAAATTTAACTTATTTAAAAACTAGAACTTTTATAATAATAAGCTATAAAGTAATAAACTTATAAAAAAATAACAGTTAATTAATAATAAAAATTAAACTAATAAAAATTATTTTAATATTAAAGTTATTAATATAATTTTTAATAAAAAAAAGCTATATAACCGACTTAAAAGTTTTAAATAAATTAAGTAAATAATTAGTTATAAACTTTATTATGTTTATTATAAAATTAATTATTAATTTACTTAATGCTTTTTTAAAAAAAAATATAGTTAAAATTAATAACATTTATATAAAAATTATAAAAAAATAATTAATTTAATTAAATAAATAAACTTTAAATATTAAAATATTAAAAAAATTAACTTTAAAATAATAAAATTTTTTTTTAAAAAAGTTATACTATTAATAATAAAAATTATAAAATATAATAAACTGCTTAAAAATATTTTAATAAATAATTTAAATAATAACTTATTTTTTATTAATTATATAATAAATAATAATAAATAATTTATTTTTATTAAAACTTTTATTAATATAAAAATTAATATATATTTACTTATAAATATAAAATATGTTATAAAATTATTAAAATATTTTAATATAGTTTAAATATAAAACTTTAAATTAATTAAAATAAATAGCTATAATAATAAAAAAAACAAGCTATTAATATAATATTAATAATATATTTTACTTTATAAAAAAATTATTTATAATATTTTATTATTAATATTAAATATAAAATATAAAATAATTATTAAAAAAAGGTTTTTTATTTATTATAATATTTTATTAAATTATAAAAAATAAACATTTATTTTTTTTAAAAAATAAAAACTTAAATTTAAGCTTTTAAAAATTAATATAAATAAAATAAGTAATTTATTATAAAATCTTAAATACGTGCGCAATATAAAATAACGCAACGTATTAATAAAACGTAAAAATAAAAAACAGTATAATAAATATAAAAGCTAAACATATTAACTTTTAAAATAAAATAACCTTAATTTTAAAATATTTTTTATTAAAATAATAAAAAAAAAGTAAATTAAAAAATATAAAAGCTAAAAAATATAATATTAGCTGTAAAAAAAGCTATAATTATAACTACTTTAAAAAATTTTTTAAAATATTTTAAAAGCATACTTACGTATTTAAATAAAAAAGTGCGTTAAATAAAACAATTACTTGCAAGTAATATAAAAAACCGCAACTTTAAACTTACACGTAAAAAAAAAAAAAGCTAAAATTACGCAATATATAAAAAAATATAAACTATAACATAATATATTTAATTAACATAAACATTAACTTTTAAATATAACGTTTATAAAAGTAATTTAATTTAATAAAATTATAAAAAATATAAATAATAATAAACTTAATATAACTTTATTATATAAAATAAATTAAATAATAAAAGTTAAATAAATTAAAAAAAATCTATTTAATAAAAATAAAAAATTACGTAATATAATTAATTAATTAATATTAAAAGCATATTATATGTTACGGGTTTAGCCTAGGGTTAACGGTGTAGCTGGTTTTACACTAGTTAGCAGGTGTACGTAAGGGGTTATTACCGACTTTACACGGTTACGTAAAAAGTCTGCATATATATAAGCTAATTAATGTTTTTAAATATTATTGTTTATTTTTTTTTTATAGTTAATTTAACTTTTTTTTTAATATATGTAATTTGCGCACTTTAATTTTATAATATATTAATTATTTTTTATTTAATTTTTTTTAACTTTTATATATATTATTATAAAATATTTTCTGCATTTATTATAATAAATTTTAATTAATTAAGCAATTATATAAAACAGCATGTTAAAATAATTATATTTATTATAGCGCTTTTTGCTAATATAATTAATGCGCGAAAAAAACAAGTTTTTTTTTTTAATAAATTTAATAATAAAAATATTAAATTTTAATTATTTTTAATTTAAATAAAATTATAAATTAATAAAAAAATAATTAATAATAATTATATAAAATTTTATTATATTTTTAAGTTTTTTATATTAAAATTTAAATAAAATTTTTTTAATTATATAATAATTATTAAAAATAAAAAGTTATAAAATTTAAACGATTTTATTATATAATTAAAAGCATATAAAAAGCTTAACGTAATTTAATATATAAAATAAAAATTATATGCTTTAAAATAATTTTTTATTAAAACCGTTATTATTTTTATTTTTTACTTTAAAAAAATTTTATTTTATATTTTAATTAATTTATAATTAAATATTATAAAAATTAACTATTTAATTTTTTATTTAAATATAAAATAATAATAGCGCTTAAATAAATAAATTAAATTTATAAAAATATATAATAAATTTATATTAAATTTACATATAATAATAAAATAATTTATTTATTTTTTAATAAATTTTTATTTTTTAACTTTATATTATTTTTAAATAAATAAAAATAATTTAATAAATATATTAATTAATATTATTTATATAATATTATTTAATTAAAAAACTGCTTAAAAAAAGCAAGTTATTATATAAAATATAAATTAAAGCGTTATTATTTTAATATATATTTAAAAACTTTTTTAAAACTTATAAAAATTAAGTTTTATATAATATTTACTTTTATTGCATAATATTTTTTATAAAATAATAAGTTAAATTTAATATAATTATTAATTAAAATATAATAATTTTATTTTAAAATAAATATAAATTTAAATTAAATTTATATAAATAAATATTAAAAAATATAATAATTAATAAAAAAACTTAATAAATAAATATAAATTATATAAAATATAAAATAGTTTTTAACGCTTATAAACAATTATTATTAGTATTTATAATAATAAAATTTTTTATAAAATAATAAAAGTTTAAATAAAATATTATTAAAAAAATGCATATAAATATTATATTAAATTATATAAAAAAAATATTAATTATAAATAAAAAATATTATTATAAATTTAATTTAAAATTAATAATATAATTAATTTTATATTAATTAATAAGTATATATAAAAAGTTATTATTAACTTTATATAATTATATAAAAAATCTGCATATATATAAGCTAATTAGCGCTTTTAAATGCTATTGTTTATTTTTTTTTATAGTTAATTTAACCTTTTTTCCGGTATACGTGGTCCGCGCACCTTAACCCCGTGACATTATAAATATAAAAACGTATTTAATAAAATAATATTTAATAAATTATTACTTTATTAATTAAATATAAACTATAAAATTAAATTAAACTATAAATTAAAAAAATTTAATTATAACTTACTATATAAAATAATATTAAAAAAAATAAAAACATGTTGGCAATATATTATTAAAAACCTAGTAAAAAAGTTTATTAAGCTATTAAACGCGCTTTAAACAGCTTTAATTTTTTTTTTATAAAAAGTAAATAAAAAACTTTAATTTTATATAAACTATTAAAAACTTAATATAAAAACTTAAAAAAATAAATATTTTTTATTATTTATAAAAAAAACTTTATTTAAACTTTTTAAAGTGTAAGGAGCCGAGCTTCTCTTAAGCTTAGTCACTTACAGGGTTAGCAGCCCCTATAAAAAACCCTTGTCGGCGTCGTAATTTAATTAGTTTAATCCTGTTTGTTAACTTTTAGCTTTAATTCTAGTCACTATTTATACTTAATTTACACTTAAGCTGTCGTTTATTATAATTTTAAAAATTTTATATAACTTACTTATAAAGTTATGTTTACTTATTTAAATTTTTTAAATCTTTTAAGCAACTTGCCGTTAAATTTAACCTAAATTAACTACGTTTTGCTACTACTTTTAAACCTTATTTAAAGCCTTATAAAAAAAATATTAAAAAACTAAAATAATAAGTTTATTAACTTTAACAAATAATTAAATTATAGCGCTAGTATAAAAAGTTACAGTTTAAATTACGTAATAATCTTTTGTCCACTTTATTACGAAAACGACGTTAAAACGACTTTAATTTAAAACTAAAACATAATATTAATTTAAATAAGTTAATTAGCACTTTTATTTTAAAATTTACTTTTAAATAATAAAATAAATAGTTAATAAACTTTTAAAAAGCTTTTAATAATATTTTAAAAAAATATTATTAATTATAATATTAAATTAATTTAATAATTTTTAAAATAAATTTTTAATGTTATTTTTTATAAAATTAAAAAGTTTTTTATTTTAAGCATAATAACCTCGTAAAAGCGTTTTAAATTTAATTTAATTAAAATGCTTTTATTATTTAAACTATTATATTTATTTATAATGCAGGTTATTATAATATAGTTATTATTAAGCTGTTAAAATAAGCAGTTTAATATTTTTAGTAGCATTTAAAAAATTTTAATAATTATTTATAATTTTTTAAAAATTAAGATAATAACCGTAAAATAACTATAAAAAGCGCTTATTATTATTATATAAAGTTTATAAAATTTTTACGTATAAAGTTAAAAACTTAAATATTAACATTTTTAAGCATAAAAAAAAATAATTATAATAGCTATAAAATATTAAAAATTAAAACATATAAAAAACCCTTAAATTTTTAAAAAAAAATCTTATACGTTATTTTTGGCTTTTTTAACTTAAAATCGTTTTATTTTCGCATTTAAAATAAACTTAAAACCAGCTTAAATTAAATTAATAAATGCTGTTAAACTTTTTATTAAACTAGTTAAAAACCCCACTTTTTTAACTTTTTTATTTAATAATATACGCTAAAATAAAAGTAAAAATATTATAATTTATTATATTTATAAAAGTAAAACTTATTAAAGGTTTAAATGCTTATAAAAGTAAAAATAAACTAATTTACTTAATTTTTAAAGTTAAAACGTTTATATTACGTATTAAATTATTAAAATACTTTAATAGTTTTTGCTTATAAAAGTTTTTTTATTAAACAGCCAGGTTAATTAGCAGGTTAATAAATGCATATTATTAAAAAATTATAATTATATTTTATTGTGGTTATATTTTATAAAATTATATTAAAAGTTTTATATAACGTTATTAATTTTAAGTATATTTTATTATAGTTTATTATTAAATTAAAGTCGTTATAGTTTTATTTTATAGTCGTTATGTTGTTTTATTCGTTAATTAGTTTTATTTATTAATTTTATTAGCTATAAAATTAAATTATTAACTTTTTTAATTAAAAAGCAATAATTTAATAAACGGCACTATATTAGTTAAAATATTTTATAATAAAAAGCTTTTAAATTGTTTATAAAAAAGCTTTATATATGCATTATTTAGTTTTTAATTAAATAATATGGTTTTATTTTATTACTATTTAACTAGCTTATGCTTTTAAAAACTTTTAATTAAAAAATTAAAATTATTTTGCTAATTAAATTAAAAAATAACTTTTTTTATTAATTAATAATAAAGTAATTAACGTAAAAATTTATAAAAATTTATATATAAAGTTTATTATTATATTAATATAAAAGCGCATATGTAATTAGCCTTATTGTGGCTAAATTAAAGGCAATTTTTTTTTAAAAAAAGGATAATTATAAAAAGCCAAGCTCCTTTTAAGCTTAATTACTTACAAGGTTAGCAGCCTTTATAAAAAACCCTTGTCAGCGTCGTAATTTAATTAATTTAATCCTGTTCGTCAACTTTCAGCTTTAATTCTGGTTACTATTTATACTCAATTTGCACCTAAGCCGTCGTCTATTACATAAAGCATACATTTTTATTAAAATAAACATTTAATAAGCGTTTTATAAAATGCGCATTAACTTAAATAATAAAAGCTTAACTTTATTTAAAACTTAAAATAATTAATTTTAATATTATATAATACTTTTTAATCTTATTAAAAAACCCGCTATTTTTTAATAATAAATTAATAATAAATTTAAAAAATATTTAAATAATTTTTATATAATATATTTAAATAATATTTTAATTTATTTAATAAATAAATAAAAACATAAGCAACATGTTTAAAAAGTTTTTAAAAAACTTTAAAAAATAAGCTTATAAATTAATATTAAAAAATATAAATTTTATATTTTTAAAATTAAATGCCTTAATTATATTATTAATAAAAATAAAAATAAAATAAATAATAATAAAGTTAAAGTTATTAAACAATAAAAAAAACTAATTAGTAAATAAAAAAAAAAATTTATAAAAACTGCGTTTTTTTTTAAACTTTTACAACTTTTATAAAAAATTTATTACAAAATTTAATAAAATAGCCCGCTTACTAAACCTTTTAACCCATAATAACGCAAATTTAACTTAAACCAATAACTGTCAGCATGCATTCGATAAGTTAAAAAAACAAATAACCAGCGCTTTGTCACGGGTTTAGCCCAGGGTCAACGACGGTATGGCTGCTGCCATACCAGTCAGTAGGTGGAGGTAAGGGATTATCACCGACCTCGCACAGTTGTGCGGAGGTAAAGGGTTATTACCGACTCCGCACGGTTACATGTAAAGCCCGCATATATATAGGCTAATTAGCGCTTTTAAATGTTTTTATTAGTTTTTTTTTTTTTTATAGTTAATTTAAACTTTTTTTTTAATTTACGTAGTTTATGCACTTTTAACCTCGTAATATATTAATTACTTTTTATTTAATTTTTTTTAACTTTTATACGTGTTATTATAAAATATTTTTATATTTATTATAATAAATTTTAAATAATATTTTTTAACGGTTTAACGGTAAATTATAAGTTAATAAAAGCTTAAATTAATAATAATAGTAAATTTTATTTTATTATATTTATAAGTTTTTTATATTATTTTATATTAAAACGTAAGTTATATATATAATAATAAAGCAGCTTTTATTTAAAATTTTATACTGTTTGCGTTTTATGCAAGTAAAGGTTTATTAAAATTTAAAAATGTTTTAATTAAGTATAATACTTTAATTAATCGAAAAAAAAAAGCCGCGTAAAAAAAAGCGGTTTGCTGCATAAAGGTTAAAACCATTACCGACTCTACTATATAAAAATCAAGACTATTAATAACTTTACTTTTAAAGTCGCTAACCCCGCACGTTAGTTTATTTAATACACGCGTACTTTTTTAATTTATTAATAAGTTTTAAAATTTATATACATAATATATATTTTTATTATATAATATTTTTTATAAAATAATAAATTAAATTTAATATAATTATTAATTAAAATACGGTAATTTTATTTTATAATAAATATAAACTTAAATTAAATTTATATAAATAAATATTAAAAAATACGGTAATTAATAAAAAAACTTAATAAATAAATATAAACTATATAAAGTATAAAATAGTTTTTAACGTTTATAAATAATTATTATTAATACTTATAATAATAATAAAGTTTTTTATAAAATAATAAAAGTTTAAAATAAAATATTATTAAAAAAATGCATATAAATACTATATTAAATTATATAAAAAAAGTATTAATTATAAATAAAAAATATTATTACGGGTTTAATTTAAAGTCGATAACGGTATAATTGCTACTATATTAATTAGCAAGTAAAAGTAAAAGATTATTACCGACTTTATATAGTTATGTAAAAGTAAGAGGTTATTACCGACTCTGCACGGTTATGTGCAAAGCTTGCATATATATAAGCTAGTTAGCGCCTTTAAGTGCTTTTATTAATTTTCTCCTTTTTCTTTTTTTATAGTTAATTTAAACTTTTTTTCCGGTTTACGTAATCTGCGCACTTTTAACCCCGTAATACGCTCTACTACTTTAATACTTTAACTATAAACTAAAAACCTTTATTAAAACCAACGCTTTAAATAAAGTCGTTATTAGTATTATATTATAAAAAACCGGTTTAAAAAAACTTTAACACTTTATTAATTTTTTTTAAAAAACTATACTGTTAATAAAAATAAACTATAATATTTATAATAAAAAACTTTTTGCCGTTATTAAAACTTTAATATGTTAAAAAGTTAAATTAATAAAATATTAATATTTAC
Source organism: Biscogniauxia mediterranea (assembly GCA_018398605.1). NCBI lineage: Eukaryota > Fungi > Ascomycota > Sordariomycetes > Xylariales > Xylariaceae > Biscogniauxia > Biscogniauxia mediterranea. The sequence goes on from JAGXTR010000003.1 coordinate 5,196,342, forward strand.
GTTTTTTTTATTTTTATTAATTATTTAACTTTAAAGTTTTTTAATATAAAGTAACTTTTTAACTTGTAATAAATAAAATAAATTAAATTAATATTATATTATAACTTTATTATAATTTATAAATAAAAAATAAAAAACATTATAATTAATATTTTTTAAAAACTTTATAATAAATTAAAAAATTAAAAAAAAAGCAGAATAAATAACGCACGATAGCTTTATTTTGCTTTGTATGTCACGGTCTGCGACCGTAGCCGACCTGACCATATATATTATTATAGATTTTATAGTTGCTAGCTATAAAATTCTGATACTTTTTGCAGGTAGCCCCGAGTAGCCGACTGGCCTAGTAAATAGTGGTATTAGCCTTAGCCGTTATAATTTCATAGCTGACTATAGGTAAGGGTTTAAGCCTTATATTCGGTAAAAGCGCTTTTATGCCTTTTTTGTGTTTTATATATGTTTAAAGCCCTGCTGACAGACGACGGCAACGACCAGCTTTTTCGTTGACTATAAGTATAGAGTTTTCGACTAGGCCAGTGCGCCGCCTTCCGGACAGAAGGTATGGTTTTCGTACTAGGGAGTACCAGGCTGCAGCTCGCTGACTTCCAGAACCGCCGGGCGGCGACTGGGGGGGTTAGAGCTTAAGACGAGCTTTTTATAGTACGAGAGGGGATGTTACGGTTTGCGACCGTAGCCGACCTGACTATATATGGATACTACTATAAATTTTATAGTTGCTAGCTATAAAATTCTGATACTTTTTGCAGGTAGCCCCGAGTAGTCGACTGGCTTAGTGGATAGTGGTACTAGCCCTAGTTGTTATATTATGCACTAAAACGGCAATGCTATTAATATAATAATATTAAATATTAATAAAGTTTTAAAGTTATTTAAAATTATTTTAATTAATTAAATTTTTAAATTTAATAAAATTAATTTAAAATTAAATAAATATTAAAAAAAAGCGTTAAAATTTAATAAATTAAATTAAACTATATTAAATAATTTAGTTTTATATTAAAAATAATTAATTATATTTAATTAAAATAACTTATAAACGCACATATTAAAAAAGCGCATTATTACATTAAAACTACACATTTTAACATATATAAAACTTAAATTATAATAACTTTTTAATATTAATAATTAAATATAAACGGCTTTATTGCACAATTTATTAAAAACTGCTTTTATAAAACTATTAAAATTTTAAAAAATAAAACATTAAATAAACTTTTATTACTGCTAGTTTTTAATAAAATTTAACAATATATAGTTATAAACTTTAAAAACATATTAAAAAATATTAAAAAAAATATAATAATATATTAATTATTATAAACAAATTAAATAATTTATTATAATATATACTTTATAAAACTACTGCTACTGTTAAAAACGCTATATAAATATATTATTATAGCTTATATTAAATATAAAAATAATTAAAAATAATAACTACCGATATAAATTTTTAATTTATTTTAAATTTTATAAATAAACTATTAAAAATTTATAATATAAAACTTTATTTTATAACTGTAAATTATTATTAAATTATTAATTAAATTAAAATTATAAATTAATATATTAATTAGCAATTAAAACTTTATATTAATTATTTTTAATAAAATTAATTTAAAGTTATTTTAATTATAAATACTATATAAGCTTTAATTTTATATAAATCGTTAAAAAGCTTATTATTAAAAAAATACTTGCTAATAAATTAATGTAAATATTATTTAATTAAAAAGCTTAAATTAAAAACATAATTAAATTTACGCTTAAAAAACAATTAATTTAAAAAAAAGCTTAAAAAATTACTTAATAAATTATAAAGTATATTAAATATATTAAAATAATAATATAATAAGCTTAAAATTAAATAAGCAAATAAGCAAATTATTACCGCTATAATTTAAATTTTAGCGTTAAAAACCGCATATATATTTTTAAAAAATTAAGCATATTAATAAATTAACTTAATAATAAACTTAATTTTTTAATAATTTAATAATATTATAAAATTATCGTTAAAAAACTTAATAACTTAAACATTTATAAGTTTTATTTATTTAATTAGTAAAAGAAATTTAAATAATTTTATATAAATTATTTATAAAAATATGCAAACAATTTAATTTTAAAATAAACGCTTAAAAACTTAAAAAAAATAGTCGACTTAAATCTTAATAAAAAAAAATAAAAAGTAAAAAAAATCCGTATTTTGTAAACTTATTATAATAAACTATAATATAAAATATAATAAAAAAATTAAAAAGCAAATAATATATAATACTTAGTAAATAATTTTAAAAACTTAATAATTAAATTAAAAAATTATTATAATAAAAACTTAAATAAAGCAGGTTTATTAATTAAACTTATTGTTGGTTTCGCTGTATACACCTAGCGAAACATAGGTGGCTTTGCTATACACACCTAGCCCTAGCAAAAGGTGTCTACGTCGCCGACATGCGTACGTATAAAGAAATAAAAGGGAAAAACAAAGACTAAAAAAATGGGTTGGAGACTGTGTATTCAAGTGTCTCTAAGGAGGGAACTATCTAATTAAGGGGTTGCCAGGAGTCGGCAACCTAGTTATAGTCCCTCATTCGCTGACTAAGCCTTACGGCTTAGTCTCTTGCTGACTAAATACAACCAACACTTATAAAATAGCTTTATATAATAAAAAAAAATAACTTTAATAACTTTTATTTTAATAATAATAAATTAAAAAACGAAAACTATTTAAATAAATGCGTTATAAAAAATAAAAAATATAATAAACTTTTTATAAGTAAATATAAACATATAACGTAATTAATAGCTATTAAAAAAATTAAAAGCTTTTAAAAGCGCTAACTAATTATAAAACTAAAAATAACCTTTTTTTACTTAAAAAGCGTTTATAAATATAATCTGCTTATTTAAAAAAACTAGGGTTTAAACTTACGTAAAATTTAAAAAAAAAATTTTACTACGCATTTAAAAGCCTTAAAACAAGCCTTCCTTAAAAAAAAAGTTATTATAGTAATAACTGCTAATTAGCCACATTTATTATAGCCGTTACTGTGCATTATTATTATTTACCGCTTAATGCAGTAGAATTTCAATTAAAATACTTAGGTTTTTTTCTTTTTTTCCTCACGCAATTCTTTATTATGCACAATATATAGATTATTTAAGCCTTTACGCTTTAAATCTATTATAAGATCGTAACAATGTGTTTTTTTTATAAAAGCTTTTATATTATAATATTTTAAATTATAGTTTATAATAATAAAATATTTAATAAAATTTAAATATATTACGTTAAATAAAACTGTTAATAATATTATATAGTTAAAAAGCTTTTTTATAAAGTTAAATAAAATGCTTTTTAATTTTATTATTTTTTTAAAAAATAATATAAAAATAATTTTATAATTAATTTTATTTATAATAAATAAATAAAAAAAGTATGTAAAAATAGTTTACTATTATATAAAATAAAAAATAAAAAATAAAAATATTGCAGTAAAATACGTAAAAAGCAAAAAAAACTTAGTTAATAAGTTAATTAAATTATTAAATCGTATAAAATATTAAAAGTTTTATTAGTTATTAAAATTAAAAAGGTTATAATAATTTTAATTATAATTAAAAAAGCGTGTTAACTGCTAGTAGTTACGGTTATATATAGGTTATTATTGCTATAAAAGTAATATAAAGTAACTTACTTATTAAAAGCACATAATGCACATTTATTTAAGCAAGCCTTAATGTTTATAATTTAATTTTTTTTTTAAATTATTATATTATTTAATATACACGATAATCCCTTTACACCTTGCAAATACAGTTAGGTAAGGCGACTAAAAGCCTTTAATAGGTAATAAGCCTTAGTCTTAGCCTGAGGTTACCGGGTTGCGGGTCTACATCTTCATCTTCATCTACCTTCCCGTCTACACTACAACAACTTTTTAAATGCCAATATACATACTCCCAAGCACACAAGATTCAAAATCCCCATTGTCTCATCCAGTTCGCCATCCAGTCATTAATAGGTCCTAAGCTACCCAGCGTCTCTGACACTCCTACTGCTTGGGGCAACGATCCTCCTCCGAACATAGTCTATTCCAGTAGACTAAGATTATTAAGATATTCTAGATTCTTGACAAGGTCTACCAGACCCTTACTGTAATAGCTCAAGATGATATAAATATACCTACTGCTTCTTATCAAAAATGATATTTCCAAGTACATAGCCTGGATTAGGCTAGGTAGTTGAACAGAATCGTTGCCGCCGGATAGGAAATGGGAAAATGATGGACGTAAAGTAATGAAGATGACTCATACGTGGTGTGGTGTTGGATAGAGATGTCAAGTAATTATATATCTGCCTACTTGACCACACCCCGTCTCACGATCCCATCTCCTCACCCTCCCCCTTTTTCAACCAGACATATTCCGCTGGTTAACATGTATTACTCCAAGTTACCCTAGGTCCTTTTCTTTTCTTTCCCCTCTCATGTTTATCGAATTTCTCCTCGCTCTTCGGCATGGGCAAATGTAAAAGAAGAAGAAGAAGAAGAAAGACTCCCTAAATACATACCTGTTACACTTACTACAACTTTATATATCCACTACTTATCACGTAAAGACGTAAACAAAATAACCTCCCAAGACCTAGTATCAAGATCATCCTACCAAATCCCTGCAAGTCAAAGTAACCGAACATCCATTGAAGGAAGCCTATGTACCTAGCTAAGGGCAGCAAAGGCCGCCCTAGCCCGGAAAATGCCAACTTCATCCTCACCAAGGAAGCTAGGTACACATAATACCAATACATTTCTATGTTATCAAATAGGTTCAGGTCCCCTTCGTCCTCGGATACGTTTAGAGTAAGGAAACTCAGCTAGGGATTCCCGCTTCATTTAAAGGGGTCACAATGTTCCTCAATCAATCAATCTACTTACTTACACCTTTCAAAATATCCTAAGCCCCTAGTTAAAAAAAACATAGTTTGACTTTCAATCAATAGAAGAGCTTTTCATTATATACGAAAAGACAATCACTATATACACATATTTCCCCCCTGGTAAAAAAAATCAAAAAATCAAAAGCAGTACTCCTCAACATGCAGATGGATGCCCTGGGCGCCGGTTCCCTTGTGCACGGCACGCTCGTCGCTAAGCTTTGCCACACTGGTTCTAACCTTGGCCACCAGCGACTGCCCCCCGCACACCACCACGCCCGTCTCCCCTCCGGTGGCTTCGACGGCCGTGCGTATGAAGGTGGCGACATCGGGCCTAGATGCCGAGAAGTGGACATGGGAGTCGGAGCAGCTCGCTCCCAACGACAGTCGATTCCGGGGAGTAGTCGTTCCTAAAGCGGGGGTGACCTCTGTGGTTGATGGGTCTTCCTCTACCTCTCTGGGAAGCAGTGGCTTTTCCTTTCCGCTAAACTCCGAATGGTCGGACGATGCAGAGGATGATGTCGGGAGTGCCGTTCCTAGCTGGCTGTTGCCGGTTACAGCGATGTGTATCGTTAATTCGACGCCGACTGACTGGGCTACTTCAAGGGCCTCGTGGAGGCGTTGATGATAAAACCCGATCTCGTCTCCGTACCTCACGGCCAACAAGAAATCTACTCGTTTCGTACACCGTGTCGCCTTGGAATGCAGCACACTCTCGAGGATGGGCAGTGTGAATGAGGCACCGGTTGATGCGGAAATGAGAACTAGTGTCTCGAAAATATCCCATCTCGGGGGATGTCCGTATGGTCCCATGACGAATGCTGTCAGCGACTCCTTCGTCTCCGATAACTTGTTCTTGCGTGCAAACTGGTTCAGTCTCTTCGAGAAGCCTGAATGGGATCGTATTACCAACTGGATACTATCGCAAATGCAGGTCTCGGGCATTTTATGGGAGGTGGCGATGGTGTACGGGTGGGCTTCGAAAGCGCCAACCTTGGGTAACCAGAGGTAAAGATGCTGGCCTGCAGCCCATTCAAAATGAACATTCTTGATGGTAAGCACGGTGAGCGTGTCCCCGACAGGACTGAGCTGTGCTGGGTGACCAAACCTCCGCCCTCCCTTACAACATGTCTTTTTTGGATCCAACTTGACATTCTGCCACACAAAAAGGACAAGGCGAAAAGCTCGATCGAGGCAGATAGCCGCAATGGCAAACCAGACATTATACCTCGCATTTTCGGGAACATGTGTGTACACGACCCACAAGAACATTATGGCAGCCAAAACGTGCTGGACGACAAAGACCTCGTAGGCCATGGAACGTAAGGGCTTGAAAGACGTGATGGTCATCCACAGCAGAATACCCCATGCGCCCAAGCCGTAAGGAACCATAGGCATCATATCCAGTTCTATCTGCACCATATCAAATCTGATCCATTCGGTCCAAAAATGGAAGCCATGGACCGTGGCGGTGACGAACATGGTCCGGGCCACCCATCGATGAAGCCAGTTAAGCCTCTCGTAGCTGATGCCCGTGATCAGACCAATAACGTTGGTCTTGGATGCTAGCAGATAGAGTAGAGGGACCTGGGTGACGGTAACCCAGGCGTTCCTATAGCCGATCCTCTCCCAGTAATATGCATCTTTGACGATCGAACCACTAGCCATCATGTAGATGATGACGGCCCAGTATACAAGGACCACCAGAACGCGTCCCATGGGCGGGGGTGTCACCCAGGACCAGTATCGGGATGGGATGTATAGTTGGGGGTAACTCAGCTCACGGCCGACGGCGGTCAAGGTGGCCCATGTTTGCCAATACCAGGTCGCCGGCTTGGTAGGATGCTGGACGGAGTTGGATTTACAAGTTCGCAGCCTGTCCACGGCAAAGTCAGGAATTACTAGTGAGATAGAACATGAAGGGTTCAACCTTACCGGAGCCAACTCTGGGCAAGGTTGATCGTACGAATCAACAGCAAAAGGCCGACGACAGTGGCTATGAAATACCAGTAGCCCTGGGCGAAGTCTATGTTTGTGGTCTGAAATGAATTGGTACTCATGGACATGCCGCCCATGCCGTCCATGTCCATGTCGTCCATGCTATGCCTTCGATCCATCTTGCCAGGCTTACGCCGCAATGCCGGTGTACCGCTCTCTCTCTCTCTGTCTCTCTTGCTCCACCGTATGATCCAACACTACTAGCTAGGTATATCTTCGGTGGGATACTGTCGCATAGGGTGTAATTAGATGAAATATCTGGACTCTGTGATCCATCTGAGGGTGAATCTGAATCTACCTACAAAGCATACACGGGGTGCTTAAAGTCGAAAAGGGTATAAACGAATGGATGGCTACGTCAGTCTCCCCAAATCCACAGCGCGAGTTGTTAACAAAGAAGGAAGAAGATGTCTTGAACTTGTTTAGTTTTTGGTGAATCAAAGCTTCGTGACAAAGAAAAAGAAAATAGGATGAGGCAAAGAGGAGTTGAATCAAGTGATAGGTACCTGGTAAGAAGTACCTATGTTGTCTGCCTTGTCTGACGTTGGGAAGGCCGTTGAAGATTCAGGTACGATATACAAGCTAGCTCATACCAGAATGTGTATGTGAAAGTGGAAGTGAAAGTGAAAATGGATATAATGGATATATCCTACAGTAAAGGGGAGATAGATGGGGAGGGGAAAGTGAAGTTAGATTAGGTACTCTATGTATCAATGTAGGTATGTAGGTACTGTAAGTACTTCCACGGGGCTTAGTAGGTACCTAACCTACAAGTGTAGTAGATGGGAAAGGAAACTTGCTCACTTGGGCTTGGGAAACGCCTAGACCACACCCCATCCCCCCTCTCGATTAGAGGTACCTACCTTGACTGATCGACTGAGGTCCAGCTTCAGCTTGCCTCGCACCGGACACAAGCACGCACCTGTAGTACATAGGTAGTGTAAGCGGTTTAGGTACAATTGATATCCACTAGATCCAAGGTGCCACAATTTGCTCAAATAGCCTCAATCGGCAACGTCTGGCGGGCGCTGACCACTCAGAGCGCTGTACGGTAACCCCCCTGGTCCTAGCCTGCCTCCCCCTTTAACCTAAACCTAACCTAGTGGAGAGTTTCGGTTTTTTTTTCTGGTGGAACATCACTCACTCATTCACTTGACTTACACGACCTGACTGATCGATGTATCAATGTAAAACAAACCAACCAGCCAGCCAGCCAGCCAACTAACTTCACTTACATCAATTGATACATCGATGGGTACGAGCTACATGTAACCCAGCCACTCCCAAAACTCCAGATGTCCGTACCAACTGCCCCATCGTCGGGTTCCTACAGCCCAGAGGTACTTACTTACCTATTGAAGATCGGTCAACAAGAGGATAATCATCACGCCACATAGACGATCGGACGGGACTTACCTACCAACGAAGATCCCGGGGCCACGGCGCTGTCAGCTCGCCCAGCCTTTTTAGATGAACTGTATCTACATAGGCTGGATCCGCCTGGCATGCTCATCCTTACTAGGTAGATCGTCTCGTATGGAGTTGCCTCCATTCTCATACCTTATGTATGTACCTACCTACTTTGAGATAGGTACCTCAATACCTAAGCCTAAGCTCCCCCCGTCCCAGCCCAGCTTGTGTCTGGTATCCAAAGCCTTGGTATGTAAGAGCGAGAGAAAAGAATCAACATCTTCAACTTAAGCTTTTTCTTTCTATATATATTTAGATAAACAACTACCTACCTAGATAGTATTTCTCTTTTACTACTACTACTGGTTGCTTTCGTCATAACCCACTATTCATCAACCTATAAGTACCTAGATGACCTGTCTTAGTTTTTTTATTTTTAGTCTCAGCCTGAGTCTCAGTCCTCCTCTCCATCTCGGTGTAGCTGGTAGAGCTGATCTCAACTAATTGTCTAACCTACTTTTCTCTCCTCTCTACTCTTACATACTCTCTCATACATACATGTACTTGACTCCACCCTTCTCCTTCCATTGAGTCCCGTCCTTGAGTCCATCTATTCCACTAAAACCCCCTACCTATCTACCTACCTACCTAAACTTATTACACCAAACCCAAACCCCAACCAACCTCACCACCCAAGATGCGATCCCCCACCACCTTCCTCTCCCTCACCACCGCCAGCCTCCTCCTCCTCCTCCTCCCGCAAGTCCACGCCCACTTCACCGTGGCCTACCCCCCCGACCGTGGGGCCCTTCGACGACGAACGCGAGGGCACGGGGCCCTGCGGGGGGTACACGCCGGACCTGAGCTCCCTCAACGACACGACGCCCTTCCACGTCGGCGGCGACGCCATCGCCACGTACTCGACGCACCCGCAGACCGACTGGCTCTTCCGCGTCACCACCGACGCCGAGCCCGCGAGCAGCCGCAACTGGACCCAGGTCTGGGGCGTCGTCCAGCAGTCCGGCCCCGGCAACTACTGCACCCCCGCCGTGACCGTGCCCGAGAGCTACGTGGGCCAGAAGGCCATCCTCGGCATCGTGGCGAGCGGGCTCGACGGGTTTCTGTATCAGGTGTGTTCTCTCTCTCTCTTTCTCTCTCCCTCCTTTTTTCACACCACCTTACCTACCCCCTCTATCTCCACTCATAAATACCCCTACGTACCTACCCTATGTATAACGAATTGCTAAACCCCCCGTGTGTCTCATAACAGTGCTCCGCCGTGACCTTCGTCGAAGGCACCAACGACGACGTGCCCTCGGCCTGCTTCAACCGGTCCGGGGTGACTGGTACTTTCACCACCGACGCCTCGCTGACTTCCCAGCTCGACAGCAGCAGCACGTCCCCCACCACCAGCGAGACCCCCAACGCCGGCGCGGCGGTGCGGGCCCCCGGATCCGCCGCCGAGGGGCTAGCGGGCGCCCTGACGACGGTGGGGATCATGATGGTCGTGGGCGCGCTGGTCATGGTATAATTAACGCCCTGATGTCGGTCTCTGCATAGTAAAAAAAAAGAAAAGGAGATGTAAAAAAAGAAATTTGAGGATGTAAAAAGAAGCAAGTTGGTAGATACCAGGGACGATGAATGAAAAAAAAAAGATTGGATTGATATCGAGGTTTACCTGTGTAGTACTACTGTTCTAGGGATACTATGGGGAACGGAACATTGACATTCCTAACCCTCCCTGTATGAGACTGTGAGGGACAGGGGCCCTGTCTACATACGACTCCCACCCTTCATACTACTGCCAAAGTTCAAGAGGTATTTGTGAAAACTAACAAGAGGGCAATGTATTGATCTAAAAGCAACGAGCATACCGTACATGCTTCAGCTAGGTGGGAGAGAAGAAAAAAAATTATCGCTATGTAACCTATATACACCTCTGTCCCATGTTTCTGCTAGTTCCCCGCAACACTACTACAACGCATTATATGAGAACCAAGTGACTTGTGCAGAATAGGGGTAACTATGAAAGACCACCACGTCACAGACGCGAGGTTAGTATACACATATACCTTAGGTACCTAGACATCAATGCAAGTAGCGCATTCACATATAGCCAATCACCTGCAAAGACTACATTATTCGAAATAGAAATATACAGCAACAAACGTCATCAACATACAAAAAAGCCGGGTATTGATCGTTACATGTAGCATCTAACCTAGTTCAAACAAGTAAGCACGGAGTCACCATCTCTACCCATTCCAACTAGCCAACATATCATTCGTTCCATGTCAATAATGGGTATCGTATCGCTCATCCCCTAAAACCTCTCCCTCCAGGCCCGTGTAAGTGCATTTTATCCAGATCAGTAACAACATCCGACACAACTGAGCCAAGATTCTCTGATCCAATTCCTCCATGGTAGTCAATACCGTAGGATGAGCGCGACCGCGAGAATTCCTCGTCGTCCCCTTCGGCCCAGCTCTCTGGATCCGAAACCTCGACTGCATCCTCCGTATCCCCCTCGGCGATCGACATCTTGTAGAAGGCCTCTCCGCCGGGGAGCCGCACCTCCATCGCCTCCAGGGTCTGCCCGATATCACGGAGCAGAACATCCATAGGACATATGTAAGCAACCTGTTTGCGCTCGCTCCAGGCGAGCACGTGGCCACAGACACGGCCGTGGGTGCTGTCGATCAACCAGGCCCCCGAGTCGCCAGGAACACCGAGAGGGGGGTTACGGCGACTGCGCGCTCTGGGAGGATGGCCGGAGGCAGCATACTTATGCGGATTTACCGCCGACGGCAAGCTCGTAACTTGATATGTATGACTCGGGGACGCTCGTCCATAGATCTTGACGGAGGTGATGGCTGACATGATTTTACCAGTCTATAAAGAGTGCTGTCGTGATTAGTTTGCTATCACAAACCACTCTGCTGTTAAAAATTTGCTCACCTGTAAACCACTTGTGCGCGCGCTACATTGGACTTGGAGGCCAGGGAGGGCGTTTGCCGGTACCACCTCCGTCGGCTGCAGGGCCACGAAGGAGGCAGAATGTTGAATTCCCTTGGTGGTCGATTGAGGGGGGAGGATCAGATTTTCTTGCGGCTCTCTGTCGTTACGGAATCCAAATAATGCCCAATCAATCTCATGGATCATCCCATCCTCGTTTCTTCTCCGTATACCCGATGTTGCGTAGATTTCGCCTAGGCTATATGAGTCTAGGTGGTCCTAGAGAGTAATTAGCACGATAGATCCAATATCATAACCCGACATAAGCTCTTGACTCGGGATACACCAGCTTACGTGACATCAAGGTACAACCGCTACTTACCTCGTCCTTTGTATCTTCCGAGGGATAAAATCCTTCCTCCACGTCGTCAAGTGCAGGCTGAGTGACTACATACCCTATGAGTTTTGTATTAGTCGTGAATCTAAAGTGAGATGTAAATAACGCAGGTGGGGTTTTCTATGTTCTCTTTGTAACCAGCAAATTTCGGGTGATATGTACCATCTCGGGAGCCAACTTTGCAAGATGTATTCGGGAATTTCGTATAGGACAAGAACTTTTGATTGGCAAAAAAGTTCTTACGTACCGTCACCGCAGCCCGGCTCCACTCCAGGAATGTCACCGGGTTCATTAAACTCTTCGTCATCTTCTTCGTCCTCTTCTTCCTCGTCGCTTGTGATATCTGTTACAGAATATTCTGATTCGCTGTCGGAGAATTCACAGGCAAACTCATCAGCACTGCTCTCTGTTGATGAATCCCCTCCACGAAAGTATGGGGGATCATAAGGCACTGGAGTACCATGAAGTGCAGCCACACCAGCGCCTGCCCTCTTGGCCTCTTTTTCATGCTCAGACGATTCGTTCGATGGTGGACTGGGTCTGTCCGGATCGTCCAACATGTGATGAACTGTCATACCATATGTCTTGTCATCCACAACGATGAGGCCGCCAAAGCTGACTGGTGGGAGATGTTTGTTGCCAATCCATGCCCCAACGCTTGCCCCGTTTCGGGGCTTCTCTTGGTAAGAAGGGTTAACGGCTGTATATGGTTCCTCATCCTCGCTCTCATCGTGATCGCTAACTGTATCTGATTTTTCACCCTTAGCCATACTTCGGGCTGGTCCTTTCCTAGACCGCAAGACTGACCCGCGACATACTTTGAGGGAAAACCCAGTTGTTCCATCGAATAGTATTCCAAGCTTCTTCTTCAAGATAGCTCGAACCTTGTTGACTGATGTACAAACAACGAGCACGGTGGGGGTGGTGTTCTGAGGGGATTCGCCAATTGACTCGAGCGATATCTCAACCGACTCGGGATTCTTTCGGTAGAAGTGTTTCAGCGCCATGTTGATTTGTGGCATGACCATGTTATTCCATTGCTCTAATATTTCATCTGGGAGTGATATTTGAGGGTATAATCGAAGCTTGGATGCCACGCGCTTCGTAGATTCAGATTTTATCGCATTTTTACCTGTTTTTCACTGTGTTAAAACTGAAGTCATCGTGGGAGGTCTCCAAAGTGAGCTTACCTTCGGATGATATCTTGGTGTCATCCTCGGCACGTGACGGTAAATCTCGACCTACTTCTTGCTTCATATCGTACTTGCGTGCAGTTGAAGGCTTGGTAGATGGGCCCGGTATAGAAGCGGCAGCAGTATCCGCCTCTATTTTCGAAGAGGGCTGGGCATGTTCATCACCAAGTCGCTCATCTAGACCACTGACGCCATCAAGGATGCAGCATGCTTCCAGGTATCGGCTAGCCCTGATCTGTACCTGACTGATAATTTCTTCAGTGTGTTCCGGGTTTACAAGTTCGCGATCAACGGCATCCCAGCAAGCCTTCACTGCTCTCATGTATGGTGTGCCACATCTAATGGCGAGTTGGTCTAGGACAGACTCGGAAATACCAGGGGATCCCCGTCCAGGGGTGAGGTTCTCCAGCGTAGTCCATAGGCCTATAGAAACAAGCATCATAGCTAAGGAGTACAAATCCAAAGTCTTTGTATCACCTCTGGAAGCCAGAGGGGATTGACTGGTAGTCCGGGGGTCGAGCGGATGCCGATGAAGCAGGAACGCGGATGAAGATTGACCTGGCGTTGAAAGTTCCGGGAAGACGTCGAAGGACGAAATCATTGGTCTACGAACGTCCACCTCGCTAATGGACAAGCCAGCCTCGTTCCCTGTAGGGCTACAGAACGAGATAGTGGAGCCGTTTAGGTTGCCATGAGTGATACCTCGAGAATGCATATCAAAAACAGTATTAGCTAGGTTGTAGGCAAGCCGGAATTTAGCCTCCAGTGTTGGCTCAAAGTCTGGTCGCTTGAGCAAGTCGGTCAGGGTACAGAGGTTATCCAAGGGGTTCTGGGTCAGATTCTCGAAGGTGACGGGGTTGAAGGTGGGAGGAAACTGATAGACCAAGGCTAATCTCGAATTTTCCATGTCCTCGTAGTATCCTAAAAGGAGAGGAAGACCTATCCATGTGCCCGGGGCCCTATAGGACTCCGTCTGTAGACCGGCACTCAGCTTCTCGAACCGGGACATATCGGGCATGATGCCAGTCATAGAATATATGGGGTCGAATTTCGCATACTCGACTAGAAGGGGAGACCAATGCTGGCGTTCCGGACGGCGCGTTAGCTCCGAATAGGCCTCTCTGTCCATAAACACTATCTCCTGGGGCCTATCCTGAGCGGCCTCAGTAGTTGATTCCTGGGCAGCCTGTATCAGCCTAAGGCTGGTGATGGTCCGGGGGTCGATTTGTTGAGGTGTCTGTATCCTCGTAGAACCATACGGCCTTAGATCTTCCGTCGACGTGTTGGATGCAGATAGCTTGGGTGGTCGAGGCGACATTCCTGCCGCGGATCGTGTCCGAGAAAGGTCGCAGAGAGTATCGATAGAAGCAGTCAGGTCCTTAACCAAGTCCTCGAATCTCCCCTTATCCCAGACTATCAGAGGGGTTTTCCGGTCACCGGAGGACTTCTCAGTCACCATTTCACTCCCGGTGACGCGCTTGGAGGCAAGCCAAAGAGGTTCGGCCTCGGCGAGGATATCTTTTATGGTGGCCATAATGCTGCCCACCAGATCGCTTAGGCCAGCCTTGGAAAGAGACTCATCAATCTCAGCAGCCTGGTTCGGATCGGACCACTCCAAACCCCAACTGACAAGCCTATCCTTCTGAATCCGTAGCTTGCGGTGTAAGGCCTTGATTTCGGGATCGTCGGCGGCCTGGATAGGCTCCTGGACGAAGTCGGACGACTTCTTAGTATCATTGTAGAGTCTACTCAGTCGACGCTGGAAGGGCCGCTGGAAGCCGCCTTGGGGAAGAAACGACTCCATGGTCGATAGTAGTGGCCTGGATGGGGCCCTTGTTGTTGTTGTTCAAGGGAGATGAGATGAGATGAGATGAAGAATAGAGAGAAATCCTACGGTTAGGTAGAGATAGAAATGATGATATGTATTTCCGGGTTTGAAGATTACCTAGGTACGCAAGCTTTTGTGTGGGGCTGCTGTAGGAAGTTCCAAGACAGTGATTAGTACTTAAATAGATAATTGTCCTCTTCTTATATCCATATGGTGATGGTGATAATTGATGGTGGTTTAATTTGGTTTGGTAATGCAGATACCTAAGGTCGATTGGGATATCACGAACAGAAGGCTTTCAGGGATATCCATGAAGATATAGGAATGAATTTGATGTCTGCACGTGGGAATGATAATATGGTTAAGCGTCTTTAAGTACTATGTAGGTACCTATTTGTTGGTATTTTGTATCTTGGGAAGCGGGTATGTTGTTTAAGTCGAAAAAAAAAGTTTTTCTTGTATGGAACCTTTCCGTCCCCCTCCAAACATTCAACGTCGGGTGTGAGGACCTGTGAGGGTTGTCCGTATGGCCGCTGCCTTGAGCTGAGTGATCGATAGTGGAAGATGGGAAATCTCGGTGCCTGCCTCGTGGCGGAACACAGCATGTGCGCTAGTCAATAGCTTAAAGGTTGGGCAGTCCAAGTTGTCTAGGGGTTGTCCATCGTCAAATGGAAGCAACCAACTTGAATCCTGCTGCCTGATTGCTTGCTAGTCTAAGTTTAGGTAATCCTTTGTGTGAATCAGAGGCTCCATAGACCGTGCACGAGCCATGAGGGGAGTTGTTTGCTACCACTAGAGTCTGATGATCGCATGAGACGCCAGCTGTTTGCCAATTGACAGACAGTGGGTAGGTTCAAATGGTTAAGTAGTACCAGACGGACCTCACCTCTCTCCTAGTGTAAATCCTTACATTCCACCAGTTACTAGTACCTAAAAATCCCGAGTAGTTGCCATATTTAATACACCCGACCGGCTTTACCTCTGTGAGTACTACTGTACTACTTAACTTACACAAGTTCGGCATTTTATGGGGTCAGTTGGCGACAGGTAATAAATATACCTATGTTACCTACTAAGGTAGGTACCTATCATGCCTCCATATCCATATCCCGGATATCCATCCATACTTCATTCTCCCTTACACACACGGATTACACGGAATATGGACCGTGCCAGATACCTGTGAATTAAATAGTGTCAGGCAATGGATAAAGTTCCACGTGAATATTCGCTATTGTTCGTATGATTGTCCATGTGCTATTAAATGCCATTCCTTGTTACACAAATAACAAGTTCCTCGACACGATGTAGAACCCGAACCTTGGTCAACGGAGGCCGGTCAAAGATTATAATGGTCACCATCCCATCGTGTCCACGTCTCTTGGTGAATGACATAATATCATTGTATATCACATGGCAAAAGAATGGAAGCCATAAATATAAGTTAAGTATTTAAGGTACCAGGAAGAACCCTCTGTCCAGCGCATATCAGTCTCTTTACACAGGCGGACGTCAGCAGCAATAATAGAAAGATCATCATCATATCCAGCACACAGACTCGGGGACACAACTAGAAAAAAAGAAAGAAAACAAAGAGATAAAAAAACAGTAGCTCTCCACGCCACACGATCGGGTGGACTTCACGCCCGGTCTCATCATGAGCAGCTACGAAACCAAGGACGGCGTCACAGTCCAGCTTCCTGACAAGGACCATTGTTGGGAGTTCAAGGTTTACCACAAATGCGGGTGTCCTGTTTACGATGAGACCCTCGGTATAAGCCGGCACAAGGTCGTTGTCTTCAAGAAGAACGATCATAAAGGACCATGTCTCCCGGGCCGCTGCAAGAAAAAGAGCTCATCCGTCGATTTACTCTCAAACTGCTGGAGATGCGAAGCGTGGGAGCTAGGTATTACCCCGGTAGGACACTCGGGGGCTTGTTGATTGTATATGCAGAGCATACGACCACGAAGATAATAGAACACAAATGGGCTTTGTGCTGGTGTGTCCTCCTGATATATTGCGATTTTGTTTTATTTTGTTGCGTCAGGTAGACAAAAGTCCATTACCGGACTACATAACATACACCGCCATATACCACATTACATATTCTCGGCATGATAGTTGAAGAAAGAAAATAAATACATAAATAATAACTTGGCTACCAGGACTACATCCTCCTGTGATAGCTTACCTAGCATGATGCCCCTGATAGGTCCATTATTTTCTTCCTCTCCTCCTCTTCAAGTGCGTATGTGTGTGGGTGGAGAGAGAAAGTCAATTATGCTGTTGCCTAGATGGCTATGGCTTCTCACGCAAATGCGAGGTTTGTTTCTTGAAGGTTGCCTAGTATATGTAAATCCTTCCTACCTACCTACTTAATACACCAATAATAGAATAGGGGCAAGACAGAGAATAGACCGACCCTAAGTATCGCCGAGATAGTTCCACGATTTTTACTAAGACTAATAAGAGATCCAGTTCCGCATGGGGAAAGCTTCCGTGGTGACTTGTTCATGATGGGTAGAGTATCATCGCTGAATCATGGTATCCGTCAGTCAAAAAGAATATAATGAATGGAAATGAAAACACAATATAGAGTTGACTGATAATATTCTACAATGACAAAGATGACAAGTTAGTTAACTACAACTATAAAAAGTAGAAACGTCTGTCGAGCTACGGCTATCCCAACGAATTTGCCTCCCAGCTATCAAGAACCAAGTATCGACGGACCCCGTAGAACTATAAAGCCATGTCTAATTCAACCAAGACGACCAGCGCGGCTACGTCGAAGCTAGATGCCACTTCCAGCGTCCCTGCTACAAGCACAGGCAACAGGACGAAGACCACTCTGACTGGTACCGCCAAGGACAATAGTAGCAAGAATAATACCACCGCAAGTAATGCCGCTGCCACCACGAGCACAGCCGGCTCGACCACCAAGACGAATGACCCATCCTCCAGCTCTAGCACTCCTCCAACTAAAAGTATCAGCTTTCCCACCTCGCAGACGATCCACTCCCCCTCCTCCTCCCAGGCTCAGGCCAAGACGCCCACGACCAAAACCCCCACAGCCACCGGCTCCGCCTCTGCTGTCGTCACCAACACCACCACCACCACGACGCAACTCCAAATCCCCTCCTCCCAGAGCGCCAATGCCGAGCTAGGCCGCCAAGTGCCCAACCACCAGAAGTACCTCTGCTACGAGCTCGCGGCGTACCACATCTGCGGGCACCCCTCGGGGGAGACCTCGCTGCTGCTCAGCCGGCCGCACGCGCAAGCCCTCGGGTACGGCGTGCCTTGCACGGACGACTGCGCCGTCGACTCGTCGCGGCGCGTGGTGCTCTCGTCGCGGTGCGGCCCGTGCGCGACGGCGGTGGCCGAGTGTCTCGCGGTGGCGCTGAAGCACGCGTGCGGGCACCTGGCGGGGGTGCAGGTGTCGCCGGGGACGCGGCACGCGGGGCTGCTGGGCGCGGGCCAGCGGTGCGACGCGTACTGCCGGGCGGTGCAGGTGGACGCGGACGTGGGCGGCGCGTGCCGGCAGTGCACCTGGAGCCACTGCTGCATGGTGTTCGGGCGGTGCCGGTGCGGGCACCGCGACGGCGTCGTGGCCGCGCGCGTGCTCGGCGCTCAGCACGTGCTGAACTTCGGCACCAGCCGGGCCCCCTGCGACGCCCGCTGCCACTTCCGCCACAAGGACCGCGTCGTGGGCGACTACTGCGCGCGCTGCAAGCCCCTCGTTACGCCGATGAGTGTTGTTGCGGCGCCGGTCATGGCGCCGCCCTTGCCGCCGCTGCCGGCATTGCCGCCCCCGCCCCCAATCGTGGATCCCACGCTGGAGCCGGAGGAGGAATCGCGGCCACCGTCGCCCCTGACGCGTGCCAAGATAGGGCTTCCTAGGGGAGCTCCGAGGTGGATGTATTACGAAAACATGCGGTGGTGAAACATACGTCGGTAGGTTGTCATGGGAAAGGTAGAGTATAAGTTGATTAGGTACTTAGGTAGATATATTTCGTGGTTATCCACTATCAAGTGTAGTAAATCATTCTCTATAATATAGGTATATTTCGAAGTATGCCTAGGTACCTGATCAATAGTTCCTTTATTACTATCGAAACCATCTTTTCCTAGGATATCTTACTACTAAGACCGATGACAACGTTAGTGTATCGTATAACGAAACCTGCCGAAGGACGAACTGGAAGCTACACATGTGTAATACTGCCTCCCCTGTTGGGCGTTCCAGAATATACATAGCATAGCATCATGGGGTGGTTTTAACAAACGACTCGGGCCATTCCAGCGCAGCCACGCACGCTGAGGGGGCCGGACCGAAAACCATCCCAGATCTCAGCAAGAGACTTCCCCAAGTTAAGCGGGAAGAGAGCAAGTATATTAAGAACCTCAGACTATCCACTAACTAGAAAGGAAACGCCGTCCTGCCCTCCGACATCAGGCTACCCACAGGATCAGTGAGACGAAGCCGTTGGTCGTGTAAACCATCCGCGACCTTACCTAGCCGGAGAACGTCCTAGCCATTGGTTAGAGCTGCCCAGTCAAAGGCGCTGGTCAGCCACAGGTGTGATGATCCCCATGCCGGTACGCGAGGCTAGATGGCTGTCGAGGGCAGTGCGACCCAGCTCAGACGCGGCTTGCTGCAGAGCCTTGCAGCGCTGTCATCGTCGTCGTGGGTGGGAGGTGGGCCCGCTGTATCACCCATCTCTAACTCGAGAACCAACGCGACTTAATGATTCCCGTCCCTCACACATGAACGAAAGTATACTAATACGGGAGCAACGGGATAATGCAGAAGTTCAAAGGGGAGAAGAGAGGGGGCGGGGAGGAGGGCAAGAGAAGAGCGGTCAGCCTGTCTGGACTTGGAAAGCAACAGGCAGACTGTGACGGGTTGCCTGAACTGGACAGTTCGTGGTGGGAGCTGGGATCGCCTACCCCTGTGTAGAGGAGCCCGGGGACGACTTGACTCATATCCTTCGATTCACAACAAAATCGACGGAAAGGGGGGGAAAACGCTAACGAACGTTTTTGTGCCCCGGTTGCAAACGAAGTCGTTTTGTAGCACAAGGGGTAGAGAGGGTTGTCTCGAAGACCAAAGCTCTCACGATAAGTGGGAAGCAATTAAGCAACTTTACTCCGCCGGACTTACTTCCCCCAAGTGTCTCTAATGCTATCCTGAACAGGCCACGCATAACCTTCATAAGGAGAGAGAGCCTACCCAACTACTCGGAATATGTCTTTGCCCGGCCAACCACAGATCAGAGACGTGCGAACACAGACGCTAGTATGGCCGGCCACAACGTTCGTAACGACCTGGACTCTTGGCAGCAGTGACGAAGGGGCGACAAATACGCCGATCACGGCCGCGCCGGCGCCGAGTCCCCAGGGATCGGGATCAGTTAGTGTCGGGCCAATACTGAGCGGGGTTGTGATCGCAGTTGTGTTCATCCTGATCCTCTGGGTCTGCTGCAGGCGAGGTGAGTAGGCTCAGGGGCTAGTTGCTCTCCGGATATAATAATGATACGAGCCCGGCTGACTGCCGTCGTTAATAGGTAGTTCCCGCTCTCGTCGATCGAGACGCTCGAGTCGCCGCAGCGGATCAAGCTACCCTAGCAAGAGCAGTTCCAGTGGCTCGGGTGGATCAGACGGATCCTCCCGCCAGGGTGCTAACACTAGATCCATAGCGAGCGATATGGAGGATCAATGGGACGACCACCCAGGACAGCCCCCCATGCCGAACATGCCCCCGCCGGCTGCGGGAGGCTGGCACGGAAATCCGAATATGCCTCCACAGGGCTATCCGGTAGGTCAAGGAGGACCTCCCATGATGGGACGCGGGGGACCACCACCGATGCACGGAGGACCACCCCCAAGCTTCGGCGGACCTCCCCCAGGTCACGGAGGGCCACCACCGATGGTTGGTCATGGTGGACCGCCTCCCATGGCCCCCCAGTGATGGCTTGCTTGGTGAGCCCAAACGAGCGGCAAGTGGAGGAAATTGGGGATTTTGGGGGGGGGGGTAACATGTTAACGAGAAGAGTTGAGAGTTGATGTGAACAGTACGATATGTGCTCAGTATTTCTTATTGAGTAAGGTATAGTCGTAATAACACAAAGTTCATGACACAATGCCTTCGAAGAGTCTGACGCACAGAACCGCCGCGACGGCGGCGAGACCACCCAGAACCACCATCCGCATGCCTTCCCATATGCTATGCTTGACCCTCCGCCACCGTGCTGACGACCTCGTGTTGCTCATTGCTCGGTGCCAGCCCTCCTCTTCTCCTCCCGCGGGCCTCGTCTGTAGTAGATAGTCCTTGACGAAGCCGAAGATGAACAAGGCCACAAGGCAGATGCCGAAGCTCCACTGGAGGCCCTGCACAACGTCGCTAACGAAGAAGTACGGGAATAGTGGCAGTAGACCTCCTAGTAGATACCCTAGCGATATCGAGAAGCCGATGAAGCACGGCGAGGATGGAGGGGCCTCTGTATCACCCATCGAACTCAGTCTAGATAGAGGCAGACTCGAAGCCCCTGACGAATTCACGTGCGCCCTCACACTTTGTAGTAGATCTGGGGGGAGATGCAACGGGGCTAGGTAGCTCTCTAGACTATCCTGCAGCTCGCCTGGTGACTTTTCCTCGTCCCCTCCATCATCATCATAGTCATCTACAGCGCATTTCCTCGCGCCCTCTTCTCCCCTAGCAGCCAAGTATCCGCCGATGCCCATGCTTAGGCACCCCGCGCATATCTCCGCCATCCCCGCGTAGATGACAGTGTTGGTCTGACCTAGTGAGGAGAGCCCCGCGGTCAAAGCGAAGGGCACCGTGAGGCCGTCTGCGAAGCCCAAAGTGAAGTCGGCAAGGAACCGGGAGAGAGAACGCGTCATTTGTCGAGGTTTATGCTCTTCTGTTTCGTAGGGCTCGGTGGAGACGTCATCGTTCTCTGAATCGTCTTCTGAGGATGTGTTCCCTTCGGCTGTGGTAGGCGTCGTGGGAAGGGTGAGGTATGCCGATGCGTTCTCTCGTCGGCCGTGCCGCGATGGCCAGCTGAGCGATGGGAATACACTATAGATGTCCATGGTACACGGAGAATTCGTAAATAACGGACTAGGATGGAAGCAGAAACAATATCCGGCGGAATTGTGTGTGAAAGCTCGAACTTAGTTCGAAGGGAACTAAGTTAAGCGTAATGGGTTGGACGTCCTGGGAACCTGGAGGCTACAGGGTATTCCTATCGCGATGAGATCGTATGTATACCACTATGCCGACATCGCATTGCACTTATCACTGATCCAAAAGACTTCGGGAGTGAATACCATGGACCCGGGATTTTCGTGGTCTTTTACGCATACACGATGACAGAGTTGACACCGACAGAAGAGAAAGGGTAAGCAAAGACAACAAGGGGGTTTCGATATGGGAATGTAGATCCCTGGGGACGGTACGTAAAGAACTCGGGCCAATCAAGGGGGAGGCAATAAGCATATGGCCCAACTCCCTGGATCCTTTTAATTAAGTGCAGGGGCATAGGCATTATAGTAAAAGCTATCGAGAACCACACTAGCTAACGAGGCAGTTCAGCGAGATCTTGGCCACGAGCTAGGTACTCCGTACTCTAAACCATCTATGCAGTGGAATTTGGACTATCCTTTTTCCCAGTCCCTGTTTTTCAGTCGTGCTTGGGTGGCGTTTCTCATGGTTCACCTATAGACTTAAAAATTGATGTGTCGTCTGCTTCTATTTTGACCTACATATTTTCATCAATACTTGTTAAGGAGTGATCTTTGCTACCGACACTCGTAACTAGATACGATCAATCTCGATAACCTATCTCTATAAACAAGGGTTCATATCATGTTATCTAGCGTAAAATAGTATCGCCCACCTCCAGACATAAGTACTCTACAGGAACAAGGGGAGACATACCTAACCCCTCCGAGGGTAGATAGACGGACATGCCTACCTAGCGTATGTCTCTGTTAAGATGGTCAATGGGGAGGGGAAACGAACGGCAACTAGAAAACTAGCACAGCGGTGATGACGACTGGGCAGGGATCGTAGACAGGACAAGGCTAATCTACATACATACCTAGTTGGTCTGGTCCGAGCGAACAAGCATTTTAGCAGCGCCGCACGGCGTGAGCTTGATTTTCTTGATCGTCTGCCAATGCTTGGCTCTTGATCACACACGTGCTGCCTGTCCAATCCTAGATTTCATAGGTAGTTCTCACCAAGGGTCTTCCCCAGGGGTTCTTAGCGTTCCTCCTCGTTGGCTTGTATATGTAGGTGCTAACCTAGTGACTAGAGGCGCCGTTGGTGGTGATAGTTGATGGTGGCGGCGGTGGCGGTGGTGCTGAACATTGTCTTACTTACCTACCTATGTATGTACGGGAAACATAGTCTCCAACCCACGATCGTCTTCGGTACAATACCTAGAGCATTCGTTGGGTTAGGTGTTTATTGCCGACTAGACAACAATACATGGTTTACCAGTGCCGGGAATAAACGTATACGCTATGCTACGTCTGGTACGCACATTAGTTCTCATAACTGGGTTTACGCACGGATTTGATACTAGGTAACATGTTTAAGAAAAGTTGATGGCGATAGGACATGTTCTGAGGAAGTAGTATCGGCTCTCAGGAAACCAGCGGCCAGACCAAAGTGAACGTACCAACAACCAGCGGAGCAGCCGGCTTAGACCGAGACCAAATATAAAAACCCCAGCATACACTGATATGTATGCAACCACACCTTTTTCACACGATCGTGAAATACGTAAGCGGGAATTAGGCCGACTTTGAGGTGCCCTTAACTCTGAAAGGTAGGTGGGTAAGCATCGTCAACCAATAAGCACGGAGTTAATGACCTTCCCAAGAGGGTGGACACGAGGAAATGAAGAGAAACCCTGGAGGTCTTATAGTCTTATAGTGTAGTTTAGTGTAGTATAGAGTCTCTTGCAGCCCGTACCGGAAGCCTGATCATCGCTGCCACGCCATCATGCCGACCAATGAATACTTGATCTGCGTCCATGTGCATATGCACTTTGCTCCAAGGTAACATAGAGGAGCTGACCGAGAAACGGTTGGCATGCGGTTCTGTTCCGATGGCGGTTGGCAGCCCTGCGCTATGCAGACTTAATAAGATCACGCGTCGCCCGCGATGCTACACTTCCTCGAGGCGTTCCTGTTCTTGTCGTGCTAGCTCCCCAGTTCAGCTCGTTCCTAGCTTGGTTGGATCGTGGCCGTCGAGATGCGTTCTTTCATCCCGTCCGTCTTGCTCTTTGCGAGCAGTGTTGCTGCTCAGGCGGAGAACACTTACACTGCGACAGCGACCAGTGATGTAGCCCAAGCCGCGGCCACCGCTAAGACATTGAGTCCTACGAGTCATGTCAAGGGCAAGGCTTTCGACCGCATTGCCATCATCTGGATGGAGAACACAGACTACGATATGGCCATTGGCGACCGTGAGTACAACATTATCCTTTTGATTTAGGTTCATATCGGGTCAGAGAGAAGAGCTTCACTGACGCACCTCACAGCCAATCTTGCTTGGTTGGCCGCAAGGGGCGTCACGCTGTCTAGCTATCACTCCGTCACGCACCCCTCCCAGCCGAACTACATCGCTTCTATTGCGGGTGATTACTTTGGTATGCAGCACGATGACTTCAACCAGGCTGTCAAGAACGTGTCGACTGTCATCGACCTTCTCGAGGACAAGGGGATCTCTTGGGGCGAGTACCAAGAAGACATGCCTTACAGCGGCTTTGAGGGTTTCGCCTACGTCAATCAGCAGAACGGCAAAAATGACTACGTCCGCAAGCACAACCCAGCCGTTAACTACAACTCGGTTGCTAGCAAGATCGACCGTCTTGCCGTGATAAAGAACTTGACCATGTTCCAAAAGGACCTCGAGAACGAGACCCTGCCCCAGTGGATGTTCATCACCCCTAACATGACCAGCGATGGCCACGACTCGGACATCACTACCGCGGGCGCCTGGACGCGTAATTTCGTAGAGCCCCTGCTCAACGACACGCGCTTCATGCAGAACACTCTCGTCCTGATCACCTTCGACGAGAACGAGACCTATACGATCCAGAACCGCGTGCTCGGGATCCTCATAGGCGACGCCGTGCCGGCGCACCTCGTCGGCACGACCGACGACAACTACTACACGCACTACAGCGAGATCGCCACCGTGGAGGCGAACTGGGACCTGCACACGCTGGGCCGCTTCGACGTCGGCGCCAACGTGTTCAAGCTCGTGGCCGACAAGACGGGCGACCAGCTGCGGACGTGGTCCGGCAAGGTCGAGCTGCCCAGCATGTACTTCAACAGCTCGTACGCCGGCCCCTTCAACGAGGATGGCGGCAACCACCGCTACCCGGGCCCCAACCTATACAAGCTGGGACCCAGCCGCCGCACCGTGCTCCCCAGCATCGAGAAGGCCTGGCGTGGCAACCCTGCCCCGGTGTACTACACGTCCGACCTCGAGACGCCGGACGGACAGCACCCTCCGGTCGACTATGCGCCCGTGGTATAAGGTGGACACGGGAAAAAAAAGGAATAAAAAGACGATAAGGAGAAGTGGATATATAACCATTATAACTTCTAGTACATAGGTAGTCATTACATAATGAAAACATCTTGTCAACAGTCCCTCTTTGCTCCATACACTGATGATTGTTGTTGTTGTTGTTGTATTGTTTAACGTCTGAGAGAGGGGGGTGTGTGCCCTCCCAAGCAACCTCCCTAGGGGCATAGGACGTGGCGAGCTATAAGTGTAGCTATATACAGTTATGAAGCTATTCCTTGCCTCGAGGGCTTAGCATTCCCTAATCAGTGGCCGCTACCTGCCGGTCCTGCTGATTTGCTAATGTATGAGTTCGTCCTGTGGTAGTTCCTTCGGGGGTTTTGAGGGAGTCCTCCCTCTCCCCTGACAGATAAGACGGGACCATACACTGATGATATTGTGATAGAAGCACAATAACGTCTTCCTCTCTGTTTAGCCTAACAGCGGTTGCCAGGCTGGGGTCGCTTGACGTTTCTTTTTCGAGGCCTTTAGGATAAGACTGATTTCTTAGGCCCCTCGTAATAATCTTTTTCAGTTGAGTCTTTTCGGCATCAGGCTTGTTCTCTGGGCCTTCCTTGCCACTCGCCCCCTAGCTCGTCCATCTTCGTTTATAGTTTCATCTCGAAGGCATCATATGCCAGCATGTCGCCTGCCTCCGAACTCGAGCATCTCCATGGCCAGGTGTTAAATCTTTCATATACTAAAGATCTACCACGGAATTTCAAGCACCCATATCCTCATATTGAGTATATTGGATATTATCGAGACCCCTCCCCCCCGTCTTTTGTCCACGGGTGTCCCCTTTTGATCCTGCTGTAGGGGGTTTCCTAGCCCACAAAATAACAACTGACAAGGGGTTGGGGAGGCAATAGCAGTGTAATAAGGAAATCTCCCATCAGTCATGTTCTCCAACTTAAACTCCTTCACTAGATCCGAAGTGTAAGCAAGAAACGGACATACCCGGAACTCTCTGAGCTGACTCAGTGAAAACTCTCTGAACTGACTCAATGAAACTCTCCCAACTGATTCAGTGAACTCTCCCCAACCCCCCTCCCACTTTTTATTCCCGTATGCCCCTCAATGTGATTCAAATCCACCAAGCCCGTCGGCCGACTTGAAAGCTCCAAGTCCCAACGCTGACCCGATACCACGCTAGCCCTTAATACCCTGTTTCCTTTTCTCTTTTCTCCTCACACAAACAATGCCTAGGTAACTTCCGTTAACTCCCTCCCCCCCTCCCCTCCCCTACCTACCGTCCATCCGGATGACACGGCGGCCTCCACGGGCCCACGGGGAGCAGCGGCAGCGGCGCATATACAAGCCGTTCGCCGGCGCTCTACCGCTCTTCCTTATCTTTTGCTCGCGTCCCCTGTTGCGCACAGAACAAGAAACATACAGCACGCGGCCCGGGACGCCGAGCCCAAACGAGGAAGGATATGAGCTGCCCCCACCCCGGTTGATAACGTTGCAGGCGATGGTCAGCTCGGTGGTGGCGGCGAGGAGCAAGTAGGCAGGCTGGCTGTGGACGACGACGACGTGGTGGGAGGGTGCCAGCACGTTCGGGAGGTCGATGGCGGCGGCGTCGAACCCGGTGAGACGGTCAGCTGTCAGGAGCTGCTGCTGCTGCTGCGGCGGCGGCGGCGGCGGCGGCGGCGGCGGCGTTATCTGCACGATGAGCGCGAACGTCTCGATCTCGCTGACAGCGACGAGACGACGTTGTCCAGGATCCCGCGCGAACTAGTTGAGGTAGAAGCCGACGATCCCGTACGTGTCGGCGTTCACCCTCGACGATGGCACGTAGCCGTCTAGGTAGTCTGCGGGCTACCCTAGTTGCTAGGTAGGTAATCATTCATACGATACAGGGACACACCGTGGAGGCCCGCAGGCGGCGGGACGGCAGAAAGCGCTTTCATCTTTAATACTATTTCTCGATGGACGACGGAACGACTATCTGAAGGGAGGACCGACCTAAGCCCGGTATAGATTCTGCGGCTGGAGGGCCGGACGGTCGGACTGCTTAAACCTGTGTAGGTAGGTAGGTTATATCGCTTCGTTCAGAAGACAAGGTGTCGTCGAGCTGGACATCTAGGACTTCCAACTTGGTGTCAAACTATTAAGACCTTTCCGCCTCTGTCTACATACATATACTTTTCTCACCCAGCGCGAATGCCACTATTCTATCAAACCTCGCGACTCGAGTGATCGGAACTCCGCGGTAGGCATATTTTCTCTCCTATACAGTATAGGTTGTAGAAGCCTCACCACTAAAGATATGTAGTTAGATAGTGGGGATCCAGATCCATACCCTTTCCACTCTAGTTGTATCTACGTTATACTATCCACCTAGGTGTGTCCGAAAATAGGTATGGTCTACATACCCTACACCACACTACCTAGGTATGTTTACTCGAGGAGGGGGCGGGGAAGGGGAGGGAGGGGGGTAGGCTTTCTTCTTCTTCACCACCACTTTGGCAGATCTACACTGCACTAGGTATTCTGCAACTACGTAGAACAAGGCGAAAAAAAAGCACATATCCCAGACAACCCAAGCAAAGGATAGATAGGACGAGGGAGTAAGAGGGACCGGGGGGGAAGGGAACGGTAAAAGAAAATCCATAGATCGCGCACAGGATATGTTTATTTACTTTCCCTATCCAAACTCGCATCTCCATCTCTAACTCCCCCCCTCCTCTTCTCCTTCTTCCAAGACGGGGAACTGATCTACTCTGCTCAGTTTGAAAATGCTTCGTAACCTGACCTGACCTGACCGCCTCCTCGAAGCCCACCCTCTCTTTTTCCTCATTCCTCTCCCTCTACAGCTCTGGTTCTAGGTAGGTAGGTAGGTATCTAAATCACGCCCCCTCTATTAACCCCCCCCCCCCCCCCCCCTTTTTCCCTTTTTTTTTTTTTTTGCCTTGCCTTCCTTTCTTAACCAGCAAATCGCACGATTTCCCTATCCCCCCCCATTCCTATCCCATTACTCCCCACACTCCTCCGTCGAACGAACGAGCCAGATTGACCCTTAACCAACCAACGGAACCGGCTGTATTTGAATCAGTACCTAGTGTAGGTAGCTAGATAGATGAGGTTAGGTTCGATGGTATCCTGTCCGTATCCCACCCAAACGTGCGCATCATGTACGTACCTAGGTAGGTAGGTAGGTAGCTCCCAGAAAGCTCCCTCGAAGCCAACCATGGAGCACACACGGCTCTAGCCCACGACCATCATCAATTATGCTTCCTCCCATTAGTTGGCCCTCTACCCTAAACCTCCCTCCTTCCTTCCCCTCCCCGTGATTCGCTTCATTTTGTTTGCCTCTCCGTCGGCCTCGCCCTTACCTGTCGCTTATTTTTTATTTTTTATTTTTTTTCATCTTGCTTTTTCGTTTCTTTTCTCTAACCTCATCCGCGCGCGGCCGCCGCCCCGAATACCCAGAGTTGTGTGGGGCAAAGGGGGGAGAGGGGAGGGGGTGAGGATGAGCAGGCACTTGAGATACCTATACGTGCGTGCTCAAACTGGTTCGGTTGGGTTTCTTTTTTTCTGCAGAACAGAGTAAGCATCGAACAATGTTCGGATCTTTAATTCGGGATGGGGGGGGGGGTTTCTCTTCCTCCCTTGAGTGGATGCCCAAATACCAAGAAGAAAAAGAAGAGAAAAAAAAGACGCAATCGAAGTTCCTCTCATTCCGTAACCCGTACGCGGGGTCCTCTCTTTCTCTATCGTACTGATGAGGTGGATTGGTTAGTGCCCCTGATCTGATACGACGTCTATCCTATCGACGATCGAGCTTCACGATAGCTAGCAATTCCACTTTCATCCCCTCCCCCTTTTTTTTGTACCAATGAGCAATGTTCGCACCGCATCTTCGATGCCCAACCCAACCACTCCCAGCGCCAAGACCTGGTTAGGTAGGTAGGGAAGAGGACTGGCTCGATGGGCTGGACGGGCTGGCTGCTATCGCGTGGGTCTTGAGAAAAAAAAAGAAGGGCGGACCATCATATTGGACGACGATGGGGTCCAAGTTAAGCTTGAGCTTTTTTTTATGGGTGGGACGGGGCTGTGACCGAAATTTTAGGCCTCGAGAATCCTAGTGGCGGGCGGGAAAAGCGAGATAAACAATTCACCCTTGAGCTTCGCTATTCGTCTGCTTGCCATCCATTCATCATCTATGGATCTTCGATCTTTTCCTTTTCTTTCGAGAATGGCAATAACCATCATCATGGCTCCGATCGGCAGACGGCCTAGGCCGACATGCAGTAGCCTAGGAATCGGACAGTCGTCAATAGACCTCTCTCGAAACTCTTGGAGAGGGGAGGGTGGTGATATCAAATGTAAATGAACTTTTACGCGCGCCATCTATCTTAGGTAGGTATATATGCGTATTCTACAAGCTTAAATCACTCATCCCATAAAGTAGATAGAAATGTGATCCAGTAGATAATGGACATGATAGAGACAAGGCGAGAGAGAAAGACACAGGAGGCACAAAAACATGAGACTTCTTTTTGAAGATATAGTCAATTCCAGGCCATAGTAGCTTTTATCTTTCCCACGAGTCATATCACATCCCATCGACCAGACTCACCAAAACAATCGCAAACCCGTCCCTCATCCGTTTCATCCCTTTTTTATTTATATGTAACCCGTTTATTTTAACCCAACTCGCCCAAGACCAGACCGTAGACGTTGACCGACACGATTCCAGGAGCACACTATGTAAACGGGCATTCTGCAGCACGGGTACTAGTAGCCCAGCGCAAGCGCTGTTACATGCGACTTTCCTTAGAAGTTAAAATGTGACCGATGCGAACTGTCTAGTGGCGAGCCGGGGAGTGGTAGTCTGTAAGAATTTGTTGCCTCGTATATGAGGTCTGTATGATTCCAATAATCGCTTCGAGTTGTTTCCGGGCAGACTTTTTCAAATCCACGCGGGTCGAACGTTCGCAATCGTAATACCATACTCAAGACGAAGAAAGGAAAAGGAAGTGGCAGTAGATGCCGGTCGAAAGAAGTAGAAAGAAAGTATGCACTAGAACTCCGTTTCCCGTTTCCCAGTTTGGCCTGGTGTACCGTTTTTCGTATGAACGGAGGGCCAAGGATCCGCTGACAAAAAGTAAAAGTGCGAACGGCGTCCAAACATAGCTTCGTTCCCTTCCAACCGTAACGTATGCTCGGATGGCGTCGTGAAACATGTCCGCCATGTCGTGATGCAAATTCCGGAACGCCGGGCCAAAAAGATGCGTAAGAGTGAATGGTGACGATATTTAAAAAAGAGACGAAAAGTGTAAAATAAGCAATGAATGTTTAAAAGGTTTTACTCGAGCCTACTTATAAGTAGGCTTTTATGTTGTTGTTGTTGTAGTCGAACGCAGACGCTGCTTGACGGGGAGACGAGCCGAACAGGCGGGGCGACGTGACCGATTTGCCCAGCGGTATTACCCGGTTCTTTATGTAATACCTTAGGGGCTGTAATAGTATAATATTATCCTGTAGATAATATTTTAACCTTTAATGGCTGTCGCAGCATGAGCGTCTGACGTGAACGGGAAACGATCTTGAACGTATTGGGCGTGGTATGGAGTTGGGCTCGAGGACCCGTTCGACAACGTACCAGCAAGAGGGAGGTAGTTCGCCATCGGAGCCGGCGACCCGGACCTAGCAGTAGGCGTGCCGGAGCTCTGTGGGCTCAGAGTCCGCTGCGTGGCCGGAGGTGGCCCCTGAGGAGACTCGGCAGGGGAGGCACCAATAGCCGGCACATACCCATTTCCGAAGTGGTATCCATTAGTAAAATACGGGTTAAGGTTCTGACGGAGGGTGTGATGGATGGCAGAGCTTCCACGATAATGCCGGTCAGATATGATAGGACTACCATTCGAGCTCGAGTTGCTGCTGGACCCGTGGGGTGAACAGTCGTCCACGCCATCATATCGACCGCTTCGTAGGCTTCCATCCTTTGCCTGAGGGCTGGTCTGCTTCGAGCTGTTGAACTGTAGTAATAGAAAGGTTAGTCATCTCGCGAAGAACGACGTAGAAGACAAAATACTCCGTGAGTGAATGCTAGCGTCCGCGAGCAGCCAGACGATCACGAGAAGTACGTACAAAGCAGTATTTGTTGAGGATCTCTTCATATGACGACGAGGCGATGGCAGCCGACGAAGGCGAATCCATCCTGGCGGGACCAGTAGCAGTAGCAGTAGGCGGACCGGACACAGGTGTAGCTGGTGCAGGAGCAGACGTAGGAGGTGCTGCTGCTTGAGAGCGAGGAGTGGCGGCAGATGTGCTGAAGGCAGGCTTCTTATGCGACTTCATGTACAGGCCATCGCTACGTTGGTTCGAGTCCCGCTGAGACTGCATGGCCGCGCTGAGAGAGGCGCCGAAGTCGTAGCGGTTGGCAAACGCTACACCACTCGGCGTCGACAGCCGGGTGGAGAGGTTGTCGCTGGGGATGCTTGTAGTAGACTTGGAGCTCTTCAGACGTAAGCCGCTCGACCTAGCCTCGCCCAGGAACTCATGGATGGGCTGGTCGAAGCCAACGAGCTTTGAGTTGTGACCAAACTCATCCATGGTACCAGCAGGCATCGACTTGGGGCGCGGGGCCGTCGAGGGGTTAGCACGGCGATTACTGCGCGGCAGGGAATTGGCCGGCCGCGACGAGGCACCTTGGAAGCCCTTCTTCCCGTTCTGCGGCAACATCTTCTTCCGGAAGTCGACCTGGAAGTTGATGCCATTGTTGTTATCCCAATACTCGCGGTTGTTGACGTTGTATCGTATGCAGAAATACAGCGTCTTAGATTCAAGGTTGGCAAGGTCGGACAACTTAATGCTGAACTGGAACCGGTCATGGCCGCATTCCGTCTCCTTCGGTCGAATCTCGTGATGGAACTCGGCGGTGACCTCGGACACCGTCTTCCAGTAGTCAAACGTGAACCTGCACACTACACTCTTCTGGAAAGCCAGGTTGGCCACCGCAATCGACCCCAACAAACTCTTCTGGTCTGGTGACATCCATACCCTCTCCAACCGAGCCGGTAGAGCTTTTCGGAAAGGGGTATCCGTGGGGAAATTGTGCACGGCAATTTCCCACTCAAATGGTGGGGAGCGGGTGGCAGGTGTCTCGTCTAGCTTGAAAGGGTACTCGGTATCGCTCTCGTAGTTCTCGGCCGGCGAAGAGCCTGCGCTGACGGCTAGCGGTCGGTCGACCTGGAGGAAGTGGCGCACATGTTCGAGGTGAGAATCAAAGTGAACAGCCTTGGAGAAGGTGGGCGTGCCCGGCATACTCGAGGGGCGGCGGTGCGATGCAGGTCTCAGTGCGGGCCGGACCAATTCGCCCGACTTCTTCCGAACCATTGGCGGTTTTCTCTGGGGCTCGTCCTGCTCCGACCCGTCCTCAGACGTCGAACATGCTTCCATAGACTTCGAAAGGTATATATGCGAATCCGTGTTCGATCTCGAGTGCGAAATTTTACGTCCTTTCGTGTTAACCGTGTTGATGGCCGGCAGTCCGGCGGTGAGCAGGCTTGTCCGCGACTTTTCGGGAAGGTCATTAACCTGCGAGGGGAGGACGAGGAGGTCGCCAGCCGATGTCCGGGTCGGCGAGCTATCTCGGCGGTGTGGCAAGATACTAACAGCCTCCTTCAATTCCTTCATGTTCTCGATTTCCCGGGCCCGCTTCTCCAGCTCCATAGCCCCCTCATCTTCACTAGAGGATTCGGGGGGCGAGATGATGGCCCCTGGAGGTAGTGCCTGTGTATCAGCAACCGGAGGCGGAGATTGTCTAACGGCAGAAGCTCGAGCGTTTACCATACCCTTCAAGTCATCCGACGTCCC
Organism: Biscogniauxia mediterranea; assembly: GCA_018398605.1. Taxonomy (NCBI): domain Eukaryota; kingdom Fungi; phylum Ascomycota; class Sordariomycetes; order Xylariales; family Xylariaceae; genus Biscogniauxia; species Biscogniauxia mediterranea. Next base: position 5,229,511 of record JAGXTR010000003.1, read on the forward strand.
CGGGGGGCTCATATCCGATTTCGTGCCATTCGCAGCAACAGGAGCGGGAGCAGAAGGGATTACGGGCGAAGCCGATGAGGATCGCCGGTGCTTGGTCAGGTAGGAAGCCGAACGGGGTAGGGCAGGTCTCGAGCTAGAGCCAGATGATGCGAAGGAGGACCTTCTACTGGCTTCTGGTGATGGAGGAGCTGAGGAGGCGGGAGAACGGTGGGACGGCGGCGTGTAAGGCATCCCCAATGATTTGGGTTGCCGTTGGAGGGAAGTCGGAAGGAGGGTGATGAGGTAGTTGTTGTCGACGAGCGTAACGCTGCTGGACTTAGGGACTTCAGGCTTCGCGTGAGGTAAACAAGGGAATATCTTCCGCTTCCAACCTCGAAACCACGAATCAGAGTCGAGATGATCAGGACCTCGACTGATACTAGGACTAGGACTAGGACTAGGTGTACGGGTATAGGCAGAATTAAGGTCGATGGCGGCTGTAGTAGCAGTGACGACGGTGTTTCCTCTCGGAGGTATAATTAGACGCTCGTGAAAGCCTAGGAAGGAGTAAGGTTCTATTAGCATGATGCGTTCGGGTCCAGGTTTCCATGGTACGCGGGGGAGGGGGATTTTTATTTCTGTGCTCTGCTTTTTTGGCTCCCAAACTCCTCACTGCTGTGGATATAGCTCGCCAAACCAGCCAGTGAATTTCACGGACAACCGTCGGAGCAGGAGGGGGGGCAATGTCGGGGTTTTATGACGGCTGCATTCAGCAAGCAATAGGGGGGGGGGGGGGGGGGGGACAGGATAGTAGTGTCTAGGAATGTGGGATGATCAGGTACAAACGGGTGGCATTAGCTCAGAAGGCGCGTGGCGTTGTCAGAGGCGACGACGCTTAGGAATGACGTCTCGCATATTTTCTTCCCCCATGCCTCACACATATTTGACTTCTCTGATTTCTTCTCCACGTGGCACACGATGCCGTTGGTGCTTGAGCTAGGGACGGGGAAGGTGATCTCTTGGGATAATCTGGGGAAAGAGGCAATAGACCAAAAGGGCGTATCGTGTGTATGTGTGTGGGAAGGGAGGGGGGAGGAGGGGGAGGGGGGAACGGGTGACGAGGGAAAGGGGGACCGGATCGTTTGCAGACAGACTTACAGAGAACTGGTACGAGCAGACACACGGCAACAGCAACAAGATCAAGGACAACAAGTCAACAGAGAGTCGACGGGGCCTTGGGAGGATGGGAGGGGTGGTCGGTCGGGGGGGAGTGGGCGAGGAGGAGGGAAAAAAGAAGGAAGAGAGATAGTGTAGATGCAAAGGCAATATTTCAGCAGCAATGCAGCAAGAACTCTCACGGTGGAAACGATGGAGCTTGAGCCACGTCTCAGGGCGTTGATTCCTCTGCGTCAGACGATGATGAATGGGGGTGGATGGATGCAAGGCCGCGGCAAGACTCCGAGCAAGATGGACAAGCGGCCTGCTTGAATGCCTAACCAGGCGGGAGGAGGACGACAAGACGAGAAAATATGTAATAAGTGTTCCACACAAAAGTACGGGAAGCGCTGGAGGCGAAAGTCGAGCTGCGGGAGAGCGGAGTCACCCTTCAGTGGACAAACAAAGGGAGGGATTCAGGGATCCTGTTGGCGAATCTGGTCGTCGAGCTGGCCTGAATGGGGGAGCTGATTGGGAAATAGATGGAGACCTGATTACTTTGTTCGTTCTTTGTTAACCTGAATTGTCCCAATCATGTATGTATGCCGTGTTCTCTGGGCCTGGGTCCCTCTTGATGGGTCTTGTTTTGGGTCTGGTCTAGTCTAGTCGGGTATTTCTCTCTCTCGGGTCTCTCTCTCTCTTTCTTCCTTTTTTTTTTTTTACTTTTCTTTTGCTTCCCTGGTTCCTTTCTTTTTTATATTTTTTTTTCTCCTTCGCCCCTGCAGAGAGAAAAGCCCACGATTTCCGTATACACAGTTTTTGTTCAAGAAAAGGGACGGAGAGGATAGATACAGAGTAGAGAGGAAGGGAGGAAGAATGGAAATAAAAAGGTATAGATGATGTGGATATGGATGCTGTCTATGATATAATAATAATAAAAACTCGGTTCGTACCTTGTCGTACCTTGTCCTCTTGGGTATATATTTGGACACACGATCACACCTTAGTGACGCATGGAACAGACGGGCAGAGATGGGGCGTCTATGCTTGCTGTTTGCTGTTCAAGACGGCGGGCGGGGAGGCAGTGGTGAGGGCGGACCACCGAAGATGATGAAGTTAGCCAATGGTTTGGTGATGTATAGCCAATCTGTAGTTAGGTGGCGGAAGGTAAAGTCATATAGCCTGGTGGAAATAGGTGGAGGTGAGGTTGATGCGTGGTGTATAATTCGGCCTTGAGGCGGCTCCTCGGAGGTTTCTTGGTTGGTTGTATGGATAGGGTAGGATAGGCTAGGTTATGTAGGAAGTAGGTAGTAAAATAGTAGTGGCAGGAATTGATGGATGATAGATGATGTATGACGGAGTTATCCTCCTTTTGTTTTTCTTTTTCGTTTTCTTTTTTTTTCTTCCTCTTTCTTTCTCTCTCTCGTGCTGTCTTTCTTTCTTTCTTACTTCCTCGCTTCCACGATAAGAACCCAACCGAAGAAGGGGAACGTGTTAGTCGATATGATGGACGAAGCTATCTACAATCCCAGGCCTGCCTTTGACTGTAGGTAGTAAGCCAAAAAGGTTAGCAGCAGAAACAAGAGGCCAGGTCGGAAGAAGGAGAAGGGGGAGAGGAGGAAGAGATTAAAAAAGAAAAAAGAAAAGAAAAGAAAAAAGGGAGTGTGAGAAGAAAATGGTGGGCTAATAGTCTAGGTTTATTGAGAGGAATCAGCATCTATCAATGGTTGGGGGGGTGTGTGGTGGTGGTGTTGGTGGTGGTGGGAAGATTGCAGGGCACAGTGGTTTTCAATGAGTGAATGAACAGTTCTGACCGCGCTCCCCCGATGGATGGATCGGCCGCCTGTGTTCAGGGATGCCTGGGTTGGCTGCAGTGGACGTGCAGAGGGCAAGGAGGGTGCTTAGTGGGTAGGTAGTTGAACAACAGATGGTCGATGGTCGATGCTCTGCGATGTTCACTGGGGTGGTAGTGGTGGTGGTGGTGGTGGTGGTGGGTGATAGGTGAAGGATGGGTTATGGATTGTGGATGCATTTTTTTTTAAAGAGGGAGGGGGTGAGGGTGTGTAAGTAAAAGAAAAAAAATGGTGGAGGGGGTAGCGAGGTACACTAAGTATGTTGATGACGGGAGTGGAGCATACTAGATAGTATACTTTAGTAACCTAACCTACCTACTTACTTACACTACCTACTAGGTAGGTACACTAAATACTATATAATGGTACCTAAATGTCTATTGTCTCCAGCTCGTAGTCTATTACAGATGAAGCTATTTATGACATATGCGGATGTAATAGTAGATATGTAGGTAGGTAGAATACCAGAGCCAACCCCGATTTTCAAATTTTTCAAAAAAAGAAAAAAAAATTTAATAAATTCTGTAGGGGGTGAAAGGGGTGGGGTGATGGAGGGGAGAGGGGTGCACATGTGTGCGTTGTGAGTATACGCTTGGTCAGTTCAGTGAACCAAGACCTTTTTTTTTTACACTCACCTATCTAAACTTAGTACCTACGTCCATACACTACACTACAGTACCTGCCTACCTTGCCTATCTATCTATCTGTCACTAGGTACCTATCTGCCTGCCTACATAAGCTCCAAGGGAAAAAAAGGAAAGAAAAGAAAAGAAAAAGAACCAACTAACCTACCTGACCTGACCTAACCTAACCTTACCTTACCTACAGGCTAGGCTTACAAGGGTCATAATTTGGGTGGGCGGTACACTAAAACTGAATCTACAGGGGGCAGATACCTACCCAGGGCTGCCAAGGTGGGCCGCCACAGTATACCATGCCCGCTAATTCTTGCAGGGCCTAGAGGGAAACTGGTATCCACCACGAACGATGAAAAATGAACTGATGGGTGAACTGGATGGATCGGATAGACAGATGGATTCTGTGTGCACGGGCTCGAATATGTATGCGTAGGTAGCATTGCCAACCCAATTTTACACCGTGTCGATGATTTGACTTTTTTAGTTTTTTTTTCTTTTTCTTTTCTGATCTTTTTACTTACTTACCTATATTGCCTCTTACATATGTATGCTTCGACTAGCTACTCTTTTCCGGGTCTGGCTGCTTCTGGCTCAAACTTGTCCCTACATATACATGTACATATACGTATACATATACAACATGTAATAAATTGATGGCTAAACCTATCTTTAGCAGTTTTGTTTTATTATTTACATTGACATATCACTTACCAGACATACGGATTACATCGTAAGTCAAATCCCGTGACTATCCTATCTACATGTATTGACTCTTGTACTTGACATACATACCCATTTCACCACGTAGGTATGTAAGCGCGCCACCTTTTTTTTTATCTTCCAATGCTTACCAGAAAGCTATGTCAATAGTGTCAAGTATACTCGAGATTACTAATGCTTAATCGGCTAAATCTATGTCAAGTACCAGCACAGCTCTATTGACCTACTTGATACTAGACATCATGTAACCTAGTATGTAAGTCTATATTCATTAGGTTGATTACACAGTTTGATGGATTCTGCTTCTAGTTAACCAACCACCCACACCAGACACCCCCCTAAACGCTCTGCATAACGCGCAGTCTCATATAGTATCACATGATGTTACCATGTTACTATCAATTGGCCTTTCAACAATTGATATCAATGTTTGGTCTGGTACATCAAGGTCCACGGGTATCGTCGTGCTATACATTCACTCCACTCTGACCTCACTGTTATGTTATAGCCTCGTTGTATCCCCCAGTGCCAGCTACCAAGCACTTACATTGATATCCCAGTTATGTGTGACTGGAACTACTCATGGCAATTGATATGCTTTTTCTTGTTAGAGTTACCATTATCAATATTATTGATTGCATGTGTTATACTTCAAACTCGATTCAACATTTGAAATAGCCTGGTCCCTAATTTAGACGGGGCGTAGGTACCCCGTCGGTGGCTCGAATTGAGTAGTTGACGATACTCGCAGATACGCAAAGATGATGAGATGAGGCGCAATGTGGTGTGACGAGATAACAACACTCCCACACATCAAAATGTGTGTAATGGCTTGTCTTGTCTTGTCTTGTCTCGTCTCAGAGAAACTAGGTCTAGATGTCCTTTCCTGGTTCATTTTCCCGACAGCTAACCTATATTGATACACACAATACCTCCATCAATAAATACATCCTCAACAATCGCCGCCGCCGTTGGCATATAACCGTTACCATTGACTAATCATTCCTTCATTACCTGCCTCCCTAGGTACTTGCCAACCTACATAGGAACCTAGGTAGTACCCTCTCAGTCGCCTCCCCGGGAACACAAGAAGCACCGCATACGAACTGCATGCGTATCAAACGAGTATGGAACCATCTGCAGGAGAGATACATTTAAGAAAAGCGGCTTGCAGGTAATGTGTAGCATGGGATAGTAATCAATGTCTAAGTACGGATGTAGAAAAGCCTTGGTGTAAGCACACAGTATCGTAACAGGGGGCTCTGCATACGGCGGTCATACAGATAAAGTCGAATTACAACAGCATGACGTACGAGGCATTCCATTCGCCTTGATACTATGAGGTCTGCCGGATCTATAAGACACACGCCCCCTCCCTCCCTCTAACCTTAGCCCTTGGTACCTACCTAGGTCGATGGCGCTTTAGCACACTTCAAATGGTCTGCGACTACTACACTATGTATGTACGTACAGTACCGTCTGGTTACTAGGCCTCGTAGCGTTGCAAGTAGGGCCCGGTCTTATCTCCCTGTGCTTCGGATATTGGACAAGCAGCTAGGTTAGTTACCCAGAGGTGTTACGAGTTCAGGCAAGACGAGAGAGAGAGAGAGAGAAAGAAAGAGGGAGAGTCATGCACGGTCATGGCAGAAGGGGTCTTGGGGGTCCAATGGTAAAGCTCGGCGGGTAAGACGACATGGTTACAATTGATCAATGAGAGGGTTTCTGAAGACGCCATCTCATGCTATTCGCCGTGGCTGCCACGAGTTTCTTCACTTAAACGCCGCCGACTGACGCCACGCCCACCGTGGAAGAGGAAGGACGCACATAGATTCAAATTACATTTATACGATACATGGTCAAATTGTTGCGTGCATCACCACCATCGTCATCGGTAACTCAGGGGGGGGGGGCGAGCAGAGAGGCAACAACTGTGGAAATGAGATAGAAGCCTTTTTTCCAAAAGGCTCACGCCACCACAGTAACTAACCAGCCAACTTCCCAACAATTTTCTCATTACCTAGGTTTCGTCGCTTCGTTTCATCTCGACTAGCGAATATACTCATAATCACCTAGGCCTTTGGGACCCGGAAATCCGAAAAGGCGTCTATTCTCGGGCCCTCGGTGAGCCCCGGGTCCCATATGAGGGCGATTGGCTAGCCAAGTCGGTTCCGATCCAGTATGAAAACCCTTGTGAGAAGGCTATCCGACGAGGCTACTACCTAGGTTAGTCACGAGGCGGTTCGCTGTCCGGTTCTCAACGCGGGGGGCAACTAAGTAGTATACCTACCTATGCGTCTCAGGTTACGGATTAGCTTCACTAGTTTATGTGCCTCTCACGTACGTGGGGTAGATAGGTAGGTAGGTTTGCGTGTAAAGAAGACAGCTCAACCTGCTCATGTTAGTGGTGGCGAATCCATGAGAAATCGTACGTACATCTTTCGGGTTTTTGGTCGCTGTTCCGGCATGAGCTCAACTGAGTTTCACCCGATTTGATAATGCCCTCTCGGCCTCGTAGCCTCCGTAAGCATTACGTATAAGGCGTATCAATCCCTTCTTCTTTACAATAGGTGCTACCAGCGAACGGCGCGGCTATTGCTTGGGGTTACGTACTTAGTGTTCTGACAAGGAACGACGAGGAGCTAGTAAAAAGGCTCTCTTTCTGTCTTCAGATCCGAGGACGCGGGCCGGAGGCTGCCGATGAAGGATCTATTAAAGGTCTCCAAGCCGGGGGGGCGCTGTTATTGTTCGCCCTCCGCAAAGCTAAAAAAAGACGCCACTCATATCCTACTGATCAGCGATACTATGATACGGTATCGTATCCGACACGACTCGCTGAATGAGCCTATTGTATCCCCAACACATGAATATGTAGGTAGGGACCTCCGGAAGGGAGGGAAGGGAGGCAGATTGGTAGGGGAGGTTGTTACACACGATTCAAGCATATCGCATACTACTACACTACTACACTACCTATATATGTAAGATATGTAATAGGTAATGCATGTATATATTGTGTGGTGTGGTGTTATGGTGTATAAAGTCGTAGTCGGTGGACGCATTTCACATCATAACCTAGCACCGCTACGACGTAGGCAGTAGTGTAGTGTAGATAGCCCTAACACGGTTCTGCGAATCACCACCACCTTGGCATCCCTTCCGTGTTAAACCATGCTATGTGCATGAATAAACCGGGTCGAACGAACTAAGCCGAACAGGAGCGTCGATATTCCCGACACCGCCGATGATGGATAACACACAGACGTGGCACGTAGGTAGTGCCTACCAGTACGAGTAGTAGTATCACCACCAAAAGGATCCTGCACTGCGCAGAGGTGGGTTGGCACGAAATGGGTGGGTGACAGGCAAGTAGTTATGTATGTATGTGTGTATGTAGGTATGTATGTATGTATGTATGTAAGTCTTGTTATTCAAAGAAGTATAACGGCCCTATCTTAGTGTCTTCTCCGCTTCATCGAGCGTCTCCCCTACCTCATCACGGCTCCTCCGCGTCGTATCAAATCGCCTACCTCATACTCCGTGTGTTTCTTGTCTGGGGTTGCAAAGCCGGAGGTATCATCTGCAGGTGTGTTTTTCCCGTACATGACATGTCTAGTTCGTAGAGGTAGGTAGCGTAGTCTGGAGAAGAGAAGGAGGATGAGACTTGGAGCGATTCCGTCTCCCCATATCCCATTCCCGCACTTTCTGTCTGGGGAACAGGACAGGGCTTCTTCCTGAGTCGCGTGCTATTCGTCGACCTCAGTCTTTGAGTCTGGGGAAGTTGCGTGCACTTACCTACGTAGGTACGTGTCAGCCAGTATAACACACCAGCATGAGGAGAGGGAGGCTCGGTTGGGCATGATATTGATCTTCCTACGGATGGTAAAACCTATAACCTACAACCTACCTAACCTACCTACTCGAAGATATGTAGTTTACCAGGTAAAATATCGCACAACCATTGCCGTAGACTCAACACGGACCTTGTTGAACCAAGATTATCGAAGCCCAGGGCCTTCAATTTGAGATCGATCGCCCTTTCATTCCATGAATGGCATGATCTAAGTGCTGGGTGACAATGCCTCAACGGATAGACCATGTACGTATTTTGCACTAATTATCTTGCGCTTATCGTCCGACTTACATATCAAGTTCGCCACGGCCTCTCTACCTACTGATCCCATCTCATCTCGTCTCTTGACAGCACGGTACACTTATCTCCGGCAAACACGGCCCATATCAAAAGGACGAGGCGCAAGTTCCTCCTTATTGGCGCTTCAGGGTTGCGAATGTCTTGGCTCGTGGTCCTTGCGATCCCTGCTTCATGCCGGGTTGGCTTTGACCTCAACCAGCCTAAGGTTAGTCGATTTACAGGGATCAGACTTGTTACCTTACTGGCATATATGTCCAATCACATCGTCGGACTCGTCCACCCCTGGCCTTCACTATCAACACCATGGAAGCACTGACCAAGCACCAACTAAAGGCGAGAGTAATAAGGTAGTGAGTGGGGCATCACTATTGTCTAGACTTCTCGAAACCACCAAGAGAGAAATTTACAACTAACATATTCTAGACATGGCTGCTGCAAATTGTGTTATACCAATCAAAGTAAGTGAATGGCCACCGAGTCTGGAAAAGCTCACGATGAGTGTTTAGTCGCTTCGGAATGGCCAATAGGAAAGATCTGGGGAATGCGTCCTCCTGCAAGCTGTGAGATACCGGTAATATTGTTTTACCAAATATAAAATAAAATAAAAATTTCGTTGCTTGCAATTCCTATAGGACGAGGTTGTCAGCTTTGCTACGTGGGTGCCGCTGAGAAAGCTCCGGGAAACAGTGGCGCCTTTTGAGGTGTGAGATAGGAAAAGGATCTGCATACACACCGAAAGGTCCAGACCTCACGATCCCACTAGGTAATATTGGGCATGTACCGACAGCTTGACAACCTCCTTACCATCCTCTATATAGTAGGTAGTGTAGTAGGTAGATAGATAAAGTCTTCTTTCCTTCGAACTTTTTTGCTGACTGTTCACTCATGATATTCCCCGGAGAATATCGAATGAACCCTGTCCGTCCTAGCTGATCCGAATAATAATAATAATATATATATATTTGATGCATCAGTACGGAACACGGCTGGTGACAGATAAGTTACCTGAGTTAGGTAGGTAACCTACACTACCTACCTACATAGATAGATGCTACCTACTACTCGGATTCTGATAAGACTCCGACAACGGCCCTCCTTTACATTTATTATCATTGTTAGTCTCTTTGATGCAACTGGTTCTTATGATGAGACAACCCTCCCGCCTTACACAAATTTCATCCCTAAGCTAGTCGCCGTTCTCTCCCTCCCTCCCAGAACTGGCTCTACCGGACCAAACCTCACCAAGAGTCCCGAACGGTCCATCCAAGAGGTAGTGTCCATTCCCCTCTTCGGCACCCTCTATTAATTATCTGTATATGCTCGTCCAACCCTTTAGTACGATGATCGGCGCCACAAACTACTTTTTCCATCCTCACCGGTGCTACAGATGCATGGGTAGGAAGCAACCCTATCTTTGCCCTCTTTATCCCATCCTCGCCTCTACACTAGTCGCGTAGAAACGTTTTTAGTATTTACTCTCTTGTGTGTGTGTGCGTGTGTGCGTGTGTATGTATTACATAGCCTAGGCTGTATTAGTGATAAGACGGAATGCCCGGGGAATTGAAGCTCTCTTCGCCCGCCGGCAGGCATGGAAGAAGGCTTCCTTTCAGTCCGTGACTGACTACCTAAATTAGAAACCCCGGTCGTATGATGTTCTGTGCGTCTAGACTACCTAGGTAGTAGTAGGTAGGTAGTTGAGTGTGACTGAATCATAGCGAGAATGCCTTCTAATTACGAGAGTAGTCTAGGCTCTCTTGGAGACATTTGCTGACGGCATCTTGGATCCTTTGGGGAATGAGCCTTCATTGAGCTCAGAGTCAAACCCCCTTGAAGCTATATCGCTCCACATTGCTCTTTGGGCCACAACAGAAACAAAGGATGAGGGATACCAGACATAGCACATCCCGTCCCCAAAGATCGGGGCTCTCTATTCGCACTGTATTTTGGCTGCACGTCGGAAAGAAAGAAGTTCACGACTTACGCATCCTTGGACGGCGAGCTATATTCGCTTCGCCCGCTGACTATAATTGGCCCAAGCTCCTGTCTATCACCAAGCTTCCCTGTAAGCAGCCGTGCGAGCGGCTCAAACTGTCCGGGTGGCTTTGAAGCAAGTCAAGAAGACTACTTACATAACGCTGGAGATGATACGCAAAGCACCTTGAGAGTCGAGAAAACGGACTCGAATGGGTGATATGTCTACACGAGTTTTCTCTTCAGAGGCATTTTTGGAATTGTCAACACGCGAACACGAGAGTTGCATCATGGTGCAATAAAAAAAACCACTACACTAGGTACAAGAGCGGTGAGTCTCCTATACCTACCTAATCCCACATATCCGGCCAAGTCTGCAGACGGCATCGTGGCCATAAGGGATTACATCATCTTTACCTTGGTCTGCCGCAGGATTGGTTCAATTGATGTGTTGGGCGAACCCGCCGAGCCAGATTGGGATCCTTCGCCGCAGGCTTCGCAGGCTTACACTCTTCCACGACGACTCGCCGGGAGGGGCGAAGAGACGGCGTCCCTCTCCACCACTCACATCTCATTAAAAAAAACAATTTTTCTTTCTGTGATCATAGAGCGCCATGAACAGGGCTTTTGATTTGAAGAGGGTTAACCGAATGGCACAGTAGCGAGATTACATCTTGGATCTACACCGTGATAAACTGACATTGGCTGTTTGAGAAGTAGTGTAGGTAGGAGGCTCAACGCTGATCTTCACAACAGGGCTGAGAAGAAGAAAAAAAAGAAAGGACTTCATTGCCAGGCCCATAAGCGACCAATCAGATCAGCTCCCGATCTTGAATTCAAGGACGCCTTGCTGATCCTCCTAAATCGTAGCCTGCTTTCATCCAACCCCCTATATCATGAATACGTCCTTGTGCGCGGCTACACTGGAAATATTTCCTCAACATTTCCCGCAGGCCTTTCTCTGTCTAAACGTGGTACCCATTAAACCTTTGTGTTGGGAAAACGTCTGTGACAATCGCGCGTACACGCTCGAGCACGCGCGACTACGTGTTTCAAGGTTAAGCGATATGATTCTAGTTTCGGACAGAAGAAAAAAGAGTCAAAGTTCAATAACCTGGTACGTATGTCGAGTTACTTACGGCTTGGACAAGGCTTGCCTATCTCCGAGGAATGGTTCCGATGACCAGGGCCGGAATGATGATGAAGTCCACAAACTACTATCAACATCAATATCAACATTACGTTATTTCAAGATACGCCGAAAAAGAGCTAGCTTTAGATTCCACAAAATGTATGACGTTGTCTACGGTATCTGGGATCAGGAATGCCTGCGTCGGCCATGTGCAATGCCCCTTTATGATGGGGAAGAGCTGACCCTAGCTGAAAAGAAAAAAAAAACCACTCCCTAATTACTGACCAACCACCTAGGAATCCAGTCTCAGGTCAGTTCAGTCAGTAATCGGCCGCAAAGAATCCTGTTCCTGGCCAACCCGACTGGAAGGTTTCTTGTCTCCTGTAGTGAAACCTGGCCCCTCCCTCGACTCCATCACGATTAATCACGACGGCTGCACTAAATTAGACCCAGATGTGGATTCAGGAGTTTCTTCGTCTGATGGCACGGAGCCAATCAGGACATCATCGCCAACGAGAGAAAAAACCAAAGTTCAAGCTCAGACCTCCTGATTGATGAAGTAGGAGACCAAACCGCGCCTAACACGCACCTACGAGGCAGTAACCTTAGTACTTATTACCTCGCTGACTCGGGGATACCCCCGAGGAAAAGGGCTCGTTACCGTGGCGGTTGGTCTGCCTGCCTGCCTGCCTGCTACAGCCCGGGGTCTAAAAAGGAGATGATGGATGGAGGAGGGCTGGATGAGTAGGTAGAAGAGAGCACACCGAGTGGTTCGTCTTTTGTCATGGGACGAGCCGTCTACAGCAGTAAGCACATATGCAGTAGGGCCGCGTCGTGTCTGGGTAAAAAAGGACGGATGGCCTACTCCGGTGGATGTGTTACTGCTGGTTGAGGCGCTTCGGTCGCGAGGGATGGACCAATTCGCTCCGTTACCATAGGCAGCTCCTGTCTACCGGTGGGTTTCTGAAAGGGGGGCAAGGGGAGAGGGTATATCTCATATTACATATACATATGTCAAATTATCCTCATGGCAGACCGCACTGCACACGCACTACACTACCCACCACCTACCCATATATACGCCTTGGCTAGGTAGGTAATCAAAGATATGCTGTGTGATGCTGCAGTATGCATGCAAGGCATAGACATGGATGGTTAGGATGCGTTCGCGCGCTATCTTATGGAGTTTTTCGCGAAGCAAGGGGAGAGAGAGAGAGAGGGCTCAGCCATCCCATACCATCAAAACGGCTTGATCTCCATTCTCCGTCTTCTTCTCACGCAGGAAAAGGATGCTCTACCTCTCTCTCTCTCCTCGGAACCAGTGTTTACTTCTGTGTGTTTCCTGTAGCTGATAGACTGTCTACCTAACCTAGGAACATGTATGGAGAAGTGCTCCTCTTACGCTGCCGGCTCTCCCCGAGATTTCCCGTGATGATACCTAGACCGAGCGGCTACCTACCAGGGAGGTGAAATACGAGACAGGGAGAGATGGGCATAGGAACAGAGATAAGCCGATAAGAAGTTACATGGGAGGTATCCAAGGGAACTGCCGTACCTACCGAATTGCTTCACTGGTTGACTGGACATAGTGTAGGTACATGAAGTACCTAATCGGTGCGGCAGGCGGTTTGTTGATATATTAGGTAGGGGGGGGGGGGGGGGGGGGGGGGGGGGAGGTGGGGAGGTGTTGGGTTATCACAATGTACCTAGATAGTATAGATAGAGAGTGTATGTTAGTTATTATTCGTATATTTACCTACCTTACATAAAGGAGGCCAATACCCAGGTAACATGAAGTATCCATTGTGACCATGAAAATTCACGGTGTTGAAGGTTTCATTAATTTCAATACGCCGCGCCCTATATCATACCACGCATGCCCAACATAAACCGACTTGACCTACCTAACCTGCTTCTTTCTGCTGCTATCTACTCCTCTTACCAGGTAATTCCTTATCAATCGCAACCTTAGTATAAACATTCTACCCCATCCTCACACTGTAAGATCCGTACAGTGTCCTGTAAACGAATACCACCTACTTTGAGCTAGACCGGGATGGTACAACTTAGCCTGGTAGGGAGGGCATGCCAACCTGGAGTTTTCGGATTTCCAAGCTAGGTAATAAGCAGGCCCCGTGAGCCAATCAGGGACTACTCTGGCTTCTCCAGATGGTCCTTGCGGGTTTTTTATGTATCAATTTGGTTGACCCTCTAGGGAGTTTAAGTTGTATCTGTTTTACTAAACTAGCACAGGTTACTACTAGGTAAGTTAGGTAGGTACTATTTTTATGGGATCTCGAATTCCTGTAGTATGTAATTCGTGAGAGACTAATCAGGTAGTGTAAATCTCTTTTTCTATTTTTAACGTTGTATAGATTGATGTGCGAAATAAGTGTTAGTGTGTATGTAGTTGATCTACTGCACATGCCGGAGGAATAAAACGGGGAAAAAAGAGATACCATGTTCACGCTACTAGGTAATGTACACTACCACTACCTAGGTATTGACGATGACCTCCTCCTCCTCCTCCTCTTTGCTGTCCTGCACGTGGCTAACACCTCGCTCGTGGACAGGATGGGTTCTTGAAAGTTGAATGCTTCCTGGGTAATTACCTACATAGGTACTTACATAGTTAGTTGAATATTCTCTCTCTCTTCGCGTCACGCGCAGGATTTTTGTGATAGGTATAGGTTGCGTATACTACTAACTACATACCACGACACTAGACACCAGACTAGCCGACTAGTTACATTACACATCGCCCATGGGGCCCCAACCATTAGCAGATCTTTCTGAAAAGGACTTTGAGGGGGCAACCATGTTCAGTTTTACGAGGACGTGCCATCTACCTACCTAGAGTCGCAATGAGGCCCGCCCGCCTCGTCAGGAACTTGAGACATCTAAGTAGCTTCTGCGGCAGTTGAGAGCGTAAGAGGTCGTTGTCGACCGGATATCGGCGTACCTAGCCTGGTAACTAGGTATTTCTTTTAATTTATTGCTTGCCGCGCTTCGCCAAAGGTTGTATGTTTAGTAAGTATATTGATGTATGTAGAGCTTTGCAGAGCCTGTCCCCCCCCCTGAAACTACTAACCATGTGTCATCCGCGGAGATTCTGCATATTTATTACCCTACCCATCTACTCTTAGGTATCTGTTTATATCATTAAATTCGAGTTACTAGGTAGGTAGGCAGTAATTAGGTATCTAATCATCTTTCTTGGCTCTGTGGAATATCTCTGGAAGGTCGCGGCTCGTATCTCTCCTCCGAGGAGATGGGCGGCGGTTTAGGATGCCGCGTAGATGGGGTCGCTAAATTCTTTGATAGGTCGGCCAAATAGGCCTGAAATGGGTTACAGATGTGCGATTGCTTGCATGCAGTCATCTCTCGGCTCATGCCTACATATCTACCTTACCTTACCTAGTCACTCACTACTGCCAAGGACGAAAAAAGATGACCACCGGGCCTTGGTCATGGCCCCATCAGGGCGTGCTACATAATCCCGATCGCCTCTCCTGCGGCACGACCTATGGCGTCGCCTCGCTACCGGTATTGCTGGATAGGATTCGGGCATTGCTCATACTAGCACGTAGGTTAGTCGAAAGAGAGGAATTTCCCTTCGTCTTTGGCTCATTTTGGCCAGCAGGCATGAGTAGCATCGTCTAAGCCCGTCGATGTGGTCTAGCGCGTTTCGCTCCCATCCCCAACCATCGGCGGTTTTGCTGCTTGATCGATGCCACAAAGGCTGATCGTCGCGTTCAGCTAGAGCAAGCCAAGCTTTCTCCGGGGTGGGCCGCAGCGCTAAGGCGATGGAGCGAGGAGCGACACAGGGGAGGCCAGACGACTAGGTATGTATGTATGTATAGAGTGTTCTACATATGTAACTTACATACAGTAAACTCCCTCTATAACGATACTCCAAATCACGGAAAATTTATCGTTATAATAAGAGTATCGTTATTGAAATTTCTTGGCAAAATAGGTCCACATATTTTTTTTATATTAAAAATGGCAGAATGTAGGTAAGTAAGTAAAAAAAAAAAAAAAAAAAAAAAAAAGGAGGTGAAGGTAAGGGGAGGGGGAGGGGGGGGGAAGAGTGTTTTTTATACACTAAAATTACTCTCAGTATAACGATATATATAAGAAAAGTCAGAAAATTTTAACGATATATAGGTCTATCGAGGATTATCGTTATACTCATACAAATTTCGCAGTATACTGCGAAAAGTATCGTTAAATCAAGGTATCGTTATGTGATGTGATCGTTATAGAGGGAGTTTACTGTACCTACATACATACCTTACCTACAACGTAGCAGCGGTGCTTTCTTAAAGACAGGGGCCGTGCTGCCGCTCCGTGGGCTCAGGTCCGTTAGACAGCAGTCAATGTTGCAACCAGCAGGTCGGGTCAGGTAACCTTTTGTTTTTTTCCTCATATTCTTTCTCTATTATTACCTTTGGCGGGCCGAATTTGGTACGGATTAGGTTGCTCGGGCACGAAAGCAACATCGTCCTTTTATTCCGGAAAAGCCTCTATGACGTAGCTGAGTACGATGTAAATGGATCATAGGTAGTCCTAGGTAGCTCCCACGATGGGGCCACGGTCTTAGTTGACCTAGTGTAAGATTGGCCGGACCTTTTATAAGATCTCTAATCGCGACAGTGGCTGGATTCGTAGGATCTAAGATCTTACGTGACATCGCACACGGTGTCCCATCTTTGTTTCTTCTTTTGCTTCTTTCTTTAATTAAATGTTCTGGTTCGCCTATTAGCAGAACCGCACGTTGAGGCCCTCCGCTCTGATAATGCGATTCTGGGAATTCCCATCATAACTCGATGCTCGTGCCAATGGATGGGCCCGATATTGGGATTCCCATGCTGGCAGAGCGCGTTTCGGTAAGGCTTAACTAAGGTAAGTAGGTATTATGCTTTGGAAGTGGAACACTGCCATCAGCCTCTAGATCTTGGTCGTCTTTGAGGTTGTACTAGACTTAAAGCCTCTTCTTCTGTCCATGTCTCTTTTGACGCCTCTCACGATGACATGACTAAGACACGGCTGTTAGTCCTGCCAAATAATGGGACGGCCGCAGAGGATATTGTGCAGGTGACCTTCTAGCCATGAGATGGCTAAGCTGACCGCATCCCTTTTCACCACTGATCACGCGCGGGGTAGTGCAATCCGTTCACTTCCTACCTTTATGATGTGACTTATAGCTAAAAGAAATATACCTTAGGGCCAGGTAATATAGCGAGACCGTACAGAGTACAGAGTACAGCTCATTATGATTAGAGTAGCTAGAAGACATGTCTAATCTTGCGCGTTTAATCATCTGACCGGTCTCCTTATACTTGGAAATCGACCGAGCTTCGATTTCCAATGCCATTAGGAGACGGGTAGGTAGACCATGAGCCTGATGTCAACCCAGTTGCTGTTCGATGAATGACCTCTCAGTGCATGCGGAATGGAGAGTAGCGGTGTGAGCCCGCAATATCGAAGCCAGCGAGTCCCTGTTTCAGGCCACCATCCCGCAACATCCGGAGCTTCTACTCCTCATAACTACATACCATCTATGAAGCCTACATCGTGAAAGGCTTTTGATTTGGTCTTACTTGTCGCTGATGATGTTCCGGAAGATGCTTGTGTACAAGTTGAGCATAAGGTTCAACCCAGGGGTGTGTAGCCCAAACTTGCTCCCAACGCATTCTTGCATTTCAAGATGGAATATTATCGAAATTTATTTCATCGAAATATATTTCGCCCTACGAGTCACCCAAGATTCACACCACCATCGATTTATCGGTGACACCCGGGGCGGGAGCCGACGCGGATGATATGGACGACGCGGCCAACGCGGCCAGCGCGGGATCGGACATCTAATGAACGTCGGTACTCCCTTAGTACGTCAGACCAGTAGTTTTTACCTGCTCCCATGCCATCAAACAGTTAGACGCTCTCCCCTTCACGAATCACTCAGTCACGGGGTCGTCGGCTATCGAGGCCCTAGCGAGATATCCGGGGTAGCCAGGAGAATTCTTGTTGGAATCAGGTTTCCAAGATGGGAATAATTCGCCGACGACTTTCTTGCCTCGCATCCATTTCCCATTCATGGCCAACTACCTTTTACATGATATTAGGTAACCTTATTCCAGTGGCTCCACGACTTGCGAACCTCGCCACTAAGCCATGATACCCTCTCGTCCTTGATGACGGGGAAGTTTAGAACAGGTACATATGGTGTCACAAAGCCTCTTCCTCGACGATCATTCAGCTAACCGGCTGGATATTAATCCTCCAACCATTCATCTTCGTTCGATAACATTGTCAAGATATGAAGGATGCCGCGCCCAGACTCTCTCCCTTGTTTGCTTAAGGACGGAAGTATGAACCCGACTCCTGGGACCAAAACACCCCTTTACTATCATGTTGGCCTACGGAACATGGTCTAGCAGCGCTTGTTTAATATTGTGTAATTATTATTCGGTTCTAGAGGCAATGGGGGCACCGAAGATGTTCTTCATTCATGTCCAGACCACCCCAGAGTTGGGATACGACATCTGGTTGTTGAACAGCCTCGCGTAGAAATTTTCATATCACACCAAACGGCTTCGTGCTAACGATCGACTACTATGTAGATCATACTCTCCCAAGGTCTGGCCCCCTATATTCCATCATCATAAGCATCTAAATTATGGACGACGACACGGCATCAACGTTTCTTGAGTATGAAATACTCAATCCAACAAGGGGAGGTTGCATTTCGGACCCTCGCATATGGAATAGGGGCACAAGGGTCGGCCAGACTTGGCTCTAAAGGCTATAGTCAGAACGCAAGAACACCCTGAACTCTATATAACCCATCTGATTAGCCTGCCTCGCCCCAGGGGCATACGACGCGAATCCAAGGGCGTCCATATCTCCGGAGGCCAAGAAGCGGGGAATGGGTTACATTGCTGCTGCCCCTCATCTTTGGGTCCTTCGTCTCAAAGTTGAACGCCACGACTGAGAGATAGCCTTGAAGAATAACCTGTTCAGAAGTGGTATACACTAGCAGACTAATTTCACTGGAGGAACCGCGCTACAGTAGAGGGTTAGACAGCAGATGTCGGACAACCACCGAACTAAGTTGCCATCCGTTGGGACCAAATTCCTGCGGCAGTGCACCCCGAGCCTCAATAAAGGCGGTATATCTGACGTCTTCGGCGACCATCGAAGTCGTCAACGGTTACTCAGAGTTGCCAGTTGGTTTTCTTGAAGGGATACACCGGCTGGTATACCTCGAAAGGGAAGATCGATAGTATCCGCTAGTACAAACGTTCGCATAGGGAATCCGCATCTATGTGTTTATGTTTCACATGGCGACCTTTCACAACTGTAACTGGTAGCCACTTCAGATACCGGATAGGTCGGTCCTGTGGTGTATAGGTATCCAAGGGGATGTTCTGGGTACCTGCAAGTTTTAGAAGCCGGTACTTCCCACATCCCCAACGAACCGATTTGTCTGATAGCTGATGTGCGAAATTGGACGCGCCACATCTGCAGACCGGAATAAACTAGCAACCCTCTATAGACCAAGGGTCTTTTCGTATGGCTACATAGCTCCATGTATTTGCCGCAATCGGGGCATAGGGGGGATGCCTCAAGCCTCGATGGGTTGGTCGTATTGGTTGAAATCTCTGCACTGTTATCTAGTCGCGCGCTCTAACATGTGAAACCATGGTAGCTGCCATGGTAGCTGCCAAGTTGCTTACATGTAGGGAGAGCTGATCATGCATATATGTGCCTTTCTGAGGAGCGCGAGACAGAAAAAGAGCCGTGAAGATCACTCCTAGAATAGAGCCTTACAAGTGTTACTCTTGAATCCCATCAAAATGGCAACAAATTGGACACGGCCGTCCAAATGTACAACACATATAAAATTTACATATTTCTTTCCCCTTCTCCCCCCTCGATGCTGTTTCGAACATATAGATGTTGTAAATCGGAATGCCAAGACAAAAGAAGCTGTCCTAGACCATACCGAAAGGATCAATATATCAGCCCAGAGTCGTTCGTTGGTGGCAACAGCCCATCATCCTCCCAACACTAGTGTCCCTACGTCGGCCTACGGGAATAAGTACATGTATTGTTCCTCAACTACTGTTGCCGTTGCTGTTGCTGCTACTGCTACTAAATACTACTAGTAATACTAGGTACCCCTACTACTACCACCTCCTCACGGCACACGCAATCCGCGTAGTCCTTCCCTTCTGCTACCACAAGATCGTCAAGAACCGACTTTTGGATGCTTACCACACGCCACAGTAAAAGGGCATTTCGCAAGATTCCCATCATGCAGGTAGGCCTGCTAGTGTAGCTCGTTCCCTGGCCCCCTTGCTCCACGCATCCATGTACATGCCACACTACTGTAGAGATATCTCTGCTGTGGGCCCCTCCGCGGCCTTCGACATATCACGTTCGGTTGCCCCCCGTCAAGTTGCAACCCTTCCAAGAGGACCGCATTCGCAGATTCCGGAGTCTATGGCCAATCGAATCTGCCATGGAGGTCTTTTGGTCGCATAGCGCTACTTGAACTCGTTTGCTCGGAGAAGGTTCTCCCCCCCTTTTTGGCACTCGCTAACTATACATACACACCTGATGCCATCAATGAAGGATGATGGTGTTGCGATGTTTTCAGTGAATACTTGGCCCCTATGGTTCAATGACTATCTTATCTTCGATCACATCTGATGGTATATTCTTGGTTCTTGCCGTCATTGCCGTCGTCCTTCTTTGCGTGGAAGCTGCCGCTATGATGTTGTTTATCCCATCCATAAGGGAAAGGGGTTACATTGTCGGACGGAAAAAGTATGGTCGAGTGCTGACAGTATAACCCTTCGCTCTGAATACAGTGTCTTCGCGTCGAGACCCTTATACCAGGGCTGACAAATTTAGAGGGTCGGCACTTCACTATTCGTAAGATGACGATAGCTTAACCCTCCGAACAATCTAGAACTCTAGCCCGCCCGGGGAATAGATTTGGTTTCAATAGACTGGCTACCTGATCAATCCATTGGGGTTTGCCCTCATTACCCAGCCTCAACCTGAGACGTACATGTTTAAAGTAGCGCGTGATTTGTGGAGTGATATCAATATTGGTTATGACGTTTGGAAGTTTCATGAAAATTGGTATTGGCTTTCCAATAAGAATATCATGTTTTTAACTTACAAAAACCTATTACGCTTTCATGGAACACTCCATACGTGATGTCTATCAATGTGCTTGATGTGCCACATCTTGCATAGGAGGAAAAATCCTTCCCACGGAAGAAAACCATGGCGGATCGATGTAGGTGACCATTGAAGATCTAACACCAAGTCTCTGAGCAGGGCTGGCATGGTTGCAAACGTGTCAGGCCGGAAAGGAGCTTGTAGATCTTTGTTGTTTCCGTTTACACACTCCTCGGACACATGCAGGAACTTGCAGGAAGGTTGGTGTTGATCTTTCTCATCTATGTTGGCGAAACCCCGCATGGTCGTCTGCCCCGTATCCGCACCCGCCTTGTTCGTCTTTCCTGGCCGGAGACTGCAAGCATGCTGTCCGGCTTCGAAGGTCATAGCTACGTAGTTGTTGATATCTAATGGAACTCTGACCCAGAAGAAGGCAGGCAGCAGGTAGCAGTCGTAGTCTGGGATTTCGCCTCATGCGACACTGGAGCGATTATATCACTTTTTTTCGACAGCCGATGTTGAACATAGAGAAGACAAAACATCATACGCTTGGGCAACTCCCTGAGGATTGCTCGGAAGTGAGCATCTGATACTGTTGAGCGATGGTTAGCACAGCATCCATCGCTTTCATTACTGAAGAATCCTACCTGTCTGCAAATCTTGATGGTTCTTCGACGTTAGTATTACACAGTCCCTTCCCGACGATCGGGGGATTTGAGGAAACTATAAGGCTTATATACTTATGCTGTGTAATTTCATAGGCTTCACTAGTCCTCGTTTTCATTATATGTAAGAGAGGGTACATAGGTCGATATGAATCTAGAAAAATGTTTACCTAGAGCTTTTTCGTTAAGCTGTAATCAATTTGTAAAGAAATAATATGGGGTATGATGAAGTATCGTCAAAGGTCTAACCTAGTAAATTACCTGAAGGTGGGTAGAGCAGATATCTTCCCAAAACAAGCATTATAACAGACAACTTCTATATGAATGACTTCAATACGGTCACGTTAGACTACGATACAAGTAGAAGTTCTCTTGTATTTGACTAATTTCTTCTTATTCCCCGAGAAGCACATTCCACCCTTTACTTTCACTACTACAATCTTCCTGTTAATGAAAGCTTAGATGATAGGGTGGTACGGTCTGCGACAATTCTAACGGTACATGAAAGCTGGGTGATAAAATATAACTAGGAGGCCATGGAAGTAACTTGGATCGATAATGGGATTACTCACTATACAGGACATGTGGTTGGAATAGACAAGCCGTCCCATGGGGTATGCTGCCTGGGAAAACGTCACGTAATGATATAGTAGTTACGGTCGGCTTAGAAACCCCCTATTCCAAGAGTGTTATGATTCGCTGTAACTTTAAAGGCTCTTTGATATCTTGGACCGCTCAATGATAGCTCGCGTAAAATAGTTGAACCTCATACTTTTTAATTAAGGAATACACAGTACTTCATATGCTATAGCAGACATATTTCCTATTGAAAGCCAGGTAGTAGAAGATACAATCCTTAGCGTAGTAGGAAGGCTCTCGGATCCGTTTATTTCGAGGCATTCACGTTCCAGAAGAAGATTTGTACTGATGGCTAGTTTGCTTTGCCCATTGAACATGAATCGAGATCGGCTTCAACGGTCTTTCTTCTGCCTATTGGCTTTGCAAAAGTCGATAATATGCTTGCTAGGACCATGTATTCTCGCTCATGTAATTAAGAAACACTCTAGACGAAAATTTTCAAGATGGAATGCCTACCTATATCTTCGCCTATACTATCAAGTAGGACTATATAGGTAGATAGTCGAGATAGAAATGGGGATACTCTTAACAGGCAGCCTTCTCCAATAATTAACATCTAGAGAGTTAACCGGTACATAATTTACATGTGGGTATAACTTTCGTAGACAAGGTCAGAAGAAAATAATTCCGAGCTTGTGAACAAATATTCAACATGACCATCAATATACTGCGACGTAGCAAGGTTAGACGACTGAGAAACCCCAGTGCCATCCGTGATATCATACAAATGATTATCAGTTTATCAACCGACCCTGGAACTCTCTGAATCCCGGACGACCTTGGAGTATTATTAATACCAGGACCTGAGATCTCCTGTATCAGGTTGTATCTAGTAAAGCAATGGTAGCTGCTTTAGAACACTACGACTTTTTATCAATATCAATGGATAATCATAGTACTATGTGAGGCTGACTACCTAACATAAGTATCTGGTAATTAATGACTTATTGATGTTCACTTGAGTACCTTAAAGGATAGTCTACCTAGGTGGCTAATATACGGCGATGATGCAATAGCAAGGTTTCAAACCGGTATAAGTTCTTTCTCGATTGAGGGATTCAACTTCAGTGCTTATAGTTGATAGATTAGTTAATATATCACCGCATATTTCAAATGTCTGGTATCTCACATCTCATATGTTTGCTGGACAGCGCTTGGACAGGTGTAGGTCTTCATGAGCATATGAAAACCATGATCTGCATCATACCAGACCCCTTCTGAGTCTACTTGAACCCTACATTACTAGCTCTGAAGTTGGTTCCCCAAGTGTTTTTGTAGGATTAGCGTCTTTTCAACGACGTCTTTAACCTCTTTGAAAACAGTTGAAGAGCAGCGTACCTGTTACTAGGTGAAGCTAAACGGCTTCGTTCCTGCTGTTGTCCGAGTCTGAGCACAATAAAAATGAAACGTTTGGGGCTTCAATGTTACTACTCTTCCGAACAACAGTCAGTTGCGCTGCCAAAGCCGAAGTATATAATAGACGCAACGTAAAACCAGTTCAAAATTCAAAATTTATATTGATGTATTATTGCGAAAGGTGTGATCCTTAAAGTGTCAGTGGTGGGTTAATTTCTTGAGCTTATATTTCAGGTACATTTGTGCTCCTTAAGCCCGCAAGGCTTCACATAGTTAGCTTCAGAAGTTTAAAGGTTATATTGATTGATTTCAAGGAATTAGATATAATATTAGATATCTCAACCAGGCATCAGGCTTGTTTCGCACTTCTGCCCCTTTTCTGACACCCATCTTAAATAAGTTCGTTCTCAAACGTTGAACTGAATCTTCATCTTTCCCCTGACGACTTTTAGGGTCCCCTTCCCCGTCTGGTAGCAAGGTGAACTGGTAATACTATTTGTGAGCGAAGCTGTTGGAGCATTGATACAAGCACTACGTTTTGTCAAGGCAATGCGCAAATTCATGTAGATGAAAACTTGGTCTCGCCACTAGGAGACCATGATATCGTCCGCCAGTTTCTTGATTGTACTTGCAATCATCGTATAGACTCAGAACTTTTCGATCCATCTAGGGACGTAATTTCGTGGCTATGATGGGCGCTCAGATCTCTCGTGAGTAACCGCATAGGATATTTTGCCTTCGGACAATCACCTATGGTGACTCCATTCATTCTCTATAATAACTTCTCTTGTCGCGCTTCATTCAGCACAATGGATCAGGCTACACAAGACCAGGTGACTACAGTTTACATAGGGGAAATCCTCTGAATAGACAGTGATCTCTGGACTTTGATACTCCCATTGATTGGGTAGTAATACTTGTGGTTTCTTTGCTGCTTCGAGTACCATTCTCTCATCATATTTGTGGCTGGTCCATCAACAATCCTTTTCATTGTCTTTAATCTAATCCAAGCACGATAATCATGAGGGCCGCTTGTTTGATCCCCCTCGTTATCACAGTGAGCGCCGCCTGTGGTATCGGTGGCCATGGTCGTAATGGGGGTGGTTCTGGATCATCTGGTGGTGAGGATGATGGTTCACGCAAGAACGATCTTAATTCTGCTACCACCACCTCTGCTACATCGAGTTCTACATCCACGAATAGTTATACATCCTACCACAACTACTATATTACGAGTGCTACTAGTACTGCTGCATCATCAGCCTCCTCAACTACAGGTACTGCAACAAGCACCGCAGCTGGGGGTCGCTCTGGCGCTGGTGGCGGCCACGGCGAGGGACATAGAGGTGGAAAGTCTGGTGGTTTCGGAGGCAAAGGGGGGAGACATGGTGGATTTCATCCTGTTCGACGATTTGGCGGGTCCAACGATGCTCATGGCCGTAAACATGCGCCGCATGCTAAGCCTGTAGGACATAAAGGGAAGCCGAAATTGACCGCTCATAAGAAATGCCCTAAGCCATCATCAGTTACAGTCACTGTTACGTCAACATCGACGTCTACATCTACGTCGACCTCTACGTATACAGCAACTCAAACCGGCACCTATTCTACAGTTACAGTTACTCCTACTGGTACCTATTCTACGGTTACGATTACTCCCACTGGCACCTATTCTACGGTTACGGTTACCCCTACCGGCACCTATTCGACGATTACGGTTACTCCCACTGGCACATACAGCTTCCTGACTGTGACTGCAACTGTGGTATGCTGATATTCTAAGACTCGAAGGCTACAGATTGTACTATGATCGAAAAGGGACTAACTGAATTCCTGCAGACCAACACTAATACTATAACTCAAACTGGGACCGGCACGACTTACACGAGCATTTTCGTAAGTACCATATTTTTAGGCCATATTTTGTTACATCTCTACTTTCTATGGCGATGATGCCAGAAAAACACTAACAGATAGGGGTAGACGAAAACCAAAACCAAAACGAAGAAGGCCACAACCACAGTGACAAACTCGGTAACGTATACCTCAACAGTGACCAGCTCAACGACAGCGACCAGTTCAGAAACCGCAACTTATACATCGACCGTCGTAAGTCTGTGATCAAAAGGCCTTCCTCTCATACTAGAGAAGCCCATTCACTGATTTGAAGATTCATAGACCCAAACTTCAACCAATAAATTCACCAGCTCTGTGACCG
Source organism: Biscogniauxia mediterranea (assembly GCA_018398605.1). Lineage (NCBI taxonomy): Eukaryota > Fungi > Ascomycota > Sordariomycetes > Xylariales > Xylariaceae > Biscogniauxia > Biscogniauxia mediterranea. The sequence continues at coordinate 5,255,191 of JAGXTR010000003.1, forward strand.
ATACTGTGACCAGTTCTTACACGAATACTGTCACAAGCTCTGCTACAAGCACCAGCACTACTACTAGCACTACAACAAGCACTATCACGAACTCAGCGACAGCGACCTACACGTCGAGCATCACTAGCTCGGTAACAGCAACCTACACATCAAGTGTCACTTATACATCAAGCGTCACCAGCTCCGTGACAGCAACTGTAGGCTTACAACCCCTTCCCCCTTCTAAACTCCCTCTCCTGGCATCTCAAAACAATCCTGTAGACGGAACCATAGTAACCGAAGAATATAGTACACATCTACGGTAACGAGCACTGTCACTAGTTCAAGCAAAATTTCGGTAAGTCCAAGTTAACTCTGCCAGAAGAAGAGTGAAAAGCCCACTAACCCAATCTAGACCCTTACCTCGAAAGTGACCGATACAGTCACCAGTAAAGTTGAGAAAGAAACTACCGTCACTGTAAGACCGAAGCAGTAATCTTTCCCAAGAGGACCGTACGCTTGCTAACACCCGAATTTCATAGTCCACATTGACATCGACGATTTCCAACGCCAGGGGGACCTTAACGAGAACTACCACTATAACTAAAACCGAGACCGAGACGTCCAAGCCCACCTTGAGCAGCTCATCAACTACCAAGACCAAGACCAAAACAGTAACTTCCACCGCGACTAGCACCGACTCGCCCAAAAGCAAAAGTGCCTCCACCTCCACGAAAACAAAAACAACCACAACCACAGCCTCGCCATCTACCACCTACAGCTACACCTCCTCATCCACGCCCACCAAATACCAGTCCAGCACCAGCACCAAAACTAAATCGACAACAGGCAAAGACACCACCAAGACGACGACCTCCACGTCCACGTCCAAGATCGTGGCGACCATCACCTCGGGCTCGAGCACCTACACCACGACGTACAGCGGCAGCCCGACGTCCACCACGTACAGCTACACGTCGTCGACTTCATCGTCGTCCGCCGCGAGCGCCACCACGACGACGTCAAACGCGGCGGTGTCGGCGCCGGCGTCGGAGGGCAAGGGCGCGACGCCGTCGGCCTGGAGTACGGCGGTGGCGGTGGCGGTGGTGGTGATGATGGGGATGGGGATGTTCTAGGCGCTGGGGGTGTGGATGGGTGGATGTAGCATGGTGCGATGTAGAAAGGGAAGAGAGGAAGAAAAAGGAGGGGAAATTGGGTTGATGAGGTAGAAAATTCATTTATGGAAGGGTTTGGTTTTGATTTTAGGATTTGTATGGAGGTTTCATTTCTTTTTCTTCTTTTTTTTTTCTCTTCCTCGTTTTGACTCTTTCTTTTATTCAAGTATGTTACTTTTCCTTTATCGAGGTTCGTGACGTGAGATAATTCATTAAAGGCCGGTCCGAACAGAGAACAAAGTATTGTATCGTGTATAAGTTGGATCTTTTTTCCCATTCTTTTTTTCTATTGCAGCTATCAACATTGTGTATTCGTTATACTATACTAGTCGAGGTTGAAATAGAAATTGTCAACTAGTAACTATGCAAAGAAAAAACAGCCCAGATTCGTGAAGACTTGCCGCCCTAGTTGCCATTTCTCCATTCATTCGGGAATAAGTGAGGGCTTAACTAGGTAGTTCAAGGCATGTCTCGAGCTGACATGACCAACAGTATAACTAGGTAGGTGTCCTAAGGAAAAGAGAGAAAAAGGCTTAATCTCTAGGGTTATGATTATCAATTATTCGACATAATGCGCATTTGTCCCGACGATCGGTCTGAACCGACATATTCCGCACATATCCTGTGTTTACGTATTATCATGTAAGTGCTCTCTCGTAAGAGGGGTATACTCCATGTTTATCATGTAGGTATTCATGCATTTGTAGATTATGTGCCTAACTAAGACTATTCCGTACCTATGCTAGGTAAGGTACCTGACATTATCACATCCGTCCATCTATCCATCCATCCATCCACCCTTGTCACATACCGACCTACCCATCCCATGTCTGACTTAGTTACTACTAAGCTTTCCCAGCTTTCCAGCGAACTAAACATGAAGCTTCTCGGGGTGCAGGCATAGAAACGGGGGTTGCAACCGAAGCTGATAAGAAGCAGAGGAAGAGGAAATCCAGATGCCTATTCTAGAAAGGTGTGCGGAACCGGATTCTCATGCATACCCGACACTACTACACTACACTACATAGCTTCTCAGTAACACGAGAAAGACGGGCCAGGCCGGCTCACTCATCGTACCCAGTTCCTAGCAGCTTAGGTGCGCGACCTATTGGATAAGTAAGCTACCTAACTGTCGCCATGCTGCACGGACATGGAGATCGTCGGCAGGAAACTCCCATCTTGGCAACTGGGTGCATATCGGAGCTGGGGTGGAGGGGAGGGGGGGGCAGTGTGGAATGGATGTCGATCAAGGGGACCACACCGGTATATCGCGGTGCCTGTTAAGACAAATAATAAGCCGTGCACATCGTACCTACATACATACATACATATAAGCTAGGTAGCTTTTCCCTTTTTCACAGGGTTCCGCCAGGAGGGCTCTCACGCTCTCTCCCTTTCCCTCTCTCTCCCCGCCTCTGTAGGTAGTAGATTGATGTGTTAAATAAAACGAACCCCTCTCTATCTCTCTCCCTACCGTTTCTTTCACGATGGCGTCATCATCATCATCACCCTCATTCGCACGCCTCGTATCCCTCGCCGCCCTCTCGGCCGCGGCGATGGCCCAATTCGTGCCGGCACCGACCGACCTGAAGGAAGCCATGGGCTACGCGGGCGTGCCGGTGCGGTACAAGGAGGTGCCGGCGGGGACGTGCGAGCAGGACCCCGACGTGAAGAGCTACTCGGGGTACGCGGACGTGAGCGCGGGCGAGCACGTGTTCTTCTGGTTCTTCGAGGCGCGGAACCAGGACCCGGCGACGGCGCCGCTGACGGTGTGGATCAACGGGGGGCCCGGGTCGAGCTCCATGATCGGGCTGTTCGAGGAGCTGGGCCCCTGCGGCGTCGACTACTACGGCAACGTGTACAACAACCCCTACTCCTGGACCAACGCCAGCAACATGCTGTTCATCGACCAGCCCACCCAGGTCGGGTTCTCGTACTCGACGCCCGTCGACGGGTACACGACGAGCGACGGGCACATCGTGGTGCTGCCCGAGGGCGCGACGGCGTGCCCGGACTACGCGCCGGCGGGCTCGTGCGGCACGTACGCGTTCCCGAACCTGACGCAGACGGCCAACTCGACGGCGGGCGCGGCGCCCAACTTCTGGAAGACGCTGCAGGGGTTCATGGGGGTGTTCCCGCAGTACGCGCGCGGCGGCTTCCACTTCGCGACCGAGAGCTACGGGGGGCACTACGGGCCCGTGTTCAACGCCTACATCGAGGAGCAGAACGCGCGGCTGCCGGCGGGCGCCAAGGAGATCCGCCTCGAGACCGTGCTCATCGGCAACGGCTGGTACGACCCCATCGTGCAGTACCAGGCCTACTACAACTTCAGCGTGTACCCGGGCAACACGTACGACTACGCGCCCTTCAACGAGAGCGCCGCCGCCATGTTCTACAACCACATGTACGGCCCGGGCAACTGCCTCGACCGGCTGCTCGAGTGCGACGCCACGGGCCGCGACGACGTGTGCCGGTACGCCGACGACTTCTGCGCCGCGCACGTCGAGTCGGTGTACGACGACCTGCTGGGGCGCGACGAGTACGACGTGCGCGAGCTGGTGCCGGACCCGTTCCCGTACGGGTTCTACGCCGACTACCTCAACACGCCGGCGGTGCAGTCGGCCATCGGGGCGTACGTCAACTTCTCGAGCAGCAGCGCGGCCGTGGGCGCCGCGTTCGACAGCACGGGCGACGACGCGCGGCGGTCGGGCACCGTGCCGGCGCTGCGGTACCTGCTCTCGCGCAACGTGACGCTGGCGCTGTACGCGGGCGACGCCGACTACAACTGTAACTGGCTGGGCGGCGAGGTGGTGGCCGACAGCGTGGGGGCGCTGGGGTTCGCGGACGCGGGGTACGCCGACGTGGTGACGAGCGACGGCGTGGCGCACGGCCAGGTCAAGCAGGCGGGCAAGTTCAGCTTCACGCGCATCTACGAGAGCGGGCACGAGGTGCCCTTCTACCAGCCGCTCGCCGCGCTCGAGTACTTCGAGCGCGCCATCAAGGGGCTCGACATCGAGACGGGCAAGAAGGCCGTCGGTCCCGCCACCCCCGGCAGCAACGCGACCGACGGGCTGTACCTCACGTCCGGCCCCAAGAAGAGCACCTACCGCGAGGGCAACGCCACGGTCCAGTGGGACGTGCTGCCCGCCAACGCGACGTACGACACGGTCAAGAACGTGCCCGGCCCGCCGTGGCCTGCGCCCTCTACGCAGGCGGCCCTGCTGCGGAGGAGTATGAAGAAGTCGCGGGTTATGCGCCACCGCCGCTGGACATGATTTGATGTCGTGAGCCGTACTTGGCGAGTCATGGTGATGTAATAATGCTTGGAATAACTAGGATCCGTGGGTTATGAGTGGGTTGGAAAAGGGGTGAACGGGACCGATCTACACCATGAATGAATAGCTTACACGAGTAATGATGTGGTAATAAAAATAAATCTAATACATCAGCCGATAAGTGCTATGATGTCCATGTTAGCGGAATTTATGCTTTCAAATAACTTCATTTCTCCGTGTCAAGGTGCTCCCCCTTTGTTGACTGAGTGAGTAGTTTGGCCATGGACAGATAACTTTGAAGTATTATTTAGCAAACAAAGTGAGGGGGGGAGGGGGGGGGACTGGTAGTCAAGATCTTGAATTCATGGTTTCCTTTACAACTGGGTTTCTCACGACCGTGTGACTGCCTATCCAGCCGACAGCGATGTCTATATGCTTTCATATCGATGGTCATCATCATCGAGCCATTATTTCACCCTCCACCGCTCCATAAGAGCTCTCTAGCTACCAAGTATAATCTTCTCCAGCTCATCGGGGTTCTTGGGAACATCAGTCAAGTTGACTGACCCATCCTTCGTAATCAGAAGGTTATCCTCGATTCTGTCAGGGTTAGCAACGTGCTTCTCAGATATAATAACTAGGCTTTCTAGGAATAGAGGGGGGTTGGAAAAAAAAGAAGAAAAAAAACTCACCTCACACCTCCAACACTCCAGTAGTTGTTCAACACGTTCTCGTCGATATACTTAGAATGTTTCGGGTTCTCCAGGTACGGCCGGATGATGAATTCGCAGAAGTAGATCTATCTTTGTTAGCCTCGTTCCCCCGCGCCTAAAGCCATGAAAGCGCTCAACTTACGCCAGGTTCAACAGTGATGACACTCCCTTCTGGCAAAGGCATCCTGACCCTCAAATACCTAAAGATCGGATCGGGATCCGAGTAGTTCGGGTGCCCGCCAGTGTCGTGCGTGTCCATTCCCAGGTAGTGGCCCAGGCCGTGAGGTAAGAAGGCCACGCTGGTTCTAGACTCGAGGATCTCTTTCCTATCGCCTTTCAGGATACCCAGGGACAGCAAACCATCAATGAGGGTTCGGTGTGCTAGCAGGTGTACCTCCTCCCACGGGACGTCCGCCTTGAGCATCGCAATGCACTTGGTCTGCATCTCGAGGACGATCTCGTATATGGCGCGCGACTGTTCGGTGAACCTACCCGAGACGGGGAACGTTCTCGTCTGCGAGATTGGTTAGCACATCCGCATCGATCGCGTTGGTGGAGAGGAGAGAGAGCAAAAGAAAAGAACGGGAACCCACGATATCGGCGGCATATGTTCTGCACTCGGCACCAGCATCCAGCAGCAGCAAGTCCTTGCCCGCCAAGTCCTGGTCGTTACGCACGTAATGCAGAGTGGCAGCAGCTTGACCACTCGCGACGATGCTCGGATAGGCCTGGTTCTTGGCCCCTTGGCTAAGGCAGGTGCCGATGAAGACACCCTCGAGTTCGTACTCGTTCTTGACCTTCCTCGTGTTCTCGAACACGGCGCGGTGGGCAGCGCCGCTGATTTGGTTGGCCTTCTTGATGAGGGCCACCTCATAGTCGTCCTTGATGACGCGACATTCATCAATGGCCTCGGACAGGACGGTGAAGTTCTTGTTGGCGAACTCGAGAAAGGTGACGCTGGTAGCGACGCGGTCGGCGATGGCATAGATGGTAGAGTCGGGGCTGCTGCTGCCCAGCCTGGCGAGGGTCGGGTTGAGCTCGGTGGAGGGGAGGACGGCGTCGACGTCGTATTTCTCCAGCGCTTCCTGGGGGCTCAGGGGTAGGCCAGACCAGATGACGGACTCGGGGTCTATGGGGGGGATAAAGAGCGTGGACTGGTCGGTTGCCATGTCGTAGATCAGGGAGCAGTCGGCCAGGTCAACGCCGGTCAGGTACATGAAAGCCCTCCGCTGTCTGAAGGGAACAGGCTCGTCGCAGTCCTCTATCATCTTCTCGGTTTGCCCCTCGACATAGAGCACGCCGGTGGCATCAGGGACCTTGGTGCGGATGTACTCGACGACGCGCTTGGCGTGGGCCTTGGCTGGGTACTTGCCCTTGAGGATGGTCTCAACATCGATGCTGGCCATCGCGGCGTTGGTGGTGGTGGTGGTGGTGGCAGCGGCAGGGTGGTTTGTGGATGGACTTTTAGTCGTTGGTGTTCTTGTGGTTGTCGCAAACCTGCGTTTCGCGATCGCGATCGTGATCGTTGTGTTGGTGGTGGTGTTGATGATGGAGATGGTGGGGGAATTGGAGCTGGGAGGAGGCGGGGTAGCTCTGGTTATAGGATGAGCATAAGAATAAGAATAACTTGAAGAACAAAAAGGAGAATAAGCTATAGTATGGATAATGCTAGTAACACATTGGTTCTTATCCCTGACTGGTCTAGAACGTGCCGCTACACGAACACAGCCTGCAACGTTAAACCCAGGCCGTGGCATCGATTGCGCCTACCTTTTTGTATGCTGCTGTTTTACATACATACACATACCTACTACCTGCCTGCCTTGGGTGACTCGGTATAAAATAAGTACCGGGGCATTGAACTTTAATGCGAACTGGATTTGGACAATGCGCAATCACCTTCCCCGTCTGGTTAATCCACCCCCACTGACCTCATCGATGCGGGGCATTATTTTTGTCTTAGGTTGTACTAACGCCGAAGCTATCCGCCTATGTGTAAGTACCTAGGTAGTAGTAACATTGAACAACATAACCTAATGTATGCCAACACATCGTAGAACTGAGTAATTCAAACCCCCGACCCCAAGAAGGTAAACAACCAAAAAGTATTAATTTGTGGGTTTTATACTAATACAGGAACATGTAAATTTTTCTTTTTTCTTGAAGTAACAAAAAGTCCCGGGTATCATCATGCATAATAGTAAAGAACTTGCTTCCATCAATGTATACCTTAGCTTCTGTTCCTTCACACACAGACACACGAATTGCCCTCCCCCTTTGCTTTCCTAATGGATAATGCTCAGACACAGAAAGATGTTCAACCGCTGGTGTACAAATGCTTCAACTTGTTCTTCTTATCCAGTCATATTTCCCTTCCTCCCTTCTCTCTCCCCCCAATCCTTATGGTGGCCGTAGAAGCCCACTAACCTAGCCGTCTCAATATATCCCTTGGTTTTTTTTTCTTCCCACCCCATCGCTTTTAGGCTTGTGTATTACAGTTTGCCTTCCCTTCTCTTCTCGCTATATCGCTACCCCTCGTAGGGTGCCCCCGGTATAGGGCGACATCGTTTCTAGTAGTGGTGATAGAATAATCCTCCAAGCGGCAAGCTAAGCCACACTGGAAGTGTTGTGCGTCCACGGGTAGGGAATGGAGGTAGGAGCCGGGGGCTCGGTCATGAAATAATATCTTCGATATAAATTCGAAAGAGAAAAGAACCCGTAACAGTTGATCATGGATCCAGAGTCGCGATTCTTTTGCGCCTCGGGTCCAATATCAGCGTCGGCACCTTATCTGCCGCCGCTCCCTCGGGACCCTGGATCTCTTTCAGCGTCTCCCAGTGTTTCCTCAGCGTCTCTTCCCCAACCACCAATTCAAACCCAGTGAGGAAGCAGAAACTAATCTCTAGCCTCGCGAGCTCGACGTCGCTGACACCACCGACGCGCGCCATCTTGGTATGCGGGTAGGTGAGGTCCTCGAGTGCCTTCATCGCTACGCGCAAGCCCGCCAGCAGTAGGCGGTGGCAGTTGCGACGCGTTACCACGATCGCGCGCTCCTCCACCGCCAGCCGGTGTATGTAGTACGAGGTCGCGAGATAGACCGCCGTCGACATGGGGCAGAACCGGTGCATGCGAAACAGGTAGTCCTCGACGCTAATAGGCGGGGGAGCTTTGCTGAAGAATTTACGCGTTATCGCGCTATGCTGCAGGTTAAGCGGCTGCGAGTCGGCGCCGACGACAAGATACGGTTCGGGCCTCGCGGTGATCCGCGGTGGTGGCGACGAGATGGGGTTGCGGAGGTGGACGCCGTCGATGGGCTGGGCCGCCGGGGGGTGATTGGATTCGAAGGAACCGCTGGGTGGTCGTGGTTGTTCCTGTTGTTCTCGCTGCTTCTGCTGCTCTTCTTTCCTTCGGGCCTCGGCGGCAGCCTGTTCTTGTAGGCGCAGTAGGTTTTTCTCGGAATGTGACCGTACAATGGCAGCCTTCTCACGCTGCATATCCCGCATGTTAGGCATGGTAGGGCTCGAAGGGGGAGGGGTTGGAGGTATGTCGCCCGTAACGCGAACAAGCCTCTCAACGCCAGTGCATAGCAGCTTAAGGGCGGCGGTGGGCGGTAGCTTGAATATGTCTTGGGACGAGGCAGTCGGTGCCGCGTCTAGACGAGGCGGGGTTCGGGCTTGGACGACAAGCTTCGGGTCGGTCGAGGGATTGGGAGGCGGTGGAGGAGAGGTTGGTGTGGCGCTCTTGGCCGACTGGCTGTCATCGTTTTCACAACCTTCGCCCGACATGTTCGTTGTCTTGTCTTTCTTCTTTCGTTCCCAAGTAGTCAGGTGGGTAGGTAGGTAGGTAGGTAGGTAGGCAGGTAGGTATATTGCCCCTTTTTACCAACGTGGTGGTTACTGGTGACGATGTTGTCTATATGGAATAAGGAATCGGGTGTTGTGGGGATGGCGGTATACTCAGTCTCGGTTCGAGTCTGAATATGAATGGGAATCTGGGGCTGGGGCTTCGGTCTGTATCAGAGCACATGGTCTCGTATGTTTTGACGTGTCACGGGAACGGAACTCGGCGTCGTGTTTCGCAGGCTGGGAAATACTAGCATAAAGACCAGATGCGGCAGATCTAACCAGAAGAGAGCCCAACGATCATTGTATGGTCGCGGACAAGGGAACGGCGAATCTCGGTAGCTAAGGTTTTCTAGAACAATGGGACGGGATAGGATGAGTCTTGGGTAGGGTAATCGAGAAACAAGCGCTAAAGAGACACGTAATATATCGTGACCTTGTGCCAAGGAGGTGATACAATAAATCGACAAGGAACGTTGCGTTGTAGTCGTATGGAATCGTAGTTGGTATTATCGTCTCAATTGGGGAAGAAGAGACGAACGCTTCAGATAATGAAGGTATATATTTGCATGAATGATTTTGTATATATTATGTCAGGCTGGGTATGTTGGTCGGTGAAGTTATTGAAGTCGACTCGTGATGATCAATAACAAACACAACCGCCTCATTAGGGTCGGGGTGGGAGAGAAGGGGACGGTGTGTGGAATTGAAACGGCGGGAGAAGAAATGCTCAGATCATATAAGAACCAAGTTGGACCTTTCAGAAGTTGGAGCTACACCACACTAGAAGGAGGAAAGAAGAGGGGAAAATTGAGATGCCCACGCGACCCCCCAAAAAAGAAAGACTAAGCAAGGATGGGGTTGTGGAAGGTCTGGAATCGCCCAAGAGGAAAAATATCGGGTATATGGATGGGAAGGAAGGAAGGGAATGGGATTTAATTGTTTAACCTAAACAGAAAAAAAAAAGACCGAGAGACAGGAAGGAGAGAGACGGAGCGAAAATATCATGAGCTTTTTCACTTCAGTGCATCAAACCAGCACGACCTTAGTGGGTTTTAGGTGGGTTCATGCGAGTTTTTAGGTGGAGTTAGGCACGCACTAGTGTAAAACAGAATGATAGTGGGGTCAATTGCACCTCCAAGGGTCTCTCTGGCATCTGGCTTGGTCCCTGCGTGTAGACCAGTTTAGCGGCATCTACACTACATACACTACAATAGCTCGCGACCCAGTATAACTAGCTAGGTAACCTATTCCCCCTTTTATAGTAGGATGGACGCTTGCAGAGGCCCCAGCATAGGTATCAATGTATGTATGTACAGTACCTACTCCAGTCTATATAAGCAGAGCACACCACGTCCTATCCGATTCGCTGAACTTCACCCACGGACATCCCAAAAGATTCCCGCTCCCAAGGTTCAACAGTTGAAATGCAATAGCGAACATCAGATATACCTAGTGTGAAGAGAAGCGGGGAAGGAAAACAGACATTGATGGAAGCTGTGGATCTAGATTAGGTGCCTACTTACCTACATAGTTAACTAGGTTAGGTTAAAGTATGGGTTTTGCCTCTATCATGATGTTGCTTAAACTTGCAGTATGTAGTCCATGTAAGCAGGTACTAAGGTAGGTAGGATGTAGGTAGACTCAGAACACGCTCTGCCACCCACCCTCTACACCGATGTAGCATTAGATTGCGAATCTTCGTGCATTTGTGTATAAATTTTTGCTTTTTTCTTCTTAGAAGTTAATGAATGACAAGGACAAGACCAAGAAAAAAAGAAACAACAGAGATACCGGTTGCAAGAGAGAGCACAACGGTAGTATACCTGACACTCTACCGATATTGAGACAACGAAGCGCTTCGGGGGCGAATAACATTCATACATGTAGGACAATCCCTCCCCGACTTCCCCAGGTCAGATGAGATGAGAGCTTGAAGTTAAAAAAGGAAGAGACGACATTGAATCGAGTTTTACATTTCAATACACCCAATAGACAATATAGTCGCAACGTAACTTACTTCAATACTTCAATGTACCTCAGTCGCCCAGTTTCTATGTACCTAGTAGTAATCAATGATTGAATCTCAAATACCTTCGGATACTTTACCCGTCTATACTATTACCAAAAAGGGTTATAAAAGACGGCATATTTCGCCTCCCTACATCAGCCTAGGGGTAGGTACCTGCTTCTAGTTACCATCACAGATGCGCGTCTATACTGTAAGCTGTATTTTATATAGTTGCTGTAGGCAAACCTACCTAAGTATCTAACCTAAGGTTAGTTATATAGTCACATTCGCTTATCATGAGGGAAAAGGTTCATCTTCTCCGAAAAGGGGAAAGAGGGGGGAGAAGGGGGAGGGACGGTGTAATGGAGAAGAGAAGGTGGAGGATGAGGAGGAAAGAGGAGAATGAGGGGAAAAGAATAAAGAGGTAAGTACCCGGCGCTGCTTGCATACATCAATTGATAGGTAGTACCTTCTCTGTATTAATGCATCTACCAATCAATCTACTTAAGGTATGTACTACGTACCTATGCATTGCGTTTGAATGTTGGCAGTCAGTCAGCATTAAGAATGACCGGCAACATCGAACCGGCCTATGTATCTGTTAGCAATGATTACGTGCATCAACCCCAATACATTAATTACCTACAATGGCGTATGTGAATTACAATAGGAGGTCGTCATCAATAAAGAGAAATGTGGTTTTTTATACGTTGATATTGCTTACATTGAACTAGCTACCATTGATATGTAAGGTAATAGATAATCAGATTACATCAATCAATTCAATTGATGTGAGTGAGTTGGTCAACGTTGTTGAAGCTGGTAGGTCAAGTCAACTGGTATTACCTAACCTAGTAGTAGGTAGTTGCCTCCCTACATAAGGTATAAACCAATGATATAACCTAGTCTAGTAGGGGGCAGGGGGTCTCAACTCCTTGGGGAAACTCTATCTATATACGAAGTGCACTACATATCGATACTAGATATACCAGTTATACCTACAACACAGTGGGTAGTATTATCTTCAGGGGTTCCACACCCACCCATCGACACACACACCAGACACACACACAACTCATGCCGATCAACCCCCTCCCCCTCCTCCCAAAGATCTTGACATACAGATTACGGGATATGTAGGTAGTGTAGACAGAGATGGATATAAGAGCCGTGTGCAGATCAGGGCCAAGTTCGAAACGTGACGCTACTACGTACGTACATACAAATTTGCCTCCTTCACCAGGTTGCTCCTGTCTACCTACAACCCACCCACCGTCACCGTCTTAATGTAGCAGAACCAAGGGGAGGAGAGGGAGGGAAACAAAGACAAGGGGGAAAAAAAAGAGGCCATAAGCTTGTGTCCTACCTATCTCCCTTATTAGCTACGTCTTCCCGATCCTATACATTAGTTTCCCTTAACCTCAGCTTCTATATACCTAGCGCTAGAAAACCACCATGGTCCAGACCCCGAGTGGCCGGGCGTACAGAGAGGGATGCGGCAGGTTCCGGCGCCACAAGGACGGTCTCTTCATTCTATTCCATTCCATCCCATCCCATCCCATCCCATCTCACCTTCACAACTTTCCCACTCTCGTACCTATGTATGTATGCCGGGCGGGGCGAGCCCATCGTCCTAGGCAAGTAGGTACTGTACATATCTACCTATCATTGAAGCTGAAGTGACACGGCGAGATATTCGGTCCTAATCATCTATCTGGCTGTCCCGATGGGTAAGCGAGCGCTGTTGATAACTTTGAGAATTGGCCTCCCCCCCTCCTCGGGGACGTGGACGAACAGCATTGGATGCCCTGTTTTTCTTTAGAGACAGAAAATAACCCCTCGGGATTGTGTATGTCTCTATTACATGCTACATAGCTGACACACACAAGGCATTGACCATAGGTACCGGCATACCTTGCCCTATGTCTACCTACCTATCTATACTTCATCCCCCCCCCCTCTCTTCCCCCCTCCTTCTCTCTCACTCTCTCACCCATCGAGATCTTGTATAATGTAGACCAGGCCCTGAGCTTGACAATGATTCCACGCCAAGTTTGACTCCTCTCTAATGACATTAAGATTTTTTGAAAAATAATTAAAAAAACAATACTCCGGTCTAAACTAGCTAGGTAGATAGTGAGGTTAGGTACCTAGGTAGGCAATTAACAACCGAGCGTGACTTTACAGTCCAGCACCGCGCTCTGTCCGCCCCGCACCGCCTCGACCGCCTGCTTGATCGTGGCCTCCAAGCCCTCGGCCTTGTCGATCCGCGCCGCGAACAGGTCGCCCCCGGCGGCGGCCTTCGCGATGCCCGCGAAGTCAGGCACAGGGTCGAAGGAGATGTTGATCTCCTCGTTGGTCGCCTGGGAGCCCAGACCCTCCGGGTGGACCAGGAGCATGGACCGTCGAGGGGCGTTCCAACCTTGATAGCTTGTCAGTAAAATTCATGCCCGCCCGGGTCTAGGGTAGTACATAGGTAGACAATTGAAGAAAAAGGGGGTTGGAAGCCCCCCATCCCCCATCCCCTCTCCCCCTCCCCCTTGGAGGTTGGAGGTTGGGGAGAAGTGGGGGATATCATATGTCAGGAATAGGAGTAGGTAGGTAGGCATTACCAAACTGACTTACCTTTGTTATTAAGCACGATAGTCAAGACGGGGATCTGGTACCTCTTGGAGATCCAGTACACGCTCCCGGGGACCGAGAACAGGAACGTGCCGTCGCCCACGATCTGCACGACGAACTTTCCCTTGCCCTGCCCGCCGTGCTCTACGTCGGTCGCGAGCTTGATGCCCAGCGCGCCGCCGCCCGACCACCCCAGCCCGCCCCCGCCGCAGTTGATCCACGACCCGGGGAGCTCGGGCTGCAGGTTGTCGTGCACGAACCCCGTGTTGGTCACCGCCTCGATCGCCCAGATGGCGTCCTGCGGGCACAGCGACCGCAGCGCCTTGCACAGGTGGCCGGTCCCGAACGAGCCGTCCGCCGCGGGCGCGGTGCGCGACGCGATGGCGCCCAGCCGCTCCTTGTACGACGCCTCGAGGGCCGCCCACCGCTTCGCCGCCGCCGCCGCCGCGTCGACCACGCCCGCGGCTAGCGCTTTGGAGTCGGACGTGATCTGCTCGACGGCGGTGAGCGCGTCGGCGCGGTACCGGTGCTTCGCCGCCACGTAGAACAGCGGCATCATCTGCTTGAGCGGGTCCACGTCGATGTGGAAGATCCTGGCCTCCTTGCGCGGCCGGTTGAGCGTCGGGATCCAGGGCACGTCGCAGTCCAAGATGAGTATCACGTCAGCCTGCTCGATGGCGGGATCGACGCCGAAGCGGAGGCCGAGCCACCCGGGATGGGACGCGGGGAAGCACATGTCGCTGCCGCCGGTGTCGAGTACGCGTAGCCCCTTTACGGTGTTCGCCAGTTCCACCAGCGCGGCGGGTATCTTCAGATTGCGTCCCGAGTAGCCCGTGATCAGCAGTGGTGTCTCGGCGCCTACTAACGCCTCGGCAATCATCTTTGATGCCTTGGTCGGCAACCCACCCAGTTCGACCGCCTCCCATTCGTCCTGCTCCAGCGAGTAGGGGGTGATTTCCTCTTCCATGACCTCCCTCGCCCCTACTAGGTATACCGGTCCTTGGGGGTCGCTAGTCGCGAACTGCAGCGCCCGGTTGACCATCTGCTTGATGTTCTTGCCCGTCTTGATCTCGCCGGCGTACCTGCAGTACTGGCCCAGGATCTGCGTCTGGTCCGGCACGTTCTGGATCCAGTGGATGTACTCGGTTCGGGAGCCGCGCATCTCTCCGTCCAGCGTGAATGGACTCAGGCCTGCGAAAACAAGCACCGGCGCACGCCCCATGCTCGAATTGTGCACTGCGGCCCCCAACCCCTGCGTTCCGACGTCGACGTGGACAATGACGCATTGTGGTTTGCCCGTGAGTCGGGCGTAGCCGTCTGCCATGGACATGGCCACCATCTGCATATCGTGATCAGTTGGGACATCCACACGCAGCAATTGATTAGGTATTAGTTCTAGCTCTTGTCTACCTCATTGGGGCATGTAATGATGCGTGGGAATTCCCCCTTATTCTCACGCTGGCCCTTCACCATTGCTTCGATGATGCTGGGGTGGTCAGACCCCAGATTGACAAAGCAATGGGTGACTCCCGCCTCCCATATTGCTTCAAAAAACGCGAACGATGCAGTATACATGTTGGTGTCGTCTAAGTTGCCTAGCTTAGGTAGATGGCTCGTGGTGCTGTTGCTGGGTTTTTATAATATAGATAGGCAGGGTTAGGAGGAATTGCCTTGTGAGAGAGCCGGCAGAGATGAAACTAGATATTTCCAAGGTTCTACACACGCTGTCCGTGGGGCGTAATTAAGGTGTGACTAGAGCCTGTTTGGCAACCGTATAGACGGGATCCCGTTGTCGTTTTATTAAATCCACTATACGAAAGAAGGGTAAACGGGAACCTTTCGTCGACTCGGGCGCATCTCCTTTCTAACCTTAGAGATCTGAGCCCCTCCCCCTCTCCGGCTGAGGAGGGTTGCGGCATCGGATAGGACGCGCTTGCTTACAACCGAAGATACGCCTGCGCCCGCGGCACTTGGATAAGAACGGGAAGCAAACAGCAAGTGAGAGTTCGTCAAACGGGTATACTAGTGGAGATAGAGGAGAGAGAGGGGGAGTTGAGAGTGGGGGAGGGGTTCCGACCTTGGGGTTTCGTTTCCCGTCGGAAAAGCATTCCTGAATTTGGGGTTGGAAAATGCGGGGATGGTAGGTACTAGTATACTTCTATCTGTGATAGTCCTTAAATAGCCCGTACCAGACCCGTGGAGTATTTCGGGGTTTACATACAGGTTATAGATCGATGCGTATTGCATGTGACATGTAATAGGTAGGTAGCACGTGCTATATTGGACCAACCTTGATATTGATGTAAGAGTTGGTGTTACATACCTAAAGTTACCTATGTATACAAACTTATGCCGTGACTCTATATTGATTCCCATATTACCCAGTCAACTTTGAAATGTAGGTAAGGAGCCCAGGTAGACAGTTATCCCAGAATCAGCTAATATATACCTACATATTGATTTGTAGATAGGTAATTCTACACTAGACGCATATCGCACCTCCATGGTTGACATTGCAATGCAAACCCTGGAAAACTCAGTTTCGAAAGGAGGAAATGACTGCTTGACCTAACACGAACGACGCGGGTGACCTCTCCGTGTTGTCAAGAACGGGTAGAAGTGGAATACGAGTAATATTGAGTCAAGGTGTAAAACTAGGTACCAAGGTACGGCAAGGCGCACGCCCGATGACGCTGCTACATTAAGGCGAGGAGGATTGTTTACCTAGCTAGACAGGTAATTATGTAGGTATTCAGATGTAGGAACGACATTTTTACATGTCAGGAATGATAAAAAATTGTACATAGACACTGCAGGTATTCAAATGTTTGTATCAATGTTACATTGAAGCAGTAAGGGAGCAGTGGAACATGCAGGGGTGTCAAGTGCTCCCTGCGAACTCGGCACTACCTATTTGAAGTATTGACACAAGGTATATACTAACTATGTAGTGTAGCATTGCAACCTTTTCAATTTGACTGAGCTCTTTCTGTTTGTTTTTCCTCCACTCACCAACAACATAGCATATCTCAACTATGTTGTGTGTATTGTATCAATGATGCAGCGTGATTGGAATGCTATCCCTGCTGTACAATAACAAGCAGCGCACGTATCTAACCTTTAACTTAGTAGCTTATATAATTGAGATACTCCAGTCATCTATTGAAATACTAACTGGTAGTTACTTCATGTTGTCCATTGACTTAGGTACATAATATAAAGTCATAGTCCGGCAAGTTAGGTATGTATTGGTGTCAGGAGGGACCTTCACATAGGTGAGTTTATTGACATGCCTAATTAGGTAGGTAATCAGCTGGTGGTGGGAGGTTGCTGGCCAGTTCACCTCCAGCTTAATGCGATATTCAGGTTCCCTGAAGCTCCGAATTTAAAAAAGCCATTGGTGAGGTCATTTTTCAGCCACGGAGCGAATCAGGAACGGCAATGCTCTCCCCCAGAAATGACAAGGATCTCCACGAGTTTTAATTGGATTTGGAGGCGTCACGCTACGATTTCCTAGGGGGCCCCCCCTTGTTTTTTTTTTCTCTTGGAGAAGTGGTGACACCAAAACGGTCGTGACTAACATAATGCCTGGGTCTATGCCTGTTGGCTTTACCTATCGACCTCCCTGTTATAGAATTCTGGAAGTGCAAAAAGATAACGAAGACGCCTCATCTGCCCCTTAGCCCCTCCAGCCCTCCCTACGTACCTAGTCCATCACTTACATTGATATACTTGGTAATGGTGGCGACTTATAGGACATCAAACCTCGTAAGAGGATAACTCTTCACGTCACTCACCGAACAAAACAAGAAAACTTGGCCTAGGCTCATGACTTGGATGTTAGGATTTCGTCAGACTTGTCCACGAGGTTTTTTACTGAAGAAAGAGACAAGAGACGGAATGAGAAACATAACTCTCGCAAATGGCGTAAACAAACACACGATATACATACATTGGAATTTACACGATATCCTAATATAATATTTCGCTGTTCTGCTTACCTCGTCGTTACCCCCTTTTTTTCTTCATTTTTTTCTTCATTCTTTTTCTTTGTCTGTTCTCTAGGTTATTGTAGTAGGATTGACGCTGCATGACCAGGGGCAACGAGCAACGGGCGATTTGGGGTCAAGATTGGCTCAACGTCCTCGTGAAGCACCATGGATGCCCTGACACACAGCAGCGAATCTACTTGATCGCAAACAAGCCGTCGCCGACCATTTCGGCAGACCGCAGGCCCCTGTGGCACGAGTTAAGCCCAGTGGAGTATTATTTAATCTCCTCTTACCAGGGTCCAGGAGTCGCCCCTCGTTGTCTTCGTTCTTACGTTACTCCCTATTGGGTCGGTCATGCAGCAGGGAATGGTACGGCTAGGGAATCATTGTACATGCAGCCTGGAAATGAGCCTTAGCAGCTACATGAAAAAAGTATACCTATGTCGTAAGTAAGACTATGAGAAGGGTGCGCTTCTTTGCTTGTGGTTCCTATCTTCTTAAATAAACCGACTCCTTGCGACAGACCTTGCCTGGCTTTGTCAACCTCCAAGGTTCCTGTCCCTCTCTATTCGCAGTCCTCCAAGTACCTATTTACAACTAGGTATACCTTGGATACCACGCCTAGTATTAACATTTAGTCCTCCAGCCTGCCGACAAGCCCTTATACCTTCATGCCAACATGGGGCAAGCCCCAAGCACTGCTTTAGCCAACTGCCTCACGGCGGTTTGCAATGGCCGTTCTGACTGCGTCGCGTTTGCCAACGCCGCAGACTATCAGGTTTCCTGGGTGAATCGATACAATCTCGATATTCCCGTCGAACCTATCGCGGTGACCAAACCTGAAACTGCCGAAGACGTGTCCGCGTTTGTCAAGTGCGCCGCCGCCAATAATGTAAAGGTCCAGGCCAAATCGGGTGGGCATTCATATGCGTGAGTAGAAAACCTGGTATACGCCGAAGGCTAGCCCTGTGCACTGTTCACTAACCCGCTCATAGAAATTACGGTATGATCATAGCTCACACTCCCTGGGTGCTCCTGGGTCAAGTTGTATGAAGATGAGCTGATGTGGTTACAGGGCTGGGTGGAGAAGATGGAGAACTCGTCGTCGATCTCGTGAAGTTTCAAAATTTCTCTATGGACACCAATACCTGGCATGCCACCATTGGTGGCGGGCATAAACTCTCAGCTGTGACCGACAAGCTTCACGAGAATGGCAAGAGGGCTATATCCCACGGCACCTGTCCAGGTGTTGGCATCGGCGGCCATGCAACAATTGTGAGTCTCGTGTCTCGTCCTCCTATACCTACCTACCTAGCTGAGAAACAGCTCCTGACATAAGCAAAATAGGGTGGTCTAGGTCCTTCCTCTCGCATGTGGGGGTCTTGTCTGGACCATGTTATCGAAGTCGAGGTAGTCACCGCGGACGGCTCAATCAAGCGTGCAAGTGAGACCGAAAATAGTGATCTATTTTTTGTAAGAGGGACCCCATGACTATGTCAGGCTAAAACCATGTCACTGACTTGAATAACCTAGGCCTTGAAAGGAGCCGGTGCCGGGTTTGGCATTATCACTGAATTTGTCGTGAGGACGCATCCCGAGCCAGGAAACGTCGTTCAATACTCCTTTTCCCTCACACTGGCCAAACATTCCGACTTGGTACCTGTTTTTCAGCAATGGCAGGATCTTGTCTCGGATCCGAACCTCGATCGAAGATTTAGTACGGAATTTGTTATGTATGAACTTGGTGTTATCATCACTGCCACTTTCTACGGAACTGAAGATGAATGGAAGGCTTCAGGTATACCTGAGAGGATCCCGACTGGCAAGGTGTCACTGGTCATAGATGACTGGCTTGGTGCTGTCGCCCAGCAGGCCGAAGATGCGGCACTTTGGCTTTCAGAGATACGCACTGCCTTTACAGCACGTAGTCTTGCATTCCGAGCTGACGAAATTCTAACGCCGGACGCAATCACCAAGCTGATGGACTACATCGATAACGCGGACCGTGGTACGCTCGTCTGGTTCTTGATATTCGACTCTACGGGAGGTGCAATAAGCGATGTGCCGATGAACGCCACCGCGTACTCCCACCGGGATAAGATAATGTTCTGCCAAGGTTACGGAATCGGAATTCCCGTCATGACCCAGGCCACCAAGGATTTCATATACGGCCTCATCACGACCATCCAAGGGGCTTCAGTTCAGACCTTGACTACATATCCCGGTTATGTTGACCCTTTTCTCACAGATGCTCAGGAGGCATACTGGGGTCCTAATCTGAAGACCTTGGGAGAGATTAAGTCGAAGTGGGATCCTAGCGATTTATTCCACAACCCTCAGAGCGTGAGGCCTGGAGAGACCTCTTAGGTTTTAGATACGTTCAAGAAGCATGCGAAACTTTGAAGCTTTGTTACAGTATATAGTTTACGAATATGTCTTAGGTATTTAATATTTATTGTTTCCGATCATGTCGGTCTCTTTAGCTGGTGAAGACGCGGCCTTCTTTTTTATACCCTCGGATAGTCATGCAGCTATTCTTTGAGGGGTCTCGGCAATATCCTCTTTCCTGGTGATATTTCTCCAACTCAACCCCTGATCTTCACTCTGCACGCCGCATAAATCCCCCAATACCCCGCAAGCCTTCTCTCCGAATCGTCCATTTCGACATTTACAACATTATTCTTCCTCCAATGAGGTAAGTCAATCCGTTTTGCAGTGTTGAGTGTCGTGGACTGAATCTACTGCTAAAGCATAGGTCTGGTACCTAGATACAGCAACATGTTATCCTCCTTACTTAGGAACACGTTGAAACAGACACCATGTATAGCCATTCTCACATAGTCTGACCGATTTCTCGACAAGATGGTACGACATACGTATTGGCATTTAATATTTGTCCTTGCAAGCCTTATGAACACTTCACTTACCAGCACGACAGTCAACCAGACGGGTCCGATAGCACATACAGCCAATGGAACGTATCAGGGAGCTTACCTTCCTGGCTGGGAGCAAGATGTCTTTCTAGGAATACCATACGCACAACCGCCAATAGGCCAATTGAGGTACAGATGGCCTCAGCCAATAAACGAATCATTTGACGGCATAAGGAATGCAACACACTATGGCTTTAGTTGTATGCAATACGGGCAAAACCTCACCTTGTCGGAAGACTGTCTAACTATCAACGTTGTTAGACCGGCCGGCACAGGTAATGACAGCCTCCCCGTCCTTGTATGGATTTACGGTGGCGGTCTCTACACCGGGAGTACTGCAGATCCAAGATATAATCTTTCGGGCGTCGTCAAAGTCGGCCAAGACATAAGCCAGCCCGTTGTTGCTGTCAGCATGAACTACCGGCTGGGCATGTGGGGGTTCTTCCAGTCAGCACAGGTCCTTGCCGAAGGCTCCAGCAATGCCGGGCTCCTTGATCAACGTCTTGCGCTTCATTGGATACAAGAGAACATTGCGGCATTCGGTGGCGATCCGACCAAGGTCGTGCTATGGGGCGAGAGCGCCGGCGCCCAAAGTATCGCGTACCATCTTTTTAGTTACAATGGGCGGGATGATGGGCTATTCCGTGGTGCGATAATGGAAAGCGGTGGTCCGACGGGGGCGCAAGTTGAACCTCTCAGTTGGTATAATACCGCCGTTGAGAACCTCACTCGAACGGTTGGATGTTGGGACGCCGCGGACCAGCTCGCCTGCTTGCGTGAAGTCGACGAGGCAGCGCTGTTTGCTGCGCACCCGAGCGTGGTATGGAATCCGCTCCTCGATGGCGATTTTCTGACCGGATACCCAAGTCAGTTGATGGCCAAGGACAATTATATCAAAGTTCCCCTTCTGATAGGTGCCAACACCGACGAGGGCTTTGCTATATCGGGCACGCCTAATACAGAGAGTGACATCTTCAACTCCATGTTTACTTGGCGAAGTTACGCACTCACTCCCCCAACCGTCCGTAAGCTTCTTGAGCTTTATCCTGACGATCCGTGCCATGAGCCCCCATACGCTATAACCAACTGCACACGTAACCCGTCGCGCGGACTGATGTGGCGTCGAGCCGCGGCCATAGGGGGGGATCTGGTTATCATTTCTGGGCGACGACGAATGTCAGAACTTTACACGCGTGCCGGGATGCCAGTGTACAGCTACCGCTTTGATCAACGTCCGGTGAGTTACCCTTTGGGTAATGTGTCTTCCTTCTTTCTCACTTCCCTCCTCCCCTGAACTTCTCTAGGAGGACAGATTCCCCCAACCGGATTTGGCAAAGGAAATTTTCGCCCCCGAAACTCATTCTCGAAATTGCCGGTTTACCCATTACCCCCTACAGCACCAACAAGATGACATGCTGACCAACGATTAATTCGCCGCAGTGGAACACACCGGAATGGGACGGTGTCAAACACTTCTTCAACGTAGCGTACAGCTTTCAGAACATATCGGGAGAATTAGGACCTAGCCCGGAGTACGACAGTCATGCCCTGCTAGCCAAGGCCATCGGTCAGGCATACATCAATTTCGTGCATAACCTCGATCCCAATAAGGTGTCACCGCAGGTTGATCGCGGCGAGATGTTACTGCCGACCTGGCCCGTCTACGATCTTGATACGCCGAGGAACATGGTGCTAAATGCAACCAAGATCTGGGTTGAGCAGGATACGTGGAGGAAAGACGGCATTGCGTTCATGATGACACCGGAAGTAGCCAGGGAACTGCTCTCTTGAGCTGAAAGGGAAAAAAAAATCATGAAAATTTTGATGCTGGTGGACATCTACATGTGACTCGCTTACTATCATGGTCGTATTTGTTCCCACTTATAGGAAGGTTGGGTATCAACATTTTCTCATGAATGTAAATTAGACCAAGACTATAGAGGCTATATAATCTGGTCGTATAGAGTCGTATAAAGAAAAAAAAAAAGAAAAAAAAGGGAAGAAAATCTTTCCGTGATACATAGGTAGGTAAAGATACATGCTAAGATAATTGTAATAACAAACCTAGCAGCCTATACACCAAGACCATTAATTTACTGCCTTGGCTGTTTACCCTCGACTGCGATCCATATTTATTCATTTGAAAAAAAGGGGGGGCTATGTGAAAAAGGCGTCTAGTATAGATAAGGAAAAGAAAAAGAGAAAACGACCGTGCTAACCACACTACTTCATGTTGTAGCGTACCTTTCGACAGCTTCGAAGGGAGGGCTATGCAATTAGGTCGCACAGCGTTTTTATATTCTAATATGTTGATTGAGGTTAGATATGTAGGTTAGTTTGTTTCCGTCGTGCGTAATGTTTGAGACTGCCGGCTTGGACTGCGCTTGGTATTGATAGTTGAGGTTTCGCTACTCGACGGAAAAGGTCTCAGCTTTTACCACCTGCAATTTCAGCTGTTCGTGTGCGCATGTGATAATGATCGGACCCTACATATTGACACCTCTTGGTTTTCTGTTACCTCCCAAGCAACCTAGTGTACCTCAACTAGTGTGGTGTAGGTTAGTCTAGGCGCTGCGTATGCCCAGATTTATCCTTAAGACTCGGTCTAAGCCATACAACGCACGATATGTTTCATGCGGCAGCGCTCTATTTAATAGTGTCGATGTTTAAAAATAAAAATGTTTATTTATACATTTCTAATTCGTCGCAAGTTCTAAACTACTAGAACGAGTGGGGGTCTCCTTTGGCGGTTCTTCTCTTTTTCCTTTCTCTCGTGCTTCTTTGGCTATTTCTCTTATCAGCAACCCTGTTGCAATTTGGAAACTCATCCGCGGAACCTTGGCGAATATCGCGAAGAGCAACTCGTTAGGTTAGCGAATTTGGCGTGTAAGTTTGGGTAGGTAACAGAGATGTTGTGGAAAAAGCCCCCGAGAGAAGTATGGAGCACGGGTCATGGAGATGATTTAACATCCGTTGGTACAGGTACAAGCAGAGAGGAAAGGACAAGAGAGGAAACTCTGGTTGAACCCCATTGCACACGCGTCAACCTCTACGCCATTACGGTCTCGGCAGCTAAGGAAAAGCCTTCTGCCAAGAATTCCGGCGATCGAGGTGCATTGCCCGTGCTGATCATGAGATGTTCCGTAAGCCACATAATCTCTTTCCAACCTCCTTCTGTAGGTATTTACGTTTTCCGGGCTTCAACAATTCGTAAGCGTCCGTTGGCATCTTTGCATACTTACCAACTACGTTGCTTCACATCAACGCCAAGCTAGCCAGAGGAGAGGAGCGTAAGGAGAGGGAGATGAAAAAAAAAATGAAAAAAAGTAGACTAACTTTTTACATAGTTGAAGCATCTCCTGTGTGTCAGCAACATGTTCCTTTGAGAATGAACATAGAGGCAACACACAGATCCTTTCGTGACATGCTTGAATAAGAAAAAGATGGGATGACTAACCCCAATATACGACTTCGCCTTTCACTAAGAACGGGGGAAAATATACCTCCTCAGAGCTACGCAGCGTGGACCCGTTCGGTGGGTGACTCTGAACTCAAGTGTGGATTCAGTCACCGTCGATCTCGAGGCCAACCAGTTGGCATCGACCGTCCTCGTCAAATACAAACCCGAAGGGGCCGTGATGGGGCTGGAACCAACTGGTAGCGCGATCTCCTTCGTGGAGCAACACATTAATTGGTTTTCGGGGGGCAAGCTATCACAGACATTGATGCTGGGGGGATCGTGATGAGATCATTCGGTAGCTTTCTGACCCTCAGTCCAGCAGTGCTACCCCAGATCTCCTCATAGGAGAATGGGGAGGCGTGTTGGGGAAAACACTGTCAAGCTTCTGGTTAAAACAGATATACCGGGCGTATATCGACTGTATCAATGCTCAGACACTGGATGTTGAATCTCTGGCCAAGTTCTGTCATCTACGGGTGATTCATAACGCCAAGCCGTTCTCTGTGCGAGAATACGGCCTCCTGATTCAGGAGGCCTTTACGGATATCGTATTTGAGCTCCACTCTGTCGTTGCTGATGGAAGGGCACACAACGTGTGGCAGCGAGAATCGAGTTCAGAGGGACTCCGGTTGGCACCATGGCGGGCGCGGAAGCCAACGGTTGCAGTGTTTGAGTTCTGCGAGCATGTCACTTACCAACTGACAGAGGGAAAGATAGCCAGAGTCTGGAGCATCATTGATTGGCCATCTTACCGCCAGCAACTGTCAGAGGAGGAGAAGGAGGAGGGGGTTACCTGAGATTCTCGAAAAAGAAAAGTGCCCAGCATATGTCGAGATTGAAGATAATGCACACGGGTAGCAGAGTAGAGTAAAAAAAGATATCAAAGGATCCATGTCGCCAAGAACCCCCATGATCCACTATGGTGTTTTGCCAGCAACGGATCGATGAGAACCGCTGAATTTGGGCTCCATCAGTCTGCTGCATCGTGGCGGTCTACCAAACAAAACTTTCCCTTCTTTTCTTTTCTTTTCGCCAACGGTGACGGACGTACGTGGCGGTGCCTCCCGTGGCAACCTCACGCCCCCTTTCCTCTAAGATTCGTAGTAAAAAGCTTCATAAGCCCGGCATCAATAGCCGCCAAAGGAGTAAAGCCAAGCGTAGACCGGGAAAAAACAACCTTGACAACTAAAAACACTACTGGACGCTATCGAAATGGGACCGTATATCCAGTTTCTTGGCTAATGAGGCGAGGTTTGATTAATAGCACAGCTTGCACTTCTGCTTACTACACTAGGCCAGCGAGTAATCAGAAGTACCCTTTTTCAGAGCTTTTCTAGTCTAGGTACCTAGTCGTCGTGACCTCTCACAGCAGCAACAGGTCGCGGTGAATATAGTAACATTTGGAAACAATCGCGTGAAACACGACCTCTGATACGCTATGTTCTTCAACTCTACAATATAAACGAGCTTTTTCTTTTGCTGTCGGGTGTTCTCGGACACACTTTTTCATGCTCCTGTTACTCGACACCCTCTCCCTTTTTCGTCCGCTCCACCTTGCCAAACAGCCAAGGCTCCGTGGACAGGGGTTCAAGATGGGCCTAAGTGCCGCTGTCAGAGCCTCAATGCAGCCTCTGCCGGGGCTAGGGTCTTGCCGTTGGGTCGTTGGCCCACCAGCCTCAATCAGTTTCGCGTTTGATGTTGCTCGGGAGGAAACATCGTAGACACTCGAGCTATAGCTACCTACCCGATTTTGTTTTATAGGCCCTTCATATCTGGGAACGCTGCCCAATAACGTTCGTACTAAAGCCTCCAAGATGATCTCCCAAGGGGTCAGGGGGTGTGCCTTGTCACCGTCTGGCCCCCCCCGATTGGTTAGGATGAGATGGATCTCTGATGCACGGAGGATTTTTGGTATTATTTTTTTTGGTTTTTGCTATGGTGGTGTAGTAGTTGATAAGTTATTTCTGTTCTGTTTTCGTCCTGTCTCTTCATCCTGGTCGCCACTTGCCACGCCCAGCATTGATTTTCTATTTTTGCATCGCAGCTCGTGAATCTATACCACACGCACATCCCGTGGGGGTTGGAAAGGGACACTTTATTCCAGCCTCTCTCTCTGTTCACTTTGGGGCTCTCGCCCAGCCTGAGTTGTCCTCGACCCTGTGGGTCAGACCGTCTTAACAAGCCCAAACTCCACTCCCACAACCTCTGCTCCTCCTAGGCTCGTCATAGCCTTGAAGATCCCAATGGAAGTATAGATCTACTACGACGTCGTTATTTGACGGTCCCTTATCTCGACCCTCTTGTTTGAGTCTAGTCATGGGGAAGTCTCGGTACCTTAGCCAAGAGTGTTTCCACTTTCAGCATGTTTCTCATTTCTTGGCTTGATGATACCAAGACTTAGACGTCGGTGGATAATAAAGCGTACGTGATTGCCCAATCTTTCAGATTCTGACAGAGTGCCATCTCTGGGAGTTAGTTCATTTCATTTTATATCTGAGGCCGGTACTCTTTCTTTCTGGATTATAGCTTTTTGTTTTTTTCTCGTTTTCTTTTCGTTTTCTTCCCCATAAGTCTTTTTCCACACTCTCCTTTAGGACCTGTTTTTTGATTTTGAAGACGCCTCGGGGCGATTTGTTTAGAAGGTTTATTTCTTTTTCTTTTTTTAAGGATTTAACACACATACACACACAAAAATGGAGAAAAGTCAGATATCACACCCCTTTCCTTCGGACCATCCTATAGGGGGTCCGTCCTTTGCTATCACGACCGACTCCGGTCGAACTTCTTTCGAATATACGACAGGTCCTCCAAGCGGGAGGAGAGATGATGTCGATATGATGACAGACACACGGCTCAACTCGGCGGCCAGTTCTATTCGCAATGAGAAGGAGGGACTAAGTAAGGATCCCGAGCATGGCGGACACGATCACGACCACGCACACCACGATCCTTATGACCCGAACCGACCCAAACTTGGACTTCGCCAACGAATGCATCATTTCACGTGGGCCTGGTTTACTCTGCCCATGAGCACGGGTGGCCTATCGCTCCTCATCTTTGCCCAGCCTCACCAGTTCCCTGGGCTTAAGTCTATTGGCTTGTTCGTTTATATTCTCAACATCATTATCTTTACTCTGCTATGCACGGGCATGGTAGCACGGTTTTTCCTTCACCATGGAGATTTCTACAGGTCGTTGTCGCACCCCCGAGAAGGCTTTTTCTTCCCAACATTTTTCTTGTCGATTGCTACCTTGATCACGAGCACCGAGAGATACGCCATCCCGGATAACGACGCGACCTTGAAGTGGGCAATCCAAACTGTGTTCTGGGGCTATGTCGTCGTCACCCTGATACTGGCTGTTGGGCAGTTTAGCTTCGTATTCGCTGCGCACAGCTTCGGGCTGCAAACTATGATGCCGACATGGATCCTGCCTATCTTCCCCATCATGTTGTCGGGAACCATTGCCTCAGTCATTGCAGAGTCTCAGCCTGACATCGCAGCATTGCCAATCGTAGTTGCCGGAACAACTTGTCAAGGCCTGGGTATTTCGGTTGCGGTTATGATGTATGCTCATATGATTGGACGTCTGATGCAATCTGGTAAGTGTCTTCGGCTTATGGGATATATCTCTCTTACTCACTTGACAATTAACTAACCGAGTAACAGGTCTGCCAAACCGTGAGCACCGTCCTGGTCTCTTTATGAATGTTGGACCACCCGCTTTCACTGCGCTTGCGCTGATCGGTATGGCGAATGGTGTACCGGACTCTTTTGACCGGGAGCAAGATGGCTTCCTAGATGCCAACATGATCAGAACCATGGCTATCATCAGCGGTATCTTCCTCTGGGCATTGGCTCTCTGGTGGTTCTTCATTGCCGCCATCGCCGTTCTCAGTTCTCGGCCCAAGTACTTCCATCTCGGATGGTGGGCCATGGTTTTCCCTAACACCGGTTTCATCCTGGCTACTATTACAATCGGAAACTCTTTGAAGAGTGACCAAGTTTTATGGGTTGCTACCGGAATGTCTATATGCTTGCTCCTCATGTACCTCTTCGTGCTCTACAGCCATATCCGGGCTGTGGTTGTTCAGGACATCATGTATCCTGGCCGCGACGAGGACGTCAACGACCACTAGAGCAAACCCCATCAACCTTAAGTCAAATTCGCCTCCACCGGGCATTTCTTTCCTTTATTCTCGTTGTTATCTTGAGTATATCCGGGCGCATGGTTTGGTCCGGCGACGAGCCATGGCCAGTTTTGATTTTTGAAGATATCCTGCATTATATACGGGCCAGAGACACCGGGCATTGAGAACAGGTGCGGGTTAGCATTTTGGGGGACGGCTATATAGATATAGAATGGCACTCATAAAAATATATTGTAATAATAGCCAAAAACCTCCCTTCGTTTCGTCAAGTTTTACTTTTTTTACCACGCTCTTTTTAGCAATCAATATCAGCTCTCTTCTTTCTATTCAATGTTTTTAGGGAATTTCTTTCTCTTCTCAGCAATCTACGGCTTGGATGGATCGGTGGGAAGGCCAAGTACCAGACCTACTTGAAGTAGAAGTCTCTGCGCTATACATGCGCGGTCGTCTGCAAGCGCGGTCGCTACCTAGGTAGCATATGAACCCGGGTTATCACAGCTCGGTGTCATAGCTACGCAAGGTGGTGATACCCTACAATACTCAATTGCTCAGAACACTTATATGTACATAGAACTTATGATACAGGCATTGGATGATCAATAAATGCCATTTTAAATAGCTGACCTTTGTTTATGGTAATGACTAACTCGTCAACTCCTGAGGAAGTGTCTTCTCTTATACTTATTGGTGCGAACTTCATTTCAGAGAACCACGACTGAAGACAAGAGCCTGAAGACAAAAGTGGGAGAAGGCATGCAAACAAGACCTCTAGTATTGAAAAATCGATGCTACCTTGTGAGCACGCAGTGTAACAATTTGTCCTAGATAGAGAGTTATCGGCCACTAGCACGACACGGCATTCAGAACTATTAATAGTAAGTAGAAGCAAATCACGCCAAAAGACTTTAATATTTCAAACTGTCCGCCTTGTGCGAGCGAGGCTGTTGTCTCAGAAGCGCACTGAAGTGCTTCCATGTCAATTAAATATGAGAGGTAATTTAGATAGGTTGCTTAGCGATCTGTGAGTTCTGCATTTCATTCGAGATTTACACAGGTTGTCTGTCTAAACATTTCCTACACTGATGGGCTACATATTATTGAGGGATTCATGATAAACGGGTCAAATTTCTCCCCACGAAATCTACACGAGTACTACCTAGTTTAACCTACACTACTACGTCGATATCCTCCCTGTCTATAAAAAGGGGGGCGGGGAGGACAGACAGGTATACACTACGATTAGAAGCTTGATGATGGCATAGGATTGCACAGCCCTAACATATTCCGCGGATACTTGCTCTATGCGGTCTCATTCATTGCTCAATAAATATGGCTTGGCACATCCATTGTTGTGTCGTCTTCTCGGCTCTTCGTACATGCGAGTGGCCCGTATGGCAAACTTGCATTATGCTTCCGTGCATCTCACATTACATCGGCTGCGGAACAACGGAAATATCTTTACATTAAGGGAGCGCTGCAGAATTTCAGGCGGACGTCCAATTCCGTGGTTAAAGAGTACGCAATTACCTACACTCTATGTAATACCACTTAACATCTCGAGCTTTTGCTTCCCCGACAGAGTAGCCAACCCGACACACGTTGCGATTTCATTATCCAACAATTAAACTCCTCTATATGTATGTTTTATTGGAAACATGGCTTGCGGTGCCAGAAATAAAATAATTGACTGAGATCTCATAGTCCTTATCATCGCTCGTGTAAATAGTAGCTTGAAGATGTAGCACGGTCCATTTATGCAGCGGGGCCATCCGAAAGGGGGGGGAGAGGAGGGGGGCAGGGGGGTCTCGGGTGAGCTTTATACCCAATTCCCGAAGTTATTTAGAGCCTCAGGGGCAGTTGTGAGACGGACAAGAACATGATTTTTTGGTCATGAACGCGGTTAGGACCTATAGAGTGGGAAAAATAAAGAAAAAAGCTTGTGCGTTGAAAACCCTCTCTCATGTTTCTCCGACCCTTGCCTTGTTGACCTTCAACGACAAAGATACTGTCCCACCGTCCACGAGACAACGTGGGAGAAGAAATACCACCGCATAGGTAAATGGGTGACATTGGACGCGCCCAGCACTTACGAGAAGCTTACCTTGATGGCTTATGTGTACGAAGACGACGGGGAAGTTCCTCTGCAGGGGTCACGATCCCCTGCCCGGCTTTACTCCTGTTCTAGCTCAATACCCTATCTCAAATCGCATCATATCTTCAGGACTCACGATAGAAGATCCCTGGCGAGATCAACAACCTCGTGGGGGACTAAAGCAACTTTTCCCTAGTCTCCATTTGGCGCCACAGACTTCAGGTATTACAATTTCTATGTTAGCATGTTTCTTCTACCATCAGAGAAGGGCAAGGTAGAACAGTATAAGACGGCATATCTGAGCGACGATGGTCAATCTCAAAGAGCAATTACCTATGTACGTCCCTCACACCTATACCAGCCTTTGCCAAGCCCCTCCTCCATGTACGTAGGTAGGTTGCTGCTCTGCAGGCTAGGTCCGTTCGTGGTAACCTGCCTGCTTTAGATAAGCGTCCTAGGTCGTCGAACCGCCGGCCATCCTGCGTAGATCTAGGATCTAAGACAGCAATGTTTGCGGGGGGCCGGAGCACTATTTCTAATTTGCCATCACACTGCTTATCGGCATTCCGTCCATTAACACTCCTCTCTGCCAAGCTTGCGAAGTAGGCTCTTCGTCGAGCTTGTTGGAGTGACGGTTGCATCCTCACTACGACTACGGAAGCTGCACCGACAATGCTGGCCAAGTTCGGGATGGCGACTTTATCGAGCTTCAAAGCGCGATAGTATAGCTGCGTGATGTCGCGCGTCCGTCCTTGTTGTGCCCTTGCCTTGCCCTTGACTTACCTTCGAGCCAAGAACCGGTGTCGCATGCTTGGACATTGAGCCAGCCACGTTTACAAATATGTAGTTTCTCCCGCCCTCTTGCAAGTAGGATGATTCTCTCTTCTCATCCGATCCGGTCGCGCTCGTTCCATCGCCCAATTTCCTCTTTAATTATACTTGCTTGTTGCCCTCGTTTGTGGATAAACTGCTGCGGTGATCATGGTTCGGAGCAGCATCTTGTTGCCGCTGCTCGCCAGTGCTGTAAGACTCTACTTGGCCGAGGCTAAGGTTGAGGAGCCCAAGCAGATTCCCGGGTCTTATGTGGTTGAGTTCGAAGATGCCCAGGTAAAGCGGCTCATTTGTAAGCGCCGAGATGTAGAAGCTAATGGCAAATTCCTTTTTCCAGGACTCGGCGGAATTCTTTAGCCATATTGGCTCCAAGGCGGAGACCCGGATGAACTTCGACTACTCGCTATTCAAGGGAGCTTCTATTCAATTCAATGACCTGGCCACGGCGGAAGAAGAGGCCTCCACGCTCAACTCCCTGGCTAGCGTCAAGCGCGTATATCCCAACAGGATCTACTATCTCCCGAAGGACGAGGTCATTTGGACAGGAGCAAACGGGGATCAGAGCATTATCCATAATGTCAAGAGACAGCTTGGCAATGATACCTTCACGCCGCATGTCATGACTCAAGTGGATAAACTCCGAGCCAAGGGGATCATTGGGACTGGGGTTAAGATCGGCATCATTGACTCTGGCGTAGGCTATATGTCCAGTATGGTCGTTGTTAGGTACTAATACATCTTAGGTCGATTATAACCATCCAGCTCTTGGTGGCTGTTTTGGCGAAGGATGCTTGTTCACATATGGGACTGATATCGTGGGCGATGATTACAATGGGGACAACGTCCCCGTGCCGGATCCTGAGTAAGCCGTGAAGAGTCGAAAGAAGCTGGAAGAAGTCGCTTACTTGTGTTCAAAGTCCTTGGGATGGCTGCGGAGGCCATGGTACCCACGTTTCAGGAATCATAGCTGCGCAAGCAAACGAGATGGGGTTCACAGGCGCTGCTCCCGTAAGACAGCCAAAAAGCCTTTTACAATGGCCATTTTCCTAGTACTAACATTAATCTAGGGGGTGACCCTCGGCATGTACAGAGTCTTTGGATGTACAGGTGGTGCCGCAAACGATGTTTTGATCGATGCTTACCTTCAAGCCTTCGAGGCTGGCTCCAACATCATTACAGCATCGATTGGTGGTTCATCGGGCTGGAGTGAAGATCCATGGGCTGTGGTTGTGTCTCGAATCGTCGAGGCGGGTGTGCCTTGTACCCTGTCAGCTGGAAACTCCGGCTCAGCCGGTCTATTCTACGCCAGCACGGCCTCCAACGGCAAGAAAGTAACATCGATTGCCTCTATTGACAATGAAGTTACGCCTGTGCTCCTTACAGATTCATACTTCACCATCGAAGGTGGTGACCAGGAGACATTTGGTTACGTCCCAGGAGAGCCCAGTGAGTGGACTGATGTTAGCCTTCCGATATGGGCTCCTAGCTTCGATACTACGGACCCAGCTACTGCCTGCGCACCTCTTCCCGATGACACTCCTGATTTGTCTGGGTATATTGTCTTAATTCGACGTGGTACTTGTACTTTCGTGGAGAAGGCCACCTATGCTGCTCAGTACGGTGCCAAGTATGTCATGTTCTATAACAATGTTCCAGCCGGAGCAACTGGCCCAGCTGTCAGCGACGTTCCCCAAGTACTAGCATCAGGCATGGTAAGTACACTTCAATTTATTTTCTCGAGCCTCTACGGTGGCTGATGCGAGTCAATAGGTTACCGCAGCCCAGGGTGAATCGTGGATTGCTGCTCTGGAAGCCGGATCTGAAGTTGTGCTTGATTTCCTCGACCCTCTCACAGCACCAGTTAGGTAAAGAAACACCTCCCCCCCCCCCAACCAAACCTTCCTCTCTACCTAGGTGACTATAGAGATGTTTCTTCTAACATAAGACAGCCTGATCTTTCAACCGAATAATGTCACTGGAGGATTTGCCAGTTCGTTTACCACCTGGAACCCAACTTTCGAGATGGACATAAAGCCACAATTTGCGTCTCCTGGGGGCAGCATCCTGTCGACTTATCCGATTCCCCTTGGGACGTATGCCGTCCTCTCTGGAACCTCGATGGCTTGTCCTCTCGTAGCTGCTATCTATGCTCTTATCTCCAACGTACGCGGTACTCTCGATCCTGCTACTCTGGAGAATTTGCTGTCGGCTACTGCGAAGCCTCAGCTCCTGAACGATGGCAATGCGACTTATAATGTACTGGCGCCGGTGTCGCAGCTCGGAGCCGGTATTGTCCAAGCATATGACGCTGCCTATGCCACCACACTACTGAGTAGATCTAGCTTAGCATTCAACGACACTGATCACCTTCTCGACACCCTCAACTTTACTATTACAAACCTTGGATCTGAGGACGTTACCTACGAGCTGAGAAGTGTTGGCGCCGCTACCGGATATACCTTCTCCGACTCCGTTTACCCCGATCCCTTCCCCGGTCTAGAGCTGACAGACGAATACGCCACGATCGTGCTCAGCGAGTCCAAGGTCACTGTGCCAGCCGGAGGCGACGTCACCGTTTCCGTAACCGTAACGCCACCCGCCCTCGACGCTTCCCGTCTACCGGTGTACTCGGGCTACATAACCCTCAACGGCACCAACGGTGACAGCCTGTCGCTGCCCTACAACGGCGCCGTCGGCAGCCTGCACGACACCCAAGTCCTCGACACGGGCTACTTGTCCATCTCATCGGACCCAAATCTGAACCCGGTCACGGGCAACGCGTCCTTCGTGCTGACCAAGACGGGCGACTCGGCCAACACGACGTACCCAGTCGCCGTCGCGCTACTAGCCTTCGGATCTCCCAAGCTCAACATCAAGCTCGTCAGCCAGGACACGTCGGAGTCGCTCGGCAACATCCTCGGGTTCCCGCTTGACTACGCGTCGCGCGACCCCGCGGCCGCGGCGTTCGACGGCCTCCTCGAGGACGGGACCTACGCGCCTGCGGGTAACTACAAGTTTTCCATCGAGGCGCTGCGTATCTTTGGCGACGCGAGTGATGCCGCGGAGTACGATGTTGTTGAGTCGGCGACGTTTTCAATCCGGTATGTGTAAGTTAGATGATGGATAGGTCTGGTGGGATAGGGGTATAGGCACGCTAAGGCTAAGGAGTCTGGGCTAGGCTAGGCTAGGCGAGAATGGCTTCATGAATGTGCTTGGTGTGTGTATCAATACTATATGGTTATATTATGGCTCAGATGATAAATCCAGTGTTTTATTTTCCTGATCACTACCTACTTTCAAGGTTAGGTACCTAGCACGCATTGGAAGATTGATATTCCCTTTAGTATGTTCAACTAGTGAAAGAAGCTTCAATGTTTTTTCGACTATGCAAGTTTATGAGATATCAATATCAATTGACATTCTTCAATTGATTTAAGGAAATGGACAACTCATGAGTTTACCTCAAGCTATCAATAGTATATATCAATCACATGCAATGTATTGATCAATCAAATCTTGTCCCATTGGAAACCACTTACAGCCGTTTATGTTGTCCCAATTAGGTGGTTCCCTTCATCAATTGGCCAATCACGACTCAAGCAAGTCTAGTTGGTCAGCACAAAGAATTGAGATAACATAAGCGGAAAGGTGAAGAAGAGACCACAGCCATCAATGGTGTTCAATGTTACATTTGGTGTATCAATCCATCAAATGCGAATTGTCTCCCTTAACACACTTCATAAATGTATCCAAATATCAAATGCATCCTATGTCTCAGAACAGAGTAAAATCAACCCTGCAGATGTGATTCATGATTTACTATCAAGACAAAGGCAATTGAATGTTTAGTTTGTCAATGTTAGATCAAATAGGTACCTGTTGCATGTGTTAGATATGCCAAGTATCAATACCTACCCCATGGGAAGTAAAACGGGTAGTTACAATAGTGGATACGGAGATACATACTATAATGGATATATGAATATATAGTACATAACCAAGCCTTTGGCACTGAACGAAGCTTTGGCCTCTTTTTTCTTCATTTTTTTCCGACTTCATCCATCAGCAACCAACAACAAACCCTCCTTGTCTTTCTTCTTCAAACCAGCCTAACTTACAACACAGGCGGTGTCTGTGTTGCTGACCCTGTCAACATCCTCCATAACTTCCTCCCCTCGGCCGTGTTCTCTTCTTTGTCCTCTCCAGCATTCAGCATATACTCGGGTTGGCCCAATATGATGTGCTTCCATGGCCGCCGCCTTGCTATGGCGGTAGTTCGACAGAGGATCGCCATCCCACTTCCACCCCCTCGAGCTAGCCAACTACTCCTGGGGTCGCCCTCAGAAGTCCGAGCGAGAGGCCTGCCATCTTCCAAGCTTTCGTATGCGATACACTTCACCTCTGCCCCACGCTACTCTACCTCGTCTGCTTCCTCCGACACAACCGCAGCCAGTCCAGCACCCTCGCAAACCCCATCTTCGGCCGGTCCCGAGAAGCCTGACTATTTCGACGATGCCGAGTCTGATATATGGGACACGCTGGTCGCCGAGTTCTCTCCCACCGAGCTCACAGTTCAGGATATATCGGGCGGCTGCGGGTCTATGTACGGCATCGAGATCGCTTCCGACAAGTTCCGAGGCGTCAACATGCTGAAGCAGCAGAGAATGGTCAATGCCGTCTTGGGTGACCGTATGAAGGGCTGGCATGGTCTCCAACTACGCACGAAGATCCCTTCCTCCTGATCCCGATGGACCCTTCCTGCATGGCACGGTTGCACGACGAGACCGTTGCCTCGATGGCGAATAGTGCGTCCGAGTTCGAGCTATGCGAGCGCTACCTTAGTTCAGCCGTTGACTCCCGGAGTGTGGATTCGACATGTGGTCATGGTTCAGAAACAGCACTGATCGCTCCGGCAGTGTCTCCCTTCGTCGAGTGCCTCTATATTAGGCCAATTATGCATTGGTTTTGCACCATTGGGCATTGGTCTCGTACGAGGCCAACTCAAGCTCGGACAGCAATCTCTGTCGAGGAACGCGGCGTGTATCGATCGGTATCCTGCTCCCCTCTTCCCTTCCTCTCTTCCTCGCTTCCTCGCTTCCTCGCTTCCTCCCTCTTCTCTCCTCGTTGGACCTTCTAGCAGTATCCTGCTGCCCGTCGTTGGACAACACGGCGAGAAACCTCTTGGAACCATGGTGTCGGCACTTCAATACCTACCTACAAGGTTCGAACCCTACACATCGATTTCCCGTTTTGCCAGACTAACGTATGATCCAGCGCACCATCCGGCTGCTGCATCCTCAGCAAGGAGCTATCCATACTATCGATTGGAGGACAAGGGACTGAGATAATTTCAATAAAAATCCCAGTTGCATACTCGTATTTGTTTTCCACCTAACGCCCACGCTCCACGGCATATCCCTGGCGAGGCACCGCGTTTTACGAACGACGAGACTTTGTCCTGGACCGTGATTCGGCCCAATCCGCTCCTGTCCACGCTAGTTCAGCCCTTTGAAGAAGTATGGAATGGGGCTCCGAGCGTGTGCTGCAGATGTTTTTGCTAGCTCTGCGTTTGGCCTTCCGGAGACCCTCTCCGTCGGTGCACACCTCATCCGGCTTCAATATCGACAGATTGTGGCGTGTGTAATATCACAGCTGGTGCATGACTAACCCCTTTCCCAGATGATTAGGAATCCTTCTGGAGTTACGCCACTTCGATGATACAAAGTTCCCGCAGCATTCTCTCTCCTCTGCCGAGAGTCACTTCGATCAAGCAGATCGTCGCGACCTGCTAGTGACGTTCTCGTTGGTTGCCAAAAATAGCAAATGTTTATTCCCATAACGCAACTCCCACCTAGCCACGCGAAGTCACGGACGATGAAGTGTCCAGGCAACGGGTGCAGCCCCATGTGCATACCGAATGAAAACGTACAGGATACGTCTCGACCTGTTATTAGATACCCTTTTCAAGATATTGTCGGGTGAATTCCGGATGGGCTTGAGACCAGACGTGGATATCTAGGGCTTGCAAGCTACCTAGCAACTCCCTGGCAGTGGAGCAAGAGTGCAACAAAGAAGGGAACTTGATCCTCTTAATTGTGTGCCCCCTCTGGGATAACCCCGTCATGGTTTCCTCGTTGGGCTGGGATTTTGGTTTGATGGGTGCCCAGACTTCTCTAGTTAACGTGTGAATCGTCGACTAATTATGCAAGGCTTTCGCCAACATCGATCATGATCGAATAAATATGCATTCTGGAGTCTTATAAGACGTTGATATTATAATGCAATGGTCAGATCATATATCTTGGCAAGGCGTGCAGCCCACATAGGTGCCAATCTATGTGCTTCGTATGGCTACATTGATGGTTAGGAAATTTTATGTGTTCAACGCAAAGCCGCGATATCTTGGGGAGTCCCATAACCCGACTGCTCCGTTATTCTCACTGATGCTCACTGTCTGCATGGTCTGGGCACGAAGGGTTTGAAGAAGCCAATGAGGGTAGTAGCAAGCACTAGGAGGATTTCCCATATTATTTCCACCATACATGAGGTATACGAAAGTTAAATGAACAAAGAATCATGACCAGCGACGGGCCGCCCTACGACTATGGCTCAACTAACACTCTCCTTATGAATTGATCCTAGACATTATTGTGATCGAATTTATTTAGACTGGCGCGCCGCTTTGAGTAAGAACCGCGAGGTTTCACTCAATACTAGGTTTGGTCTGGATCTTGTTTACCGATCTGAATAGTATTTGCTTCTTGCGAAGGCGACGAACGTAAAGTCCACGCCGCAATCGAATTGGAACCTCGCGAAATAAGCTGGGGTTGTAAAAAGCAAAAACATAAGAGAAATAATATCCCTGGCACACTGTCGCACAGCATGACCCTGTTTCCGAGTATTTGGTACCTATACATACGCGCTGGGAGTTCGAAGTTGTCTATGACAAGGGCAACTTCGTATGTCCACGCTTGGCGCTGCATCCTGTGAGCCTCTTTGCCCACTGACGTATAGTATACAAGACCGTATCTGCGGTTGAATGCGAGGCCCAATTACTTCATGACCCAGATATCTAACCTTCGCCGGGTAATAAAACGCCCCCTTTTCTCGAGTACCTTACAGCAAGCAGCTCAAAGACATCAACCCTTAGGCTGTCAACCCTTGTTCTTGATCCCGATTAGTGATCGGTGGCTCCTTTTACCTACACCATGTTTGCGGCTGCTGGCTGGATTGCTAGATCTCTAAGTAGGAGGCGTGCTTAAATGGGACCATTTCCTTGTCATTGTAAACCAATGCTTCGGTACTAAGTCAGCTTATACGTCACAATCCCGACACTTTGGAAGGATTCGTAGAAAAGCAATGTCAAAGAGTATGTCACTGCCAAGAGAGACCACACAGCTGCCTCACGGACGTCCAGCCTCACATGATGGGAGTGGTAGTACTCGTTTTTGTTGTTGTTGTTATGGTGGTGGTGGTGGTGGTGGCGGCGGCGGCAGTTGACGTTAGATATCTGGTTTCCTGGTATGCACTAAACTAACAATGAACGGCTGTCGAAACACGCCCAACTTAGACCATCGGACGCTAAGTTGTGGCATACACATCACAGAGATCTGAGAACACGTTGTAGACACGCTAGGTCGTGCATCTAGAAAGTCTCCTTTAGGGCGGGCTATTCGGGCTTGAGCATTATATTGCCATCCTTGCGAGGCGCACGGCGCCGGAATCTTCCCCAGTCGAGTAGTTCGGAAAGGGGAGACCACTTGACGTCTAATCGTTTCGAGAAGCCTCAGTCTCGGCCGTCAGGTGCTTCCACACAAACAACAGAGACCAGAAGCTTATATAAATTAAGACCGCCGCCACGAGAACTGAGTCAATCCACGAGACCAAAAATAACCAATGTAAACGCCCAAACCTATATCGTACGTCAGGCACTTGTTATTAGACAAAGACCGTCATAAACATGATTAATATCGAAGTCCAACCACCCACTCAAACCCAAGCGGGGACTGTCATGTACCCACCAGTGGTCGTCAGTTCAGAAAACGACGCAGCCTATGACTTCGTCCAAATCACCCTCCTAGATGTCTACGGACAGGTAATCGATGACCAGCTCTACGGCACCTTGTCTACTTCGCCCCAGGGACTGAACGACAGGTCTGCCCGCCGCAGTGCCAGTGCTCCTCTAGAATACTCGGTGTTCCCCGATCTCGTTCTAGGCTATCCAGGCTGCTATACGCTACGCATAAACGCTATCCGGATGGACTATAGCTCTCCTGATGGTCCGGTGGCGGTCATCGTGGCATCTGCTATGACTCGAGAGATCTATGTCTACGACCAGAGTGTCGCTACCGAAGTGCCCTGTAGGTCTATCCAACCTTTCTCAGCCTCTTTCCCGCTCATAACCCCCTGCTATCAAGTCCATTGAAGAGCGAGCCTGACAACCAAAATCCGCAGCCAACGAGGAGAAGGCACTGCTAAGTACACTGCGCCATAGCCGAGGCTTCAGTGTCCCTCGCGCACCCAACCAACGGTAGAAAACAAGAAAAAAGGAAAGTTCACTGGGCTGTCAGTGTGACGGGCAGGACTCTCTTTATCACATTCATTTCATTTACAGAGATTTACACGGCCTAGAAAGGGCGCCGGCGACCTAGTGAGTTTAGGGAAATATTGATATATGATTATCATTATTCTTATTTTCTGTTTCTTTTCCATAAATTCCCTTCGTTATGTTAGGGGCGACCCAGTGTGTTAGAGAGCTAGATGTATACTACCCATCCAGTTCCTGGTTTATGAACAGGTACTTAGAGAAACCAAGAAACCATATCAGTGATACTCAAGTCCGTATCTTTTTGAGTGAGAAGGGACGAGTGCCCCTTGCCTGTAAATTACATTAACCTAGGTAGTTTGATATGGATACAATAGTGAATCATTTACAAATTCCTCGGCGCTCGTGATGGAATGTCATAAGATGAATTGTTTTCTGTATCGAGACAATAAAAGAGAACATGCATAAAAACGAAGCAAGGACCCCTTCCGGTTGAAACCACGATAAAGCAAACTTAGCAGTTGTAAAATCGCCATGTAGTCTGTTTGTTTGTTTCTCGTCTCTTCATGGGACCGGGGACTTGAGATCGTCAATGTGCTTGCCCGTGCGGCTTAAAACTGCAGAGCAAGGCAGGGTAGCCGTAACAGGGAATAGGGAAGTTTGACAAACTCCGAGTCAAGCCTAGCCGAGTACTCCGAAGGGGTGGAAAGTGGTGGACAAAAGAATTTGCACACTTTATCACCAGTATTAGTGACAAAATGTGCAAATTAATTTGTCTGAGCCCTCGGTGGATTGTCTCAATGGAACCCGAAACATTGCTTAGAAAGCCTTGCATCATGAAGAGTCTGTGATGGGATACAACAATTTTTGGCGCATGTCAGGAATCCTACTCATAATACTCATGCCTCAACGGACTCAGTATAGAATCAGATACTACCTAAACGGAAAAGTCGGAAATATTCCAAATAGTCCAAGAGCAGATCCATGCAAGATCTAGGACCTGATCTAAGACCTTATGTGTGACCAAATACAAAGGATCAGATTACATAGGTAATAGATATGTCTAGAATACATACCATATATCTTACCGCGCTCGAGCCCACACTACTCACCGATCTCGACAAGAAGACATTGTATAGGTACATGCCTGGTCCAGCAGCGGGTAGCTAGGTAGTTCAGGACTACACGTACGTATATACATGCAGTGCATACGTACATATTACATTACAGATTACACTAAGGCCTTGGTCCCGCGGACGGACAAATTGAACGAACCACTCTGCGACCCCTGGTCCCGCACGCCTCACGCCTTGACGACTGCCGCCGATCTCCAGCTTCGCTTCCAGTCCTACGGATCGCATATGCAAGATTAGAATGGGGCTTTGTGGCTTGGAAGTTCGGGGGTCAGGGGAGGGGGTGGTTTCTAAAAGATGACTTTAGTCCAACTGCAGGGCTGACAGACGAAGAAAAAAAAGCAAAAAGAAGAGAAAAGAAACAAAACAGAAAACTGACCGGCCCGACACTACGAAAAGATTAAAAAAGGGGATTTCTAGTTTCGGGACGACCTAATCGAAGAACGACGTTACTACTTACCTCCTTTCATTGCAAAAAAAAAAAAAAAATAAAAGGAGGGGGGAGAAGGCAAGGCCATGACTTGTCATGAGGTTAGATACCTTTAGACCTACATAAAACAAAATCAAAAGAAGAAAAAATTTACAGGCCGGCGAGAACACAGCTACATGCCATTTTGGGATCATTGCAGGTATTATAAATTGGGTAGGGCATAATCATGCTTCTGAATGGTGTCTATTGTAAGTAAGCTAGCCGATTCCCAACGAATAGAAATTGTGAGTTATCTGCAAATGCACGGCCTTTTCTTACGTCCTCTCTTCAAAGCAACCACAAATCCCTTCTGATTTCTTTCCCCTAAGTTATTGTAATCACAATGAGCAAGTAGCACTTTATTCTTTACAATTATGAAATTCTTAATCCTATCCTGACTTGATCTCTCTTTTTTTTGGTTTTTGTAATTACGTCTCAGGGTAATGTATGTGGGTATAGACGAGATAGATAATCAAGGGATTCTTCATACGATCATACAAGGGGGGTGGGAAGGGGGGAAGGAAACTGACTAGGTTAGGGGGGAAAGGATCTTGACATACACATATATCTCCCGGTCAGGACCCTGATTCATAGAGCTGGGTCACATAGATACATATGAGTATGTAGTCTGAGTTCCCGGACCAAGCGGTGTGTCTAGCTATACTTGCTTGCACTCGTACACCCCGGGAAGTCAATGATGGGATGGTCGTCGTCGCACACCCATGCTTGGCGAGACCGGGTATGGCATCCGCTCGGCACCGGGGGGTATGTGCGTGATATGTACGTATCTACTTCCTCTCGAGGATCGAGCACAAAGTTATGTAGCTCATCGAGTGTTTTCTTTCCTTCTTTCTTCCTTCCCTTGCACAGCTATTACAAGGCAGTTCTGGTATAATGTATTGCCCTCTTACAGCCGGAGGAGTTCTAGAGCGAATGGTGGACATGTGGCGGTACCTAGGTATTGTTTTAGAAATACACCCATACACCCATGGAAAATTCCGAACGAATAATATACCACAAAAGGAAATGTAATCGTGATAGAAGATATTGCTCAGGGCCTACGATAACACTATATCATCACATCTAAGATTGGGATTGGAATACTACCTAAGCGCCCTATATTGAAGATATGAGGGACCCCCCTCCCCCCCCCCCCCCCCCCCCGGCGGGAACATGTGGCATGACCAAGATCTACGATCATGTCAGATTCGATAGATAATATATCTCTAATGGTCCTATGTAGAATAGTCTCAATGACGAGTGTAAATCACCAATACTAATAAGAGTGCCCACCTACTTATAGACGATTATGAATCATATAGAACTGTAAGCATGAAATTATTAACGCGAATTATACACACAACTCAAGGCGAGTATATATATATATATAGGTAGGTATATACCTTTATATAAAATTCTGTCACTTGGAAATAAATTTTCAAATAGTGACTAAAGATAATACCGTATGCCCTATTTGAGCCGCGCACATAAAATATGAAACCCCAACCCCAATATTATAACACCAATACATTATTTATTCCTGACAGTTATAGATTTTGGATATGTAAATACATAAAATATTTGCATTTATATTTCTGTCTGGGCGAAGTGACGCATGTGGCTCATGGGAAGCTGAACGTTATCAATATAAGCACACAATAAGGGAATCACGACAATAACATCCGCCTAATCTTAACAAAATGCTACTTTTTTCTTTTTTTTTACACTCGCCCGAGCCCGTGTTGATGATATAGTGTAGAAAAAACTGTCCTGTTAGGGAATTTTCGGTTGAACGAGGCGGTCACCTTGGAAGAGACCCTATATTGCCACTCCACTTGAGCCTCGGCACACCCTCCTCCTGCAGCATAGAGGACCCGAGAACCGGGATATCTTATCCAAATCGCAGATACGGCAACCAGTGGGATCATCCTTAGGACCTTTCTCAATACGGGTATGTACATGCACGAGCGAGCGAGCACCCGCTGTCAATATTTCCCCTCCCCTCTCTTCCCTTCCGCCCCGGCACACTGCTTCTGCTGTTGTCTTAGAAATAAGCAGGGCTCAGCACGTGGTTCGGTATATTCAGAAGGTGTGTGTATGTCTCACTTCGATAGGTTAGGTAGGTAGGCAGTGAGTGTAGTTTTGGGCGCGGAGAATTCGCAAACAAATACCCTACCTACCTAACCTACACAACCACCCCTGGCTATCTGTTTGCATTTCCCTCGCAGCCGA
Organism: Biscogniauxia mediterranea; assembly: GCA_018398605.1. NCBI lineage: Eukaryota > Fungi > Ascomycota > Sordariomycetes > Xylariales > Xylariaceae > Biscogniauxia > Biscogniauxia mediterranea. Next base: position 5,298,644 of record JAGXTR010000003.1, read on the forward strand.
GAACGACAACGCAAGTCACAATTTCTCCCCCTCTCTTGCATTGCCATGCACCCACCCGGTGGCTCACGCATGCAATGAAGCGGTAGCCTGCCGCTGTCAAGGCATATCACATACCAATCGACCAGTGACAGCCTACGGTGTGAAGAAATGTATCGATCTTTTTCGTAATGGGGATGCTCCTTGCAGGCAGGGATTCTCGGAGCAAATTTTTATTTACCAATTTATTTTTTCTTCTAATTTATTCTTCGCCCCTAAGATGCAGTCAGACGCTCCGTTTTCATCAATGGTTCTGTAGCTTTTTATAAACGTATTCAGGGGTCATGTAACCGAATGGAAGTTAGTGGAATTTAATGGCTACCCCGTATACATAACTAGACAGGCAGGCGAGGAGTGAAAATACTGTAAGTATATTTAGAATTCTCTTTTAATGGCCCTTAATTGGAGCTTTAAGTCAGCCTAGTATTAACTAAATACCTGCCTAGGTAGGTAGTTATCGAAAACCCTCGTCCAGATGATAACCCAGATATATAACTTGTATACCTAGGTACGTAAAATACTTTTCTACATAACCTAGAAAGACGGGGCTCCGAGATGAGCTAGGCCGATAGGATAATCATCACGGACTTAAAGCTATATAGAGATTTGGCCTATTGTCAAAGTATGTTACTTAAGGTAATGGGGACATTATGTTTGATGTTGCAATGCTCCGGTGGTACTTCCCGAGAATGGTCCTCGCTAAGAACTTCCATGTTATTCACTAGGTTAGATCAAAATGAAGATCCCGGGCAGATGGCCATGCTATCTTCGTGCCTATGCTACATGGATGTTAAATCTGAGCACACGACGGTTGAAAAAAGGACAAAGCCCCTCCCCGGAGCAGCAGCTAATCTCTTAGGTAGACCGAAAACATGAAGCCATCATCTACCTTTTTGACGCGTTTCCGATGTTGCTTGTTACGATCATCTTAGTAGTCGTTTATCCTGGAAGGCTCATCCGTCAGGCCTGCCGATTTTAAGCACTTCAAAAAAAAATTAAAAAAAAATCTTTTAATTCCGTGGGTGGTATTTTGGTCAACCTAGGTAACTTGGATTAATACGGCTGCATGGATTGATAGAAGGATACATCCTATACATGGACATCTTGTATCTGACCAGAATACTAAGTATTGATAGAAAGGAGGTGAACTTCAATAGGTGAGATATCAACAAAAACTCGTCATCTATACCCACATCACTTGTCTTGCGATACGTACGTTGGTTAGTCAACGCAGAACATGTATTGGAGGAATAGTACTGTCTTAGGCCTATCTATTAGGGAGGCCGCGATATGGATGCCATAGCTGTTCATATGACCGTCCTTTCAATGTGGCATCACATACATGAAGATGGCATCTGAAAAGCTGGTTTAGATGTCAGTGCTAGGATTAGAACACCATCAGCTCTTTACACACAACTTAATGGGAGTTCTGTGGAATATGCAAGCTTCTCACCCTTCCTTTTCTTGGCTTCCCTATGGATGCGCGTCTCCTTTTCCCGGCTAGACTGCAAATATGTAAGCCAAAGTGCTCCTTCAACAATCGAGATCTAGACAAGAACATAAAAATCCTTGATCTAATAATTCTAGTTATCGTCTGACAATCGCTAACAAGCCACTTCCGAACAGGACTTGCTTAATGCAAACCTGTCAGATAACCTAATATACCCGAGTCCCCTAGATTGGCCTGCTCCCTTTCCTGGTTAAACTACAGCAAGGTAGCTTGTACCAACGGTCTTGCGCTATGGAACACATCTACTTTTCGCTCGGCAAATCCTACACAGCGGATAGTAATATGGCAGCGCATTTGAACATTGAACACGTTTAACTGCGACTCCCTCGGTGCTTAACCATACACTCCATCTACTAGTTCAAATCAAAGCTATATCCACGTTAAAGTTGATCCGACTGACTTAACCTACTCATGTGCCTCACGGTGCTCCACGGGACTGGAACTAGACCCAGGAGGGGCATCATCGCCAACGGTTCGAGCTTCGCCTCCGGTGCGACCTCAGCCTGTCGGAGCCAGCGGCCTGGTCTTAAAAGGACACCCTCCGGATGGCGAAGCTGTCGAAGCGGGCCGAGCAGATCCTCGCGCGGGAGAAAAAGCTCAACCATATGAAGCTTGACTTCACCCACCCGAGTCATTAACCCCTATTCCTCTAACCTAGTACTTAATATAGCTAACTTTGTCACGGACACCGCCAAAGCCCGACAACAGCCGCCGCCGGGATAATCATGCGGGCATTAGGAAATGGCCAAGAAGCCGCAAAACCGCGCCCAGGAACATATCATCCTCCACCAACACCGCCCGCCCGCCGCCTCCGGCGCCCCGGCAAACTAGTAGTCACCATTTCCGTGAAAGGGGGATCCTGTTGACGGCCCCGTCGCAGCGGCTATATGGAGGGTGGTGGGTGCTGCGGAAGAGTGGTCTCGAGCTTTGTGACGAATACCATGCTACGGCAGGGACGAGCGATGTGGCTGCTGGTGTATCCGGAGTAGGGGGGCGATGAGGAGAGGGGGAGTGGTTGGTTATGGAGATGAAGAAGAGGATACTGGGGTGCTGGTTGCGGATTTAAAAAAGTTTAGCAATTTGGAGGGCGATGGAGGAAAGAGGTAGAGAGTTGATTTTTGTTGAGAAGAAAAGTCGGAGTTGCATGCTAATATTGATTTCCTGCTTTTATTTGGTATGAAGTGTTGGATTTGGACGTTTATGTTTTCACTTGGTAGTAAATAAATACTAGGAACACCCTCTTAAAACATATATAGAACTATTTAATGGTATCATAGCATCCTTTACCGGACTGTGTTCACCCCTTTAAAGAGACCTAGGCCTTACGGACAAGGTTTTTTGGTGTTTTACGTAGGATACAGTGCTACTAGCAGGAAAGTGACTATTTGAAGGATGTATGATCCAAGCCATGATAGGTGTTCGTCTGGTTTCTGGAATAATCTTAATATACCATAAGGGATTCACGATATTAAATCCCATGTTTTGTTTTACTTACCTCAACCCTAGATAAATTTGTAAAATATCTGAAGGTAGGTAGGTATACTAAAAGTAATATGATAGCTTCGCTCCAAGGAGAGTTGGCTTGTTTAAGAGCTGTATGCCTTTATACAGTGAGAGTATTTACTATCAAGACACATATACATACAACATACACGCACGCCTAGATTGAAAAGAAAAGGGGATTGCGGGGTGCACAATACACATAGATCCTATGATCTATTATTCGGTTTACCTGACGATAAAATGTGACCAATAGCTATCGGGAGATGTTTATGAGACCGTGGTTTTAAGGAGATGTTTCTTTCCATCAAGAGTCTGACCTTGAGTCTGGTGTTGCTGGACGATGTGGTTCGAGAGGAACCGGGCACGGCTGATCTGATGGTAGGAAAATTCAGTTCCTGCCCTAAAGGTGTGAAATATCAACCTTGGAAGAATCGACTTCTAGACATCGATGACGCTTGTAAGTTATTTCCCTAGTTTAGGACGAACTTGCGTGACTGAATAGTAGCCAGCCATACACCCTGTGGCGGATTTCATAAAATTCGAGCTCTTTTCTCGACTAAAAGCCCATCTCATTGTAGAAGAGTATAGAGAGATAGAGCTAGTGCGTAGATAGTATGAGAAACTCCACGAACCCGCTTCCATTGTTTACTATTCATAGCACGCTTCCCCACCATGCCGCTGAGTCCGTACGTTACCAATAAAAATTGCAGGCGTTTACTCGTTCCCAAGCTATTACCCAGTGCTCCAAAAACCTACCTAGGTACTTACCTACACCTTTGGCTGGTCAATAGGCTGCAATAATGACCTCTTCTCCGCGTTCCTAGGCTTATAAGTAATTCATTGATTGGGCTTGTGAATCTGGTGGTGGACTCGTAAGGCGGCGATGCGAAGACTTTTGACTCACGTAGAATCAACCCCGTGGGAGGAACAATCCCGCGCGTTCTTATCCAGCAGACTTTTTTGACTTTTCTGAATTCCCCCTCGGATAACTTAGCTGTGTAGTGGTAAGATGTTTCAGTTACCCGCTTCACCATCGGCAAGTCAGAGGGACGATAAACGGGGAAAGAGAGGAATATGATCTTGTGGTCTCTTCTTTTCTCTTCTCTTGCCCCCCCCCCCCCCCCCCCCCCCCCACGCACACACCTCCTCATCCCTATCCCCACAACAAACTTAAGCCCCCTCCCCTTCTCCCCCTCCCCTTCTCCCCCTCTCTCTCTTCCCCCAGAATCAGCTGGCCATGTTTCTTCTGCCCATTGGGTACGCGTGGCATTTGATCTGCAATCCTCAATTTTTATGGGGGTGGGTGAGTGGGTGAGTGGCTTAGATATACAGACAGTGCGGAGAGTTTTCTCAGGGTCCCGGTTCCGGGAACGAGAGGGGAGGGGGAAAGATGATGGGAGTTGGGCAAGGCACCGCGTGGTCTAGGCATGTGACGCCAAGGTGCCGTTGACAAGCGTTTGCGTGGGGGATGCGTGGTCGAGCTACCTAGGTAGCTGTACTTGCGGCCCGCAGCATGAACAATGCAGTCGGAGAGCTCATGTGACTGCGAGTGGTTGGTGTTGTGTCATCGTTAGACACTACGTATTCCGTCTACGACGAAGACGGCCTATTTGTCCGGGGTGCTGGATAATGAGTGGCGACTTGTAGTCTCGCTGATATCCATCCATCCACCAGGCTGAGAGACTGTAGCGGGTTGACCCAGTGGAAAACAAAAAATAACAGCAAGACAGTACGTCTCATAGAGTGTCTGCACCAAAAAACCTGAACGGCGATATGAAGCGGTCAGTTGCGCAGAGAGTATGACTCCAATATGAGACACTTTGGGTTGGTCGTGAGGTTTCGCGCCGATAATAACCCCATCTTTAAGACACCCAACGAATAACTTACTACAAAGCTGAACTGGATTCTGCCCGTAGGGCTGGGCTGGCTGTAAGCATAAGTTGTATGAATTACATCACTTCCGGCTCCGCGCTATAAACCCATCCACTGTCAACTCGACTTGTCCAGTTCGACTGACATGAAAAACAAAAAAAAAAAAAAAAAAAAAAAAAGGAGGGGGAGGGGTGCTGGCAGTCTTCGGCTTGTATATAGGTAGTGTAATCGTGTACACCAAAGACGGCTTGAACCCACTTCATCATGCAGGCCAGCCCGAGTGGATCGGAACGATCACCGACCATGTTGCCTGTCTCTCGCTGCACGCCGATGAATGCCCCCCCACCCCCCGCTAAGACATACAGGCGAAGTGCAAAAAAGGCGAATATTTCATCGTCGCGGTAAGAAAAATCTCCATCTCTCTCTTTCTAGTCCGCAATAGGCATAAAAACGCATGACCAAAGGTAGGACAGAAAGAAGACTTTGCAAGCCCGCAGTCAGAAAAGCGCTTTATCCAGACGACGGCTCCCCTCCTGAGAATGAAAACCATGGGTGCGTTTATTGTCTGGCGGGGGCTAGATCAAATCGCATCGCATAAGCGTGCCCGGACGCAAATCAGACACTATCACCGACACGGATGGATACGCAGCGGCAGCGTTCAGGCAAGGCAGGCATGTGGTGTAAGTGGGTAAGGTGGGAGAGGGTTGCGGGTCTCATTAGCATCGCTCGTTGCATGTAGCATGACTATTTTGGTCGGATTGCTTGCCCATGGTGGGGAAAGTCATAGTCATGTTCGTTCCGAAGGTAAGGCAAGGCAGATAACTCTTGTGGGTTGGTAGGTAGTTGTGGTATGTGTACAGAGAGATAGGGCCCTTGATATCTATCTTCTCCTGTTCGTGAAAGGGAGGTAGGTATTTTGGGGGATTTAGTTACCGGTAAGATAGACGACCTCGGCATCAAGATCAGTGTCATCGACTAACGCCGGTTTTTCAAGCCGTTAAACTCGATGCTCCCACTGGTTGGGAGGCTTATCTGAGAAAGAGTATAAGCGCGGGGAGAGGTGAATGCTTGGTCTGGTGCACTGGAAGAGACACTGAGAGCATGTTGCATCAACTCCGTACGAGATGTCTAGCCCAGATGCCTTCAACGGATGAACCGATGCAGAGCAACCAAAAACCAGCCCAACCAAGTTGCATATTCTCCCTGGAAGTCACTATGCCGTTGGTGTATGCCAATCCAACAGAAATCGAGTATATTGTGCGAAATGTCGTAGAGATATCTACGATGGGAGGTAAGCTGGCGGAGAGCTCGGGGCGAGCTAAGAGTTGATGATGAAAGCTCGCAGTGAAATAGAATACCGGAGATGGACGAAGGGCGTCGAAATAAATAAAGATTTGATATTTAGGGGGATAAGGGGTTAGCGAAGCGACTACCTACCTAGGTATGATGAACAGCATGAATTGAACCAAGGTATTGGCACACGCGTCCCACGCATCTCATTATACCCAGGGAAGCCCGGTGGTTCGTAATCATATGGCCAGAGCTCGTGAAAGAAGCTTTGGAGGGACGCTAGTTCCAGCACGGCGCGAGCCAGACAGAGTCCACGGGAGCGGTTCATACGGACTAAGGAGCATGGCTACGGACATGCATGATTCAGCTCTCTGTCTACATACAGGTGAGGTGTCGTCTGTACCTTGCCTAATCCGTTTATCTACTTATTAAGATATGTGACTTACCTACGACTATTAGATGAAGATGCTGCTAGTAGGTAAGGCATGCTTTGTGCGAAGGATTCTCCCAGAGCTAATACCTAGGTAAAGCAAGTTCGTGAACTCCACCATATCAACCCGTCTCCGGGCCTCCGTGTTTCCCCCCTTTTCGTCTTTCCCTCTTCCGATCGACGACGAGGGCTCTTTTTCGTTTTTAATGTGTATTTTTGGAGACCGCAAAAACAGGGCATCCCTGGCTATTCCGGGGGGAGATGACGAAATTTCCATTCGGAGGGGGGCTCCCTACGACCACGAACGAGCGTTTACCGGCAAATATGGCCGCGAAAGATAGTGGGTCGGTCAAGGAGCCCGGATATTTGACGTTTGTGTGTGTGTTCGGGGGTGGCCTTGACCTTGACTTGTGTGTGGTATTTGATTCCAGCTGGCTGGTCGTGCTATGTAAAGGGGGGGTACCATGGGGAATACATAAAGGACACGAGCGCGTGCATAGACTAAGTAGTATATCCGGATGGATGGCGACACTGCAGATTAGACTCATGGAACATTGCGTATAGAATTTCATACAGAGTATGAGATGATGGATGATCGATCCATCTACCTACCTCAGTATGAGCTTCCATGTTTCTTGGCAGTCTATATATCGATATGATAGAAAGATGATAATGACTATCTACCTACCTATCCGTCTATTTCGTGATGGTGGAACTAGGTACAGATCTGTCGTGGGTATGGTTAAAAGGGCTTGGCAAAGGAAAAGTACGTAAGTTGACTAACTAGAGTGACACGGAGATGGACCTTGGGCCTTGAGGATTGGGTCTTGGACCATTTGGGATTTGGGCCTCGGCGATCTGTCCGTCCGATCTTTGTTGTCCGTCTGTCTGTCTCTCTCTCTTTTTTTTCCTGCTTGTCGTGCTGTGCTATGTTTGGTTCCTCTCACCAACACCCCGGTTTGTCCCCCCCCTCATGAAATTCTGGTGTTGCTGAAACACCAATTCTGCAGATAGATAGTTCATGTAAGGTTAGGTACATACTACATACGTACATACACATACAGTAGTTAGGTAGATTTCCATGCTGGTTATTCTCCACTAGGTATTAGGTTGATGTAGGGATCGTTTCAAAGTGATAGCTGGGAGAGATTCTGCATATGATCACGCACTTAGTGCAGGTGGGAGATTAAAGAAAGAAGGGGCAGGGAGACTTGATATGGTGACAGATGGAAACGAAACAAAAAGAAGAAGAAGAAGAAGAAGAAGAAGAAGAAGAAGAAGAGGTGTGGATGGACCCTGAGTGAGGTGGGATGTGCGTGTGACCCGGGGTGATTTGCAGATGAGTACACTAGGTATTGCGAAAGCAGCCGAGAAAGGCGCAAACGATTGATTTCAAGATCAAGTACGGAATAGTGTGACTAACCTTAGGTAGTGTCTGGTAGATTGATAGAAGTTGGGTGGTTTAATTTGAGATCACGTTGCCAACTCTATACTACTAAAGTTGTTCTATCAATAGTACGAAGGTTAAGTAGGTTTAAGAGGCGGTGTAAGTTGGGTACGGTGCACGTCAACATGAGTCAATACTTCTTATTACACTACATAGTAGGTATTCCGTACATGGAGCGCTTTGTTCTCTCTCTCCCCCATGTTAATGTAAGGGGATCGATCAGGACCTCTTTTTCCTCCTTCTGTCATTCTCTCGTTTTATTTTATTCTTCCGAGGTGGGTTCTCTTGTATCAAATAGTTTCTTTCAACCCTAGAAATGTAACTTGGTTGAATTATAATTTGCACCTACCTAGTTACCTACGCAGGTCAATTGATAGATATTAGATGATTACCTACAACCATTATACGATATACGATACATCAATAACACTGAGGTACCTATAGGTACTAAGTATAGGACCAATCTGGTATAACATCCTAACTAGGTAAGTACTAGGTATCAATCAATGTAAGTAGTACTTTGGGGTTATTGATAATCCATGTTGTGTGTATCAACTTATTGAGTTCAAAGAGAGCCGCTCACCCCCACCCCCGACCCCCCCTTTTTTATACATACGGATGTAAGGTAACCTACATAGTACCTATTTCAATGTTGATCTGATTGAACGAAAAAGGTGCGACGCATAAATTAAGAAAGGTTATATATACTTAGGTACGTAATGCAAGCGCATACGGGGTAAGATATAGTATGTGGGTAAGAAGTAAATTGAAATCGATTGGGAAAGAAGAGGAAAGATTCAGCGGAAATATGTCTTTGTACTTACCTACACTACGTATTTTCTGTAGCTAAGTTTAGAGATGCTATCTGTAGGTATTTGATGGATGTACGAATAAGACCGAGGGGCATGTGCTAGAGACCGGACGCATTGACGGGTTGTCATGGTAGCGGGCCACATGGAACAGGAAGCAGGCTAGACCTATTTTGGGGTTAGTGTGATGCCGCTCCAAAGGGGGGGAGGAGGTGTTGTGTGTTACATCAAATATGGGGAGAGTAGGTAGCTTTGCAGCAGCAACAACAGCAGATAATACTTTAACCTCCCAAGGTAGAGGTAGATATAGTAGATTATGTAACTATGTTATACATGAATGTTATGCTATGTACCTAGGAAGACCAGCAGCAGATAAACTCATGGACCATACTTTAATAATTGCAGGAAATAGGCATGTGTGTAAGTACTACATAGCTACATCGTAGCAAGTGCACATACAGCACTTACATTAGGCAGTGCCTGAGGTAGGTAGGTAGTACTACCTAAGTACTACCTACGTTAGCAGATACTCCCCCCCTTCCCCTCCACCAAAGAGGGTTCGGTTCAGTGCAGCAGCAACTGCCTGCTGCATTAGTGTGCGTAGTAGTTGTTGTTGACAACAAAACGAACATTCGTCCCATCCCATCCCATTCCGCCATCCACCACACAACCACACACATCTTTCGGGAGGGGGCCATCCATTCATTTTTCCAACTACTAACTACTAACCCAAAACCCTCTTCTCCATTGTTCGCCCAACTTTTTTTTTTCTCTGAACTTACTTCTTTCTTCTTCCCCCCCTTCTTCTTATTACTTCTTTTCTTTCCACGCATGTCCGTCCATAGATAGCGACTGCGCCTATCTTGCCATGCCGATAGGCCAGCCCAGGTAAGTCAAGTCAACAAGCAAAACCAGCGGATTCGACCAAACCACCCATTCGACGCCAAAAGGCCCTTTTTCAATTTTGCGATCGGATTCGGATCTTCTGGAGAGCAACTCCCCCCTCCTCTTTAATTTGGCCATATCAGACAACAAACCATCCGACCAAATAAACAAATCACGACAGCAAACATCTTCCAACTAGATATTCCGACCGACCTACCTACCCTACCGCCCTATTCGAACCCGTTAGAAAGTCAGGATCTCTCTAGCGGATAATCGAAAGAAGGAGTAGAAAAAGAAAAGAAAAAAAAAGAAATAACAACAAAAAAAAGAAAAAGAGAAAAAAAAAGAAGGGGAAGAAGAATAAAGGCAGAGGGTACGCAGAATAGGTTATACGAGAAGATCGATCTGACGGAGGCTTACGAATCTGGGTTTTCACAGATTCGGTATACAGTCACATTCATTCTCGAAAACAACAACAACATCAAAAGTACACCCAGCAAATCCGACGATTCATCCTTCCGTACATATCATCACGACTTAATTTATTACGACTTTATTTTATTGTCTTTTTTTCTTCTACTTTTCCTTTGTCACCATTCCGACCTACTTGTTCCTAATACCTGAGATATCATTCGGTCTTCTACTACTCTTTTTTCTTCTTCTCTGTCTCCTCGTTTCTGTAGTTAGCGCATCGCATCCGACCTAGGTAATTGAGTCCTCCTCCACCCACGCAGCCACGCATACACGCATCCACGCATTACGCGCGCGCACACTCACACCGCCCGATGCGACACTGCCACCACCACCAACACAGCACCGACGCCGCTGCTAGAACAACAACAGCAACAACAACAACGACGACGACGACGTCGCCTGGAGGAGATCTCGTTGAATTGATTGCGCGCGCGCAAACTACACACCCACACACTCACACCCATACCCATACCCCCCGCTACACCACACGCCATCATGACCGAACCACCCTCTTCCCCTCCGAACGAGCTAGCCAGTCCCGAGGAGTCCCTAGCATGGTACAAGCGGCAGTATGAGCAGTTGGCCGACGAGCTTGCCGAGTTCCGGGAGTCGAGCCACGAGCTAGAAGCCGAACTGGAGAAGGATCTAGATGCTGCCGATAAACGACAGCGCGACCTGCAGCGGAAGGCGGAAAGCCTGCAGTTCGAGGTGGACGAGTGGAAGGTAAGCGAAAGAACTGCTGAGCCTCGGTCTGTCGCATACGTACTGACCCCATGGCGCCCGTAGGAAAAATGCAGAAAGGCCAAGTCGGAGGGCAACGCGGCGCAGAACGCGTTGGAGAAGGAGATTACCACTCTCAGAGAAACCAACCGCAGCCTGCAGCTCAAGCTGCGCGACATCGAGGTCGCCAACGATGATTTCGAGCGACAGGCCCGCAACACCACCTCCACCCTCGAGGACATGGAGTCCAAGTACAACGTGGCCCTCGAGAGGACCGTCATGATGGAGGAGGAGATCAAGATCGGCGAGCAGGAGCGCGAGGCTCTGCGCATCGAGGCCCAGAGATTGCGCGAGGAGCTCTCCGATCTCAAGGTCGAGGCTGAGATCATGCAGGACAAGATCAAGAAAGCAGAGAACCGCCATCTCTCCACCATCTCCACCGACATGTCCATCCCCGAGTCCCCCGTATTCACCAGCTCCCCGCGATCCACCGCAAGCTCGCCTCTCATCTCCACTCCCCCCGACGACCTGTCGCTGCCACCGCCCAACAAAGCCCCGCCCATGCTCCAGGAGCCGCCTTCGCCTCCCATGTCTGATGCCTCGGCATCTCTGCCCAAGATACCCTCCAACTTCCGCGCCTCGGGCACCTCTTCGCCCAGGAAGACCCGCCTGCCCCCCTCCGAACACGGCATCACCCCGAAACCCAGGAGCGCCACCTTGTCCAACATTCGACCGCCCGTTGGCTTGCGCGCGTCTACCAACTCACGCCCGCCCCAGCCTAGTCGCACTACCACCAACCGCTCCGCCTCCCACAAGGCCCCTCCTTCGACCTCGCTCAACCACATCCGCACCCTCACCGCCCAGATGCAACGCCTCGAGGCTCGCGTGCGGTCCAAGTTGCCCGCCCCCACGACTACACCGCCCCGGGCATCGCCGAGGATCTCGGGCACGGGCATCAACCAGGTTCCCTCCACCGTCACCGTGCGTACTCGGAGACGTCATGCTGGCTCTACGGCATCTTCCACCATGGATGATACTCCGAGTACCGGCAGGCATGTGTCCCGGCTTAGCACGTCGGGCGTATCACGTCTTTCCTTCGGCCCTCTCCCCAATCGCACCAGCAATTATGACCATGATAGCTCGGTGCTATCCATCTCGCGACCGAGTAGCCGAGCTAGTGTCTCGAGCTATGCGAGACCCGAGCGACCCGTAAGTCGCACCGAGATCGCCCGTCCCATGTCTCGGACTAGTTTCACCGGTGTCCGGACACCGATGGGCTTCCGACCTAAGAGCTCCTTAAGCGGCAGCATACACGGACACTCCCAAAGTGCAACCCATATCGAAGTGGACGAATTCGAGGAGCGCACGCCCAGCCGGCGGGGGACCTACAGCAAGTACGATGCGGACGGCACCGGCAGTGGCATTCCGGTTCCTAGTGGGCTCCCGGTGCCACGGCGGCAGAGCGGAGGGATGCACTCGGCACGTAGAACAAGCGCCGGCGTGAACGAACCCGTCGCACGACCGAGGAAGCTAAGCGACTTGGGAGAAACATATTAGTTTTCTTGCCCAGCTTTTCTTCCACTCTCTTTTACCTACGGCGACCCTCGCCCCATCGCATGTGTGTGCACAACCGATGTAGGGTTTCACGGAAGGCTTTTTTTTTTGACCATCGTGTCCTAGACTGAACCAAACAAGTGGACTTTGACGGCGTTACGAAGGTTTACGTACGGAATTTGCATATATCATCCTTCGCTTCTGGAGAGGTTGCTACTACCTACCAGCTTGCTTTTTTTTTTCATGATTATGGACAGGGTGGTGGTTGGTTTGGTGTGGGTTCTGGCAGGTGTTGGGCGAGAGCATATAATCGTTTTTTCCCACTATCATTTTGGATGGCCTGGCTTGGCTTGGCTTGGCTGGCGGGCATACTCAACTTTTTTTTTATTCGTGTTCTTGGTTTTTATTTTCTTCTTTCCCCTCCCGGCCCTTTTGATTGACATAAAATGAATTTCGGGTAACGGGGGGGAAAGGGGGAAGGAAGGATAGGTGGTGGCGGGATCCAGATCCGTTTATATATTGTTTCTCCTCTTGGAAATTTCCTTTGGTGGTAGTGATGGTCGTTGACGTATTGTTGTTACTGGGCGACAGGAGAACAACAGACGAGATGGTACCCTCTCACCCTCCCTATCTCACACACAAACCCCACCCTTCATTCGAAATCGAAACCACGCCATCTCCAAACCGGATCCAAGATCATGTGCGGTTTAGTAAGCTACTAGGGAGGTAGCTAAATCCAGAGAGAAAGACACGAGAGATTCACTTATATCCATCTACTCTCGGCCTTGTACATATATCTATATACTTTTCCCCCATCTCTTCTCTACCGCCTCCCCCACTCGCCACTGAAAGTCGAGTTAAGATGGACGGGAGAATAGGGCAGATGGATGGGTGGATGGACGAGATGGAAATGGGCGTGGGGTGGGTTTCGATACATCAGACAACCAGGTCAGAAGAGAGAAAAGAGGCTATGTGTATGTGTGATATGTCGTACAACACAAAAGCAAGTCAGAGGTGGAGGACGAGAAAGAAGAAGACATTTTGTATGGGCTTCTTGGTATTGCAAGGGTTGAAGGGCTTTTTGACAAAGTTAATATTAACTAAGCCAACAGAGACAGGAGAAGGAGAGAAAGACGGAGAGTGTGGGGAGGGGGAGAAAGTAAAATACAAACAAACGCAAATAAATAAAGCATGTTCCTTTTGTTCTAACTATAAATTTTTACTCTGATGTGTGAACTTGCTCCTGATTTCTTGAGGAAAATAAACTTGAAATGAGAATTGGTACGTAGATGTTCAGATGTAAAATACTAAAGTTCAAGAGAGAAATGTAAAGGAAACGGAAAAGGGTGGGAAAGGGGAATGGGGATTGGGGAAGTTAGTAAGAAGAAAATGGAGGAAAAAATGGTTGGGGTAGGAACAAAAGGGGTATATTAGATACTTGCCTACCTACCTGTTCATGTAGAGTATAATGTTAACTACCTACAACCGGATAAAAGAGGAGTGAGAGGGAGAGATAAGAAGATAGTCTATTTGTTTTCGTCTCTCGCGGCCCCGGGGGAGGGGAGGGGAGACAGCTGGGCTGAGGCCAGTAAGTAGGTAGATGATATTCTAACCTAGGCCATATAAACAGGCAGAAATAGGTAAATATAGATACCTCACTATGGTAATCCGTGCCGGAGCTTGTGTAAAGCCAGACGGTGGTGATGATTGTTGACGAGTGTGTGGGTAAAGTAATGACTTATCAGTATAGACGCCCATCTCACCAAGGTACATATATACTGTATCTCCACCTTCACCTCTCCATCTCTTTTCTTGTTACTAGTAAAGAGGGTGATGATCTACTAAGCTCTACTTTCTACCGGGTATCAGTATTTCTCTACCCGGTCATACAGCTAGCGTGGTAACATGACTAACCTGGACCTTGTTTCGTCGAAGGAATCAGAATAAGTCGCAGATGATACCTAGTTGGGGCCTAACTATAAGGCCCTAATCAGAAGCAGTTTGGAAAGTAGTATACATGTAATGAGTAATACCTACATCACTCATGCTGCCATAAGGTATGCCTTTTCTACTTGTCAAGCACTTTGACGTATGAAACAAAAATATCACCTAGTCACGAGCACAGTATGCTATCTATAAGCCTTGTCCCTCTAACCCCTCGACGTACTGTTGTTGTATAATACCAGGGTAATGTTATTGTAACAAGAATCTTGACATGTACTATAGCAGAAATGGCCCTTCGAATTACCAGGGACGAATCCAACTTGAACCCAGTGATCCTCGGAGAATGCTACAGGAAAGTTGCAAGCCTGTGTGCTCTTATAATACAAGATCATCTTCTCGCTACTCAAAGGTAGGACACGAGAAAACACATCCGGATAGTATATTGCATACATTTACTGGGAAACATGGCGAAGCAGAGCATGGTAGTTGAGTAACATAGACTAGTACCTAGGTAATTGATGTAGGAGAAGCCCGTTGTGGTAGGTATGACCTAACAGGGTGTTATAAGCTTAGGGAGAAAGATGAACATGATTCACATATATGCTGAAATGCATATTTATCTAGTGTATGTGTTGATATGAGGCGAATGTGAGGGACCAGGATGGAGTGTATTAGTCCAGGAGAGAGTCTAGTAGGTGGGCGGAAGCCCATATATATATCAATTTACATGGTAGGCAGTATAGGACCGTATAGTGGGGTGGTAACCCCCATATTCCAACAGTATGCTCATTACATAGGTATTGATAGTACTCAGAAAGACTGAACCCGGTTAGAAAAAGAAAAGGGGCCAAAGTATAAGTGCCTAAAAAATTACGTCAACTAGCTTGAAGGTGTGTAGATAGGTAGGTAAGTATGGATACCGCCTCCTTCATCGTTCTTTCATCGTTCCCGTCTTGTGCCTCAACTTAGCTCCAGCCAAAAATAAAAATATAGCGTCTATCTAACCTAGGTACTTGAATCTGTCTGGTTTCTAGATCTGCGGTTAGTACATAGGTAGGTTGCCGTAGGTAGGTCGCGTAGATCACCCGCTTTCCCCAGCCTTGTTAGCTGTAAGAATCGTACGATGCCAAGAGATTTTCGTTCGTCATAGGTTGCAACCGAGTCCAGCCCTACGGGAAGCCATGTGGGAATTCTGCATTTTGGCAATGAACGGGTTTTCATATAATTTAGGTTAGGTACTATGATGTCTGATAGGCGGCCATGTGAGTTGCGAAATGTCATATATATGTTTCAATATATGTATACATGTATGTCAGTCATTCGTGTTTTACCTCAACACTAGTAGGCATGTTTCTTGTTTCTTTTACTAGCAGGCTGAGAGGAGATAGGACAGGAAGTTACCTATTCTATGTTACATACCTAGATTGCCTAGACTAAGATGTAATTAGATAAGCGACATCTTATCTATAACCATCCCCCTCGGACAGCGAAAAGAACCCTCTGATAATAAAGCCAAGGCAATCAACGAGAGGAGCAGCCTTCACTTTTTACATAGTGTATTAACCTGGGTATGTATAACCCCCTTAAACCGATAAATTTAGAACAGGCAGCCCGAAAAAATAGGTACCAATGGATAGCATATGATGACCGGCTACTTAAGACGATTGAGCAACTTAGGTTAGTCTTGTCTCGGGGTTCAAGTTTATTTCGAGGCCTCGGACTTTTACTTTATAAGCCTATTGGCATTAATGTATCAAGTATTTAAGTTGTTACCCTGTTGTTCACATAAATTAAAGGTAGTTGCTGTACGGCTGCTGATAGAAGTATCCCGAAGGCATGGAATTAAACCCCTCGATGACCGGCGCTTTTGCCCTCGGACTCGGTCTCCAGAGGTGAAACACCCGAATTTGTCTCCCTGGATTCCACGAGATCCCTTGGCAAATCGATAACGAATATCGCTCTTTTTTTCTTTTTCTTTTTCTTGGCCCCCCTTTGGACATCGGCGCATTATTCGCTGTCATTGATGGTACATGGATCTCTAGGGCTCCGAAATGGATGCGCTGGTCCAGGTCCGGATGTTCCCCAAGCAATGAGACGAGGCAAAGTGAGGTAAGCAACACATTTCATTATCACCATCTCGGTACGGTAGGTTAGGTACCTCAATACATATACATGTAGGTAAGTACCTTGATGATGAAGGTTAAGTCTAATGTATTGTTTTATAGTCTCCATCTTTTTTTCTCCTTTCTCTTTGTGCTTATTCGTCGGTGGTTGAGACGTCGCTCTGGAGAGCGGCAAAGCTTATGCGGGTTTTAAGTATCCGAAAGTGCCCGGACAACATGTTGGGGGACTTGCGGGTTAAAGGGATTTTGGGATGGAGGTGGGAGTGGAGCTTTTAGTAGGTAGGTAGAGAACAGGAGTCCCGAAGGGTTGTAATCATGGTGGTGGTGTACAAATTAATCGATCGCAAAGAGATTACTACTATGTAGTTAGTACTGTTAAATTTTAGTTGTTAGTTTTTTTTTTTTTTTTTTTTTTTTTTTTTTTTTGCGTATCGTCTCAGACTCATGTCCGGCTAAGCGGCTTGGCTTCTTTTCTTCTTCTTTTTTTTCCCTTTAAGATAGGAAGAAGAAAAAGGGAAAACAAAAGGTCCCAGCTTAGAGTCAAGATCCCACTCCCTCCAAGAAAAAAAAGGAAGGATGGAATCGATTAAATCGATGGAAAAGCTGGAGACCCTTCGTATACTGTAGAACTTGGCCCGGAGCTGCACTAGTAGTAGTAGTACCAAGTAAGAAGGTTTAGTTGACTGCTGGGCTGGTTTAATAGACTAGTACGCGGGTCCTCATAAAAAGTAGGAGATCTATAGGTTTTGGAAGTTACCCCAACAATTGAGTTCAAGACTTGGCCCATCCCAGTATCCCAGGAGATCTCAAGCTGTTAGCCTAATGGAACCTAACCTCAACCTGCAGAGTAACCGGCGCCGAGAGTAACTTCCCAGATAGTGCGTCTTGGGCGCGGCGTGTCTAAAAGGACTGGTAGTAGGTACTATAATAACTGTACCTCCATATGCCTATGCCAAATATCGTTAGTTAATCCTAGTACTCTATATCAAGTACATAGCCCGTAGTAATCCAAGTACCTATTTTATTTTAATATACTTGTTAGTAGAAATAAAATATTGCAACTTACTTTAAATTATTTCTAGTATGTAAATCGATTTTTTTTATTTAGTAAAAAACCGTAGCAGAACTTGCCGGGTTTAATCAACACTTAACCAACCGTCGCTCCACTGTCCGGTAATATCATAACATCGACCTGAAATTCGATACTTATCTGACAGTTAAATTTTTTTTTAAATATTTAAAATTTTCAGCAACGAGAATTTTTAACGTTTAAATTTTTTTCGACAGTTGATCGATTGTAAATTTACAGTTAATCGATCGTTGTTTCTGTTGTTGAAAATATTTCGACGTTAAGAAGGTACGGATAGTTGACAGACAGTTGGCTGAGCGTTGATTGGACCAGGCGGGGGGTGGTATGGAATGCAATAAAAATCGAAAACCTCTAATCGCGCGCTGTCACCGCCGGAATAACTACTCTAGCTTCCGGCCTAGTTTCTCCGGCATCTGGTGGTATTACTTAAGTAAGTACTATGTTAACGCGTTTGCAATAACTTTCAACAACTAAAGTACCTTTATTCCTGTAGACTATGTACCTGATGTAAGGTATTAGGGTTGACTAACGATATTTGGCATAAGCATGTGGGGGTACAGTTATTATAGTACCTACTACCAGTCCTTTTAGACAGGCCGCTTGGGCGGTCTTGTGTTACGCCTGCGGGTCATTTTATTATCACCGAGTAAACCGGGAGTAAACAAGCGCGTTACTAAGATCAAAACTCATCGGGAGACATGGTCGTCATTCAAATACTCTGGTCGACGGAGACGGAGTTGATAGCGGGGGGGGGAGTTGTCAGATAGATACCGGACATGCACAGTAAGCAGATGATGCAACAGAGGATGACCTATGTAGGTAGGTACTAGGTAGGGGGGTGAAGCGGGAAAAGAACTGCGAGAAATACCTAGGTACTACCTACTAGTAGGTAGTACGGAATACGTACAAGCGACCACGGGTCATCTGTAACAAAGTTGTTACCCCACCTTAACGCTACTCCCCATCGGGTAATATATTGTTGGGCTCACTTGTAATGTAAGTAACCTCTTGACCAGACCGGCAAGCTTGTATTGGTGCATTATTGAGTGTCCCCAAGGGGCAAATTCCAACAATAATACTGCGAGGCGATGGGAATTGGTTGGGCTGGTGCATCCATTGTTGTATGATTCGATGTATGTGAAAGTGCAGCGAGAGGTAGGTAGGTCGATAGAATCCATGGAACATATGGGGGGAGTCTATGTGGGCGAAGACTACTCAATTTATAGCCCTCGTTATAGCTACATATCTATCTACCTACTACATAGACGGTGCCTAGATCGACGCGAGAGCATACATCATTACACGAGGAAATCGTACGATTTTTGCCTCTACCTGGTCATCATACGCAGAAATCATTCCCACTAGGTTGGGATTCTATGTGCATGTATGTTCGTTCTGTGTTTCTGATATTCGGAATCTTAGATCCTAGGTATGTACCTAACCTAGGTTGAGTGGTGTATACTAATGATTGATGCCCAAATAAGGCTAGTGTGGGGCTTATGGCGTAACTGAGGTCCTTTTTCTTTTTAATTTGAAGTAGGTAACCCAAAAATTGAGATGCGGGATGCTCACAAGAAAAAAAGAAAAAGAAAAAGAGGAAGAGGCACCCTTAAGGTTGCGTCAATGTGATATGTAGATAAGCTGGTGAGGTAAGTAAGATGTCTTACCCGGTAACTACAAGGTACAAGGTTGTTGTGTATAGGTACATACTTCCTCTTACCCGTGCTGTTGATAGATTACGCAGGGTTATGGCAGGTCTTTTCTTTCTACCTTATCTAAGTAGCTTAACCTAATGGTAGTGTACATATGCTGGTGCATTGTCATCAAAGGTATTATGTATGTAGGTACCTAAGCTCTGGTACCTCTAGTGTGAGGTAGTGCGAGGTACGTAGTGCAACCCAAAATTTAGGGCTCTTTCTTCTCCCCGTCTACTTCTTATTACTTCTTTCCCACCCCAACATCAACCCCGGAGACTCTAGCTCATTGGTCCAAAGTGATGGATGCCGGTCGTGCCATTACCTAGTTGATTTAGCCATTATCAGCCTCGTTGGTTCTTACTAGCTGTGCTCCATAGCTCCTCCTCCATAATAAATCTTTTTTTTTAACTCATTGTACCTGTTCTCGATTCCGTAAACCAGGAACCTAACGACCCTCCATCTATTTCATTCATCTATCCTCCTTCTTCTCCCCCTCCCACCCCTCTGTCCACCCCTCGTCGTTGAAACTCAACTCTCCAGAATACCTACCTAGGCATCTAAACTGTACATTCTCTACCCCTCCTTCTCTTCTTATTCCTCCTCCTCCTCCTCCTCCTCCTGACGCTGGCGCATGCTTCTCTTTTCTTCTACGAGAACATTGCAGTTCCAGCCTGGTCCAGCTCGACCCAACTATTTACCACTCTTCCCTTACTTCCCTTTTGATACCCCACGATCAAATTAACCACGAAGAAATCTTGTACGTACATACATGTGTGTGTGCGTGTCTGTCTGGTAGTGGGTAAGTCCCAACCTAGTAACCCAACGAATTGATTGATTTGTCTTGCCAAACCTGAGCAAGTATCTTCTCTTCTTCTTCCCCCCTTATGTTATGTCATTTGCTTTTTTGGGCGCCGCCATATGGAACCGCCCCAAAGACTATGACTTACACCTTGTCGCCCAACAGCCACCACGTCAAAGTAAAATTGCTAACCTTCTCGCGTCCCTCTCTCTGCTCCGGCATTGAAACAGATATCTCACTTGGACGCAGCTCTGTACCGGTCCTCGGTTTCCTGTGATTTCTCTTCCTCTTATCCTGGGTGGTCAGACGGATTCCCGACTTCAGCCAGTAGCGGTACGCATTTTATTCTCCTCTGTGCCACGGTCTGCACGTCCGGCGTCCGAAGTCAGCACAGCTGCATCCTTGTCCCGGTCCTCCCTCATTATCTATCTCTCTGCCAAGGCTACACAATTGCTCGACTCTCGAGCTTGGTTGGAATTGGGGCTCGGGCCGGGCATCCTCTTTACTTTGATGACCCTCTGACCGTTTTGTTCCGCATTATTAGTTCGACGTCCTCGTCCCACTCGGTCGAATTTCCTCCTCCGCTCTCCTACCCCGCCGACACTATGACGCCCCAGACAAATGGCCACGGGCCTGTTAATGGCACCCGGACAGTGCCAGTTGCTAATGGCAAGGCAACCTGGTCCGAAAAGCACAAAGTCGCCGACCACTTCATTGGTGGGAACCGGCTGGAAAACGCCGCTCCCTCCAAGGTCAAGGACTTTGTTGCCGCCCACGATGGTCACACCGTTATCACAAATGTAAGGCGTCGGCGGGCTTGTCGTGCTTGTGCCGTGGCGAATTAGCAGCTGCTGACTGTGATCCCCAGGTTCTTATTGCCAACAATGGTATCGCTGCCGTTAAAGAGATCCGATCAGTACGGAAATGGGCCTATGAGACGTTCGGCGACGAGAAGGCCATTCAATTCACCGTCATGGCCACCCCCGAAGACTTGGCTGCCAATGCCGACTACATCAGAATGGCCGACCATTACGTAGAAGTTCCGGGTGGCACAAATAACCACAATTATGCTAACGTCGAGCTGATTGTGGATGTTGCCGAGCGCATGAACGTGCATGCCGTCTGGGCAGGATGGTAAGTCTGCCCCCAGTTGCTTCTGTCCCTAGGGCAGTTTGGATTCAATGTGCGAACCGGTTCTGACTTGTGTTTCCAGGGGCCACGCTTCAGAAAACCCTAAACTGCCAGAGTCTCTCGCAGCGTCACCCAAGAAGATCGTTTTCATCGGCCCTCCAGGGTCGGCCATGCGTTCGCTTGGTGACAAGATCTCTTCCACCATTGTCGCACAGCATGCCCAAGTCCCGTGTATTCCCTGGTCAGGAACAGGTGTGGACCAGGTCACGGTTGACGATAAGGGCATTGTTACGGTCGAGGACGAGGTCTACCTCAAGGGTTGTGTCGGCTCTTGGGAGGAGGGTCTGGAAAAGGCCAAGGAGATTGGCTTCCCTGTCATGATCAAGGCCTCCGAAGGTGGTGGCGGCAAAGGTATTCGGAAGGCCTTGTCAGAAGAAGGCTTCGAACAGTTATACAATGCTGCAGCGAGTGAAATTCCCGGCTCGCCCATCTTCATCATGAAGCTGGCCGGGAACGCGAGGCACTTGGAAGTCCAATTGCTCGCGGACCAGTACGGAAACAACATCTCCCTCTTCGGCAGAGATTGTTCAGTTCAACGAAGACACCAAAAGATTATCGAAGAAGCTCCCGTCACAATTGCCAAGCCCTCCACGTTCAAGGGCATGGAAGAGGCCGCTGTTCGTCTAGGTCGACTGGTCGGCTATGTCTCCGCCGGCACTGTCGAGTACCTGTATTCTCACGAAGACGATGAATTCTACTTTTTGGAATTGAACCCCCGTCTTCAGGTCGAGCATCCCACCACCGAAATGGTCAGTGGTGTCAACCTGCCTGTAGCCCAGCTGCAGGTTGCTATGGGTATCCCTCTCCACCGTATTTCTGATATTCGACTATTGTACGGTGTTGACCCTAAGCTCGCCACCGAAATCGATTTCGAGTTCAAGAGCCCCTTGAGCGACAAGACACAGCGTCGGCCCCAGCCCCGCGGTCACTGCACTGCCTGCCGAATCACTTCGGAAGATCCCGGCGAGGGTTTCAAGCCGTCGAATGGTGTCATGCACGACTTGAACTTTAGAAGTAGTGCCAATGTATGGGGTTACTTCTCCGTCAGCACGGCGTCAAGTATCCACAGTTTCTCCGACAGTCAGTTTGGTCATATTTTCGCCTATGGCGAGAGTCGGGCAGCCTCGCGGAAGAACATGGTCGTTGCTCTCAAGGAGCTTAGTATTCGTGGTGATTTCAGAACAACGGTTGAGTATCTCATCAAGCTCCTTGAGACGGAAGCCTTCGAGGAGAACACAATTACCACGGGCTGGCTTGATGAGTTGATTTCCAAGAAGTTGACGGCCGAGCGTCCCGACCCGATCCTGGCTGTTGTTTGCGGAGCTACTACCAAGGCTCATATTGCTTGTGAAGCTGGTATCGCCGAATACCGTTCTGGCCTTGAGAGAGGTCAAGTTCCCTCCAAGGACATCCTCAAGACGGTTTTCCCCATCGACTTCATCTATGAGGGTCACCGGTACAAATTCACAGCGACTCGAGCAGCCGTCGACAGCTACCATCTGTTCATCAATGGATCTAAATGTCAGGTTGGCGTCCGTGCTCTCAGTGACGGCGGTCTTCTCATTCTCCTGAATGGACGCAGTCACAGTGTCTACTGGAAGGAAGAGGTTGGCGCCACACGTATCTCTGTCGACAGCAAGACTTGCTTGCTCGAGCAGGAGAATGACCCTACACAACTGCGCACACCCAGCCCCGGGAAGCTCGTCAAGTATACGGTTGAGAATGGCGAGCACGTTAAGGCCGGGCAGACATTTGCCGAGGTCGAGGTCATGAAGATGTTCATGCCCCTAGTTGCACAGGAGGATGGATTTGTCCAACTTATCAAGCAACCCGGTCTCACACTTGAGGCAGGTGATATCCTGGGTATACTTGCTCTCGATGACCCATCTCGTGTCAAGCAGGCTCAGCCGTACCTTGGTCAGCTCCCTGACCTTGGTGAGCCCCAGGTGGTCGGTAACAAGCCTGCCCAGCGGTTGAGTGTGCTCTATGCCACCTTGAAAAATATTCTGCTAGGCTTCGACAACTCGGTCATCATGCAGCAAGCCCTCAAGGAAATGATCGAAGTTCTGAGGAATCCAGAACTCCCATACAGCGAATGGGCTCAGTACCACTCGGCTCTCCACTCCAGAATGCCGCTCAAGCTTGATACCATGTTCACCCAGGTTATCGACAAGGCGAAAGCCCGAGGAACTGATTTCCCGGCCAAGTCCCTAGCAAGGACCATGGCCAAGTTCTTGGACGATAACCTTACTCCTAGTGACGCCGATACTCTGAGGACAACCTTAGCACCGCTCATTGAAGTCATTGATAATTACCTGGAAGGCCAAAAGGTCCGCGAATACAATGCCGTCTCCAGCCTTCTTCAGCTATACGCCGATGTTGAAGGCCTCTTCTCTGGTCGTCGCTCTCAGGACGAGGACGTTATCCTAAAGCTTCGTGAGGAAAACAGGGACAATTACATGAAGGTCGTGCAGATTGTTCTCTCTCACAGTCGTGTGGGGTCCAAGAACAATCTGATTCTAGCTATCCTAGACGAGTACCGGCCCAACAAACCCAACAACGGTTCCGTCGGAAAGTACTTGAAACCAGTACTACGAAAGCTTACCGAGCTCGAATCTCGCCAGACTGCCAAGGTCTCATTGAAGGCACGAGAGATTCTCATCCAGTGTGCGCTACCATCTCTTGAAGAGAGGACTGCGCAAATGGAGCACATTCTGCGTTCATCCGTTGTCGAGAACAAGTATGGAGAGAGTGGTTGGGAACACAGGGAGCCAAGCCTTGACGTTATCAAGGAGGTTGTTGACTCTAAATACACCGTATTCGACGTCTTAGCATCGTTCTTCGCTCATGATGACCCGTGGGTCTGCGCTGCTGCCCTTGAGGTCTACGTACGACGTGCGTACCGTGAATACAACGTTACAAAGGTTTACTATCATGAGGATGATAGCGATACTGCTCCTGCGTTCTTGTCATGGGACTTCAACTTCCGCAAGGTCGGGCAGTCTGAACTAGCTCTACCCCCCCAGTCGACAAACAACTCTGTGCCTGGCACTCCTACTCAGGAAATGAGCTTTGGCCGTATCAGCTCTTTTAGCGATATGTCATATCTTCACCGCCAGACGTCCGAAGAACCCCCTCGGAAGGGTGTCATTGTTCCCTGCAAGTATCTAGATGATGCCGAGGAAATATTGCAGAAGGCGCTCGACACGTTGCCAACTAAGAAGAAGCGAGTCCCTTCCGCTATTCCTAACCTTGAGGGCAAGCGCAAATCGTTCGCTCCCAAGGCCGAGGAGGAAGAGCTGACTAATGTTATCAATGTCGCTGTTCGTGACTCTGAATCCCGAGATGACGAAGAAATACTTAGTAGACTTCGGGGGTTGGTTGATGCTCAAAAGATGGAATTGGCGGTTCACCGTGTGCGCCGTGTTACCTTTATCTGTGGTCACAATGATGGTTCCTATCCCGGTTACTACACCTTCCGCGGGCCCAACTATGTTGAAGATAACAGTATTCGTCATAGTGAGCCTGCTTTGGCGTTCCAGCTTGAACTAGGACGTCTATCAAAGTTCAAGATCTCCCCCGTCTTCACCGAGAACAAGAACATCCATGTTTACGAGGGCATTGGGAAGGGTGTTGATACTGACAAGCGATACTTCACTCGTGCCGTCATTCGACCTGGGCGCCTTCGTGATGATATCCCAACGGCCGAATACTTGGTATCCGAGGCTGACAGAGTAATCAACGACATTTTCGATGCTCTGGAAATTATTGGAAATAACAACTCCGATTTGAACCATATGTTCCTGAACTTCACCCCTGTATTCCAATTGAAGCCTCAGGAGGTCGAGGAATCCCTTCAGGGCTTCCTTGATCGATTCGGCCCTCGTGCTTGGCGCCTCCGTGTCGCCCACGTCGAGATTCGTATCATCTGTACTGATTCTGCTACTGGATTACCATATCCCCTACGTGTTATTATCACCAACACGTCTGGATACGTCGTTCAGGTCGAGGTCTACGCTGAGCGCAAGTCGGAGAAGGGCGAAATGGTCTTCCACTCCATCGGCGGCACAAACAAGATCGGGTCTATGCACTTGATGCCTGTAGCTTCTCCCTATCCCACTAAGAATTGGTTGCAGCCAAAACGATACAAGGCTCATCTGATGGGTACCCAATATGTCTATGATTTCCCTGAGCTCTTCCGTCAAGCTGTCGAGAACACCTGGTCTAAGATCGTCAAAACTCAGCCGGCCTTGACCGACTCGAAGCCTGCCCAGGGAGAGTGCATCGAGTACAATGAATTGGTCCTCGACGACCACGATAAGCTGACGGAAGTTTCCCGTGAACCTGGTACCAACACTTGCGGCATGGTAGGTTGGGTAATCAATGCTCGAACTCCCGAATATCCTAAGGGACGTAAGTTTGTGGTTGTTGCCAATGATATCACTTACAAAATTGGCTCCTTTGGACCTAAGGAAGACCACTTCTTCAATAAGTGCACAGAGCTGGCACGCAGCCTCGGAATCCCTCGTATCTACCTTTCTGCCAACTCGGGTGCTCGTTTAGGTATAGCCGAGGAGTTGATCCCCCACTTCAAGGTAGCTTGGAACGATGAGTCCAAGCCAGACTCGGGCTTCAAATACCTATACCTAGATGAAGTGGCGAAGAAACGATTTGAGGATGGTGCCTCGCGCGATGTTATAACCGAGCCAGTTTCTGAGGATGGCGAGAAGCGCCACAAGATTGTTGCCATTGTGGGTGCCGAAGATGGTCTAGGCGTGGAGTGTCTGAGAGGCTCTGGTCTAATTGCGGGTGCAACGAGCCGCGCATACAATGACATCTTCACAGTAACTCTCATTACTTGCAGATCTATTGGTAAGCATCACTTATGGAATGGTTTATGATGAAAACGTGCTAATTATTCGTAGGTATTGGTGCTTATCTTGTGCGCCTGGGTCAACGTGCTGTTCAGATCGAGGGCCAACCGATTATCCTCACAGGTGCCGGCGCCCTCAATAACCTTCTTGGACGTGAAGTATACACCTCTAATCTGCAGCTCGGCGGAACCCAAATCATGTACCGCAATGGTGTCTCCCACATGACGGCTAACGACGACTTTGCCGGTGTCTCCAAGATTGTTGACTGGCTATCGTTCGTTCCTGCTCAGCGTAATCTTCCAGTCCCTATTACGCCTAGCACGGACACTTGGGATCGTGAAATCATCTACACCCCGCCCAACAAGCAGCCTCATGATGTCAGATGGCTCATTGGCGGCAAGGAAGACGAGGATGGTTTCCAACCTGGCCTCTTCGACAAGGACTCCTTTGTAGAGACGCTTGGTGGCTGGGCCCGCACTGTCGTTGTAGGCCGTGCTCGCCTTGGTGGCATCCCCATGGGTGTCATAGCTGTTGAGACTCGAACTGTGGAGAACGTCACGCCTGCCGACCCTGCCAACCCTGATTCGGTCGAACAAGTTATCAACGAGGCTGGCGGGGTCTGGTACCCCAATTCGGCTTTCAAGACTGCCCAGGCGATCAACGACTTCAACCACGGTGAACAACTCCCCCTCATGATCCTTGCGAACTGGAGAGGTTTCTCCGGAGGACAGCGCGATATGTACAACGAGGTATTGAAGTATGGTTCTTACATCGTCGATGCACTTGTGCAGTTCGAGCAGCCGATCTTCGTTTATATCCCGCCATTTGGTGAACTCCGTGGTGGCTCTTGGGTCGTCGTTGATCCTACTATTAACCCTGTCGCTATGGAGATGTACGCCGACGTCGAGGCCCGCGCTGGTGTTCTAGAGCCTGAGGGTATCATTGGTATTAAGTACAAGAAAGAGAAGCAACTTGAAACCATGGCGCGTCTCGATCCCACCTATGCCGCTCTCAAGAAAGAGGCATCCGACAAGAACTTGTCTCAAGAGGAACTCGAGAAGGTGAAGGCCAAGATGACAGAGCGCGAAAAGCAGCTATTACCCATCTATACCCAGATTAGCATCCAGTTCGCTGATCTTCATGACCGAGCCGGGCGTATGAAGGCCAAGGGAACTATCCGTGAGGTTATCGAATGGAAGAACGCGCGCCGCTTCTTCTATTGGCGTGTGCGCAGACGCCTAAACGAGGAATACATCATCAAGCGTCTGGCCGCGGTAGAGAAGACTGACACCGCAGACTCGGGTAGCGCCGCTACTCTGGAAGCTCGAAAGCAGCACTTGCGACTCTTGGCTGCTTGGTCTGCCGTTTCCAACTTTGACCGTAACGATCGGGACGTAGCCACTTGGTACGAGGAGAACGCGAAGACCATTGCGGACAAGATCGAGCAGATGAAGGCCGAAGGTGTTTCGCGCGAGATGGCGAGCCTATTGAGAGGAGATAAGGCTGCTGCTCTGAAGGGCCTCAAGGACATTCTGCATATGATGCCCGTTGGAGAGAGGGAGGAGATCTTGATGTTTTTGAAATGAATATGACAGTGCAAACATGAAAAATAAAAATATAAAAGGGGGGAAAAGGAGGCGATGTGTATGAGGGACAGAGATCGTGTTTCAACAAAGGGTCTATGATGAATGTACATTTAATTACCTTCTTAGTAGTATGGCATGATATCACTTACAGGCGCAATCGGCGGTGGGTATAGGTCGATGGTACATTATACGTGATTGCTACCAATAAACAAGGTTGTTTGGTTCAAAATGTGCTACTTATATACTAGTCTCTGCTACCACTATCTTATGCTTCACTTGTTTGAATTATTCCCGATGTCATTGTTCTCATATTTAACTGGTGAGTATTTATATGCTGTCCATGTACCGTAGCCTATCTAATTTGAGTAATCCAGTCAGTCTAAGAAGCACACTGTAAAATGTATGCATCGAGTTTTGTTTAGGTTTATAAGCTAATCATCTATAGTCATAGTGAAAACCTACTATGTACAGTGTTCCCTGATTGTCGATTTCGTGGGAAAAGGAGGTACTAAAAGATGAGGCATAACAGAGGATAAGTGAATATAAACGTTGAAACTGGTAGGAAAGTCTCAGGAGAGGCCCGGCAGGGAGCGAGGAGTACGAAGAGGAAAGACGATGATCAAGATTCAGAGGTCTTGTAGAAATGTGCCAGCTTCGGGTCGTCTGACGGATAAGTGCGCTTGCGAGGCTGCTGCCCCAAACTCGACGGCGAGGGCCTCTGGGCGCGAAGCGTGGGCAGCGTAAGATACACGGACGGTCCCCCGCCCAGCTGCTGGACTTCGAAGTCCTGGATACCGTTGCGCAGCAAGATGGCGCACACGGCGGCAATCTCGTCGTACCCGGTCCCCCGGATGGGGTGGCACCAGCCGGCGAGGTCGAAGAAGGAAAAGTACAGCACATCGCACAGGGCGTCGCCCCTGGCGTACGCGTCGAGGGTCCCCGGCCCACTGCCTCGAGCAGGAATAGGTGGAACCCGCACTTCAGCTCCGGCAGCCAGGCGCCCCATTCGAACCGCAGGATCGGCCCGCCCGGCTGGCTCCACTTCGCCTCCACACAGGCGTTGATCGTTTCGATGCTGCGCGTCAGCGCCAGCAGCAGCTGCTGCTCGTCCTCGCCGCCGTGCTGGCCTGGCCGCCGGGGGCCGTCCCAGAACATCTGGAGATACGCCATCTGGAGCCGTTGCGCGACCCGCGACGCCGCGGCGTTGTGCCGCCGGCGGTACGCGGCGAGCCGGTTGTTGGTGTGGCCGGCGCTGATGTTGTGCCCCTTGTCGTCGACGTACAGCCGCCGGTGGTGCGCCAGCGCGAGGTAGAAACGCTCGCGGGCCGGGGCGCAGGACCTGCAGTAGTGCGAGGGCTTCGGCATTGGCTTCTTGGTCACTTCGGCGCAGGTCTCTTGGCCCGGGGGCACGGAGCCGCATTCTCGTAGCTCGGGGGGAGAGGAGCCGAGGAGATGGTAGCAGAAAGGGTAGACGTTGTATAACTGTTGGCACATGACTGGCGTTTTGGGAGGGGATGATACCGGTCCTTGGTATTCTTTTCTGCCTCTCTTTCCTATCCCCCTTTTCCTTCTACCTCTTGGAGCCACAGAGGGGAGGTTAGGGAGGGAGATGTAATCTGCTGTAGCTGTGCTTAGAGAAATTGACATGCGTCTCCTGGGCATACTCATGGAAAAGGATATGAGAGAAGAGAGTTTTATAACTTCGACTGCGTTCTCGTTTTAGGCATTTCATTATCATCACGGGGGCACATGTATCTTGGTTATCTGAAACTTTCGCGAACAGAGACCGGGAATGTCGTCATGATCAACTGACCCATTGAGTGATGCAGAAATTGCCGGTGGAAATATTTCATAACGAGAGGAATCCGGTTAAGCCATGAGAAGCTAAATATATAGTATCTCAAGAAGTTTGCCATACAAGGTGAAACCTGGACGTTCGTAGTCTGTTTGCTTGACTGGTCATGTGTCTTCTTATGAGCTCAGAGGAATAGGTACATTTTACATACCTATCTTCAGCAAAGCATGTGATATTATATTGTCTCTAAGTTAAGAAAAACAAGTTTCCCGAGGAGGCGTAAAAACTGTTCTGCTCATGCTTAAAGACAAACGCTGGCAATAAGGTGCTTCAATACTATGTCGTCTCATCTACGGAAATAATCACCCATGTTTCAAATAGTCGATTTATATTTATCTGTCAAGTGAGTAAGAAAGTGCACAACGGAGTGAGAAACATGCTTTCAAAAGTGGCAAGCGGTTGCTATTTCGCCCGAGAACAATCGTTAAATAGTCCCAACTTTGACATCTCGGGGAGCTCTGGACTCTTTCATAGTTATTTTATAGTAGGCATAGTTATTTTATAGTAGGCCTACGTATCGTAGTGTGATTTTCCCTAAATAGTCCATTTCTAGTCCGTGACATTATCCTACTCGCTCTGCTCCTGGGCTTCTTAGTTTCATACATTGAAGCTGGGTTCTTCCAGCTTGAGAAATTGTTATACCATAACAAAGTAGACTATATCTAGGGAGAATTCTTCATACCCCTTTCTTCTAATGTCATAGAAAATATTTCCCCCCCACAAACCCCTTCTCCTTAAAACCCCCTTTAGACTTTTCTCAGGTTACGGCGAACGCACCCTATTTCGGTCAACGTCTTGCTACTAATGACGACCTCCCGGCATAGTGAGCATCCTTTGTCTCGCCTTGCTTCCATAATTCCCCAAATTGATAGTATACCTCTTCATAGTTCTCCCCCGTGGGGTCTGTCGGGTTTAGACCTAAGAAATCTCCGTGATCGACGAGCCCCGGGATTGGGACAAACCCCCTTAAAATATATTTGAATTCTATAGGCTCCAAACCATCAGCGTACCCGTCCAATATTGTGTCCACTTGTATGATTGTTTTCTATATTAGCTTAGACTCGTAAAATCGCAAGGAGTGTTTAGAAGGAGAAATTAAACAGGTCTGAAAATATGGGGGCTGTGTAATAATAAGAAGGAGTATTATCTAGTACATGGGGAGGCAGGAAGGGGCTTAACTTACACACCCAAACGATCAATAGATAGTACACGCGCCTGTAGCGCCGATCACTGTGGCGATCTATCTGCCATCTCACAAACTTCGTAAGCTCCTCGAAGCACCCGAGGTTACGTCTTAGCACGTGGTGACCCCCGTGCTCTCCGCCTTCTTTATTCACGGCGGTGGTTAGATAGTCTAAAAGATGACGTTTGAACCTAACCATGCACTCTGTTTCTATGGGGTCTGTTTCTGTGATGCCGAGGTCTCGCCAGAGTTCTCTCGTCCTCCTGTCGTTTAAATGACTCTTATCCCCGACAATCATGGGAAGATAGGGCGAGCACTTCGGACACTTCTTCTTTCCGTAGACGGCCACCGGGGTTCGATTTTGGCATGTCTCGTAGTTATTGCATTTTTCCAATGGTCGAGGCGTGCTACGCGGGTCGCGGTGGCCGCATAACTCGTATGAAGTATAGTATTGGTAGCACATGTTGATGACAATAAGACAGGGCAACGTGATTCCGTCAGTCTCCCTGAGAAGAGTTGATATATCGACGACAAGACTAGAGAGTGGTGTATCAAGAGAAGTAAGTCGCACATCAAGCGCATGAAATACTTTATGCGTTATAGACCCAGCTGCCATGATGAGGAGATGCTGGGATATTTATTCTCTGAACGCTCATCTCTTCCACCCTTGCGCATAGACGTCTAGTTGGTAGTTGCCACCTCATGGCCGATTATCACAAATATCTCGGGAGCGGCTGTAGTGTAACCGGACCACGATGGGAGAAAGACAACTACCTACCGAATGACCCAGGACGAAATCCGGTTAACAATACTGCCTTACACGGTGTGGATAGTTACCTACTATGGAATATAATACTATCTTTATGAACACGGCGAGTGAATATCCTGGCGAACAAACATTTAAAAGCGGTTTGTACCTAGCTAGGTTGAAGACGAAATAGACAGGCCTGCTACAGTCTGCTAAAAATAACATCTTCACCAACAGCAACAGGGAACATGCGAGCTTGAGAGATATTCGGCGGTCAATAACCACGTGCGGGATGGAGACGGAGTGTATACAATGCTATGAACACAAGTAAAGAATCAGTTTGTCAGTATTGTCGCAAGCATCCAACTTCTCCTGATCATACAGATTCCCCGGCCTCATAGACAGCCAGGCTGATTTATTTCTAATATCATGTCAGAGCATCCATCAACTCTTAGCTGCTATACCCTTCTTTGTGGGTTCCCCTTTCAGTAATCAATGAGATCCTTGTACGTCTCATCAATATCCAACGCGCCGACGTCCTTCTCCTTCTCCTTCTCTTTCTCCTTCTCCCCCCTTTCCTCCTCAGCCTCCATCCCCTCCCGGAGAATCTGAACCTGCTTTTTGATCTCGACCCACAGCACGAGCCCCTTAAGGTCCTCATCGTCATCACTACCTCCTCCTCCCACAGCGCACACATTCACCCAGCCATTATCATCGTCTTCCGTATCCCCGTTGCTACCGCTGATGCTACTGCCACTCTTCCGCGCGATCGCTAGCAGCGCCGCCACGAACGCCTCCTGCATGTACGCGAAGCTGAACTTGTCCGTGATACGCGCGATGGCCCCGCAGAGTCGGTCGGGGAACTCGACGCGGTCTGGGTTGTCGTCGCCGGAGGCAGCGAGCTTGGCCTGCCAGAAACGGCAGTAGGCCGTGCGCTGGGCGAGGTCCGGGTCCGGGAAGAAGTACTTCCGGTCGAAGCGAGAAGGACGTTTCTATGTGTTGTGTATTGGTGAGTTTGGAATATATGTAGGTATATATATATATATATATATTTATGTAGGGGACGGACGAAAAGCGGGAAGGGGAAAGAGAAAGGGGGATGGAACTTACGGAGATACCAGGGTCGAGGCGATCGAAGTGGTTTGTGCTGCCAATCATGAAGATGCCGTCATTGGCCTTGAGGCCGTCGACCTCGTTGAGGAAGTAGCTGCGCAGGCCGTCTGTGACGATGGAGTCGAGGTCCTCGAAGACGAGGTAGCAGGGGGCGAACTCACGCGCGCGCCGGAAGATCATCTTGAGGGAGTACTCGCCACCGGCGGACTGGATGGACAAAGGAGAGTTATCAGTGCTTATTCTTTACTTTTGGGGGGTTTTTCATTTTTCTTGTAAAATAGTCGCTTACCGAGCTCAACGACCGCACGTACAGCGTCGGGATGGGATCTTTCCGCTCGTACAGGGTGTGCATCATGGCCTTGATGGAGATGGTCTTCCCGTTGCCGGGCGGGCCGTGATAGATGACGCCGCGCTTCCAGGGGACTTGCAACTTCTCGTACGTATCCCTCGAGTCGAAGAAGGACAGGTGGTCCTCGATGATGGCCTTCTTCATGCCGGCGTCGAGGATGACGTTGTCCCATGAGGCCTTCATGGCGCTGGCGTACAGTGCGGCGCTCTTCTGCCAGTAGCCCTGGTCGAAGACGAAGATCTCGCCGTGCAGCTCTGTGGCCCAGCGCCCGGCCTCGAGCAGCAGCGCGCCGATCCGGCCCTTCTTCTGCGGTGGCGCCAGCAGGTAGTAATGCACCGCTGCCGAGTAGTACGCCGTCCCGTCCCGCACGTCCACCACGTACAGCAGGAACTCCTCACCCTGCCACCGGTACGCGAACTTGCCGAAGTTGAGCTTCTCGCCCAGCACTCCCATGCTGCCGTCGATGCGCCGCGCGGGGGGCAGGTACGTGGCCCACGACAGGGACGCCGGCAGCGCGCCGCCCTCATCCTCGAAGGGCTCGAAGCTGGCAAACCCGGCGGACGCGTAGGCCAGCAGGTTCAGGTTGTTGACCTGGGGCACGATGACGAGCTCGAGGCTGGGGTACTGCGCTGCCAGGGTCTTGGCGACGAGCGTGTCCGTGTTGATGCGCTTGGCAGTGGAGTGGTCGAAGAAGGCTTCCGTCGTAGTAGTAGCCTCACGGTGATGATGGTGATGGCTTCGGGGCGTAGACTTGCGCCCGGTCGGATATCCGCTGTCTCTTTCGGCAGACATCTTTTCTTGAGATAAGACACTAGTATAATGGGTTGACGATGAAAAGGGGGGGGGGGGAGATGGGATATCTGTCCCCGCTCAAAATATTCTTGAATCTTGAAAGTATAGAATTGAGTGGTTCTTTACATGTGTTTTGTAGCGCAATAAGCAAAGATATGAAAGAATATTGATATAGAGCTTAATCAATGATAATCTATAGACTATGACTTACTAACGAAGTTGTTAAGTACCTAGTTTAACTTTAGATTCATGAGACTAACACCGAGTTACGGTAACTCTCGTTAAGCCTTTTGAAGCTAGATAGGTACCTCAACTATATAGGAGGAAGCTATAAGTCTGGTATCAATTGACGTCTAATACGTTGCAAGAAAAGCGGTTGCCTGATGAAATCCACAATGTAACACCACTACCGACTGACCAAGCCACCACGTCCGAATCCTTCCAGGGGCGAGGGCTTTATTCCTATTTGCCGTCCTGGGCGGTGTATGCATGTGTAATGCAAGCAGAACTCGATGCTTACTCTAGGTTCCTGAATGCATTGCAACCACGAATCTACACTACATAAGGTATACCTAGTATGTACCTCTAGTCTGTGTTAGTGTAGTCAAACTTTACATGCGTCTCAAGTATATGGCGTATCAATATGCTACGCTGCCGCTGCATTGATATTGATGTTGTCTAGTGTAAGTTAACTACCCTTGACTTAGCGTCTATGGTCAGCCCAATTGAAACCAACGACAATCTCATACTATATACTTCAAGTTACCTAGATCCAGGGTATATAATAGGTACACTAGAAAATGATCATTGTATTGAACTCCCAAGAAGTACATACATAAAGAGCCGTGCGACTTGAACCGCATTACGAGGTGGTGGATGCTAGTGTAGGTAGTTGAGGTCCACTCGCCTCAACCCGGTGTCGATCATTGTGTACACCTACGTAGACATGAGCTCAGAACTGTCGTGACACCCTGCCAAGTCAAACATACAACTACCTAGGTAGTAGCTTCAATTAGCATCAATTTGTAGGAGTACTAAATAATCCATCTCCCCTCTTGGACGGTTCAAAAACACACATTTTCAAAATGCCCCCCCTCCCCCCTAGGTCTCTTACACTAATTATTAGTTTCTTTGCATCTCATGAACTTTAGTATCTCTTGCCCTCTTTTTCCAGTCTTATTACACATTATATACTTTTTTGAGTGCAACTCGGCCTATACCAGGATACGTTTTCATCCAGGTTAGGCGAGTATCGCTTATCGCGGCTGCCCGTTAGTAAATACCCGGCACGATCTTGTATTTGACGGTTCTCTTGTATTTTTCCCAGTCGGCGCCGTATTTGCGAGCACACTTTTCGTCGTCGCGGAAGTCCCGGTGGATCAACAGTACCGCAAAGTAAACCACGTAAAAATACGTGAAGACCATGCCCCAGTATTTAGCAGGACCTTGCACAACCTCTCTCCCGTCGAGCATCTTGATGGACCCCTCGGCATTGCTGCCGGCGGGCAAGATCGTATAACCTGCAAAGCCGGTAGGCAGAGAGTAGGCCCAGGACTGGAGCCAGTCTCCGAGATAGTTGATATGGCGAGCGACACCCCACCAGCCTGAAGTGATGAGGCGCGAGCCCGTCTTGGTCTCGATATAAGTGAGATGGGCGACGCGTGGATCGTCAGGGTTGGTGCGGAAAGTGTTCTTCTGGCTGTTGCTAAGGCGGAAGATGGAGAAGCCGGTGATCAGAATAGCCGAGACAGCTGCGGTACCAAGCCAGCCCATAATGACGGGATGGGTAGCTAGGTAACGGGCCTGCTGCGAGTAAATAAAGGGCACCCACACAAGGTCGCCGAATGACAACATGAAGCCAAAGCCGTCGGTAGTGATGTCTATCGTAGTTAAAACAGCAGGCTCCATGAACTGACCATCGAGTACGTAGATGGCCTGCACAATAGAAACGAAGACAATGCTGTCCGAGATGAACCCAAAGGTGCGATACTGCTTGGCGATGAAGGCGCAGTTTAAGATGATCCACCCGAGCATGCCGGGTCGAAGTTCGTTAAACTCCTTAATATCCACTTCTCCGATGATCGGCAGGGTAATACGGGGGTTGAGTTCCCGCCCAATGTAGAAATCATAAATCAGATTGCCGGTATGGCCACCGGCAGCCAGCTCTCGGAGCTCGGTGTTTCCTGGCTTGACGGAGAAGCTGCGCACGTAAACGAAGATGGCGAGGCCGTACGAGATCATTATGCTAGCGGTGAGGATCTGAAGGTAGTTATCCGAGATGAAGGTCCACAGGGGGAATTCGGCGCCTTGCACAATCGTGCCGGCGAGGCATATGGCCAGGGTGAACATGGTTGAAGAGAAGGCTGTCGTATAGGGGGATAGGTTAGCCAGGATTGCCGAGAATAACACAAGACGGCGCGATATCAGACTAACTTACCATTCAGCCTGTACTTGAGTCTTCCGCCCGAAGACAGCTGCGTTCCCTCAACCTCGGTGGCGGGAAGTAGACGGTATAGAACCAGATTGAACAGGTAATAGGCGAGGGTCCAACCGGTGGCCTCCCAGCTGGCGAGACCCCAGATGCCTGGCCATCCTGCTTCGCGTTTCAATCGCTCGAGGGACAATGTCTTGGGACTCAGGAGTGAGGGTGCGGGACAGCCGGTTACATCGTTGCAAGCCAGGGTAAATACCCAACAGAGGACGGGCAGTCCAAAAGTGATGCCAGCAGCTCCGATGCTGCAAAGAACAGACAGGTCAGAATGGGGTTTTTCATGGGTTTAGACAAGTTTAGGTTAGGTAAAGTAGTACTTACGGACCACCAAACTCGTAGCCATGGGCGGGTGCTGGTTTTTTCGTCTTCGATGCCATGATGGCGGAGGATGGCGGAGGGACGGGTGTGTAGTTGTATAGTATGTGGTAGTTAGGTAGTAGAGGTATGGAAGAGTTGTTGACTTTTGGAGCAATGTCTTGTCTCCTCCACAAACCAAGGGTATTGCCGACTCAGACCGCCCGCCTTTGGAAAGGTAACTCCATTTCATTGGATGGACTGCGGGTAGCGCCGACTTGCCGGTCCCTAACCTCAGGCAAGGCTAGGCCTTATCGGGCTAGAGTAGGTAGGTTAGCTCACGTCACCGGACCAATCAAATCCTCGAGAGGTACGTATGTAAGTGCAGCGGCCATCACTGCTTTTTGCTTTAGTGTACCTAGGTAAGGTACCTACCTATGGTTAGGTTACTTACTGTACTTCCACTGCTTTCTGTTCTCGAAATAGAAATAGAAATCGCCAACTCTTGTCTCCAAACTCAACATCATCTTAACACATCTTGAGTTGCATTTAGCAATTCAATTATTTACTCTCTCTCTCTCTAACTCTCTCTCTTTTTATTCTCTCTTTCTTTCCTCGTCCTGCCAGTCCGAGTCTATTAAATAAACCACACTTCTGGGTAGTTTCGTTAATCATAAGCCTGGCGCATTTTCCAAATCCCACCATAAACCTTCTCTTGTCCCATAGCAGCACCGCCATCAGCACCAGCATCAGCACCAGCATCAGCACCAGCAACAGCCATGCGCTTCTCCTCGACATCGCCGGCCTACCCGGCCATCCTGTCACTCCTCTGCCTCACCTCAACCGCCCTCGCCTCCGATGCCGACAAAACCTCCTCCTCGACTGCGTGCACTGCCACCTCTGCATCGGGCGCCTTCTTCGACCTGCGACCCGACGTAGCCGTGAAGCCGAAAGCTGACGGGTCCAAGCCGTCGAACAGCCACGGAGCTCCTCTGGTGGACTACCACGCCAGAGGCTACGACTACGGAGCCAATTTCACCCTGAACATATGTGGCGCCGTCGTCGAACCCGTCGAGGATGTCAAGGGCCTGGAGGAGAGCAAGTGGCAGAATGTCAGCGCATACTACGTATCCAAGGGCGAAATCTACAGCCTGGGCTCCCAGTCGGGCGCGCTGGTAACCAGAGGAAAAGAGCTGGTCTTGCAGTATACGGGCGGATCGCCTTGTGGCAAGGAGAAGCTGGGCGACTACAATCTCGCCGACAGGAGCGCTGTGCACGACGGCGCTGCCTGGCGGGGCTCCGACGAACGCGATGGAGAGGACGCAGCGGCAGCGGCAGCGGCGGCGAATGCGAGCAAGATAGACGTAACCAAGGTGGCCGACGAGCCCAAGCGGAGAAAGTCGGCCACCATTTTCTTTAGTTGCGATAGGGATTCGGTTGCTGCCACCGCCCAGGTGTCCTTCATCGCCACCGACCCCGACGAGTGTTCATACGTCTTCAAGGTCAAGTCGCAGCACGCCTGCGCCGGCGCCGAACCCCATGCGCCGGGCAGCGTGGGACCCGGCTCGGTCTTCGCCATCATCCTCGGTATCGCCATCCTCGTGTACCTACTCGGCGGCATCTTCTACCAACGAACAGTAGCCAATGCGCGGGGCTGGAAGCAATTGCCCAACTACTCGCTCTGGGCGGGCGTGTGGAGTTTTATATGCGTGAGTATACCTCGTCGGGAAGCTTGTCCTGCGCCTGGAGGGCTAACGAATGATTCTAGGATGCATTTGTGATCGTGACCTCGTCGTGCGCGCGGTTCATCCCCCATCGAAGAGGCTATCATTACATCTCCGGCTCGCCGAACGCGCGGGGCCGAAACCACCGCGACGACGAAAACCGGCTGATTGACCAGTACGATGAGGAGTGGGAGGATTGATCCCCCTCCTCATTCACTTTTGATTTTTTTGCTTCGTGTTATGTGTTGTTATCATAGACTTCAAACTTGATGAGTCGGCGCCCCAAACTTATTATATTTGGTACATTACTTAGGTACCAATTGCCTCAAATATTGGCTTGACATCACAAATAGCCATATTCTCTTAGGCGCGCATCCATCTTTGCCTCACCTTAACTCACCAACTACCTAACTTAGTTGGATTGGGATAAGGCAAAAAAAATACTGGCGTTTATATCATGGGGGTCATGCAAAGTGTCCCTTTTTTCTTTTTTTCATGTCGTTGTGTGTGGCATGCAACATGTATTTTTGGAACTGAATTCTCACCTCGGGTTCCTGGGAGGATTGGACGGAAGAGGGGAGGGCATTTGGGAGAATTGTGCTCAGGCTGATTCAACGCCATCATCACGAGTGAGCTTGCACCTAAAGGGATGGGATTAGCATTGATGATTGATCATATGTATGAAGCTTAGATCAGACAAGAAAACCCCCCTAAAACTGAGTAGTATACGAGAGAAGAGGGGAAAAAAAAGATCATCTATTTGTAGTTTCAGCATATCGTGACAATGGCGTTATATCAGCCTCCCTATTTACCTCTTCTCCCACCGGCCCTTTACAAAGTTGGCATGGCGTATATATATATCAGACGCCAAACTCTGCTAAATCAGGTACATAGTACCTAAGCCAAGTTGAAGCTTGTGGATTTGGGTGTGTGTTACTTTATGAAGCGTCTAGACCCCCATGTGTGTGATGTGAACGCACCCCCCTCCCCCCAATCGATGTGCGCAGATCGTATGTAACCAAGAAAAGGTTGGTCTGGCTTGTGCCCCCCTCGTCAAGATGAGACGCCTGTCGTTTTATGTGGCCACCCATGTCCAAAACTTTGACGATCGAGTGGGAAATAATCCCTGGGACGATCCGAGTAGAACTTAGTCTAGGTGCAATACACTACTATGACCTAAGCGACTAACTCCGTACCTAAGTGTACAGAGTATTTCAATGGGGGGAAATAGATACTACATCAATACCAGCAGCGGAAACTACTTTTGTTATTTTTGTTGCCAATTAAAGCTCCGTATGGGGCCAGGGTTTTCCCCAACATATGGATCGTATTGTATCGTATCGTATCGTATCGTATCGTCGTCGCCTGTTCTTGATGTATGCTTGGTATACCTGTTTTTCTTGAGCCTCTTTCTTTTCCCCTCTTCTTCTTCTTCTTCTTCTTCTTTCTCATCTACCTTCATTTGATCTCATCTCCTCGGGTTGGACAAGGACTTTTTCCTTCCCAACCCGTCTTTCGCTTCTTGTCCTTCGTAAGGACCTTTTCCCACATTCGCTGGTTGAATTTCTGTGTTTTGTATTTCGTTACTCAATATTTCTTTTCTGAAAACGAAATTATCCCATTTCAAATCTCTTCACTATACCTTTCGTTTCCAAGGCCTTGACTATTTTTTTTCCACATTCGTTTCTGCCGTGTTGATCATGTTTTCTTCTATTTTGGCTCTGCTGGGACTAGGGTTGGGATCACTTCCCCTAGCTCTCGCAAAGGTCCAGTTTTTGGTAGGCCCGACTCCTAACGTACTGTAGTGCAAAAAGCTGCTGCACGGGTTGCTGATCTCGAACAGGGTGTTGCTATCGCGGGAGGTGATTTTGGGTGCCAGATCGATGTACGTGGGAAAACCCAATCCGTTCCGGAGCCGACTTCAACTCACTTAGACCAGCGTGCTGATGAGTAAATTCGTATACAGGGCTCCTGTCCCACGGGGTCGGTTCAACTGCCACTAGATAATGGACCCAACCAGATGCAACATTTCGTCAAGAACGACGGCATCAACCTACTAAGACTACGTATTACATCCCCCCTGAATGCGATTATGCTTCAGTGACTTACATCTCTGGTCCCCCCTAGCAACCTCATGGCAGTTCCTCGTGAACAACAAGCTAGGCGGCGACCTCGACGCCACGAACCTAGCCAAGTACGACCAGCTGATGCAAGGCTGCCTCGCGACGGGCGCCCACTGCATGATCGACGTACACAACTTCGCACGCTACGACGGAAAGATCATCGGACAGGGCGGACCGACGGACGCGCAGTTCGCGGCGCTGTGGAGTGCGCTGGCGACCAAGTACGCCTCGGAGGACCGGGTGGTCTTCGAGCTCATGAACGAGCCGCACGACCTCGACATCGACATATGGGCGCAGACGTGCCAGGCGGCCGTGACGGCGATCCGCAACGCCGGGGCGACCTCGCAGATGATCCTGCTCCCCGGGTCCAACTTCGACAGCGCCGCCACCCTCGTCTCGGGCGGAAGTGCCGCGGCACTCATGAAGATCGCGAACCCCGACGGGTCCACCGATGGCCTATTGCTCGACATACATAAGTACCTCGACATCGACAACTCGGGCACCCACGCCGCGTGCACGACGGACAATACCGAAGCGTTCGGGGCAGTGGCGCAGTTCCTGCGCGAGAACGGACGGAAGGGGCTGGTGAGCGAGACGGGGGCTTCGAGCGATGCTTCGGTGAGCCGTTATTACCTTACCTACCTATCTTCCCTCATCTATCCATCCATCCATCCGTCCACCACGACCACAGAGCTACTAACCGAACGGGACCTTTTAGTGCTTCACATCCTTCTGCACGCAGAACGCGCTCATAAATGCCAACGCGGACGTGTTCGTTGGGCTCGTCGGCTGGGCCGCCGGCAGCTTCGACACTTCGTATATCCTCAGCCTCACGCCTTCGGGGCAGGGGAACACCCTCGTCGACAAGGCGCTCATGACGCAGTGCCTCCTCGGCACGTGGAACAACAGCACTACCACCACCACTAATCCGGCCACCACCAGCTCTACCCCTTCCAACGCCACCGCCATCCTCACCCTTCCCACCACCCTCGTCACCGCCACGGGGACGCCCACACCCGCCACCGGGACCGGGGGCTCGGAAACGGGTGTGGGCAGCACCCTCTCCCTCATTGACACCACCGCGCTCATCGTCCTGTCCACTATGCCGCCCGACCTCATGACCGGCAGCCTGGCCGTTGCGACGGGGACGCCGACCCCCGGGAGCAGGCTCGTGTACGCTACCGACGGAACGTACAGCTTCCGGACGCGCAGCACGGCCGCCGCGTCGGGGACGAGTGCAGGGGCTGAGGAGACGGCAAGTGCGAGTGCGAGCTCGACCCCAGTTGCGGCGGGGGTGGGCGGGGGGAGGAATAGGATGGGAGGGATGATGGGGATGGTGTGGTGCTGGGTTGTTGGGCTTGTGGTGGCAGGGTTGGTGTGGTAAGGAGGTGGTGAACTACGGTGATGATGATGTGATTGCTTTTTATATATATCTTGTCTCCGGGAGAGTGCTGTGAGCTTAGCTGGTTCATAAGTGTTCTTCTGGAGGCGGAGACAATACCCCCCCCCCTCGATTTGCGATGCGATGTGTTGCGCTGACTGAGTGCGAAAATGAGCCACCAGTAAAATATACCCTTGATTCTTTTCAGCCCTGTTCTTCTGTTTCTGTTTCTTTTCTTTCTTTCCTTTCCCCCCTTTTTTTCTTTTCTTTCTACCTAAGTTGCTTTTGATATTGATGAATTTCGTGACGTGATTGAACTATTATGACATACCTAATTGTCTGCCATGTCTGTCGTCTAATTGATACCTCCTCTACACTCTACACAGAGCAAGGAAAGAGAACCCCCCTTTTCCGTTGATCGATCCATAGAAAACAGATGGATAGACATGATGACGATGCGCTTCAAGGTATGTAGTAGTGTATGTAGTGTATGTGTGTATGTCTTGCGTTGCTGGTACCTGAATCTCTCTTAACTTGGATTAAATAATAAACTTCAGTGTTTATCCAAGATTAAAAGGTACAAAGAAATACTATAAAGTGGATTCGATTCGATTTGTTGATCAGGTTCGGGTTCAGGTTCGCCCTTCAATTTGTAGATCTGGCTGGGGGGGGGGGGGGGGGGGTTATAAAAGTGGTCGTGGGTGGGGCTCTGATTGGCCCTACATATGCACTTCTGTACACTACCTAGGTAGTATGTACCTTTTCGTGTTTCCCCAACAGGCTGGTCAGCGGGTATACATATGTACTGTACCTATGTAGGTAGTAGGCATAGGGGCGGGCTGCACCGCCCACCTGCTTGCTGCCCCTCATTGTGTTATGTCATCGCCAAGACAAGTGTCTTTCACCTTACCTTAGCACCTACACTACATAAAGTACTAACCTAGGTAGTAAGTACCTAAGGTTAACCTACTCTGTTCTGCTCTGCTACTTGTATCTTGTGACTTTCACTACCGACTTCCCCAACCTTCACTCTTCTTGATTTGATCTCATTTCTATTTTATTGATTTATTTTTATCCTTTTGCCAAGTACATACAAGCATTCCTGATCCGGGTACTATCTTCGACCATCCATCCCTCCATCCATCTGAGCAACTCTCACCGCACCTCACTTACTCCTTCACTCATTCACCTCAACTCACTCCCTCGCACTCAGCCGAGATGCCGGCACTGGAGGAATCCATCACTGCTATCCGCGACGGAGCCAAAGAGGACCGCTTCACATACCTCACCATTCTACAGTACCATGTGACCACCCCCGGCATCCTACCCGCCCTGAACGAGGTTCTGCAGAATGCCGAGCTCACCCAGGAAATCGGATGGGATCTGGTGCAGATGCTGCTCGACATCGAAGGCTCCGACGCCTGTCTCGAGACGGTAGCCCGGCTTGGCAACCCCCGGGAGGTCATCATCAAGGTCATGGAGGCGCTGGAGGGACTCACTGTAGCATGGCACGACGAAGTTATCATAGAAGATGACAGACCTGGTGTGCCGCCCGATTCCAGGATACCTGGCAAATTCATCACCCTGCTCGGAATGCTCGCCATTCTCCTGCGCCGAATCAAGACCAAGTACCCCTCTCGCTTCCTCGCCTCATCTTTGGTAAAAGTCTTCGAGGCATACCAGCCTACCATGGAGATGACCGCTGCCGTGGTGAACCTGGTCCGGTCGCTGTCCGGTCAGAAGAGACCACCCCTGCCCACGAGATCCTCCAGCATCGACGTCGCCAATCCAGATCAAGACGGCGATGCCTCCAAGAATGCGCCAGATCCCGAAGCTGAGCAGGAAGATCCCAAGGAGGAATTCCTGCAGCAGAAGCTGCTGCAGTCTTTTACCACGTGCATCCTGCAGGGATACGTCAACGCTCATGCCATGCACTGGTCGCCACGCCTGCTTGAGGCCTACCATCCCGAGAAGCTCGTCCCTGGCCGGAGGACGTCGACAGTAGCCTTTCGAGAAGACGACACTCTACAGAAGCGGGATGCTATGGTGGGACAACTAGTTGTGAGTATTATTCTTCCCCTGTTCTCCCCCCTTTCCTTCCGAGATTAACAATTGATACAAGGCATTATTACGTGATTTGGGACTCGGTTCGTGCCCAAAGTCATTCATCAAGGGCATATATGCTAGCTCAAGAGCCAACGTCGATCCTCTGGGAGCTTTTGAGGACTGCACTTCGCCCGACGATATCCATCTGTCGCCAGGGGGCGTCGTATGTCTTATTGCCTACTGGGTATTTTCCACCGAAGTCTTCGGTTCAGACAACCCTTACCCCGATATGCACATCTTCCCCGAGCATCTCGCCCTGCTTAAGCGCTTCCTCGGCACAGAAGCACAGGCCGAAATCTCCAGTAGTCCAGGAATTGCCGATGCTTTACTAGCTATTGGGCTCGGTATCGAGCATCGTGAACAGACAGTAGGGGCGGACGGGACGGCTTTCATGGCCTATCACCATCACCTCACCCTGATATCCGTATTCCATCCCGACATCCAAGTCCGGAACGCTGCTACCACCTTCGCCGGGACGATCCTGCATTTGGACCCCGACGACCAAAACCGGTTAGAGATCCTCGAGGATCTGCTCGAAAACTGCATGTTCGCCTCGCTCAAAGCGTGCGCGGTGACGTGGCTAAAGGAAGAGCTCACCGCGGCCCGGAAACCTGGGGCAACGAGCCTGTTCGCCAAGCCCGATGTCATAGAACGGATGCAGTACGCCGCCTTTCCCGACATGATCTCCGTGGCCGCGCTTGACACCGAGGCGCTGCTTGATTTCTG
Organism: Biscogniauxia mediterranea; assembly: GCA_018398605.1. Classification (NCBI taxonomy): domain Eukaryota; kingdom Fungi; phylum Ascomycota; class Sordariomycetes; order Xylariales; family Xylariaceae; genus Biscogniauxia; species Biscogniauxia mediterranea. The sequence continues at coordinate 5,343,363 of JAGXTR010000003.1, forward strand.
GCTCCAGAACAGCGCATTCCTCTTACAAGTTGCCAACTTTGCCTTCTTCCTTTTTTCTGGTAGCTTCAAGGACCTCGTGCCCGCGGGCATGGCCGCCGCCGTTGAGCACCGCTTCTCGGAACCTTTAATCCTGGCTGCGGAGAAGCTGGACAAGGCCGGGGTGGTGGATGAGGAGGACAGGATGCAGCTAAACATACTAACAGATCGGTTGCGGAGTCTGAACTTGCATTGAGAGGGGTACCAGGGAAAGGGGGGGAAGAGCGGATAAACGTGCGAATCTATGTAGTTAGGATTACTGAGTCGAATGAAATGCTAAAACGTGCTCGACAATTATGGGAAACACATATATAAACCACTCACAAGTGTTCAGTTATACTGACCACACATCGTACAACATCACCCACCCCCCTTCTACCTCTTCCTCCCCACAGACCCTTTTCGGCTGCCCCGCTGTGTGCTTCGTATAGGGGCATGCCGCGAAGACGCTCCTGGATCGTGGGGCAGGTGAGGATAGGAAGGCCGGCTGTTGGATTCGACGACGGATTCTACAGCCTGGCTTGCAGCGGCTAGGGAGCAGAAGTACGGGGCGAAGACTATCGTTATATTGTAAACTCAGAACCCGGGCGGCCGGATGATTTAGACCATCTTGCGGATACCTACCTAGGGTCAAGAAAACGGGGAAAGCAAGTAATAGCAATCGATTTGGTATAAATATACAAGCTACGTGAACTGTTAGAGCAAGAAATTCTTCAATTTGTAGCAATATGATCGACCATGGTGCAACAGAGCATACTTGTCCCATCATGATTAAAAGAGGGAAGTGGACGCTCTGGACTGTATCACCATCTATATGACAGCCCTAGCTGTATGGGTTTTCTATGCGAAATACTTATTGTCGAAATAATCTTCAATGAAATCGACGTATGGGACGCACGAACGTCGTTTTATTTGATTCACAGGGTGTAAAGCGAGAACGATATCTATTATGCTGTTTAGGCCTTGCGGTCTAAATTGCTAATATCCTGATTGGGTATTGCTCCCTTCATGGATAGTTCCAACTTAGGTTCTTTGAAATTCGGCGTGAGTAACTATTTCATTCATCTTCTTTTTTTTTTCTATTTACATGTAATAACCTGTATATCCACCACTACACGCACTTATCCTCTTCTGCTCTTTCTTCGGCTGTAGGTTTATGTTTTTTCCCCATGGTACTAGGACAGAAACAGGTTTGGTTCTTGATTTAGACGGAGAAGGGTAGGTCGATTTGTAATATACATCTGTTCAAATTACAAATATAAGCTTGTCAACTTATTATCACCGACAGCTAGGAATACATTAAACCTGTTTCCAGCGCGGCTAGAAAAGGAAATATCAGAATCTTCGGGTTTGTATCGATCAACCGTTTATCACACCTCTGATGGTCTTTTGATATATTCCCGAGAACAGCCATGCAACCTAGGTAACATCGGTGTCCTTGCCGACGAATGAATCAGCTACCCGGTGGCGTATCGAGGTAGTCCTGCCCAACGTCTTGCTTGGGGAATTTGCGAAAGATATCGGCGATCTTGTCAATCGGCGTTGCCAACATTACGGATGCCGACTCAAACGGGGATTTGGCAGGTGCCGTAGGGTGACTGCGGGTAGGGGCCAGCAGCTTAGTTCTGTCGAAAGCTTTGCTTAAATTTAAGGACTCGGATTCGTTGATATGGTCTTCTAGCTGCTTGGCCTCACGCGCCTCTTCCTCCATGTCGCCCTTGAGCAAGTTCGAATACAAATCCTCGAACGTGGGTAAGAAGTCGTGGTCACTGGCGTTCAGTCCCTGGAACTTATACAGTTCTTGCTTTATCTGGCAACATCATCAGGCCCCGCCTGGGATACATATTAATATCGCGAAAAATGATATCTAGGTACCTTTTGATTATTATCGCGACCCCTCTTTGCCAGGTTTGTGCCATCCGGGATTTCCTTTTCTATAGCCGGGAACAGGATGAGCTCCTTCGCGACCGAGTGGCGAGCCAGCTCCCAGACAAACATGTTCTGATATCGTGTTCGCTCTTCAGTGTCTTTGGTATCTGCAATGTGGGGATAGTAGGATCGCAACCGCTGGTGGTCTGCCTTTATGCCACTCGCAAAAGGACCGCGAACTACACTTGTCGTGGTGAACGCACGGGCCGGGGCCGAGGAGCATGCTGAAGAAAAACGAGCTCCTCGCAGGAGCCTTGCCACGTCGGTAGCGTACGCCATGACAGTGTAGTTGTCTCGAAAATACAGAAAATGGTGTTTTTGATCTAATAGAGGAAATGCCTTGAGGTAGGTAGGTTAAGGAAGGGAAGAAAACAGCAGTACACCAAGATATTGGATATACCTACTTACCTACCTACCTAGTAGGTACTGTGCTTTCTTTATGGGGTACACAGGTAATATGTATGACGTGTGTATTTCAACATGAAAACGTCAGACTGAACAACATGGACCAAAATTCAATATACACACTAATCGCTAACTAGCTGGTGGTTGGAATCTCATTGATGCATGTGGTTTTGTTATCGAATAACTGAGGTAAGTTTAACTTTGTACCCCTCAAGTTACTCTACCAGTTCCCAACAAGCTACCGCATCACGACTCATGGCCAAGAATCACGATGAGGTAATGGCAATGGGTTTCCCCTAATGCAACTACACTAACTCTAATAACGGAACCACTCTTAACTGTTATATGTGAAAGGGGGTAAGGCGAGATAGTATGGTCATTTCCGTTGATGGTAGGTACTTCGACCTGACATGGGAGTACCTACCTACTGATAGTGGAGATCTTTCAAACCAACCAGGAAGGCTGGTATCAGAGTCGGAAACTCTATTGGATGGTTGTCTGTGTTATTGGATATGGCTTTGCGTGCACGGGGGCTGATTAGACATGGCATGGCATTTACATAACCTAGTAACTTGGGTAAGCTTTACAAAGCATTTGACAGCTCTTTGGTAACCTAGAAACCTCGTGTATATCCGATGCGCTCGTTATGATGGCTCGCATGTACGATGCATGTGCGTCAACTTAAAGATGGACCCGCCGGTCTGGGTTCTGGTTCTAATGTAACATTTGCCATGCGCATATTCCCCAGTTTCTCGGTCTTCCCATAGTGGACCAGCGAGGTCATTGGATGCTCCGTGTACCTAGGTAGTCGTGCGTATTGCCTTAGGATGACTGTATTATTCCGCGTCGGAAAAGGAGTTATGCTAAACCTATGCGGGTCTGTCATGTATAGACATTCACAGATTGTAACTAAGTCTAAATGTAACCTTACTGTTAGCTCTTATCTGCAGATCAACAGCACTGAGAGGAGTCCAGTACATTAATATATTATACGCTTGTAGGATGACAAATCTTATGTAAGTCCATTACACAAAACCCTCCCTAGTATACCTTGACATTTCCAATGCTATGTTAGGTTACTGTTACCTGCAAGCTGTTACGGCCACCAGGACTTCGCAATGTCTTATACGACATGTCCAAAAATCGCCTCATAATCTAAAACGTTGGTGATCTAGGACGGAAAAATTCAGGACTGATGCTCGCGTATCCGTACTTTAGCTTATAAGCTTAGTAAAGTATATCCTCAGTATGTCAGGGCTGACCGAGATTCTGGGGTTCAGGTCCTAACCTTAGATGAACGCTTAGTAGTATTGAAATAGGTTATGAGATGATGTCAAGCTAAGGGGCGATGTTGTTTGAGTCATGATAAAATCTTATATAAGAAGCAGTTAATGTTCATAAGAGACGATCTATTCACCCGAGCTCGAATAATAGTTAAGGCCTCTTACAAGGGACGCTAAAGCACGCACCTCGTATCGAAAAAGCAGACTAAAACTTACCAAGTTAGAATGAAGTTCAGCTCTCTCACCACGTTCATGCTTGCCAACTTGGCTACTGCCTTTACTTATGAGAGGCTGGAAAAAGATAATGCTGTAAGTCGCCCTCTTCCAGATAACTCACAAGCATTTCTAACTCTCTGAAAGTTACTCCTGATCGTTGACATGCAAGACGGTCTCTTCAGCTTGGCCAGGGACTATGACGCGATCCAGTACCGAAACGCGATTTACGCCCATGCGGAACTTGGTAAAGTCTTTGACCTGCCCGTTGTCATGACTACATCAGCCGAGACAGGTGATATCATGCCCTATGCAGCCATGAATGGAACTAGAAGGCTTACATCGATACTCTAGGTCCCAATGGCCCTCTCCCTAACGAGTTCCTCGAGATGTACCCTAATGCGACGCTCGTCAAACGCAACGGAGAAGTGAACGCCTGGGACAACCCGGACTTTAGAAGTGCCGTCGTTGCGTCGAATAAGACCCAGATAATCATGGCCGGTATTGTCACCGATGTCTGTAAGTTTATCTAGACGCTGTCCTAAACGATTTATAACATTATAAAAGAATCAACTGATCAATGAAACAACTGCCTAGGCACGACGTTCCTAGCCCTCTCGCTCCGCGAGGCCGGCTATAATGTATGGGCGAACCACGAAGCGTCCGGAACCACGTCTACATACGTGAGAGACATGGCCAATAACCGCATGAGAGACGCTGGCGTGCAAGTTGTCTCCTACTTTGCCATCGTCTGCGAGCTCATGCGCGACTGGCGAAATACCCCTGGTTCTGCGGAGCTGCTACCCATATTCGACAAGTACTTCCCAGCTTACGGGTTCCTGACCAGAGGCCATTGGGCTGCAGTTGAGAATGGGACTCTGTTGCCAGGCGAGCAGACTGTGCCATAAGTTACTGAGTCTCCAAGCGTGCGGTTGCCGATGAGGGCAACAAAGGACACCAAAATTAAATCATGTACCAGCTTATAACAGAATAGCAGGGGTGGGGGGGGGAGAAAAGTTGTGACCTCGCATACGACAAGAGGTTAAGAATTGTTAGATTTTAGACCAACTTCACCGTAAGCACATTAAATATAAGGCGCGATCGGACTATCACGTTTCTTTTTTTACTAAGTATAATAGACCTAGGTATTAAAGATTAATTAATTATAAGTTTAAAACCTTTTAAAATAATTTTAAAGTTAAATAATATAAAGGTTAATAAAGTGATTTTTTAAAATATATATATTATTATATAATATTAAAATAAAATAAAAATAATTAAAATTATTATAATAAATATATATAAATATATATTTATTATATAAAAAACAGCAAGAGATAATAGCTTAAATTTTAATTAAAGAGAATTATATGTAAGCTTTTAAAGCCAGTTAAATATAAATCTATACAGGCGGCAGGTTAAGGTTAAAAACATATATAACTGCATTTTATTTAATTTAATTGTAATAATTGCGCATTTTTACGTAACTTTTATATAATATAACTTTTATTTTATTTATTACATAATGTTAAAACTAGTATTAAAAAATAATAAAAATTATTATAATAAGTGCATATAAATGCATATTTTATAAATAAAATTATTTAAATTATAATATATTTATTATATAGTTTTTTAATTTTATTTTAAAATTTTTAATTTTTTTATATTAATTTAATGTTAATATTTTTATTATTATTTTTAAATATTATATTATTTTATATTAATATTTTTATTAATAATTTTAAATATTATATTATTTTATATTAATATTTTTATTATTTATTTCTTTTAAATTAAAAGTTTTTATATTTAAATTTAAGTAGTTATTTATTATTATTTTTAAATATTATAGCGTTATATAAATATTAATATTTTTATTATATTATTAATTAAATATAATAAAATTTTATTATTTAAAAAAAATATAAAACTATTTAAAATTTATATATATATAAAATAAGTGTTAAAATATTTTAATATTTAACTTAATGTTTTATGTTAATGTTTATTAAACCGCTTTTAAATATAATAAATATTATTTTTTAAAAAATATTATATAATAATATAATATAATTTATTTTATATTTTTATATTTTTAAATTTTTTTATGCAATATAATATTTTTTAAATTTTTAAAATAATTATAATAATTGCTTTTTTTACTTATTATTTAACTTGTTTTATTTTATTATAATATTATTATTTAATATTTAATAAATTTAATAATATTAAAATAATAATAATAATAGCATATTATTACTTATTTTATTGAAATTAATTAAATAAAAAGTTAAATTTAAATTTATAATTTAAAAAATATAATTATATTAATAATAAATATTTTATTAATATTAAAAATTAATAATATTATTTTTTATATTAAAATTTAATTAAATTAATATTTTATTAATTTTTTAATAAACGTTAACAAACTTTTTTTTATATTTTTATTTGCGTTTTTTATTATTATTAACGTTTAAAACAATTTATTACTGCTTATTAAACGCTTTTATTTTTTTTATTTAAAAAAATGTTTTTTTTAATATTTATTTTTTTAAGTTTTTAACAATAGTTTAAATTTTAATAATAATTTTAATAATAGTTTTAATTATAATAACGGTTTATATTTTAATAATAATTTTAATAATAGTTTTAATTTTAATAATAATTTAAATTTTAATAATAATAATAATTTTAATTTAAATAATAGTTTTAATTTAAATATTATTTAAATATTTTTTAAAAATATATATAATTAAAATTTTTTAATAAATTTTAAATAAAAATAAAACATTTTTAATACGAGAAATGTCTGTATATGAGGTGCATGTGTGTATTGGGCTGTGATGATGATGGAAAGGTCAGCGAGAGTGGTTGTGGGTCGCTGACCTGACCATATATAGTGGCTATCTATCGCTAACCACGTGACTACCCCTCTTAACCCAATAGTTCTATATTATTTTTATTTTTAGTTTTTTTTTATAATTTTTTAAATAGCTATTTTTTAATTATTTAAATATATTTTGCATATAATTTATTATATTATGCATATTTAACTGTTTATATAATAAGTTTTATTTTATTTTATTTAAAAGTTAAAAAATTAAATTTTTATTTTTTTTTTATTTTTAAATATTTATTTTTTTAAATATTTATTATTTTATTTAAGTTATAATTATTTATTTATATATTAATTAATTTAAATATAAATTTATTTTTTAATATATTAAAGTTAATTAATATGCTTTAAATTTTTAATAAATATTTTAAATTAATTTTAAAAAATATTTTTAATTTAATAAAATTATATAATTAATTTATTAACTTAAATTATAATTTTTATAATAAGCTTTTTAATATTAAATAAATTAACTTTTTATTTTAAAAATTTAAAAATAATATTTTTTATTTATATAGTTAATTTATTATTTATTAAATTTATAATATTAATAATTATATAATATTATTAATATTATTTTATGCATTTTTTAACGAAAATTTTATTTTATTATATTTAATTTTTTAATTTTTTTACTTTTTTAAAATTTACATTATATTTTTAAAAAACTTACGTTATATAAAACTTAAAATTTATTTTTTAACAGTTTTTAATTTTTTTAAGCTATATTGTATATATTATTTTTAAAAGCTTTTTTATTAATTAAAAATTAGTTTTTTACCGTGTTTTTTACTTTTTAAAAATAATTTATTAATAACTGTATTTTTTTAGCTTTTAAGTAAGCTTATTTTTTATATTATATTTAATAGTATTTAATTTTATTTTAAAAAATAAAAATTAAATTATTTTTTTTATAAAATAATAATAAATAATTAATATTATTAAAATTAAAATTATTTTTAACATATTATTAATTATTAATATATTAATTAATTTTAAATATTTATATAATAAAATTATAATGTTTATAAATTAATTAATTTATATTTATTAATATTTATATTTTAATTATATAATATTAAAAATAATATATTTAATAAAAGCTTTTAAAAAGCATTATAACGATTTTTTAATATAGTTTTTAAAAAAGTAAATTTTAAATATTTTTTTATTAATATTATTTAAGTTAATTTTAAGTTTTATAATATATTTTTTATTATTAATTTTACTGCATTTAAATATTATTTTATTTTTTTTATTATTTTAGCTTATAAATTTATATATATAAAAAAAATCGTTTATAATTAATATAATGCTTTTATTAAATTTTAATTTAAGCGTTATATATAATATTTTTTATAAAATATTTTTTTAAAGCTTATTAATAAAATAGTTAAGCAGTAATATTTATTATAAAAGTTATATTAAGTTAAAGTTTATAATAGTTATAAAGTGTATATAAATACTATAAATAAATTTTTTTTTATTTTCGATTTTTTAATTTAACTTTTTTTTTTAAAGTAAAAATTATTAAAACGTTAATATAAAGTTTAAAATAAAAATTTAAACATTAATATATATTTAAAAGTAAACAGCATTTATAAAATTTTTTATTAATAAATAAAATGTTTATATAAAATGCTTATAATTATTTTTTTATATTATTTATTTTTTAACACTTAATAAAAATATAAAATTTTTTAATTTTATTTTACTGCTATAAATTTTATAATATTATTAATATATAATAATAATTAGCTGTTTATTATTAATAATAATATTTTTTATAATTTTTTTTATTATATTTATTAGTAATTTTAATAAAAAAAATTTTATTGCAGTTAAATGCTTTATTAAAACTATATTATAATTTTTAATGTTTTTTTATTTTAATTTTAAACAGTTTTTTATTACGTTTATTTAAAATAAATAAGTTAATTTTATTTTTACTATTTAAATGCTTTATATTTTATTTTAATTATTTTATTTTAAAAATTAGTTATAATTATATTAATAAATTTAATATTAAAAATTCCGTTAAATACGTTAATATAATTAACGTAAATTTAAAAAAATAAGCATTGCTAATTTAATTAAAACTTTTAATATAATTTAGCTTTTAAATAAAATGTTAAAATAAAGTATATTTATTTTAATATTAAAATACTGCCAGTTTATTTATAATTTTAAAAATTTATTAATTAAAAGTTAACTTTATTATATTAAATAAATTACTGCTAATATTTTTATATTTAATATAAAAGCAATATTAATTATTAAAAAAGTTAATAAAATAATTAAAATTAATAATTTAATTAATAAAAAAAGTCGTAATGAAGTTAAAAAAACTATATTATTTTTATTTTATACTTATTTATAATAAATAATTTTAACTTATAATTAAAATTTTATTACTATTTATTAAAATTATATTAATAAGTTTTTTTATTTTATAATAATTTAAAAAAGCGCTTTATTAAAGTTAAAATAAAATTTTATAATTAATTATATTAAGTTTTTATTAATATTTAATTTTTTTAAACTATATATTAATATATTTACTGTAATAAGCTTTAAAAATTATAATAAATGTTTTATTAAATTTTATTTTTTATTATTTAATATTATAGTTTATTAAAAATTTAAAATAAATAATAATAAAGATTAATTAAACGGTAGTTATAAATAAGCATTTTATATATTTTTAATATTTTATGCTTATAATAAAAAAGCTTTATAAACATTAAAAAGTTTCGTAAAATTTTATTATTAAATTTATAAAAAATAAAATAATATTAAAGCTAAATATAAGCTAATTTACTTTATTGTTTTTAAAAATAATTAAAATATTTACTGTTAAAATTTTACTAGTATATATATTTTTATTACTTTTAATTTTAAAAAAATTAAGTTTATTATAATATAGTTATTATAGTTATAAAATATATTTTAATTATTATTGTTTTTTATTATTAAATACTATTATTTAATTTTTTTTAAATTATAACTTATTATATGCTTTAAGTTTAACGCTAACGATTTAGTTTATAAAGTATTATTAAAGTTAATTATTAAAGTATTTATTATTATTTAAAATAGCTTTTTAGTAAAAAAAAAGTTATTTTTATTATTAAAAAATTTTTTTTATTTATTACGTTTATTATTACTGTTTATAAACTTTATAAATTTTTATTTTTTTTATAGCTTTTTAACTAGTTATTAAATTATTTAATATAAAAGTTAAAAAAAAAATTATAACTATATTTATTTTAATTATTTTTTTAATTAATTAAATAAAAAGCGCCGCGATTTTTATAAACGCTGCGATTATATAATTTTTTTTTTTAAATATTATTAAAAAAGCAGTTAAAACTTACTTTATTATTTAATATAAAAGTTTTTTTATTATAATGTTAAAAACTTATAAATAATAAGTTAATACGGTATTTTTATTATAATATTATAATTAAAAGCCGTTATTTAAAAATATACGATTATATTGTATATTTAAGCTTTAATTTTAAATTATTTTTATTAAGTAATATAATTAAAAATTTTAAAGTTAAACAGGTAAATAATTAAAATATTAAAAAAATAGTAATAATATAAGTAATTTAAATTATAATAGTAAAAATTACAATATATAAATTTTTTTTTTAAAATTATATAGTGTTAAAAAAATTAAAATAATATAAAATATATATATATGTTTATATGCGTAAAAAATTAAATATTTTATTTTATATAATAGTTAAATAAGTTTATATATTTAATAAAAACGTTATATTTATATAAATATAAATAAGTTATATAAATTAAATATTTATTAAATATAATATTAAAGTATAATATTAAAAATAATTAATTTTTTATTATTATATTATTTAATATAAATAAAAATAAAGTAAAAATTTTATTATATTTATTAAAAATATATAAAATTAAAAATAGTTTATATAGTTATAAGTATATTTTTAAAAAATCTTATATAAAATAATTTTTTAAAAATTTATTTTGCGCATTAAAACTTTTTAAACCATATATTAAATTTAATTAATTTTAATAAATATATAAAAAAGCAAATATTTAAATATTTAAATTATTTAAATATAAAACTTTTTTTTATTAATAGTTATTATAAGCTAATTAATTAAAATATTTAATATAATAATGCGTTAAAATTATACGCTTAATTAA